>JAOPSE010000008.1:72342238-73558640 GCA_029449295.1 Zea luxurians
TGGTGCACCGGACAGTGTCCGGTGCGCCAAAGACAACATACTCTTATGTCCCTTGCTCCAAATTTGTTTGTGCCCCCAACTGAATTTCTTTCTTGGTTTATGTTGAACCTTATGCACCTGAGATAAATGACATCTAGGCAAACTAGTTAGTCCACATGGTTTGTGATGGACGTCAACCACCAAAATCGACTATTGGAAATGATTAAGCACATTTCCCTTTCAATCTCCCCCTTTTTGGTGATTGATGCCAACACAAACCAAAGCAAATATAAAGTGCAGAAATGTGACTAGTTTGCATTTATGATGAATGTGCATAGTTACTTAGAATTGAACTAATTGAAAGACTTTATGCATATATCTAAAATGAATGGATTGCTTTTCTCTTATTTAACATTTTGGACCACATTTGCACCACTTGTTTGTTTTTGCAAATGTTTTGGGAAAATCTTTTCAAAATCTTTTGTAAGTAGTCAAAGGTATAAGAATATGATTGTAAGAAGCATCTTCAAGATTTTAAATTCCTCCTCCTGTTTCAAATGCTTTTCCTTTGACTAAATGAAAGCTCCCCCTAAAGAAATTCTCCCCTTAGCGTTCAAGAGGGTTTTGGAAATGATTTCCCCTTTTTGAAATAGATGCCAAATGAACTTATACCAATTGAAATCTCTATCCTTATTTGAAATTTTGAAGCCAAATGAGATATCAGTTGAAAATTCATTTAGAAGCTAACTAAAAATACCAACTGAAATATTTTTCATACCCATGAAGTCAAAATAAGATACCAATTGAAAAACACTTCCTTTTGAAAAATCTTGATACCAATTTGACATATACACTAAAATTTTCAAAGCGATCCTTTTGCTTTGGGCTTAATACTTTCTCCCCCTTTGGCATTAATCGCCAAAAAACAAAGAACTTTGAGAACCCTTATACATTTTCTCCCCCTTTGGGGCCTGTTGGGGACTTGTTCTCAAATGCTTCGGATTAAGAACAAGGCAACATAAAAAGTGTTAAATGATAAAGCCCTTCGTCCTTTGAAACATTATTTCCCTTCGAGATATAATGTGTTCCGGACGAAGGTCACAAACAACATATCTTCGTAAGCACAATAAACTATGACGAAGAACTTACATGCAACATAAAGAATAATATAAACATTTAAATATTATCAGAACGTCATTTCTATTTTATTATCATATAAAAATAGAAATGAGTTCAAATTACAAGTGTACCTTCGGATTGCAGGAAGGCAAAAGTACAAGGATGACGGAAAGCAAATGCCAAGTCAGCGTGAACAGTACGGGGGTACTGTTCATCTATTTATAGGCGTGGGACGTAGCCCATGAAAAATTACATTCATGTCCATTACATTAGCTAATGACTTATGGGAATCTATTAAGGCCTAAGTAGTCTTTTCATCTTTAAGTCGGTTCCCCTTTCTGCTATCGCGACGAAGCTTTCTGCGCATAGCTTCGGTTGTGCACCATTCTTCGTACAGCTTGGTAATCAGCTTCGTACAGCTTGGGCTTCGTTCTGACCGTACTCCATGTTCATGATCTGAGTCCGAAGATACCTGTTCATATAATTCACTTGGAAAGTATTGTCAAATCATGTTTTTGAGGACCTTCGGAGGACGAAGGCCCCCAACAGTAGCCCCTCGCAATATTAATTTGTTAGCGATAAATTCAAATTGCGATATGGACGAAGGCCTTAAGCCGAAGGTCCGAAAAAACACCTTCCCTTTGCTAGAATAGCAAAAGTCACTGACACCTGGGACCACACAGTTTCCGTCATATCGAGTGTATAAATAGGAGCCCGCCATATTTGATTTGGCACGCTCTCTTTGCCATCTGTTTTTCCTGCTTATAAAACTTTCTGCCCAAAAATATTTGTTTTCTTTCGTAGTTTTAAGCTTCAGAAGCGAGAAGTAGGGTCTCCGAAGAGATGTCTGAGGAGAAGAAGGCTGTTGTCGAGATGAAGCTAAGTCTCTCTGAAGAGAAGAACCTGGGGTTTCTTGAGGCAATGTCAAAGACCAATACAGAAAAGATCACCAAAGAGATTTTAGAAGGTTTATCTGAAGATACTGGTGACAGCAACAGTTATGATGTAGAAAGCGGCGGGGGAGAGTCTGAAGATCGACCATGGCGGCCAAGTCACACGGTTTTCGGGAAAACCACTATTAAGCAGAGTCATATTGACAATATGAGGGGGAGATATTTTCGAGATATATCTATTGTGAGGGCTGATGCTGGAGAAAAGACTTCTCCCACCCCCGAAGAAGATGAGGTCGTGATCTTCCGAAGCTTTCTCAAGGCTGGGCTTCGGTTCCCCCTAAGCAGCTTTGTTGTCGAAGTTCTGAATACATTTCAAATCTACCTTCATCAAATTACTCCCGAAGCTATCATAAGAATGGGAATCTTTGTTTGGGCTGTGAAAAGCCAAGGTTTAGAACCAAATGCTAAAAGCTTTTGCAAAATTCATGAATTGGTATATGAGACGAAGCCTTGGGGGAAAGAACAATATCACAACAACTTTGGTTGTTACAGCTTCGGTGCTCGCTCCGGGTCAAGCTGCCCTGTGCCAACCTTTCGGAAGAGGTGGCCCGGGGCCTGGATGACAGAATGGTTCTATGTAAAGAATGACTTGACAGCGCAAGAAGATGTTAAGAGTATCATTATGCGCCCCATCTGGCAACGCTTCGGACTCCGAAAGCCGAAGGTTGAAATGGATGAAGCGGCCGAAGAATGCCAAAGAGCTTTCGGCGCAATCTGCTCTTTTATTGGGACAAGGGATCTGGTCCAAGAGCATATTGCCTTCAGGGTGTGGCCACTTGCAGGAAAGTGGGAAATGCCGAAGGAGACCATCAAAGGGTCCGACGAAGGTGGACTAGTCAGACTAAAATACACATTCAAATACGGGGATAAATTTGTTGAACCTGATGACGACTGGTTAAAAAGCATTGAAACATTAAGTGACGAACTGCTTGGGGTATATTCGAAGGCCGAAAACACTGCATTATCGGCAGCCTTCGGAGGCCGAAAGAAGAAGAGGCTCAACCGGGTATTTGATGCAATCGGGTTTGTCTACCCTGACTACCATTATCCGGTGCTGGGCCGCAAAAGAAAAAATACTTCTCCTGCAACAGAAGTTGCCACAAGTGCTTCTAGTGAGCCAGCGCCGCAAAGAAAAAAGATGAAGGTGCTCACCCACCGGGCACGTTTTATTGAGCCGGCCACAGTGCCTGAATTTATCGGTGAAGTCTCGTTGGCCACTGAAACTACAGAGCCAGCTCCAGTGCCGAAGATCGAAGAAAAAACTGAAGCACCTTCAGCAGAGAAGACAGAAAAACCGAGAATTGAAGGACCAAAAATATTGGAAATCTTAAGTCCTTCAGCAAGTGCTGAGACAATAAAAAATCAAAAGGGCCCATCTGTGACCCCAAAAAGAAAAAGAATGGCGAACGTTTTAGACGTTTTGGAGACAATTAAGTCTTCAAGCATAACTCCAAAGAAGACTGTTGAACTTTCTGGAGTGTCTACTGAAGCTTTAGTTGCTGAAGCTTCGAAGCAACAACCTGAGGCTGAAACTGGGCCTTCAGAGCCCAGCAAGGAACAACCTCTGGAAGCCGAAGAAAAAATAAAAGTGCCAGAGCCAATTTTGGTTGAAGAAATTGACACTGCCGCCCCCGAAGCTCCTTCCACCATATGCGATTACATTGTGCGACATGCTTCGGGGAAGAAATTATCTGAAGAAGAGATTTATGAAGCCAAACACTATGCGAAAGAATTAAAATATCCGAAGGGGGCACTAGTGTTCAATGGGACAAACGAAGATGACTTCCTATACTGTCTCCCTGACAACAAAGAATTATCTGTCTGCCGGGAGATGGCTAGGAGTATGGGGTTCCCGAAGCTCGAAGCTGGCTTATGTGCTATGACGAGAGAAGATCTCGCGGATAGTCTTGCGTATAATAGCCTGAAGGTATGGGAATTAGACGTTTGAAAAATTTTACAATTCGTAACTCATTCTTTTATTCTTATATGGATTCTTTTTCGTATAGGGTTTAATTCTAAGCAACGCATTAAGAGCACAAAAGAGTGCCGAAGACGAGAGCTATGAAATTGCGTTCAACAATTTACGATCAGAAGTTATTAAACTGAGAAACGAAGCTCTAGAAAAAGATAAAATTCTGCTTACATTGGTAGACAAGATAAAAAAGGACGAAGCTGCTGCAAAGGTTCAGGCCGAAGCTCACAGACGCGAAATTAAAGATCTTCAGAAGCAATTGGCCCGGGCGAAAGAAGAACGCATACTTGAAGAGACGAGGCGAGAATGCAGCGACCAATGGGCTAATCATTTGGAAGGAACCGTTGAAGAGCTTCGGTCTTTTAAGAAAAGGTGCTACGAAAAATCCATGGATTGTATAAAGAAAATAAAAACCAGCTTCGCCAGTGTTGGCGCATTTTCGAGTGAAGAAGATTTTGTGAGAGGTAACCCAGAAGGGCCGATAAAATGGATCTGCCACGAAGCTGAAGCCTTCGAAGAAATTCTAAACAGTCGAGGTGACATTTGCGCCTTCTCGGGTGCCAGGGGGATTGCTTCTATACTGGAGAAAAAAGGCTGCGATCATGTTAAGGTTCTTGCACAATCCGAAGCCAGCTTATCCCCTGAAGATATTAAAGACCCCTCGACCGAAGCTAGCCAGGCTGGTGGAAAATTTTTCACCGATGTCTGGGACAATGGTGGCCGAGAAAAGGCCCGAGAAATTATCCAAAAAAGCGAAAAAGGCATTCGTGATGCTAGGAAAGTAGCAGAAGCTGCTGAAAAAAGCACAGAGCCCGAAGGGCAAATAGGTATTAACTAGTGTTTTTTATCTCTTTGTTGTAATTTTTGATTTCAAACTTGACGACGGCTTGTAATAGTAATAAGTCCGCATCCACTCTTCCCTCAGAACTGCTGGATCGTCGGCTGGCCCCCACACGAAGGGGGATGACGAAATTAGACAAATGGTCGAAGCTATCATGGATAAAGTTGTTGAACAACTACTAAATGAGGCTGCAGAAGTAGTACTCAGGGAAGACTAGATTTTATTGTAAAAACATTTGAAATGTGATCTATGTAATATTTTGTAACTTTGAATGTAATATACAAATTTCTTTTTAAGATTCAATTCTTTACGATGCATTAAATTTAACATACATACCGTTTTTGAGCCTTCGGCGAAAAAACACCTTCCCTTCTTTTCATGCTTCGTGAAGAAAAACTTTTATGTATCCCGACAACTCCGATACTGCTCTGATGAAGCATATCTATGCTTCGTAAAATTTTTCCCGAAGATGTACTTCGAAAGTCAATATCGTATTTCCTTTTTCTGTCTTAGCACAATTTTCACTTTTTCAAATCATTCTCTGAAGATCGATATTGTATCCCCTTCTTGTGCCATATGCAGCATGATGTATGATGCTTATGCTATGCAAAATGATGTGATGATGTTATGTTATGTAGATGACATTTGTTCCGAAGATACACACATATCCCACAAAATATTTTTGTACCAGCGCTGACTTTTCGCTGTAAGCTCTGCATTCCCTTAGGAACGACTTTGGAGCTTCTTCGCCTTTTACTTAGGCGGTATCAGCGTTGACTTTTCGCTGTAAGCTCTGCATTCCCTTAGGAACGACTTTGGAGCTTCTTCGCCTTTTACTTAGGCGGTATCAGCGTTGACTTTTCGCTGTATGCTCTGCATTCCCTTTGGAATGACTTTGGAGCAGAAAACTTACACTGCGTTCCCTTTGGAACGACTTTTTCTGATTTCAGCAAACTTACTCTGCGTTCCTTAGAACGACTTTTTGTTGCTTCGAAGGATTTTCAATAATTCGAAGGTCCTCCTTGTTATCGTAAACTTTTTCATGAAAACTAAAAAATGTCCTTTATTACACAGAAAATAGAACTGAATGGAAAAAACTGGTAGGATATTTGTCAATAAATGTGCTTCGACTCTGGCACAGTGCTATTGACTGTGCGAGCTTCGGATTGTTCTCTGAGATCCCTTTGGTGTGGAGCATATTGGCTCCCTTCTGGCTGTTGGCCTTGTTGCAACGGTGGTGGAGGCGGAGGCTGTTGCCAGGAAGCTTGAGGTTGACTCGCCGAAGCAACAGAAACTGCAGGGTGGTTGCCTATGTATTCTGGGATGTAAGGCGGATGGTACGAAGCAGTATGCATGACCTGCTTCGGCTGAGCTTGTTGCGCTGCAGCTTCGGCTATCTCCTTTTGCTTCTGGATGGTAACATGGCACATCCTGGTGGTATGGCCCTTGTTTTCACCACAGAATAAGCAAAATACTCTCCTTGGTTGATCTCCAAATCTTCCGCCGAAGCCCCTGGCGCCTCTGCCTCTTGGAGCTGGTGGCCGGAAGAAACTTTGCTGTTGCCCCGAAGCCTGTGAGGAGCACTGCGGCCTGTTCTGCTGATTCCCCTTATCATCATTTTGAGTAGAGTTGTGGATGGACCTGACATGCCTCAGATAGAATCTTCCTCCGAAGCCCCTGGTCATTTCAGAAAATCTGAAAGCCTCCTCCCTTCTTTGGCGAAAATCGTTGTCGGCACGAATGTACTCGTCCATCTTCTGGAGCAGCTTCTCCAAAGTTTGAGGAGGCTTCCTAGCAAAGTATTGAGCTGAAGGTCCAAGACGAAGCCCCTTGATCATGGCCTCGATGACAATTTCATTGGGCACCATTGGTGCCTGCGCCCTCAAACGCAAGAACCTTCTGACATACGCCTGAAGGTATTCTTCATGATCCTGAGTGCATTGGAACAGGGCCTGAGCAGTGACCGGCTTCGTCTGAAACCCTTGGAAGCTGGTTAACAACATGTCCTTCAGCTTTTGCCATGAAGTGATCGTTCCTGGTCGAAGGGAGGAATACCAGGTTTGAGCAACACTCCTGACAGCCATAACAAAAGACTTTGCCATGACTGCCGTATTGCCACCATACGAAGATACTGTTGTTTCGTAGCTCATCAAAAACTGCTTCGGGTCTGAGTGGCCGTCGAACATGGGAAGCTGGGCGGCTTGTAGGACGAAGGCCAAGGTGTAGCCTGCAGCTCAGCGGACAGAGGAGAAGTATCATCAAAAGCAAAATTTCCATGGTGGAAATTCTCATACCAGTCATCTTCGTTGAAGAAACCCTCCTGATGAAGATCCTTGTGCTGAGGCCTTCAGTTCTGCTCATCCTGAGTAAGACGGCGAACTTCTTCAGAAGCTTCGTCTATTTGCCTTTGCAGTTCAACTAGCCTGGCCATCTTTTCCTTCTTCCTCTGCACCTGTTGATGAAGCATCTCCATATCCCTGATCTCTTGGTCTAGCTCATCCTCCTGAAGCGTCGGGCTGACGGCCTTCCTCTTCTGGCTTCGGGCCTCCCTAAGAGAGACAGTCTCCTGATTGTGGTCCAGCGGTTGCAGGGCTGCAGCCCCAGTTGCTGAAGCTTTCTTCGGCGCCATAGCGAAGGTTTATGGCTTCCGAAGGTGTTCAAAAACTCAAAGTGGAAGTGAGTTCACCGGAGGTGGGCGCCAATGTTGGGGACTTGTTCTCAAATGCTTCGGATTAAGAACAAGGCAACATAAAAAGTGTTAAATGATAAAGCCCTTCGTCCTTTGAAACATTATTTCCCTTCGAGATATAATGTGTTCCGGACGAAGGTCACAAACAACATATCTTCGTAAGCACAATAAACTATGACGAAGAACTTACATGCAACATAAAGAATAATATAAACATTTAAATATTATCACAACGTCATTTCTATTTTATTATCATATAAAAATAGAAATGAGTTCAAATTACAAGTGTACCTTCGGATTGCAGGAAGGCAAAAGTACAAGGATGACGGAAAGCAAATGCCAAGTCAGCGTGAACAGTACGGGGGTACTGTTCATCTATTTATAGGCGTGGGACGTAGCCTATGAAAAATTA
Source organism: Zea luxurians (assembly GCA_029449295.1). Taxonomy (NCBI): domain Eukaryota; kingdom Viridiplantae; phylum Streptophyta; class Magnoliopsida; order Poales; family Poaceae; genus Zea; species Zea luxurians. Next base: position 72,350,204 of record JAOPSE010000008.1, read on the forward strand.
CATTCATGTCCATTACATTTGCTAATGACTTATGGGAATCTATTAAGGCCTAAGTAGTCTTTTCATCTTTAAGTCGGTTCCCCTTTCTGCTATCGCGACGAAGCTTTCTGCGCATAGCTTCGGCTGTGCACCATTCTTCGTACAGCTTGGTAATCAGCTTCATACAGCTTGGGCTTCGTTCTGACCGTACTCCATGTTCATGATCCGAGTCCGAAGATACCTGTTCATATAATTCACTTGGAAAGTATTGTCAAATCATGTTTTTGAGGACCTTCGGAGGACGAAGGCCCCCAACAGGGCCTAATACTTTATCCCTTGGTAACGTAAATATGAGTGAAGGGTCATACCAATTGAGAGTTTCTTGAGTAACGACAAAGGATAAATGATACCGTCAGAGTTGGAGTGGAAGCCTTGCCTTTGCCGAATACTCCATTTCCCTTTCAATTTAAGACTATGCATAGAAATACACTTGAAAGCACATTAGTCTTAACCTTGGCACAATAAGAATAAGAAATATGCATTTGTACCAAAATGAAAGAGACATGATCAAAGGTATATAAAAGAGCTATGTGTGCAATGTTTCAATTAAAGTTCCAAGAATCAAGTATATTTAGCTCATTCCTAAGTTTGCTAAAGGTCTTCTCATCTACTAGCTTGGTAAAGATATCGACTAATTGGTTGTGGGTATTAACATAAATAATTTCGATATCCCCCTTTTGTTGGTGATCTCTCAGAAAGTGATACCGGATGTCTATGTGCTTAGTGTGGCTGTGTTCAACGGGATTGTCCGCCATGCGGATTGCACTCTCATTATCACATAGGAGAGGGACTTAGCTCAACTTGTAGCCATAGTCCCTAAGGGTTTGCCTCATCTAAAGTAATTGTGCACAGCAATGGCCTGCGACAATATACTCGGCTTCAGTAGTGGAAAGAGCTACTGAGTTTTGTTTCTTTGAAGTCCAAGACACCAGGTATCTCCCCAGAAACTGACAAGTCCCTGATGTGCTCTTTCTATCAATTTTACATCCAGCATAATCGGCATCGAAATACCCAATTAAATCAAAGGTAGATCCCTTGGGGTACCAAAGCCCAAACTTAGGAGTGTAAACTAAATACCTCATGATTCTTTGCATGGCCCTAAGGTGAACTTCCTTAGGATTTGCCTTGAACCTTGCACACATGCATACAGAAAGCATAATATCCGGTCGTGAAGCACATAAATAGAGTAAAGATCTTATCATCGACTGGTATACCTTTTGATCTACGGATTTACCTCCTATGTCGAGGTCGAGATGCCCATTGGTTACATTGGGTGTCTTGATGAGTTTGGCATTTGTTCATTCCAAACTTCTTAAGTATGTCTTGAATGTACTTAGTTTGGCTGTTGAAGGTGCCCTCTTGGAGTTGCTTGATTTGAAATCCAAGAAAATATTTCAACTCCCCCATCATTGACATCTCCAATTTCTGTATCATAATCCTACTAAACTCTTCACAAGATGACTTGTTAGTAGACCCAAATATAATATCATCAACATAAATTTGGCATATAAACAAGAATTTTGCAATAGTTTTAGTGAAGAGAGTAGGATCGGCCTTTCTGACTTTGAAGCCATTAGTGATAAGAAAGGCTCACAGGCATTCATACCATGCTCTTGGGGCTTGCTTGAGTCCATAGAGCGCCTTTGAGAAAAGCTTATAAACGTGGTTAGGATACTCACTATCTTCAAAGCCGGGAGGTTGCTTAACAAAGACCTCTTCCTTGATAGGGCCATTGAGGAAGGCACTTTTCATGTCCATTTGATAAAGCTTAAAGCCATGGTAAGTAGTGAAAGTCGCTCCACTTGTCCATTCGACATGGGGTGGGCCACGGCGGCCCAGTCCACCCGGATGTGATGATCCTCGCAGAAGTCCAGGAACTTCCTGCCGGTGAACTGGGTGTCGTTGTCGGTGATGATGGAGTTCGGGACCCCGAAGCGATGGATGATGTTGGTGAAGAACGCCACCGCCTGCTCGGACCTGATGCTATTCAGGGGCCGGACCTCGATCCACTTGGAGAATTTGTCGATGGCGACCAGCAGGTGCTTGTAGCCCCCAGGTGCCTTCTGCAAGGGGCCGACGAGGTCCAGACCCCACACAGTAAAGGGCCAGGTGATGGGTATCGTCTGCAGAGCCTGAGCGGGCAGGTGGGTCTGTCTTGCGTAGAACTGGCACCCTTCGCAGGTGCGGACGATTCTAGTGGCGTCGGCCACCGCCGTCGGCCAGTAGAAGCCTTGCCGGAAAGCATTCCCGACAAGGGCTCGAGGCGCTGCGTGATGGCCGCAAGCCCCCGAGTGTATCTCTCGCAGGTGTTCCTGACCTTCGGCGATGGAGATGCATCGCTGGAGGATGCCGGAGGGGCTGCGGTGGTAGAGCTCCTTCTCATCACCCAGCAAGACGAACGACTTTGCGCGTCGCGCCACCCGCCGAGCCTCGGCTCGGTTGGAGGGTAGCTCTCCTTAGTGAAGATATTGCAGGTACGGGGTCTGCCAGTTATAATCAGGCGTGACCCCGCCTTGCTCCCCCTCGACGTGCAGCGCCTCGCGTTCGGGGGCCGAGGGTACCTCGGGTTGAGTCGAGGATGCCTCGGACTGAGCTGAGGGTGCCTCGGGATGATCCGAGGGTGCCTCAGGCTGATCCGAGGGTACCTTGGGCTGGGCCGAGGGTGCCTCGGACTAGGCCGAGGGTGCCTCGGGCTCGGGCGTGTCGTCGATCTTGACGGAGGGTTGATGCAGATCCCGGGAGAAGACGTCCGGGGGAACCGTCGTTCGCCCCGAGGCTATTTTAGCCAGCTCGTCCGCAGTCTCGTTGTAGCGCCGAGCAATGTGGTTGAGCTCGAGCCCGTAGAACTTGTCTTCCAGGCGCCGAACTTCATCGCAGTAGGCCTCCATCTTCGGGTCACGGCAGTGGGAGTTCTTCATGACTTGGTCGATGACGAGCTGCGAGTCACCGCGAGCGTCGAGGCGTCGGACCCCTAGCTCGATGGCGATCCGCAACCCGTTGACTAGAGCTTCGTACTCAGCCACATTGTTGGATGCCGGGAAATGGAGGCGTAGCACGTAGCGTAGGTGCTTCCCGAGGGGCGAGATGAAGAGTAGGCCTGCGCCGACTCCTGTCTTCATCAGCGACCCGTCGAAGAACATGGTCCAGAGCTCCGGTTTGATCGGAGCCGTCGGTAACTGAGTGTCGACCCATTCAGCTACGAAGTCCGCCAAGACCTGGGACTTGATGGCCTTCCGAGGGGCGAACGAGATTGTCTCGCCCATGATCTCCACCGCCCACTTTGCAATCCTACCCGAAGCCTCTCGGCACTGGATGATCTCCCCTAGGGGGAAGGATGACACCACAGTTACCGGATGAGACTCGAAGTAGTGTCGCAGCTTTCGCCGCGTCAGGATCACCGCGTATAGTAGCTTCTAAACTTGTGGGTAACAGATCTTGGTTTCGGAAAGTACCTCGCTGACGAAGTAGACTGGCCTCTGAACGAGCAATGCATGCCCCTCTTCTTGCCTCTCGACCACAATCGCGGCGCTAACCACCTGAGTGGTCGCGGCGACGTAGACCAGGAGGGCTTCTCCGGCAGCTGGAGGCACCAAGATAGGCGCCTTTGTGAGGAGCGCCTTCAGGTTCTCGAGGGCTTCCTCGGCCTCAGGGGTCCAAGTGAAGCACTCAGCCTTCCTTAAGAGGAGGTACAGAGGTAGACCTCTTTCGCCGAGGCAGGAGATGAAGCGGCTTAGAGCCGCGAGGCATCCCATGACCCTCTGTACGCCTTTCAAGTCCTTGATGGGCCCCATGCTGGTGATAGCTGCGATCTTCTCCGGGTTGGCTTCGATGCCCCGCTCAGAGACGATGAACCCCAAGAGCATGCCTCGGGGTACTCCGAAAACACACTTTTCGGGATTGAGCTTGACGCCTTTCGCCTTGAGACATCGGAACGTCGCTTCAAGGTCGGAAAGGAGGTCGGAGGCTTTCCTCGTCTTGACTACGATGTCATCGACGTAGGCCTCGACCGTGCGGCCAATGTGTTCACCGAACACATGGTTCATGCATCGCTGGTACGTCGCGCCCGCGTTCCTCAGGCCGAACGGCATGGTGACATAGCAGTACATGCCGAAGGGTGTGATGAAAGAAGTCGCGAGCTGGTCGGACTCTTTCATCCTGATTTGATGATTCCCTGAGTAGGCATCGAGGAAAGACAGGGTTTCGCATCCAGCAGTGGAATCCACGATTTGGTCGATGCGAGGCAGAGGGTAGGGAACCTTCGGACATGCTTTGTTGAGACCAGTGTAGTCTACACACATCCGCCATTTCCCCCCTTTCTTCCTCACAAGCACAGGGTTGGCAAGCCATTCGAGATGGAATACCTCTTTGATGAACCATGCCGCCATTAGCTTGTGGATCTCCTCGCCTATGGCTCTACGCTTCTCCTCGTCGAATCGGCGCAGCGGCTGCTTGACGGGTCGGGCTCCGGCTCGGATGTCCAGAGAGTGCTCGGCGACATCCCTCGGTATGCCAGGCATGTCCGAGGGACTCCACGCGAAGACGTTGGCGTTCGCGCGGAGAAAGTCGACGAGCACTGCTTCCTATTTAGGATCGAGCCCAGAGCCGATCCGGATCTGCTTGGAGGTGTCGCCGCTGGGGTCGAGGGGGACGGTCTTAACCGTCTCCGCTGGCTCAAAGTTGCCGGCGTGACGCTTCACGTCTGGCACCTCCTTGGAGAGGCTCTCCAGGTCGGCGATGAGGGCCTCGGACTCGGCGAGGGCCTCGGCGTACTCCACGCACTCCACGTCGCATTCGAACACGTGTTTGTACGTGGGGCCGACGGTGATGACCCCGTTGGGGCCCGACATCTTGAGCTTCAGGTAGGTGTAGTTGGGGACGGCCATGAACTTCGCGTAGCATGGCCTCCCTAGTACCGCGTGGTAGGTTCCTCGGAACCCAACCACCTCGAACGTCAGGGTCTCCCTTCGGAAGTTGGAGGGTGTTCCGAAGCAGACGGGAAGGTCGAGCTGTCCGAGGGGTTGGACGCGCTTCCCGGGAATGATCCCATGGAAGGGCACAACGCCTGCCCGGATAGAGGACAGATTGACACGTAGGAGCCCGAGGGTCTCGGCGTAGATGATGTTGAGGCTGCTGCCTCCGTCCATGAGGACCTTGGTGAGCCTGACGTCGCCGATGACGGGGTCGACGACGAGCGGGTATTTCCCCAGGCTCGGCACATGGTCGGGGTGATCGCCTCGGTCGAAGGTGATGGGCTCGTCGGACCAGTCCAGATAGACTGGCACCACCACCTTGACCGAGCAGACCTCCCAGCGCTCCTGCTTGCGGTGCCGAGCCGAGGCGTTCGCCGCTTGCCCACCATAAATCATGAAGCAGTCACGAACCTCGGGGAACTCTCCTGCCTGGTGATCTTCCTTCTTGTCGTCGTCGCGGGCCTTGCCACCCTCCGCGGGTGGCCCGGCCCTGTGGAAGTGGCGCCGAAGCATGACGCACTCCTCAAGGGTGTGCCTGACGGGCCCCTGGTGATAGGGACACGGCTCCTTGAGCATCTTGTCGAAGAGGTTGGCACCTCCGGGGGGCTTCCGAGGGTTCTTGTACTCGGCGGCGGCGACAAGGTCTGCGTCAGCGGCGTCGCGTTTCGCTTGCGACTTCTTCTTGCCCTTCTTCTTGGCGCCGCGCTGGGTTGACGCCTCGGGAGTATCTTCCGATGGGTGGCCCTGGGGCTGCTTGTCCTTTCGGAAGATAGCCTCGACCGCCTCCTGGCCGGAGGCGAACTTGGTGGCGATGTCCATCAGCTCGCTCGCCCTGGTGGGGGTCTTGCGACCCAGCTTGCTCACCAGGTCGCGGCAGGTGGTGCCAGCGAGGAACGCGCCGATGACATCCGAGTCGGTGACGTTGGGCAGCTCGGTGCGCTGCTTCGAGAATCGCCGGATGTAGTCTCAGAGAGACTCTCCCGGCTGCTGTCGGCAGCTTCGGAGGTCCCAGGAATTCCCGGGGCGCACATACGTGCCCTGGAAATTGCCGGTGAAAGCTTGGACTAGGTCATCCCAGTTGGAGATCTGCCCCGGAGGCAGGTGCTCCAACCAAGCGCGAGCGGAGTCGGAGAGGAACATGGGGAGGTTGCGGATGATGAGGTTGTCATCGTCCGTTCCACCCAGTTGGCAGGCCAGACGGTAGTCCGCGAGCCACAGTTCCGGTCTCGTCTCCCCCGAGTACTTTGTGATAGTAGCCGGGGGTCGGAAACGGGTCGGGAACGGCGCCCGTCGGATGGCCCGGCTGAAGGCCTGTGGACCGGGCGGTTCGGGCGAGGGACTCCGATCCTCCCCGCTGTCATAGCGTCCCCCACGCCTGGGGTGGTAGCCTCGGCGCACCCTCTCGTCGAGGTGGGCCCGACGGTCGCGGTGATGGTGCTCGTTGCCAAGGCGACCCGGGGCCGCAGGCGCGGTGTTGCGCGTGCGCCCGGTGTAGACCGAGGCTTCCCGCATAAATCGGGAAGTCGCGGCATGAGGTTCCAAGGGGTACCCCTGCCTTCGGGAGGCGGAGCTCTCGGCCCGTCGGACCGTGGCGCCTTCCAGGAGATTCTTGAGCTCTCCCTGGATTCGCCGCCCCTCGGTGGTTGATGGCTCCGGCATCGCGCGAAGAAGCATTGTTGCTGTCGCCAGGTTCTGGCTGACCCCACTGAATGCGGGTGGCGGCCTGACCCTGACGTCGTCGGTGATGCGGTGCTAGAAGCCCTGGGGTAGATGACGTATTTCTCCGGCCGGAGGTTGGCCCGCCCATGCCTGCCCGACGTCCCGACGGACCGGCTCAAGCGCTCCTGCTCCCTCGTCGAGCCTGGCCTGCACCCCGCGGATTTGCTCGAGCTGTGGGTCATGACCCCCCGCCTGAACGGGGACCACAGCTAGCTCCTGTGGGATGTCAACGCGAGGCACCGGCCTAGGGAGGTCACCGTCCTCCGGCATGCCGAGATGGTTGCCTTCGAGGGGACCCCCTAGATCGACGTGGAAGCATTCGCGACTTGGGCCGCAGTCCTCGTCGCCGAGGCTATGGCTACCGTCGGAACAGTCGGAAAGGCAGTAGTCGCATGCGGTCATGAAGTGCCGCATGGCACTGGGGTTGCCAAGTCCAGAGAAATCCCAACAGATGCTGGGTTCATCGTCTTCCTCGGACCCATAGGGCCCGTAGGTCGAGACGTCCGTCAGCTGGTCCCAAGGTGACCGCATACGAAACCCTAGAGGGTTTGGACTTGCCTCTACGAGAGCGCCCGCCAAAGCGAAGTCGCTAGACGGGTTGAGGCTGAACCCGAAAGACGTGGGATGGGAATCGATCGGTACCTTTTGGTCGATGGGCGGCGATAAGGTCACGTCGGGGACTGACTGCACCGTCGTCTCAGGTACGAGGGTGACGTCCAGCAAGCTTTTCGCGAGCATGCCGGCGTCGTCCGCTTGCTCAGGATTGGCGCGTCGCGGGGAGACGGCGCTCACCTTCGTCTCAAACGCGGGGTCGACGCCCGGTGCGCCCCCCGTTGGGGTGCTGGAGCCGTCGACTCGCTCGACAGCCGACGAGGCGCTGTCTCCTGCTTGGCCTTGGTTGCCCCGCCTCCTCCTCCGTCGGCGGGGGAGAGGACAGGGTGAGCTTGAAGATTGTTCTTCCACCACGCGGGGAAGACATCGCCGATTCCGCCGCCGGCGAGCGAGTTGTCGGCCTCCACTGTTGTTGTCGCACGGCGGTGGAAGGAGTATCATGTCGTAGCTGCCGTCGAGGGACATGAACTCAAGACTCCTGAAACGGAGCACCGTCCCGGGCTGGAGAGGTTGCTGGAGACTGCCCATTTGGAGCTTGACGGGAAGCTGTTCGTCAACACGCAGCAGGCCCCTACCTGGCACGCCAACTGTCGGCGTTCCAAGACCGGGGGGTCCCTGAGCCGACGAGTGAATGTCGCCGCGTGCCCCAGCCCAGATGGGTCGAGCGCGAGGGCGAGCGCGAAGGGGGGAGAGCGAGGCGGCCGGAGACCAACGTGAGAGAGGTGGGAATCCCGCGGCCTTCATGTTCGTCCCGCGCCCAGGTCGGGTGCGCTTGCAGTAGGGGGGTTACAAGCGTCCACGCGGGTCCAAGCGAGCGCGTGTCTCGTCCTCGTCCCCGCGCGGCCAACCCTCTCTAAGAGGGCCCTGGTCCTCCCTTTTATAGGCGCAAGGAAAGGATCCAGGTGTACAATGGGGGGTGTAGCAGAGTGCTACGTGTCTAGCGGAGGAGAGCTAGCGCCCTAAGTACATGCCGTTGTGGCAGCCGGAGAGATTTTGGCACCCAGCTGGTGTGATGTCGTGGCCGTCGGAGGAGCAATGGAGCTTGGCGGAGGGATAGCTGTCAGAGCGGTAGAATCCTTGCTGACGTCCTCTTGCTTCCGTAAGGGGGTTGAGAGCCGCCGTCGTCATAGAGTATGCAGGGCGCCATCATTGCCTATCTAGCGGGGCGAGCTAGATGGGACGCCGGTCTTGTTCCCTGCGGCCCGAGTCAGCTCGGGGTAGGGTGATGATGGCGCCTCCTGTTGACGTGGCTGGTCTACGCCCTAGGTTGGGCGATGTGGAAGCTCCTCCGAAGCCGAGGTCGAGTCTGTCTTCCGTGGCCGAGGTTGGGTCCGAGCCCCAGGTTCGGGCGAGGCGGAGATCGCCGGCTGGTGCCGGGGCGGAGTCCGAGCCCTAGGGTCGGGCGAAGCGGAGTTCATCGTCTTCTGGGGCCGAGCCCAAGTCCGAGCCCTAGGTCGGGCGAAATGGAGATCGTCGTCTTCTGGGGCTTAGCCCGAGTCCGAGCCCTGGGTCGGGCGGAGTTCGCCGTCTTCCGAGACTTAGCCCGAGTCCGAGCCCTAGGTCGGGCAGAGTTCGCCGTCTTCCGGGACTTAGCCCGAGTCCGAGCCCTGGGTCGGGCGGAGTTCGCCGTCTTCCGGGACTTAGCCCGAGTCCGAGCCCTGGGTCGGGCGGAGTTCGCCGTCTTCCGGGACTTAGCCCGAGTCCGAGCCCTGGGTCGGGCGGAGTTCGCCGTCTTCCGGGACTTAGCCCGAGTCTGAGTCCTGGGTCGGGCGGAGCGGAGCTTCCTATGGTGCCTTTGGCCGGGCCTGACTGCCTGTCAGTCTCACCCTGTCAAGTGGCACCACAGTCGGAGTGGCGCAGGCGGCGCTGTCCTTCTGTCAGGCCGGTCAGTGGAGCGGCAAAGTGACGGCGGTCACTTCGGCTCTGCAGGCTGGGGGGGCGTGCGTCAGGATAAAGGTGTCAGACCACCTTTGCATTAAATGCTCCTACGATTTGGTCGGTTGGCGCGGCGATTTAGTCAGGGTTGCTTCTTGGCGAAGGCAGGGCCTCGGGCGAGCCGGAAACATGTTCGCCGCTGAAGGGGGGCCTCGGGCGAGACAGAAATCCTCCGGGGTTGGCTGCCCTTGTCCGAGGCTAGGCTCGGGTGAGGCGTGATCGAGTCCCTTGAATGGACTGATCCCTGACTTAATCGCAGCCATCAGGCCTTTGCAGCTTTGTGCTGATGGGGGTTACCAAATGAGAATTAGGAGCCTTGAGGGTACCCCTAATTATGGTCCCCGACAACAGCGGATGCACAAACCACATGATGGGGGGAGAAGAAGATGTTCACCTCCTACGTCAAGAACAAAGATTCCCAAGACTCAATCATATTCGGTGACGGGAATCAAGGCAAGGTTAAAAGACTAGGAAAGATAGCTATTTCATCCGAGCATTCCATATCTAATGTGTTTTTAGTTGAATCGCTCGAGTATAACTTGTTGTCCGTTAGTCAATTATGTAATATGGGTTATAATTGCTTATTTACAAATGTAGATGTGTCTGTCTTTAGAAGGAGTGATGGTTCATTAGCCTTTAAGGGTGTACTAGACGACAAACTCTATTTAGTTGATTTTTCGAAGGAGGAGGCCGGTCTAGATGCATGCTTAATTGCTAAGACTAGCATGGGCTGGCTGTGGCATTGCCGTCTAGCACATGTTGGGATGAAGAACCTTCACAAACTTCTGAAGGGAGAACATGTGTTAGGTCTAACAAATGTGTATTTCCAAAAAGATAGACCTTGTGCAGCTTGTCAAGCAGGTAAACAGGTGGGAAGCGCTCATCACAACAAGAATGTGATGACTACATCAAGACCTCTGGAGCTACTGCATATGGACCTCTTCGGACCTGTCGCCTACCTTAGCATCGGGGGAAGTAAGTATGGTCTTGTTGTTGTTGATGATTTTTCCCGCTTCACTTGGGTGTTCTTTTTGCAGGATAAATCAGAAACCCAAGGGACCCTCAAGTGCTTTCTAAGGCGAGCTCAAAATGAATTTATGCTCAAGGTGAAAAAGATTATAAGCGACAACGGGTCCGAGTTCAAGAACCTGCAAGTGGAGGAGTTTCTTGAGGAGGAAGGAATCAAGCACGAGTTCTCCGCTCCCTACACACCACAGCAAAACGGTGTGGTAGAGAGGAAGAACAGGACGCTTATAGACATGGCAAGGACAATGCTTGGAGAATTCAAGACGCCCGAGCGGTTTTGGTCGGAAGCCGTGAACACGGCCTGTCACGCCATAAACCGGGTCTACCTTCATCGCCTCCTCAAGAAGACGTCATACGAACTTCTAACCGGTAACAAACCCAATGTTTCATATTTTCGAGTCTTTGGGAGTAAATGCTACATTCTAGTGAAGAAAGGTAGGAACTCCAAATTTGCTTCCAAAGCTGTAGAAGGGTTTTTGTTAGGTTATGACTCAAATACAAAGGCGTATAGAGTCTTCAACAAATCATCGGGTTTGGTTGAAGTCTCTAGCAACGTTTGTTTGATGAAACTAATGGCTCTCCGAGAGAGCAAGTTGATCTTGATGATGTAGATGAGGATGATGTTCCAACGGACGCAATACGCATCATGGCGATTGGAGATGTGCGACCACAGGAACACCAAGTGCAAGATCAACCCTCTTTTTCAACAATGGTGCACCCCCCAACTCAAGATGATGAACAGGTTCCTCAAGAGGAGGCGTGTGATCAAGGGGGAGCACAAGAAGACCAAGTTGAGGAGGAAGAAGTACCACGGGCCTCTCCAACTCTAGTTCAAGCGACGATTCAAAGGAATCATCCCGTCGACCAAATATTGGGTGATATTAGCAAGGGAGTAACCACTCACTCTAGATTAGCTAATTTTTGTGAGCATTACTCTTTTGTCTCTTCTATTGAGCCTTTCAGGGTAGAAGAGGCCTTGCAAGATCCAGACTGGGTGTTGGCCATGCAGGAAGAGCTCAATAACTTCAAGCGAAATGAAGTTTGGACACTGGTGCCACGTCCCAAGCAAAACATTATGGGAACCAAGTGGGTGTTCCGCAACAAACAGGACGAGCACAAGGTGGTGACAAGGAACAAGGCTCGACTTGTGGCAAAAGGTTATGCCCAAGTCGCAGGTTTGGACTTTGAGGAGACTTTTGCTCCTATGGCTAGGCTAGAGTCAATTCATATTTTGTTAGCCTATGCCACTCACCATTCTTTAAGGTTGTTCCAAATGGACGTGAAGAGCGCTTTCCTCAACGGGCCAATAAAGGAGGAGGTGTACGTGGAGCAACCCCCTGGCTTTGAGGATGAACGGTACCCCGACCACGTGTGTAAGCTCTCTAAGGCGCTCTATGGACTTAAGCAAGCCCCAAGAGCATGGTATGAATGCCTTAGAGACTTTCTAATTGCTAATGCTTTCAAGGTTGGGAAAGCCGATCCAACTCTTTTCACTAAGACTTTTGACGGTGATCTATTTGTGTGCCAAATTTATGTCGGTGACATAATATTTGGTTCTACTAACCAAAAGTCTTGTGAAGAGTTTAGCAGGGTGATGACTCAGAAATTCGAGATGTCGATGATGGGCGAATTGAACTACTTCCTTGGGTTCCAAGTGAAGCAACTCAAGGACAGCACCTTCATCTCTCAAAGAAAGTACACGCAAGACTTGCTCAAGCGGTTTGGGATGAAGCACGCCAAGCCCGCAAAGACTCCAATGGGAACCGACTGACATGTCGACCTCAACAAAGGAGGTAAGTCCGTTGATCAAAAGGCATACTGGTCTATGATAGGGTCTTTACTTTATTTATGTGCTAGTAGACCGGATATTATGCTTAGCGTATGCATGTGTGCTAGATTTCAATCCGACCCAAGGGAGTGTCACCTTATGGCTGTTAAGTGAATTCTCAGATATTTATTTGCTACGCCTTGCTTCGGGATCTGGTATCCAAAGGGGTCTACCTTTGACTTGATTGGATACTCAGATTCCGACTATGCTGGATGTAAGGTCGATAGAAAGAGTACATCAGGGACGTGCCAATTCCTAGGAAGGTCCCTGGTGTCTTGGAGTTCTAAGAAACAAACTTCCGTTGCCATATCCACCGCGGAGGCCGAGTACGTTGCCGCAGGACAGTGTTGCGCGCAACTACTTTGGATGAGGCAAACCCTCCGGGACTTTGGCTACAATCTGAGCAAAGTCCCACTCCTATGTGACAATGAGAGTGCAATCCGCATGGCGGAAAATCCTGTTGAACACAGCCACACAAAGAACATAGACATCCGGCATCACTTTTTGAGAGACCACCAGCAAAAGGGAGATATCGAAGTGTTTTATGTTAGCACCGAGAACCAGCTAGCCGATATCTTTACCAAGCCTTTAGATGAGAAGACCTTTTGCAGGCTGCGTAGTGAGCTAAATGTCTTAGATTCGCGGAACTTGGATTGATCTATACCATACATGTGTTTTATGCCTTTGATCATGTTCCTCTATGCATTTTATTGCCTATTTATGGTGCTCAAGTTGTGCAAGGGATCCCCGGACCTCACAAGTCCATGTGTGAATGATGCACATACTTAGGGGGAGAAGTGCTACAACTTGACCCTTTGAGACTAACCGTGTGCTTGAGTTTTCTTAATTTAGTCTCAAAGGTGGATTGAAAGGGAAAAGGTGAACTTGGACCATGCAAGACTTCCACTGCACTCCGATGAGAGGGTAATTTACTCCAAGTTCATCTTCGTGCTCTTATTGCCTTTTTACTCTTAATTGAAAATTTTGGTGAGGCAATGGGGTTTAGGGGCCAATAATGATCCCATTTTGGTGTTTAATGCCAAAGGGGGAGAAATTAAGGCCAAAGCAAGAAAGGGATCAGCTACCACTTGAGAATTTTGAAAATAGTAGAGTTAGAGCTTTTGTTTTGACAAAATACTCTTATTGTCTCTTATTGTCAAAAGTTGGTCTCTTGTGGGGAGAGTGTTTGATTAAGGGAAAAAAGGGGGAGTTTTTGAATCTTTGATCAATTTCTCTTGGAATACCTCTCTCTATGCTCCAACAAGTGAATTTGACTTAGAGATAGGAAATTGAGTTTGATTTGCAAAACTAAACCAAGTGGTGGCAAAGAATGATCCAAATATGCCAAATTTGAAACAAAAAACAATTTTTGTTCTCATTTGCATTGATGTTGCACTTCTTTTAGTTGCTTTTTGTTGTGTTGGCATAAATCACCAAAAAGGGGGAGATTGAAAGGGAAATGTGCCCTTGGGCCATTTCTATAAGATTTTGGTGATTAAGTGCTACACATAAATGCTTTGAGTGATATTTGTGCCAAAGACTCAAGAAGTGCAAATCAAGATTAAAGGTATGTTTCTAGACTTAGTACATTGTTTTGAAAACTAATGTATTATGTCTAAGTGCTAGAAACAGGAGAAATCGTGTTGGAGAAAAGTTGGCTATGTACAGCCAAAAGGCTGCTCGGTCTGGGTGCACCGGACAGTGTCCGGTGTGCCAGGACCAGTCCCGATGAACAGCCTACTCTCGGGTCTCAATGGCGGTGTACGGCTAAAAATCACTGGACTGTCCGGTGGTGCACCAGACTGTCCGGTGAGTCGTCTGCGGCGAAGTCGCTGCTCTCGGGAAGCAGTCAACAGCGTTCGACTAAAATTCACCGGACTGTCTGGTGAGCCAACGGTCGGCCGGGCCAACGGTCGGCCGCGCAATCCGCGCATGACGCGTGGCCGAGCCAATGGTCAGATGGGGGCACCGGACTGTCCGGTGCGCCAACGGCTCCAAATCTTCAACGGTCGGCTGCGCCAAATTAGGAAAGCAATCTGCACCGGACACTGAATAGTGCCTATCCGGTGGTGCACCGGATTTTCCGGTGTGCCACCCGACAGAAGGCAAGGATTGCCTTCCTGGATTGCTTCCAACGGCTCCTAGCTGCCTTGGGGCTATAAAAGGGACCCCTAAGCGCATGGAGGAGAACACCAAGCATTCTTTGATCATCTCTAAGCACCAAGACTTCATTCTAGCACATTTGATTCGTTGTGATAGCAATTTGAGCTCCTCTTGAGTCGAGAACTCCGTGTGTGAACTTAGAGCTCAAGTTGTTGGCTAGTGTGCGTGTTTGTGCTCTTGCTTTGAGCCTTGTGTGTGTTGCTTATCCCACCCTTACTTCTGTGCTTCTTTTTGATCATCAAATTGTAAGGGCGAGAGGCTCCAAGTTGTGGAGATTCCTCGTGAATGGGATATAGTGAAAGAAAGAGAAACATCATGGTATTCAAGTGGATCTTTGGATCACTTGAAAGGGGTTGAGTGCAACCCTCGTCCATTGGGACGCCACAACATGGAGTAGGCAAGTGTTGTACTTGGCCGAACCACGGGATAACTCACATGTCTTTTGTGATTGTTTTTCTGTGATACTTGTGTTCACAAGAGCTCGCCATTTAGCCTACTAATACTTAACCAAGTTTTGTGGCTATAAGTTTCAAGTTTTTACAGGATCACCTATTCACCCCCCCTCTAGGTGCTCTCACTTGCTCATGGTGGAAAGATCACTTACTTCGATTGTCATCGACGCTGGTTGCCCAGGAAACACCCCTTTAGGAGCGATAAGAAAAACTTTATAAAGAACACTGTGGTCACCAAAGGACCGCCTAAACGTCTTAACGCAGCAGAAATATATGCTCAGCTGAACAACCTTGTCTTAAATGAAAAGGGGGACAAGTACGAAGGATTCGGAGTGGACCACAACTGGACACATATATGTTGTCTCTGGGAGCTCCCTTATATGTCGTCATTGATTCTTGTGCACAACATTGATGTCATGCACCAAGAAAGTAATGTTGCTGAAGCCCTCATACACACCTGCATGCATTTTGAAAAAACAAAGGACAATCTGAAAGCTCGAAGAGATCTAGCAATGCTTTGTGACCGACCAACCCAAGTGCTCAATGCCAACAGTAAGCCACCACGTGCCTTGTTCTGTCTTACCTCTAAAGACAAGATTGAAGTAATGAGATGGATGAAAAAAATTAAATTTCCCGATGGATATGCTACGGGCTTGAAAAGAGCTGTGAATTTGAAAACGGGAAAACTAACTAGGTTAAAGAGCCATGACTTCCATATATTAATGGAGAGGATTATCCCTATCATGTTTCATGGTTATATGCCCGATGCCATGTGGCAAGCAATAGCTGAGCTAAGTTATTTCTACAGGCAGATCTGTGCCAAAGAAATAAGTAAAAATATGATGGAGAAGTTGGAGAAAGAAATACCAGTGTTGTTATGCAAGCTAGAAAAAATATTCCCACCTAGTTTCTTCAATCCGATGGAGCATCTACTTCTTCACATTCCATATGAGGCAAAGGTTGGTGGACCTGTACAATATAGGTGGATGTATCACATTGAACGTGCACTCAAAAACCTGCGAGGCATGGTTCGAAATAAGGCAAGAGTAGAAGGATGCATCGCTAAAGCTTTTTTGCTAAAGGAGGTTTCATACTTCATGAGTGTGTATTTCGCAGAGGAACATAATGTCTATGCTGCTACCATGCGATACAATGTCGATGAGGAACCTCCAATGAGTGATCTCAACATTTTCCAATGGAGAGGCACAAGTACTAGTAAGGGCACGTTCTACCACCTTAGCATGGATGAAAGAATGTCCGCATTGCTATACATGTACTCTAATATGGAAGAGATGGAGCCATATTTCATGTAAGTCTTTATTTGACCCCTAAATTTCTTTACCAAAGGAGCCATATTTAATTACTTATTTGTCGTACAGTAAGTTCGATGAGGAAAATTGGACTTATTCCCATCAGCCTACAAGCAAACAACTAGATACGATGCGACGGCATGGGAGGCAAGGAAGACCTAATTTTGTTGACTGGTTTCGCGAGCATGTAAACTCTTTATATTCCTTACTTTCATGTCATTTAGCCTTTTATGCGAGGTAATCAATTTAACTGTATGTTATTTGCAGTGCACAAAGACTCCTAACATACACGAGGACTTGAGATAGCTATCTTATGGGACGGTGACTTGCAGAACCTTTGGTAGATACGATGTGAATGGCTTCCGTTTTCGTTCAGACCAATTTGAAAAGTCTCGTCCTCGTGCAGCCACACGTAACACTGGAGTTCTGACTAGGGCACTCGATGCACTCGGCAGAGAAACTAATTGTTATGGAATCATTCAAAACATCCTAGAGATTAATTTTGCAGGGAACAAAACTTTGAAATTAGTATTCTTTCTATGTGATTGGTTTGACAGCACTAATGGGATTAGACAAAGTCAATATGGCATAACTGAAGTAAAGCACAAGGAACGACTTCGAGGCCATGATAATTTTATCCTTGCACACCAGTGCGAGCAGGTCTACTATATGTCGTACCCAAATCCGAAGTTTAAAGCATGGTGGGTAGTTCATAAGGTGAACCCTAGGGAACGTTTACATACTCCTTGCAGTGCTGGTTATCAATTCAAAGACGAACAGGCCAATGATGTTTATCAAGAAGAAGAATTGCGAACCACTTTTACTATCGATGAGGGTGTTGCACTGAACTCACTACTGATGAGTGTGTTGCACCGAAACGAAAACGAAATCCAAGGAACAAAAAAGCCACATTGCGAGCTTTGGATCGAAGAAGACTCCTTGATCGTGATTCTGATGAATTTTGATGTGTAATGCATAATTTCATATTATGTGATGTATTATTTGATTTTTTATTAATTCACTTAATTTTGTGGAGCTAATACATTTAATGTTTTTCTATTGAACAGGATGAGTGGTAGGAAAACAAAGCGTACTACTAGGGGGTTTCTTAATGCGGCTAGCAGGATACTCCCTGGTGCACGTTCCCTTTTCCAAGGGAGTTCTTCTAGCCAGAGCAGACAGGAGGCGTTGCTGAGACACGCCTGGCCAGAACTACGTGATACACCTATCGCTCTACAACGGAGTACCGATGTAAATGTTTATGTAATTGATCTTATTTGTCAGTCACTTATGTAATTGATCTTATGTAAATGTTTATGTAAATGTTTACGTGTCTCTATTTCATGTCCATAGGAAGAGGAGGACGAGGAGGAGGAGGTGCAACACCATGAGGAGGAGGACGAGTAGGCCCATGAGGAGGAGGAGGTGTAGGCCATGAGGAGGAGGAGGTGGTGGGCATAGATGCTGAGGCAGATGACGATACCACCGAGGCTCCTGTCGTTCGACGAAGGGGCACTCGGAAGGGCCACTTTGTCCTACCTCCGTCAGCGCCTGCACAATCTGAAGCTCGAGTACTGATCATCCTGGTTGGTGATAGGTACTCATGTTTGGCCACTTTGTTCTTACTTATTTGTTTATTTTACACTATATATATGACATGACTTTCTTGTTTTTTTGTCATGCAGCCAATGGGAAGACACGTCATTTGATGGTCGAGGTCACCATAGATAGGTTAATCAAGTCTTAGGTAACCTCTGTCGTCTACATAACCCAGGAATTGTCACCGACCCGAAAGGTGTGGTGGTTCCTTGCACTAGCTGGTCGCACTTCGCACTAGCTCCACATGCTACATATGGAACAGCTCAAGGCGTCGTCAAGCACGACTTTTGGGTAATGTTTCAAACTAACATTTATTAGTTGTTTCAAACCAACATTTATTAGTTGTTTTTGAACTAATTTTATTTTCGATGTTGGACAGAGACGCTATCGTGTGGAACCTGAGGCTCAAGAGCATCCAGACCGAGTATTAGAGAAAAATGCGAAGAAGGTGTGCAGGGATGCATTTTCCAATGCTCGTCTACAGGTTGTGAACACGTACATGAATCACCGAGGTCATTCTATCAACAACTTTCGACAATATTCGGATGTCTACTTGACTGTATACCAGTACATGGAGGTAAAAATCTAATTTAACAGCTCATTCAGATGTGAATGTAATTTTGAGCTAACGCTTTATATGCAGGTAACTCTTCCATGGATGGAACACCGGCCGCAGGCTTACAAGGCTTTGTGTGAGATATGGGCTTCGCCCGAGTGGATTGAGAAGTCAAACAGAAATCGACATAGGCAGCGCCATCAGCAGGACGAGGACGATGATGAGGTCGTAGTCAACCATACCTATGGGGCTGATGGACACATTCGGTTGGCTAAGCGAATGGTGAGTATGTAGTATTCTGTTTTACTCAGAAATGAAACCGGATTGAACTCATATATTTGCAGGAGGCTCAAACAGGAGTTGTCCCGAGCCCAATCGATGTTTATAGGAGAGGGCATCGAGCGAAAAATAGTGAAATCTCCGATGAGCTGTGTAGTCAAGCGGCCGTTGAGCGTATGGTTTGTTGTTGTTATGATTAATGTTTTCTTGCCATATAGCTATAAATTACATGTGTGCTGAACCTTCATATTATATTGCAGGAGACATACGGGCAGGAGATGGTTAAGAAGTATGGAGAAGACTACGATTGGCGAGGAGCGCCTACCATCGATGCTGAAGTTGTGCATTCACTTGGAGGCAAGGCGCATGGACGGTATGAACTTGTGAATTTTTTTCAATAATATTGGAACTATGACAAATAGCTAATTTTCTTGTTTTTCAAGATATTCTATGTTTACTGGTGTTATCGATTCGACGGAGTTGCGTTCTCGTGGCGGCTCTTCGTCGCAGGCGGGCTGTGGTAGTAGTAGCCGTAGTCGCGGCTCTGTATCTAGCATGGAGGAAGCTATGAGGGAGCAGCAAGAAAAGTTTCGTGAAGAGCTACGGCAACAACAAATGGCATTCCTCCAACAACAACCAGAGTACATGGCTGCTTACAACGCACAGGCGCAACAAGCAATGAACGTGAGTGTCTTATTTATTCTCAACACGCTCGATATTGGTTCTATAACTAATATATTATATTTGCAACAGTCTTGGTTTCCACAGCAGGCACAGCAGCAACCATTTGTTTTCCCTCAGTTTCAGACGCCGATGCCTCAGTGGGGATTACATGCTCCGCCACCTCCACCTCCACCTCAGGTGCTTCAATTTAGTTAAGACTTGTCGTTTGTATCAACCTAATTTCAAATCTTTACTAAACTTGATTTTGTAGGGATCCAGGGTCATGGGCCACAACACGCCACCATCGGTCATACCAGCACCAGGAGGAGCTTATGCAGGGTTGGGAGCTACTCCAGGAGAGGTTAGTTTGAGAAACAATTTGTTTGAATAGTGGTCATACATGTAACCAATGTCGTTATGAATGTCTTCTTTTTTCTTTAGGATCCAAACCCATTACACGACTTCGTCAACGAGTTTTTCGCTTCTCGAGGTAGTGGACACAACTCCAATGACCCCGATATGTGATGGAGTTAGCTTTGTGCCGCATTGTGCGTTGTAATGAACTATATGTGGATTTTATGTTTGTATGAACTATTTGTGGACTTTATATTTGTATGGACTCAAGTTTTATGTTGTCAACTCAATTATGAATTTTCTGTTATTGTATGAAATTTCTGTTATTGTATGAATTTTGTATAAATTTTCTGTTATTTTTTGCATTTTTAAAATTTTTTTTGCTCTGAAATTGTTAATTTTCGGCGGCCTCCCTGGCCGCCGAAAATAAGAAATACTATTTTCGGCATTTCTTATTTTCGGCGGCTGACTCCCTGGCCGCCGAAAATTACGTGTTATTTTCGGCGGCTATCGTGGGGCCGTCGAAAATGACTGTAGCTCTTGTAGTGGAAGACAACATATATAATAACAGAGTGTATAGAGATAAATGTCGCAATATAATCAAAGTACTTGTTACATAGCATAAGTCTTACAAAATAAAAGATAAATATAACAGGATCTAAAATCCATCCTTGGCACTAGAAAGTCAACTGGGAGACGACGACCTAGACCTCTCACAAACACAGCGCAACATCCACCATGCGCCTCATCCTGTGGTACCTGTTCTTGACCTGTGGGGGGTGTGAGACAGCAAGGGTGAGCTCACACATGTTTATCGCTCAACAAGTTGTGGGGAACCAGTGTGCATGAACTCACCAAAGATGGGAGTTCATGTGATGTGTAAGGCTAATCAACAACAGGGGTAAAGCTGAGCATTGCTTTTAATTAGTTGGTCAAAATTTTATTAGCAGTTACTAAATGTAAGTAAATACCAAACCTTAATAAAAATAATATAACAAAATTAAATAATAAACCCATGCAATGCAAATGACAAATTGAATTTAAATTCCATAAATTAATCATGCGAGAGTCCTGAGCTGCTCTTGACCGTGAGCTCGGCTAGTATACCAGTTTTACACTCTGCAGAGGTTGTACCCTTTACCCACAAGTTGTGTTTCTCATGTCGCCAGGGTTTGCAAGGCCCTTAGACACTATCGAGGTGAATGGCTAGGGATCCACTATGCGGCCTTTACAAAGTTTCACTAGCTTCCGAAAACCCGCTACAGTTTATGGGAAGAGCACTTGCAAGAATCCCCTGTCTGACTGCCATCGCAGCAAAATCAACCCGAGAACCTCCTTGCATGCAACTCCCCTACTGCCCTTGCCCCTTTCGGGTAAGGTAGTCTTTCACTAGCTTTCCTAATTAGTTAGCCAAGGGGTCCCATTCCTCCCATGTGGTGGCACGTGTTTCTCAAGTTAAGGTCCATATTCCAATTAACATAATATAATGATCTTGACATGTACATAAATAAAATAACAGAATAATTGGAACATGGATAATAATGAAATATTAACCCAAAACCATGTAAAGCAATAGCATAACTACCCAAGTAATTTAGGGGTAAACAAGGTAAACAGGATAAACAGACTAGGGTGACCTATTGGGTCCCATCAAAATTAAACCTATGCATTGAATAGTGATAATAAAGAATATTATTGGGTAACAAAATTGATCAAGGGCACAACTTGCCTGACACTTGAGATTCCAGTTACCAGGGTGATTCTTCGGATCCTCGTGACCTCCCTGCTAGTCGTAGCAATACAAACAAACATGGTATAGATAAAATTAACATCACACCAAACATAAGTACAAACTGAATAATAATAATCTACACGTTGCTACGAGATCGTGGAATCGAGAACTACTAAGATCGGAGTCATGGTTCCGGAGTTATGATCTATAGAAGAAATATTAAACTATATTATTAATTGGTTAGTATAAATCATATGAGAGGTTATTCTAAAAAAATAATTATCTCAACTTTAATCTAAGTTATGAGTTGACCATAGATCATATTCTAGTAAACTATAATGATAAGCAGTTTAACCAGACTAACCAACATCAGTTAAATACAGATCTAATTATAAAATAATGAGACATGGTATAATAAATGTTATTATTGAAAGGGAAATGTGCCCTTTGGCAATTTCTATTATGTTTTGGTGATTAAGTGCCCAACACATTTAATTGAGTTCTTATGTGCCAAATGAAGAGAGAAGTGCAAATCAAAGAGAAGGTATGTTTCTAGACTTAGTACATTGTTTTGAGTACTAACATATTTTGTCTAAGTGTTAGAAACAGAGAAAAGAAGAAAAGAAAAGGATTGCAAAAGACTGGCTGTGTGCAGCCGAAGCTCAGCTCAGTCTGGCACACCAGACTGTCCGGTGCGCCAGGCTGGACTCCGGTGAATAGTCCGCTTTCAGGAAAAGTTTGGCGGCGTACGGCTATAATTCACCGGACTGTCCGGTGGCGCACCGGACTGTCCGGTGAGCCAACGGTAGCCAGCGCAATGGTCGGCCGCGCAATCCGCGGGCGACGCATGGCCCGCACCAACGGTCGGTAGGGGGCACCGGACTATCCGGTGTGCACCGGACAGTGTCTGGTGCGCCAACTGGCCCGAAGGTGCAACGGTCGTCTGCGCTAGAAAAGGAAGGAGATCGGCACCAGACCGTCTATAGTGACTGTCTGGTGGCGCACCAGACTGTCCGGTGCGCCACTCGACAGAAGGCAAGGATAGCCTTCCTTGTTGATCTTCAACAGCTCCTAGCTGCCTTGGGGCTATAAAAGGGACCCCTAGGTGCATGGAGGAGCTACACAAGCATTCACTAAGCATCCTAAGGCATCCAGACTTTGTTCCCGCGCATTCGTTTTGTTGTGTTAGAGATTTGAGCTCTATTCGAGTCAAGGACTCCCCGTGTTGACATTTGAGCTCAAGTCTTCTCTTGTGTGCGTGGGTGTGCTGCGATTTGTGTCTTGTGTGTGTTGCTCATCCCAACCTTACTCCATGCTTTCATTGTGATCTTTGTTGTAAGGGCGAGAAACTCCAATCTTGTGGAGATTCCTCGCAAACGGGAATAATCATCTCAAGGAAAAACCGTGGTATTCAAGTTGATCGTCGGATCACTTGAAAGGGGTTGAGTGCAACCCTCGTCCATTGGGACGCCACAACGTGGATGTAGGCAAGTGTTACTTGGCCGAACCACGGGATAAAATCGTGTGTCTCTTGTGTGCTTTCTCTTTGACTGTCTGTGTTCACAAGAGCTTGTTTCAAGCTACTTAGCCGTTCTAACTTTCATAACTAAGTTTTGTGGCTAGTAGTGTTGAATTTTACAGGGTCACCTATTCACCCCCCTCTAGGTGCTCTCAATTGGTAACAGAGTCGTTCTCTTCACACAAGGGACTAATCGCCCGAAGAGATGGATCCTAAGGGAAAGGGGATGGTGGTCAACGACAAGGAGAAGGAGTTCATCTTCAACGAGCCAAGAGATGACAAGCCCACTGACTCTGGCTCGAGTCACAAGATGAAGGACGGCAAGAAGAAGAGGCGCATCAAGAAGATCGTCTACTACGGCAGCGATGAATCCTCTTCTTCACCAAGAGACGACGACGACTCATCTAAAAAGAAACCGGTTAATCAAAACTATTCATTTGATTATTCTCGTATTCCATTCAATTTTCTAATGCTCATTTGCTATCAATTTCACTTGGTAAACCTCCACACTTTGATGGAGAAGACTACTCTTTTTGGAGTCACAAAATGCGTAGTCACTTATTTTCTCTCCATCCTAGTATTTGGGAGATAGTTGAAAATGGAATGCATTTCGATAGTACGGATAACCCTGTATTTATTAATGAGCAAATTCACAAGAATGCACAAGCTACCACTGTTTTGCTAGCATCTTTGTGCAGGGATGAGTACAACAAGGTGAGCGGCTTGGACAACGCCAAGCAAATCTGGGACACCCTCAAGATATCTCATGAGGGAAACGATGCCACCATGATCACCAAAATGGAGTTGGTGGAAGGCGAGCTAGGAAGATTTGCGATGATCAGGGGAGAGGAGCCAACGCAAACCTACAACAGGCTCAAGACCCTGGTCAATAAAATTAGAAGCTATGGAAGCATAAGATGGACGGACCACGACGTCGTCCGACTTATGCTATGGTCATTCACAGAACAAGAAAAGCATGGGAAGAGGGAGAAGAAGAAGGTGTACAAGAAGGCGAAGGGCGAGGCGCACCTTGGCAAAGAATGGGATTCGGACTGCTCTTCATCTGACTCCGACGATGAAGGACTGGCAGCCTCGGCCTTCGATAAATCTTCGCTCTTCCCCAATGAACACCACACTTGCCTCATGGCCAAGGAGAAGAAGGTAAGCGTTCGAGATTCCCCTAAGTACACTACTTCTAGCGATGATGATTCCTCCGATGATGAAGTAGATTACTCTAGTCTATTTAAAGGATTAGATAGAGCTAAAGTAGAAAAGATTAAT
This sequence comes from Zea luxurians, assembly GCA_029449295.1. Taxonomy (NCBI): domain Eukaryota; kingdom Viridiplantae; phylum Streptophyta; class Magnoliopsida; order Poales; family Poaceae; genus Zea; species Zea luxurians. The sequence continues at coordinate 72,374,241 of JAOPSE010000008.1, forward strand.
GAATTAATTGATGCTCTAAATGAAAAGGATAGACTTTTAGAAAAGCAAGAGGATATTTTGTATGAAGAGCATGATAAATTTGCTAGTGTTCAAAAATCTCTTGCTCTAGAAACTAAGAGAAATGAAATGTTATCCTCTGAATTATCTGCTTGCCATGAATCTATCTCTAGTTTAAAGATTTTGAATGATGATTTAAATGCTAAGTTAGAGGTGGCTAATAAATCTAGTTCATGTGTAGAGCATGTTGTAATTTGCAATAGATGTAAGGATTTTGATATTGATGCATGTAATGAACATCTTATTGCTATTACAAAATTCAGTGATGAAGTGGCAAGTCTTAATGCTCAACTTAAGACTTGCAAAAATGATTTTGATAAGTTAAAATTTGCTAGGGATGCCTACACAATTGGTAGACACCCCTCTATTAAGGATGGACTTCGTTTTCGAAAGGAGACCAAGAACTTAACAAGCCAAAAGACTCCCGTTCTCAACAAGGAGAAAGGGAAGGCTCCTATGGCTAGTAGTTCACAAAAATGTCATTCTTACATTTATGATAGAAAATATTCTAGGAGTACTCATAGGAATTATGATCATGATGCTTTTGATTCACATGCTATGTTTGCCTCTAGCTCTACTTTTATGCATGGTAGAAGTAGGCCTAGAAGAAATTATGTTGTGCATCATGTTCCTAGGAGAGTATGTAATGAACCTTCTACCATTTACCATGTTTGCAATACTTCATTTGCGCTCTTATGTAAGAATGAAAAAGTAGTTGCTAGAAAGTTGGGATCCAAATGCAAGGGAGACAAGACTTGTATTTGGGTTCCAAAGGCTATGTAACTAACCTTGTAGGACCCAACAAGAGTTGGGTACCTAAAACCCAAGCGTAAATTGTCTTGCAGGTTTATGCATCCGGGGGCTCAAGCTGGATTATCGACAACGGATGCATAAACCACATGACGAGGGAGAAGAAGATGTTCACCTCCTACGTCAATAACAAGGATTCCCAGGATACAATCATCTTTGGAGATGGGAACCAAGGCAAGGTCAAAGGCTTGGGCAAGATAGCCATCACCAACGAGCACTCCATATCAAACATATTTCTAGTAGAGTCGCTTGGTTACAACCTCCTGTCTGTAAGTCAATTGTGCCACATGGGCTACAATTGTTTGTTTAGAAATGTTGATGTTTCTGTCTTTAGAAGGAGTGATGGTTCATTAGCATTTAAGGGTGTATTAGACGGTAAACTCTACTTAGTTGATTTTTCGAAAGAGGAGGCCGATCTAGATGCATGCTTAATAGCTAAGACTAGTATGGGCTGGCTGTGGCATCGCCGTCTAGCACATGTTGGGATGAAGAACCTTCATAAACTTCTAAAGGGAGAACATGTGTTAGGACTAACCAATGTATGTTTCGAAAAAGATAGACCATGTGCAGCTTGTCAGGCAGGGAAACAGGTGGGAAGCACTCATCACAACAAGAATGTGATGACAACATCAAGACCACTGGAGCTTCTCCACATGGACCTCTTCGGACTCGTTGCCTATCTTAGCATCGGGGGAAGTAAGTATGGTTTAGTAATTGTTGATGATTTTTCCCACTTCACTTGGGTATTCTTTTTGCATGATAAATCAGAAACCCAAGGGACCCTAAAGCGCTTCCTAAGAAGGGCTCAAAACGAATTTGAGCTCAAGGTGAAAAAGATAAGAAGCGACAACGGGTCCGAGTTCAAGAATCTTCAAGTGGAGGAGTATCTTGAAGAGGAAGGAGTCAAGCACAAGTTCTCCGCTCCCTACACACCACAGCAAAATGGTGTGGTAGAGAGGAAGAACAAGACGCTTGTCGACATGGCGAGGACGATACTTGGACAGTTCAAGACACCCGAGCGGTTTTGGTCAGAAGCTGTGAACACAGCATGCCACGCCATAAACCGGCTATATCTGCATCGCCTCCTCAAGAAGACCTCCTACGAACTCCTTACCGGTAACAAACCCAATGTCTCTTACTTTCGTGTATTTGGGAGCAAATGCTACATCTTGGTGAAGAAAGGTAGACATTCTAAATTTGCTCCCAAAGCTGTAGAAGGGTTTTTACTAGGATATGACTCAAATACAAAGGCGTATAGGGTCTTCAACAAATCATCGGGTTTGGTTGAAGTCTCTAGCGACGTTGTATTTGATGAGACCAATGGCTCTGCAAGAGAGCAAGTTGATCTTGATGACATAGATGAAGATGATGTTCCAACGGCCGCAATACGCACCATGGCGATTGGAGATGTGCACCACAGGAACAACAAGAGAAAGATCAACCTTCTTCCTCAACAATGGTGCATCCCCCAACTCAAGATGATGGACAGGATCCTCAAGTAGAGGCGTGTGATCAAGGGGGAGCACAAGAAGAACAAGTTTTGGAGGAAGAAGCACCACTGGCCCCTCCAACTCAAGTCCGAGCTACGATCCAACGACATCACCCTGTTGACCAGATTCTAGGTGACATAATCAAGGGAGTAACTACTCGCTCAAGATTAGCTAATTTTTGTGAGCATTACTCGTTTGTCTCTTCTATTGAGCCTTTCAGGGTAGAAGAGGCCTTGCAGGATCCGGACTGGGTGTTGGCCATGCAGGAAGAGCTCAACAACTTCAAGAGGAATGAAGTTTGGAGCCTGGTGCCACGTCCAAAGCAAAATGTTGTGGGAACCAAGTAGGTGTTCCGCAACAAGCAAGACGAGCACAGGGTGGTGACAAGAAACAAGGCTCGACTTATGGCAAAAGGTTATGCCCAAGTCGTAGGTTTGGATTTCGAGGAGACTTTTGCTCCTGTGGCTAGGCTAGAGTATAGTCGAATATTATTAGCCTATGCCGCTCACCACTCTTTTAGGTTGTTTCAAATGGATGTTGTAGCATCCCAAAAATTCAAATCTTGAAATTTTCTCAAACTCGCTCTAAATTCAAAATGAATTTCAAAATTTCATTTCAAAATGTTTGTTTGCGAGTTGATATCAACAAATAAAATATAGTGGTCTATATGTATCTCCAAAATCCTCCTCAAAATATCCTACAAATATTTCTCGAGTGATCCCCCCTCAAATTCTTTCCAGAAATACTGCCCAGATATTTCCCCAGTAACCCCCCTCAATTTCTTTCCAGAAATACTGTCTAAATATTCCACCGATATATCTCCAAGTACTTTCCTCTTGAGAAATACCTTCAGAATCATTTTTCAAGTCCCTACAAATATTTTCTTCATAACTTTCCTCATGCTCATACGTATACGTATGCCTCCGATGTCATACGGTGAGCTCTACAAACTAATCACACTTATACAAGACAAATAAATGCTAATCTCCCACTAATCCTCTCATCCTCCCACTAATCTTCTCATCCTCCCACTAATCCTCTCATCCCTCCCCCTAATCCCCCCACCATGGCTATAAATAGAGGGGCAAGGGCCTCCTCTCATCCCACCCCAAGCCATTTCATGGCAACTCTCTTCCCCCCCACACACACACCCACTCCATGTTCCACACAAGCACACACTAGCACAAGGATCGTTCGATCGTTCTTCGATCGTTCGTCCCCCTGTTCTTAGTTTGTTCGTTCGTTCGTCTGATCGTTCGATCATTCGTCCGATCGTTCATGGTTCGTTCGTCCGTTCGTCCGTTCGTTCGTCCAAATAATCTTTGTCCTGCCGTTATGCTGCCGAAATTCCGATCTTTCGTTTGTTCGATCATTCGATCGTTCATCGTTCGTTCATAGTCCCTATTCATCGTTCATCGTTCGTTCATAGTCCCTATTCATCGTTCTTCCAGATAATCTTTGTCCTGCCGTTATGCTGCCGAAATTCCGATCGTTCGTTCGTTCGATCATTCAATCGTTCATCGTTCGTTCATAGTTCCCTATTCATCGTTCATCGTTCGTTCATAGTCCCTATTCATCGTTCATCGTTCGTTCATAGTACCTATTCATCGTTCTTCCAGATAATCTTTGTTCTGCCATTATGCTGCCGAAATTCGGATCGTTCGTTCGTCCGATCATTCGATCGTTCGTCCGTTCGTTCGTCCAAATAATCTTTTCCTGCCGTTATGCTACCGAAATTCCGATCGTTCGTTCGTCCGATCATTCGATCGTTCGTCCGTTCGTTCATAGTTCCTATTCATCGTTCATCGTTCGTTCATATGAACTATTCACCATCATTATTCACCTTCACTATTCATCGTTACTATTCACCGTTACTATTCACATATACTATTCATCATCGTTACTATTTACCATTACTATTCATCATCGTTAGTATTCATCGATGATATCTATAATTACTTTTCCGTTGCCACTATTCATCGTTACTAATCATCGTTACTATTCATCGGTCATCTAGTTATCCCAAATTTCAACTACTCATCCATCATGCTGTCCAGTCCACCTAATTCCAGCCAGACCCATGTTCCAGTCATACGAACTCTGGTGACTGTGATTTTCCTTCCAGTAGGGAACTTCCCATCTGGTCACCCATCCTAGGTTTCTCCAAGTTGAGCATGCTTAACTTTGAAATTCCTTTGAACCAGGCTTCCAAACTCCGATTCCAATAATTCTTGTTTCTAAATTCTTATCGAATTATTCCCTATCCAACCATGTCATCCCTTAAACATGGTTCATATTTCAGAAGACTCTCAAAATACTCTTGTCCCATATTCTACCTATAACCCTCCTGTTCATACTAAGTCAGACGATTCATTCGTCACTATTCTCACCAAAAGTGAACTTCACTGTGCTACACCACATACACCCAGCTATAAATACACCCATCTACCCTCTCCCTCTCCACACACACTCAACACCCTCAGCCAAGGCAAACACCTCACCCACTCAGTTACTCTGCTCTGCCGGCTACACGCACAGTGTCGCTTTGCCTCTAGTCCACCCTCCTGGTAAGCACCTCTGCTCCACCACTAGTAGTACCTCAACACCACATGACACAGATTCTACTCAAGACTCTACCCATCCATATATCGCTATTCTGACCACTATACTAAATATTTGTTGGTATACTTGCTTGTTTGTATGTTTGCTTATTCATGTTGCATAGTTATCGGAGCGTTCGTGCCGTCTCGTGGAGGCCAGATCTGCAAGTCTACGCCACGCGGTGGAGCTAGAAGCCAGTTCCGCGAGCTCCCCTTCCCCCTTCGCCGAATAAGCACGACAAGCTCACTGGATCCCTTTGATGCATAAATTACCTATAATTTTTCAACCACAACCCTCAGCCTGTTATTTTATGCATGATATGATTTTAAGACAAGTTATTATGGCCACCCAGCCGCTTGCCGCAATCAATCCCTGATATATTTGTTACAAATGATTTGAGGAAAGGTGTGAGTTTCCAAAAGAAAATGCTTTTCAAAATGTGTTTGATGAAGGGTTTTCACCCTTATCACCTTTGAGTAGGGATGATCAGGGACTCCCTGGTTTAGGGGAGGGCCTAAGGTGATGGCTCAGCTGGTTTAGGCGTGAGCAGAAGGATTGTCCCCACATATAAGGACCGGTTTGTCATCCTTCACTACTTGTACTCATGATAAGTACAACCACTCGAGACTGTGTGGGCAGTCACTCAATCTGAACTCGTACGGTTCAAACCCCAGGGTTATGAAGGCTGGGGAGCACCAGGAGGATAAGGAGGGGGAATGTTTTGTCCGGTTTGGGCATGGCGGTGGCCTGACTCCTTCCGGTATAACCGTTAAGGTTGGGACATGCGAGGAAAGAAAGAGATTCGGATTCGGGTCTCACTAGCTATGAGATCGCAGAGCCGGACTAGTGGGTAAAGTGTACACCTCTGCGCAGAGTTTGAAAACCTATTCGAATAGTCTGTGTCCACAGGAATGGATGAGTCTGGTGTGGTATGGCAATTAGTGTTTTGTTTTCAAAAAAAGAGGTGCTTTTGAGAAAAGTGGTTTTTAAAAGGTTTGGCGGTTGAGCCGTGAGCTATGGTGGACGGGAAGTCCAGTTTCTGTTGTTGAAAATGAAAACCAGTGGGAAACTGCTGAGATATCTGGATGGTTTAGTCCAGGGGATTTTGTTCTATATTGAAAAACTTCCTGCTCCTTTTGGAGAGGATGCGCTTTGCAAAAATACAAAATGTTTTTCAAAACAACCCTGCATAAAATATTGCTGTTTCTGCAAAATATCCTGAGCTCCACATATTCCATGCATTATATCTGATTTCCCCATTCCGCGGGTGAAGGTGGGCTGCTAAGTACGTTTGTACTCACCCTTGCTTATTTGTTGTTTTTCAGAAAAAGGAGATCGGGTAAGAATTACGACTGTTCCCAACCTTGCATGTGGCTGTTGGACCGCTGATTTGCTTCGCTGCGTATATCGGGCTGCTTCAGCCCCACTCTAATGATATGTCCCGAGTTGTGGACCAACTCTTAAAGTTGTTCGCCACCTTTATAGGTTTGTCTCGTTCAAGCAGATCTGTAATCATCTGATGTATAAATGTGTTTACTAGCCTCCTGGGACTAGTAATTGTATCACATTTGAGTCCCAGAGGATTGGGGACGCTTCAGGTGGTATCAGAGCTGTTAGGTTGGCCGCAGGACGTAACCCTTAGCCTGATCCAAAAGTTTTTGAGTCAAAACTATTTTCTTAAAAAATTCTTGCTCTCATCCCTTCATTTCAAAAATGCTTTCCCCCTTTCCTTCTCTCAGAAGTCAGATGAAGGTCCGTTGCCAAACCAGCTTTTGCCAGAATGAAGATGGTTTCCCCAAGTTGTTGAGAGCATGCACAGTTCACCTCGGAATCAGGAGCCAGCCAGAGTATGATGGTCGTGAATTCGTCGAGCATGGCATAGAGAAGTGTGTCATGACTGTATACATTGGATCCAGTCCGCACCATGTGGAATGGAGTGTCACTACTGCTGGGCACAGATACAAAGACACCTGCCAGGTCGTCGCTCGCAAGGCATTGAGGACCCTGTGTCAACTTTATGAAGAAGAAGTGGTTGACACCCCGCTCAGATTCTTTCCGCCCTTTCAAAGAGACCGTCCCGTTTGGATGGCCAGGATGCGTGCATTGGAAGAACAGCAGCTGCTTGAGGACGACCCCTCAGTCATGTACCTCACTGCATACCTGCTCACCCTGGATGCACAGTATGATTTCTTGGCTCGGCACCACCGTCAGATGATTGCCCGAGCAGAAGATGCAGAGAAGCACAACCGTCAGCTCCATGTGGATCTCACCACAGCTCAAGCCCATGCAACTGCATTGGAAAGTCGTGAAGTCATTGCGGTTGAAGCCCTAAAGCAAGCCAAGGACGAGCACATCCAGAAGTTGATGGAGGCCTACTTGGTAACCCATAACCAACGTAGAGCCCTACAGATCCAAGAGCCCGCTTCATCCAACCCTGTTCAACCCATCAGAGCTGAAGACCCCTAGATTCTTGAAGGTCACCCGGTCTCTATCAGAGGAGAGAAGAAGGCTTGGGAACTCCCGGAAGGAGCCATAGTCTTGGAAGGAATTCCAGTCTTCCCTCAGGCCATGGATAAGTAAGAGCACCCTGAGTCCTCCCAAGATCCCCGCTAGAGCTGTTTGAGCCCCTCACCATGAAGAAGATCCTAGCACCATCCCTTGAAGTCAAGGAAGAAGCTGCAAGCACCCCGCCAGCACTGCCGCCCTCTAAGGAACTACAAGAGCCAGTCCTGCTTGAAGAAGAGTTCGACCCCGTCTTGCCATCTCAGTTGCCGCCAGAAGAAGTCATCAACATCAGCTCCCTCTTAACCCATCCAGGAGATGTCTCAGATTGAAGTTGTGTGCAAGCCTTGCCAGAAGAGAGTTGTCTGGTCTGAAGTTAGTTATGCCCAGTCCTCTGCATGCATTGGGTAGTGAAGTTTTTCTTCACTTTGGCTAGAACCCTGCATGTATGAGAGGTAATCGTGTAGACTCGTGTTTTGCAAAACTCTAATTGTGTGGCCCCCTAGGGCATTTCAAAATGAATTTTGCTTGATGTTTTCGTCCCTTTTTATTGCATATGTGATGCTTTAACGTTAGTGCTCATAAGTTAAATTTAGCATAGTTCTCAATTCAGGAGCCAAGCAATAGTAGTTATGCTTAGCCCCTGAATCTGAGTAGTCCGTGCTTTGGAAAAACTCTATTCTTCCCTTATTCAAAACATTTGATTTGTTTGTGCTTATCATTGCTGAGCTTGTGTGTTCTCTTTCTTTTTAAGAAAGGTTTTCTCTAAAAACATAGATCACAAATTAGATCCAATCCTCACCTTATGCTTCCATTCTCATCTTAACCCATCTCAAGAGAAAAGTGCCTTACCCAAGAAGATACCGGGAAGCTTACCATTGAAGCCTAGAATAAGCTACAAAAGAAACATGTCTAGTCGCTCAGTCAAAAGGACCGACCGTGAGAATCAAAGCACTGCCCCTGAGTCAAAGTAAACAGAAAAAGAGGACAAAAGGAGTTATTACCATACAGAGAGGCAAATATTCTTGGAACCAAAGTCCACAAACATTAGGGTCATTGACCCCACCACTCACCCGTGCCCCTCGCACGCGTGCCCGCCTCCATGCGCACTACCACGGCCCCACGCCCCTTTTGCAGCGCACTACCGCCACCCATGCCCCCTTTTGCAGCGCACCCACCGCCATCGTCGCCGGCAACAGGCCCCCCTTCCCCTTGTCGCACCTGCTGCCTCGTGTCACCTACTCCATCACCACCACTCCACACCTCGAGCAACACCTTGCATGCCAGTCGCCTATAAACCCCCCCCATCTCCCTCAACTCCCATCCCAAGCAAAGCACACACACCATATAAAATACCCTCTGCCAAATCGCAAGCAACTCCATTTTCCACTCCCTTGCCCCTAAGATCACAATGCTTGGTAATTCTTGGGTTGAAGACTGTTGTATATGGTTCAACATCTTTGGTTTCCTCCTCTGTATGATGGTAATACTCTTTGATAGAATCCTCCAGTGGGAAGAGCAAAGAGAAAGAAAGGAGCAATGAAAAGGGAAAAAAGATAGCGAAGAGAAGATAAGAAGAAGGTTCTCCCAGAATCAACCCTATGTCAGTCATTTCTCCGCAGCCTGCTCAAGCAGCAATAGCAGAAGAAGGCCTCGTAACACCCTTGTTATGAGGTACTTCAAGGAGTTCAAATCCCCAAGATTCAAGAGTTCTACCCTCATTCTTTTTAAGTGGGGTAGTGTTCCAGCAAGGTTCCTACTATGGAGAAGAAGAAGAAGACCTGTAGCAAGCTTGTGGAAGACAAGATCATCGAAGCCTATAAGTTTCTGAATGAGAAGTGGTCACCCAAGTTTTGTTGATGAAGCACCAGAAGACCAATCAAGGAAGGAATCCATGTGGGAGTTCGCAAGAGAAAGGTTTGCGTGTTGGCATCGTTGCTTCCACAATAAGCTAGCTGCCAAGCGAAACCTAGAAGCCTAAAGATGATCTTTGAGTAGCCAGAATCAGCATTTGCAATCAGCAATCAGATGTTCCTCAAAGGCCAGATTTTATTGAAGCTCAATCTCCTCGAAGCGTCTGCAAAGTGAAGATATGTAGCTGAAGTAAAGCTATACCCATAACCCTTCTAAGCCGAATCTCGAGGACGAGATTCATTTTAAGTGGGGTAGATCTGTAGCATCCCAAAAATTCAAATCTTGAAATTTTCTCAAACTCGCTCTAAATTCAAAATGAATTTCAAAATTTCATTTCAAAATGTTTGTTTGCGAGTTGATATCAACAAATAAAATATAGTGGTCTATATGTATCTCCAAAATCCTCCTCAAAATATCCTACAAATATTTCCCGAGTGATCCCCCTCAAATTCTTTCCAGAAATACTGCCCAGATATTTCCCTAGTAACCCCCCTCAATTTCTTTCCAGAAATACTGTCCAAATATTCCACCGATATATCTCCAAGTACTTTCCTCTTGAGAAATACCTTCAGAATCATTTTTCAAGTCCCTACAAATATTTTCTTCATAACTTTCCTCATGCTCATACGTATACGTATGCCTCCGATGTCATACGGTGAGCTCTACAAACTAATCACACTTATACAAGACAAATCCATGCTAATCTCCCACTAATCCTCTCATCCTCCCACTAATCCTCTCATCCTCCCACTAATCCTCTCATCCCTCCCCCTAATCCCCCCACCATGGCTATAAATAGAGGGGCAAGGGCCTCCTCTCATCCCACCCCAAGCCATTTCATGGAAACTCTCTTTCCCCCCCCCACACCCACTCCATGTTCCACACAAGCACACACTAGCACAAGGATCGTTCGATCGTTCGTCCCCCTATTCTTAGTTTGTTCGTTCGTTCATCCGATCGTTCGATCGTTCGTCCGATCGTTCATGGTTCGTTCATCCGTTCGTCCAATCGTTCGATCTTTCGTCCGTTCGTTCGTCCAAATAATCTTTGTCCTGCCGTTATGCTGCCGAAATTCCGATCGTTCGTTTGTTCGATCATTCGATCGTTCATCGTTCGTTCATAGTCCCTATTCATCGTTCATCGTTCGTTCATAGTCCCTATTCATCGTTCTTCCAGATAATCTTTGTCCTACCGTTATGTTGCCGAAATTCCGATCGTTCGTTCGTTCGATCATTCGATCGTTCATCGTTCGTTCATAGTTCCCTATTCATCGTTCATCGTTCGTTCATAGTCCCTATTCATCGTTCATCATTCGTTCATAGTCCCTATTCATCGTTCTTCTAGATAATCTTTGTCCTGCCGTTATGATGCCGAAATTTCGATCGTTCGTTCGTCCGATCATTCGATCGTTCGTCCGTTCGTTCGTCCAAATAATCTTTTCCTGCCGTTATGCTACCGAAATTCCGATCGTTCGTTCGTCCGATCATTCGATCGTTCGTTCGTTCGTTCATAGTTCCTATTCATCGTTCATCGTTCGTTCATATGAACTATTCACCATCACTATTCATCGTTACTATTCATCGTTACTATTCACCGTTACTATTCATCATCGTTACTATTTATCATTACTATTCATCATCATTAGTATTCATCGATGAAATCTATAATTACTTTTCCGTTGCCACTATTCATCGTTACTAATCATCGTTACTATTCATCGGTCATCTAGTTATCCCAAATTTCAACTACTCATCCATCATGCTGTCCAGTCCACCTAAGACCAGCCAGACCCATGTTCCAGTCATACGAACTCTGGTGACTGTGATTTTCCTTCCAGTAGGGAACTTCCCATCTGGTCACCCATCCTAGGTTTCTCCATGTTGAGCATGCTTAACTTTGAAATTCCTTTGAACCAGGCTTCCAAACTCCGATTCCAATAATTCTTGTTTCTAAATTCTTATCGAATTATTCCCTATCCAACCATGTCATCCCTTAAACATGGTTCATATTTCAGAAGACTCTCAAAATACTCTTGTCCCATATTCTACCTATAACCCTCCTGTTCATACTAAGTCAGACGATTCATTCGTCACTATTCTCACCAACAGTGAACTTCACTGTGCTACACCACATACACCCAGCTATAAATACACCCAGCTACCCTCTCCCTCTCCACACACACTCAACACCCTCAGCCAAGTCAAACACCCCACCCACTCAGTTACTCTGCTCTGCCGGCTACACGCACAGTGTCGCTTTGCCTCCAGTCCACCCTCCTGGTAAGCACCTCTGCTCCACCACTAGTAGTACCTCAACACCACATGACACAGATTCTACTCAAGACTCTACCCATCCATATATCGCTATTCTGACCACTATACTAAATATTTGTTGGTATACTTGCTTGTTTGTATGTTTGCTTATTCATGTTGCATAGTTATCGGAGCGTTCGTGCCGTCTCGTGGAGGCCAGATCTGCAAGTCTACGCCAGGCGGTGGAGCTAGAAGCCAGTTCCGCGAGCTCCCCTTCCCCCTTCGCCGAATAAGCACGACAAGCTCACTGGATCCCTTTGATGCATAAATTACCTATAATTTTTCAACCACAACCCTCAGCCTGTTATTTTATGCATGATATGATTTTAAGACAAGTTATTATGGCCACCCAGCCGCTTGCCGCAATCAATCCCTGATATATTTGTTACAAATGATTTGAGGAAAGGTGTGAGTTTCCAAAAGAAAATGCTTTTCAAAATGTGTTTGATGAAGGGTTTTCACCCTTATCACCTTTGAGTAGGGATGATCAGGGACTCCCTGGTTTAGGGGAGGGCCTAAGGTGATGGCTTAGCTGGTTTAGGCGTGAGCAGAAGGATTGTCCCCTCATATAAGGACCGGTTTGTCATTCTTCACTACCTGTACTCATGATAAGTACAACCACTCGAGACTGTGTGGGCAGTCACTCAATCTGAACTCGTACGGTTCAAACCCCATGGTTATGAAGGCTGGGGAGCACCGGGAGGATAAGGAGGGGGGAATGTTTTGTTCGGTTTGGGCATGGCGGTGGCCTGACTCCTTCCGGTATAACCGTTAAGGTTGGGACGTGCGAGGAAAGAAAGAGATTCAGATTCGGGTCTCACTAGCTATGAGATCGCAGAGCCGGACTAGTGGGCAAAGTGTACACCTCTGCGCAGAGTTTGAAAACCTATTCGAATAGTCTGTGTCCACATGAATGGACGAGTCTGGTGTGGTATGGCAATTAGTGTTTTGTTTTCAAAAAAAGAGGTGCTTTTGAGAAAAGTGGTTTTTAAAAGGTTCAGCGGTTGAGCCATGAGCTATGGTGGACGGGAAGTCCAGTTTCTGTTGTTGAAAATGAAAACCAGTGGGAAACTGCTGAGATATCTGGATGGTTTAGTCCAGGGGATTTTGTTCTATATTGAAAAACTTCCTGCTCCTTTTGGAGAGGATGCGCTTTGCAAAAATACAAAATGTTTTTCAAAACAACCCTGCATAAAATATTGTTGTTTCTGCAAAATATCCTGAGCTCTACATATTCCATGCATTATATCTGATTTCCCCATTCCGCGGGTGAAGGTGGGCTGCTGAGTACGTTTGTACTCACCCTTGCTTATTTGTTGTTTTTCAGAAAAAGGAGATCGGGTAAGAGTTACGACTGTTCCCAACCTTGTCTGTGGCTGTTGGACCGCTGATTTGCTTGGCTGCGTATATCGGGCTGCTTCAGCCCCACTCTTATGATATGTCCCGAGTTGTGGACCATCTCTTAAAGTTGTTCGCCACCTTTATAGGTTTGTCTCGTTCAAGCAGATCTGTAATCATCTGATGTATAAATGTGTTTACTATCCTCCTGGGACTAGTAATTGTATCACATTTGAGTCCCAGAGGATTGGGGACGCTTCAGATGTGAAGAGCGCTTTCCTCAACGGGCCAATCAAGGAGGAGGTATACATGGAACAACCCCCTGGCTTTGAGGATGACAGGTATCCCGACCATGTATTTAAGCTCTCTAAGGCGCTCTATGGACTTAAGCAAACCCCAAGAGCATGGTATGAATGCCTTAGGGATTTCTTATTGCTAATACTTTCAAGGTTGGGAAAGCCGATCCCACTCTTTTCACTAAGACTTGTGATGGTGACCTTTTTGTGTGCCAAATTTATGTCGATGACATAATATTTGGTTCTACTAATCAAAAGTCTTGTGAGGAGTTTAGCAGGGTGATGACTCAAAAGTTTGATATGTCGATGATGGGCGAGTTGACCTACTTCCTTGGGTTCCAAGTGAAGCAACTCAAGGATGGCACCTTCCTCTCCCAAACGAAGTACACATAAGATCTTCTCAAGCGGTTTGGGATGAAGGACGCAAAGCCCGCGAAGACATCGATGGGAACCGACAGGCATGTCGACCTCAACAAAGTGTAAGTCTGTTGATCAAAAGGCATACCGGTCTATGATAGGTTCCTTGCTTTACTTATGTGCTAGTAGGCCGGACATTATGCTTAGTGTATGCATGTGTGCTAGATTTCAATCCGACCCCAAGGAATGTTACCTTGTGGCTGTTAAGCGAATTTATAGGTATTTAGTTGCTACGCCTTGCTTCAGGATTTGGTATCCAAAGGGGTCTACCTTTGACTTGATTGGATACTCAGACTCCGATTATGCTGGATGCAAGGTAGATAGGAAGAGTACATCAGGGACGTGCCAATTCCTAGGAAGGTCCCTGGTGTCTTGGAGTTCAAAGAAACAAACCTCTGTTGCCCTATCCACCGCTGAGGCCGAGTATGTTGCTGCATGACAGTGTTGCGCGCAACTACTTTGGATGAGGCAAACCCTCCGGGACTTTGGCTACAATCTGAGCAAAGTCCCACTCCTATGTGACAATGAGAGTGCAATCCGCATGGCGGATAATCCTATTGAATACAGCCACACTAAGCACATAGACATCCAGCATCACTTCCTGAGAGACCACTAGCAAAAGGGAGATATCGAGGTGTACCATATTAACACCGAAAACCAGCTAGCCGATATCTTCACCAAACCTTTAGATGAGAAAAGGTTTTGCAGGTTCCGTAGTGAGCTAAATGTTCTAGATTCGCGTAACTTGGATTGATCTATAGCATACATGTGATCTATGCCTTTGATCATGTTACTTTATGCATTTCAATTCATTATTGTTTATTTTGTGGTGCTCAAGTGGTACACATGATCCCCGGACCTCACAAGTCCATTTGCAAGTGATGCACTTATTTAGGGGGAGATATGATACAACTTGACCCTTTGAGACTAACCTTTGTGTTTGAGTGTTCTTGATGTAGTCTCAAAGGTGCATTGAAAGGGAAAATGGACTTGGACGTTGCAAAGACTTCCACTGCACTCCGGTATTGTGTATTCACCTCCAAGTTCATACTTATTCTCTTATTTCCTTTTTGCTCTTAATTGACAATTTTGGTGAGGCAATGGGGTTAAAGGGCCAAGAATGATCCTGGTTTGGTGCTTAATGCCAAAGGGGGAGAAATTAAGGCCAAAGCAAATGGATCAGCTACCACTTGAGAATTTTGAAAATAGTAGAGTTAGAATGTTTGATTTGTCCAAATACTCTTTTTGGAAAATTTGGCCTCTTGTGGGGGGAGAATTTTTTATTACAGCAAAAAGGGGGAGTTTTTGGTACTTGATCAATTTTTCCATTGGAATATCTCTCTTTGTGCCTAAACAAGTGTGTTTGACTTAGAGATAGGAAAATGAATTTGATTTGCAAAAACAAACCAAGTGGTGGCAAAGAATGATCCAAATATGTCAAAACTTGTGCAAAGACAATCTTGTTCTCAATTGCATTGATATTGCACTTCTTTTGGTTGCTTTTGGACGTGTTGGCATAAATCACCAAAAAGGGGGAGATTGAAAGGGAAATGTGCCCTTGGGCAATTTCTATTATGTTTTGGTGATTAAGTGCCCAACACATTTAATTGAGTTCTTATGTGCCAGATGAAGAGAGAAGTGCAAATCAAAGAGAAGGTGTGTTTCTAGACTTAGTACATTGATTTGGGTACTAACATATTTTGTCTAAGTGTTAGAAACAGAGAAAAGAAGAAAAGAAAAGGATTGCAAAAGACTGGTTGTGTGCAGCCGAAGCTCAGCTCAGTCTGGCACACCGAACTGTCTGGTGGTGCACCGGACAGTGTCCGGTGCGCCAGGCTGGACTCCGGTGAATAGGCCGCTCTCGGCAAAAGTTTGGCGGCGTACGACTATAACTCACCGGACTGTCCGGTGGCATACCGGACTGTCCGGTGAGCCAACGGTCGCCAGCACAACGGTCGACCGCGCAATCCGCGGGCGACGCGTGGCCCGCACCAATGGTCGGCAGGGGGCACCGGACTGTCCGGTGTGCACCGGACAGTGTCCGGTACGCCAACTGGCCCGAAGGTGCAACAATCGTCTGCGCCAGAAAAGGAAGGAGATCGGCACCGGACCGTCTACAGTGACTGTCCAGTGGCGCACCGGACTGTCCGGTGCGCCACTCAACAGAAGGCAAGGGTAGCCTTCCTTGTTGATCTTCAACGGCTCCTAGCCGCCTTGGGGCTATAAAAGGGACCCCTAGGCACATGGAGGAGCTACACAAGCATTCACTAAGCATCCTAAGGCATCCATACTTCGTTCCCGCGCATTCGTTTCATTGTGTTAGAGATTTGAGCACTATTCGAGTCAAGGACTCCCCGTGTTGACTTTTGAGCTCAAGTCTTCTCTTGTGTGCGTGGGTGTGCTGCGATTTGTGTCTTGTGTGTGTTTCTCATCCCAACCTTACTCCGTGCTTTCATTGTGATCTTTGTTGTAAGGGCGAGAGACTCCAATCTTGTGGAGATTCCTCGCAAACGGGAATAATCATCTCAAGGAAAAACCGTGGTATTCAAGTTGTTCGTCGGATCACTTGAAAGGGGTTGAGTGCAACCCTCGTCCATTGGGACACCACAAAGTGGAAGTAGGCAAGTGTTACTTGGCCAAACTACGGGATAAAATCGCGTGTCTCTTGTGTGCTTTCTCTTTGATTGTCTATGTTCACAAGAGCTCGTTTCAATCTACTTAGTCGTTCTAACTTTCATAACTAAGTTTTGTGGCTAGTAGTGTTGAATTTTACAGGGTCACCTATTCACCCCCCCCCCTCTAGGTGCTCTCAATTATTGCATAATAAATATTCATACGAAACTAACGCAACTGGAACAAGTCAATTTGGAATCGAAACAAAGGAGTTATGAATTTCCAAAGGTTTTATGTATTTGATACAAGATTAATTTAAGAGATTAATTTTAATGGGGCTTTTATGTCAAAACAGTGGTACTAGATGATAAACAACATTATTACAAAATTATAGGAACTGGAATGGGTCAATTTGGACTTCAAATGAATTTTGTAGGGATTAAATAAGTTTCTATAATTAATTTTGTACTAAAAATCATTTCTGAAATGAATTTATCTGTCTCTAGTCCGCGCACACTAATAAACGGAAATCCAGGGGCCTCAGCGCAAGTGTTTCCCAGACACAGAACCTATCTACATGGACTGTGGGTTGATACTGTGATTACAGAGGGTTTTCTTTGTAAATCTGACGCGACGAAGGGGTACGAGGGTTTTCTGATCGCTGGATCCAAAAGCGAGGGCTCAGATTAGACTAGCATTTAAATGAACCGGAACGCAACGGCCACCGCACGATCACAGATCGACGATCACGATTTTAGGTGGCCAAGATCTAACCCTATCCACTCGTTACAGGATCGAAGGCCCGGATCAAGTAGGGCGAACCGGTATTCTATGATCCGATCCTAGACATCAGTTTGAGATAGAACGATGCCTGATCGATGTCCAGCTCTAACTCCCTCCTAATCCTCTCATGACCACACTGGCGGCCACATACTTCTTCCTACGGCGGCGCCATGGCCGACGCCCACCAGGTAAGCGATCCCCCGGTTCAAACTTCGAAATAAAAGGTGCGCTACAAAGCAAAAACAAAAGTGGAATGATGGGGATGGTACTCACCAACGATTGCGCGATTTGGAGCTTGGACCATGGGGAGAGGCTGATCGCAGTGATTCCTTCTCGCCGGTGAGCGATTCTCCGAGCCCCAATCAGAAATTCCACGTGGCGAGGGCACAACCACCTTTCCCCCAACCCGGAAAAGCCCCCGGCACCAACCACAGGGCACGGTGGACGATGAATTGAGTATTTCCCTCCCCGCGGCGGTCACTCACTGTTTGCTCTCGACACACCATGGCGGAGGCCAACAGCTTTGGTCCGGTCTCGGTGTGAGCAGAGAAAAACGGCGTGGCGAGCGTGGCCGAAGTACCCCCCACTATCTATAGTCACCAGGGTAACCGCCGACGCCGGATTACCAGCACGCATTCTGGCGATGTACATGGTCCATTCTGTTGAGCTGGGCGCAATGATGTAACACCCCACTGATCCCACACAATGAATGTCACCAAATACCCTTCCCACAAAACTTATGCAACACAAGAAAAGAAATAGAGAAAGAAAGTATTGCAAACTCCGGCAGCACCTCCCTTGAAAGAAGCATAACGAGGGGAACATAGAGTTTATACATGATATAAAAGAAAGGTAATTCATGTAGTATAATCAAAATGCAAAGGTAGTAATGAATATCATGACCAAATTAAAGATAGGTAACTCAGCCCACCCCAAAATCAGCTCAACTACCATGAAAGGCTAGAACATAATAATCCCCTAGACTTGACCCTCCCTGTTTAACATCATTATTAAGCAGTGGTTCCTTTATTTAAAGGTGTACTGGTCGTGCTGCTACATCCCTTCTTTCCCAAGCAAAGATCAGGTGCCTGTATCAGATAATGCAAGAGTGAGATGACACATCTCAGCAAGTAAAATGAGCAAACAACAATTGGACAATGTAAACCAACCATGCTTAAACAACCACGTAGTTCACAACTTCCTTCTTGAATATTAATTTTCAGCAAGTAAGCAAGTAACCAATTACTTAATGCTAAGATGAATCACAATGTAAAGATCCACACTATCCACATCACCATAATAGGTTCTACACTTCTCCCATGGATGCACATGGTTACAGATGCAGTAATGACTTCTGCCTTCATACCTCTAAGGATATGAAGCTGCATCATACCCCTTCTCGGGCAACATATGATGCTCATTGTATCGGTACGGTCGGACCATAAGATCGCGACGGAACTTCTATGCAATGGATGATGAATGCATTATGCATGTCAACAACATGAGTCCTTCCCCAAATAAAATGTGCTAGACATATACTTCCACTCATTCCACATAATAAACCACATGGATAACATGATCAAACCACAACCTCAACATATGTAATCAATAAAACATGAATATCTTCAAACGATGGTACCCAAATCGGAATATGAATACGAACACAAATAGCACAAACATAATCAAGTATAAGACACTTTAATCGACAGACGGAATAACCATCACTATTTTACTTGCCTTCACCGGGAAGTTTGGACAAAGCCCTAAGCACGATCCGAAAGTCCACCACCTGATTTTAACACACAACTTAGTACACAAATTTCACATAACAACGCTCATAAACGACGTTGCACCTACGCACAATTTCAAACCTCGCCGCGGGTAACAACTCTTCCCACACCCACCAAACTGCAGCGGCGCCGCTTAACAATTTCATATATTTAAAATTATGACAGCAGAGGTAACAACCAAAAACTCCAGAGGCATCTACATAAAATTCTTCACAAGTTTTGTATACAACTTATAATTAAACCCCAACATCTAATTAACCCAAAACCATCCACAAGGTACATCTTGTAATCTGTTTTTTTACAGCAACATACCCGGATTCAAACAGCGATATCTCCTAATTTATAACTCCGAATTGAGCGCATAAGTACTTGTTGGAAAGGTATAACAAAGATCTACATAATTCTCATACTGTTTATCACTAATTATCCACGAAAAATCCCCAGAAACTGCTAATACTACTGCTGTACACCCACCGGCAGAAATCTGTTTCTTTGGACAGCCACATACCCGGATTCAAACAGCGATATCTCCTAATTTATAACTCCGAATTCAACGCATAAGTACTTGTTGGAAAGGTATGACAAAGCTCTACATGATTCCCATACTGATTCCTATTAATTACCCACGAAGAATTCCCAGAAACTGCTAGAACTACTGCTGTTTGCCCACCCACTAAATTTCTGGACAGCACCTCTACCAATTCGCAAACGCAACATCTATTCAATTGAATTGCAGCACAAATAAACAAGAGATAAACACAAAAATCACCTTGGATTCTCCCCCTTTCCTTCCTTCCTTCTTCCCTCCACCAAAACCAATTGGAGACTTGCACCACGCGACGTAGACCCAGGCGGCAAGGAATGGCACCTTGGGGAGGAGGAGATGGGGGGCGGCTAGGGTTAGGTGGTGTGGCTGCAAGAGTTTGAGGGAGGAGGAGATGGGAGAGGGGGCGGCGGCCAAGGGCTAGGGAAATGGGGGGCGGCTGCACAAGGGGAGGGGATTAGGGGGGAGGGCGGC
This sequence comes from Zea luxurians, assembly GCA_029449295.1. Classification (NCBI taxonomy): domain Eukaryota; kingdom Viridiplantae; phylum Streptophyta; class Magnoliopsida; order Poales; family Poaceae; genus Zea; species Zea luxurians. The sequence continues at coordinate 72,394,182 of JAOPSE010000008.1, forward strand.
TAGGGTTAAGGGGAGGCTAGTGGGCCGGATCGAGATTCACGGCCCAACTCGCCCACGCGACAGCTCCCGACCCCGTCGCAAGCGTCTAACCAAAGAAATTCTACTGTCTTACTAGTGAATGTTTTTCCAAAAATTCCAAATCCCCAAAGCGCATCACTCAAATGAGAAAAAAACAAAAAAAAGAATAACCTCCAACTTCTCTTCTTTGCAAATCGGGTATCACAAATGATATGGCTAACGAGGAGGGCCCATAACCAGCGGAAGGTGAGCCAGCGTAGGCACGCGAAGAGGTTGACCGGTGTGGCCCACGGTGCAGCGACTGTAAATGGCCAACGCGTGGGGCTGACGCCCTGGGACCACCCATCAGCGTCGTTACTCCATCCTGGGCCATGCTGTGGGGAGGAGTCACTGGGCCGAATGTGGTCTAGCCAGCCCAGCAGGGTTCTTTTCCTTTTTCTTTTGTATTTTATTTTTGTATCCCAAGTTTAAATCCAAACTTGGTTGTGAACTTTTGGATTTTAGGTTAAATATTCAAATTAAAACTGTTAGTATGAGAAGACACATTTATGCATATATTTTTCTTTATTTTTGTCTAGGGTTTTCCTTTCTCTCTTCTCTATTTTCTATTTTATTTTCATTTTCAAATTCTAGTTTTTAAATTAGGTTTAGCTCCAATTTCAACATCAATACATTTTTATCATTATTATTATTATCATTAAATGCACAAATAAATAACTTCAACATGGTGCACTATTTCCTTTATTTAATATAATTGTTGGTAGTCAAGGTGACCCCATGACTTAAATATGCAAAATGAGAGAAACAACACAAGTAGTCTAATAATTCTTTTGTTTTATTTTTTTCCAATTCTTATACATTCTACAACTCTAATTATTTGGGGTATTACAGTTGTCTTCATATGATGTAAATATTTAACTATTTTGTACAGAACTCCGTTATATATTAATGATGTGACATTCGTTTCTGTACCATGAGTCATCATATGTATGAGACTTGATCCTAGCACACTTGGTGATATTTCGCGCCCGGGTTTTGGACCCCTAAAACCCAGGTGTGACAGAAGTGGTATTAGAGGAATCTTAACTATAGGACGTAACCTAGATAGAACTGGACAACCCTTACCTACTTACCTTTGCTACTCCGATTCTTTCTAAACTTTCCTCAAATCCTTTCTTATATTGCTGATATACTCTGATTATTCTTACCTTTTCTCTTCTTAAGACAAAGTGGATTTCACACCTTGGAATCATGTACCTAAATTGTCCCTAAGTAATAGGAGCCCTAATCACAGTCATAAAAACGGTTTTTGTAGGTATGTATATGCTTGAATGTTTGTTCTTATGATGCTTTATTCGGTTCTTTGATTGAGTGTGATGAGTTGTGGAGTAATATCCACAATTACATCTGCATATACACCTAGACATAAAAAATGTTTATAAAATAACTAGACAACCTAGATTATATCCCATTAAAATATATCTAGTATCACATATCTATCTAATCTTAGCAGATTTTATCTTATCCTTGGATATTCATCTTATAAGCATAGTCAACCCGACATAGACACAAAACAACAAAATCAAGCTCTATCTAAGATCCTCCAGTTTATGACCAACTACTAGGCTATCTATTCTACCTACTAAATTATTCCCCTTGCAAAACTATCTTACCATATATTTCTAACCTAGATGGTCAATACCAGGAAGGGAGGCGGTATCGATCTACGTGCTAACAACCGTCGCAGGAGGATTGTTAACCAACCACAACTAGAGATGAATCCTCCACCAAATCCTCCACCAGCTAGAACAGATCTCATTTCTGTCGCTCAGATGCAGCTGCTGCAGCAATTGGCAAACACCATGACAGAAATGCAAGCGCAAATGCAACAAGAACGTCAGGAGATGCCAACCCCCAACAAGCAGCGCATTTCTGACTCGTCCGAGGCCATCCTTGGGCAGGAGACGCAGTCATGACTTGCCCGAGGCCAACCTGGAGCGGGAGATACAGTCATGACTCGCCCAAGGCCAACCCTGAACAAGCAGCACATTTTTGACTCGCCCGAGGCCATCCCCAAGTGGGAGACACAGTCACGTCTCGCCCGAGGCCAACCATGGGCGGGAGATGCAATCACGACTCGTCTAAGGCTAATCTCGAGTGGGAGACACAGTCACGAATCGCCCAACGCCAACCCCGAACAAGTAGCACATTTCCGACTCCCTCGAGGGCATCTCGGGCGATGCTCTAGAAGGTGTCAAACTCCACCGACCAACTCTGCAAGGTGGACCGGCTGACCAACTCTCTGACTACCAACTGCGTCGACCAACATCGAACAGGATGGTCACGACTCGCCCGAGGTCTTCACCGGGTGGGAGATGCAGTCATGACTCACCCAAGACCAACCTCGGGTGGGAGACATAGTCACGGTTTGCCTGAGGCCAACCCCCAGCGGGAGACGCACTCACGCCTCGCACGAGGCCAACCTTGGGCAGGATATGCAGTCATGACTCGCCTGATGCCAACCTCTGGCATGAGACGCAGACACAACTCGCCTAAGGCCAACTTCAGGCAGAAGACACAATCATGACTCGCCCGAGACCAACCTAAGGTGGGAGGCACAGTCACGACTCGCCCAGGGCCAACCCTAGGCAGGAGACATAGTCATGACTCACCCAAGGCCATCCTCGGGCGAGATATACAGTCACAACTCATCCAAGGCCAACCCTAGGTGAGAGACGTAGTCACAACTCGCCCGAGGCCAACCTCGGGCGGGAGACGCAATCATGGCTCGCCCGAGGCCAACTCGAACAAGCAACGCATTTCTGATTCGCCCGAGGGCATCTCAGGCAATGCTCTGGAAGGTTCCCAACTCCACCGACCAACTCCAGTGACCACCCCCAGGTGAGAGACGCTCATGACTTGCCCGAGGCCATCCCGGGCGGGAGACGCAGTCATGACTCGCCTGAGGCCAACCTCGGGTGGGACACACAGTCACAGCTCACCTAAGGCCAACCCTGGGCAAGAGACGTAGTGACGACTCACCCGAGGCCAACCCTAGGCGAGAGATGCAGTGATGACTCGCCTGAGGCCACCCCCTGGGCCGGATACGTAGTCATGACTCGCCCGAGGTCAACCTTGGGTGGGAGAAGCAGAGTGAATGGAGTATGCTCATTTCATGTTCAAACATACATTCCAGTGACATAATACAAATTTGACATTTTGTTCTCTTGTATGTTTGTGTGTAGGATGCAAAGATTCTTTGAAGAAACTTTGTGTTTGATCTGTTAAGTTATGGGGACAATTTGTGGCGATATGTCATCCCTGCAAACATACAACAAGGACTTACCGATATCGCTAAAAAGGATTAGATTAGTGTACGATTGTCGATACATTTGTCTCTCATTAAAAATTCTATATTGACTCTTTAGAAATAATTTGTGTGCTATTGATGCTATTTGACGCATGAATTTTGTATATCATAGTGATGTTTGTCGTTTTGTATCTATGTTTCATACAATTTTTTTACTCATGTCGTAATGCACGGCACATACCTAGTTAACTTATTATAAACAAACTCTTTTAATTTAACCATAGATATACAACTAGAAAACAAAATTTCTTTTTGTTAGCGGGCCATGGCCCGGCTAGCCCCCTTGTCTACGCCATTGTCGTCGTCCTTCCCACATCCTCTACATCGGCTCGCCCTCCTCAACAACGCCTCTGCGCGCTCCGTCCATGCTTTTGAATGTACCATGCTCTGCCTTCTCTTTATTCTCAAGACCCCCTCACTGATCTGCCACCGTACTGATTGGTAAATGCATAGATCTCGCCCCTGACCACCGCCATGATCCATTCATCTCTCACGCGTCATGCCGCGATGGATTTGGATTGCCCTGTGCTACTGCTTCATACCGTCTATAGTGGTCACCCCTTCCCTCTCCCACTCACTTCTTTAGAGGCCACTGTAACCCTCTATCTCTCGCAATGCTCACCCCTACGACATACGCTGTGTCATGGATTTCTACTCTCTCCCTCCGATTCCACCTTGCTTCTTCATCGACCCCTACGCAACAGGTGAGCGTCGGTGCCTTGCCTTCGCGCCAAAGACCGAACAATGGAAGTGTATGTGGCAGCGGCGATGCAATCATCTCTCTGCCGACAATGGACAATGGAAGTGTCTGTGTCACCTACTTTTTGTGAAGGTGAAGTTTACTAGTTGTTTACTGGCTGTCACATTCGAATTTACGAGCAAATCTAGATGTATCTCACATGTGTGTTAGGATCAATTCTCACACATACACTACCGGAATCCGGGCCTTTGCCGAGTGCCGGCGGCTTTGCCGAGTGCTTTTTATCGGGCACTCGGCAAAGCCGACTTTGCCGAGCGCCGCACTTGGCAAAGTCCTACGCTCGGTAAAGATCTTATTTACCGAGTGCAGGACACTCGGCACAGCCAAGCACTCGGCAAAGACTGCTTTGCCGAGAGTCAAACACTCGACAAAGATGGCTCTCGGCAAAGGGCCGTTAGCGGCCGTCTACAGCTGACGGCCGTCAGTCTTTGCCGAGTGCCAAATATTGGGCACTCGGCAAAGGACGCTTTGCCGAGTGTCTTCTCTAGACACTCGGCAAAGTATATTTTTATTTTTTTTTATTTTGTCTCCCAAACTTTTTGTGGTATGTTCCTACACTATGTAGACCTATATGTATCATTTGTGGACAATTATAACAGAGTTTTCAATCGTTAGTAGATTTAGTTCGTTTATTTGAATTTCTTCGGAAAATTCAGATTTGAACTGCAGGTCACTCGAAACTTGGAAAATCGTGCATGCAAAAATGATATTCATGTTACTTAGCATAAGTTATGACCGATTCCAGGAGCGACCGGAAACTTCGAGCAACATGCTCACTAAACATGGCCGTGAACTTGCCATCCACATGTTTAAAAATTGTATAAAACACAAACAAAGTCAGAAAATCATGAAACTTGTCCACGTGTCATGATATCATATGTATAGGCTGTGATAAAAAATTGAAAAAATTTCGAGAAAACTATGACGCGCTATGTGTACAAACCTAAGAGATCCAAATTGAAACTCTATGATTTCATGTGTAGTTCTCTTAGGTTTCTACACATAGTGTCTCACAACTTTCTCCAAACATTCTCAATTTTTTATCACAACCTGTACATATGATATCATAACACGTGGACAAGTTTCATGATTTTCTGACTTTGTTTGTGTTTTATACAATTTTTAAACATGTGGATGGCAAGTTCACAGCCATGTTTAGTGAGCATGTTGCTCGAAGTTTCCGGTCCGCTCCTGGAATCGGTCGTAACTTGTGCTAAATAGGACGGGTATCATTTTTGCATGCACGGTTTCCCAAGTTTCGAGTGACCTGCAGTTCAAATATGAATTTTCCAAAGAAATTCAAATAAACGAACTAAATCTAATAGTTATAAAAAACACTTTTATAATTGTACCAAAATGGTACTAGTAGGTCTAAATAGTGTAGGAACACACCAAAAAAAGTTTGGTTGCCAAATATAAAAAAAATAAAGTATACTTTGCCGAGTGTTGCACAGTTAGCACTCGGCAAAGGCGGCTTTGCCGAGTGCCTGCCCTTTTACACTCGGCAAAGTATAAAGAACAGAACTTTGCCGAGTGCTGTACACCTAGCACTCGGCAAAGCAGCCTTTGCCGAGTGCCCGTGATCCGGCACTCGGCAAAGTTTATTTTAAAATTTTAAAAAAATCTTTGCCGAGTGCCGGATCACGGGCACTCGGCAAAAAAAGTGACTTAACCGGCCGCACGGCCAGCTTTCTTCTTCCTTCTCCTTTCGTTCTCCTTTCGTTTCTCCCTCTACCTCACCGCCGCCACGCCCGCAGCCCGCCCCGCGCTCCGGCAAGCCGCCGGAACCTCCCCACCACCGCCCGCGCCCGCGGCCACGCCTCACCGCCGGCCGCGCCCGGCCGCCCGCGCCCCACCGCCGCCCGCCCACGCGCCACCGTCCGCCCGCCTCACCGCCTCACCGCCGCCCGCTCGCCGCCGTCCACCCGCCGTCCGCGCCTCCGGCCGCGCCTCCGCCGTCCTCGCCTCCGGTACGTAATTGAAGAATGCATATTCTTTCTATATCAGTGGACAAGAAGAGATGGAATGTTCCATTCCTAGACGTAAGACCGTGTTGTAGTAAGCTTTCTTTTGCTCAGGAAAGTGGGTCATTTCAGATACCACAGTTTGGAGAATAATAAGAATTCTCATAGGCAAAGAAGTAAGTCAGCACTAGTCAAGTAGGAAAAAAACAAGTAGGAATAGCTAGAAGTACTTACTATAGCTATAGTAGTTGGCATGTCAAGCTCTATACATAATAGGTCTTTTCATAGCTTCGAAGGGTCACAAGTTTACTTTCAAAAGGAATAGAAAGACGGGATGGCAAGTATAGGTAATTATAGTCAAGAAAGTAGAAGTAAAAACCTACAAGAAGCAATGGTATTTCAGGTTGCTTCTAGTTTCCACTACAAATAAACAGTAAACATAAATAGGTTCTGCCAGTTTCTGTTAATTAGCCGTAGAAATTAATATTAGTTGGTGATGGTGGATATGGATGTCGATTAAATGTGATTGTCGGCCATCGTGCCGTTGATATATGTGTGGATGTCAGCCATTGTGTTGTCAGTTTTATTTGCAGGTTTTGGAAACCTCCCCGTGCAGGGGAGGTGCTGCCGAATTTTTTTATTGACAGACTTGTTTATTTTTTTGCAGAGGTCTTCCTAGCTGTTGCGGGTCTGCCTGCACCGTGTCGAGTCGCCACTGCACCAACCCGCCACAGCCTCGCTAGCCTGACCCCACCGTCACCCTAGGTATAACCTCAATTTTCGCATCATGGTCGTAGATCACGTAACCCAGTTAGTCGTCTCCCGTTTGAAAGAGATACGATGTAGATATGCAGATCTTTGCATATCTACAAATGTATCTGTTTCGAATTGTCCATGTTTTTTGGACAGCCCGCGGTTGCGTAGATGGTGTTAGTTTCCATGCTCTACTCCGGTCCAAGACAGAGTTTCGGCGTCACCTCCCTATTGTTCTCCGGACAGTACACTCTCCCTGCCAGGACGTGTATCCGGAGAACAGCGGGGAGGTGCTGCCGAAATTCTATCTCGGATAGGAGTAGAGCATGGAATCTAACTCCATCTACGCAACCGCGGGTGGGATTAGGACCTATCCTCACCTATTAGAAGGTAGGAACGTAGTGTACATGCATTACATGTCTATATTAAACTATACTCGGTTATATATGTTAGAGGATGGAGGACCGTGAGTGGATGTACACGGGTCGCGTTCAACGTAATGATGTCACCCCTAAATGGATTAGGAAGACCGATGCTTTCGTGGAACGGGCATTTGGCGAAGCTGCTAAAGGAGCTAGTCTAGTCCCTTGTCCGTGCAGCAAATGTGCCAACAGGAAAAGGAAAACAAAGAAGGTCATGGTAGAACATATTTGGAAGAATGGATTTACGCCGGACTATACTCGGTGGATCTTCCATGGTGAAACGCATCGCACGAGAGAGGAGGTGGTGAGACAACGCGTCGAGGATTACGATGCTGATGCCGGGGTAGCGAACATGTTGAACGACTATCACGAGGCACAGTTCGCCGAAGGACGTATGGAGGACGAGCCAGAGGCGACCGCAAAGGCATTCTACGACATGTTTGACGCGGCACAGAAACCCCTTTACGGCAAGACAAAGGTTTCTCAACTCGATGCCATTGGGCGTATAATGGCATTCAAGTCACAGTATAGCATGAGTCGAGACGCCTTTGATGGTTTGTTGACAGTTATTGGCAGCCTACTTCCGGAGGATCACGTTCTGCTAAAGAGCATGTACGAGGCACAGAAACTCCTTCGTGCACTCAAGATGACGTATGAGCAGATACATGCTTGTTCGAAGGGCTGCGTCCTATTTAGGAAAGAACACACTGAGGCAAAGTATTGTCCGAAGTGTAAATCGTCTAGGTTCATGGAGGTAGACTCTGGTGATGGACAGAAGAGGCAGCTCGACATCCCCGTGACAATCCTACGCCACCTTCCGTTCATACCGAGGATCCAGCGTCTATACATGACAGAGGAATCGGCGAAACAGATGACATGGCACAAAAAAGGCAAACGATACAATCCTGACAAGATGGTTCACGCATCCGATGGTGAAGCATGGACCCACTTTGATGCCATTCATCATGAGAAAGCCAAAGAGGCTCGTAATGTTCATGTTGCGCTGGCCACAGATGGGTTCAATCCCTATGGAATGACCGCTGCCCCATACACATGTTGGCCCATGTTCGTTATCCCCATCAATCTCCCCCCCCCCCCGGCGTATGCTTTCAAAGACAGAACATATTCGTGTCGTTGATAATTCCTGGACACCCGGGGAATAAAATGGGCGTGTACATGGAGCCTTTGATTGATGAATTGGTCCGTGCTTGGGAGGAAGGGGTATGGACGTACGACCGAGCTACGAAGACAAACTTCAAAATGCATGTTTGGTACCAGTACTCCATGCATGACTTTCCGGCGTATGGGCTATTTTGCGCCTGGTGTGTTCACGGTAAGTTCCCATGCCCAGTTTGCAAGGAAGCTCTTAGGTTCATTTGGTTGAAGAAGGGTGGCAAATATTCGTCATTCGATAAACATCGACAATTTCTCCCTCCTGACCATGCATTCCGACTAGACATCAAGAACTTTACGAAAGGTGTTGTGGTGACAGACCGCCCACCTGCAATGATGACTGGTGCCGAAGTTCACCAACAGATAGATGGTCTCGTGGCCAACCCAGAAGGTGGTTTTGTGGGATATGGTGAGCAACATATGTGGACACATAAGTCGGGCTTGACTCGGCTCCCCTATTATGATGACCTGCTCCTTCCACACAACATTGACGTGATGCACACTGAAAAGAATGTCACCGAGGCACTTTGGGCAACAATTATGGAGATTCCTGATAAGTCAAAGGATAACGTAAAGGCAAGAGTGGATTTGGCAGAGTTATGTTATAGACCAAACCAAGAGATGAAGCCGCCTAGTGGTGGAAAGACATGGAGAAGGCCTAAGGCCAATTTCGTCCTGAGCAGGGCCCAGAGGAAGGAAGTACTATAGTGGATCAAGATGTTAATGTTCCCTGATGGGTATGCAGCTAACCTTAGTAGGGGGGTGAACTTATCTACTTTGCGAGTCTTAGGGATGAAGAGTCATGACGTCCACATATGGATTGAACGAATTCTTCCGGCGATGGTTCGAGGCTATGTCCCTGAGCATGTCTGGCTAGCGCTTGCAGAGTTGAGCTATTTCTTCCGCCAGCTTTGTGCAAAAGAGTTAGCTCGGACCATGATTGCAGACTTGGAAAGGATGGCACCCGTGTTACTGTGTAAGCTAGAGAAGATCTTTCCACCCGGCTTCTTCAATCCAATGCAGCATTTGATTCTTCATCTCCCGTATGAGGCACGAATGGGGGGGCCCGTGCAGGGACATTGGTGCTATCCAATCGAGAGATGTCTAAAGACTATCCGAAAGAAATGTAGAAATAAATGCAAAATCGAGGCTTCCATTGCAGAGGCATACATACTGGAGGAGGTGTCAAACTTCACAACAACTTACTATGGTGACAAACTGCCGAGCGTGCATAATCCACCCCCTCGTTACAATGATGGCGGCAATGAATCGAACCTCAGCATTTTTCGAGGGCAACTCGGAAGCTTGAGTGGTTCGACCACCAAGACCCTGAGACATGAAGAGTGGCGCCATATCATGCTATATGTATTGACCAACCTTGAAGAGGTGATGCCATACATGGAGCAATTTCTTCATGAATTCTGGCGTCGATCAAGGGACCCAACTCCACAGGAATATGATACCCTTCTTAGAAAGGGTGCGGGAAATGGATTGCCCGATTTCATTTCCTGGTTTAAACTTAAGGTACGTGCTTAGTTTGTCATTTGAAGTTGCTCTTACGTGCGAATAATATAACAATCTAGCGTGTTTGAACTTGCAGGGCCAAAGAGAGCCGTCTATGAGTGCCGAGTTGAGACAAGTAGACAATGGCTTTGCCTATAGGGTCAGGAAATTTTCTGGGTATGACGTCAATGGATACCGTTTTCGCACAACAAGCTACGACCAAAGTCGGCCCAATCGAAAAACCACGTGTTCTGGAGTCTTTACGCCCGGGCTTTACGAGGTCGAGTATTATGGAAGAATTGAAGAAATATATGAACTCAATTTTCATGGTTCCAAACCTCTTACTCCAGTGATATTCAAATGTCATTGGTTTGACCCTGAAGTTACGAGACAGACACATTCTAATCTTGGGCTAGTCGAAATTCGACAGGATTCCACCTTACCAGGAGACGATGTCTATATTGTGGCCCAACAGGCCACACAAGTGTATTATCTTCCATATGCGTGCCAAACGAAACAACATCTTAAGGGTTGGGATGTTGTGTATAAGGTATCACCGCACGGTAAATTACCTGTTCCAAACGATGAAGATTATAACTTAGACCCGGACACATATGACGGAGAGTTCTTCCAAGAAGATGGGCTAGAAGGGCGATTTGAGATAGACTTAACCGAAGCGATCGGAATGGAAGTAGATATTGAAATGGTTGTTGATGAGGAGGATGATGAGGTGCAAAATGAGAATGACTTAGAAATGCTTGAAGGCAATGCCAATGACGAAATTGCGCCTTCAGATGGTGTTGACTATGAAATGGTTGATAGTGATGATGACACTTATGATCCGGCTAACCCGGACACATATGAAGATTATTTTTAATCGATGTAATGCTATATTTCATTTATTTTGCATATGTTTCTAAATACATATTTTTATCTATGCTTAATTGCTTACTCTTAATTGCAGGTTGTTGGACAAAGATGGTGGGCGATGGGACGAGGACGAGGAGGGGGAGGGGGAGGGGGAGGGGGAGGGGGAGGAGGAGCACCCGTCGGACGGAGGAGGAGGCACAGCAGGACGACGCCGTACAACAGCAGGTGGAGCAGCAAGCCGCTGTCGATGCGGCGCAGCAGGACGACGACGACCCCGCCGCTCAGCAGGACATCTCAGGTTCTGGCTCCTCAGGTTCGAGGAGTATCTACCTGCGAGGTCCCGCGAGTCTCCCTCAACGACCCATACTTCGTGACAGACGTCCGCTGATACGACCCGATGAAGAGAGGTAGGTAACTTTAGATGTTGTTGCTGCTTTTTCATATTATATGTTCAAATTAATAATAGAAACTAATACTTTATCTTAATCACTTGGACATGTCTTGGATGGTTTTGGAGACTGCAGGGGGTCACGGCCGCAACCCCAATGGCATCCTCGGCCTTCTATGCAGGGAACACTTCCCTGGACTTGTCGAGTACGCCGGAGTGACGAGCCTAGCATACACCTTCGACCACTACGTCGTCGCCCCCGATGCAGTAGATCGGGACGGCAGACAATTCAACAACAAGGCGGAGCGGGTGAAGCAAGAGCTGTGGGTAAGTCTTCCTCGCACTATATTGTTTAATAAGTCGCATTTGTTGCATATTCTTGAAATAGTGTATGGATACATCGTCTTTGTATGTAGGATTTCTTCAGATGCGAGGCTGGATACGAGGCCAGGGCGGATGTGGTGGCTACCACGAGCTGTAAGAAGCTCGTTGTGGACATGCACTACGAGGCGCGCATCTAGGCCATCGTCACTTACCACGGCTCCGTCCTTGGGGAGAAGGTGAGCAAGAAGGACGCCCGAACCATGTCGTTGACTCCGGACCAGTACTTGCAGGTAAATACAAAACTTTATTATTGGTACTAAATATGCTTAATTTTATCTTCTGATATGTCGTGTACTTGTATTTTTTAGATGATTCCTTATTGGTGCACCGTGCATCTTGAGTGCTGGGAGCAGATGGTGCAGAGGTGGTGCTCGGCTGAGTGGGACGAGGCGCACAACGCTAGCTGGGAACGGCGTTTGATGATGCAAGGTCCATCCCACCATCAAGGCAGTCGTAGCCTGGGCAAATACGCGGAAGCATGGGTACGCGCTCTTTTTTATTTAGGTATATAACTTTCGATTAGACATGATTTCTAACCATTTCGTTGGTTTTCTCGCAGTTGGCGGCACATGGTGGCGCGCCTTGCTCCACGTTCTCGGCATATGCTATGGCCCACAAGGGGAAGGCGACGTCCGACGTCACCTACAACCCGGATGATGGGCCCGAGGCGTACACCAACCCCGCCGTCCACAGCCGCCTCAGTGAGTACACCGCCATGGCCAAGGAGGTCCATGGGCCAGATTACGATCCGAGGACCGAGGACATCGACGAAGATGTCATCATGAGGGTCGGAGGAGGCAAGAGGCATGGGCGGTACTGGATTGCCGACGGGGCAATCAACTCGTCCTCCACTCCCACTCTCTCTCAGGTGCGAGCAAGGAGCACGAGAGCGAGCCCAGCCATACGACCTCGGCAGGACAGCTCACAACATCGTATCCAGCAACTCTAGGTTATTCCTTATCTATTCATCGTTCATTGATTATTATATATCTTCTCTTTGTATTATCGTAACATTAGGGCGAAATATTACAGACTCAGCTAGATGATGAGAGGAGGCAACGTGAGGAGCTGGAGAAGAGGATGGCGGAGATGTTCGCGTACATGCAGAGCCTTGGCGCCGCACAGGGTCATGCTCCACCACCTCCGTTGTTCCCTGCAGCTGACCCTGCTGAGTTCACTACTCCTGTGAGTATCAAAATTTTAGTACTGCATGATATATATTCATATGTTCTCACACATGCAATCTCTTCTCTGTGCAGGGTCAATCGGCGGCGTCGAACAACCCTCACGCTTCGTCCAGCCCTTCGCCGAACCAGTCCAGATGCCCACCTCGTTGATGACCTGTTTTGTGATGATCCAGACTTATATTCATGAGTGTTGGTGATGTTAGTTATACTTGGTCTTGTGAGATACTTAGTGAGACTTATGTGCTGTGAAACCTGATTTATGTGGTGATATTTGTGATATATATGGTGTTGATGATAAATGTGTTGATTCTGTGATGCGAATGATATATAATGTGCTGTGAATGATATATATCTTTTGTTTGTTTGGATGGAACAGCAAAAACAAATTAAAAAGGGACTTCCTGGTCATTTTACCGAGTGTAACACTCGGAAAAGGGTATCTTTGCCGAGTGCTATGACCATGGCACTCGGCAAAGGAGGACACCTGGGAACCGATAAAGCCTTCTTTGCCGAGTGTTGTGGTCAAGACACTCGGCAAAGAAGCTACCTTTGCGGAGTGCCGCCCAGCGCACTCGGCAAAGGGACTGGCAAAGGGGCCCACTGGAGGACCCTTTGTCGAGAGCCAGTCCAATAGACACTCGGCAAAGAAGCCTCCTTTGCCGAGTGCCTACGAGAGCTCTCGGCACAGGGACTGGCGGTGGGGCCCACTGGAGTCGTCTTTGCCGAGGGCCATGATAGAAGACACTCGGCAAAATTGGCCTCTTTGCCGAGTGCCAAAGAAGACACTCGGCAAAGGATCCGTCACCGTCACTTGGCGCCGTGACGGTGACTTTTCTTTGCCGAGTACCAAATGGCACTCGGCAAATTCTTTGTCGAGTGCCCGACAAAAAGTACTCGGCAAAGAGATTGTTGCCGATGTACAGTTCGCCGAGCGTTCTTTGCCGAGTGTTACACTCGGCAAAGCCTTTGCCGAGTGTAAAATAGTCTTTGCCGAGTGTCTGAGACACTCGGCAAAGGAGCTGTGTCCGGTAGTGATATGATGACTTAGGGTACAGAAATCAATGTCACATCTTTATTACTTAATAAGAGTTTCTGTACAAAATAGCTAAATATAATAAACCATATGGTGACAATGATCCTCCACAACCACGGTTGATTGGGAGATGATGACCTAGATCTCTTCGAACTCATCTTCATGATCCTCCTCTAGCGAAACATGATTCTTGACCTAGTGTGATTATAGTAAGGGTGAACTCCCATATTGTCATCGCTTAGCAAATGTGGGGAAAATTGTATATGAGCTCACTTATGGTTGGGGCTCAAGAAGTATAGTGTAAGGCTTACCATGAAAAAGAGAATTTTGCAAACATGGCACCGCCTACGGCGGGCTTCAGAAACTTGGCACCGCCATCGCGGCAATTGAATTCGTGGCATTATAATCCTACACGATTTGAACATTTAGCATCGGTCCCTCTAAATGGTCATTAGCACATTTGCTTTTCTCTTCGTGCCCTCGCGCCGTTACTCCCCTGGGCGTCGTCATCCTCTGTCGTTCTCCCAAGGCGAGCCGTTCTCTTCTTCTTCAGTCTCTCTGTTCTTTGACTGGCCATCGTCTTTGTTCTCTTCTTCTTCAGTCTCTCTGTTCTTTGACTGGCCGTCGTCTTCCTCCATCCTTCCTCCCTCGGCTCTGTTCGTCGCGCACTGCGGTGCCTTCCTCCCCTCGCCCTTCCCCCGCTGAGCAGGTTCCGCACCAGGCGGATCCAATGTTGTGGTCCATTGCCGCCTCACCGACGCTGGTGAGATCTCTTACTTCTGTAACCCTAGGGTTTGCAGACTAGGCTGCCGTCATGGAACCTACCGCGGAGCTATGTGCCTAGAAGATGTCCGCGGCCGTTGATGCAGCCCGTGACACAATGAAAGCTTCTGCTACCGCTTGTATGGTTGCTGGTGATTATTGCGCCACATTTTCCTTAGGTAACGATGTGGTTTCTACTCTTGATGTTCTTGAATCCGCTGTGGCTGCGGAAAAAAGTGCTATGCGTTCTTACAAATAGGCGAGTGCAGCCGTCGATTGTGCTAAGGAGACAGTGGCAAAATATTGTGAGGTTTGTATTCTCAAACTATTACTGAGCCAGGCAATGCTTGAGATATTTTTGGCATGTGATTTCTTTCATAGTTGAAGTGAGGAAATGTGAGGTGATATAATTGTTTAGCCCTGTGATTGAATTGTGAAGTGAGGAAATGTGAAGTGAGGAAATGCTTCTGATTATTTGAGATGATCAGGTTGCTTAGCCCTGTGATGTTTTCTTTGAAAATAGTGAACTGTATACTACACTTGTTCTTTTTATGCTCAAAAATTACTGAGGGCTATGGTTGTTTCAGCCTATTTGATGCTGTTTCATTGAAAAAATTGACATGAGGCTTGTGTTAATGTGAGATGATCTACTTGCTTAGCCCTATGATGTTTTCTTTCAAAATATTGAACTATATACTACACTTGGTTTTGTTACCTGAAAAATACTGAGGGCATATAGCTGTTTGGAGGATTCAGATTATTGGCAGTTTGAGGGCATATGTTCTGACCCTAAACCCTCAGTTGACATTGCAAAACTCTCCAGTTGAGTTCACATTGGTAGTTGCCCTATGATGATTTCTTTGAATATTAGAACTGTATACTACATATGATGTTTTTTATCACAAACTGAGGGCATATGGCTGTCTTGATCAGTTATCAGTTCACTTTGGAAGTATTATTGCTAAGGCTGTTTCAGCCTATTTGCTGGTGTGCTTTGGTGACCCTGAACCCCCAGTTCACTTTGGAAGTATTATTGCTATGGCTATTTCAGCCTGTTTGCTGGTGTGCTTTGGTGACCCTGAATCCTCAGTTCACTTTGGAAGTATTATTGCTATGGCTGTTTCAGCCTGTTTGCTGGTGTGCTTTGGTGACCCTGAACCCTCAGTTCACTTTGGAAGTATTATTGCTATGGCTGTTTCAGCCTGTTTGCTGGTGTGCTTTGGTGACCCTGAACCCTCAGTTGTCAGTTGCCCTATGATGTTTTTTTGAAATTTTAGAACTACCTAGTACATATGATGTTTTTTTAAAAAACTGAGGGCATATGGCTGTCTCAGCCTGTTTGGTTCAGTTTAGGGTATGTGCCTGATTGTTCAGTTGTTTAAAAACTTCCTCATATGGTTGTCCATAGTCTGATGTTATTTTTTTTCAGGTGAACCAAAAACTTGCGCATGCACTCAGATATGCCATATCTCAAATGAGTGATACAGCTAAGAAACTACAAGATACTGCCTCTTTGTGATACACAGATGAAGATGTTGTAGACGGTTTCAAGCTGACTCAAGTAGCTCGTTCAATGGATGAGTTAGCTGAAATGCTAGAAGTAACTTCAATTGACTGCTAGGTCTCGATGATGGATCCAACAACTATATTAGAAGCTGGCTATGGTAGTGAAGATAGTGCGGTGTGGGAGGACGTATTCCGTGACCGAGAAATAATGAATCAGCCATTAGAAGCGGAGACACTTGCTGAGCACTGTGCTAAGTGGGGGCTTAATTACAATGAGATCTGGGATAGATCAGTGTAACATTGTCTTGTTTAGTTCTTTTGTAACGAGTGCAGTTAGATGGACTAGTATTGTAATGCGTGAGTTCCAAATTGTAAGACATCATGAACTACTTGTTGGTTCTTATCTTCTATGAAATGATATGAAGTACCTGTTATGACTACTTGTTGGTTCATATTTCTTATGTCTTCTCTATTTGTGTTCTATTATGTGATCTTTTTATAACTAAGAGAGGTCATGACAAAATTTTTAACTAGAACAAATGCCACAACGAAGAGAGGTCATGACAAAATTTTGAACTAGAACAAATGCCACAACGAAGAGAGGTCATACAAATGCCAGAATGTCATACAAATGCCATAATGTCATACAGATGCCAAAGTACCATACAAATGTCACAGAAATACCATAGTTCCATACACACACCATAGTACCATAAGAACAATCTACTTGACCATAGTACCATAAGAACAATCTACTCGGCACCCACCCTTGAAACCAGAAATGCATGGACCGAGCGCACAAAAAAATCGAGTGAAGAAAGGACGACCCTCATCCATTTTTACATCAAGCTCGATGACACTATCCGGTGACTTTTGCATAACTGCTGCTCTCCAACGCCATAGTAGCTGAAAGCTCTCCTCCCAACTTCCAAACAATTCCTTCAAAGCTTTCTCTTTCCCATGCCAAACTGTGTCATATGCAATTGTACAACCAAAAGTGTCCTACAATGTAGTTTGTAGCTCCTTAGCTCCCATATGAGGCTTCTTCATTAGTAAAGGAAGCGCATGTGCCGCAACCCAAGCTCCTGTAGGTGTAGTCGTCTTACGTCTACCACTCGACGTACAAGTATGTTTGTCATTCAAGACAATTACCTGAAAATTAGTTAAAGTGTCATGAGCATATAACCACGAATACAAAGGTACATATAAAGCACATATAAAGTACAAAAAACTATATTATCATCTTACTTGAATTGTTGGAGCCCCTTTCCTCTTCGGTCTAGCATGAATGCTCCAAGGGCAATCTAGCCCTTTACAATACCCTCTAAATCTAGTCTTATTAGTTGCCTCAATTCCAAGCTCAAATTCTTTATTTATGGCGTATTGTCTAATTGCGAGTCTGAAGTGGTGCATTGTTGCATATAAGCTGTCTGGCTCCATAACTGGATTGTTCATATCATATATTGTCCTATTTTCATCAAGCACTGAATTAGAACACGGAATGCCTGCTCCCAATTCATCTTCACATGAATTTCTATTTCCAAAACGGCACGCACTTGAATCATCTTCCCTTCCATCATCTTGATTACCTATTCCAAGCTGAAAATATAGTCCTTGTTCACTAGTAACATCATTTCTTCCTTCTTCGTTGTTGGTTTCTTCTACCAATATTGAATCCCAATCGATATCATGCATTCCATGGCCACTCCCCTATTCACCAAAAATAGTTGTAATATAAAATATAACTACTAAATTGCATACAATAAATTCAAACCACTAACCACTGTATGCTCTGTGTCAATACAAGTCAATGCCCACTCTTGTTCTTCGACAATGCATGCACTCGTTTCATCCATGGGGGGGACTGTCTCGTCGTTCGTAGTATTATTCATATTACACTGCACACAAAATGAATGCTAAATGGGTGCTCGGCTCTAGTACACTGCACAAACAATATGCTTCTCCAATATGCTACACACTCGACGCTAAGCTAGGCACCTAGTGAACTGCAGAGCCTCACTTACCATAGCTGGGCACGCTGGATCCGATGAATGGCTTGGTGAACGAACGCCGCTCGGGGCAGATCCGGGAAAGCCATGGCGCTCGGACCGCATTGCAAGCTGGCGCCGAACAGAGCCGAGGAAGGAATCCGACGCCGAACAGAGCCAAGGGAGGAAACCAACAGCCGACGGGAGGAAGAGAACAGCTCGCATCGGGAGAGTCTGAAGAAGGGAGAGAGGAAGACAACAGCCAGTCAAAGAACAAAGAGACTGAAGAAGAAGAGAACGGCAGAGGATGACGGCGCCCAGGGAAGAAACAACACGAGGGTAAAACGGGAAGAGGAAATGTGCTAATGACCATTTAGAGGGACCGATGCTAAATGTTCAAACCGTGAAGGATTATAATGCCACGAATTCAATTGCCGCGGTGGCGGTGCCAAGTTTCTGAAGCCCGCCGTAGGCGGTGCCATGTTTGCAAAATTCTCCATGAAAAATGGTTGAGGCTGAGTGTAGCTTTTAACTTTGTTGGTCAAAATTTTATTAGCAAATACTAAATATAAGTAAATACCATCCCAAATAAATAATAGATCATAAATGACAAGTTAAATTTAATTCCATAATTTACTCATATGAGTGTCTGAGCTACTCATGACCGTGAGCACGGCTGATATACCGGTTTTACACTCTACACAGGTTGCACATCGTTACCCACAAGCCATGATACCCATCTACCACAGGGTCATGAATCCCATACACCTCTTCCGAGGAGGCAAGGCAGGGTGTCACTACAAGGCCTTCCACTAGCATGAGAAAACCCGCTACGGTTTCAAGCAAAAGGAAGTATAGGAATCCCTCGTCCGAAAAGCTATCATAGACAAATCGACTCGAGAAACTCCCTATACTTGCAACAATGTACTCTCTACTTGCTTCTTTCGAGTAAGGATTCTCACACATTAGCTTTCCTGATTAATTAGCCAAGGTCATCCCATTCCACCCTTCACTACAGGAATCCACTTAATTCTCGTCGGCTAAGAACCGACTGGAATAAGCCCTAAACTGACGGGAATTAGTAATTCCCGTCGGTAATTCCCCTCGGTTTAGGGCTTATTCCCATCGACGGCAAGCCGACAGGCGTCAGATGTCGGGGATAAGATTATTCGCGTCGGTCACTGGCGGGAATAATTAATCCCCATCGGCAACTTACAAGCCGACGGCAATTAACACTAATTCTCGTCGGTCACGGCTGACCGACGGGAATTAACAATTAATCCCCATCGACCCAGTAACTCCCGTCGGCCACGGTGGGCCGATGTGGATTACAATTAATTCCCATCGGCCCTACCTGGCTGACGGAAGTTACTGGGCCGACGGGGATTAATTGTTAATTCCTGTCGGTTCGACCATAGCCGACGGGAGTTACTAGGCCGACGGGAATTAACCTATACTGCTGCAAAACCAGCACTAAATTAGGTCACTATTTCTCCATAGTTGCACACATAACATATATATCATCACACAGAACAGACACATTACAAACACATGCATTGAGTTTACACACATAACATATATATCAATTCACACATCACAAACTTAACATCACCAACATAGTTTACACAAACATTTCAAATAGGAACAATGAGATAAGTTCAAGTGTTTAGTTCGCGAAAAACATAGCGTCCATGAGTTAAGAAACATAGCGTGCACGAGTTCAAGTGTTTAGAGATACCACCACTTGGGTGGTTAGAGCTTTGACCGTTGCCACCACAAGGAGGAGGGAACGCGAAGAGGGAGTCAACAAATTCAGTCCCTGCTGTGGGATCAGACACACTACCACCCGCTTCGGGCGTAACCTATGCAAGTTAGCAAATATTAACATTTTTAATACAAATATCAAACGTTAAATGCAAATATCAAAAAGTATACAAGTGTATAAATTCATCGAGAGTTATTAAACGTACCCTATCTCTAGGTGCAGGTATATGTGTCGGAGGGGTGTTGAACTGTGGTGGCGGAGCTGGTGTGGAAGCAAACTGGCTCCATTGTGGTGGCGGTGGAAAATTTGTTGTCATGCCCTGTTGCTGCATTAACTGTTAAACATATGTGTTACTATTGAAGATGTTGTATTGAAATATAATAATTTAGAGTTTGGATTATGTATACTCACTTGATACATCGCTTAGTTATGTGCATTGCAAGCCTCCATAAATTCTCATTGTTGTCTCATCTCCTCACGCATCCTCATAATCTCCAACTCATGCTCGTTCGGTCGACGAGAGCACGAGCTACGGGAAGGCGAACCCGTCCTCTGAGATCTCACCGACGATGAGTCAATGAATCTGTCGAAGAGTGTGTATCTATAAGTGATTCAAAAATTGTGATTACTGCATAATCAATTTAGTATCAACCGTGTAATTTCATAAGTTAGAGCTTACCATCCATGCGCTTTTCCACCACCACTTGCGTACACCACCGAGGGATCCACCGGTTCATGTCGCCAGTCGAAGTCAGGGCCATGGAGACGAACCATCTCCTCCCCATATGCCGCCTATACATCATTCACAACCTTACAAATGCAGGAATTTATATACTTTGAACATTTGTACTTTTGGGCCAAAACTCACCAGTCGATCTGTGGTTGTCTGGCTGCAGAGCTGGTCAGGGTTGGTAGGGTCTGGTCCTTTGTGGCGCTCCTAGTAGACCTCAATGTCACTAGGCTTTTGGCCACGCGTAGCTTCCTATATAAACAAAAAACATCCATAAGCAATCGTACTATTTGGTGATCGACATAGCTAGATCAAACTTACCATTCTTTTAGCTTTTTGGAGCATGTCGTCACCGCCAAACTTGTGGTTAGGATTGGTTCCTCAACATTGCCTGTGATGCGCTAACGCTTTCTGGAAGCCTTTGGAAGCCCAATATCAACACTAAGCATAGTACGCATTAGGCACGGGCGCCATCCATGGAACCATCACCTGCACACACAATGTTACATATTATATCAATCACAGCAATCAATAAAAAGGGTAAAACAAATTGAATACTAACCTCACGATATTGATCCTCAGTCAAATATATCTTTGAGGACCCTTCCTTTTTATTCAAGGGGCCTGCTTCTTCCAGATGATTTTGAAAATATAGGTTTGTAGCCTGAATTCTCGCATAGTATATGGCATCCTTCACTAGCTTATTTGCATTATTTTGGAACACACGTTCAGCGTGCCCCATGTAATCCTCTCCGTCAGGCAACCGATATCGAAGCTACAACATAAAGAATACAAATACAATGGTATAAGTCATAGAATTACAATATTAAGAAATAGAACAAAAACAATAAAAAAATTCATACCTAAAAGTCATGACGCACAAGTCCCTGTCTGTCGGTGTGGTTTCATTCCTTTTTAACTTGTACTCGTCCTAGGTACTGACGAGCACATCATCGATGCTATCTCCGTCTGACACCTTCACTATACCAGGGTAGTGAAGGCGGCAAAGAGAACCCAACGTAAGGTTAACCTGAGTGTGGTGTCCCTTGCTGTCAAAGGACAGATCCTCCCAATTCCTGCATTACACAAAAACATTAACAATACACAAAAATAATTATATGAGACAAGTTAATATATTACACTCACTGATCTCCATGAGGCATGATCAAGATCCTATCAGCCTCTCGCTCTATCGTGTGACGAGGCTTTACTGAGTGGCTTTTTCTTGAGCGACGTGTGTGTGTCGCTAAAGAGCCTCCTGAGCCATCATCCATCGGGTTGTCAGCAGCTTGGGTCGATTGGCCCGACTGGTCCCACACCTATTGCTGCTCTCTCTGGTGGTCCCACTGGTCCCATGGCTGGTGCTGCTGTGCGGCCTAGTCCCATGTCGCGTGCTGCACCTCCTCATTGTGCTGCTCATCCTTATTGTGCTGCTCATCCTCATTGTGCTGCTCCTCCTCATCCATCGGGTTGTCAGCCGGTTCGTCCTGTTGGCCCCACTAGTCCCACGCCTGTTGCTGCTCTCTCTGGTGGTCCCACTGGTCCCATGGTTGGTGATGCTGTGTGGCCTGGTCCCATGTCACGTGCTCCACCTCATTGTGCTCCACCTCCTCATTGTGCTGCTCAGCCTCATTGTGCTGCTCCTCCTTATTGTGCTGCTCCTAAGTGTGCTGCTCATCCTGGTACATACAACTCAAGATTTAGATACAGGTAAATATGTAAACAAATTTATTTGTACAAGATATGTTACCTCATCTCCATGTACAGCGCTCAACAGCTCTCGACGTCTGCTGCTGCTCGAAGAACTGCCCTAAAATAGGCCCAGGCCCTTGAACAGCCCCTTCACTGACTTCTTTGACTTTGGCAGCATCCTGCATCAAAAATAAGAAATTATTCGTTAGTGCATCAAAAATGACATAATCCTTAAAAAATAGAAACAAATGAAAGAACAAAATAACTTTACTTGTTAAATATCATCAAAATTAGGATCTATTTGTTCTCTTCTATGCAAAGGTCACCATGTAACTTTTCTCCTAACAAGTTGTCTTCTCCGTCTCTCGGGAAAAGTTAAGCCAGTAACGTCTCAACCTGCTCAAGGTGAACAAATTGATATTCATCCTCACCATGAGTGTATAGGCGTTCGCGGGGATTTACATTGTACACAACCCTCCATGTAGACAACTTTTTGCATGGATATATCGAGAAATAAACTTGGTCTGCTTGATGGGCAAGGATATACGTGTCGTGTCCTTGAAGCAATTTTTCAGGTTGGATATATGTCATCCCAAATTCGTTCCTATAATACTTCAGGTCATACCATTTACACTCAAAGAAAACTAGCGCTAAAGGCTTATTTCCAGTAAATGTAATTTCGATTATGTTTTTGATTTTCTCGTAATAGCAGGCTTCGTGTCCTTCCATGTCGGTTGCCCTAGTAACGACTCCACTATTTTGAGTGGCGGCCATAGGATGACTTGATTCGAAAATGCTTGAACGAAAGCGATATCCATTGACATCGTAACGTCCATAGCTTTTGGCAGTTACGCTTCCAATAGATAACTGACGTAAGTCATCATTCAAATTCATTTCCTCCCCAAACTGTCAATTATGCCACAAAGCATTAGCAAATTATGTAATATTAGTTAACTAAAATTAGGTCTCGGAGCCACTTAATTGAGACTTACATGGTCCCGAAGCCACATAATGAAATTAGGTCGCCCATGCATACCATCGCATCGCAATTTGTCTATGTCTCTCGCTGTTGGCCTACCGAGACACCTTATATTTTGTTCATCAAACTCACTGTCAAATATTATTGTATGACATGAGATATTTGATAACATAAACTAATTCACATATGAACAATTTAAGGAAATAAGTCTTACACAAAGTATTTCTCCACCTTAGACATATTCGTGAACATGTACAGTAAAGCAGACTTCTGTTCTTCCATATTGAGGTGATATGCCTTGGGTGGATCAACGGCTTTGCCGTTTGTCTGAAAAATCAAAAGATCACTACACGGAGGCATCTCTCGTTCATCATCATGGTACCTCTTCTTTCGAGCAAATACATTATGTTCTTCTACAAAGTAACAACTTGTGAAGTGTGCTACCTCCTTTAGTTAAAATTGTTCCACAATACATCCTTCAACTCTTGCCTTATTGCCCACGATTGCTCTAAGCTTCTTTAATGCTCTTTCTATATGAAACATCCACCTGTACTGAACAGGACCACCGACCTTAGCCTAATATGGAAGATGTATAAAGAGATGTTGCATAGGATTGAAGAAACCCGGTGGAAATATTTTTTCCAATTTGCACAAAAGCACTGGTGCCTCTTTCTCCAACTGTTCCATCACATCTCTTCTGATTTCCTTAGCACACAACTGTCTATAGAAATAGCTAACTTCAGCTAACATTTTCCACACAGCATCGGAAATGTACCCACGAAACATTACAGGCATGAGCCTTTCCATAATTATGTGGAAGTCATGGCTCTTTAGTCCATTCATCTTCATTGTCTTCAAGTTCATAGATCTTCTAAAACCAGCAGCATAACCATCAGGGAATTTAATATCCTTCATCCACTTCATCACTTCTTTCCGTTGCTTAGGTTTCAGACAATAGTCAGCTTTTGGTTTGCCTCCGTTTTCTCTAAGCACTTGGGTTGGACGATCACATATCACTGCTAAGTCCATGCATGCCTTGTCATTGTCTTTCGTTTTATCAGGGAAATCCATGCATGTATTTATGAGGGCTTGGCAAAAGTTACTCTCTTGATGCATGACGTCGACGTTGTGCATCAAAATCAATGACTTAGCATAAGGAAGCTCCCACAAGCCACATATGTGAGTCCAGTTATGCTCCTCACCAAAACCTTGATACCTTTTCCCACTCTCGTCTAGGACAAGTTTCCTATGCTCTTCTATAATTTCTATCCCACTACGTCGCTTGGGTGGTCCCTTCGTGACGATGGTGCCCTTCCTAAAACTCCTTTCTCTGCCTTTTGAAGGGGTGATTGAAGGGTAGAAAACATCTATGGCAATCAAAGTAACATATCTTGTCACCAGCACTAAGACGAAAACAATCTGTATCTTTAGCACAATAAGGACACGTCAATCTACCATGCACGCTCCATCCAAAGAAAATACCATACGCCATAAAATCATGAACAGAGAACAGATACGCAACACGAAGATTAAATTTCTGCTTCTTGAAGCAGTCATAGGCTTCCACTCCTTGCCACAGCTTCTTTAACTCTTGAATTAGTGGTTGAAGCATCACATTGAGGCGTATGCCAGGATGCTCAGGCCCAGGTATAACAAGACATAGGAACATAAACTCTTATTTCATGCAAAGAGTAGGTGGAAGGTTGTACGGTATGGCAATGACAGGCCAACCTGAATACGACGCAGCGGTCATATTGAAAGGCACGAAACCATCAGCTGCCAAGCCGATACGAACGTTTCTTGCATCGCTGGCAAAATCTGGATCAAAGTTGTCAAGAGCCTTCCATGCATCACCATCTGACGGGTGCCATCTTGTCTGTCTGTACAATCTTTATGCCACCTCATGTGCATAGCGGTCTTCCTCAAGAGAAACAAACGTTTCTCTAGGAGTGAGAGGCATGTACCGAAGCTGTTTATGTGCAACCTTTGTCACCACCTTCTCCCCATCATTTACAAGCTCCACGTACCTCGACTTCCCACATTTTAAGCATTTCTACTCTCTGCCATGTTCCTTCCAAAAAAGCATACAGTTGTCCTGGCAAACATCTATCTTCTCATACTCCATACCAAGACCTTCAAGCAATTTCTTGGACTGGTACATGTCTTTGGGCATCTTGTGACCCGTAGGAAGAACCTCGCTAATCAAATCCACAAGCTCCTTGTAACAATTAATTGAGAATGCAAACATGGACTTAATTGACATCAGTCGGGTCACGAATTCGAGGACGGTCACGTCAGTGTGCCCGTGAAGAGGCTCTTCTGACGCTTTGAGGAGGTCAAAGAACTTCTGAATCTTCGGTGCAGGTGAATCATGATGATCTGGGGCCAGTTCAGGCTGCAGATCCTCAAGCATCTGGTCCATCCTATCAACATCTTCACCATCATCAACTTCTACTTCTGTTGCTCGTTCAACATCTTCACCGTGGAGATATCAGACCTTATAGCCTGGCATGAAACCATGTGAGCACAGGTGTAGTGTGACCTGCCTCTTGGTGTGGCTCGTCATATTTCTACATTTATTGCATTGACACCTAATATTATCTATTTATGACAAAGCAGCTGCATGGTCCAGAAACATCTGCGTCTTGGCAAACCAATCACTTGTGTGACACCCACCCTTCTTGAAACTTTCATACATCCAATCACGTCTGTCACCCATTATTGCGGCTGTGTGTACGAATAAGGAGTGTGTGTGAGACATTCATGTTTCTACACGTCACACATACATCTATAGGTAAGTAGTAAAACTATATATATATATATATATATATATATATATATATATATATATATATAACATCACCTTCATCACATTAACATGATATTCATCAATTAATAATATTTGCAAACATCCAATCCATCAAATTAAATTATAATTGCAGAACATCAAATTCATTACCTATAACATCAAATCTATCAAATTAATTAATACTTGCATAACATCAAATTCATTAAATAATAATATCAAATACATCATATCATATTTACAAAATCAAGTTAGAAATAACAAATATCATACATCAAATAATATTAGGTCAAATCATACTAACAAATAACAATACTAAATAAATTGTAATCGCATTACAGTTAACTCCCGTCGGCCATAAAACCGACGAAAATTAAAACCAACATAATCATACTTCTAATCATGAACCATTTGTTTATACTGCTAATCATAAACAATTTAGTTAATTGTGATAGATTAAACACCTGGACGTGGACGACGATGATGGACAGCGTCGGTCGGAGTTGGTGCAGCGTCGGTGGCAGCGCGAGTATGTCAGAGCCACGGCTAGGAGACGATGCACCATGGGCTCGGGGCACGTCCTAACATTGGCAACTCCCGTTGGTTGGTCCAGAGGCCGACAGGGATTATTAACTCCCGTCGGCCTGGTCAAGCAGCTGACGGGGACTATTAACTCACGTCGGCCTGGTCAAGCAGCTGACGGAGATTATTTAATTGCCGTCGGCTACCGAACAGCCGACAGGGATTGCTTTATAGCTGTCGGCTTACGACAAAGCTGACGGGGATTATACTAGCCGACGGGGATCATAAGTATTCTTGTAGTGCTTGTGGTAGCACTGTTTTCTCTAGTCGTTCTCCATGTTCAAATTAACAAAAATGATCTTATCATAGAGAGCTCATATTCTAGCAAATGTTTAGCCCTCTCTAGTGTGTTCCTTTGCAAGATCAAGTGATTAGTGTATGATCTAGTCATAGAGAGAGGCATGTGTGGTGGAGGACTACATATAACCGCTAGTGGTGATGTTGAGCAAGCGTTCGAGTTGAGTTCATCATCCGATGGAGATCTACCAAGTTGTGGTTAGCCTCAGGATTATTGTAACTGCAACAAGTGATAGTGGAAGTCTAGGTTTATCACAAGCGTGATAAACTTGAGTAAAAGGACAAAGGAGTTGAAATAGACTCTAAGCCAGTTGGCTAACCCTAACATGGATGTAGACAAGCATTTGAGGCTTGGTCGAACCACGGAAAAAATCGATGTGTCTTTCTCATTGCTTTATTTCTTATTTGCACTTCTCATTTATATTTGTTATAAGTGTTTGTGAAGTGCAGGTTGACCTTGGACAAGACATTATTTTTGCTGCAATCGACTTTTAAAGTCAAGAAAGTTTAATAGAGTTAAAGTATTATTAATGCCTATCCACCCTCTAGGAGACACCCAAGGTCCTAAGTACATCAAACGGTACTTCCACCAGGAGAGGGTCAGATATGAGAACATCATTGCACAATACTACATAAAATGAGTTTTGCATGCTCGGACGCGCACCACCAATCACACGGATATTGAATTTCATGTACACATAAAGATCATATATACCAACTGAATTTTATCCTACACTTTCTCGATCTTTTTGTCAAATGATATCTTTTGAACTGAAGGAGAGGTCGCTGCCACCACTATAATAGCTCAACATTTCACTCGATTTTGTAGTGTCTATTTAATTAACTCTTTAATTATATTGATATGTCCATAGACTTTTTAATCCGGCTTTATTAAGAGGTCGAGAAGCATCTCTCCTGTCATGTGTAGGCTGCATGGCATCTAGATATGCAGCGAAGGAAGATTCTGACTGACTAGGAGGGCAACAAGATTAATTGATCAACGTTTGTTCTGTCTTATAGATACCTCCCGAAAAACTCGTCAGGGAGAGAGAACACGATTGTTCTAAAATAGTAATGGTGCACATATTTTGCCCTCTTTCTCAAAACAAAAAATGTGAATGTTTCTTATTGATAATTAAGTATAAAATATAAAAATAGATAAACAGCGATGACGATCAAGTCACAATCGGAATCGCGAGATGGAATATTAAGGGGTACATTCCTTGGATGCTGGTTTTATCTCCATATTCAGCTCAATTAGTTGGGGCAAGTGAAGTCCTCTGGGCAAATCTTGCCACAGTTGTTGAGGATGAGGTTGAGGCTAAGGGGCACGTTGAGGTGGATGCCGAGGACGTTGGCCTTGATGGCGGTGCAGAGGCACAGTGCGGCGTCGAGGTCCACCAGCCCCTCCAGCAGCGGGCAGCATTGCTCGTGCTGGGGCAGGCCGACCTTGACGAGGCCTAGCACGTTGGCGCACACCTTGAGCTTGAGCGCGTCGATAGGGCAGCGCCCGTGGCTGTGCGATGACGGCGTCGGCATGACTGGCGGCGTTGGTACGACTGGGCCGGGACAGTAGGGTTCGCAGCCATGCACCGCGGCAGCGAAGAGGAGGCCAAGGGCAAGGAAGAGCGCAACCTTGGGAGCCATTGGTGGTGACTGGTGATGGACTGTTACTACTACGGTGTGAGCAGCTAGCAGTGAGTGCAGGAAGTAGTGCTTCTTTGCTGCGCTGCGTGCTCTTTGGGATGGTTTTCACAGGATGTTTGGCATGGTTTTTATAGCTGATGGATGGTGCGGAGGGAGATGCTTTCGTGCTTTATTGGCGGCATTCCCACATGAATGCTCCAATGCATGTGTGTGTGCGCGATTCGATCGATCTGGTCATTGCATGGTTATATCTGAACGCGCCAGTTATTAGATATGCCAATTGTTCCCCATGTGGAAATACAGAAGCAAGTTGAGCAATCATGCTGAATTCACGTAACAAGAGCTATAGCTAGCCCGTGATGGGTCAGGACTCCTGCCATCTGGTGAGTTGCCAACTTATATACTTACTACTTGAAACGTTTTACTTAATTGCCTTACCGGCCGGTGTACATCATAAAGGGATATAAAAGGATCTATCACACTGATTATAACATACGAGGTAGAAAAAATCATATCGTAGACACTGAATTTTGGTAAATCTCAGGTTTAATTTTAGAGGTATGCCATTGACCTGTAAATAGGTCTCCTAGGTCTCTAGCTAGGAGACGCTCTTCGCTTTCACATGTTTCGGTGTTCACTGAATGAATGTATGATCAACTTAAGCACCACTGCTAGCTAGCGCACGCACAATTGATTTTCGCTGGCACTTACGATTTTTTAATGGCAGTTTATAATATACAGGCACTAGTAGAAATGAAAACTACGAGCCCATGGCTATAAACCATCAGTGCATGCAGATGTATCTTTACTAGCAGTTTTCTCAAGTCTACGGTCAATAAAAATCATGTATTTACTGACCTTTCATATAGACGGTTGAACAAAACGCTACCCATTTTCCATTCTTGTTGATTCTGGTTGATTACTTCGTATTCACTGAATAAAAATCATGCAGATGTGTGTAGTGATCTGTGATTCTGGTTGATTATTTCGTTATTTTGCCTGCCGGTTGTGCTAGCAAGAACACCGACGTGCGTGCATGATATCGGATCTGATGGAAGTTCTCCACTAATTAATATACATTTAGTTGCGAAATGATGAAGTCTGACTCTGAAATCATCAACCGAGTCGGCATGAAATCGCATATATGGGCAGTCCCACACTACTCCAGCTGGGTTGCATGTGACGATGTGTTCTCATACTATCACCCGTGACGCCTAGTCGTTGATCGCGAAGCAACCTTGCGTGGTTCGTGCCTGATATTTTGCAGTTCGCTGCCTGTGCGTGTTTGCTAGCGAACGACGCAGAGCTAGCTCGGAGCGAACGCTACACCAAACCAACAGAAATTTCCTTGTATTTTTTTAGTGCCAGAAATCCAAACTGCCAAAGGATTAGTCAATTTTCCGTTGCTCTCTATATCTAGCGGCCAAGTGTTTTTCACGCATTCGGCAAAACGCTCGATTCGTTTTTCACGCATTCGCATTCAGCAAAACGCTCGATTCCGGTAGCGCGGCCATTGTTTGATAGTCATCTCTCAAGAAATACTTTATTTTCCTTTTTTTCTTGATGATTTTGGTTCATCGAGGAATTTATGTCCTGATGCGGTGGATGCATGGAGTCGTGGAAGTACAATAATTCGGTGGTTAACACATGTGGACGATAAGCATAGTTCTCGTCGCCCTCTCTCTGCTATTTGCTAATGGACAAAAGAGAGTTGCTAGCGAAGTACAGTAAGGCAGTGATTAACACGTCGTGGTGTGACTACAGTTAGCACAACTACAGGCTTTATCTCTCGTTGCTACTCGTTTTTGAAATCCGACAACTTGGTCTTAGTGTGAGCACTTGGACAACTAGCTAGATAACGCGGCGGGCGAGGACCGAGGAGGGAATATCGGCGCCACCCGGAAATCGCTGATCGCCACGTTTCGGGGTTGTATGAGATAATAGTTATTGGCTAAAAAAATACTAGCTAGTGCAATTAGCTAGCTAAGGCTATATTTGTTTCTCCCCTATATTATATAAGTTGGATTATGGTCCAAAGGTAGGAGGGTAAAGTATCGTTTTGAGATCACAAAGAAACTAAAATAAGCTATTCAATGCTAGCTTATTTTAATTTATTTATGGTTTCAAAGTGATATCTTATCTTCCTACATTTACACTTTTTTTTTGAAAACCGGCAAGAGAATTGTCTATTATATTAAAAAGAAGATGAGCGCCTGCAAGAGCTAAAGTATACAAGTTCATCACACTAGAGAAGGAGACATTAAGTATGGTGACACAAATGTCCCAAAACCAACCCCTCACCTTCCCCAAAACTTACAGCAGCCTTGCTAAGTGCTTTGCTCCTCCTAGAATCCACAGGCGGATTTGCTCCTTAATCATCGCTATAGTCTGTGTCACGGTAAACCAACTTATATAATTTAGGAGGAAAACAAACACATTCTAAGAAATATCTAGCTAAATATTAGCTAATTTACTAAAAAAATAGTTAGTTAAACTATTAGCTAGACTGTTTAGATATTATCGACTAATTTTATCAGCTAATTATTATCACTAGTGCATTCAAACAACCCTGACATAGTAGTCTACCACCGAAATCAGGACCTGCTAACCGGTGGCTCAGACCGGACAAAAGTTCTTGCATTGTATATGGGTTCATGTCCATTTTACAGCCGCGCACAGTACGCACAATTTCTGTTGGCCCATCAATACCTTGTCATTGGTATGTTTGCGTACATCTATTCAGACTGAGCGCGTGAATTAACCAAAAAGCAGCTGCTGTTTGATTAATTGTATAGAACCAGACTGAGGCTGCGCCCGTAGATGCAGCATAGGTAAAAAATATATTCCTCTGCTGTATGAGCGCATACGCTCCGGCGTTCAGTTTCTGGCGAGCCACCCTCACTAGAGCCGGGCGCTACTCGTCCGCCCATCCAATCAGCCAGATAGTGATCGAGTTTTACTTCTAAGCCTAGGATCCGCACAGTGATTGGAAATCCTTAGTTACAGTCTGACAGTAAAGCTCACTCTCACTACCTGGTAGTAGAGCCATGACCCGGTGCTGATATCACTATCAGGTACAGCCATAACTCAGTGCTAGTGGAAATATCACTACTAGGCCAATCTATAATCTGATGAGAACACATATAGTTGACATAGTCGATACGTACCCATGTTATGAGTCCCGAGTGACTGTCAAGAACATGATTTGAGTTTTGGTAAGTGTGTGTTGGACAAATCGAAGCATGCATGAGTAGTGTTCATGGCCTGTGATTTGTCATGCCAATTGAAGGCGATGAATGGAGTAGTGTGAGAAGGTTTGGAGGGTACACGACTCTAAGGTTTTGTTTGATACTCTTCTACAAATTCCAATCCTCACTACATGTGAATTAAGATGAATGCTATAATATCCAAAAAAAGGCTTAAAGGGTTTAACGGTTTTAGAGTTTTATCTTAAAACTGTGGGTGAGGTTTGCTGATTTAGGCCTTAAAAGTAAGGAGTGGTGAACCGACAGAACCATCACAAAGCTTCCATCAAGGCAAAAAAAAACGTGAAGATAATGGGTCAGTCATATGCATGCACGACAAAAAAAAAAAGATTGACGGTTTTGCCTCTTGGAGCGTGTATCTGTTGTAATATAACGTTTTATTGCAATAAATTAGGCCTAATTACTTTCAAAGCTCATATGGAATACTAGATATTATAGGAAAATTAGTCTCATATTACTAACTGAAAGAAAGTTTAACCAATTTAAATAGTGTGAAGTTGAATGTGGGGAAGACGGAGTGGACAGGCCACGCCACACCGATACGATACAATACAATACATTGAGGTCCGGTTCATTTCGAAGAATTGGAATCTTATTAATATAATAGACTATTTTTTTAGAATGTGACATTCCACCACTTTCCAAAATTATCATATAAGCTCATCTCAAATTCATGGGGTGAGACATGGAAATTGATTCTATAGATTTACATGCTAATTTTCCGATGTACAAATTATAGCACACTCTTCTACTTGCTTCGCTATAACATATATGTAGTATATAACTATCTCTCATATGATTTAAGATAATATACAAATATATTACATATATTGAACTTAATTAGTTTTGTCTAAATTATAATTATTGAAATGGAATTCAATTCCAACCAAACAAACGGGGCCTAAGTGTACATACTCGGTGACGTAAAACAGATAGTAACGGACGAATTATGGTGTCTATTACCAGCAACGCCTGAGTTTATTCAGATATTTCGAGTAACAACAAAATTTGTTCAAGGATTAATTCATCTGTTTTTGCTGACTGTTGGAGCACCGCGTCCATCTATAAAAGAAAATGGCATCCTTCTCATACACAAACTCTTCTTCTCTATTGCACTACTTTGTGGTGTTCCCGCCTCTGTTTCTACATGGCCCAAAAGTAGAGTGAGCAGGCCTCTACAACCATTGGCGCTTGGTTATCCTGCTCGGGATAGGTGACCAATTAGATGTTTAGGGAGCACTCGTCGTGACTGTTTCATCTACTTCTTGATGCTCTTGGCATTGGCCCTGCTACTGGTACATCATCTCTTATCTATTTATTTATCCTCTAGTTCATGCCTATGAGTTCTTGTTTGACATGAATTCTAAACAAATCATATGTGCAATAATACTGATCACATATTTCATGTTATCTCATAACACATTGCTAGAGTTTAGAGGATCCCAGTTTGATAGAGTTTAGAGGAGTGTAGGCTTGTGGTCAACTAGTTAGTTGTCCGTGTAGAGTTGGGGCCTTCATCTGAAGAATAAAGTTATTTTTCTGTTATTTAAAGTCTATGATTATCTCTTGTACTAAA
This sequence comes from Zea luxurians, assembly GCA_029449295.1. Lineage (NCBI taxonomy): Eukaryota > Viridiplantae > Streptophyta > Magnoliopsida > Poales > Poaceae > Zea > Zea luxurians. The sequence goes on from JAOPSE010000008.1 coordinate 72,427,603, forward strand.
TATGTCATTAAATTAAGCATTGTCTTTTGATATTACATCTTACATATGGTCATATGTGTCATTTGATTTTCTATGCTAACATATGGTATGTATCTGGTTTTCTCAAAAAATGGATGTTACACCTGTAAGTAAAAATATTCCTTAATCCTATTGGATTGGAGGCTAACCGAACAAATCCTTAAACTTTGTCGGCATGCACTTGTACATATCCAATCCATCACAAACGTCATAAATATGTATTGGATTAGAAACTAAGGTAAGTTTTCACTCAAATAATCTACTCGTGTACACTTGCCTTTCATCAAGACCAGGGGCGGACGGACAGGGCCACAGGGGAGCAAAGTGGGTTATGAACTCACTCAGATTTTTTAAAACCATTTATTATATTTAAATACCTAATGTTTATTTACTATTAAGTATAAATTTTTTAAGTATAAAATTTGAAGTTTTGGGTAAGCCAAAACATCTTCCTCCTAGGCTTTCTTGTTAGATCGGCCCAGTCTTCCCGACTTAAGTCCTTCTCGGCCCAGCCTTCGCATCTATTTGTCTAGCCTCATTCTTTCTGACATCGTCCGAGCTAGTCTGTCCAGACACCCTGTTGTCGATGTTGTATGTCACAGCCCCCATTCTTGATGCCTAATGCCACCCTCTTCCCGGTGCCCTCGCGTCGCTTGTCGTCATCGCGACACCGGCCCACCCGATCTTGCTCGTCACGACAACGCAACCCATCCTTGATGGTCAACGAGCTTGGCGAACCGGCGAGCACAGGCTCTCAACCGGCGACTCTACCCGACCCTGTCCCCTTCCTGACGCCCCATCCTTAAAGGAGATTGACATTCGACAAGATACACATGACCTTCGATTCATTGGTTATTGTTTTTATTCGATTGACAGATTGAGCATAATATTGAATATTTGTATTAGATTGGAATATTTACTTTTGATTGTGAATTGGAGATTAGATAAGTAGTTGATGATTATTGATCCTCTTTTAGATGTACGAGGAGATCATTTCAACCTCTTTTAAGGGGTTTCACGATCAGTGGTCAGGACAATAACAACGTGAACGATATGCCTATTGTGCAAACAAGAAATTTAAGACATCAAGTGTTGGAAGGACATTTGATCTAGATGAAATAGTTGTAGATCTAGCATTACGAAGACCAATTGATTATGAGATCATTATTCGACGATCAATGATAATATCTTCAAATCCATTGATGATGAGATCATTATATTGATGATTTTAATATCTTAAAACTTGAAGGAAGCAATTGTCTCGGTCACAAAGAAATTAGAGATATGTTTGCTTCTTTTGTTTATATTGTTTTCTTCTTTAAACTTGTATCAGGCATTGATATGAAGCTTGATTTTATGCAACACTATTATTTTACAATCTTATTTGATTTTGTCATGCGGTCTTCTTGGCATCCTATCAATCTTCTTAGTCCTCTAATGATTCATTTAATACGTTCTAAATACTTTTAGTCTCTACAACTAAACACAGTATGAACTAAATTTTAGTCTTCTAACTAAACTTTAGTCCCTGGATTAAAGTAACCAAACATGTCCTAAACTTTAGTCTCTAGACTAAAGGAACCAAACTGGCCCTTCATTTATTGAACGAACCATACAATCAGATAATGACCCATGAGAACAAATCAAGAATATGATGTAACACCGTTACACCGGTCAGTAATTAACTGATCACCCCAGGCCAGACATCTACGTGTGCACGCACGTGTGGTAACCGCATAGGGTTTCGCTCCGCCACCTCCATTGTTCCCTACAATGGACCCTACTCTGTTCCATATTCATGTGAGTATCAAAATTGTAGTTAGATGTTGGTAATGCATCTAGTATAACACATGCAATCTCTTCTCTGTGCAGGGCTAATCTGGGGCGACATCCAACAACCCTCATGAAGCGCCCAGCCCAATGCAGCACCAGTCCAACCGCCCACCTCGATGAGAGTTATGTTTTTAGTGTTCAGACTACAAAACTTATGTTGAATACTTATGTCAAAGCTTGAGACTTATGTGTTGATACTTCTGAACTTGTGTTGATACTTCTGAACTTGTGTTGATACTTTTTGCGTTGAGAACTTGTATATTAATGTTTGTGTTGAATATTTATGTCTGTGATGATATCTGTGATGTATCTTTTGTTTGTTTGGATGGAATAGAAAAACAAATTTAAAAGGTGTGTACTAGTCACTTTGCCGAGTGTTACACTCGGCAAAGAGGTGGTTTACCGAGTGTCAGTGTCATAGCACTCGACAAAAAACCAAGACTTGGACACCGGTATAGGTTCTTTGCCGAGTGCGGTGGACCTGGCACTCGACAAAGAGGAAGGCTTTGCCGAGTGCCTCGCACAACACTCGACAAATAACCTGACAAAGAGACCTGCTGACGGATCCTTTGCCGAGTGTTGGCCGGCAGACACTCGGCAAAGAATAACTTCTTTGCCGAGTGTATTAGGAGACACTCGGCAAAGACGCCGTCTCCATTACCCGGCGCCGTGACGGCGGCTTTTCTTTACCGATTACTGTCTGACACTTGGCAAAGTCTGTGCCGAGTGTCCGGAAAAAAGTACTCGGCAAAGAAGGCTTTGTCGATGTACTGTTCGCCGAGCCCTCTTTGCCGAGTGCGACACTCGGCAAAGCCTGTGCCGAGTGCTTCAGGTACTCGGCAAAGAGGTCGATTCCGGTAGTGATATATATGTAACAACACCGCTCAAATATGCTAGAACTGACAAGAAAAGATCAAACAACCATTAAGCAAAGCATCAACGTATCACGCCACCCGATGATCGATGAACCACGGCCGGCGATGGACGACGATATATCGACTGATCATCTATGTGCAGTGGAAGTCGTTGGGGTAGTTCTTGCCGCATTTGTTGAGGATGAGGCTGAGGTCGATGGGGAGGTTAAGGTTGATGCCGAGGATGTTGGCCTTGATGGCGGTGCAGAGGCAAGCGGCGGCCTCCAGGTCGACGAGCCCGTCCAGCAGCGAGCAGCACGGCTCGTACGGCGGTGAGCCGACCTTGGCCTTCACCAGGCCCAGCACGTCGGCGCACACGCCCAGCTTCAGCGCGTCCCTGGGGCACAACCCGTGGTGGTGGCCGCCGGGCGTTGGCGTCGGCGGCTTTGGGGCCGGCGGCGGCGGGCAGTAGGTCGTGCTGGCAACGGCTGCAGCCTGCAAGGACCAGGACGACGGCCAGGAGGAGCGCGCTCTCGCAGCCATGGCGATCAATCTAGTTGCTTGCACGCGCACGTAGTAATAGCTAATAAGCTAGTTCGCTTGGGGCGGCGGCGGGCTCGGGCGAGCGTCCCGCGCAGGGGGCGCTGCGCAGCGCGGGGCCGGCCGGGGAGCGACGGCGCGGCGGGTGCAGGGAAGGCAGGCAGGGGCGGCGCGGTCGGGCAGAGAGAAAGAAACAGAGAAGAAAGAAGGGTCGAGCGACCATTTTAAACTTTTAATTTTCGGCGGCCAGGGCTAGCCGCCGAAAATAAGCTGTTAAATTCGGCGGCTGTGTCAGAAGCCGCCGGAAATAACATTATTTTTGGCGGCTGTGTCAGGCCGCCGAAAATAAGCAATTATTTTCGGCGGCCAACCCCTGGCCGCCGAAAATAATAGTGGCCACCGAAAATGGTGCATAGTGCTGTTGTTAGTGCTGCGGGAGTGCGGGTGTGCATGACCAATGGTATTTATAGCGGTGACGGAGGATGCGAGATGGAGCCACGCCATATGGTGCTCGAGCTGGCCCGTTTAGATCATGACTAGGATAACAGTGGGTCAGATTTTATTCGGATATAATAATATTCGATCTGAAATTGTATATGAGACTTCTATAAATATCCATACACACCAAGTTAATCGAGCGAGAAACTATATTTGTACCCGTACCCATCGAGTATCCACCGGGTATCGGGTATCCATTGGATATGTTATTGTACACTAAATAACATTCTGTTGGTGTTATAATAAATGCATAAAATATTTTAGTTTCCATCTAAGCACTAGTGCAACACAAAAATGACTATTTGGCTACACGTTGATACAATATCTCAACTTATAATTATCACATCCAATAGATTTAAATTCGAGTACAGAGAATAAAAGCTTAATGAGTTCATGACAGTTGACAGTCATAAAATTATCAATGTCTCAGTGGTCTCTAGTATATTATAGTTAACACAACACAAATTAATATTCATTATTTAATAACACATGCGACATGATAAATTGATAAATAAAAACAGCATGCAACAACTAGCTCCAGTAGCCTATGACATGATGTATAATAGCAGTATTGCAGCAGCCTGCCACTAACACCAGCAGCCTGTGGTTTGCCTGTACCCATGGTGAAGTAGCAGCATGCAACAAACCAGGATTGCTATATATTTTTTTGGCTCCATTCTATTATGGATCTTAATTTTTAGTGAATGTAGCACATTTAAAGAGGTATATTGATATCTCAGTTATCCACTGGATACCCATGAGTAAAGTATTTTACACATACCTGACCCGATGTATTTTGTGTATCTGGCCCGATAAGATTCACAGGTAAGTTTTTCTATCCGTATCTATATCCACCGGGTATAAACCACGGGTATTCATACTCACGGTCCAACCACCATTCCCTAATCATGCCGCTTATAAAAATGCCGTCGGATTCTCGACGTGAGCATACTGCATACCCGTGAGGCCGTGAACGTGAACCCGGTGATTAATTCGTGGAACCGTGTAGGTTTCGCACTTTAATGCTACTTTATTATTCTCGCATGTTCTGGCCAGATCACGTATATTTCTTCGTGTTCGGTGGTTGGATTTAGCATGTGAGTGAGATATGCAATTGTTATTGGCACCGTCCAGCACTACCAAATCTAGCTCTTTGCCGGGTGATCGACGCTTTACCGAATGCTTTTTATTAGGCACTCGACAAAGTAGTCTTTGTCGAGTGTCGTACTCGATAAATTCCTACTATTGGTAACGACCACGTTTACCGAGATAAAGACACTCGGCACAGGTAAACACTCGGCAAAGGCACTTTGCCGAGTGTTAAACTCTCGGCGAACATAGACGCTCGGCAAAAGGCCGTCAGCATCCATCAATAGCTGACGGTCGTTACCTTTGCCGAGTGTCAGGCCTTGGCACTCGACAAATTAGCTTTTTGTCGAGTGTCGCAAGACCGACACTCGGCAAACAGTGATTTACCGAGTGCCATCCTTGGATACTCGGTATAGTATATTTTTATTTTTTTCTTTTCCCAACCAAACTTTTAGTGGGATATTCCTACACTATGTAGACTTAAATGTTCTATTTTTGCACAATTATAAAAGTGTTTGATATAACTATTAGATTTAGTTTGTTTAATTGAATTTCTTCGAATAATTCAGATTTGAACTGCAAGTCACTCGAAAAATGGAAAACCGTGAATGCAAAAATGATATCCATGTTAGATAACACAAGTTACGACCGATTTCAGGAGCAGACCAGAATTTTCGAGCAACATGCTCACTAAACATGACCGTAAACTTGCCATCAAGTTGTTTAAAAATTGTATAAAACACAAACAAAGTCAGAAAATCATGAAACTTGTCCACATATCATGATATCATGTAGAGGTTGTGATAATTTGAGAATGTCCCGATAAAGTTGTGACGCACTATGTGTAGAAACCTAGTCGGTCTACATTGAAACTCTATAATTTTATGTGTAGGCAACTTAACTTTCTACACATAGTGTGTCACAACTTTCTTGAAATATTCTTAAATTTTAATCACAGCCTTTACATATGATATCATGATATGTGGACAATTTTCATGATTTTCTGACTTTGTTTGTGTTTTATACAATTTTTAAACAACTTGATTAGGGATAGCAACGGGGAATTCCCCGTCGGGGAATAGCTCCCCATCCCCGTTCCCGCGACGAACAAAATTTCCCCGTGGGGACCCACATGAACGCTTGTGAGGAACATTTTCCCCCACCCCCGCGGGGATAAATCCCCAACGGGGATCCCCATCCCCGTTTAAATTATAATTAGGACATATGCTCTTTGTTATTAATGTAAAACATGGTCACTTATACACATTATCAGATGTATGAAATCATTATGCATACATCAAAATGAACACATTTGTACAATTAGTGGTCTATTGACAAGGTAATTATTTATTTTTATCATTAACTAGTACACGAAAAAACCGTCGCATGCAAGTTTAACGGGTCCCAGCGGGGAATGAGGACGTCCCCATCCCCGTTTACGCGTCGGTGGATGAATTTTCCCCGTTTATATCCCCACGGTGGAAGTTTCTTTCCCATCCCTTAATGGAGGAATTCCCCGCGAGGAATCGGGTATCGGGTCCCATTGCCATCTCTAAACTTGATGGCAAGTTCACGGTCATGTTTAGTGAGCATGGTGCTCGAAAATTCCGGTCTGCTCCTTAAATCGGTCGTAACTTGTGTTACCTAACATGGATATCATTTTTGCATTCACAGTTTTCCATTTTTTCGAGTGACTTGCAGTTCAAATCTGAATTACCCGAGTAAATTCAATTAAAAGAACAAAATCTAATAGTTATAGCAAACACTTTGATAATTGTGCCAAAATGGAACATTTAAGTCTACATAGTGTAGGAACATACTATAAAAAGTTTGGTTGGAAAAATAAAAAAATTAAAATATACTTTACCGAGTGTCCAAGATTGACCCTCGGCAAAACATAGTTTACCGAGTGTTATCCGGGCGACACTCGACAAAGTGTATTTTAAAAATATTAAAGCAATCTTTGCCGAGTGCTTGTCAGTAGGCACTCGGCAAAGCTATCTTTGCCGAGTGCCCGTGATCTGGCACTCGGCAAAGTATATTTTTAAATTAAAAAAAACTTCGCCGAGTGCCAGATCGCGGGCACTCGGCAAAGTAGTTTTACATAACTTCTGTAAACCATTCTTTCTTCATCACTCTCACTCACTCAAATCCGGCCGCCGTCGCGTCCTCATTGCCGCCTCCGCCGCCGCGCCCCCACGCCGTCGGGCAACCGCCGCCACTGTGCCCCTACACCATCGTCGCGTCCCCACGCCGTCGCGCCTAACCCCACGCTGTCGGGCCTCCACCGCCGTCGCGAACCCATCATCGTCGCACACAAGACTAGGTAAGTCCTTCTCTATGTGTGCTTGTGATTGATAGTTAGAGTTTGTAATTAGAATTTGTATATGATCTCTAGCCACTAGGTAATTAGAATTTGTATATGATCCCTAGACATTAGATGTGTTAGAAAGCCATAGAGTCCCTGCTCGTCTTGTTCAGTCGGCGCCTAGAACATGCTCGGCTCCATCAGCGGTAGGGGAAAAAAGCTTTAGGAAGAAACCAAAAGTTGCCAGGAGTAGCAACGCTGTGAGGAAAATGAGAGAATACATAAATCGATCCTTTCATCGGCTTATCGTTGCGGCATATTAGCTTCCTCAGTAGCTACTGAGGTGGATAATGGGTGATATCTGGAGGACAATTTTCACTTGTATCACTTCTTTTCTACTCTATTGTAGAGTGGGTTGGGTTCATTCGAACAATATAAATCTTATTACTCACTCCATTGTTCACATGCTTGTTATATATGTTAGAGGATGGAGGACCGTGAGTGGATGTACGTGGGCCGTGTAGGAAGGAATGATGTCACCCCTGAATGGATTAAAAAGACCGATGCTTTCGTGGAACGGACATATGGCAAAGCTACTAAAGGAGCGAGTCTAGTCCCATGCCCGTGCAACAAATGTGTCAACCGGAAAAGAAAATCAAAGAAGGTCATGGTAGAACATATTTGGAAGAATGGATTAGCTAGACTATACTCGGTGGATCTTCCATGGTGAAGCGCATCGTATGAGAGAGGAGGTGGTGAGACAACCGTCGAGGATTATGATACTAATGTAGGGGTAACTGAAAGTTGCCTAGAGGGGGGTGAATAGGCAAGATAAAACTTTTTCAACAAAAACTAGAAGCAAACTGGGTAAAACTGAATTGATCTTGAAATTCACCCAGTTAACTTTGGGAATGAGATGTTCTAAATGATCCACAGGGTTCAAAGTAGTAGATCTAAGAAGGGCACTTCTCAAAATCCACACACAAAAAGATATGAACAAATCTTCCACGCAATGGTGAGAGAACGAAGAACACAAACAAACACAATGAGCAAGAACACAAGAGACACAAGATTTATCCCGAGGTTCGGTCACACCACCAAGGTGCCCTACTTCCTCGTTGAGGCGCCCACAAAGAGCCGGGTCTCTTTCAACCCTAATCCTCCCTTTGCCGACCACAAAGGTCAAGCCCACACAATAATCTTTGCTCAAACGAGCGGGTAATACAAACTTTCTTGTGGTCTTCCACAAGATTTGGAGACTCACAAGCGACACCTAGTCGTCTAGGAGCTAGAAGCTCCAAGAGTAAATAATCCACAAAGAACTCGATGTAGTATCAAAGCTCGAATGAAGAAGAGTGAGAGAGATTTAGAGATGAAGCACAAAAAAAACCGCAGCTCTCAAGCTCACTCAAAGATTTCTCTCCGAAGATTTGAAATGGGAGAGGCAAGAGATGTGTGTGAGAGAGAGGGAGAGGTTTCTTGGGTTAGAAATGGAGTTCAAATCGTGCTCACTGCTGTGGGGTGAGAGGTAGGAGTGAGTATATATATAGGTGGAGCTCAAAACTAGCCGTTTGGGCAGACTTTTCTGCCTGAGACCGGTTGAACCGCCCCTAGGGCGGTTGAACCGCCCCTGGCAGGCCTGGCAGCCTGTCTGCCAGTCTGACTGGCAGACTGACGCGCAGACTGACCGCAGACTGGTCAAAGTTGACCAACACCGGTTGAACCGCCCAGGGGGGCGGTTGAACCGCCCCTGACAGCTCCTAGCGACCTGTTTGCCAGTCTGACTGGCAGACTGCAGATCAGAGGTCAGAGGGGTCAGAGACCAGCTGAACTGCCCCTCAGGACCAGTTCAACCGGTCTTGACTAGTGAGTTTAGGAGAGAAAACCCCAGCTCAACTGCCCGGAGGCAAGTTTAGCTGGTGTATGGTCAAAGAGGTTCACAGCTGAAGTTGAGTTCAGCTGAAGTTGAGAAAGCTCAACTCAGCTGAAGTTCAGCTCAGCTGAAAAGCTCAGCTGCAGCTGAAGAAGCTCAACTCATCTGAAGTCAAGTTTAGCTGGAAAGCTCAGCTGCAGTTGAAGAAGTTCAGCTACTTTTCAGCAAGAACACTCTAGGTTTCTCAACCCTAACCACGGTCAACCATAGAACGTTAAAGAGATTTTTGCTTTTCAAAAATAGCTTTTGAATAGAGAGGTTTGAGCTTTGGCAAACACCAACCTTCTTTTTGGATCCCCCTTTATAGTACGACGATTCCTATACTCAAGTTAAATAAAATAAAATGAAGTAAACTCCTTGAGTCATTGGTGTCTCATGTGTGATTTCTCCATGGCATTGCTTCATAAGGATCACAAACATCTTTGTCTCACCTTTTGAAGCAAACTCAAATCAAACCCTGTGACTTGTACCATATCACCTTATATGAGTTCAAATCATGGCTTCAAGTCACCTTACTAATGCATCAACATGTTATAACTCTTCATAGCTGATTAGTTCATCGACTTAGTGCAAGTACTCTCTTCTTCACCTTAGCCATGGTACCTCGGTCTACAAGCCGTCGCTTGGCCTTCACCTTCGCCTAGTTCCTCGAAGCCCTTTCCTTGCTATCTTCACCCTATCAAGCCATTCTTGAGTCACATCATATTGAGCATCCATTGAGAGAATCATTTCTTCAATATTGTGAACCTTGCTTGAATGTCTTCTAGATATAACTGTTAAGATTAATCAAGCTCTAGTTTGATTCTCATAGAAGCATATATGGACTGATAGTAATATGGTCAAGCCAATTCACGATTCCTCATATCTTATTCTCTTTGGCTTGACCAATCCTCTAAATCACTTTGTCCTCTATTATGGTCATATGTATGTAGTGATTTCTCAGGTCTTGTCCATATATTCAAACCAATATAGAGATCATATTATATCCACTAGCTGGATGCCCGTGCGTTGCAACGGGAATATATAATACCAGTATACTACGATAACTTATATACAAAATCTATGTTATATTGTTATGAGAAAATGTTTCATAATCAATTTGTGATCCTAGCCATACATAAATTTTGTTATTTTAATCTAGTTATTTCACTACTACATTGCAACCATCAGTATCATGCAGACTTCGATATATGCCACGATTTGTATGGTCTCATCATTGGAGAGCACGAGCACGTTCCACACATGCCGGAAAAATTCCCTCGTACATCGTTAGTCATCAGACACGCACCACCATATGCTCTTGCTTAAACAAAAAGGTAAGTATGTATGTGTTTGCGAAGAGAATTAAAGACAGACCAGTACAAAAGCTACCCTGACGGTGGCGAGGATGACGAACTGATCACTGTTGTCGATCCTCCTCTGTGTCACCTCCGGCGCCAAGATGACGCCACAATCCTCGATATAGTAGTCGTCGAACGCACGCAACATGACGAGTACCAATGACTCTTGGTTGGGCTGCCAAACGAAGTGCACCCCGGGCTCATCAGCGAGGTAGTACCCCTGGCCGTTGCACCACCGAATGCGCTATTCCACTACATACATCATGTTCGAGGACACTCACACAACGTCAGCAACGTCCATCGTCCCAGCGCACAAGAATTCATGTCCGATCAGTAGCGACTTACGTGGCAGGTTGGGCTTCAGGTGGACGATGAGCTGGACGACGTGATGGCATCGTCGTCGGATGTGGTGTCCAGAACAACCCGAGAGTCGTCGACGTTAGCGACAACCATGAGGCCCCCCTGCTTAACGATGGACAGCGCGGTGCAGCTGCTCTGGACCGCGTCCAAGCGGCGGCTTCGCGAGAGCTTGTCGTACACAGCGGCGCATGCGACCACGTAAGACTGCTTTTAGAGGTCGAACTGACAGTCGCCAAGCTTCTTCTCGTCATCGATGAGCGACGACAACGCGAATGCCTCCTGCTCATGGAGTTTGTTCGGGGGTTGAAGTAGGAAACATGGATTCATGCTTGGCGTTGGTTTATGAAAATGACTCACAAGTCTGATCCATGGAAAAAAAAATATTACAAAGAAAAAATTTCACACATGCAAAAAAGGGAATTTAAGTATAATGCATTATTCAAACAAAAGAAATAGCATGCAAAGCTCTTCTTTAAATAATATTACCTCCATCCAAAAATATAATCCAAGAATATCGGTGATACTTATCTACTACTACGCATTGTGCAATGGTAGCAAGTGAGCTTGGAGAGAGATGTAGTAGATGTGTTTCTTGTCATAGATGTAGACATAAACACATATAGGTGGGTGCCCGTGCGTTGCAACGGAAACATTTAATATCATGATAACTTATGAACAAATGTGTGTTATACTGTTATGTGAAAATGTTTCCTAATTAATTTGTGATCCTAGCCATACATAAATTTTGTTATTTCAATCTAACTATTTCATCACTACATTGCAACCAACAGTACCATGCAGACTTCTATACAAGATAGCTGAATGCCCGTGCGTTGCAACGGGAATATATAATACCAGTATACTACGATAACTTATATACCAAATATGTGTTATACCGTTATGAGAAAATGTTTCATAATCAATTTGTGATTCTGTCCATACATAAATTTTGTTATTTATAATCTATCTGTTTCACCACTACATTGCAACCATCAGTATCATGCAGACTTTGATATATATCACGATTTGTATGGTCTCATTATTGAAGAGCACGTTTCACACATACCGGAAGAAATTCTCTCGTACATCGTTAGTCATTGGACACGTACCACCATACGCTTTTGCTTAAACAAAAAGGTAAGTGTGTGTTTGCAAGACTAATGGTCAAACATCGTATAACCACAAAGTTAGAATACTATATTAATATATTAAATAAATTAATCCAATAGACATAGATTAACCCAATTAACATAGGATAAATAAATATCTAATTATAAAAGTATGAAACATGGTATAATCAATGTTGTTACTGCGTAGTAAATATTCATACGAGACTAACACAACTGGAACGATTCAATTTGGAATTAAAATGGGGAAGTTACGAATTTCCAAAGTTTCTATGTATTTGATATAGAATTAATTAGGAAATCAATTTTATTGTTGTTTTCATGACAAAACAGAGGTATTATGTGATAAAAATAATATTATAGAATTATAGAAATTGGAATGAACTCATTTAGATTTAATATGAAATTTCCATGAATTAAATGGGTTTCTGCAATTATTTTTAAACTAAAAATCAATTTCTAAACTCATTTTCTCTATTTTCTTTATTTCCTGGACTGCGTCCCAAATTCCAGAAAGATTAGGGGCCAAGCTATAAATGTTTTTCTAGACTCAGTGAGCATACAGAGTGGATGGCGGGTTAAACACAAAAGACGTTTTAGTTGAAGTTGTACACAATTCAACATGAGTCATGTTGGCTAGAGGGTGGAAGGCTAGGCATTCTGCTCAATAGATCCAAGGTCACTTAGCAAACTCGTTAGACCTTTAAATGTGTTGTTATCCAAATCACCAAAACTCACAAAAGGGATGAATGCACTTTCAATCTCCCCCTTTTTGGTGATTGATGACAACACATTTAAAGCTTACATAAGATTTGATAAATAAGATTTTAAATCCTATGATATAGTTTCCTCCCCCTAAATATGTGCATTTCAGAAAATAACACTTTTGTACTCAAATGCCAAAAGCACATATTTAGGTCAAAGTATAGACAACTTATATCATACTATTCATAGGGTGCAGTGTGTCATAAAATAAACGTGATGCTCATGACATGGAATGCACTTATCAACTTTCTTCATCTTATGTTTTTCTTATGACTTCCCCTTTTTGTTAATTATTTCTCCCCTTTTTAAAAGTCTTCTAACACTTAGTTACATAAGACTAAAGGTAAGCTTTAATGCACAATTTCTCCCCCTTTGTCATAAATCTCCAAAAAGGATACAAAGAATATAAAGGATAGAAATTATGATTAAGCGAGATGTGAACACACTATCATGAAAGGGATCCTTAGATGGCACAAAGGTAATGGATAAGTGTCATAAGTGATGTACCTTTGCGTTTTACCTTTTCAAGGGGTTTCCAGACTTGTGTTGGATTTAGAATTCATTTGTAAGCTCTTGTTGGCATAATTGTGACATAGGTCCAAGATATCAAATGAAGATTGTCATACTAACTGAAAGATAAATCTTGATACTTGGAGTCTAGATGTCACCTAGCATTTTCTTATCACAACAAGAGGCAACATGAAAATTGCACAAGTATGGATTATGCAACTAGTGATCATGTATGAAAAATATCAATTGAAGAACACCAATTGATACAATTTGATAGATAAATAGATCACTAATAGCATATTACACTAAGTTCTCCTCAAGTTTTAGTGCACACATATATATATGAATTCAATTGATATCTGTTGAGAGTACTTATTTGCAACTTAAAGTACCATTGGCATAAAAGGAGTATCAATTGAACATAATCATGCAATATAAGAAACATGTGCACTATTTAATCAATTAAGTTCTAGACAGGAGAATTTATAAGCTATGCTACTTCAGACATTTGCAATCCAAAAGGATGTGATACATATTTACCAATTTTAGATGACGTTGGAGTAGCATATAAAAGAGAAACTCATTCTCTTATGAAATGTATAAAAGATACATTTATTAGAGCAAAGAATCTTTGATACCCATCAAAATTTGCAGTGGAAGCGATTGTCTTTGCCCGAAGATTCCTTTCTAATTCGAGACTACACACATAATAGACTTGGAAATGAAGTTAGTCTCAAAAATTCAAATTATAGACTATTCTCCCCCTAAATGTGTGCATACAAGTGATGAATACTTGTTTAGCTTATGTACTTGGACTTGTGAGGCTAGGGGATTAAGTCCTACAATTTGAACCTTGGTACAAATAAAGTATGAAAATGTGAAATTGTACCAATTTAAGGAATTACTCATAATCAAAAGGTATACTAATAGACATGATATGCAATATTTTAAGCCAAGATTCTTGAGAAGTTAGCATGTTTGACTCATACCTCACTATGATGACTTAAGACTAACTTATGATATCACCACAAGAGGTATTAATCAAATATCTAGAGATTCTTTAATTGTCACCACAAGTGCAACCTTATGATGTGACTTAAGATATTTCATATACATGCACACACTAGCATGTAAGAGTCTAGATACACAAATGTAATACAATAGTTCATAGAGTGACACACCTTTGCTCTACGCCACATGGTCTCCATTATAATCATGAATTTCCATCTTAGCTTTTGATAGGCTTGACATTTCAAAGAGAAACTTATCCTCTTCAAACGATCAAGAGAAACTCATTTTCTTGATAGGTTCAAGAGAAACTCATTTTCATTTATATGGAACCATTCATCCTCATTTGATGGTCTCCAAGATGTGGACTACACAACATGAACTTGAAATAAATCATTAGTCTCACAATATATAGGCTAAACTCTCCCTCAATTTGTGCATACAAGAGTACACAAAGTACACTTATGCATATAAACAATACGAGGTTAAAGAAGATGTTTGCACTATATCTTGGTTTAGCATAACATGTTTTACATAGATGATGAAAATTATATCAATTGAAGGTTTAAGGACTGAAAGTATATCAATTGAATTCCTAAAAGGTAAAGCATGCTGATATAAACCTCAAACCTCATAATGAAGGATATCATATAAATATGTCACTACATCTTCATTATTTGGTTGACAAAAAAAATATAACTCCCTTCTTGAATCACTGTGATTTCTTTTCTCTTTATGATTCCATCCAACCAAGCGATCTTGAACTTCATTCATCTTTGCTTGGTTCGATCATGCTTGATATGAGACCCATTGAAACTTAATGATTGAAAGAACCAAGACTCTTATATTTGTAGATTTTGAATTCATCTTCAAAGAACTTGGGAGGACCTTGTTGAAACACTTAGAAAAGAGAGCATTAGAAACACAAGGGAGGGTTTCACAAATGATGATCCTTATATGTGGATGGCAAATGAATCATCATTATTGAAACCGAAAAGGATAGACTAAATTCCTTTAAATTAGTGCACACATATAGTTGATGTCAAAGTTATATGCACTATTGAACATTTTATATTGCAAGGAATTTAACCTATACTATGGTACATCCCACTAAGGATAGAATACTAAAACAACCGAAGGAGAGGAAGTTTTCATACCTTGGCCTCTGATCAACTTCTTCTTACTTTAGTTGAATAGTATCCTTTAAGCTTGTGATTTATCCAATTTAAAACAAGCACCATCTCTTAACATAGATTTTCTATGGATAAACTCAACACAAGAGATGGAATTAGTAGCACAAGCACTAGTTTCTTATTTAGCAACCCTTTTATATGTGGAAGACAAGCATGTTGCTAAAATAGAGAAACATCATAATATGGACTAAATTTCCTTGAACCCTCATGCACAATATATTTTGAATGACATGGATAATATGTATGGTGTAGGAAACGGGTGACGCCTAAGAGGGGGGGTGAATTAGGACTTCTAAAACTTTTACTAAACTAGGCCACAATTAAATCCCTAGAGCAAAACCTATGCAAATAATCAAAACTAGAATGTGCAAACTAGGTTTTGTCTAAGTGTTGCTATCTCTACCGCAAAAGGCTAAGTTTCAATCTATACTAAATAAGTATGACTACAAGATTGAAACTTAAATGCTTAATATAAATGCGGAATGTAAAGAGCTAAGTAGAGAAGCAAACTCTCGTGGATGACGCCGGTATTTTTACCGAGGTATCCGGAACCACGCAAGGTCCCGACTAATCCTCGTTGGTGCCCCTACGCAAAGGGAAGCCCACGCGAGGGCCAAGCACCACGGTCGAGTAACTCCGTAGAGAGCCGCGGGCCTTCTCCACGCGCAAGTGGTGCTCCGCTTCCGGCTCCTCTCGGACGCTCCCCGCCGTCTCCACTATCGAGCTTCCGGCCGAAACGCCGCGGGCCTCGTTCCCTCCGGTACACGGTGGCGGCCGTGACACAAACGCGGTTGTCACGGTCTCGCAAGACTCTCGCCCCACTCGGTACAATTACAACGACTCACGCAAGAGCCGAGGGGTTGTGTGGTTTTACAAAACTCACTCAACTAACTAGGATTCACCTAGAGCAAGCGCTAAAGCGGTCTAACTAACCTAAGCACTTCGCAAAGCACCTACGCTAATCACCGAGTGATTCTATTAAGCACTTGGGTGTTTGAGCTCTTAGAAATGTGCACTATATGCCTTGGTATGTTGCTTGGGCTCTCACACCTTCAAATGGCTGATTGGATGAAGTATATATAGGCCCCAACTCAACTAGCCGTTGGAAAGCAGACTGTTGTAAGGATGGCACACCGGACAGTCCTGTCAGCCAACGGTGCGCCAACTGTGTGCCAACAGTGCGCCAACGGTGAGCCAACGGTGCGCCAATAGTGTGCCAACGCTGTGCAGCCAACGACTAGTTCTGACACACCGGACAGTCCTGTCAGCCAACAGTGCGCCAACTATGTGCCAACAGTGCGCCAACGGTGAGCCAACTGTGTGCCACCGGTGAGCCAACTGTGTGCCACCGGTGCGCCAGCTGACAGCCCATCTTCTAGGTCTTCGCTGATTTCTTCGGGCTTCTTTTGTTCTTGAGTATTGGACTCCTATGCATCTTTTTATGTCTTCTTTTGAGGTGTTGCATCCTCATTGCCTTGGTCCAATTCTCTTCGCATCCTGTGAACTATAATTATAAACACTAGCAAACATATTAGTCCACAAGTTGTGTTAATCATCAAACACCAAAACTCAATTAGCCAAATGGCCCGGGGTCCATTTTCCTTACAATCTCCCCCTTTTTGGTGATTGATGACAACACAACCAAAGCAAGCAAATAATACAAGTATTTTAATTAAAATGTGCAATCTACTTGCTAAGATGCATGATTGTCCCCACAATGTGATATTATGGACTTAAGCCTCCCCCTAACTCCATAATTCACTTACTTCCTATTTTTGGACCAAATAACCAAAACCACTTGAAAAGCCATTTGTAGATATAAAATTTTAAATTGGTGGTGTTTGGTGTTTGATAAAGTTTTCATTGCTTTGGTCCCTAAACTTCTCCCCCTTTGGCATCAACCACCGAAAAGGAAGACATTAAAAGCATGTAGGAAGTAAATAAAAGCTTGCCCTCAACAAGAATTGTATCAAATGATATCACTAGAAGGATATTAAAATAAACCATATGAATGATACCAGTTGAAAGGAACTCCCCCTAAATGAGTGTTCTCTTTAGAAAGAAGTTTCTCCCCCTTTTTTAGAGATGAAGAAATACTCCCCCTGACAGAGATCCTCTACTTAGGAAAAAGCATGTGAAAAATTAGAGGTGCAAGACATGGTTTGAAAAGACTAACTTCCCTTATGCATAGGTAACAGAATATGAGTTAACTACTTATGCATTTTTAGCAACATGGAAGCATATGATATGAAATATAGTCTAATCAAATATTGGAGAAGACATGTAAATGATACTGAATGTAGTCTCAAAAGATACCAATTGAAGATCAATGGCGAGCTTGAGAGACATGAGAGTTCTTGGAGATTTTGCAGTGGAAGATTGTTGTCTTTCCCCGGGGACTTCATTTTCCTTACAATGAGACTATCACATGAAATAGACTTGAAAAGGTGTTAGTCTCAAAGTGTTAGATTATAGAGTAACCTCCCCCTAAAGGTGTGCATACAAGTTTTGAATACTTGTAGGAGACATGCACTTTGATTTGATATCAAGAGGGGCAAATTATCCATAATCCAAACTTTGGCACATATAAGTTAAATGATACACTTTGTAGAAATCAAAATTTTCAATTGATGCATCATTTACTATGGAGTGATATAAAAGCTATGTGCCGTGCTTTAACTAAACATTTTAAGCCATGTAGGTTTGCTTAAGTATATGAATTTAAAAACTAGCAATCCTACCATATGATTTACCTAGTATGCATGATTTTGAACAAAAGTACATAACAAATGTAATACTAGGCAAGAAAGGTAAACTAGATAAAAGATAAATAGATACGCATATCTAAAAACGAGAAATACAATAAAACTAGTTACCTTAGTCATGGGTGGGAAATTTGGGTCCAAAATTTTCACTAACCCACTTGGCAATAAACTTGATCCAATATGATGTATCCCATGATATACATCCCAATTTAGCCAAGTCTCCAAATTTCCCGAAAACCTTCGGTCTACTCACTTCCCTTTTGGGATCCAAACCTTCTTGGTGCTTTTCATGGTTGAAATTATTTCCTTTGGCACCCAGATGCGTTTGGCCCCTTTTCCTCCGTTGGCTTGCTTGTTTGCCTTGATTGCTATCACCTTTCCATTCTTTTTCTTCTTGATCAAATATGGTGTAGCATCCTTTTTGTTCACCTTTTTTATGTAGGTGTTGGAGATTTTGCTTGATGGCTTTTGCTTGAGCTTTTGCCTTTGTTTATCCTCGGTCATCGCCTTGCATTGGAAAGACTTGTGGCCTTCCTTGTGGCATAGCCTACAAATCACAGTTTCTCCCTCTACAGGCTTGTTCACTCCCGCAGTGGTGTTATCCTGTGGAGGTCGGATTTGTTTGGCTTTGCCTTTCTTGTCATACAAAGCCTTGCCAAGGCGAGCCACTTCTTGCTTTAATTGTTCATTTTCCTTTGCAACCTCATCCGAACATGTCTCTACAACAATATTCTCAACAACGACTTGGTTGCAGGGGTTAGAATCATCAATTAAATCAAAGCAGGAAGTAGAAGCATCTTTCTTAATTATTTTAGGTATTTCAACTAAAGATGCTGCTGGGGTGCTACCAATGTTTTCTAGCTTAGTAGTTAGCTCATTATTGTGTATGCTAAGAATTTCCATTTTCTCTAGCAAATTTTCAATAGCTTCTTGGGAGCTAGCTAACTTAGCCTTAAGTTTTTCATTCTTTTTAATAAGGCTATTATCGGTAGCAGTGGATGGAGCACTAGATTCTAATAGCTCAATTTTAGTTGACAGCTCACTATTTAAGTTTGCAAAAGTTTCAAATTTTTCTAGCAAACCTTTGTAATCATTTTGAGAGCTAACCAACTTATTTTTCAAAGTTTTAAGTTGAGCTTTTTGCTTAGTGCAAACATCCTGGAAAAATTTTACGGCTTCCGCAAGCTCATCTAGAGAGGGCTTTCCCTCACCTTCATCATCACTACTACTTTCATCGCTAGAGGATGGAATGCTTTTGTTACCTCTTGCCATAAGGCATTTGTGTGATGACCGTGATGATCGTGACGAGGACCGGTGGCTGCGTGTCCTTGGAGGTTCATCTTCACTTGAAGAATCATCCCAAGTTCTAACACTTGTTAGCGCCTTGCCTTTGCTCCTCTCCTTTTTGGGCTTGGCCATATTTGGATAGTTGTCCCTGAAGTGGCCCTTCTCCCCACATACGAAGCATCCTCTCTTCCTTTGCTTTTTCCTGTCAATGTTAAAGAGAAGATCCTCGACCTGCAGGGGCACACCCATTAGATTAATCTTGCGGATCATCCTCATTACCTTTTCGACGCGTCGGATTGTTTCTTCGTCCTCGGAGGATGATGTGCATGGTTGATTATCTTCATCATCATCACTTTCTTCTTCTTCCTCCTCTTCTTCGCTTGAGGAACTTGGAGTGGGAGCCTTCTTTTTGCCCTTCCTTTCATCACATGTAAAAGCATATGGTCTTGAGGAAGTTGGCTCATCTCCCCGACTCATTTTTTGCGACATCTCAAAAGCCGCGATTTTCCCAATCACGATGGTCGGGGTCATGTTGCTCAAGTCCTCCATGTTGTGAAGGATGGTGATGATGCTCCCATATCTTTGTTGTGGTAGCAGGGAGATAATCTTCCTCACAATGTCCGCATCACCTAGCTTATTAATGCCAATCGAATTGAGCTCATTGATAATTAGATTCAAACGAGAATACATGTCTCTAACAAGCTCATCATCTTTCATAGCAAAAGAATTATACTCATTTAAGACTAGGCAATGTTTTTGCTCACGGACATTGGATGTGCCGTCATGGAGCTCATGCAATTTTAGCCAAATCTCATTAGCAGTTTTCAGGGTAAATACTTGATTGAAAATATCCATGCTAAGAGATTCATACAAGCAATTTTTGGCTCTAGCATTTAAATGGATTTCTTTTTCCTCACTCGTGGTGGGTTTCTCGGGATTCTTGAGGGGTTTCATCCCGTCACGAGTGACTCTCCAAACACCTAGATCAACGGCCTCTAGGTAACAAGCCATTCTAGCACTATAATATGGGAAGTTAGTGCCGTCAAAGTGTGGTGGCCTATGGGTATCCATCCCTTCCTCTAAAAAGTGTCGGCTCTTTTAGCGGTGAAGCTAAAGCGTTTCAAATGAGCCAAACCGGGCTCTGATACCACTTGTAGGAAACGGGTGACGCCTAAGAGGGGGGGTGAATTAGGACTTCTAAAACTTTTACTAAACTAGGCCACAATTAAATCCCTAGAGCAAAACCTATGCAAATAATCAAAACTAGAATGTGCAAACTAGGTTTTGTCTAAGTGTTGCTATCTCTACCGCAAAAGGCTAAGTTTCAATCTATACTAAATAAGTATGACTACAAGATTGAAACTTAAATGCTTAATATAAATGCGGAATGTAAAGAGCTAAGTAGAGAAGCAAACTCTCGTGGATGACGCCGGTATTTTTACCGAGGTATCCGGAACCACGCAAGGTCCCGACTAATCCTCGTTGGTGCCCCTACGCAAAGGGAAGCCCACGCGAGGGCCAAGCACCACGGTCGAGTAACTCCGTAGAGAGCCGCGGGCCTTCTCCACGCGCAAGTGGTGCTCCGCTTCCGGCTCCTCTCGGATGCTCCCCGCCGTCTCCACTATCGAGCTTCCGGCCGAAACGCCGCGAGCCTCGTTCCCTCCGGTACACGGTGGCGGCCGTGACACAAACGCGGTTGTCACGGTCTCGCAAGACTCTCGCCCCACTCGGTACAATTACAACGACTCACGCAAGAGCCGAGGGGTTGTGTGGTTTTACAAAACTCACTCAACTAACTAGGATTCACCTAGAGCAAGCGCTAAAGCGGTCTAACTAACCTAAGCACTTCGCAAAGCACCTACGCTAATCACCGAGTGATTCTATTAAGCACTTGGGTGTTTGAGCTCTTAGAAATGTGCACTATATGCCTTGGTATGTTGCTTGGGCTCTCACACCTTCAAATGGCTGATTGGATGAAGTATATATAGGCCCCAACTCAACTAGCCGTTGGAAAGCAGACTGTTGTAAGGATGGCACACCGGACAGTCCTGTCAGCCAACGGTGCGCCAACTGTGTGCCAACAGTGCGCCAACGGTGAGCCAACGGTGCGCCAATAGTGTGCCAACGCTGTGCAGCCAACGACTAGTTCTGACACACCGGACAGTCCTGTCAGCCAACAGTGCGCCAACTATGTGCCAACAGTGCGCCAACGGTGAGCCAACTGTGTGCCACCGGTGAGCCAACTGACAGCCCATCTTCTAGGTCTTCGCTGATTTCTTCGGGCTTCTTTTGTTCTTGAGTATTGGACTCCTATGCATCTTTTTATGTCTTCTTTTGAGGTGTTGCATCCTCATTGCCTTGGTCCAATTCTCTTCGCATCCTGTGAACTATAATTATAAACACTAGCAAACATATTAGTCCACAAGTTGTGTTAATCATCAAACACCAAAACTCAATTAGCCAAATGGCCCGGGGTCCATTTTCCTTACACATGGTTATTCAATGAAGTCTAAAGGGATGACTTAATCCATATTATGGTGAGTGTCTAATATAGAAGAATCAAATCCAAATTAACTAGATAGAGAATATGTCACATAATTTTGGATTGTTCACCATATGATAATATTCATTCAACTTCCAATTAGACCTTTATTTCATAATCAACAACTGATGTATATCCTCAAGTGCTTCTTTTTCCTTAGTGGCTACACAAGTCACAAAAAGATAAGATTTGAAAATAATATGTACTTGAGATTCAGTTGTTACCACCCTTGCTACTATCTCCAAAGATGATTTATACATTCATTATCGAGCACCCAACTTGATCCATTGAAGGAGTGATCCTGCAAAACAAGTTTAAGCCTCATATCTTGGTACCCAATTTGAATTGGGTCCTTTGAGATTAGTAGTAAGAGCATTGAGTACCCACACAATCCTTATTGTGGCCTTTCTCTTTGTGTAGGCACCCACATATACTTGACAACCATCTTACATGGTTTCAAGTCAATATTTAATCACACAGATAAAAGCTAGAGTTAAGAATATGAGCCTTTTCTCCTTTTCTTTATACATCATTGTGTTGCCTTCTTGATGATGAACCTAGCTTGACCTTGGGTGCACCTAGCTTATCAAGGTTAGTCGCACAAGCATTCATATCATAGAGACAAGTTATGCATAGAATTTACAACTTAGTGATCCAATTCAAAGTGAAGCATATGGATACTGACTGAAGTAGATTTCTAAGATATCAACATAAGGGTTTCCAAAATTTAGAGAGTATGGATCACTAATTGTACCTTTATAGTTTAAAAATCATATCCATGTTAGTGCATATGTATGTGATGAATATCAACAAAAAGATTCTTATGCACTTTTAAAATTAACGATAAGGGAATTTTAAACTGCATCAAGAGTAGCTATTTAGAAAACAAAGATTACAATCCATATGAATGAGATACAAATTTAACATTTTGGATTGTCTTAGTATAGCTTACCCAAGTGAAACTTATTCTCTATGACACAAGATATATAATGTTCTCCCACTAGATATGTGCATCAAGTATTTGAATAACTTGCCAAATGCACTTTCAATTCAGTTAAGAGTCTCATGAGGAGTACATTACATATATTGGTCAAGGCATGACAAATTTGCAATGAATTAACTTATGCCTAAGAATACTTACCACCATATAGAATGTACCATTTGTTATATCAATTGAAAGATCTTACTACACGAGATGGTGTCATCCAAGTATTCTTCTTTTCTTCATTTGTGGAGACTTCCTTCTTTAGCTTGTTATCTCTTTTCCTTTTAAACTAGTCGAAAAAGCACTTTGAAAAGAGATATTAGTGGTACAAGGAAGTATTTAATGAATGATGATATTTATATATGAATGGCAGACAAATCATCATTTATGAGGCATAAAGGCATAAATTAAATTCCTTTTAAGTTAATGCACATGGAGGAGCGAATTAACAATATGCACCAATTTACAAATTTAAGCCAAAGGAATTTAACCTTCATATTGACATTACTTTCCATAGAATAGATTCTTACCAATTGAAAGAATGTCACTTGAAAGGAACTATTATTGGTCACATACCAAATGAAACAACTAGTTTCATACCTTTGCCTTGAGCATTCCTAATCTTTCTTTTAGGTGAAGATTAACCTTTAATGCTTATGATTTTACCAATTGAAAGAGCACAATCTCTACTTATGAATTTCATGAAATAGCTTAAAAAGATTGCATTAGAAACACAAGCAATAGTTTCCTATTTAGCAACCTCTATTATATGAATGACAAGAAGGTTACTAAATTAAGGAAACCTCATGATATGAACTAAATTACCCTTACAGGCATCATGCATAACATCAATTGAAACAAGATAAAAGTAGCATGATTGTTTAATTAAGTTTATAGGGCAAGTTTAATTCATAACATGGTGAGTGATTAATGTAAAAGACTCAAAACCAATTTAAACAAGAATAAATACATCACATAGTATTGGTTCGATCTTCTTTGAATGTTGAATGGCACACTCCATTTGAGAAACACATTCTCATGTTGTGAGACTACATAAACACTTAGATAGAAACATTAGTCTCACAACTCTAGTCATATAGAGAATTCCCTTTTTGGTAAGTGCTTTAAGAATTTGAATTTCTTACTTAGCACTCTATTCATTTAAGAACATGGGATAATCCTCTTTATGCCTAGGTCATGGCAATAATACAATAATAAATTTGAAATATGCCACAAGATACATATAATACAACCAATTTAAAGCATGTAGATTGCCATATATAAGAATAAAAATATGCAATCTACCATATAATTAGATCCTTTCCAAAGCAAGGTAAAATCTTTTAAGTTCATTCTCAAGTGCTTCATTTTTCCTATGTGGCTACAAAAGACACAAAGGAATATACTAATTAAAAGCAATGTGCACTTAAGAATTAATTGTTACCATCCTTTGGATATCACTTGGTTGTAGGCCTTTTGCTTGATTCCCACAAAGGTTAATCCTTATTCCCTACAACACAAGTTCTTGCTAGAGATGAATATGAAGTTAGTGATATAACAACTCAATTCATCTTTGGGTCAATCTTAAAGGATAGACAATGTAAGATTGATAGCTTGAGATAAGAATTGAGTTAAACCGCTCAAGCATCCCAAAGCTTCATATCATCTGTGGGTACCTGCAAAACTTATCAAGTACATTTTGGTACCCATCTTTGGATGGGTCCACCAAGGTTAGCTAACAAGTACTTAGGCACCCAAATGGCCTTTGTGCTAGTTTTAGGTGAACTAATTACCTTTCTAGCACAAATGTCATTTTTGGGTCTCCTAAGCGAATATGAATGAATTGACATGGTAGGCTTAGGATACTTACTCATGGGACAATCCTTGCATAGGTGTCCCTTTCTTTGGCAAGTGTAGCAAATCTGATTTTTAATTTTGCAAGACTCCTTCTTGCCTTGCTTCTTGTTTGCTACATGGTTAGTGAGCCTCTTTCTTTCTAAAGTTAAGCCACTATCTTTTATGTAGGGACATGACTTAATCTCATGTCCTTATCATGACATTGATAACACTTTCTAGTGCATCTTCTCTTATTTGGAAGAGTGGCTTGTTTGTTACCTTGTGTGGAGCATGTGGAGACGTGGTTGAGGCACTTGTCATGAGCTTTGGATTTCTTATCTTGATGTTTGCTCATGACTTTCTTGGAAAGCTTGGTATTCTTTTGAAGGGATTTTGTGCATGCTACGGTTGTCCCCTTCTTAAGCTTTTTCACAATATTATCACAATTATCTTGAGAAGGTTGAGCATGACACTTTCCCTTCAATTGAGTCAAGCTCCTTCTTAGCCTCTCATTTTCTTCCTTGAGCTCATTGTTTTCTTTTTCATGGGAAACATTACTTGTTCCTGAAAATTCTAGCTCAATGGAAGTTTGGCTTTCTTGAGAGCAACATTTGTTAGCACATGATAATATAGTTTCTATTTGAATGCATGTGCATATGTGAGGTTGGTATGATATCAAATTAGTTAACACAACCTCATGAGCCATTTCTAACATGATATGTGAATCCATAAATTTATTATGAGAGCACACAAGCATATCATGTTTTTCTTGCAAAGCTAGATTTTCAATGTTTAGCTTTTCTATCGTGTTCTTGAGCATAGTATTTTCTTTTTCTAATTGAGCAATATATGATGAATGATTAATAACTTTAATTTGCTCAATTGAAATGTCTTCATACCTTTGGACCAAATCATCATGAGAGCACTTTAGCTTCTCATGCTCTTTGGTCAACTTCTCTAAGTCTTCGATTTTTCTGATGAGGAAGTCTTCTTGCTTATGAAGCATTTCTTTTTGTTCTTCCGCTCTTTTCATGAGTTTGAGCAAGCTCATCCGATGTTTCTTGCTTAGCTGAGTGAAGAATTGTTGAAGATTGTCCTCATCTTCACTATCACTTTCTTGCTCCTCCTCATCCTCACTTTCGCTTTCACTGTCACTCCCATTAGCAATAAAGCACATATGAGAAGTGGATTTGAAAGACGAACCTTGTGAAGAGGTGGATTCGTCGTTTGGTCTCCATCGATCATTTTCTTCTTCTTCAATCTTGTTCTTCGCCTCATCTTCCTTCATTTTGAGGAACATCCTTTCGGCGATTCTCATGGCAAGGTCTATTGCCCTAGGATCAACATCTGCAACAAAAGATGAAGTCGAGGCAACCTCAACTTTTTCAAGCTTAGAAGCACTTTCGTTTCTTAGTCCCCCCGACATGATCTTTCCTCACGCGGTTAAGCGTTAGCACGAGGATTAGGCTTTGATACCAATTGAAAGTTGCCTAGAGGGGGGTGAATAGGCAAGATAAAACTTTTTCAACAAAAACTAGAAGCAAACTGGGTAAAACTGAATTGATCTTGAAATTCACCCAGTTAACTTTGGGAATGAGATGTTCTAAATGATCCACAGGGTTCAAAGTAGTAGATCTAAGAAGGGCACTTCTCAAAATCCACAGACAAAAAGATATGAACAAATCTTCCACGCAATGGTGAGAGAACGAAGAACACAAACAAACACAATGAGCAAGAACACAAGAGACACAAGATTTATCCCGAGGTTCGGTCACACCACCAAGGTGCCCTACTTCCTCGTTGAGGCGCCCACAAAGAGCCGGGTCTCTTTCAACCCTAATCCTCCCTTTGCCGACCACAAAGGTCAAGCCCACACAATAATCTTTGCTCAAACGAGCGGGTAATACAAACTTTCTTGTGGTCTTCCACAAGATTTGGAGACTCACAAGCGACACCTAGTCGTCTAGGAGCTAGAAGCTCCAAGAGTAATGAATCCACAAAGAACTCGATGTAGTACCAAAGCTCGAATGAAGAAGAGTGAGAGAGATTTAGAGATGAAGCACAAAAAACGCAGCTCTCAAGCTCACTCAAAGATTTCTCTCCGAAGATTTGAAATGGGAGAGGCAAGAGATGTGTGTGAGAGAGAGGGAGAGGTTTCTTGGGTTAGAAATGGAGTTCAAATCGTGCTCACTGCTGTGGGGTGAGAGGTAGGAGTGAGTATATATAGGTGGAGCTCAAAACTAGCCATTTGGGCAGACTTTTCTGCCTGAGACCGATTGAACCGCCCCCTAGGGCGGTTGAATCGCCCCTGGCAGGCCTGGCAGCCTGTCTGCCAGTCTGACTGGCAGACTGACGCGCAGACTGACCGCAGACTGGTCAAAGTTGACCAACACCGGTTGAACCGCCCCTGACATCTCCTGGCGACCTGTTTGCCAGTCTGACTGGCAGACTGCAGATCAGAGGTCAGAGGGGTCAGAGACCAGCTGAACTGCCCCTCAGGACCAGTTCAACCGGTCTTGACCAGTGAGTTTAGGAGAGAAAACCCCAGCTCAACTGCCCGGAGGCAAGTTCAGCTGGTGTATGGTCAAAGAGGTTCACAGCTGAAGTTGAGTACAGCTGAAGTTGAGAAAGCTCAACTCAGCTGAAGTTCAGCTCAGCTGAAAAGCTCAGCTGAAGCTGAAGAAGCTCAACTCAGCTGAAGTCAAGTTCAGCTGGAAAGCTCAGCTGCAGTTGAAGAAGTTCAGCTGCTTTTCAGCAAGAACACTCTAGGTTTCTCAACCCTAACCATGGTCAACCATAGAACGTTAAAGAGATTTTTGCTTTTCAAAAATAGCTTTTGAATAGAGAGGTTTGAGCTTTGGCAAACACCAACCTTCTTTTTGGATCCCCTTTATAGTACGACGATTCCTATACTCAAGTTAAATAAAATAAAATGAAGTAAACTCCTTGAGTCATTGGTGTCTCATGTGTGATTTCTCCATGGCATTGCTTCATAAGGATCACAAACATCTTTGTCTCACCTTTTGAAGCAAACTCAAATCAAACCCCGTGACTTGTACCATATCACCTTATATGAGTTCAAATCATGGCTTCAAGTCACCTTACTGATGCATCAACATGTTATAACTCTTCATAGCTGATTAGTTCATCGACTTAGTGCAAGTACTCTCTTCTTCACCTTAGCCATGGTACCTCGGTCTACAAGCCATCGCTTGGCCTTCACCTTCGCCTAGTTCCTCGAAGCCCTTTCCTTGCTATCTTCACCCTATCAAGCCATTCTTGAGTCACATCATATTGAGCATCCATTGAGAGAATCATTTCTTCAATATTGTGAACCTTGCTTGAATGTCTTCTAGATATAACTGTTAAGATTAATCAAGCTCTAGTTTGATTCTCGTAGAAGCATATATGGACTGATAGTAATATGGTCAAGCCAATTCACGTTTCCTCATATCTTATTCTCTTTGGCTTGACCAATCCTCTAAATCACTTTGTCCTCTATTCTGGTCATATGTATGTAGTGATTTCTCAGGTCTTGTCCATATATTCAAACCAATATAGAGATCATATTATATCCATTTGCATTGTCTCATTGGTTATTTAACCTCGTGTTGAACCTTTGTTCACTGATCATTATACACTATTCAAGTATGTTCATCATACTGAATTTCCTATTCAACGCTTAGCAAACTCGTTAGACCTTTAAATGTGTTGTTATCCAAATCACCAAAACTCACAAAAGGGATGAATGCACTTTCAGTAACGGATATGTTGAACGACTATCATGAGGCACAGTTCACTGGAGGATGTACGGAGGACGAGCCAGAGCCGACCGCAAAGGCGTTCTGCGACATGTTTGACGCGGCACAGAAGCCCCTTCATGGCAAGACAAAGGTTTCTCAATTGGATGCCATTGGGCATGTAATGGCGTTCAAGTCGCAGTACAACATGAGTCGAGACGCATTCGATGGATTGTTGACGGTTATTGGCAGCCTGCTTCCGAAGAATCACGTTCTACCAAAGAGCATGTACGAGGCACAGAAACTCCTTCGTGCACTCAAGATGATGTATGAGCAGATACATGTTTGTCCGAAGGGCTGCGTGCTATTTAGGAAAGAATACGCAGAGGCAAAGTACTGTCCGAAGTGTAAATCGTCTAGGTTCATAGAGGTAGACTCTGGTGATGGACAGAAGAGGCAGCTCAACATCCCCGTGACAATCCTACGCCACCTTCCGTTCATACCGAGGATCCAACGTCTATACAGGACCGAGGGAATCCGCGAAATAGATGATATAGCACAAAAATGGCAAATGATACAGTCCCTATGGAATGAGCGTTGCCCCGTACACATGTTGGCCCGTGTTTGTTATCCTAAACAATCTCCTCCCTCCTCCCCCCCTCCCCCCGCGTGTATGCTTTCAAAGGCAGAACATATTCGTGTGGTTGATAATTCCTGGACACTCGAGGAATAAAATGGGCGTGTACATGGAGCCTTTGATTGATGAGGCGGAGCGAGAGGCCCGTTTGGTAGATCAGCAGAGGATGGCGGAGATGTTCCAATACATGTAAAGCCTTGGCGTCGCCCATTGCTCCACCACCTCCGTTGTTCCCTCCAGTTGACCTTGCTCAGATCCATATTCCTATGAGTATCAAAATTCTAGGTCTTAATGATATATATATTCATCTAGTATAACACATGCAATCTCTTCTCTATGCAGGGACAATCTGGTGCGGCATCCAACAACCCTTATGGATCGCCCAGACCATTGCCGCACCAGTCCAGTCGCTCACCTCGATGAGATACTTTGTGCACATGATATTATCTTTGTTAGTGTAGAAAGCTAAGTTGCCTACATATTATCTTTGATCGCAAAGCCTTCACCGAGTGTTTTTCAAGATTTGCCGAGTGCTTCAGACACTCGGCAAAGCAGCTGTTTCCGGTAGTGAGTGGGCAGCTTATGTGGATAGCTGCATGTCGAGACAGACTTCTAGTGGGGTTTAGAATTATAAGATATACATAGAATATATAGATGCAGATACATAGATACCTATAGATATAGATGATTACTATCGACAGTTCACATGGGATACAAACTATATGCTATGCATGGCCTAACCACCCACCTTCATTGATAAGTTTGCGTAATCTAACAACATCCCCACCAGCACAGAATGCTCATCCACTGCCCTTCATGCAATGAACAACTCAATTTATATTTGGTCAATAATATTATCAGAACTAAAATGATGAAGCACCTACCTTCATCATAACAAAGCCAATGTCTGGGTTGTCCTCCCATGATTCATAAATTTTATTAAGCCTGGCTCCCTATCAGGACAGACATTTCACAGAACGTCAAATTCATTGTTTCCAATGTGAAGTTGTAAGCAATAATCTATACACATATGGACAAAAAATGATAAAGCTAGCATTAATGCAGTATCAACAAGAATAAAGTAAAACTTTGTTGAAGAAATTATTTCCATTGCAAGAAAGGGACTAAATCATTTGCATTCCAAGAAAGGTACAAAATCAATCTGCAGGACCTCCTTTGTTGAAGAAAAGGGTAGTTCACAAAAGCCCCAACACCAAGGTACCCAGTCCTAGCAAGCATAGATGATTGTGTGGCATCACATTATCCACGTGTTCCACAAATGATAGCAGGGACCCTAAGTAAAAGAGCAACATAATTCGCCAAACCACTATGGAGCATGATCACCGACTCATTTCATCAAACAACACACCTACATTTCAGTGATCCCGAACCCCACCACCGCACAACATTTCGTCGAACAAAGAGTTCCAATGACCACCGGAACAAAACTGCGCACCATCAACTACCTACTATAGTACGCGAGGAAACAGGAACGAACCATGGTGGTGGTAGTGTGCGCGCTCACACGCACCACCACCTAGGGACCTACTATAGTATGCGAGGAATTTCTTTTTGAAACAGGCAGGAGCTCTGCCTAATATATTGATAAAGAGGAAAAGACAGGTTATGGTTTAAGACAACAAGGATAAGACCCTAGGCATAGAAGCCACTAGCCCGATGAAAACAAGAAATGTAACCCCCATAATTACGAAAGCTCTAAGACAAAGATAAAGGAACTTTGAAGTGTCTAGCCCCGGTCAGCTTCAGGTTGCCGCCTCACATTTAATGTTTGCAACGCTTTGCTGGCAACTCGAGAATTTGTGTTCAAAGATTCTCGCATTTCTTTCCTGCCAGATTAACCAGATCACCAGAATCAACAACGAGCTAAGGCCTTTCCTATTGCATCCCGACAAGCGATAACATGGTCGATCTCTCCAACCAGGGCAACAGAGAGTGAAAGCATGGTCAGCCTTTTAGAACCAGCCCAAAGGAACTGTCTCCTTCTAGAGTCGATAATAGCCATAATTTGCTTAGGGTGTTGAGTGCAGAAAGCAGGTAGATTGGTTGCGAGGTAATCACTGTTTTAATAAGCATCAACCCGCCCGCCACCGAGAAATTTCTCCCATTCCAACTACTTAGCTTGTTTAAGATCTTGTCCACCAAGAACTGGAAGTCCCCTTTCCTGAGCCTAGCTGAAGAGAGCGGGAGGCCTAGGTACCGGATGGGGAAGGATTCTCTTCTAGCTAGGAAGCAACCAAGGATGTCGTCAAGTGGGAGTCCCTAGCACCGGATCGGGACAATCATGGATTTCTGAAAATTTGTCACTAAGCCAGTAGCCTCACCAAATAAGGTCAGCAACTTGACAATTGTCTCGATTTTCTTTTTATCGGGTTAACAAATAAGGTGATGTCATCTGCAAATAGCGAAATCCTAAGGCTGGGCGAGCGGCCTCCCAATTTGGTCAGTGCACCAGTCTCTGCGGCAATCTTCAGAATTTTCTGCAAGGGGTCTATGTCCAAAACAAACAAAACAAATAGTAGAGGTGAGAGAGGGTCCCCTGCCTGAGGCTTCTCTCATTGCAAATGGGCGGATTAGGAACCCCATTAATACTCAATCTTGAGGTTGAAGTGGAGAGGATTGAAGCGATCCAATCCGTCCACCTTACAGGGAAGCCTAGACTACGGACTAAGGCTAGTAGATAGTCCCAACGGATAGAGTCAAAAGACTTTGCAATATCAAGCCTGAGGAAAAGTGTGGGGGAGTTGTTACGTTGAAAACGCCTAATCATGCTTCTAACAGCCAGAAAGTTTTCATGGATGCTTCTATTCTTAATGAAGGCGCTTTGGCATGAAGAATCAATCTCATTCATTCTTTATGCCAGTCGGAGAGCAAGAGTTTTGGTAATAATCTTGATGAAAGACTGGATGAGGCTTATCGGCCTGATGTCCCCCACTATCTCCACTCCATCTTTTTTGGCAATTAGGATGATGTTGCCATAATTGATTAGCTGGAGGTTGAGGCAGCGAAGATTAAAGAAATCATTCACCGCTAACATGACATCGTGCCTTATAATGGGCCAACATGATTTGAGGAAAATTCCAGTGAAGCCGTCAGGTCCTGGAGCCTTATCGGGTGGGGGAAGTTCAATACTTCTCCTAATTTCTTCCTCAGAAAATGGTGCATCCAAGTTTGAGAGATCATGCCACTGGTCGCAGATGATATCCCAGTTCAAGTCAACAGTTCTAGGAGCTGGTCATTTCAACGCATTACAAAAGAAAGTTTGTATCTCTTGTGCTTTGTCCTCGTGAGAGAAGGCTCACCCATTACTAGTCTAAAGCTGTTGAATGAAGTTTTTCGTCTACATGAGTCAGCTTTTCGATGAAAGAATTTGGTGTTGGCATCTCCAAATTTAAGACTCAACATACGGGAGTTTTGTCTTTTTCGGGCCCTTTTGATAACAGCATAGCCAAGGATGTGCATCTTTAATCTACTTCGGAGGTTAGATTCTAGGACAAACAACCGCCTCCTCTCTTGTGCTAGGTCCAGCCTTAGGATGACCTCCAGGGCCATATGCATGAGCAGCCTCGCATCCGGGATCAGACTGGAGCTCCATCTTCTAAGCGCCTTGGTTGTATCTTGCAGCTTGAAAAACAACCTATGAAAAGGCTCAGTGTTGCGATGGTGCCGACCAGGCATGCTCCACCACCTGGTGGAAACCCGGTAATTCCGTCCAGAAGTTCTCAAATCTAAAGGAACGTGGGCGTCTCGGCCTAGCAGCATTAGAAAGAAGCAGCGGGCGGTGGTCTAAGACCGAGGACGAAAAGGCATGTAGCACGAACATGCCAAATATATCTTTCCACTCAGAGTTGCAAAAGAATCTGTCAAACATGACGAGAGTGGGGTGTCGTCTATCATATTGCTCCATTGCTCCACGTGAACTTCCTGTTTTGCAATGTAATTTCCTTCAAATCACAATTATCAAGGGTCTGCCTGAACAAAAGCATGCGGCGAGGATTAATTCTAGGATTATTCTTATCACTTGCTTTGTATGTGCAGTTGAAATCTCCAATGACCAACCAGGGGGTGACTCAGGAGGTCTTTGCTCGCTCATCTCGCTTAAAAAAAAATAGGTGTGCGACTTCTACAAGATGGTCCATAGACTGCTGTCAGATAGAATGAGGCTCGTCGATCCTTTAGTGTGACATAAGCAGATATGTGAAAATCTCCCTAAGTTACATTAGACAGCTCTAGTAGGTTGCTATCCCAAATTAAAAGGATATCACCCCGAGTTCCACTGATGCCTTCAGCTGGCTTGAAGCTGAAATTATTAAGTTTTTGCCCTCCAAGCGCAGCTGCAATGTATGTGTCGATCATCGCTAATTTAGTTTCTTGCAAACAAGCAAGGTGACAGGACGTGGAGGATATCATCTCGCGCACCGCATCTCGTCGTGCCTGTAAATTTAGTCCCCTAACGTTCCAACAAAGGATGCCAAAATCAGACATGGTGGTGAAGAGGAACACAATCGACAGCTGCTAGACGCCCACGGTAGCAAAACCAAACATCAGCATTGTCTAAAATAACAAAGGCGCGCCAACAACATTCATGTGATCATGTCTGACCCAATACAGAGAAGTAGCAGCAGTTGTACATAGCCGAAACTGCGCATAAGAGGATAGTAGATAGAACCGTCGCTTATCATCATAACAAAAGGATCCCGCTTGCAGGCATCGCCACAATCCTAGCCGCATCATTTGATCTGGCCTCCACTTGCAGCCTTTCCACTATGGCATCACCTGCTATCCCCATCAAGGCCTTGTCGACGCTCAAAGAATCTGGCTTAACAAGGTTGAACAGCGCTTCTGAAGTCACCCCCCCATCTCCTCAGTCAATGGCTCACGAAACCACGCCTTGAACTCCTGTTAGTAAAGCAGCATCAAAATTAGAAGAATCATCATTCGCCAGGAGACCAAGCTTGCGACACAGGTTTCTTTGCGCTCGTTGCGTGATGGACATTTTGGGGCCGTTTGCCAGACGTGCACTACGACGTACTGCAGACAGGTTGACGCCGCGTCGATGAATAGGCCTGTGATTCAGTGTTTCATCACCGGTGGCCACTACAGACACATTTGTTGCTGCTGTAGGAGTAGAAGTAGGCAGCATGCGGGAGTCTAGGATGGCAGGCGTCGGCGTGATGAAGAGGTTATTGTGGAGATCATTCAGATCGCTGCATGGCGTGACGCTCTGCACACCAGCTCCATGTGGTGCGTCGCTGCTGGTAGTAGACATGGATGCTCCTGTAGGTTGCTGCGCAGTAGTAGAATAGTTGGGGTGGCTCACTGGGCAGAGGGCGCACCCAGACTCTCCGGACAAGATCCAGGGTGGTTCACTGGGCAGAGGGCGCCCAGCTTCTCCAGACATGATCCTGTCTGCACCACTGGCAGCTTCTGCACACAGGATGTCAACGAACTGGCCGTCCGATGACGCTCGCCGTCGACAAAGGAGAAGAACAGGAAGGATATCGGAAGAGCAGACAAGAAGCCAAGTAGTGGAAGTCTGAATGGGATTAATTTCTTCTCGCTTCGCTCTGTCTTCAGTATTCAGTTTTATATTGCTAATGTCTTACAAGCCATCTTGGTCCAATACGACTACCAGTCTAACAACTAGCTCACCCATTCAGCTCCTGAAACTCACGGATTCGGCCTTCTAATTCTGCGGCCCATTCTTTGAACGACAACCTCCTCTTTTTCTTTCCCGGCATTCTCCTTCTTCTGCTCTTGCTGTGTCAGTATCTTGACATTGTCCTCCCCTTGAGAAGCCGCTTGCCCCCAAGCGGGTGCCGCAGGAAATTTATCCTGCAATGCTTCTTCATCCTCCCATGTAGACAAAACATCAACCATATCAGACCATTTAATTAGAACTTGTTATACCGGATTACCGCCTCGGTGAATAACCCGCCGGTCCAGAGCTTATAATGGAACCTGCAGATGGCACATCTCATCAGGCAAGGTGGAGCTTACCGACCTATCACCCACAGATCGTTTCAACTAAGATACATGCACCACTAGATGAATGTTTGCTGAGGGTGGCAGTTGGAGCTTGTAAGCGACTTTGCCTACTTTCTGGAGTATAAGAAATGGTCCAAAAAAATTGAAACTGAGCTTATGGTTTGCTCTGTTGGCCACGGAAGACTACACGTATGGCTGTAACTTCAAATACACCATGTCTCCCACCTCAAAGTGACGTTCCGTACGACCTTTATCTGCTTGAGACTTCATCCGCTGTTGAGCTCTAAACAAATGTTGTTGTACCAGCCGAACCATCATCTCACGCTGCTGTAACCATGACTAGAGGTCCATATGAGCAGTGGCATCTAAAAGTTTTAAGCCCAAATTACGTGGAGTGTGTCCATATAAAACCTCAAAAGGGGAACGCCCAAGTGAGGAATGAAAACTGGTGTTATACCAATACTCTGCCACTGACAACCAACCAGATCATTTGGACGGACACGCATGAACAAAACTGCGAAGAAAAGTCTCCAAACATTGATTGACTCGTTCCGTTTGTCCGTCGGTTTGTGGATGATACAAGGAACTCATCTTCAATGTGGTACCAGCCAAACGGAAAAGCTCCTACCAAAGCTTACTTGTGAAAATGCGATCTCGGTCCGACACAATAGCTTGAGGAAGACCATGTAACTTGTACACCGCATCAATGAAGAGCTGAGCCACCTTCAAAGCAGAAAATGGGTGTAATAATGGAACAAAGTGAGCATACTTCGAAAATGTGTCCACCACCACCATAATAGTGTTAGCACTGCCCGACCGAGGAAGACCTTCCACAAAATCCATACTGATCACTTCCCAAGCCTGACCAGGAACTGGCAACGGTTGCAAAAGTCCAGGATATTTATTTTGGTTTGGTTTGGACTGTTGGCATATTGTACAGGATGTCACATATGCTCTGATTATTGATTTCATTGATGGCTAGGAAAATAATTGTTTGATCCAGCGATATGTAACAGGAAACCCCGAGTCTCCTCCTACTGGGCTGTCATGTAAAGCCTCCATAATTTGAAGCTGAAGAGCTGAATTATTTCCTATCCAGATACGGCCCTTGTAACGTATAAGACCACTTTTAAGAGTGTAATGCCCTGAACTGCTGGGATCAACAGATAATGCTGCCAGTAAACTACTGCAGGAGTTTTTACGAGAATGTGTCTCCCGCCTCCCCCCCTCGCCCTTCCCCTCCCCCTCCCCCCCGGCGCTCGAACCCCCCCAGAGCCTCACGCCGGCGCCTACCCCAGGCCCGGCGGCCACAACACCTCCCTCCCCTGCGCCGGGGCCCTTCTCCTCTCCGGTCTCCTTTCCTGCTGGACGTACCAAGGCCCAGCGCTGGAGTGATGATGGTGGCGGCCCTGCTGGGAGGCAACCTTCATATAGGGATGTGTTGATCTCCTCCTCCATCCCTCCCGTCCAGCCCCCCCTTGATGACGTTCCTGCTGATGGTTGGGTTACGGTCGTGAATCGTCATGCTCGTTGGCGCCGTTCTCGTCCTCCGAAGCCTCCCCCCAGGCCTATCCCTGCCGACTTGCGTGGCAAATGTTTCAACTGTTTCTCGCCTTCCCACCGTGCGGCTGTCTGTCGCCGTCCGGTGAGATGTTTCCTCTGCAGACTGTCTGGGCACCGTGCTAGCGTGTGCTCGCGCCGGCGGACGGTCTCAGGATTACCGCGACGTTCCCTGGTGTGGCGTCCTGTCTCTCACTCTTCGTCTTCCACCATGGCCCCGGTTTGTGTGGAGGGTGGTCAGGATGGTGACGCCGCTGCGGGCTCCGGTGGAGGCGGTGGTCTGAGCCCCGGCGGCGGCGGTCACCGTCGAACTCGACAGGGGCACAGGAGGCGGAGGGCCAGCGGTGGGCTCGGGGGTGGAGACCGTGTTGAGGCCTCTGGTGGGACGCCCTAGGTGGCCCTAGAGGTTGATCGCGTCCTTCCCGGCGTCGCTCCCCGGCCTTCGCGCTTCTTTAGGCGCACCCAGAGGATCACTCAAGCTGAAGACGATCTCCGGCGTGCCCTGCTCGTCTCTGTTGTGGGTCGGGAGGTCTCTGGCTGCGCTGCGGAGGTCTCTGATGCGCTCATCTCGAGATATGATCTTGAGGTGGATGCGCTCGATCTTCGTCGTGTTGCGCCGAGCACCTTTGTTGCCCTCCTTCCCAACGTCGAGCTGGCTGATCGGGTGTTCATTGGTGGTCAGTCCCTCTACGCACCTCCCCTCCGTCTGCACATCAGAAGATGGTCCCGTCATTTCATGGCCTCTGGTGGTAGCGCTTTGCCGCAGCTGCTGGACGTTGAGCTTCTTGGTCTCCCGATTCATCTCTGGGAGATCCGTACGGCGGAGCAGCTTCTGGATGAACACTGTATAATCCTCGATTTGCATGATGACACTAAGGATGGTGGGGACCTGTCCGTGTTCAAGTTACGGGTCTGGTGTGCTGATCCAGGGGGTCTTCCGTCGATTATTGACCTGCATGTGGAGGAGCCGTCGGTGCTGGAGGGGGATGTGCCTTCGTCCCCGCGCACGGTGATCTACCCTGTTTCGATCATGGTGTCTCACCCTGCCCGGTCGTCGATGGTGCCCCCTACCCCACCTTCTCCGCCGTTTCCAGGCGGCCGCGACGAGGGCCGGGATCGCGACTCGGGTTCCAGGCAGAAGCGTCGTTTCAGCTGCCGGCCCCAGTCGTCTTCGGTTCGTGCTTCGGTTCTCTCGCGCCTGGGGCCGCGTGTCCATTCAAGTCGCGACGATGGCGGGGGTCGTGACTCTGGTTCCATGCAGACGTGTCGTTGCGGCTTCCAGCACCAGTCGACAACTCGAATTCAGATTTTTGCGGGCCAGTCGATGCCCTAGCCTTCCCGGTTTCTTCGGTCGATGGGCTGGCGGCGCCTGTGCCTGCAATCTCCTCCCGGGAGGCAGATGATGCTTCGTTTCTGTGGCCTGTCGGACCAGTTGATGCGTCAGCTCCCCCAACCTTTTCAGTCTCTGAGCTGGCAGCGCCTGTGTCTTCCAAGGCCTCAATTGCTCTGGACGCTTCCTCTCCCGCCTCCTCGGGTCCTGTCCTTCCTGCTGCTGGGGATAATTATTCTCTCCAACTGGTTGTGGTGCCTGGTGATCGGTGTCTGGGCGGCTCTGCCTCCACCCATATCCCTGGAGATCTTCTGTCGGAATCAGCATCCCCTCCTGTGGTCAACCAGATTACGACGC
This sequence comes from Zea luxurians, assembly GCA_029449295.1. Lineage (NCBI taxonomy): Eukaryota > Viridiplantae > Streptophyta > Magnoliopsida > Poales > Poaceae > Zea > Zea luxurians. The sequence goes on from JAOPSE010000008.1 coordinate 72,466,024, forward strand.
ACTTGGACCAGGAGGATCTCCAGAACGCGACACCCTCGGTTCTCCATTCATGTAACCTGGGGTTGGTTCCTTCCAGAACCCTGTGGTGTATGCCCCCGAAGGTTTATTCCAGAAGATGCCGGGTTTTGCAGCAGCATCCCCAAGCTTCGTTGGTCGACTCTCAGTTTGTTCAGAGCTCTGTAAACGCTTCGGTGGATGTCTCCATTTCGCCTTCGGATTCGCCCATATCAGATCAGCTCAGATCTTCCTTCAGATGCAGGGTTACCAGGTCTACAGTGCATATCTTGCCTGCTCCTCAGACTGGCAGACCTGGGGCTGCGAACTCCACTGCTGTTCCTCCTCGTCGCAGCCGGCATATTGCCGGAATTGGTGTCGAGAACCTTGCCACTTCCAGCGATGGTCAGACAAAATTCAGAAAGAAGGTGATGAGGGTCCTTCACGTGATTGATGAGAACGAAGGCATCAATCCGGAGGCTCTGGATCGTTACAGCAAATTGTTTGACAAGCCTCTCTCCCCTTCCCATATTCAGGCGCTTGCAGCCCTTTTTGGCTGGTCTGTCCCTGAGGTGGAGGAGTGCTGATCTGTTATATGTTTGGTCGTTATTGTCTGGGGTTTTTATTATGAATCCTTCAAAAATTGTTTGCTGGAATGTGAGAGGCTTGAATTCTAAGGCTCGGCAGGATGTGGTTCGCAACTTGATTAATTCCTTCAGAGCCAATGTGGTTTGTATTCAAGAAACTAAAATGCCTGAGATTTCCGTTCAGACTGTCTTGACATCTCTGGGAAGTAATTTTGTGCACAGATTGGTCCTTCCTTCGGTAGGGTCCAGTGGTGGAATTTTGGTGGCCTGGACCAATGAGATTGGACCAGCCAGCTCTTCAAGGGTGGATCTTCATAGTGTGTCGGTGCAGTTCAGCCCCAGGGATCAGCAACCTTGGTGGTTAACTTGTGTGTATGGTCCTCAGGGAGATAGCAATAAACATCAGTTTATGCAGGAGCTAAGGGGCTTAAGTTCTGTCTGCCTTGGTCCGTGGATTATCATGGGGGATTTCAACCTTATATACAGAGATGAAGATAAGAGCACTGGCAACTTTAATAGGCAGCTTATGCACAGTTTCAGAAGGCTCATCAATGATCTCGGCATTAAAGAATTAGCTCTTCACGGGAGGAAATTCACCTGGTCTAACCGTCAAGATGCACCCACGCTTGTTAAACTTGACAGAATGTTTTGTTCTCCAGGTTGGGAGCAACTTTTTCCCAACTGTCTTCTTCAGAGTGCGAGCACTGATGGTTCTGATCACTGCCCTTTGCTGTTGGGCCTCCATGACTTGAAACCTGGTCGTCGCCGGTTCCACTTTGAACCCCACTGGACTAAGCTTCCTGGTTTTCTTGAGGTAGTAGAGATCGCCTGGAACTCGGTTTCTCCCTCCTTTGACCCTTTTGTTACCCTTTCTAGAAGGTTTGGAGCCACTGTCAGACACCTTCAGAGATGGTCTCATAAAAGGGAAGGAAATATTATGGCGCAGCTTGGGATGGCGCGTGAAATTATGCATAAATTCCAGATTGCCCAGGATAGTAGGCCTTTATCGGTGGTCGAGAAGTGGTTGCTAGACCAGCTTGATGGTCACACCGTGGCCCTTTCCTCCTTGCAGCGCTCTATGGCTCGGAGCCGCTCTAGGATCACCTGGATGGCTGAGGGAGATGCTAATACTGCTTTCTTCCACCTGCACGCTAAGTATCGCAAAGGCAAGAATTTTATTGGTAATCTTTTATCCTCGGATGGTCTTATTTTGTCCAGACATGAGGATAAGGAGGAGTTGCTTAATGATTTCTACTTCAATCTGCTGGGTCGCTCAACTGACAGAGAGCATTCTATAAATCTGGAACACCTGCACATCCCTACGCATGACCTTTCATCGCTGGACAGCCCCTTTACTGAGGAGGAAATCTGGAAAACCATCCTTTCCCTGCCGTCCAGTAAAGCTCCTGGCCCGGATGGGTTTACAGGGAAATTTTATAAATCCTGTTGGCAGATTATTAAGGGAGATATTTTGGCTGCTGTTATGGCAGTCTGGAATAGGAGGCTGTTGAATTTTGACTTGCTCAATTCAGCCTTTATTATTCTTCTGCCCAAAAAGGAAGACGCCTCGCTCGTTAAGGATTTCCGGCCCATCAGCTTGGTTCATTCTTTTGCTAAGCTCATCACCAAGCTTTTGGCTAACAGGCTGGCTGGTCATCTGGATAAATTGGTGTCGCATACTCAAAGTGCCTTTATTAAAGGTAGATCCATCCTTGACAACTTCATGCTAGTTCAACAGACAGCTAATTTATTCCATCAGAAAAGACTTCCTCGAATCCTTCTTAAGTTGGATATCACAAAAGCCTTTGATTCAGTCTCGTGGTCTTTCCTGTTAGAAGTGATGAAGCATTTGGGTTTCGGTCAAATTTGGTGTGATATTGTGAGTAATCTACTTGCTTCTGCATCAACTCAAGTGATTCTTAATGGCGAACCAGGTCAGAAAATTCACCACAGAAGGGGGCTTCGGCAAGGGGACCCTCTATCTCCCATGCTGTTTATTCTGGTTATGGATATTTTATACTACTTGTTAAAGAAGGCAGCTGAAGACGGTCTGCTGAAATCTTTATCTGCCCACTCAGAGCTCTGTCGCACTTCTCTTTTTGCCGATGATGTGGTCATCTTCCTGCAACCTGTGGCTCTGGATCTCGAGGTCACCATGGATATCCTAAAGATCTTTGGTGAGGCATCAGGGCTTAAAACAAGTATGGAGAAGAGCAGTGTATTTCCCATTCACTATTTGGCGGAAAATGTTTCTACCATCCATAATCTTCTTCCATGTCCTGTTGCCAATTTTCCTTGCAAATACTTGGGGGTGCCTCTTTCGTTGAAGCGACTTGGTAAACATCACATTCAGCCATTCATTGATAAGATTGCAGATCGCCTGCCTAGTTGGAAAGCTGACCTGCTATCTAGGGCTGGAAGGCTGATTCTTGTTCAGTCAGTTCTATCTTTGATGATGGTTTATTTAGCTATGGCATTGGACCTTCCTTCTTGGGCTTTTAAGGCCATTGACAAAATTCGGAGAAATTTCCTTTGGCGTGGAAGAAAAGAAGCTATGGGTGGCCACTGTTTGGTGGCCTGGAACAAAGTGACTAGACCTAAAGAGCTTGGAGGCTTGGGCATCTCCCACCTGCAGCATATGTGTTGGGCCCTCAGATTGCGTTGGCTCTGGTTAAAAAAAACTGAACCTGACCGGCCTTGGGCAGCCTTCAATTTTCATGTGCACCCTTCAGTTCTGGCCTTCTTTTCTGCAGCAGTTTCTTCTGAAGTGGGCAATGGCAGGAATACTCTATTTTGGACAGATAAATGGTTAAATGGCCAAAGCCTACAACAGTTGGCTCCTCATCTTGTCAGGTTGGTATCTTCAAGGGCTAGGAAAAGGAGTGTTCAGGATGCCCTCACTACTGGAAGCTGGGTTCAGGACATTAGAGGGGCTATTACTGTTAATGTGTTGACTGAATTTTTTCAAGTCTGGGACCTCGCTGCCAGCTGGATTTTGCACCCGGAACAGGAAGATAAGCATCTTTGGCTGCTCTCTAGTTCAGGGAATTATACCGCCAAGTCGGCCTATGATGGTTTCTTTATTGGCTCAACAACCTTTAGGTCTTGGAGGAGGATTTGGAAGAGTTGGGCTCCTAGAAAATGTAAATTCTTCATGTGGCTGGTGGCGCACGGCCGCTGCTGGACCGCTGACCGGCTGGCAAGGAGAGGCCTGCCTCATCCTCAAAGTTGTCTGTTATGTGACCAGGAGGAAGAAACTATGAATCATCTGCTAGTTTCCTGTGTCTTCTCAAGGGAAGTCTGGTTTAATATCCTGAAAACGGTCGGTTTGCAGCACCTCTCTCCCAGTCTCGATTCTTCTTCTTTTGATGATTGGTGGGAGAATGTAAGCATGACCCTTATTAGCCCCTCCGATAAGAAGCTGCGCAAGGGGCTGAACTCCCTTATCATTTTAGGAGCTTGGGCCATTTGGATTCATCGCAATCAATGTGTCTTCAACGGAGAGCAGCCTAGGGCTTGCAAGGTCATCAATTGGGTCATGGCTGAGTCTCATCTCTGGTGTAGGGCTGGGGCTCGTGGATTATCTGATATCCTTTTACCTCGGCATACTATTTGAGGAGTTGGTCTCTAGTATGCTTAGTGCACTGGTGCTCCTGCTCATTTTCTTTTGTTGGGTGGTGTGTTGAGTTGTACGAGGTTCTTTAATACCTCACCCCATCTTTTTCTTCTTAATATAATGATACGCAGCTCTCCTGCGTATTCGAGAAAAAAAAATGCTGCCAGTAACTGCTGAGCTTGTGTATCCTGTTTGTAAGCATCCACTATCTGAAGCGTCCATTGAGGAATAGCCGAAGTTAAACCAAACAATTCAGATGATGGCCTTCGAGACAACGCATCCGCCGCTCCATTATCAGCACCTTTCTTATAGACAACTGTATACTACAACCCTAGCAACTTGGAAAACACTCTTTGTTGCCACGGAGTAGATAGTCGTTGCTCCGTCAAATGAGACAGACTGTGGTGGTCTGAATAAATGACAAATTCAGCTGTCTGAAGATACTGACGCCACTTGTCAATAGCCATCAATATAATCAAATATTCCTTTTCGTACGTTGATAATCCCTGACTTTTTACCCCCAATGCCTTGGTCACATAAGCCAAAGGATGGTTATCTTGCAACAGCACTGCTCCAATTCCTTTACTAGAGACATCTGTCTCAACAGCAAAAGGCTTGGAAAATTTTGGCAACGCCAGAACAGGAGTTGTGGTAAGTGAATGTTTGAGCGTATCAAAAGATGTTGCATGTACTTGGGTCCAAACAAAGAGCATTCCAGAAAGGGAAATAGGCTTACACTTTTTCCTAATTGATTTTGGTGGTTGAATTGCCCAACACAAATAATTGGACTAACTAGTTTGCTCAAGATTATAAGTTTTACAGGTGCCAAAGGTTCACAACAAACCAATAAAAAGACCAAAAAAGGGTTCAAACAAAGAGAGCAAAAGTCTACCGAAGTGTGCCCTGGTCTGGCGCACCGGACAGTGTCCGGTGCACCAGGGAACCCAACTCCAAACTTGCCACCTTCGGGAATTCTAGGAGCCGCTCCGCTATAATTCACCGGACTGTCCGGTGTAGCACCGGACTGTCCGGTGCGCCAGCGGAGTAACGGCTACACAGCGCCAACGGTCGTCTGCAATGAACAATAAATGCGCTACAGTGCGCGCTTGCGCGCGTAGAAGTCAGGACAGGCGCTAGAAGGCGCACCGGACAGTGAACAGTGACTGTCTGGTGCACCACCGGACTGTCCGGTGGCCTAGAAGTCAGAAGCTCCAACGGTCGAACCCTAACGGTCGGGTGACGTGGCTAGCGCACCGGACGGTGTCCGGTGGCGCACCGGACTATCCGGTGTGCCATGCGACAGCAACCTTCACCAACGGCTATTTTGGTAGTTGGGGCTATAAATACCCCCAACCATCCATCATTCATTGCATCCAAGTTTTCAGCCTTCAAACCTCATACAAGAACTATAGCATTCAATACAAGACACAAACAAAGAGATCAAATCCTCTCCCGAGTCCGGAATCACTCCAACCAAATTAGTGACTAGAGAGAGAGACATTTGTGTTCATTTGAGCTCTTGCACTTGGATTGCTTTTCTTCTTCCTTCTTTCTTGTGTTCAACTCACTTGTAATCAAAACAAGAGACACCAAGTTGTGGTGGTCCTTGTAGTGGACTTAGTGTCCCATTTGATTGAAGAGAAAGGCTCACTCGGTCTAGGTGACCGTTTGAGAGAGGGAAAGGGTTGAAAGAGACCCGGTCTTTGTGACCACCTCAATGGGGAGTAGGTTTGCAAGAATCGAACCTCGGTAAAACAAATCACCGTGTCATCCGCTCTTATTCGCTTGTGATTTGTTTTCGCCCTCTCTTTCGGACTCACATTTAATTCTAACGCTAACCCGGTTTGTAGTGTGTGCTTAAGTTTATAAATTTTAGATTTGCCTATTCACCCCCCTCTAGGCAACTTTCAATTGGTATCAGAGCCCGATACTTCATTAGAGCCTAACCGCTCGAAGTGATGTCGGGAGATCACGCCAAGAAGGAAATGGTGACCGGCGAGAAGCCCGCCACAAGCCACGGGAAGGCTCCATCCGGGGAGTCCGGCAATAAGGTGAAGGGATCCCCTTCATATGACAAGTCACATCGGAGCGGCGAAAAGAAAAAGAAGATGAAGAAGGTAGTCTACTACGAGACCGACTCTTCATCGCCATCCACCTCCGGCTCCGACACGCCGTCCGTCACTTCTAAGCGCCATGACCGCAAGAAGTTTAGTAAGATTCCCCTACGCTATCCTCGTATTTCAAAATGTACTCCTTTACTTTACGTCCCATTAGGCAAACCACCCATGTTTGATGGTGAAGATTGTCATATGTGGAGTGACAAAATGAGGCACCATCTAACCTCACTCCACACTAGTATTTGGGATGTTGTTGAGATTGGAGTACAGGTACCATCGCCGGGGGATGAAGACTATGACTCGGACGAAGTTGCCCAAATCCCGCACTTCAACTCCCAAGCCACCACTATACTCCTCGCCTCTCTAAGTCGAGAGGAGTATAACAAGGTGCAAGGGTTGAAGAGCGCCAAGGAGATTTGGGACGTGCTTAAGACCGCGCACGAAGGAGACGAGGTGACCAAGATCACCAAGCGGGAAACGATCGAGGGGGAGCTCGGTCAATTTATGCTTCACCAAGGGGAGGAGCCACAAGCGATGTACAACCGGCTCAAGACATTTGTGAACCAAGTGCGCAACCTCGTGAGCACCAAATGGGATGACCATGAAATGGTCAAGGTTATTTTTAGATCACTCGTATTTCTTAACCCTACTCAAGTTCAATTAATTCGTGGTGATCCAAGATATAAACTATTGTCTCCTGAGGAAGTAATAGGAAAATTTGTGAGCTTTGAATTGATGATCAAAGGCTCCAAGAAGATCATCAAGCAAGGCGCTTCCTCCTCCGTACCCGAGGCACAACCCATTGCATTCAAGGCAACGAAGGAGAAGAAAGAAGACTCTACACCAAGTAGGGTCCCCATCGACGCCTCCAAGCTCGACAACGAGGAAATGGCGCTCATCATCAAGAGCTTGCGCCAAATCCTCAAGCAAAGGAGGGGGAAGGATTACAAGCCCCGCTCCAAGAAGGTTTGCTACAAATGTGGTAAGCCCGGTCATTTTATCGCTAAATGTCCTTTGTCTAGCGATAGTGACAGGGATAACGACAAGAAGGGAAAGAGAAGAGATATTACAAGAAGAAGGGCGGTGATGCCCATGTTTGCCGGGAGTGGGACTCCGATGAGAGCTCCACCGACTCCTCCTCCGACGAGGACACCGCAAACATCGCCGTCACCAAAGGGCTTCTCTTCCCCAACGTCGGCCACAAGTGCCTTATGGCAAAGGACAGCAAGAAGAAGGTAAAACCTAGATCCTCCACTAAGTATGCAACATCTAGTGATGAGGCTAATTCTAGTGATGATGAGGATGATTTGTTTACTCTTTTTGCCAACCTCAACATGCAACAAAAGGAGAAATTAAATGAATTGATTAGTGCTATTCATGAGAAGGATGAACTCTTAGATAGCCAAGAGGACTTCCTAATAAAAGAAAACAAAAAGCATGTTAAGGTTAAAAATGCTTATGCTCTAGAGGTAGATAAATGTAAAAAATTAACTAGTGAGCTAAGCACTTGCCATGATGTTATTTCCAACCTTAGAGATGAAAATGCTAAATTAATTACTAAGGTCGAGAATTTAAATGTTTGTGATGATTCTCTTGTTAGTCTTAGGAATGATAATGCCAGTTTGATTACTAAGATTGACAAGTTAAATGCATCACTCTCTAGCCTTAAAATTGAAAATGAAAAATTAATTGCTAAGGCTAAAGATTTAAATGTTTGCAATGTTTCTATTTCCAATCTTAAAGATGAGAATGCTATTTTACATGCTAAGATTGTTGAATTAAAAACTTGCAAACCCTCTACATCTACCGGTGAACATGTTACTATTTGCACGATATGTAGAGATATAAATGTTGATGCTATTCATGATCACCTAGCTTTAATTAAACAACAAAATGATCATATAGCTCAACTTAGTGCCAAAATCAATCAGCATGACTTAGAAAATGAGAAATTTAAATTTGCTAAAAGCATGCTCTATAGTGGGAGACGCCCTGGCATTAAGGATGGCATTGGATTCCAACAGGGAGACAATGTCAAGCTTAATGCCCCTCCTAAAAGATTATCTAACTTTGTTAAGGGCAAGGCTCCCATGTCTCAGGATAACGAGGGTTACATTTTATACCCTGCTGGTTATCCCGAGCACAAAATTAGGAGAATTCACTCTAGGAAGTCTCACTCTGGATCTCATCATGCTTTTATGTATAAGAGTGAGGCATCTAGTTCTAGGCAATCAACCCATGCTAAATTGCCTAGGAAGAAAACTCCTATTGCATCAAATGAACCTAATATTTCATTTAAGACTTTTGATGCATCTTATGTGCTAACTAACAAATCAGGCAAAGTAGTTGCCAAATATGTTGGGGGCAAACACAAGGGGTCAAAGACTTGTGTTTGGGTACCCATGGTGCTTGTTTCTAATGTGAAAGGACCCAAGACCGTTTGGGTACCTAAGAACAAGGCCTAAATTTGTTTTGTAGGTTTATGCATCCGGGGGCTCAAGTTGGATCTTCGATAGCGGGTGCACAAACCACATGACAGGGGAGAAAAGGATGTTCTCCTCCTATGAGAAAAACCAAGATCCCCAACGAGCTATCATATTCGAGGATGGAAATCAAGGTTTGGTCAAAGGACTTGGTAAAATTGCAATATCACCTGACCATTCCATTTCCAATGTTTTTCTTGTAGATTCTTTAGATTACAACTTGCTTTCTGTTTCTCAATTATGTAAAATGGGTTACAACTGTCTTTTTATGGATATAGGTGTTACTGTCTTTAGAAGAAGTGATGATTCAGTAGCATTTAAGGGAGTGTTAGAGGGTCAGCTATACTTAGTTGATTTTAATAGAGCTGAACTCGACACTTGCTTAATTGCTAAGACTAACATGGGTTGGCTCTGGCATCGCCGACTAGCCCATGTTGGAATGAAGAATCTTCATAAGCTTCTAAAGGGAGAACACATTTTGGGACTAACAAATGTTCATTTTGAGAAAGACAGGGTTTGTAGTGCATGTCAAGCAGGGAAGCAAGTTGGTGTTCATCATCCACACAAGAACATCATGACGACCGACAGGCCGCTTGAGTTACCCCACATGGACCTATTCGGCCCGATAGCTTACATAAGCATCGGTGGGAGTAAGTATTGTCTTGTAATTATGGATGATTATTCTCGCTTCACTTGGGTGTTCTTTTTGCAGGAAAAATCACAAACCCAAGAGACATTAAAGGGATTCTTGAGACGGGCTCAAAATGAGTTCGGCTTAAGGATCAAAAAGATTAGAAGCGACAACGGGACGGAGATCAAGAACTCACAAATCGAAAGCTTTCTTGAGGAGGAGGGCATCAAGCATGAGTTCTCTTCTCCCTACACGCCACAACAAAATGGTGTAGTGGAGAGGAAGAATAGAACTCTATTGGACATGGCAAGGACCATGCTTGATGAGTACAAAACTTCGGATCGGTTTTGGGTCGAGGCGGTCAACACCGCTTGCTACGCCATCAACCGGTTATATCTTCACCGAATCCTCAAGAAGACATCTTATGAACTCCTAACCGGTAAAAAGCCCAATGTTTCATATTTTAGAGTCTTTGGTAGCAAATGCTTTATTCTTGTTAAAAGAGGTAGAAAATCTAAATTTGCTCCTAAGGTTGTAGAAGGTTTTTTACTTGGTTATGATTCAAACACAAGGGCATATAGAGTCTTTAACAAGTCCTCTGGACTAGTTGAAGTTTCTTGTGACATTGTGTTTGATGAGACTAACGGCTCTCAAGTAGAGCAAGTTGATCTTGATGAGCTAGATGATGAAGAGGCTTCATGCGTCGCACTAAGGAACATGTCCATTGGGGATGTGTGTCCTAAGGAATCCGAAAAGTCTCTACAAGCACAAGATCAACCATCTTCAAATCAAGCATCTCCACCAACCCAAGATGAGGATCAAGCTCAAGATGATGAAAATGAAGATCAAGAGGATGTGCCACCTCAAGAGGAGGACAACAATCAAGGGGGAGATGCCCATGATCAAGACAAGGAAGATGATGACGGTCCAAGACTGCCACACCCAAGAGTCCACCAAGCAATTCAACGAGATCACCCCGTGAACACCATCCTCGGCGATATTCATAAGGGGGTAACCACTTGTTGGGGACCGTAATTAGGGGTACCCCCAAGGCTCCTAATCTCAGCTGGTAACCCCCATCATCACAAAGCTGCAAAGGCCTGATGGGCGCAATTCCGGTCAAGGCTCCGTCCACTCAAGGGACACGATCTCGCCTCATCCGAGCCCAGCCTCGGGCAGGAACGATAGACCAAAGCAGATTCACGCCTCGCCCGAGGGTCCCCTCAAGCAACGGGCGCACCTTCGACTCGCCCGAGGCCCAGCTCGGGCAGGCTTCGCGGAGAAGCAACCTTGGCCAGATTGCCTCGCCAGCCGACCGGATCGCAGGAGCATTCAATGCAAGGGTCGCTTGACACCCTATCCTGACGCGCGCTCTCTAGTCGACAAGGCCGAAGTGACCGCAGTCACTTCGCCCCTCCACTGAATGACCTGACAGGAAAACAGCGCCGCCTGCGCTGCTCCGACTGCTGTGCCACCTGCCAGGGTGAGGCTGACAGCAGCCAAGTCCAGCCTCGGGCGCCATAGGAATCTCCGCCTCGCCCGACCCCAGGGCTCGGACTCGACCTCGCCTCGGACGACTGTCTCCGCCTCGCCCGACCCCAGGGCTCGGACTTAACCTCGACTCCGGAAGACGGTCTCCGCCTCGCCCGACCCCAAGGCTCGGACTCGACCTCGCCTCGGACGACGTTCTCCGCCTCGCCCGACCCCAGGGCTCGGACTCGACCTCGACCTCAGAAGATGATCTCTGCCTCACCCGACCCCCGGGCCCGGGCTCAGCCTCGACCTCGGAGGAGCCTCCGCCTCACCCGACCTCGGGCTCAGACCGACCACGCCACAAGGGGGCCATCATTACCCTACCCCTAGCTAGCCCAAGCTAGCCCAGGCTACGGTGAACAAGACCGGCGTCCCATCTGGCTCGCCCCGGTAAAACAAATAATGATGGCACCCCGCGTGCTCCCTGACGACGGCGGTTCTCAGCCCCCTACAGAAGCAAGGAGACGTCGGCAAGGATCCGACAGCCCCGACAGCTGTGCTTCTACAGGGCTCAAGCGCTCCTTCGACGGCCACGACGCCACATGAACAGGGCTCCAACACCTCTCCGACAGCCACGTCGGCATGTACATAGGGCTCTGGCTCCCCTCTGCTAGACACGTTAGCAAACTGCTACACCCCCCGTTGTACACCTGGACCCTCTCCTTACGTCTATAAAAGGAAGGTCCAGGGCCCTCGTACGAAAAGGTGGCCACGCGGGAGAACGGGCTGACGCGCAGTCTCACGCCCTCTCTCTCTCTCTCCCTCGCAAACGCTTGTAACCCCCTACTGCAAGCGCATCCGCCCTGGGCGCAGGACAACACGAGGCCGCGGTTTCCCCTCACTGGTTTTCCCCCCTTGTGCTCCGTCTCGCGTCGACCCATCTGGGCTGGGACACGCAGCGACAATTTACTCGTCGGTCAGGGACCCCCCGGGGTCGAAACACCGACAGTTGGCGCGCCAGGTAGGGGCCTGCTGCGTGTTGACGAACAGCTTCCCGTCAAGCTCCAGATGGGGAATCTCCAGCGACCTCTCCAACCCGGGACGAAGCTCCATTTCGGGAGTCTCGAGTTCATGTCCCTCGACGGCAGCTACGACATGATACTCCTTCTGCCGCCGTGCGACAACGACAATGGCGGCCATCACGCCGCCCGCCGGCAGCGGAATTGACGACGTCTTCCCCGCGTGGCGGAAGAACAGCATCCGATTCTTTCCCGTCACCTTCCTCGTCAACAATGAAGGAGGCGGGGCAACCATGGCCAAGCAGGAGGCGGCGCCTCGTCGGCTGTCGAGCGAGTCGACGGTGCCGGTGCCCCAGCGGGGGACACGTCGGGCGTTGACCTCACGTCTGAGACGAAGACGAGCGTCGTTTCCCCGAGACACGCCAACCCCAAGCAGACGAACGACGCTAGCACGCTCGCGAAGGACTTGCTGGGCGTTAGCCTCGTACCTGAGATAACGGTGCAGTCTGTCCCCGACGTGACTTCGTCACCGTCCGTCGATCAAGAGGTACCGACAGTTTCCCATCCTGTGCCTTTTAGATTCAGCTTCGACCCACCAAGCGACCCCGCTTCGGTGGACGCTTTCATAAAGGCATATCCAAACCTTCCGGGGTACCATATGTGGTCAACCTGGGACCGATTGACGGTCGTCTCGACCTACGGGCCCCCGGGTTCCGAGGAAAATGACAAGCCCGAATCTGGTTGGGATTTCCCCGGGCTCGATAACCCTAGTGCCATGCGGGACTTCATGACCGCATGCGACTACTGCCTCTCCGATTGCTCCGATGATAGCCACAGCCTCGGCAACGAGGACTGTGGCCCAAGTCGCGAATGTTTCCACGTCGATCTAGGGGGTCTCGACGAAGGCAACCACCTTGGTATGCCGGAGAACGGCGATCCCCCTAGGCCTGCGCCTCGCGTTGACATCCTTCGGGAGCTAGCCGTGGTTCCAGTCCCTGCGGGGGGTCAGGACGCACAGCTCGAGCAAATCCGCGAGATGCAGGCCAGGCTCGACGAGGAAGCAGGACAACTTGTGCAGCTCCGGCAGAACATCAGGCAGGAGCGGGCAGGCCGAGCACTGGCCGGAGAAGCGTGTCATCTGGCCCAGGACGTCCAGCACCGCATCACCGACAATGCCAGGGCAAGGCTGCCTCTGGCTTCCAGTGGGGTCGGCCAGAATTTGGCTGTAGCAGCAATACTACTCCGAGCGATGCCGAAACCATCCACCACCGAGGGGCGGTGTATCCGGGGAGAACTCAAGAATCTCCTGGAGATGCCGCGGTCCGACAGGCCGAAAGCTCTGCCTCCCGCAGGCAGGAGTACCCCCCGGAGCATCGCGCCGCGACTTCCTGATTCATGCGGGAAGCCTCGGTCCACACCGGGTGCACGCGGGACATAGCGCCTGCGGCCTTGGGCCGCCTCAGCAATGAGCACCATCGCCGCGACCGTCGAGCCCACCTCGATGAGAGGGTGCACCGAGGCTACCACCCCAGGCGTGGGGGACGCTACGACAGCGAGGAGGATCGGAGCCCTTCGCCCGAACCACCCGGTCCGCAAGCTTTCAGCTGGGCCATACGACGGGCGCCGTTCCCGACCCGGTTCCGGGCCCCGACTACCATCACCAAGTACTCGGGGGAGATGAGGCTGGAACTGTGGCTCGCGGACTACAGGCTGGCCTGCCAGCTGGGTGGAACGGACGATGACAACCTCATCATCCGCAACCTCCCCCTGTTCCTCTCCGACGCCGCCCGAGCCTAGCTGGAGCATCTGCCTCCTGCGCGGGTCTCCAACTGGGACGACCTAGTCAAAGCCTTCGCCAGCAACTTCTAGGGCACATACGTGCGCCCTGGGAACTCTTGGGATCTCCGAAGCTATCACCAGGAGCCAGGAGAATCCCTGCGGGACTACATCCGGCGATTCTCGAAGCAGCGCACCGAGCTGCCCAACATCACCGACTCAGATGTCATCGGCGCGTTCCTCACCGGCACCACTTGCCGCGACCTGGTGAGCAAGCTGGGTCGCAAGACTCCCACCAAGGCGAGCGAGCTGATGGACATCGCCACCAAGTTCGCCTCTGGCCAGGAGGTGGTCGAGGTCATCTTCCAGAGGAACAAGCAGCCTCAGGGGCGCCAGCCGGATGACGTCCCCGAGGCGTCCGCTCAGCGCGGCACGAAGAAGAAGGGCAAGAAGAAGTCGCAAGTGAAACGCGCCGCCGACGCAGACCTTGTCGCCACCGCCGAGCACAAGAACCCTCGGAAGCCTCCCGGAGGCGCCAACTTGTTCGACAAGATGCTCAAGGAGTCATGCCCCTACCATCAGGGTCCCGTCAGGCACACCCTTGAGGAGTGCGTCATGCTTCGGCGCTACTTCCATAAGGCCGGGCCCCGGCGGAAGGTGGCAGGGCCCCCGACAACGACAAGAAGGAAGCCCACAAGGTAGAGGAGTTCCCCGAGGTCCATGACTGCTTCATGATCTACTGTGGGCGGGTGGTAAACGCCTCGGCTCGGCACCGCAAGCAAGAGCGCCGGGAGGTCTGCTCGGTGAAGGTGGCGGCGCCAGTCTACCTAGACTGGTCTGACAAGCCCATCACCTTCGACCAAGGCGACCACCCCGACCGCGTGCCGAGCCCGGGGAAGTACCCCCTCGTTGTTGATCCTGTCATCGGCAACGTCAGGCTTACCAAGGTCCTCATGGATGGAGGCAGCAGCCTCAACATCATCTACGCCGACACCCTCGGGCTCCTGCTGATCGATCTGTCCTCGATCCGGGCCGGCGCGGCGCCCTTTCACGGGATCATTCCCGGGAAGCGCGTCCAGCCCCTTGGACAACTCGATCTGCCCGTCTGCTTCGGGACTCCCTCCAACTTCCGAAAGGAAACCCTCACGTTCGAGGTGGTTGGGTTCTGAGGAACCTACCACGCAGTGTTGGGGAGACCATGCTACGCCAAGTTCATGGCCATCCCCAACTACACCTACCTCAAGCTCAAGATGTCGGGCCCCAACGGGGTCATCACCGTCGGCCCCACGTACCGACACGCGTACGAATGCGACGTGGAGTGCGTGGAGTACGCTGAGGCCCTCACCGAATCCGAGGCCCTCATCGCCGACCTAGAGAGCCTCCCCAAGGAGGTGCCAGATGCGAAGCACCACGCCGGCAACTTCGAACCAGCAGAGGCGGTTAAGTCTGTCCCTCTCGACCCTAGCAACGACACCTCCAAGCAGATCCGGATCGGCTCCGAGCTCGACCCCAAATAGGAAGCAGTGCTCGTCGACTTTCTCCGCGCAAACGCCGAGGTTTTTGCGTGGAGTCCCTAGGACATGCCAGGCATACCGAGGGATGTCGCCGAGCACTCACTGGATATCCGAGCTGGAGCCCGACCCGTGAAGCAGCCTCTGCGCCGATTCGACGAAGAAAAGTGCAGAGCCATAGGCGAGGAGATCCACAAGCTGATGGCTGCTGGGTTCATCAAAGAGGTATTCCATCCTGAATGGCTAGCCAACCCTGTGCTTGTGAGAAAGAAAGGTGGGAAATGGCGGATGTGTGTATACTACACTGGTCTAAACAAAGCATGTCCGAAAGTTCCCTACCCCCTGCCTCGCATCGATCAAATCGTGGATTCCACTGCTGGGTGCGAAACCCTGTCATTCCTCGATGCCTACTCAGGGTATCACCAAATCAGGATGAAAGAATTCGACCAGCTCGCGACTTCTTTCATCACACCTTTTGGCATGTACTGCTACATTACTATGCCATTTGGTTTGAGGAATGCGGGTGCGACATACCAAAGGTGCATGAACCACGTGTTCGGACAGCACATTGGCCGAACGGTCGAGGCTTACGTCAATGACATCGTAGTCAAGACGAGGAAAGCCTCCGACCTCCTCTCTGACCTTGAAACGACATTCAAGTGTCTCAAAGCGAAAGGCGTAAAGCTCAATCCCGAGAAGTGTGTCTTCGGAGTCCCCCGAGGCATGCTCCTGGGGTTCATCGTCTCCGAGTGGGGCATCGAGGCCAACCCGGAGAAAATCGCGGCCATCACCAACATGGGGCCCATCAAGGACTTGAAAGGAGTACAGAGGGTCATGGGATGCCTTGCGGCTCTGAGCCGCTTCATCTCGCGCCTCGGCGAAAGAGGCCTGCCCCTATACCGCCTCTTAAGGAAGACCGAGCGCTTCACTTGGACCCCCGAGGTCGAGGAAGCCCTCGGGAACTTGAAGGCGCTCCTTACAAGTGCGCCCATCCTGGTGCCCCCCACTGCCGGAGAAGCCCTCTTGATCTACGTCGCCGCTACCACTCAGGTGGTCAGCACCGCGATCGTGGTCGAGAGACGAGAAGAAGGGCACGCGTTGCCCGTCCAGAGGCTGGTCTACTTCATCAGTGAGGTACTGTCCGAGACCAAAATCCGCTACCCACAAATTCAGAAGCTACTGTACGCGGTAATTCTGACATGGCGAAAGTTGTGACACTACTTCGAGTCTCATCCGGTGACTGTGGTGTCATCCTTCCCCTGGGGAGATCATCCAGTGCCGAGAGGCCTCGGGTAGGATTGCAAAGTGGGCGGTGGAGATCATGGGCGAGACGATCTCGTTCGCCCCTCGGAAGGCCATCAAGTCCCAAGTCTTGGCAGACTTTGTGGCTGAATGGGTCGACACCTAGCTTCCAGCAGCTCCGATCCAACCGAAACTCTGGACCATGTATTTCGATGGGTCGCTGATGAAAATAGGAGCGGGCGCGGGCCTGCTCTTCATCTCACCCCTCGGCAAGCACCTCCACTACGTGTTGTGCCTCCATTTCCCGGCGTCCAACAATGTGGCCGAGTATGAGGCTCTGGTTAACGGGTTGCGCATCGCCATCGAGCTAGGGGTCCGGCGCCTCGACGCTCGTGGTGACTCGCAGCTTGTCATCGACCAAGTCATGAAGAACTCCCACTGCCGCGACCCGAAGATGGAAGCCTACTGTGACGAGGTTCGGCGTCTAGAGGACAAGTTCTACGGGCTCGAGCTCAACCATGTCGCTCGACGATATAACGAGACTGCAGACGAGCTGACTAAGATAGACTCGGGGCGGACAACGGTTCCTCCGGACGTCTTCTCCCGAGACCTACATCAACCCTCCGTCAAGACCGACGACACTGCCGAGCCCGAAAAGGCCTCGGCTCTGCCCGAGGCACCCTCGGCTCAGCCCGAGGCAGCCTTGGCCCCGCCCGAGGCACCCTCGGCCCCCGAGGGTGAGGCACTGCGCGTCGAGGAAGAGCGGAATGGGGTCATGCCTAATCGAAACTGGCATACCCCATACCTGCAATATCTCCACCGAGGAGAGCTACCCCTCGACAGAGCCGAAGCTCGGCGACTGGCGCGGCGCGCCAAGTCGTTCGTCTTGCTGGGTGACGAAAAGGAGCTCTACCACCGCAGCCCCTCAGGCATCCTCCAGCGATGCATATCCATCGCCGAAGGTCAGGAGTTATTGCAAGAAATACACTCGGAGGCTTGCGGTCATCACGCAGCACCTCGAGCCCTCGTGGGAAACGCCTTCCGACATGGTTTCTACTGGCCAACCGCGGTGGCCGATGCCACTAGGATTGTACGCACCTGCCAAGGGTGTCAATTCTACGCAAGGCAGACGCACCTGCCCGCTCAGGCCTTGCAAACAATACCCATCACCTGGTCGTTTGCTGTGTGGGGTCTGGACCTCGTCGGTCCCTTGCAGAAGGCACCCGAGGGCTTCACGCACCTGCTGGTCGCCATCGACAAATTCTCCAAGTGGATCGAGGTCCGACCCCTAAACAGCATCAGGTCCGAACAGGCGGTGGCATTTTTCACCAACATCATCCATCGCTTCGGGGTCCCGAACTCCATCATCACCGACAACGGCACCCAGTTCACTGGCAGAAAGTTCCTGGACTTCTGCGAGGACTACCACATCCGGGTGGACTGGGCCACCGTAGCTCACCCCATAACGAATGGGCAGGTAGAGCGTGCCAACGGCATGATCCTGCAAGGACTCAAGCCGAGGATCTACAACAACCTCAACAAGTTTGGCAGGCGGTGGATGAAGGAACTCCCCTCGATGGTCTGGAGTCTGAGGACGACGCCAAGCCGAGCCACGGGCTTCACACCATTTTTTCTAGTCTATGGGGCCGAGGCTATCTTGCCCACAGACTTAGAATACGGCTCCCCGAGGACAAGGGCATACGACGCCCGAAGCAACCAGACAAATCGAGAAGACTCACTGGACCAGCTGGAAGAGGCTCGGGACATAGCCTTACTACACTCGGCGCGGTATCAGCAGTCCCTACAACGCTACCACGCCCGAGGGGTTCGGTCCCGAGACCTCCAGGTGGGCAACTTGGTGCTTCGGCTAGGACAAGACGCCCGAGGGCGCCACAAGCTCACGCCTCCCTGGGAAGGGCCGTTCATCATCGCCAAGATTCTGAAGCTCGGAACATACAAGCTGGCCAACAGTCAAGGCGAGGTCCACAGCAACGCTTGGAACATCTGACAGCTACGTCGCTTCTACCCTTAAGATGTTTTCAAGTCGTTCATGTACCTTGTTTACATACACAAGCAAAATCTAACCTTCAAGGAAGGGTCAGCCTTGCCTCGGCAAAGCCCGACCCTCCCTCAGGGGCTAGAAGGGGGGAACCCCCTCTGCGCCAAAATTTTCCTCGGAAAAAGTCTTTCTGCCAGAACATCTTTCGTGCTTTTCGACTACTTCGATAGTGGAATCCTGAAAACGACAGAGTACACGTAAGCAGGCAAGGCCGACCGAGCCGAGGGACTCCTACGCCTTCGGGATACGGATACCTCACTCATCACCTTCTGCGATAAGTAACTCACGCTTGGATAAGCGATTCCGCTAACCGAACAAGTCTTAACGCTCGAAAACTTTTTCTGCCGAAACGATTTTTCGTGCCATCTTGACTATATCGATAACAGAATCTTACGGACGAGTAAGAGTACATGTAAGCGGCAAGGCCGACCGAGCCGAGGGACTCCTGCGCCTCCGGGATACAGATACCTCACTCATCACCTTCTGCGATAAGTAACTCTCGCTCGGATAAACGATTATGTTACCGACGAACAAGTCCTGATACTCGAAACAAGGGGAAAAGAAACGCAGCTTTACAACACAACGACAGTATGTTCGGGCCTCGGTGGCCGCAAAAAACATACGCACACTACAGACAAACTGTTCCTGCAGGTTCAGACGTCGGTAGGGGGAGCAGCAGCACCCTCGGCATCGACTCCACCTTCGGCGGAATCCGACCCGGCCTCGGACAGCAACACGGTCGAAGGATCTCCACCTCGAAGGAAGATGTCAGCACCGCGCCTGGGCCATCGCCGCCAGGGTCTCCTCCAGGAACCCGGCCCAAGTAGACGGCCGGACCGGCCGCTCCGTAGCCTCAGCCAGCTATCCCCCGAGGACACCAGCCCGGCTCATGGCCTCGGCAGCTTGACTCCAGGGTTGGTCCTGCCAGTGGACGACCTGGCCAGGTTCCAGCCGCCACTGCAACGCCTCCTCGGCCTGGGAAGTCCCCTACTCCTAGGCCGACGAAGTTTCTTCTCCAGCCAACTCCGCCTCTATCCATGCTAACACCGCTGCCTCCGGCTTCGACTCGTCGCAGAGCAGCCGAGGATTCCTTCACTAAGCAAGAGAAGCCTCGAGGGGCAAGGCCGACCGAGCCGAGGGACTCCTACGCCTCCGGGATACGGATACCTCACTCGTCACCTTCCGCACAGGGCAACTCACACTTGGTTAAGCGGTCCAGCTAGCCGACAGGCGAGTCCTGGTGCTCGAAATGGGGAAGAAACACGGCTTTACGCTCAAATACACAGATGTTTAGGCTCCGACAGCCACAATGAACAATACGCTAGCACTCAAGGCGCCATTACAAATGGGACTCCGGTTCCGTTCCCGCGGGTATGAACAACCTCCATACCGGGAGGCCCGCGGGACGACAAACTCCAAGCGGCACACCGTCGCCCGCTCCTGCAGCAGCAACAACGACCTCCGCTCCGGGCGGCCAAACAGCAGCAGCGATGACCTCAGGGCAGACGCTGCTGCGACAAGGCCCTCGCCCATGTCTCCACTCGAGGGGCGAGGACAAGCTATCAAAGCCAAAGAGCCGGAGGCCCGGAGCGCGGATGGCAGCGGCGATCTCGTCGGCGACGAGGACTTCTCCGGCCACCTGTCCATCGGTAGATCCCCACTCAAGTCCTCCCGGACGGGCGAGCACCGGCCCCCGCGCGAAGGCGTCGTGCCGGAGCAAGGGTAGGACAGCCCAAAAGCACGAACGCCGCCCTAGCAGCGCGCGGCATCTTCGGCGGTCCCCCGGTGCGCGCAGCGCAACAGCCGCCCGAACAGCGGGAAGGTAGCCGCACTCTGCCCAGCGGTGGGAGATGGCACCGGAAGCCGTGCTAGAGCCAGCTGAGCCAGCGAACCCGGCGTGCTGGAGCTGACGACGCTTGCGGCCGCTCGGCCACGCGTTGTCGAAGTCCGCCCCTTCCGCTAAGCCGGTGAGCGCCCCCTCCCATGAACGCTGAAGGAGGAGGTGGCCCACCGGCCCATACGGGAGGAAGAGCTCCGGCTCAGCTCGCCCTCCGCCCCAGCAAGGATGACGAAGATCCTTGAAGCTAAGGGCGGGGCAGAGGCCGTAGCCCGGCTTGCTTCTCCCCACCATCAAACTGGTGGTCCCCGTCTTAGGTGACCATCGGCGAGGGGGTGCAGCTGGACTGCACGACGAAAATCCTTGAAGCCGAGCGATGGCTGAAAGGTACCAACCTCCACGAGGTTGCGCTCCTTCCACAACAAGACGAAGACAACGCGGACGCTCCCCATCCGGGGGCTCGGAAGGCGGAAGGGCGCGACGCATGAGGGAAGTGCGAAGGCATGGCTACCGCCCAGGAGGTCGATCCCTTTTTAAAGGCGACTCTCCCCACTCGCATCCTCAGCCGTCGCGGACTAAGTCTTCACCAACATGCTCCAAGGTCCTCCCCCTACGGCACGGGGGCTGGGCCCCACGCGTCATGCAAGCTAGCCCAGGACAGAAGAAGCCAAACCACCGCGCGCGGAGCGTGTAACCACCCAGCGGTTACAAGCATTCCTCCGTCTTCGCCCAAACCAGCGGGTGAAAGGGCGGACCGCCATGCAGGCGGCATGCAACTGCACCAAGGGGGCGCACCCTTTCGACTTCGACGCATCCAGCATGGAAGCCCAGGCCCACACATCATGTAACCGGCGCACCGGTTACTACGTGCAAAAAACTGCAGCGCCACTTGCGCCAACGCCGCGCCTTCTCGACTACGGAACCGGTGCCGCGACTCGAGGCAACCCTGTGCATGGCCTAGCAGTGCCAACCAGGCACGCCGGTCATGGGTCAGTCAGCCGCGGGAGAAGGCACGACAGTCAGAATGGCCAGAAGTGGGCCGACAGTAATGGCGGCGGCAGGCGGGCGGAAGCAGCAGTCAAATCATCTGCAGGCTCGCGTCCCCTCCTGGAACAGCGAAAGAGCCCTCTCCCACGGCATGAAGACGACACGCCCGTGTTCCGTTCCTCGAACGGCTCGCGCATGCACAACGGCTGCCCCGCGAACCACTCGTCCCGTCGCATTAACTCTGCGGCAGGACAGGCGACACCTTTGGCAGGCGAAGCGAGCGACGCTTCACCTCCACCATAATGACCGCGTCAAAAAAGGTGCGCCACGTCGTTCAATTTCGTATCCTTTTCCTCTTCCCCTTTCTCTCTCTTGCTACAGGGACCGGGAAAGGGGGATACTCCGAAAGAGATCCTTCTCCGCGAAGGAAGCGGGCCCCGAGCCCCCTACTGATCAGAGTTTCGAAGGCTGGCCCCTCGGAAGGGTTCGACAGCCGCCTCAGAGCACTCGGGCTCCGCGCCCACTACTGGTCAGAGGTTCGAAGGCTGGCCCCTCGGAAGGGTTCGACAGCCGCCTCAGGCCGCTCGGGCTCCGCGCCCACTACTGATTAGGGGTTCACAGGCTGGCCCCCCGACGGGTTCGACAGCCGCCCTAGAGCACGCGGAGTGAGGGATGACTCTGGGTACGTTCGATACATAACCAAGGCTCGGGCTACGCTCCCGAGGTACCCTAGGACATTTCCGAGACCAGCAGGAGCGATTCTGTAACGGAATCCCATCAGAGGGAGGCATCGAGCCCTCGGACCCTATCGAACGGGACCGGGTCCGGCAAATCACCTGCAGGTACTTTTGGAGCGCGCCTCTGGGCCACTAGCCGACCCTTATCGAATGGGGCACGGGCGTCCACTCGGATCACCCGTTAGCAACTCACTGGAGACACTATGTTCGGCGCCCTCCGAGGGCAACATGGCGCTTTCCCCCCTACTCCTTGCGGAAAGGCGACGAAGGGGTGTATGAAAAAAGCCGAGTCAGTCCTTGACCGTCCTCTCGCCCTGTGCAGAGGCTCGAGGGCTTCTCTCGCAAACCCGGCTTCGGCCGACCCGTTGACAGCGTCAACATACCAGCCCGAGAACTCGGAACCTGACTATGCACCCGGGCAACGACCAGTTCGCCTCAGGGAACAACCAGACCGGCCGAGGCATCACGAAAGGCGCTAAGACCTCGAAGGAGTCAAACCACTCCTCCGAGGCCTCGGGGGCTACACCCGGCAGGTGCGCTCGCGCGCACCCACCGGAACAAAATGCAACTGAGAAAGGCCGGTCCCCTTGCAAAAAAGTGCGGCAAAGCCTCCAAGCGAGTACCCACACTCCCTTTGAGACTCGGGGGCTACTGTCGGGGACCGTAATTAGGGGTACCCCCAAGGCTCCTAATCTCAGCTGGTAACCCCCATCAGCATAAAGCTGCAAAGGCCTGATGGGCGCAATTCCGGTCAAGGCTCCGTCCACTCAAGGGACACGATCTCGCCTCATCCGAGCCCAGCCTCGGGCAGGAACGATAGACCAAGGCAGATTCACGCCTCGCCCGAGGGTCCCCTCAAGCAACGGGCGCACCTTCGACTCGCCCGAGGCCTAGCTCAGGCATGCTTCGCGGAGAAGCAACCTTGGCCAGATCGCCTCGCCAGCCAACCAAATCGCAGGAGCATTCAATGCAAGGGTCGCCTGACACCCTATCTTGACGCGCACTCTCCAGTCGACAAGGCCGAAGTGACCGCAGTCCCTTCGCCCCTCCACTGACTGACCTGACAGGAAAACAGCGCCGCCTGCGCTGCTCCGACTGTTGTGCCACCTGCCAGGGTGAGGCTGACAGTAGCCAAGTCCAGCCTCGGGCGCCATAGGAATCTCCGCCTCGCTCGACCCCAGGGCTCGGACTCGACCTCGCCTCGGACGACGGTCTCCGCCTCACCCGACCCTAGGGCTCGGACTCAACCTCGACTCCGGAAGACGGTCTCCGCCTCGCCCGACCCTAGGGCTCGGACTCGACCTCGCCTCAGACGATGGTCTCCGCCTCGCCCGACCCTAGGGCTCGGACTCGACCTCGACCTTGGAAGACGATCTCCGCCTCGCCCGACCCCCGGGCCCGGGCTCAGCCTCGACGTCGGAGGAGCCACCGCCTCGCCCGACCTCAGGCTCGGACCGACCACGCCACAAGGGGGGCCATCATTACCCTACCCCTAGCTAGCCGAGGCTACGGGGAACAAGATCGGCGTCCCATCTGGCTCGCCTCGATAAAACAAATAATGATGGCACCCCGCGTGCTCCATGACGATGGCGGTTCTCAGCCCCCTACGGAAGCAAGGAGACGTCAGCAAGGATCTGACAGCCCCGACAGCTGTGCTTCTACAAGGCTCAAGCGCTCCTCCGACGGCCACGACGCCACATGAACAGGGCTCCAACACCTCTCCGATAGCCACGTCGGCATGTACATAGGGCTCTGGCTCCCCTCTGCTAGACACGTTAGCACACTGCTACACCCCCCGTTGAACACCTGGACCCTCTCCTTACGTCTATAAAAGGAAGGTCCAGGGCCCTCGTACGAAAAGGTGGCCGCGCGGGAGAATGGGCTGACACATAGTCTCACGCCCTCTCTCTCTCTCCCTCGCAAACGCTTGTAACCCTCTACTGCAAGCGCATCCGCCCTGGGCGCAGGACAACACGAGGCCGCGGTTTCCCCTCACTGGTTTTCCCCCCTTGTGCTCCGTCTCGCGCCGACCCATCTGGGCTGGGACACGCAGCGACAATTTACTCGTCGGTCCAGGGACCCCCTGGGGTCAAAACGCCGACACCACTCGATCTCGTGTTGCTCATTTTTGTGAACATTACTCTTTTGTTTCCTCTATTGAGCCACACAGGGTAGAGGAAGCACTTCAAGATTCGGATTGGGTGTTGGCAATGCAAGATGAGCTCAACAACTTCACAAGGAATGAGGTATGGCATTTAGTTCCACGTCCTAACCAAAATGTTGTAGGAACCAAGTGGGTCTTCCGCAACAAGCAAGACGAGCATGGTGTGGTGACAAGGAACAAAGCCCGACTTGTGGCCAAGGGGTATTCACAAGTCGAAGGTTTGGATTTCGGTGAAACCTATGCACCCGTAGCTAGGCTTGAGTCAATTCGCATTTTACTTGCCTATGCTACTTACCATGGCTTCAAGCTTTATCAAATAGACGTGAAGAGTGCCTTCCTCAATGGACCAATCAAGGAGGTCTATGTTGAGCAACCTCCCGGCTTTGAAGATATTGAGTACCCTAACCATGTATATAAACTCTCTAAGGCGCTTTATGGGCTCAAGCAAGCCCCAAGAGCACGGTATGAATGCCTAAGAGATTTTCTTATTGCTAATGGCTTCAATGTCGGAAAAGCCGATCCTACTCTCTTTACTAAAACAATTGCAAATGATTTGTTTGTATGCCAAATTTATGTTGATGATATCATATTTGGATCTACTAACAAATCTACTTGTGAAGAGTTTAGTAGGATCATGATTCAAAAATTCGAGATGTCTATGATGGGGGAGTTGAAGTATTTCTTAGGATTTCAAGTAAAGCAACTCCAAGAGGGCACCTTCATTAGCCAAACGAAGTATATTCAAGACATACTCACCAAATTTGGGATGAAGGATGGCAAGCCCATCAAGACACCCATGGGAACTAATGGGCATCTCGACCTCGACACAGGAGGTAAATCCGTAGATCAAAAGGTATACCGGTCGATGATAGGTTCTTTACTCTATTTATGTGCATCTCGACCGGACATTATGCTTTCTGTATGCATGTGTGCAAGATTCCAAGCCGATCCTAAGGAAGTTCACCTTAGGGCCGTAAAACAAATCTTAAGATACTTAGTTTATACTCCTAAGTTTGGCCTTTGGTACCCCAGGGGATCCACTTTTGATTTAATTGGTTATTTAGATGCTGATTGGGCAGGGTGTAAAATTGGTAGAAAGAGCACATCAGGAACTTGCCAGTTCTTGGGAAGATCTCTGGTGTCTTGGGCTTCTAAGAAGCAAAATTCTGTAGCTCTTTCTACCGCCGAAGCCGAGTATATTGCCACAGGCCATTGTTGCGCGCAATTACTTTGGATGAGGCAAACCCTTAGGGACTATAGTTACAAATTAACCAAAGTTCCTCTTCTATTTGATAATGAGAGTGCAATCCGCATGGCGGATAATCCCGTTGAGCATAGCCGCACTAAACACATAGTCATTCGGTATCACTTTTTGAGGGATCACCAACAAAGGAGGGATATCGAGATTGCATATATTAATACCAAAGAACAATTAGCCGATATCTTTACCAAGCCATTAGATGAGAAAACATTTACCAAACTTAGGCATGAACTAAATATTCTTGATTCTAGGAATTTTGATTGATGTTTTGCACACATAGCTCATTTATATACCTTTGATCATCTCTCTTTCATTTGCTATGACTAATGTGTTCTTTAAGTGCATTTCATGCTAAGTCATAGATTGAAAGGGAATCGGAGTCTTCGGCGAAGACAAGGCTTCCACTCCACTCCATCGAATTATTCATCCTTCGCCGTCGCTCCGCCACGCTCTTCAAATTGGTATAATATTCACTCCTATAGTATTTGCCAAAGGGAGAGAAAGTAAAAGGGCTTATATTTCAATCACAAGTATCCGTTTTTGGTGATTCATGCCAGAGGGGGAGAAAGTATTAGCCCAAAGCAAAAGGACCGCACCACCACCAATTTCAAAAATATAGTCTTTCAAATTTGAGTTAAGAAAAGATTTTTTAATTGGTATATTATTTTTTATATAATTTCAAATTGGTATACCCTCTTCAAAATTAATATCTAAAACCCTCTTGAACACTAAGAGGAGGATTTCATTAAGGGGGAGTTTTGTTTAGTCAAAGGAAAAGCATTTGAAACAGGGGGAGAAAATTTCAAATCTTGAAAATGCTTCTCAAAATCTTATTCATATACCTTTGACTATTTGCAAAAGATTTTTGAAAAAGAATTTTCAAAACATTGCAAAACAAAACAAGTGGTGCAAGCGTGGTCCAAAATTTTAAATTAGAAGAAAGCCATCCATGCATATCTAGTAGAAATAATTATTGGTTTCATTCCAAACAACCTTTGCACTTACCTTATGCAAACTAGTTCAATTCTGCACTTTTATATTTGCTTTGGTTTGTGTTGGCATCAATCACCAAAAAGGGGGAGATTGAAAGGGAAATAGGCTTACACCTTTTCCTAATTGATTTTGGTGGTTGAATTGCCCAACACAAATAATTGGACTAACTAGTTTGCTCTAGATTATAAGTTTTACAGGTGCCAACGGTTCACAACAAACCAATAAAAATACCAAGAAAGGGTTCAAACAAAGAGAGCAAAAATCTATCGAAGTGTGCCCTGGTCTGGCGCACCGGACAGTGTCCGGTGCACCAGGGAACCCAACTCCAAACTTGCCACCTTCGGGAATTCTGGGAGCTGCTCCGCTATAATTCACCGGACTGTCTGGTGTAGCACCGGACTGTCCGGTGCGCCAGCGGAGTAACGGCTACACAGCACCAACGGTCGTCTGCAACGAACAATAAATGCGCTACAGTGCGCGCCTGCGCGCGCAGAAGTCAGGATAGGCGCCAGAAGGCGCACCGGACAGTGAACAGTGACTGTCCGGTGCACCACCGGACTGTCCGGTGGCCCAGAAGACAGAAGCTCCAACGGTCGAACCCTAACGGTCGGGTGACGTGGCTGGCGCACCGGACAGTGTCCGGTGGCGCACCGTACTGTCCGGTGCGCCATGCGACAGCAGCCTTCACCAACGGCTATTTTGGTAGTTGGGGCTATAAATACCCCCAACCACCCACCATTCATTGCATCCAAGTTTTCAGCCTTCAAACCTCATACAAGAGCTATAGCATTCAATACAAGACACAAACAAAGAGATCAAATCCTCTCCCGAGTCCGGAATCACTCCAACCAAATTAGTGACTAGAGAGAGACATTTGTGTTCATTTGAGCTCTTGCGCTTGGATTGCTTTTCTTCTTCCTTCTTTCTTGTGTTCAACTCACTTGTAATCAAAACAAGAGACACCAAGTTGTGGTGGTCCTTGTAGTGGACTTAGTGTCCCATTTGATTGAAGAGAAAGGCTCACTCGGTCTAGGTGACCGTTTGAGAGAGAGAAAGGGTTGAAAGAGACCCGGTCTTTGTGACCACCTCAACGGGGAGTAGGTTTGCAAGAATCGAACCTCGGTAAAACAAATCACCGTGTCATCCGCTCTTATTCGCTTGTGATTTGTTTTCGCCTCCTCTTTCGGACTCACATTTAATTCTAACGCTAACCCGGTTTGTAGTGTGTGCTTAAGTTTATAAATTTCAGATTTGCCTATTCACCCCCCTCTAGGCGACTTTCAATTCCCTTTTTAAGCAGATGAGTCAATGGCCTAGCAATCACACTGAAATTCTTAACAAATTTCCTATAATATCCCGCAAGGCCAAGGAAACCCCTAAGCTCCTTGCCATTTACAGGCGTCGGCCAAGAGGATACTGCTTTGATTTTCTCTGGGATTAATTTCTGAATAAAGACAGAGTGAAGGGAGAAGAAATTAATCCCATTAGCAATATACCAATTGTCAACGAACTAGCCGTCCGATGACGCTTGCCGTCGACGAAGGAGAAGAACAGGAAGGATATCGTAAGAGCAGGCAAGAAGCGAAGTAGTGGAAGTCTGAATGGGATTAATTTCTTCTCCCTTCACTCTGTCTTCAGTATTCAGTTTTATATTGCTAATGTCTTACAAGCCATCTTGGCTCAATACGACTACCAGCCCAACAACTAGTTCACACATTCAGCTCCTAAAACTCGCGGATTCGGCCTTCTAATTCTGCAGCCCATTCTTTGAACGCCAGCCTCCTCTTTTCCTTTCCCGGCATTCTCCTTCTGCTCTTGCTGCGTCAGTATCCTGACACAGGAATCCAGCAAAAGAAATTCACGAAGCCTATTGAATGCCAGCTGCACAGGGATCATCAGACGCGCGCTGTCAGATGAGCTCACCTGCATGTCGGCCGAGTCGTTCTGATCGCTGGTAAAGGCCGTGTGGTTAGGTCGGTCCTGCTCCCCATCCATCAGGCAGCGACGTCTACGATACACGCAGCCATCACGGAAACGACCTTGAGGTAGAGCTGCATTGGTCGCTGTGGATTTTGGGGGCTCGTCGTTGTCATCGTTGCGCGAACGACGACGGTCGTCGCTGCAGCTGCCTGGCTGCCTCCTGAGGCGAACATGACAGCGCAGGGGGTGACAGAACGGGCATGGCGCCCACCACCCAGCACCCCGTGGAAGCCGACGCACGCGGCTTCGTCCGTGCATCACCGATGGGTACCGGTCACCGCGCCACGCAGCTGCCAGAGCATCACCGGCATGACGAGGCAGCTGCGCACGCCACACACCTCCATGCGCACCGCCGGCATGGCGACGCCGCTCTGAAGGTTCATGGTGCTGGTCGCGACGCGACCCCGAGCGCTCCCGCTCACGGCCAGAGGGCGCCCGCGAGATGCTTCTAAAAAGGCGGGAGCTCCAGCTTTCATCGCGTCGTGGACGACGTCCACGGCACCACGGCAGTCACTGTCATCGTCATCGTCCCGATGACGACCGCTGCTGCGACCGACGTGGCGGGGGGTCATACAGATCACGTGGCTCGCTCTCGCCATCGACAACACCAAGCCGCCAATCATAAGCACGTGTGCAGCCTTGACCATCCTTGGACGTGGAGCCATCTACTAGTCATGTTAGTTTGGGCCGTGCCTATCATGCCAGCACGGGCCCGGCATGAATTTAAAAGCACAAAGCCTGGCTCAGTACGGCACGATTAGCGTGCTGGGCCGTGCTTATGGTTTCGGCCCGATTGCCCAAATGACACGACACGGGATAATGGGAGAAATTATTAAATACATTGTTTCTGAAGACTTACCTATTATGATGGGAGAAAGCCCTAATTTTAAGAATCTGATTCAGCGTGCTTTCTGCCCACAATACCAACCTGTTAGTAGAACTGCTATAAAATCTGATTTGATGTCTCAGTATCACAAATAACTTGCTGTTCTTAAAGAAAATTTTAAAAAAGTTCAGTTTTCGTTTGCTTTAACTTCAGATATTTGGACTCCATCACATCAAAAGACTAGTTACATTTCTGTTGTTGCACACTATTTGGATAATTCATATTGTCTTCATAAGCGTGTTATAGGTTTTAGAGTGATGTATGATTCACATACTGGTACTGCAATTGCTAATCATATTCTTGAGGTGGTTAATGATTTTAACATAAGGAATAAGATTCTGTCTATTACTCTTGACAATGCTTCCTCAAATACAAATGCGATAGAATCTCTTACCCCTCAACTGCAGTCATACATAGATGGTTATGTTGTCCACCAAAGGTGTGTGTGCCATATTATCAATCTGGTTGTTCAGGATGGCATAACGGTTGTTAGTAAGTATTTGGATAATGTTCGTGCTGTTGTTCGTTTCATAACTAGTACTCCTCAAATGATTAAAAAATTTGGTGAGTATTGCAAGGCAAATAATTTGAAATCAAGAAAATTCGGCCTTGATATGAAGATAAGATGGAATTCAACCTACCTTATGCTTAAGAAACTAGAAGGTTATGAAAAGATTATAACTGTCTTTGTGAATGCTAATGTTCTTGATATTGATTTGGTTCTAACTGAAGCTGATTGGTATATGGTCAAACATTTTAGAGAGTTCTTGAAAGGGAAATAGGCTTACACCTTTTCCTAAATAATTTTGGTGGTTGAAATGCCCAACATAAATAATTGGACTAACTAGTTTGCTATAGATTATAAGTTCTACAGGTGCCAAGGTTCAACACAAACCAATAAAAAGTCCAAGAAAGGGTTCAAATAAGAAGAGCAAAAGACAACCGAAGGCTGCCCTAGTCTAGCGCACCGGACTGTCCGGTGTGCCACCGGACAGTGTCCGGTGCACCATGGAGATCAACTCCGAACTTGCCACCTTCGGGAATTCTGGGAGTCACTCCTCTATAATTCATCGGACTGTCCGGTGTGCCATGCGGAGCAACGGCTACCTGCGCCAACAGTCGTCTGCAACAGCTACAGTGAACATTGAACAGTGCCGACTGCGCGTGCAGAGTCAGAGCAGGCGTCAGATGGCGCACCGGACAGTGAACATAACCTGTCCGGTGCACCACCGGACTGTCCGGTGGCCCACATGTCAGAAGCTCCAACGGTCGAATCCTAACGGTTGGGTGACCTGGCTGGCGCACCGGACTGTCCGGTGCGCCATACGACATCAGTCTTCCCCAACGGGCATTTTGGTCGTTGGGCTATAAATACCCCCCAACCACCACTCTTCAAGGCATCCAAGCATTCACTACTCCTCATTCAATACAAGAGCAATACACAACACTCCAAGACATAAATCAAAGCCACCGATCGAATCAAAGTCCACAATTCAACTCTAGTTTTTAGGACTTGTGAGAAGATTGACTTGTGTTCTTTTGTTGTTCTTGTTGCTTGGTTGACCTTTCTTCTTTCTCTCATTCTTGCTCTCAAAGCCTTGTAAGCGAAGCAAGAGACACCAATTGTGTGGTGGTGTAACACCCGGATTTTAGGGGTCCAAAACCCGGGGTTAACATAAACACCAGGTATGCTGGGACCAAGTCTCAAACATATGATGTATAGTGGCACAGGATCGAATGTCACATCTTTATATATAACAGGAGTTCTATACAAAATAAGTAATTACATTATAAGGAGACAACGGTCCAGCAACCCAAAGTTGACTGGGAGACGACGACCTAGACCTCTCACGAACTCATCGCAGCATCCTCCATGAGCATCATCCTGCAGTACCTGTCCTTGACCTGTGGTGTGTGTGAGACAGCAAGAGTGAGCTCACATACGTTCATCGCTCAACAAGTTGTGGGGAATAATGTGCATGAACTCGCCAAAGGTGGGAGCTCACGTGAAGTGTAAGGCTTACCAAAGAAGATGGTTAGAGCTGAGCATTGCTTTTAAAGTTGGTCAAAATTTTATTAGCAGTTACTAAGTATAAGTAAATACCAAACCCAATTAAGTAATAGAACAAAAGTAACAACTTCACCTGCAATGCAATGCATATGACAAATTGAATTTAGTTCCATACTTTAATCATGTGAGGGTCCGAGCTGCTCATGACCGTGAGCACGGCTAGTATACCAGTTTTACACTCTGCAGAGGTTGCGCATCTTTACCCACAAGTCGTGTATCCCATGTTGCCAGGGTTTGCAAAGCCCTTAGACACTTCCGAGGTGAATGGCTAGGGATCCACTACGAGGCCTTTACAAAGTTCCACTAGCTTCCGAAAACCCGCTACAGTTTATAGGAAGATCCAGTGCAGGAATCCCTTGCAGGACCGCCATCGCAGCAAAATCCTCCCGAGGGCCTCCCTACACTGACCTCTCCCCTACTGCCCTTGCCCCTTTCGGGTAAGGTAGTCTTCCACTAGCTTTCCTAATTAATCAGCCAAGGGCATCCCATACTACCCTTGTGGTAGCACTGTTTTCCCGGGTGGTCGCTCCATGTTCCAATTAACATAATGATCTTAACATGAACTTTAAATAACAACTGATAACAAAAAGTGTAATCATGAATGGTAATGTGTATCTCTATACCCAAAACCACATATAGCACTAGCAAGTACTACCCAGAAAGTTCAGTGGTAAACAAGGTATAAAGATAGACAAACTAGGGTAACCTATTGGGTCCCATCAAAATTAACCTATGCAGATCATTATGATTAATTAGAACATGAGTGGGTAAAAAGAAGTGATCAAGGGCACAACTTGCCTGGGCCTTGAGAATCCAGGTACCAGGATGATTCTTCAGATGACTCGTGTCCTCACGCTAGTCGTAGCAATACAAACAAACATTGTATAGGCAAAATTAACATTACACCAAGCATGTAAATAAAATACACAGTAATAATCTAGACATTAAAATAAGATCACAGGAAAAAGAATTAGTAATTTTGGAGTTATAGGTTTTAAGTTATGAATTTTCAAAGGTTTAATGTGATTAAAATATGATTAAATAATAAATAAATTTTCTGACAGAGTTCATGTCAAAACAGTGATTCTAAATGGTAGAGAATATTATTACAAAATTTTAGGAATTGGAATGACTCAATTTGGAGCTAAAATTAATTTTCTATGAATTATCTAAGTTCTAGCAATTGTTTTCATATTAAAAATCTATTTTCTATTTTATTTATTCAATTTAAATGCTCACTGGACTGGGCCTCATTTACAGCAAAGCGAAGGGGGCCTGATGAAAAATCTCCAAGACACAACGCACCACTGCTAGGGACGGCGGGTTCGTTTCAAAATTCCATAGGGTCTCTTATGCAAATCTTCCAGGCCGAAAGGGTATCCGTAGTTCTGAGCCGTTGGATTAGAAATCAAGGGCTAGGGTTAGATCTCACATATAACGAATTGGTAAGCCACCAGGGCCATTGGATCTGGGATCAACGGCCGATGATTTGCCACGCCCTAACCAAATCAGAACGGCCCGATTCTGTATCAACGGCCCAAATCTGATCGCGCGAAAGGGTAAACGATGTTATAATCTCGTCCATCCAACGCCTATCCGACGGCCCTGATTTATCCATCGAGGAGGCATCATCACAGCCGTCAATTCCAAGATGGACGACGCGTGGTCTTCTTCTCCCCGACAACCGAGCGCGGTGGAAAATATTCCCCACGACGGCGCTCCGACATCGACCCGCCCATGCGGTCCGTTGGATCCCCGAACTCCGACCGAATGCACTAGCGACGAACCGAAGGTCACCGGCGAGCTCGATCCTTTCTTCTCTCCTCGGTTCACTCCGTCTGCTCGACGACACAGCGATGCACAGGCCCCAGACACCGATTGGACAGAGCTATGCATAAAGGATGGCGAACGCGTGCAACGAAGACTCACCGGCATGGACTCGACGCTGATCCCCGGCCCCGGTGCAGGCGGCCCCACGGCGGCGCCCACGCAACAGCGACGGTCGAAGCAGTGTTCACGGCACCCTGCACTTTATGCCTGTGGCGGCGATGGAAAACACGACGCACAGGGAACAGGGTCGGAGGTAGCGACGTCTAATGGCCTGGATGAGTAAAGCGCCTCGGTATATATGTACCGTGGCCATGCCGATCAGAACGGCGCCGCCGATTTCTACGGAGTCGATCGCGCGAGATAGTTGAGCACAGCGCGGATTTCGGGGAAGAAGAGCGGAAGAAGATGAGCCACACGCGGCGAGGGACGCGGTAGAGAAGCTTGCCATGGGGAGGAACCAGGGGCCCGTCCGCGCGGTGGAATAGGGCATCCGGCCCGCGGAGCAGCGCCTGGAATCCAGGGCATGGCGTCAACGGATTCTGCGGCTCGCGGCACACCCGCCATGCGCGCCGAGAGGAGCGCGGCGGCTGCGGCTTCTGTTTGCGACCGAGCGGGGGAGAAGGGAGTGGTCCTGACGAGTGGGCCCAAGAAGTCAGAGAGCGGCCGCCAAGCGCGCGCGTGCGTGAGGTAGGGCTGAGTGCGCAGAAGATAGTTGACCAGTGGGGTCCTGGCGCCAGTGACACCGAGCTGCATGTAATGGGCCGTAGGGGAGATTGGGAAAATGGGCCGGCCAGGGAAGAAAGGGCCCAAGCGCAGGCTTCCTTTAATCTTTTACTTTTCCTTTTTCTGATTTATATTTTTCCCATCCCATTTGAATTCAAATTTCATACTTAAATATTTTGGTGAATTCTCCTCAGTTTGAAAGTATAATTTGTAAACTCTAGTCTTACTTTTATTTATACTTTTTATTTTGTATATACTTTCCTTTTCTTCTTATTTTAAAAACCCAAATTCCAATTCAAATCAAACCAAGTTTTAAATTCTAGATTTCAAATTTATGCACAAGTTTAAACTTTCACATGATGCACAATTACTACATAATGTTTCTTTATTTATTTTATTATGATCATTTACCTTTGAAAAGGGTGAGCTATAAAGTTTAATCACTTATAAATGGTACTTTGCTCAAATTTCTTCTACCAATCCCAAATTCAGAATTTGGGTGTTACAAATCCTACCCCCCTTAAAAATAATCTCGTCCTCGAGATTTGTAAGAGAAAGGATGTAGAAGACATTATTTGTAGTGTATAGGTTAGTTTGTTTTAATTAATTTTAATACCAAAACTCATTTTTTTTTTAACACAAATCATCAGGTGATTAGGAAAGCATGAGTATATATGGGTACAGCCATTTTATTATGCAGGATAGAAGATATTTTTAAAGCATATATAGGTTTGGGTAAGAAAGAGTAGGGTAAAGAAAGACTCCATCTAAGATTTGTGGCTCTTGATTCATCTTGATGATTTAGCTTGATCTTTGAAGGCTTGGGTTGGTGTTCATCCTCCCTTGATGAAGTTGATCATCTTCTTCCTTGTCGAGGTTGAGCTGTTCTTTTTCAGACCTTGGTGTCTTCATTCTTGGGGTTGCCACCAGAGTTAGGGACCTATGGTTTAAGATAGATTTGTGGGTGACAAGTAGGTAGAGCAGCTAGTTTAGTGGGTGGCTTAGGAGTTAAATGAGATTGGTCAAAATTTGGTTTGGTTGTTTGCCTCTAGATTGGTTGGATAGGTCATGTAACCTATTATGTGGGTCAAAATCTGGTTTGATGTCAAGTGGTGGTTGATAGATTATGCAATCCATTAAGACTTTATTGATTGGATAAGTTATGTAACTTGTTATATAGGTCGAGTTGTTGTGTATGGCCAAGTTGATATAAGTCTCCAAATTAGGTCTAAGTAATTTAGGAGTATGGCCTTATCCTTTCTACCAGCATTAAGTAACTCACACTAGATTAGACCATATTAAGTTAGGTATGATCTAGATTAGACTAGTTTAAGTTAGATAGATTTATCAGGGTAAAATATATCTTGTTAGGATATGTTAGAATCTTTTGAGATAGGATGGGGTATATGGTGTAGGTAGGTCAGAAGCTCTATTAGGTTAATCACAGAGGGATTATGCAACTATCGGATGGGTAAGGTAGTTGCATATGTATATGGTCAAGTTAATCTAGGGCATCAATTTAGCTTAAATCATTTTTATAGGAGTGAGGTCTAATCCATTTCACTAGTACTATCTAACATGTTTGATAAGCCACTTTAGATTAGATCATATTAGGTTAGATGAGATCTAAATTAGATTGGTATGACTGGTTTAACTAGATAAGGTCTAATTAATTTGCATTAGATCATGGTTGATAAACTAGGGTGGATAAGTATGCCTATTAGGATAAGATGGATCCATAAAGATAAGATAGAATCTTTTGAGGTCAGTTAGATCTATTAGGATGAGATAAAATTTTTTTTTTAAGATAAGATGAGTATCTTTTAAGATGAGATGGATCTTATTAAGATAAGGGAGAATCCTTTTAAGATAAGATGAATTGGTTAGAATGAGATCTTTTAGGATGAGATAAATTTCTTAAGCTGGATATGTTCCCATGGGAATAATCTAGGCTGTCTAGTTATTTTATAAATATATTTTTATACTTATGTATATATGCAGATGCAATTGTGGACATTACTCCACAACCCATCACACTCAATCAAAGATCCAAATCAAACAAGTATCATAAGAACAAACATTCAAATACATAAACACTTATAAAAATAATAGTTTTGTTTTTTTTTTGTTCCTAGGATTAGGTCTCTTATTCCTAAAGGTCACTTTAGGCACAGGATTTCAAAGTGTGAAATCCACATTTGCCTTTGGAAAGAAAAGATAAGAATAATCAGAGTCAAGCGGAAATAGATGAGAAAAGATTAAGACAAGTTTAGAAAAGAATCAGAGTAAGGTAAGTAAAGAATGGTTGTCCAGTTCTATCTAGGTTTCGTCCTACAGTCAACATTCCTCTGATACCACTTCTGTAACACCCGGATTTTAGGGGTCCAAAACCCGGGGTTAACATAAACACCAGGTATGCTGGGACCAAGTCTCAAACATATGATGTATAGTGGCACAGGATCGAATGTCACATCTTTATATATAACAGGAGTTCTATACAAAATAAGTAATTACATTATAAGGAGACAACGGTCCAGCAACCCAAAGTTGACTGGGAGACGACGACCTAGACCTCTCACGAACTCATCGCAGCATCCTCCATGAGCATCATCCTGCAGTACCTGTCCTTGACCTGTGGTGTGTGTGAGACAGCAAGAGTGAGCTCACATACGTTCATCGCTCAACAAGTTGTGGGGAATAATGTGCATGAACTCGCCAAAGGTGGGAGCTCACGTGAAGTGTAAGGCTTACCAAAGAAGATGGTTAGAGCTGAGCATTGCTTTTAAAGTTGGTCAAAATTTTATTAGCAGTTACTAAGTATAAGTAAATACCAAACCCAATTAAGTAATAGAACAAAAGTAACAACTTCACCTGCAATGCAATGCATATGACAAATTGAATTTAGTTCCATACTTTAATCATGTGAGGGTCCGAGCTGCTCATGACCGTGAGCACGGCTAGTATACCAGTTTTACACTCTGCAGAGGTTGCGCATCTTTACCCACAAGTCGTGTATCCCATGTTGCCAGGGTTTGCAAAGCCCTTAGACACTTCCGAGGTGAATGGCTAGGGATCCACTACGAGGCCTTTACAAAGTTCCACTAGCTTCCGAAAACCCGCTACAGTTTATAGGAAGATCCAGTGCAGGAATCCCTTGCAGGACCGCCATCGCAGCAAAATCCTCCCGAGGGCCTCCCTACACTGACCTCTCCCCTACTGCCCTTGCCCCTTTCGGGTAAGGTAGTCTTCCACTAGCTTTCCTAATTAATCAGCCAAGGGCATCCCATACTACCCTTGTGGTAGCACTGTTTTCCCGGGTGGTTGCTCCATGTTCCAATTAACATAATGATCTTAACATGAACTTTAAATAACAACTGATAACAAAAAGTGTAATCATGAATGGTAATGTGTATCTCTATACCCAAAACCACATATAGCACTAGCAAGTACTACCCAGAAAGTTCAGTGGTAAACAAGGTATAAAGATAGACAAACTAGGGTAACCTATTGGGTCCCATCAAAATTAACCTATGCAGATCATTATGATTAATTAGAACATGAGTGGGTAAAAAGAAGTGATCAAGGGCACAACTTGCCTGGGCCTTGAGAATCCAGGTACCAGGATGATTCTTCAGATGACTCGTGTCCTCACGCTAGTCGTAGCAATACAAACAAACATTGTATAGGCAAAATTAACATTACACCAAGCATGTAAATAAAATACACAGTAATAATCTAGACATTAAAATAAGATCACAGGAAAAAGAATTAGTAATTTTGGAGTTATAGGTTTTAAGTTATGAATTTTCAAAGGTTTAATGTGATTAAAATATGATTAAATAATAAATAAATTTTCTGACAGAGTTCATGTCAAAACAGTGATTCTAAATGGTAGAGAATATTATTACAAAATTTTAGGAATTGGAATGACTCAATTTGGAGCTAAAATTAATTTTCTATGAATTATCTAAGTTCTAGCAATTGTTTTCATATTAAAAATCTATTTTCTATTTTATTTATTCAATTTAAATGCTCACTGGACTGGGCCTCATTTACAGCAAAGCGAAGGGGGCCTGATGAAAAATCTCCAAGACACAACGCACCACTGCTAGGGACGGCGGGTTCGTTTCAAAATTCCATAGGGTCTCTTATGCAAATCTTCCAGGCCGAAAGGGTATCCGTAGTTCTGAGCCGTTGGATTAGAAATCAAGGGCTAGGGTTAGATCTCACATATAACGAATTGGTAAGCCACCAGGGCCATTGGATCTGGGATCAACGGCCGATGATTTGCCACGCCCTAACCAAATCAGAACGGCCCGATTCTGTATCAACGGCCCAAATCTGATCGCGCGAAAGGGTAAACGATGTTATAATCTCGTCCATCCAACGCCTATCCGACGGCCCTGATTTATCCATCGAGGAGGCATCATCACAGCCGTCAATTCCAAGATGGACGACGCGTGGTCTTCTTCTCCCCGACAACCGAGCGCGGTGGAAAATATTCCCCACGACGGCGCTCCGACATCGACCCGCCCATGCGGTCCGTTGGATCCCCGAACTCCGACCGAATGCACTAGCGACGAACCGAAGGTCACCGGCGAGCTCGATCCTTTCTTCTCTCCTCGGTTCACTCCGTCTGCTCGACGACACAGCGATGCACAGGCCCCAGACACCGATTGGACAGAGCTATGCATAAAGGATGGCGAACGCGTGCAACGAAGACTCACCGGCATGGACTCGACGCTGATCCCCGGCCCCGGTGCAGGCGGCCCCACGGCGGCGCCCACGCAACAGCGACGGTCGAAGCAGTGTTCACGGCACCCTGCACTTTATGCCTGTGGCGGCGATGGAAAACACGACGCACAGGGAACAGGGTCGGAGGTAGCGACGTCTAATGGCCTGGATGAGTAAAGCGCCTCGGTATATATGTACCGTGGCCATGCCGATCAGAACGGCGCCGCCGATTTCTACGGAGTCGATCGCGCGAGATAGTTGAGCACAGCGCGGATTTCGGGGAAGAAGAGCGGAAGAAGATGAGCCACACGCGGCGAGGGACGCGGTAGAGAAGCTTGCCATGGGGAGGAACCAGGGGCCCGTCCGCGCGGTGGAATAGGGCATCCGGCCCGCGGAGCAGCGCCTGGAATCCAGGGCATGGCGTCAACGGATTCTGCGGCTCGCGGCACACCCGCCATGCGCGCCGAGAGGAGCGCGGCGGCTGCGGCTTCTGTTTGCGACCGAGCGGGGGAGAAGGGAGTGGTCCTGACGAGTGGGCCCAAGAAGTCAGAGAGCGGCCGCCAAGCGCGCGCGTGCGTGAGGTAGGGCTGAGTGCGCAGAAGATAGCTGACCAGTGGGGTCCTGGCGCCAGTGACACCGAGCTGCATGTAATGGGCCGTAGGGGAGATTGGGAAAATGGGCCGGCCAGGGAAGAAAGGGCCCAAGCGCAGGCTTCCTTTAATCTTTTACTTTTCCTTTTTCTGATTTATATTTTTCCCATCCCATTTGAATTCAAATTTCATACTTAAATATTTTGGTGAATTCTCCTCAGTTTGAAAGTATAATTTGTAAACTCTAGTCTTACTTTTATTTATACTTTTTATTTTGTATATACTTTCCTTTTCTTCTTATTTTAAAAACCCAAATTCCAATTCAAATCAAACCAAGTTTTAAATTCTAGATTTCAAATTTATGCACAAGTTTAAACTTTCACATGATGCACAATTACTACATAATGTTTCTTTATTTATTTTATTATGATCATTTACCTTTGAAAAGGGTGAGCTATAAAGTTTAATCACTTATAAATGGTACTTTGCTCAAATTTCTTCTACCAATCCCAAATTCAGAATTTGGGTGTTACAGGTGGTACTTGCGGGGTCTAAGTGACTCGGGAAATCAAGGAAGGAAGCTCACTCGGTCTAAGTGACGTTTGAAAGAGGGAAAGGGTTGAAAGAGACCCGGTCTTTGTGACCACCTCAACGGGGAGTACGTTTGCAAGGACCGAACCTCGGTAAAACAAATCACCGTGTCATCCGCTCTTATTCGCTTGTGATTTGTTTTCCCCCTCTCTTTCGGACCCGATTATATTTCTAACGCTAACCTGGCTTGTAGTTGTGCTTAAACTTTATAAATTTCAGATTTGCCTATTCAACCCCCCCCCCCACTCTAAGCGACTATCAATTGGTATCAGAGCCCGATACTTCATTAAGAGCCTAACCGCTCGAAGTGATGTCGGGAGCTCACGCCAAGAAGGAGATGGTAACTGGCGAGAAGCCCGCCACAAGCCACGGGAAGGCTCCATCGGGGGAGTCCAGCAACAAGAAGAGGGAGGAGTCACCTCCCCGCGTCAAGTCGCACCCTCTACATCTACCATCGGGGAAGCCCGCCACAAGCCACAAGCCACGGGAAGGCTCCATCGAGGAAGCCCGCCACAAGCCACGGGAAGGCTCCATCGGGGAAAATGTCATGTTACATGCTAAGATTGATGAATTAAATTTTGCAAACCCTCTACATCTACCATTGAGCATGTTACTATTTGTACTAGATGTAGAGACATTAATGTTGATGCTATTCATGATCACCTAGCTCTAATTAAACAACAAAATGATCACATAGCTCAACTTAGTGCCAAAATTAATGAGCATGACTTAGAAAATAAAAAATTTAAATTTGCTAGAAGCATGCTCTATAGTGGGAGACGCCCTGGCATTAAGGATGGCATTGGCTTTCAACAGGGAGACAATGTCAAGCTTAGTGCCCCTAAGAAATTGTCTAACTTTGTTAAGGGCAAGGCTCCCATGGTTCAGGATAACGAGGGTTACATTTTGTACCCTGCCGGTTATCCCGAACACAAAATTAGGAGAATTCTTTCTAGGAAGTCTCACTCTGGCTCTCATCATGCTTTTATGTATAAGAGTGAGGCATCTAGCTCTAGGCAATAAACCCATGTTAAATTGCCTAAAAAGAAATCTCCTAGTGCATCAAATGAACATAACATCTCATTTAAGATGTTTGATGCATCATATGTTTTAACTAACAAATCAGGCAAAATAGTTGCCAAATATGTTGGGGGCAAACAAAAGGGGTCAAAGACTTGTGTTTGGGTACCCAAGGTGCTTGTTTCTAATGTCAAAGGACCCAAGACCGTTTGGGTACCTAAGAACAAGGCCTAAATTTGTTTTATAGGTTTATGCATCCGTGGGCTCAAGTTGGATAGTTGATAGAGGGTGCACAAACCACATGATAGGGGAGAAAAGGATGTTCTCCTCCTATGAGAAAAACCATGTTCCCTAAAGAGCTATCACATTCGGGATGGAAATCAAGGTTTGATCAAAGGACTTGGTAAAATTGCTATATCACTTGACCAATCTATTTCCAATGTTTTTCTTGTAGATTCTTTAGATTACAACTTGCTTTCTGTTTCTCAATTATGCAAAATGGGTTACAACTATCTTTTTACGGATATAAGTGTTACTGTATTTAGAAGAAGTGATGATTCAGTAGCATTTAAGGGAGTGTTAGAGGGTCAGCTATACTTAGTTGATTTTAATAGAGCTGAACTCGACACTTGCTTAATTGCTAAGACTAACATGGGTTGGCTCTGGCATCGCCGACTAGCCCACGTTGGGATGAAGAATCTCCACAAACTTCTAAAGGGAGAACACATTTTGGGACTAACAAATGTTCATTTTGAGAAAGACAGGGTTTGTAGTGCATGTCAAGCAGGGAAGCAAGTTGGTATTCATCATCCACATAAGAACATCATGACGACCGACAGGCCGCTTGAGCTACTCCACATGGATCTATTTGGCCCGATAGCTTACATAAGCATCAGCGGGAGTAAGTATTGTCTTGTTATTGTGGATGACTATTCTCGCTTCACTTGGGTGTTCTTTTTGTAGGAAAAATCACAAACCCAAGAGACCTTAAAGGGATTATTGAGACGGGCGCAAAAAGAGTTCGGCTTAAGGATCAAAAAGATTAGAAGCGACAACGGAACGGAGTTCAAGAACTCACAAATAGAAGGCTTCCTTGAGGACGAGGGCATCAAGCATGAGTTCTCTTCTCCCTACACACCACAACAAAATGGTGTAGTGGAGAGGAAGAATAGAACTCTACTTGACATGGCGAGGACCATGCTTGATGAGTACAAGACTTCGGACCGGTTTTGGACGGAAGCAATCAACAC
Organism: Zea luxurians; assembly: GCA_029449295.1. Lineage (NCBI taxonomy): Eukaryota > Viridiplantae > Streptophyta > Magnoliopsida > Poales > Poaceae > Zea > Zea luxurians. The sequence continues at coordinate 72,508,186 of JAOPSE010000008.1, forward strand.
CGCTTGCTACGCCATCAACCGTCTTTATCTTCACCGAATCCTCAAGAAGACATCATATGAACTCCTCACCGGTAAAAAGCCTAATGTTTCATATTTTAGAGTCTTTGGTAGCAAATGCTTTATTCTTGTTAAAAGAGGTAGAAAATCTAAATTTGCTCCTAAGGCTGTAGAAGGCTTTTTACTTGGTTATGATTCAAACACAAGGGCATATATAGTCTTTAACAAGTCCACTGGACTAGTTGAAGTTTCTTGTGACATTGTGTTTGATGAGACTAATGGCTCTCAAGTAGAGCAAGTTGATCTTGATGAGCTAGATGATGAGGAGGCTCCTTGCGTCGCCCTAAGGAACATGTCCATTGGGGATGTGTGTCCTAAGGAATCCGAAGAGCCTCCACATGCACAAGATCAACCATCTTCCTCCATGCAAGCATCTCCACCAACCCAAGATGAGGATCAAGCTCAAGATGATGAAAATGAAGATCAAGAAGAGCCACCTCAAGAGGAGGACAATGATCAAGGGGGAGATGTCAATGATCAAGACAAGGAAGATGATGATGGTCAAAGACCACCTCACCCAAGAGTCCACCAAGCAATGCAAAGAGATCACCCCGTGAACACCATCCTCGGCGATATTGAAAAGGGGGTAACCACTCGATCTCGTGTTACTCATTTTTGTGAACATTACTTCTTTGTGTCTTCTATTGAGCCATAGAGGGTGGAAGACGCATTAAGGGATTTGGATTGGGTGTTGACAATGCAAGAGGAACTCAACAATTTCACGAGGAATGAGGTAAGGTATCTTGTTCCATGTCCTAATCAAAATGTTGTAGAAACCAAGTGTGTCTTCCACAACAAGCAAGATGAGCATGGTGTGGTGACAAGGAACAAAGCCCGACTTGTGGCCAAGGGATATTCACAAGTACATTCTGAGCCTCCTTCTGTAAAATTCAGAGAAGCAAAATTCTGTAGCTCTTTCTACCGCCAAAGCCGAGTACATTGCTGCAGGCCATTGCTGCGCGCAATTGCTTTGGATGAGGCAAACCCTTAGGGACTATGGTTACAAATTAACCAAAGTTCCTCTCCTATGTGATAATGAGAGTGCAATCCGCATGGCGGATAATCCCGTTGAGCACAGGCGCACTAAGCACATAGCCATTCGGTATCACTTTTTGAGGGATCACCAACGACGGGGGGATATCGAGATTGCATATGTTAGCACCAAAGAACAATTAGCCGATATCTTCACCTAGCCATTAGATGAGAAAACTTTTACCAAACTTAGGCATAAGCTAAACATTCTTGATTCTAGGAATTTTGATTGATACCTTGCACACATAGCTCATTTATATACCTTTGATCATCTCTTTCATATGCTATGACTAATGCGTTTTTTCAAGTGTATTTCATGCTAAGTCATAGATTGAAAGGGAAATGGAGTCTTCGACGAAGACAAGGCTTCCACTCCACTCCATCGAATTATTCATCCTTCGCCGTCGCTCCACACCGCTCTCCAATTTGGTATAATCTTCACTCCTATATTATTTATCAAAGGGGGAGAAAGTTTTGAAAAAAGGCTTATATTTCACTCACAAGTATCCGTTTTTGGCGATTCATGCCAAAGGGGGAGAAAGTACTAGCCCAAAGCAAAAGGACCGCACCACCACCAATTTCAAAAATGTAGTCTTTCAAATTTGTATTAAAAGAAGGTTTTTCATTGGTATCTTATTTTTTATAGAATTTCAAATTGGTATAAAATCTTCAAAATTATTATCTAAAATCTAAAACCCTCTTGAACACTAAGAGGAGAATTTCTTTGAGGGGGAGTTTTGTTTAGTCAAAGGAAAAGCATTTGAAACAGGGGGAGAAAATTTCAAATCTTGAAAATGCTTCTCAAAATCTTATTCATTTACCTTTGACTATTTGCAAAAAGACTTTGAAAAGAATTTATAAAAGAGTTTGCAAAAACAAAACAAGTGGTGCAAGCGTGGTCCAAAATGTTAAAATAGAAGAAAGCATCCATGCATATCTTATGAAATGTAAATTGGTTTAAATCCAAGTAACCTTTGCACTTACCTTATGCAAACTAGTTCAATTCTGCACTTATATATTTGCTTTGGTTTGTGCTGGCATTAATCACCAAAAGGGGGAGATTGAAAGGGAAATAGGCTTACACCTTTTCCTAAATGATTTTGGTGGTTGAATTGCCCAACACAAATAATTGGACTAACTAGTTTGCTCTAGATTATAAGTTCTACAGGTGCCAAAAGTTCAACACAAACCAATAAAAAAGGTCTAAGAAAGGGTTAAAATAAAAAGAGCAAAAGAAAACCGAAGGTTGCCCTGGTCTGGCGCACCGGACTGTCTGGTGTGCCACCGGACAGTGTCCGGTGCACCAAGAAGATCAACTCCAAACTTGCTACCTTCGGGAATTCTGGGAGCCACTCCGCTATAATTCACCGGACTGTCCGGTGTGCCAAGCGGAGCAAAGGCTACCTGCGCTAACGGTCGTCTGCAACGGCTATAGTGAACAGTGCCGACTGCGCGTGCAGAGTCAGAGCATGCGCCAGAAGGCGCACCGGACAGTGAACAGTGACTGTCCGGTGCACCATCGGACTGTCCGGTGGCCCATATGTCAGAAGCTCCAACGGTCGAACCCTAACGGTTGGGTGACGTGGCTGGCGCACCGGACAGTGTCCGGTGCGCCATACGACAGCAGCCTTCCCCAACGGCCATTTTGGTGGTTGGGGCTATAAATACCCCCCCAACCACCACACTTCAATGCATCCAAGCATTCACTACTCCTCATTCAATACAAGAGCAATACACAACACTCCAAGACACAAATCAAAGCCACCGATCGAATCAAAGTCCACGATTCAACTCTAGTTTTTAGGACTTGTGAGAAGATCGACTTGTGTTCTTTTGTTGTTCTTGTTGCTTGGTTGGCCTTTCTTCTTTCTCTCATTCTTACTCTCAAGCCTTGTAAGCAAAGCAAGAGACACCAATTGTGTGGTGGTCCTTGCAGGGTCTAAGTGATCCGGGAAATCAAGGAAGGAAGCTCACTCGGTCTAGGTGACCGTTTGAGAGAGGGAAATGGTTGAAAGAGACCCGGTCTTTGTGACCACCTCAACGGGGAGTAGGTTTACAAGAACCGAACCTCGGTAAATCAAATCACCGTGTCATCCGCTCTTATTCGCTTGTGATTTGTTTTCACCCTCTCTTTCGGACTCGATTATATTTCTAACGCTAACCCCGGCTTGTAGTTGTGCTTAATGTTTATAAATTTTAGATTTGCCTATTCACCCCCCCCCCCCCTCTAGGCGACTTTCAGTTTCCCAGTATTATCTTATTTTGCTAGAGATATTCTTCTTGTTCCTGTTTCAACTGTTTTTTCTGAGGCCACATTCAGCATAGTGGGTAGAATTATTGAAGAAAGGAGATCCTCTCTTGCACCTGAGACAGTGGAGGCCATCACCTGCCTTTAGGGGTGGGCACATTTTTACCAGAAACCGAAAACCGAACCGTACCGAACCGAAATTTCGACTTTTTCGGTAGTTCGGTTCGGTTTCGGTTTTTGTATCTCAAAAGTTCGGTTTTCGATATCGTAATCGGTTTCCACCGAAATACCAAAAAACCGAATTACCTAACTTTATCAATTTTAAACTTTGGCTATTCGATTATATGAACTAAATGTGTGAAACAATTAAATTGTTATTGTAACACCCGGTTTTAAGGAACAAAGCCAGGTGCATCTCATACATGCGCCAAGAAGACAACATATATAATAACAGAGTGTATAGAGATAAATGTCATAAAACATCAGAGTATTTATTACATAGCGGAAGACTTATTACAAAATAAAATAATAAAGGTAAAACGAACTAAGGATCGTTGGCGCCAATGTCGACTGAGAAACGCCACCTAGATCAGATCATACTCCTCGCCTTGTGGCTCCTCCTGAACCACCTGATCTTCTCCTGTGGGGGGGTGTGAGACAGCAAGGGTGAGCTCACACATGATCATAGCTCAACAAGTTGTGGGGAACCAGTGGACATAAACTCACAAAGGTGTGAGTTCATGTGATGTGTAAGGCTTAATCAATGACAGGGGTTAAAGCTGAGCATTGCTTTTAAGTAGTTGGTCAAAATTTTATTAGCAGTTACTAAGTGTAAGTAAATACCAAACCATAAATAAAGTAATAGAACAGAATTAATAATAAACCCATGCAATGCGAATGACAAATTGAATTTTAGTTCCATAATTTAAACATCAGAGAGTCCTGAGCTGCTCATGACCGCGAGCACGGCTAGTATACCAGTTTTACACTCTGCAGAGGTTGTACCCTTTACCCACAAGTCATGTTACCCATCTGCCAAGGGATCGCGACTTCCCATACACCTCTACCTAGGAAGCGCGGCAGGGCAACACTACGAGGCCTTTACAAAGTTCCACTAGCTTCCGAAAACCCGCTACAGTTTATAGGAAGTTCCAATGCAGGGTTCCTGGCTGACCGCCATCGCAGCAAAATCAACCAGGGACCTCCCTACACTGACCACTCCCCTACTGCCCTTGCCCCTTTCGGGTAAGGTAGTCTTCCACTAGCTTTCCTAATTAGTCAGCCAAGGGGTCCCATTCCTCCCTTGTGGTGGCACGTGGTTCTCAAGTTAAGCTCTATGTTCCAATTAACATTAATGATCTCAACATGAACATAAACAGAATAACAAGAATAATTGGAACATAGATATAATAAATGATTATCCCAAAACCATGTAAAGCAATAGCAAACTACCCAAGTAATTCAGGGGTAAACAAGGTAATGAGATAAACAATCTAGGGTGACCTATTGGGTCCCATCAAAATTAACCTATGCATGGATAAGTGATATTAGAGAACATTATTGGGTAAAAAGTGGTCAAGGGCACAACTTGCCTTCAATGAGCTCCTGCTCAGCTATCTCAACTTGTTGCTCACCAGGATCCTCAACAACGGGCTCTTCTACTCGCCACAATACAAACAAGCACAGTGCATATAGAGAAATTAACATTGCACCAAACATATATACAAAATACACAGTAATAATCTACACATTAAAATAAAATTCTAGGAACAGAAATCATAATTTTTGGAGTTATAGATTTTAAGTTATGGATTTTCAAAGGTTTTATGTGTTTTAAATAGGATTAAGTGATAAATAAATTTCTTACTGTTTTCATGACATAACAGAGGCTCTAGGTGAAAGAGAACAATATTACAAAATTTTAGCAACTGGAATGGGTCAATTTGGAGTTCAAATGCATTTTCTATGAATTATTGAAGTTCTAGCCATTATTTTCCTATTAAAAATCCATTTATAAATCATTTTCTCTGGTTTTATAATGTTCTGGACTGGGCCTCGAATACCAGAGACAACAGGGTTTAATCTACAAAAGTTCCTGTGACTCGGACTCAACCCACGCAGGACTGCGGGTTGATTTCTGCATTGGTCAGGGTTTCTTATGCAAAAGGCTTCGTCCGAAGGGGTATCAGTTGTTTTCGGCCGTCCGATCGACTTTGGGCGACCAGGATTAAATCCGCACGCGATTGAACCGGTATTCCATTGCGACCGTCGGATCGCAAATGGACATCTGTGATTTAAAACGCCCCCGATCACACCGCGAACGACCGATCTGGATCGGACGGTCAACAGTCGCACACGCCGGACAGGTAAGCAACTTCTAATCTCCACCACCGCTTTTAGATCTAACGGTCAACCATGCGTCTTCCTCCGCGCGACCGAGCAAATGGTGGCGCCGCCCAAGCGGACGACGGCGGACCCATCACCGGTGGACACCAATCGTGCATTACCCCCCCCCCCCCCGTTTTCTAATTCATCGCAGCTACACATTGCGCATTGCATAACGAAGACAAGGATGGGCTGGTTACCAGTGATCGATGCCTCGGTGACGCCGATCGCGACGTGCGGCGGACAGTGGCGGAGGAACGAAGTACGGTGAGGAATTCAGGCCGCTTCCTTGATCAGCTCTCCCAGATACGCCCACGGACGGTTTCGGTAGTTGCCCCCGACCACGCTGGACGCTTTGCCACGGCCGGATCTTCCCGCAGGACGGATTTAGCCGGCGGCGGTGCGAATCGGTGCGGTGGCGCGGTTAGGGGCAAGTAGTGAGCTCGGGCCGGCGCTGGGTTGATGGGAGAGGTGGAGCAGGGCGCATCGGCTGCCCATTTAACGCCTGTGGACTCGGCACGAGGGCGGAAGGGGTCTTCCTTGCTCCACCGGCAATGGCGGCGGAAGGTGCGCGAGGTGGGTGAGAAGAAAGCGCTGACAACGATGGCCCACAAGTCAATGACCAGCGGCGCACGCACGGACGGAAATTTCTGGCGAGTGGACCCCGCGTGTAAGCGAAACACAAGAGTAGGCACGCGCGCGCGCGGAGCTGACCGATGGGCCCCACTTGTCGGCGCCGGTTTTTGGTGGTCTGGGCCGCGCTGAGGGAAATGGATAGTGGGCCGAAATGGGCGTTTTCGGTCCAGTTAGCTGAGTTGTTTTATTCTTTTATTTCCAATTCTTTTTCTTCCCTTTTTTTTATTTTCAAATCCAAATTTGAATTCAAATTTGCCTTCGCACTTTGTGCAGAATTTGTGCTCAGATTATATTGTGAATCTAAGGAAATACCACTTTGGGAAATATTTTATTTATATTTTATATTCTTTCTTTTTCTTTTCTTATTCCCAACCCTAGTTTTCTATTTATGATTTTAATCCAACTTCTAGTAAATATTTCCTTACTATTATTATCCCTATTATTTTATTTAATGCACAATCATATAAAAACTCAGCATGATGCAGGGTTTATTTGGGTGTTATTGGTCATTTAATCCCCCTTTTTATGGTGCTTATTCACATGTGGTAGTAACTAAAGATGGTACACACATATATATATAAGGAAAATGTTCTCTTTTCGTAAGAGTTACAAATTTAGGTATTACAAATCCTACCCCCCTTAAAAATAATCTCGTCCTCGAGATTAAGAAGGTCTAGGGAAAAGGTGGGGAAAATCTATGCGAAGCTCTTCTTCTCTTTCCCAAGTTGCTTCATCTTCACCGTGGTGACTCCATTGCACTTTGCACATCTTTATCACCTTATTTCTTGTAACTCGAGTCAATGTATCCAAAATCTTGATCGGGTACTCCGTGTAAGTCAAATCACCCTGAACACTAAGCTCTTCCATTGGTAACTGTTCCTCAGGGACACGGAGACACTTCTTAAGTTGAGATACGTGGAACACGTTATGCACATCTGATAGACTATCCGGTAAATCGAGTTGGTATGCCATCTCCCCAACTCTTCTAAAGATCAAGAATGGTCCAATGTAGCGAGGGGACAATTTTCCCTTAACTTTAAATCTCCTCATTCCACGCAGTGGTGACACCTTGAGGTACACGTAATCTCCTTCTTCAAATTCCAGTGGTCTCCTTCTATTATCAGCATAGCTCTTTTGCCTGGTTTGAGCCACTCTCAAATTTTCTCGAATTATACGAACTTGTTCTTCTGCTTCTTGAATCAGTTCAGGCCCAAAGAACTGTCTCTCTCCAGTCTGATCCCAATATAAAGGAGTCCTGCACTTCCTCCCATATAAAGCTTCAAAAGGTGACATCTTCAGACTGGCCTGGTAACTATTATTGTACGAGAACTCAGCATAAGGCAGACTCTTATCCCAACTTCCTCCATGCTGAAGGGCACATGCTCTCAACATATCTTCCAAAACTTGGTTTGTCCTTTCAGTCTGTCCATCAGTCTGAGGGTGATAAGCTGTACTAAAATTCAACTTTGTACTCATGTTCTCATGAAAACTTCTCCAAAACCTTGAGGTAAACTGCGAACCTCGATCAGACACGATCTTCTTTGGTACTCCATGTAAACACACAATCCGAGCCATATATAACTCTGCTAGCTGAGAACCTTTATAAGTAGTCTTCACAGGAATAAAGTGAGCCACTTTAGTCAATCTATCCACAATCACCCATATAGCATCATATCCTTTCTGGGTGCGAGGCAATCCAGTAATGAAATCCATACCAATCTCTTCCCATTTCCACTCGGGTATCTTCAGTGGATGCAGTAGTCCAGCTGGCCTCTGATGTTCAGCCTTAACTCTTTGACATACATCGCACATAGCCACATGTGCAGCTACATCTCTTTTCAATCCATACCACCAATACTTCCGCTTCAAATCCTGATACATCTTGGTACTACCAGGATGAATAGAATAATCCGAATCATGGGCCTCCTTTAAAATAGTCTCCCGAAGGCTTTTAATATCAGGGACACACATCCTGTCCTTGAACCATACAGTGCCCTGCTCATCTTCCGTAAATTCCGGAACTCGACCTTCAGTAATCAGATCCTTAATCTCTTTTATTTTAGCATCATCAACTTGTCCTTTGCGGATCTCTTGCTCCAAAGTAGGTTCCACATCAATAGTAACTCCCTCAGTATGAGCAACTATCCCCAGGTTAAGTCTCCTGAAGTCCTCAACAATCTCATCGGGTAGCTGGGCAACAATAGCTGAATGAACATGCTCTTTGCGACTCAAGGCATCTGCAACCAAATTTGCCTTACCCGGGTGATAGTGAATCTCCAAATCATAATCCTTAATAAGCTCCAACCAACGGCGTTGCCTAAGGTTGAGATCCTTCTGAGTGAATATATACTTCAAACTCTTATGATCCGTGTACACTTGGCACTTGGTCCCTATGATATAATGTCTCCAAATCTTAAGTGCATGCACAACGGCTGCCAATTCCAAGTCATGAGTGGGGTAGTTCAATTCATGCCTCCGTAACTGACGAGAAGCATAAGCAATCACATGTCCTTCTTGCATGAGCACACATCCAAGTCCTTGGCCACATGCATCACAATAAATGTCAAATCCCTTCTGTAGGTCTGGCATAATCAACACTGGGGGCGACATCAATCTTTTCTTCAATAGATCAAAGCTGTCTTGACACTTCTCGTCCCACTTAAATTCTTTTCCTTTCTCCAAAAGCGAAGTCATAGGCTTGGCAATCTTAGAAAATCCTTCGATAAACCTCCGATAATATCCAGCAAGTCCTAAGAAACTCCGAATCTCAGTAACTGTAGTGGGTACTCTCCACTCCATTATCTCCTTAACTTTAGCAGGATCCACTGCTATTCCTCCATTAGAAATAATATGACCAAGAAATGGCACCTCGCCAATCCAAAACTCGCACTTGCTGAACTTGGCATAGAGTTGATTATCTCGTAGCTTCTGTAGCACCAACCTCAGATGTTCCTCGTGATCACTATCACTCTGAGAATAAATAAGAATATCGTCGATAAACACCACGACGAATCTGTCCAAATAATCCATAAACACCTTGTTCATTAAGTTCATAAAATACGCTGGTGCATTGGTTAATCCAAACGACATCACAGTGAACTCATATAATCCATATCGAGTCGAGAAAGCCGTCTTGGGAATATCCGATGGTCTAATCCTCATCTGATGGTAACCGGATCGGAGATCAATCTTCGAGAATACTCTAGCACCTCTCATCTGATCGAATAAATCTTCAATACAGGGCAACGGATACTTGTTCTTCACTGTAACATCATTAAGAGATCTATAATCCACACACATCCGCTGCGATCCATCCTTCTTCTGTACAAACAAAACCGGTGCTCCCCAAGGTGAGGAACTCGGACGAATGTACCCAGCCTCTTGTAACTCAGTTAACTGCTTCTTAAGTTCCTTCAACTCCTCTACGGACATCCTATATGGCCGTTTAGAAATAGGGGCGGTTCCAGGTAAGAGATCAATAACAAACTCAACTTCTCTATCAGGTGGCATCCCTGGTAACTCCTCTGGAAAGACATCCGGAAAATCTCTAACCACCCGGATGTTGTCACCAACAAACTCCTCAGGTATAAAGAACATTGCACGCATGGGTGAGGAGGTTACTGCAATATTAACTTGAAATCTTTCTCCTTTAGTGGTAGTGAGTTCTACGGTACCTCTACCACATGCTATAACGGCCTTTGCCTTTCTTAGCCATGACATACCAAGGATCAGATCTATACTGCTCGACTCCAATATTATAGCAGTAGCTCCAAATTCTCTACCCATAATGGTTAATGTCAATCTACGTGTCATTTGATTCGCCTCAACAGGCCCTTTAGGTGTAATTACTATCATGGGTTTTCTCATATTTAGCAGTGGTATTTCATTTGTGTTGGCATATCTAGCAGACATGAATGAATGTGTAGCACCAGAATCAAATAATATGGTTGCAGGAATTGCATTAACATAAAACATACCAATTACGAGGTCCCCTCCATCCGGAGTAGCATCAACGCTGACTTGATTAACCTTGGCAATAGAATATCCCTTGCCAGGGGTCTGTTGCTTGTTATGAGCTGGAGTAGTAGCAATCCTCTGTGGGCAGACATTTGCATAATGACCAATCTTCCCACACTTGAAACATTGAGTGCCCGGACTCTGTCCTGCAAACTTCGTCGGGGTGCCAGTGGGGGTAGCCTGTCGAGGAGGTGGAGTCCTCAGTGGTGATTGCTGAACTGGGCGCGGTCCTCCAGGTCGAGTCGGTGTACCCTATGGTGAACTGTAGCGAGGACGAACACTGCTGCTTCCTTGTCCTTGAGATATTGCTTTCCTCTTCAAATCACCCAGCTGAACACGCTTGTGTTCAATAGCAAGAGCCTTATCCAACAGTCTCTGAAATGATGGAAATGTGTGTGCCACTAGAGCATACTGCAGTGGTCCATTAAGTCCTTCAATGAAATGCTCCTGCTTCCTCTCGTCTTCAGCAACTTCTTCAGGGGCATATCTGGATAACTGAATAAACTTGTCGCGGTATTCGCTGACTGACATACTTCCTTGCTTCAGCGACAGAAACTCCTTCTTCTTGATCTTTATCATCCCAGCTGGAATATGGTAGTTCCTGAACTGTGTACTAAACTCTGCCCAAGTAATAGCATCAGCAGCATCGTGGGCAGCAGTATATGAATCCCACCAGTCAACAGCAGGACCAGTCAGACGTCCAGAAGCATATAAAACCTTCTCCCGGTCCGTGCACTGTGCATTATTCAGCATCTTCTCAACGGACTTCAGCCAATCATCCGCGTCCAGTGGATCAGGTGAGCTAGCGAATGTAGGTGGCTTATGACTCATGAACTCCCGGTGCTTATCACGAGGAGGAGCTGGTGGTGGTGGTGGAGGCAGTGGCACTTGTTGCTGCTGTTGTTGCTGTTGCATTTGTTGTTGCAGCTGCTGTTGTTGTGCCCTCCTTTCCTGGCGTATCTCATCTCGCTCCTGGCGCAACTCCTGGCGTATATCTTCTCTTTCCTGACGCATCTCCTGGCGTTATTGCTGCATCTGGGCACGCATATCAGCCATAGTGTCTGCCATTTGCTGCATCACCGCCATCTGAGCAGCAACCAGTGGATCAACTCCGCCTGGTGGAGGATTAGGAGGATTCATCTCTGCAGGTTGTGGCTGGGGTTGTCTGTATATTCTCCGAGTGTGTCGATTAGGAGGCAAATCAATTCCACCACCTCGCCTGGTATTGACCATCTGAGATAGATACATATGGTAAGAGAATAGTAGACAAGGCAGGTATTTACAAATCAGGTTACTTTGGGGGATTTTATTAGCTAAGCAGATTAATAGTTCACCTACTAAAGCTAGTTCAATACCTTATGTTGGTACATGCTAAGATGTCCCTCTATAATAATTCAATCAATCAAAGAAGCAAATCAGGCATTTAGCATCAGCACAATCGAACAACATTTTTAAAGAAAATAGTTTTAAATTTTGTCTTGGGTTCCCTATCTCTTAAAAAGATCATAGTGGTAGGATTCCAAGGTGTGAAATCCATCTTGTCTTAGAGTAGAAAAGGTAAGAATAATCAGAGTAGAGTAGCAAAAGGTGAGACAAGTTCAAGATAAGGTAAGTATGGAATGAATCAGAGTAAGATAAGTAGATAAGGGTTTGTCCGTTTCTATCTAGGTTTCGTCCTACAGTCAACATTTCCTCTGATACCACTTCTGTAACACCCGGTTTTAAGGAACAAAGCCAGGTGCATCTCATACATGCGCCAAGAAGACAACATATATAATAACAGAGTGTATAGAGATAAATGTCATAAAACATCAGAGTATTTATTACATAGCGGAAGACTTATTACAAAATAAAATAATAAAGGTAAAACGAACTAAGGATCGTCGGCGCCAATGTCGACTGAGAAACGCCACCTAGATCAGATCATACTCCTCGCCTTGTGGCTCCTCCTGAACCACCTGATCTTCTCCTGTGGGGGGGTGTGAGACAGCAAGGGTGAGCTCACACATGATCATAGCTCAACAAGTTGTGGGGAACCAGTGGACATAAACTCACAAAGGTGTGAGTTCATGTGATGTGTAAGGCTTAATCAATGACAGGGGTTAAAGCTGAGCATTGCTTTTAAGTAGTTGGTCAAAATTTTATTAGCAGTTACTAAGTGTAAGTAAATACCAAACCATAAATAAAGTAATAGAACAGAATTAATAATAAACCCATGCAATGCGAATGACAAATTGAATTTTAGTTCCATAATTTAAACATCAGAGAGTCCTGAGCTGCTCATGACCGCGAGCACGGCTAGTATACCAGTTTTACACTCTGCAGAGGTTGTACCCTTTACCCACAAGTCATGTTACCCATCTGCCAAGGGATCGCGACTTCCCATACACCTCTACCTAGGAAGCACGGCAGGGCAACACTACGAGGCCTTTACAAAGTTCCACTAGCTTCCGAAAACCCGCTACAGTTTATAGGAAGTTCCAATGCAGGGTTCCTGGCTGACCGCCATCGCAGCAAAATCAACCAGGGACCTCCCTACACTGACCACTCCCCTACTGCCCTTGCCCCTTTCGGGTAAGGTAGTCTTCCACTAGCTTTCCTAATTAGTCAGCCAAGGGGTCCCATTCCTCCCTTGTGGTGGCACGTGGTTCTCAAGTTAAGCTCTATGTTCCAATTAACATTAATGATCTCAACATGAACATAAACAGAATAACAAGAATAATTGGAACATAGATATAATAAATGATTATCCCAAAACCATGTAAAGCAATAGCAAACTACCCAAGTAATTCAGGGGTAAACAAGGTAATGAGATAAACAATCTAGGGTGACCTATTGGGTCCCATCAAAATTAACCTATGCATGGATAAGTGATATTAGAGAACATTATTGGGTAAAAAGTGGTCAAGGGCACAACTTGCCTTCAATGAGCTCCTGCTCAGCTATCTCAACTTGTTGCTCACCAGGATCCTCAACAACGGGCTCTTCTACTCGCCACAATACAAACAAGCACAGTGCATATAGAGAAATTAACATTGCACCAAACATATATACAAAATACACAGTAATAATCTACACATTAAAATAAAATTCTAGGAACAGAAATCATAATTTTTGGAGTTATAGATTTTAAGTTATGGATTTTCAAAGGTTTTATGTGTTTTAAATAGGATTAAGTGATAAATAAATTTCTTACTGTTTTCATGACATAACAGAGGCTCTAGGTGAAAGAGAACAATATTACAAAATTTTAGCAACTGGAATGGGTCAATTTGGAGTTCAAATGCATTTTCTATGAATTATTGAAGTTCTAGCCATTATTTTCCTATTAAAAATCCATTTATAAATCATTTTCTCTGGTTTTATAATGTTCTGGACTGGGCCTCGAATACCAGAGACAACAGGGTTTAATCTACAAAAGTTCCTGTGACTCAGACTCAACCCACGCAGGACTGCGGGTTGATTTCTGCATTGGTCAGGGTTTCTTATGCAAAAGGCTTCGTCCGAAGGGGTATCAGTTGTTTTCGGCCGTCCGATCGACTTTGGGCGACCAGGATTAAATCCGCACGTGATTGAACCGGTATTCCATTGCGACCGTCGGATCGCAAATGGACATCTGTGATTTAAAACGCCCCCGATCACACCGCGAACGACCGATCTGGATCGGACGGTCAACAGTCGCACACGCCGGACAGGTAAGCAACTTCTAATCTCCACCACCGCTTTTAGATCTAACGGTCAACCATGCGTCTTCCTCCGCGCGACCGAGCAAATGGTGGCGCCGCCCAAGCGGACGACGGCGGACCCACCACCGGTGGACGCCAATCGTGCATTACCCCCCCCCTGTTTTCCAATTCATCGCAGCTACACATTGCGCATTGCATAACGAAGACAAGGATGGGCTGGTTACCAGTGATCGATGCCTCGGTGACGCCGATCGCGACGTGCGGCGGACAGTGGCGGAGGAACGAAGTACGGTGAGGAATTCAGGTTGCTTCCTTGATCAGCTCTCCCAGATACGCCCACGGACGGTTTCGGTAGTTGCCCCCGACCACGCTGGACGCTTTGCCACGGCCGGATCTTCCCGCAGGACGGATTTAGCCGGCGGCGGTGCGAATCGGTGCGGTGGCGCGGTTAGGGGCAAGTAGTGAGCTCGGGCCGGCGCTGGGTAGATGGGAGAGGTGGAGCAGGGCGCATCGGCTGCCCATTTAACGCCTGTGGACTCGGCACGAGGGCGGAAGGGGTCTTCCTTGCTCCACCGGCAATGGCGGCGGAAGGTGCGCGAGGTGGGTGAGAAGAAAGCGCTGACAACGATGGCCCACAAGTCAATGACCAGCGGCGCACGCACGGACGGAAATTTCTGGCGAGTGGACCCCGCGTGTAAGCGAAACACAAGAGTAGGCACGCGCGCGCGCGGAGCTGACCGATGGGCCCCACTTGTCGGCGCCGGTTTTTGGTGGTCTGGGCCGCGCTGAGGGAAATGGATAGTGGGCCGAAATGGGCGTTTTCGGTCCAGTTAGCTGAGTTGTTTTATTCTTTTATTTCCAATTCTTTTTCTTCCCTTTTTTTTATTTTCAAATCCAAATTTGAATTCAAATTTGCCTTCGCACTTTGTGCAGAATTTGTGCTCAGATTATATTGTGAATCTAAGGAAATACCACTTTGGGAAATATTTTATTTATATTTTATATTCTTTCTTTTTCTTTTCTTATTCCCAACCCTAGTTTTCTATTTATGATTTTAATCCAACTTCTAGTAAATATTTCCTTACTATTATTATCCCTATTATTTTATTTAATGCACAATCATATAAAAACTCAGCATGATGCAGGGTTTATTTGGGCGTTATTGGTCATTTAATCCCCCTTTTTATGGTGCTTATTCACATGTGGTAGTAACTAAAGATGGTACACACATATATATATAAGGAAAATGTTCTCTTTTCATAAGAGTTACAAATTTAGGTATTACAGTTATTCACTTATTTATATGTGATGTATGATGTATCTCTAAATATTTGTACATATATAATTTTAAATTTTAAAATTATGTGTAATCTATCATATAAATTTTTTGTATGTGTTGTCTTGAGTATAAGTTTGGTATTCGGTTTTTACCGAAAAAACGAAGTAAAAAACCGAAACCCAACTTCTCGGTTTTTCATTTTCAAGAAAACCGATCGGTTTCTAATGTCTAGAAAACCGAAGTTTTTTAAAATCGAAAAACCGAACCGAAGTTTAAAAAACCGAATGCCCAACCCTACCTGCCTTAAGGATTGGAAATGAGTAGAAGATAGAAAGCAGCATCAACTTGAAGATCCTGAGATTGAACAAGCTTTTGCTGATTTCAACCATGATTAGTGTTACTTCTTTTATCTAGTTTATTCTGTTATTGTGGATTGTTAATGTAATATGGACTGTGGACATTAAAATTTTTACCGATCTGTACTCTTTTCCTTACAGAGGGAGCCCCACACTGAGGTGTAAGGTTTTTAACGAGGCAGATCGATGAATAAAATGAATTTTCCCTCAAAACTTGTTTGTGTTCATTGATGTTTATGTTGTTTGAGGGTTTCTGTTAATTACAGGTTGTTCTTGTTTGTGTTCATTGCTGTTAATATGGACTATGGGCTTTTAATGTAATATGGACTGTTTTTATTGTCAATTGTGTGCCGGGTCTAAAAAAGCACGGCCCGATTTAAGCATGAGGGGCTTTAGTGCCGTACTGGCCCTTTATTTTAATCCATAGTTACGATAAGATTCGGTCTAACCCATCTTACAGGACTAATTCCACGCGTGCTGGCGTGCAGGGGAATACCTTCCAGGCGAGTCGAACGTGGAAGCCGAAGTCAATGCGGTCACCATGGTGGACGGGGAGCTGCCACGGTCTGACACGAATGTCGATGTTGCCGTAAGTGAAGTCGCGTCGCGCCACGGCGGCATCCCGGTGGTGCTGGTGCTCGAAGGTGACGAAGAAGTCTTCAGGGTAATGCTGCACCACTTTGATGTCTTCCTCCCGCATCCCGAACCTAGAGCAAAAGGCCCTTCTCACCATTTTAGTGCTCGTGGGTGGTCGAACACCTCCAAGCCAGGCCCACGCCGCATGGGTGTTGAGCCTCGCCATCTCGCTGTCCATATCCCTGGAGGATGCAGCAACGGCGAACGATTCCATCGGGCGTTCCGAGCGGTCGCTGGACCTCACCATGTCGACCTGTTGAAGTGGAGGAAAGTCGGAGCTGTCGAAGCAGGGGGTCGCTTGGAGCTCTGGAGAGACCGAAGCAGGAGCTTTGAGCTTCAAGGGACACTGCCATGCCCTGTGGCCCGGAGCTTTGAGCTTTGAGCAGAAGATGTCCAGAGGAAGGGGCTGCCGCGGCGAACGTGACTCTCTTGGGTCCAGCGACCTGAGTTGGCCCTGTTCCTATGGTGGGCTTTAGGCATGGGCGCGCTGGAGCTGGCGAAGTTGCAGTGGGGGTGACAAGATCCTGTGTGTGACTGGGCAAACCCGACGGTTGCAGGGCTGATCTATCCATGGTGGAGGGGCAGATTTCCTGGCGAGAGGTTGGGTAGGGCGTCGGCGGCGGTCGGACTGTGGCCAGTCGCCGCGTGGGTGGGGGGAGGGGAACGGTGGGGCATTTTGTGTCTTACCTGAAAATGGTACGCGAGGAAATCGGAATGAACCATGGTGGCGGTGAGCGCATTTACCTCGGAAAACCATGGTGGCGGTGAGCGTATTTAGCTGGTTGAAGAGGGAAGGAGAATGAGATGACTCTATTTTTATTTTTGGGGATATTTGGTTTTTAATTAAAAAAAGTGGTCTCTTGAAGTCTCTGTATAGAAATTTATCATAAATAGTTAGAATGCTCTCCCTCCAAAAAACGATTGAATGTGAGCGTTCTTCTATACGCGAGCGTTCTTCTCCCTCTCTTTTCATCTATACCTATATGACTCTTCAACTAAACAAAGAACATATCGTCTCCACTTTATTCTATTCGTCAATCAAACAAAAAATAGAACGACTATGTTCTGTTTACCAAACGCAGAATAGAACGGCTACATTCTCAAAACCTAGAATAGAGCTCCGTTCTAATTGACTCTTTTACTAAACGCACCCTTAGGTGGCGGGGCAGTTGAGCACGGCGGCGCGCGCACCTACCTTTCCTTCCACGAGCACCTGCGCAAGCTAACTGTCAGCGACCGAACCCCATGCCTCCGATGTTGATAGACGATATCACGACGGCAAACCTAGCAGACCAGACACTTACCTCATCGCTGGAGGCGGCGTTCGATGGTTGGAGGGAGGAGAGAGACAGTCGTCCCCCAAACGCGCCGCGACGCAGGGCCTTGTCAGCGTGGCGTGATACAACGGTAGCGACGAGGCGCGGCATGGTGGCGCCGATAGTAAGGTTTTGGAGTCAGGAGTGGTCCTGAACGGAAAAGTGCGGGCCGTTGAAGTGCGAGTGTTGTGGTGGGAACCGGAAAGAAACTCGATCTGATCATGGCGTGTTTTATTGCAGTGACTAAAGTTTAGCCTAGTAACTAAAGTTTAGCCTATATTGATTGTTTAAGTGTCTATTATAAATATTAAATATAGTCTAATTATAAAAATAATTTCATAGCTAAAAACTAAAAAGGTTATATAACCTTTTTAAATCTGATTAAACATGAGTGAAACATGAACTAATTAGATTGTCTTATTTAGACTTTGTCTGTGTAATTAGTTTTATAATCAGACTATATTCAATATTTTCTTTATCCCAAAATATAATTTATTTTAGATTGAACATATATTCATTAATTAACTTATAAATGTAGTTTATATCTAATTCTATATTTATATCATTCATTCTAACATGGAAGAAAAAAAAAGCTAAAAGAACTATATTTGGCGACAAATGGCTAGCATCTAAATATCTGATATGATGGAGATTAAAATTTAACCCATATGATGTCATCATGGACCGAAATGTCAACCTGGTGACCTAATGACAAATTGCATCGAATCAAAATATCGAATGAAATAAATTACAATATTTTTTAATTTTACTAGCAAATAGCATGTGCTAGCACTATAATATCAGGAAGCGAAGGGGAGAGAGAGGTCAATGATGGAAGAGGCACGAGTGAGGAAGAAAGAGGGGATGAGAGGTAATCTAAATAATATTGTTTATCCATTAAATTTGAGTGAGTGAGTGAGAGTTATTTAGTGATCTAAACCGTGATGTTTTTAGACTGATAGATTATATAGTACTGTAGATAAAAATCGATCTTTATAACTTTCTATCTTTCAACTCCCTGTATCTTTGTACGCACTTTGTCGATAGACTAGAAAGGGAATGTATCCTGTGCTCATAGAGCTCTTGTGCTCATATGAGCACTTTAAATCTGGTGCATTCATTTCTCATCTAAGTGTGAATAGACATTTCCTAGTTTCTTCTGTGTGCTACCCTTGTTGCGCCGCGCCGCCTGTCTTTTCTATGTGCCACTGCTGCCCTCACCCACTGGATGAGAAATGAAGGCACCAAATTTAAAGTGCTCATATGAGCACAAGAGCTCCATGAGCACAGGATACGTTCCCGACTAGAAATAGATGGTGTAATATGTCAAAAATCTAATAAAGACTATTTTTCACTAAAATCTCTATTTCTATCAGACCAGATGATGCAATACTTAAAAATTTAAAAACCTAATCGAAAAAAGTATTTTTCATCAAAATCTCTAGCAATAAGAAAATAATATCTTTTAAGTTGCTCTTATAGATGTATTCAATGGATAGTCCAGTTGTGTCGAATCAAAATATCAATTGAAATGGATGAGATGGATGCAATCCTTCCAAAGAAATTGAAACCGACGCCAAAGAAAATAAAATCTTGTTCATAGAAGCTTTTATTGTCCTCAGCCACATGCATACGCTTTCCATTTGACATGATCGCTACCTCAAGGTCACGACATTGGCCATAAAAATTCACCCGCGAACTGGACAGATCATAGAATCGGTCCAGCTCAAGAATAGAACAGATTCGGAACAGGGAGACAGATACTTGCAGCAAAGATTAAATAAAAAAAGGCCCAGGCACAGAACATGCATGCATCCGCGGCTCCTTGCTCATAACTTGACTTTCCATGAGGCATTGTCAAATGCTGTTTATACGAAGAACCGGTTCTTTACAGATTGCAGAATACAAAAATCGCAACACAGTGAAACACTAGAAGGAACCAAAAATCCCTTTTAAGAATATTTGCATATATACTTAAGGAACCTAAATAATGAAAGAATTGAACTGTTTGAAAACCCATTTAACACAAGAACAAAGTGGGACTGAAAAAGTATGGAAATGTGGTAGCCTCTTATAAAATGCCAAATCAAAAAAATGGCTCGAGTCCTCCTAATAGCCGATTTATTTGATTAGCATTATATATTATATATCTTGCTAATATTTATAATCTTGTGGACTGCCCACATTCTCAGACCCAGCAAAACTGATATCAGGTGGACTGCTCCTTCCATGCTGCCAACATTCTCAGAAATTCCATCACCTATATGCATCAAAAGAATGTTTCACTTCTCTAAACTTGCAATACCCAACAATAGTCAAACATTCAGAAGTTTTCGGTTTTCCTTTTGACCCAAGAAATATTCAAAGCAAAAGTTCGTTGTGGTTGCCACAGTGCTATGAGTTACCTCAGCTGGATCCCTCAAGGAGTAGAAGGCGTCACTCTCTTTGGGTATAGACGACACCAATATTCCAAAGCCACGGTTGCTTGCCTTCAGAACCTATTTGAACCAAGAGTAAATTATGTGTTGTAGAAAATATATGCTTTAGGGTTAGTTTGGAATCTGAAATCCCCTCCAGGATTCCCACTCAATCTCTAGAATCCCACTCAATCTCTAGAAATCCCGGAGGGGATTTAAGTTTCCAAACTAGCCCTTAGAAATCCATCCAAGCGAACTACACATACTTTGAATGCATCTTCATCTGTTCTGTCATCTCCAACATAGATAGGGAGAACATCTTCACTCTCGCTGAGCCCAAGCGATTCAAGTAAAAACTCCACAGCTTTACCTTTGTTCCAATCAATAACAGGACGGACCTCAAAAACCTGGATTGGAGAGTGTGATTGAATATTAATCCAATTCAAACTGCTTACAACAAATATTTTGATAAGGAAAGCCTTACAACAGTGCATAATCCTCACCTTCCTCCCATGGGTTAGTCTTAGGCAAGGGTAACCTTCCAAAACAGCAGTTACACGATGGAAAACCTTTTTATAGTCCTGAGATGCAAAAGTAGGAATTTGAGTTTAAATGGGTCCATATTCAGCTCAAATAATCCCAATGCACATTTTTTGTATGAAATATAAACACTAAGATATAGAGCTATTACATCTTCCGCCACATTACGGTAATGCACAGATACACAGAACTTGTTGTCTTCCATCCTTGCACCATCAATGTCCTTAACACTCTCACCAAGTTTTTCATACACCTGGCATGTACACCACTCAGAAGTCCAACCATATGACATAAGATGGCAACTTAAACTCAAGAGGCCGGTACAACATACCTCAGTGATCATAGGTAAAAACTCACTAGCAGGTTGGAACAGGTTGACTTCTTTACCCTACGAGGAGGATAAGAAGATACACACTAAGAAAGCAAGTAAAACATTTAAATTGAGGGTAAAGATCTAGAAAGTAGTTTCACATGCACATCAGTTGACCGAATACATTCCACGCCATTGGAGTCAGTAGTCTTCCTAACAGGGCCCATTATGTCCATTCCATGGCTTCCAGCGTAGTACAATTCATTTAGCTTCACAAAGTCAAAAACCTAAAAGAAACAATGAGAAAAATGCAAAATGCTGATAGGAGTTATTTGTGCAATGAACAATAACACTGTATACCTTATCACGAGACCTTCCGCTAATGATTGCAGTTGGGAAAAGTGATGCCGCATGCCTCACTGCAGCACGCATCTGTGAATACAATGTTTAGAAAGCGAACTGAAATTGCACTGGACTGCTAATTTTAAAAGGACTTAGGGAAAACATACCTCATCAGACATTAATGCATTTTCAGGATTGTCCACAATCGGTGAAAGTGTTCCGTCATAGTCAAGAAACAATGCCAACCTTTTACTCCCAGCAAGATCACTAATTGCCTCAAATGAGATCAAAGCAGAAGGATAGTTCACCTACAAAGGTGAAGCAATGGGAATCACTAACATCTTGTGCAATTCTGCCATACAGTATAGGTTCAGATACATACTGTCCAGTTGCAGTATTGCAAATCAAGATCAGATTGAGCATCACAGATGACATCCTTGATCTGCCTTTTGCGGGTAGGTGATGAGGCCTTCATGAGATCAAGCCATCCAGCAGCACGAACTTCTTCAATCTTACCAGGCAGAGGTATCTTCTTTGTAGTGTTCAAGCAAAGCCCCGGAGAGGGAAAGCTAGTAGGTGTTGTGAAAGTCATGACAGCAGCAGGCAATGCTAACGTAGGGAGATGGTCAGCAATAACAGGTGAATTGAGGCCTGTCTTCAAATCCATCAACAGGACACAACCCCCCAAGAGACTTGTTGTGAAACCAATTACAGACAACAAAAGGTTAGTGCACCAAAAATGCTTTACCAAGCCTCTTGTCAATGAAAAACCAACGTTTCAATGTGTTCTTGTCACTGCAAACATGCATGTACCGCTTCCAGCCCATTAAATATCAAGACCCTGCATTCTGTATTGGAAAGGGAAAAAAAGATAAGCCTTGAACATAGCAATCACTAGGGGGGGGGGGGGGGGGGGGGCTACAGAATGTTGAAGCACATACATGTTCACCACACCTAACAACCAACATACCAATCAGTTCCAAGCACAATAATTGTGCACAATCACAGCCTACACTACAGTAATGAAAAAAAAACAAAAAGATGTTGACATGTAATGTCTAATGAAACGCCACACCACCTAATGCAAAAATAATTGACCACATTGAACAGCGTAGTTCCTGTTTCTGTCTTGCAAGTTTTAAAAGGAAAAAGACAGGAGTTACAAGGGAGGAAAATGAAAAAGACATCAGCTGGTGCCCATGATTCCTTTATGGACTACCACATATTAGTTGGAAAATGATGTTTGATCCATCCATCATTAAGAATTTAAGGCCAAATCACAACAATTGAATAGATGGTTTGGTGAGACCCATGTGTACTAATGGTAGATGCACGGCTGCTGGCATCGGAAAAGTCTCCACCGTGGTGAACTGCACAGGGTGCCCATGAGAACACACATGGTAGTGTTCAGCAGTGGCACTGGAAAACAGAAGGGAAGCACATAATTGAGAATTAGGTCAGTAATCAGCGCGTATCATCACAGAACTAATCGACTGGACCATCGGTGCATGTGCATCTATCAGCCACTTAATAATCCTCTACAGCAGACGGCGCCAACCCAGGTTTGCAAGAAAAGCCTCGTCGATGCAAGTTGCAACATGCTGCTCGCAACGGCGGCAGTGAAAGACACAGCTCCCACCAACCCCAACCAACAAGAACAAAATACGTGGGGGCCCTCGAGGACAAAGCCAGATCGGGTGCAGTGCGACAATCATCAACGATGTCTTTTATTTCCCTCCCAGTCGCGATACATCCAAAAAGAATCAGCAAAAGGGCAAGAAAAAGGTACGTCTCCAGACCAGTTGGACGAACCCCGTCTCGGCCGCAGGGACCCCCGCGAGGAAGAATCCCACACAGGACACAGCCAACCAACACGAGCCCACGGCCAACACCGTTCTCCAGCTCCCCTCCCTTCCCTCTGCATCCACCTGCTCTCTCACGGCCGTGTTGTGGGCGGCTCGGTTAAAAAACTCGGCTTTGGCCCTTGGGTGCCTCTTCGGATACAGTTCCACGCATGGAACGGGACAGATTCCCCATGGGGACGACGGCCGTCGCCGTCGCATGGGGAGGCGGAGACGACAAGGAATACGCACGAATAAGAAAGAAAAAATTACACGAACACGACAAGCGATTCTGCGCGAGATCTACGAGTGCCAGATGAGCCACGTGACATAGTTTCCAAGGGGACCGATCTCGGGAGGAGAAGCCTTACCGGACGGAGGTGGCGGGCGAGGTTATATCCAATGCTGGCTCCGGCGAGGCCCCCAACGGGCTTGGAAACGACCTGGCGAAAGGCGGCGACGGAGAGGGGATTTTGGGAGCGGCGGCGACGGACGGGGAGGGAATTTTGGGAGCTGGGAGAGAAAGGATTGGAGAGGAGAGAAGTTGGAGGGCGCGTATTAATATAGGCGGCGACAGTGGACTCGCTCCTTCAGTCCTCTTTCTAGAAGCGGAGGCGGAGAAAGCAGTCACCGGTTATATCGGTCATCAGCGTTTCGCCTCGTTTTCGCTGGTCACGGGATTAACCCCAAAGCGACTGTGGCATGGACTATGGAGGCCCGCTGGCGCGAGCTTTTGCTCACGCGAGCGGGTGGCGGGAAGCGACAGCCATCCCACCCACACATACACATGAGCGGGGGCGGGGCAAGACGAAGATTAGGCTCGGCATGCTTGGAGTATAGATGATCAAATAGATCTTACTCATCTAGCGAACTTATAATATGATGTGAGTGGGTTATAACTACCGCATCAGATCGTGCATATGACCTAAGTTGTATGGCTGATCTAAATCACTCGAAATATTTTAGTGTTACGTTGACTCAGCCCGATATTTTGGATTGTGTTTGGGTCGAAGTCGAGACCTATGGAGGACACAAAATAGATCATATAAAGGTATGAAAAGGCTCGTATATTCATTAGAGTCACATTTATTTCACACTTTTATATATTTTGATAAAGAATAAATCTGGAGTTGATGCTAATTAGATGTTTTTTTAGCTTTTGAATTAGAGGATATGATGTAATTTTACTTTTATTATAAATATTGGACAATAAACTAAACTTATAAACTCTATGTGGAACTGACTGTAGCCCTTTTCCCTTCTGACCAGAGGGGTTTTAATGAGGCAGCCATTGCACAGCTTTAGTAACTTAATAGGAACGTAATAATTTCATTTGTCTTGTTTTTTATTCTTTTTTATTAGATTCAATGTGAATTTTTAGGTTTTTATAATTCTGGACTGCCCAAAATTAGCTCGGCGGGTTTAAGCAATAATATGTCGTGTCGTTAGTCGCCTCGCACATGCCGACCAAAAATTTAGATGTGCTGGACCTTGAAGTAAACTGCACTATTTACATAGTATGGTTCGAAATATCAGATGCAGATGAGTAAGCTGCTAGATATAGCCTAATAGATTCCATGTCATATTAATGATATGTATAAGAAAAAAGAATTAAGAGAAGGAAAGTGTTAGCCTATGTGTGGGTCGGCACCACTGTTAAAAAACAGGTCTATTAGAGTTAGGGTTAAGTATATATATATGTAACCTTCTTCTATGCAATACATCAAGAGTTCTAGTTTCCAGCATGGTATCAAACTAGGTTACGGTTAGGGTTTTCTTCTCCCAACCCCAGCAACTGCCACCTTCGTGAACTCCCAGCCACCGGTCTACCTGCTTCCGCTCCGCCGTCCTAAGGAGGTTCATCTTCCCTCCCGGGGCGGCTCCCCTTCCCAGCCGCCACCCGGCCCTCTCCCTGGCCGGCCCCGTCTCGTGCTCACCTCCCTCCGCAACTGCCAGCACCTTTCCCTCCCACATCCAGTCGCTACAGCCTGGCCGCACCCAGCCCCCACCGTCGACACCTGCTTGCGTGTCGCCTCCCTCCCTAGCAGATCCCAGCGACTTGCCTCCCCAACTACGACCTGACGGCTCCCCTCCCCACGACTCGATGGCTCACCTCCCCGTGATCCGGTGGCCGGCTCTGCCTGCTTTGCTTCAACTCGACGGCTCTTCCCCTGCTCAGACCTCGTTGGGACTACTCTGCCGCCCCCTAGGACGTCGCTCCAGACGTGCTCTACCACGCGCCACCGAGTTTCGTTGAGGCGATGAGCCCCGACATCCTGGTTCCTCCACGGCGGTTACGCCCCCGCGGGTCCCCTGCACCCGCGTGCGGGCCTCCCTCCCTGCCGGCGTGCAGCCCTGTGCCCATGCGTCCCTCCTCCAATCCCTACTCCAAAGGACGGGACCCCGACGTCTGCCGCCCCTGAGACTGCGCACCACCTCCCCCTCGCTAGCCATGGCGGATTTGAGTCGTCGGGGTCCTACTGGTTGGTGGCCTCCCTCCCTCCCTCCTCTGGCTGTCATCCCCTGCCGACTGCATCCGCGACACCCATCAACTCCAGTGACGCGTCTGTAGTCACCCCCTCCCCTCCGAGCTCGGCCATGACCGTCATCGGATCTCGCGTGCATGTCTTCTCCTCCTCGCGCGTGCTGTGCAGCCACCACTCCCTTCCTCGTGGCATAGCTCCACGACTGTCTAGGCTGCACACCCTTCTCGTCGTTGTTGCAGGCATGTCGTGCGTTTCTGGCTCCCTCTACGGCGTGCCGTCGCCCACAGCTAGCGTGACCGAGCCCTTTTGATATCCTTGTCGCGCTCGTCATACCCACGCGTTGCAGCTCGTCGACGGCGTCGCCATGTTTCTTGCTCCGGCGAGTAGGCAGTAGTTTGCTTCCACCGGAGCCACTCGGTAGTGCCTCCTACCAACTTTAAGCTTCTTTCGTCCCTTTGATCGGATCATCGTCTTCATGGCTAGATCTGTCGCTGTCGTGGCCATCCCGACCGAATCTGTCGTTACCCCCATTCTACCCTGCTGCGAGCACGACCACCCTAACTGTCACAGACGTGTGCGCTGTCGCCGGCCTCCCTGGCGGGGCTCCTCGGCGACCGAACGATGGAGGAAGCAAGGTCCCTGGTCTGCTGCTGCTCTTTTTGAAAGTCGCCTAGAGGGGGGGTGAATAGGGCGAAACTGAAAATCTCAAAAATAATCACAACTACAAGCCGGGTTAGCGTTAGAAATATAATAGAGTTCGCGAGAGAGGGCGCAAAACAAATCGCAAGCGAATAATAAAATGAGACACGCGGATTTGTTTTACCGAGGTTCGGTTCTCTCAAACCTACTCCCCGTTGAGGAGGCCACAAAGGCCGGGTCTCTTTCAACCCTTCCCTCTCTCAAACGGTCCCTCGGACCGAGTGAGCTTCTCTTTCTCAAATCACTTGGGAATCAAACTTCCCGCAAGGACCACCACACAATTGGTGTCTCTTGCCTCAATTACAAGTGAGTGTTTGATCACAAGAAAGAATGCCAAAGAAAAAGAAGTGATCCAAGCGCAAGAGCTCAAATGAACACTACAAATCACTCTCTCTAGTCACTAGGGCTTTGTGTGGAGTTGGGAGAGGATTTGATCTCTTTTGGTGTGCTTTGCAATGAATGCTAGCTCTTGTATAGTGGTTGGAAGCTGGAAAACTTGGATGCAATGAATGGTGGGGTGGTTGGGGTATTTATAGCCCCAACCACCAAACTTGACCGTTGGTGGAGGCTGTCTGTCGTATGGTGCACCGGACAGTCCGGTGCACACCGGACATGTCCGGTGCCCCCGCCACGTCATCAATGCCGTTGGATTCTGACCGTTGGAGCTTCTGACTTCTGGGCCCGCCTGGATGTCCGGTGCACACCGGACATCTCCTGTTCATTGTCCGGTGCGCCAGTATGGGCGCGCCTGACTTCTGCGCGCGCAGAGCGCGCATTGAATGCGCCGCAGGTAGCCGTTGGCGCCGAAATAGCCGTTGCTCCGTGGTTACACCGGACAGTCCGGTGCACACCGGACATGTCCGGTGAATTATAGCGGAGCGGCTGCTGCGCGATCCCGAGGCTGGCGAGTTGCGGAGGCCGCGCTTCCTTGGAGCACCGGACAGTCCGGTGAATTATAGCGGAGCGGCTTGAGAAATTCCCGAAGGTGGCGAGTTCGAGTTGGAGTCCTCTGGTGCACCGGACACTGTCCGGTGTACACCGGACAGTCCGGTGCCTCCAGACCAGAGGTGCCTTCGGTTGCCTCTTTGCTCCATTGTTGAATCCAAAACTTGATCTTTTTATTGTCTGAGTGTGAACCTTTTGCACCTGTATAACTTATACACTAGAGCAAACTAGTTAGTCCAATATTTGTGTTGGGCAATTCAACCACCAAAATTATTTAGGGACTAGGTGTAAGCCTAATTCCCTTTCAATCTCCCCCTTTTTGGTGATTGATGCCAACACAAACCAAAGCAAATAGAGAAGTGCATAATTGAACTAGTTTGCATAATGTAAGTGCAAAGGTTGCTTGGAATTTGAGCCAATATAAATACTTACATGATGCGCATGGATTGTTTTCTTTGTTTTTGACATATTGGACCATATTTGCACCATAAGTTTTGTTTTTGCAAACTCTTTTGTAAATTCTTTTCAAAGTCCTTTTGCAAGATAGTCAAAGGTAAATGAATAAGATTTTGCAAAGCATTTTCAAGTTTTTGAAATTTTCTTCCTTTGTTCCAAATGCTTTTCCTTTGACTAAACAAAACTCCCCCTCAAAAAAGTCTCCTCTTAGTGTTCAAGAGGGTTTTAAGACATCAATTTTGAAAATACTACTTGCTCCCCCTTTAGAGCACAAAGAGATACCAATTTTTGAAATTTTTCATCCGATTGAAAGACATCAATTTTGAAAATACTACTTGCTCCCCCTTTAGAGCACAAAGAGATACCAATTTTTGAAATTTTTCATCCGATTGACAAACATTAGTTTTAAAATTAGGGTGGTGGTGCGGTCCTTTTGCTTTGGACTCATACTTTCTCCCCCTTTGGCATGAATCGCCAAAAAACGGAATTATTAGAGCCCTTAGAAGTACTTTCTCCTCCTTTGGTCATAAAATAAATGAGTGAAGATTATACCAACGTTGGAGAGTGATGCGGAGCGACGGCGAAGGATGAGTAGTAGAGCGGAGTGAAAGCCTTTGTCTTCGCCGAAGACTCCAATTCCCTTTCAATATACCTATGACTTGGTTTGGAATACACTTGAAAACACATTAGTCATAGCATATAAAAGAGACATGATCAAAGGTATTCTTATGAGCTATGTGTGCAAGTTTAGCAAAAGAAATTCCTAGAATCAAGAATATTAAGCTCATGCCTAAGTCTGATAAAAGATTGTTCATCAAGTGGTTTGGTAAAGATATCGGCTAATTGATCTTTAGTGTTAATGTATGAGATCTCGATATCCCCCTTTTGTTGGTGATCCCGAAGAAAATGATACCGAATGGCTATGTGTTTAGTGCGGCTATGCTCAACGGGATTATCCGCCATACGGATTGCACTCTCATTATCACATAGAAGAGGAACTTTGGTTAATTTGTAACCGTATTCCTGCAGGGTTTGCCTCATCCAAAGCAATTGCGCGCAACAATGGCCTGCGGCAATATACTCGGCTTCGGCGGTAGAAAGAGCGACCGAATTTTGCTTCTTTGAGGCCCATGACACCAAGGATCTTCCCAAGAACTGGCAAGTCCCCGATGTGCTCTTCCTATTAATCTTACACCCCGCCCAATCGGCATCCGAATAACCAATCAAATCAAAAGTGGATCCCCGAGGGTACCAAAGCCCAAACTTAGGAGTATAAGCCAAATATCTCAAGATTCGTTTTACGGCCGTAAGGTGTGATTCCTTAGGGTCGGCTTGGAATCTTGCACACATGCATACGGAAAGCATAATGTCCGATCGAGATGCACATAAATAAAGCAATGAACCAATCATCGACCGGTATACCTTTTGATCCACGGACTTACCTCCCGTGTCGAGGTCGAGATGCCCATTTGTTCCCATGGGAGTCTTGATGGGCTTGGCATCCTTCATTCCAAACTTGCTTAGAATGTCTTGAGTATACTTTGTTTGGCAAATGAATGTGCCCTCTTGGAGTTGTTTGACTTGAAATCCTAGAAAATACTTCAACTCCCCCATCATAGACATCTCGAATTTCTGTGTCATGATCCTACTAAATTCTTCACATGTAGATTTGTTAGTAGACCCAAATATAATATCATCAACATAAATTTGGCATACAAACAAATCATTATCAAGTGTTTTGGTGAATAAAGTAGGATCGGCTTTGCCGACTTTGAAGCCATTTGCAATAAGGAAATCTCTAAGGCATTCATACCATGCTCTTGGGGCTTGCTTGAGCCCATAAAGCGCCTTAGAGAGCCTATAAACATGGTTAGGGTACTCACTGTCTTCAAAGCCGGGAGGTTGCTCAACATAGACCTCCTCCTTGATTGGTCCATTGAGGAAGGCACTCTTCACGTCCATTTGATAAAGCTTGAAGCCATGGTAAGTAGCATAGGCCAATAATATGCGAATTGACTCAAGCCTAGCTACGGGTGCATAGGTTTCACCAAAATCCAAACCTTCGACTTGTGAATACCCCTTGGCCACGAGTCGAGCTTTGTTCCTTGTCACCACACCATGCTCATATTGCTTGTTGCGGAAGACCCACTTGGTTCCTACAACATTTTGATTAGGACGTGGAACTAAATGTCATACCTCATTCCTTGTGAAATTGTTGAGCTCCTCTTGCATCGCCATCACCCAATCCGAATCTTGAAGTGCTTCCTCTACCCTGTGTGGCTCAATAGAGGAAACAAAAGAGTAATGTTCACAAAAATGTGCAACACGAGATCGAGTAGTTACCCCCTTATGAATGTCGCCGAGGATGGTGTCGACGGGGTGATCTCGTTGTATTGCTTGGTGGACTCTTGGGTGTGGCGGCTTTGGTTGTTCATCCTCCTTGTCTTCATCATTTGCATCTCCCCCTTGATCGTTGCCGTCATTTTGAGGTGGCTCATCTTCTTGATCTTCTTGTTCAACATCTTGAGCCTCATCCTCAATTTGAGTTGGTGGAGATGCTTGCATGGAGGAGGATGGTTGATCTTGTGCATGTGGAGGCTCTTCGGATTCCTTAGGACACACATCCCCAATGGACATGTTCCTTAGCGCTATGCATGGAGCCTGTTCTTCACCTATCTCATCAAGATCAACATGCTCTACTTGAGAGCCGTTAGTCTCATCAAACACAACGTCACAAGAAACTTCAACAAGTCCTGAGGACTTGTTAAAGACTCTATATGCCCTTGTGTTTGAGTCATATCCTAGTAAAAAGCCTTCTACAGTTTTAGGAGCAAATTTAGATTTTCTACCTCTTTTAACAAGTATAAAACATTTGCTACCAAAAACTCTAAAATATGAAATATTTGGCTTTTTACCGGTTAGGAGTTCATAGGATGTCTTCTTGAGGATTCGGTGAAGATATAACCGGTTGATGGCGTAGCAAGCGGTGTTGACCGCTTCGGCCCAAAACCGATCCGGTGTCTTGTACTCATCAAGCATGGTTCTTGCCATGTCCAATAGAGTTCGATTCTTCCTCTCCACTACACCATTTTGTTGTGGAGTGTAGGGAGAAGAGAACTCATGCTTGATGCCCTCCTCCTCAAGGAAGCCTTCAATTTGAGAGTTCTTGAACTCCGTCCCATTGTCGCTTCTAATTTTCTTGATCCTTAAGCCGAACTCATTTTGAGCCCGTCTCAAGAATCCCTTTAAGGTCTCTTGGGTATGAGATTTGTCCTGCAAAAAGAACACCCAAGTGAAGCGAGAATAATCATCCACAATAAATAGACAGTACTTACTCCCGCCGATGCTTATGTAAGCGATCGGGCCGAATAGGTCCATGTGTAGGAGCTCCAGTGGCCTGTCACTAGTCATGATGTTCTTGTGTGGATGATGAGTGCCAACTTGCTTCCCGGCTTGGTATGCGCTACAAATCCTGTCTTTCTCAAAATGAACATTGGTTAGTCCTAAAATGTGTTCTCCCTTTAGAAGTGTCGGGGACCATAATTAGGGGTACCCTCAAGACGCCTAATTCTCAGCTGGTAACCCCCATCAGCATAAAGCTGCAGAGGCCTGATGGGTGCGATTAAGTCAGGGATCAGTCCATACGAGCGACTCGATCACGCCTCGCCCGAGCCTAGCCTCGGGCAGGGGCAGCCGACCCTGAGATGTTTCCGTCTCGCCCGAGGCCCCCTTTTTACGGCAGACGCATCTCCGGCTCGCCCGAGGCCTTGCCTTCGTTAAGAAGTAACCCTGACTAAATCGCCGCACCAACCGACCGAGTCACAGGGGCATTTAACGCAAAGGTAGCCTGGCACCTTTATCCTGACGCGCGCCCCCTGGCAGAGCCGAAGTGACCGCCGTCACTTCGCCGCTCCACTGACCGGTCTGACAAAAGGACAGCGCCGCCTGCGCCGTCCCGACTGCGGTGCCACTTGACAGAGTGAGACTGACAGGCAGCCAGGCCTTGCCTAAGGCGCCATAGGAAACTCCGCTCCGCCCGACCCAGGGCTCGGACTCGGGCTAAGGCCTCGGAAGACGGCGAACTCCGCTCCGCCCGACCCAGGGCTCGGACTCGGGCTAAGGCCCCGGAAGACGGCGAACTCCGCTCCGCCCGACCCAGGGCTCGGACTCGGGCTAAGGCCCCGGAAGACAGCGAACTCCGCTCCGCCCGACCCAGGGCTCGGACTCGGGCTAAGGCCCCAGAAGACGGCGAACTCCGCTCCGCCCGACCCAGGGCTCGGACTCGGGCTAAGGCCCCGGAAGACGACGAACTCCGCTTCGCCCGACCCCAGGGGTCGGACTCCGCCCTGGCCTCTGCCGAACGACCTCCGCCTCGCCCGACCCAGGGGCTCGGGCTCGGCCTCGGCCATGCAGGACAGACTCGACTTCGGCTTCGGAGGAGCCTCCACGTCGCCCGACCTAGGGCACAAGTCCGCCACGTCAACAGGAAGCGCCATCATCACCTTACCCCGAGCCGACTCGGGCCACAGAGAACAAGACCGACGTCCCGTCTGGCTAGCTCCGCCAGATAGGCAATGATGGCGTCCCGCTAGACCCATGACGACGGCGGCTCTCAGCTCCCTTACGGAAGCAGGGGGACGTCAGCAAGAGCCCAACTGTTCCGACAGCTGTCCCTCCACCAGGCTCTGTTACTCCTCCGACAGCCACGACACCACACCAGCTGGGTGCCAAGTTCTCTCCGGCTGCCACATTGGCATGTACCTAGGGCGCTAGCTCTCCCCCGCTAGACACGTAGCACTCTGCTGCACCCCCATTGTACACCTGGATCCTCTCCTTACGCCTATAAAAGGAAGGACCAGGGTCTTCTCAGAGAAGGTTGGCCCCGCGGGAACGAGGGCAGGGGCAGGCGCTCTCTTGGGGCCGCTCGCTTCCCTCACCCGCGTGGACGCTTGTAACCCCCTACTGCAAGCGCACCCGACCTGGGCGCGGGACGAACACGAAGGCCGCGGGATCTCCGCCTCCCTCACGACTCGGCTCCGGCCACCTCGCTCTCCCCCCTTCGCGCTCGCCCACGCGCTCGACCCATCTGGGCTGGGGCACGCGGCACACTCACTCGTCGGCTTAGGGACCCCCCGGTCTCGAAACGCCGACAGTTGGCGCGCCAGGTAGGGGCCTGCTGCGTGTTGACGAGCAGTTTCCCGTCAAGCTCCAGATGGGCAGTCTCCAACGACCTCTCCAACCCGGGACGGTGCTCCGTTTCGGGAGTCTCGAGTTCATGTCCTTCGACGGCAGCTACGACATGATACTCCTTCCACCGCCGCGCGACGACGACAATGGTGGCCGACAGCCCGCCCGCCGGCGGCGGAATCGACGATGTCTTCCCGCGTGGGGGAAGAACAACATTCGAGCTCGCCCCATCCTCTCCCTCGCCATCGGAGGAGGAGGCGGGGCAACCAGGGCCGAGCGGGAGGCTGCGCTCCGTCGGCTGTCGAGCGAATCGACATCCCCAGCGCCCCAACGGAGGACGCGTCGGGCGTCACCCTCGCGTTTGAGGTGAAGGCGAGCGCCGTCCCCCCGCAACACGCCAACCCCGAGCAAGTGGACGACGCCAGCACGCTCACGGAGGGCCTGCAGGACGTCGCCCTCGTACCTAGGACGACGGCGCGATCAGCCCCCAATGTGACTTCGTCGCTCCTCGTCGACCAAAAGGTACCGACTGATTCCCATCCTTTGTCATTTCGACTCGACCTCAACCCGCCTAGCGACCTCGCTCTGGCGGGCGCTCACGTTGAGGCGAGTGCAACCTCTCTTGGGTTTCGTGTGCGGTCGCCTTGGGACCGATTGACGGGCGTCTCGACCCACGGGCCCTCTGGGTCTGAGGAAGATGACGACCCCAGCATCTGCTGGGATTTCTCTGGATCTGGCAACCCCAGTGCCATGCGGGACTTCATGACCGCATGCAACTACTGCCTCTCCGACTGTTCCGATGGCAGCCGCAGCCTTGACGACAAGGACTGCGGCCCGAGCCATGAATGTTTCCACGTCGAGCTGTGGGATCCCTCCGGAGGCAACCGTCTCGGCGTGCCGGAGGATGGTGATCTCCCTAGGCCAGTGCCTCGCGCCGACATCCCGCGGGAGCTAGCTGTGGTCCCCGTTCCGGCGGGGGGTTACGACCTACAGCTCGAGCAAGTCCGTGGGGCGCAGGCCGGGCTCGACGAGGGGGCAGGAGCGCTCGAGTCGATCCGCCGGGACGTCGGGCAGGTATGGGCAGGCCAGCCCCCGGCCGGAGAAATACGTCACCTGCCCCAGGGTCTCCAGCACCGCATCGCCAACGATGCCAGGGACAGGCCGCCACCCGCATCCAGCGGGACCGGTCAGGACCTGGCAGCCACAGCGATGCTCCTCCGCGCGATGCCGGAGTCATCAACCACCGAGGGCCGGCGAATCCAGGGAGAGCTCAAGCATCTCCTAGAAGGCGCTGCGGCCCGTCGGGCCGAGAGCTCTGCCTCCCGAAGGCAGGGGTACCCCTCGGAACCTCGTGCCGCGACTTCCCGACTCATGCGGGAAGCCTCGGTCTACACCGGGCGCACGCGCAACACTGCGCCTGCGGCCCCGGGCCACCTCGGCGACGAGCACCCTCATCGCGACCGTCAGGCCCGCCTCGACGAAAGGGTGCGCCGAGGCTATCACCCCAGGCGTGAGGGACGCTACGACAGCGGGGAGGATCGGAGTCCCTCGCCCGAACCACTCGGTCCGCAGGTCTTCAGCCGGGCCATTCGGCGGGCGCCGTTTCCGGCCCGATTCCGACCCCCGACTACTATCACAAAGTACTCGGGGGAAACAAGACCGGAATTGTGGCTCGCGGACTACCGCCTGGCCTGTCAACTGGGTGGAACGGACGACGACAACCTCATCATCCGCAACCTCCCCCTGTTCCTCTCCGACACTGCTCGCGCTTGGTTGGAGCACCTGCCTCCGGGGCAGATTTCCAACTGGGAGGATTTGCTCCAAGCTTTCGCCGACAACTTCCAGGGCACGTACGTGCACCCCGGGAATTCCTGGGACCTCCGAAGCTGCCGGCAACAGCCGGGAGAGTCTCTTCGGGACTACATCCGACGATTCTTGAAGCAGCGCACCGAGCTGCCCAACATCACCGACTCCGATGTCATCGGCGCGTTCCTTGCCGGCACCACCTGCCGTGACCTGGTGAGCAAGTTGGGTCGCAAGACCCCCACCAGGGCGAGCGAGCTGATGGACATCGCCACCAAGTTCGCCTCTGGCCAGGAGGCGGTCGAGGCCATCTTCCGAAAGGACAAGCAGCCCCAGGGCCGCCCGTCGGAAGATGCTCCCGAGGCGTCTACTCCGCGCGGCGCCAAGAAGAAAGGCAAGAAGAAGTCGCAAGCGAAACGCGACGCCGCCGACGCAGACCTTGTCGCCGCCGCCGAGTACAAGAACCCTCGGAAGCCCCCCGGAGGTGCCAACCTCTTCGACAAGATGCTCAAGGAGACATGCCCTTACCATCAGGGGCCCGTCAAGCACACCCTCGAGGAGTGCGTCATGCTTCGGCGCCACTTCCACAAGGCCGGGCCACCCGCAGAGGGTGGCAGGGCCCGCGACGACGACAAAAAGGAAGATCACCAAGCAGGAGAGTTCCCCGAGGTCCGCGACTGCTTCATGATCTGCGGAGGGCATGCGGCGAATGCCTCGGCTCGGCATCGCAAACGAGAGCGTCGGGAGGTCTGCTCGGTGAAGGTGGCGGCGCCAGTCTACCTAGACTGGTCCGACAAGCCCATCACCTTCGACCAAGATGACCACCCCGACCACGTGCCGAGCCCGGGGAAATACCCGCTCGTCGTCGATCCCATCATCGGCGACGTCAGGCTCACCAAGGTCCTGATGGATGGGGGCAGCTGCCTCAATATCATCTACGCCGAGACCCTCAGGCTCCTGCGCGTCGATCTGTCCTCCGTCCGAGCAGGCGCTGCGCCCTTCCACGGGATCATTCCTGGGAAGCGCGTCTAGCCCCTCGGACGGCTCGACCTTCCTGTCTGCTTCGGAACACCCTCCAACTTCCGAAGGGAGACTTTGACGTTCGAGGTGGTCGGGTTCCGAGGAACCTACCACGCAGTATTGGGGAGGCCATGCTACGCGAAGTTCATGGCCATCCCCAACTACACCTACCTGAAGCTCAAGATGCCGGGCCCCAACGGGGTCATCACCGTCGGCCCCACGTACAAACACGCGTTCGAATGCGATGTGGAGTGCGTGGAGTACGCCGAGGCCCTCGCCGAGTCCGAGGCCCTCATCGCCAACCTGGAAAACCTCTCCCGAGAGGTGCCGGACGTGAAGCGACACGCTGGCAACTTCGAGCCAGCGGAGACGGTTAAGGCCGTCCCTCTCGTCCCTAGTGGCGACACCTCCAAGCAGATCCGGATCGGTTCCGGGCTCGACCCCAAATAGGAAGCAGTGCTCGTCGACTTTCTCCGCGCAAACGCCGACGTCTTTGCGTGGAGTCCCTCGGACATGCCCGGCATACCGAGGGATGTCGCCGAGCACTCGCTGGATATTCAGGCCGGAGCCCGACCGGTCAGGCAGCCTCTGCGCCGATTCGACGAGGAAAGGCGCAGGGTGATAGGCGAGGAGATCCACAAGCTAATGGCAGCAGGGTTCATCAAAGAGGTATTCCATCCCGAATGGCTTGCCAACCCTGTGCTTGTGAGGAAGAAAGGAGGGAAATGGCGGATGTGTGTAGACTACACTGGTCTCAACAAAGCATGTCCGAAGGTTCTCTACCCTCTACCTCGCATCGATCAAATCGTGGATTCCACTGCTGGGTGCGAAACCCTGTCTTTCCTCGATGCGTACTCAGGGTATCATCAAATCAAGATGAAAGAGTTCGACCAGCTCGCGACTTCTTTCATCACGCCCTTCGGCATGTACTGCTATGTCACCATACCGTTCGGTTTGAGGAACGCGGGTGCAACGTACCAGCGGTGCATGAACCATGTGTTCGGCGAACACATCGGTCGCACGGTCGAGGCCTACGTCGATGACATCGTAGTCAAGACAAGGAAAGCCTCCGACCTTCTCTCCGACCTTGAAGTGACATTCCGGTGTCTCAAGGCAAAGGACGTCAAGCTCAATCCCGAGAAGTGTGTCTTCGGGGTGCCCCGAGGCATGCTCCTGGGATTCATCGTCTCCGAGCGGGGCATCGAAGCCCACCCGGAGAAGATCGCAGCCATCACCAGCATGGGGCCCATCAAGGACTTAAAGGGCGTACAGAGGGTCATGGGATGTCTCGCGGCCTTGAGCCGTTTCATCTCGCGCCTCGGCGAAAGAGGCCTGCCTCTGTACCGTCTCTTAAGGAAGGCCGAGTGCTTCACTTGGACCCCCGAGGCCGAGGAAGCTCTCGGGAACCTGAAGGCACTCCTCACCCAGGCGCCCGTCTTGGTACCCCCAGCTGATGGAGAAGCCCTCTTGATCTACGTCGCCGCTACCACTCAGGTGGTTAGCGCCGCGATCGTGGTCGAAAGGCAAGAAGAGGGGCATGCATTGCCCATTCAGAGGCCAGTTTACTTCGTCAGCGAGGTGCTGTCCGAAACCAAGATCCGCTACCCACAAGTTCAGAAGCTGCTGTATGCAGTGATCCTGACGAGGCGAAAGTTGCGACATTACTTCGAGTCTCATCCGGTGACTGTGGTGTCATCCTTCCCCCTGGGGGAGATCATCCAGTGCCGAGAGGCCTCGGGACGGATCGCAAAGTGGGCGGTGGAAATCATGGGCGAGACAATCTCATTCGCCCCTCGGAAGGCCATCAAGTCCCAGGTACTGGCGGACTTCGTAGCCGAATGGGTCGACACACAGTTGCCGACGGCTCCGATCCAACCGGAGCTCTGGACCATGTTTTTCGACGGGTCGCTGATGAAGACGGGAGCCGGCGCGGGCCTGCTCTTCGTCTCGCCCCTCAGGAAACACCTGCGCTACGTGCTGCGCCTCCATTTCCCGGCGTCCAACAATGTGGCTGAGTACGAAGCTCTGATCAACGGATTGCGAATCGCCATCGAGCTAGGGGTCCGACGCCTCGACGCTCGCGGCGACTCGCAGCTCGTCATCGACCAGGTCATGAAGAACTCCCACTGCCGCGACCCGAAGATGGAGGCCTACTGTGATGAGGTTCGACGCCTGGAAGACAAGTTCTACAGGCTCGAGCTTAACTACATCGCCCGGCGCTACAACGAGACTGCGGACGAGCTGGCAAAGATAGCCTCGGGGCGAACGACGGTTCCCCCGGACGTCTTCTCCCGGGATCTGCACCAACCCTCCGTCAAGATCAGCGACACGCCCGAGCCCGAGGCGCCCTCGGCCCCGTCCGAGGTAACCTCGGCCCAGCCCGAGCCGTCCTCGGTTCAGCCCGAGGGACCCTCGGCTCCCGAGGGCGAGGCGCTGCGCATCGAGGAGGAGCGGAGCGGGGTCACGCCTGATCAAGATTGGCAGGCCCCGTACCTGCAATATCTCCGCCAAGAAGAGCTACCCCTCGACCAGGCCGAGGCGCGGCGGGTAGCGCGACGCGCCAAGTCGTTCGTCTTGCTGGGCGATGAGAAGGAGCTCTACCACCGCAGCCCCTCGGGCATCCTCCAGCGGTGCATCTCCATCGCCGAAGGTTAGGAACTCCTGCAAGAGATACACTCGGGGGCTTGCGGCCATCATGCAGCGCCTCGAGCCCTCGTCGAGAACGCTTTCCGGCAAGGCTTCTACTGGCCGACGGCGGTGGCTGACGCCACTAGAATTGTCCGCACCTGCGAAGGGTGTCAATTCTATGCAAAGCAGACCCACCTGCCCGCTCAGGCTCTGCAGACGATACCCATCACCTGGCCCTTCGCTGTGTGGGGTCTGGACCTCGTCGGCCCTCTGCAGAAGGCGCCCGGGGGCTACACGCACCTGCTGGTCGCCGTCGACAAATTCTCCAAGTGGATCGAGGTCCGACCCCTGAACAGCATCAGGTCCGAGCAGGCGGTGGCGTTCTTCACCAACATCATCCATCGCTTCGGGGTCCCAAACTCCATCATCACCGACAACGGCACCCAGTTCACCGGTAGAAAATTCTTGGATTTTTGCGAGGATCACAACATCCGGGTGGACTGGGCTGCCGTAGCTCATCCCATGTCGAATGGGCAAGTAGAGCGTGCCAATGGCATGATTCTACAAGGGCTCAAGCCTCGGATTTACAACGACCTCAACAAGTTCGGCAAGCGATGGATGAAGGAACTCCCCTCGGTGGTCTGGAGCCTGAGGACGACGCTGAGCCGAGCCACGGGTTTCACGCCGTTCTTCCTGGTCTACGGGGCCGAGGCCGTCTTGCCCGCGGACCTGGAATACGGCTCCCCAAGGACGAGGGCCTACGACGATCAAAGCAACCAAGCTAGCCGAGAAGACTCGCTGGACCAGCTGGAAGAGGCTCGGGACAGGGCCTTACTACACTCGGCGCGGTATCAGCAGTCCCTGCGACGCTACCACGCCCGAGGGGTCCGACCCCGAGACCTCCAGGTGGGCGACCTGGTGCTTCGGCTGTGGCAAGACACCCGAGGGAGGCACAAGCTCACGCCCCCCTGGGAGGGGCCATTCGTCATCGCCAAAGTTCTGAAGCCCGGAACGTACAAGCTGGCCAACAGTCAAGGCGAGGTCTACGGCAACGCTTGGAACATCCAACAGCTACGTCGCTTCTACCCTTAAGATGTTTCCAAGTTGTTCATATACCTCGCACCCACGCAAAGTTTAGTCAACAAGGAAGGGTCGGCCTCGCCTCGGCAAAGCCCGACCCTCCCTCGGGGGCTAAAAGGGGGGAAACCCCCTCTGCGTCAAATTTTTCCTCGAAAAAAATCTCTTTTACCAGAATATCTTTCGTGCTTTTTGACTACTTCGAAAAGTGGGTCCTGGAAACGACGGAGTACACGTAAGCAGTCAAGGCTGACCGAGCCGAGGGACTCCTACGCCTCCGGGATACGGATACCTCACTCATCACCTTTTGCGATAAGTAACTCGCGTTCGGATAAAGTGGCTCCGCAGATCGGACAAGTCTTTACGTTCGGAAGCCCTTCTGCCGAAGCGATCCTTCGAGCCTTCTCGACCGAGTCGGCGACAGGGCCTCACGGACAGGTGAAAGTACGCGTAAGCGGCAAGGCTGACCGAGCCGAGGGACTCCTACGCCTCCAGGATACGGATACCTCACTCATCACCTTCCGCGAGAAGCGACTCTCGCTCGCACTAACATCCCTGTTACCGACAAAAAGTCCAGATACTCGAAACAAGAGGAAAAGAGACGCAGCTTTAAAGCGCAGCGAGGGTGTGTGTTCTGGCCTCGACGGCCGCATGAGGCACACGCTACAAGACAGTCTGATCCTGCAGGCTCGGGTCTTGACGCTGGAAGGGGGCAGCAGCACCCTCGGCATCGACGGCACCTTCGGCGAGGCCCGACCTAGCCTCGGACGGCGACGCGGTCCGAGGGTCTCCGCTCCGAAGGACGACGTCATCACCACGCCCGGGCTATCGTTGCCGGGGACTTCTCCGGGAATCCGGCCCGAGCAGGCGGCTCGGCCGGCCACCTCCGGGGCCTCGGCCAACCATCTTCCAAGGGCGCCGGCCCGGTCCGAAGCCTCGGCTGATCAACTCCGGCGTCGATCCTGCCAACGGACAACCCGGCTAGGCTCCGGCCAACCAGGTTTCATTTTCGAGCCAACTCCGCCTCTGTTCATACTGATATCGCTACCCCTGGCCTCGGCTCGTCGAAGAGCGGCCTAGGGGTCTCTTTAACTAAGCTAGAGGAACCTCGGACAGCAGGGCCGACCGAGCCAAGGGACTCCTACGCCTCCGGGATACGGATACCTCACTCGTCACCTTGACACGGGGCGACTCGTGCTTGGTGAAGCGGTTCAGATAGTCAACAGACGAGTCTTAGTGCTCGGAAATGAGGAAAAAACACGGCTCCGTGCCGAAGTTACATACATGTTCAGGCCCCGAAAGCCGAAATGAACAAAAAACCCTGGCATTCGAAGTGCCATTACAAACGGAACTCCGGTTCCCCCTCCGCAGGTACGAACCACCCCACTCGATAGGGGTGGGCCTGTGGAGCAACAGAAGACCGACGAACGGCATGTCATCACCCGCCCCGACAACGGCGACGATGAAGACTTCTGTCCCGGGGGGCCGAACAGCAGCAGTGATGACCTCAGGGCGGATGCTGCTGCTGGGAGGCCCCCGCCCTTGCCCAAACTCGAGAGGCAAGGACAGGCAGAAGGCCGTAGAGTTGGAGGTCGGTCCATGGCCAGCCTTGGCTGTCGCGCCGGCGGAAGAACCTCTTCCAGCTGCCGTGGCAGACGCCGGCGCCGCGAGCGGCTCCAAAGCCACTCGCGTCCGAAGGCCAGGCACGCTGCAGATGCCAGCGCCATGGACGACAACCGCTCCTCCCTCCGATCACTAAGTGAAGGAGCGGGCCGTTGCCCACGCGGGGGCCGACCTCAACTCGGCACACTGCCCTCCCCAGCCCTGGTGATGAAAATCCTTGAGGCTGAGGAAGGGGCAGAGGCCACAACCCGGCTCGCTTTCCCCCACCAGCGGAGGGAAGCAGCCGGGCTGCGTGATGAAAATCCTTGAAGCCGAACGATGGCTAAAAGGTACCAACTCCCACGGGGTTGCGTTCCTCCAACGATGAGGCGAAAGGACGGTGGTTTCCCCCATCCGGGGGCTTGGAAGGTGGAAAAACACGGCGCATAAGGGAGAAAGAAGACGTGGTCGCCTTACGGAAGGGGTCGCCCTCCTTTTAAAGGCGACCCTCCCTGCTTGCGCCCCCAACCGTCACGGGCAGAGTCTTCTCCAACACGCCTCCAAAGCCCTCCCCTGCGGCGCGGGGGCTGGGTCCCGCATGTCATGCAGACCGGCTCCGAGCAGAAGAAGCCAAACCGCCGCGCACGGCGCACGCAACCGCCCAGCGGTTACAAGTGACCCTCCACTTTTGCCCAGACCAACGGGCGAAAGGGGCAGGCAGCCATGCAGGCGGCATGCAACCGCGCCAAGTGGACGCGCCTCTCCGACTCCTGACATGCCAGCACGGAGGCCCAAGCCCACGCGTCGCGCGACCGGCGCGCCGGGTGCTGCATGCAAGCAACTGTACCACTTGCGCCACCACCGCATCTCCTCGATTGCGGAACCGATACCGCAACCCGAGGCGACCCAGCGCGCGACCCAGCAGCGCCAGCCTGACGCAGCGGTCAAACGCGGTCAAAAGTGGGGCGGCAGTAATGACGGTGGCAGGCACGCGGGAGCAGCGGTCACGCCGTCAGCCAAGCTCACGTCCCATCCGGAGGCAGCGAGAGAACCCCCTCTCACGGCGTGAAGACGACGCGTCCGTGACCCGTTCCTCGAATGGCACGCGCACACGCAACGGCAGCCTCGCCAACTACTCGCCCCGTCGCATTAACTCCGCGGCTGGACAGGCGGCGCTTCTGGCAGGAGCAGCTGGCGACGCTTCGCCTTCGCCAAAACAACCGCGCCAAAAAAAGGTACGCCGCGTCGTTCAATTTCGTATCCTTTTCCTTTTTCCTCTTTCTCTATCTCTTGCAACAGGGACCGGGAAAGGGGATACCCCTAAAGGGATCCTTCCCCGTGAAGGAACTAGGCTCCGAGCCTCCTTACTGATCAGGGGTTCGAAGGCTGGCCCGCCGAAGGGTTCAACAGCCGCCTCAGATCGCGTGGGCCCGACACCCACTACTGGTCAGAGGTTCGAAGGCCGGCCCCCCGAAAGGTTCCACGGCCGCCTCAGGCTATTCGGGCTCCGCGCCCATTATTGATCAGGGGTTCGAAGGCTGGCCCCCCGAAGGGTTCACAGTCGCCTCAGACACCGAGCGAGGGATGACCAGGGGTACGTTCGATACATAACCGAGGCTCGGGCTGCGCTCCCGAGGTACCCTAGGACATTTCCGAGACCAGCGGGAACGATCCTGTAACGGAATCCCATCGGAGGGAGGCATCGAGCCCTCGGACCCCGTCGCCAGGGGACCGGGTCCGGCAGATCACCCGCAGGTACTTTTGGGCGTGCCTCCGGGCCCCTAGCCGACCCCCAACGAACGGGGCACGGACGTCCACTCGGATTACCCGCTTGCAGCTCACCGGAGACACCATGTTCGGTGCCCATCGAGGGTAACATGGCGCACTCCCCCCTCCTCCTTGCGGAAAGGCGACGTAGGGGCGTATGTAAAAAAGCCGAGTCTGTCCCTGATCGCCCTCTCGCCCTGTGCGCAGGCTCGGGGGCTGCTCTCGCAAACCCGGCTCCGGCCAAACCGTTGACAGCGTCAACATACCAGCCCGAGAACTTGGGCCCCGACAGTGCACCCGGGCTACGGCCAGTTCGCATGAGGGAACCACCAGACCAGCCGAAGCATTACACAAGGCATTAAGACCTCGAAGGAGTGAAACCACTCCTCCGAGGCCTCGGGGGCTACAACCGGCGGGTGCGCTCGCGCGCACCCACCGGAACAAAACGCAACCGAGAAAGGCTGGTCCCCTTGCAAAAAAGTGCGACGAAAGCCTCCAAGCGAGTGCTAACACTCCCTTCGAGGCTCGGGGGCTACTGTCGGGGACCATAATTAGGGGTACCCTCAAGACGCCTAATTCTCAGCTGGTAACCCCCATCAGCATAAAGCTGCAGAGGCCTGATGGGTGCGATTAAGTCAGGGATCAGTCCATACGAGCGACTCGATCACGCCTCGCCCGAGCCTAGCCTCGGGCAGGGGCAGCCGACCCTGAGATGTTTCCGTCTCGCCCGAGGCCCCCTTTTTACGGCAGACGCATCTCCGGCTCGCCCGAGGCCTTGCCTTCGTTAAGAAGTAACCCTGACTAAATCACCGCACCAACCGACCGAGTCACAGGGGCATTTAACGCAAAGGTAGCCTGGCACCTTTATCCTGACGCGCGCCCCCTAGCAGAGCCAAAGTGACCGCCGTCACTTCGCCGCTCCACTGACCGGTCTGACAAAAGGACAGCGCCGCCTGCGCCGTCCCGACTGCGGTGCCACTTGACAGAGTGAGACTGACAGGCAGCCAGGCCTTGCCTAAGGCGCCATAGGAAACTCCGCTCCGCCCGACCCAGGGCTCGGACTCGGGCTAAGGCCTCGGAAGACGGCGAACTCCGCTCCGCCCGACCCAGGGCTCGGACTCGAGCTAAGGCCCCAGAAGACGGCGAACTCCGCTCCGCCCGACCCAGGGCTCGGACTCGGGCTAAGGCCCCGGAAGACGGCGAACTCCGCTCCGCCCGACCCAGGGCTCGGACTCGGGCTAAGGCCCCAGAAGACGGCGAACTCCGCTCCGCCTGACCCAGGGCTCGGACTCGGGCTAAGGCCCCGGAAGACGACGAACTCCGCTTCGCCCGACCCCAGGGGTCGGACTCCGCCCTGGCCTCTGCCGAACGACCTCCGCCTCGCCCGACCCAGGGGCTCGGGCTCGGCCTCGGCCATGCAGGACAGACTCGACTTCGGCTTCGGAGGAGCCTCCACGTCGCCCGACCTAGGGCACAAGTCCGCCACGTCAACAGGAAGCGCCATCATCACCTTACCCCGAGCCGACTCGGGCCGCAGAGAACAAGACCGACGTCCCGTCTGGCTAGCTCCGCCAGATAGGCAATGATGGCGTCCCGCTAGACCCATGACGAC
This sequence comes from Zea luxurians, assembly GCA_029449295.1. Classification (NCBI taxonomy): domain Eukaryota; kingdom Viridiplantae; phylum Streptophyta; class Magnoliopsida; order Poales; family Poaceae; genus Zea; species Zea luxurians. Next base: position 72,552,566 of record JAOPSE010000008.1, read on the forward strand.
GGCGGCTCTCAGCTCCCTTACGGAAGCAGGGGGACGTCAACAAGAGCCCAACTGTTCCGACAGCTGTCCCTCCACCAGGCTCCGTTACTCCTCCGACAGCCACGACACCACACCAGCTGGGTGCCAAGTTCTCTCCGGCTGCCACATTGGCATGTACCTAGGGCGCTAGCTCTCCCCCGCTAGACACGTAGCACTCTGCTGCACCCCCATTGTACACCTGGATCCTCTCCTTACGCCTATAAAAGGAAGGACCAGGGTCTTCTCAGAGAAGGTTGGCCCCGCGGGAACGAGGGCAGGGGCAGGCGCTCTCTTGGGGCCGCTCACTTCCCTCACCCGCGTGGACGCTTGTAACCCCCTACTGCAAGCGCACCCGACCTGGGCGCGGGACGAACACGAAGGCCGCGGGATCTCCACCTCCCTCACGACTCGGCTCCGGCCACCTCGCTCTCCCCCCTTCGCGCTCGCCCACGCGCTCGACCCATCTGGGCTGGGGCATGCAGCACACTCACTCGTCGGCTTAGGGACCCCTCGGTCTCGAAACACCGACAAGAAGCTTGTGAAGATTCTTCATTCCAACATGGGCTAGTCGGCGGTGCCAGAGCCAACCCAAGTTAGTTTTAGCAACCAAGCAAGTGTCGAGTTCAGCTCTATCAAAATCTACCTAGTATAGCTGACCCTCTAACACTCCCTTAAATGCTATTAAATCATCACTTCTTCTAAAGACAGTAACACCTATATCAGTAAATAGACAGTTGTAGCCCATTTGACATAATTGGGATACGGAAAGCAAATTGTAATCTAAAGAATCTACAAGAAAAACATTGGAAATAGTATGGTCAGGTGATATAGCAATTTTACCCAATCCTTTGACCAAACCTTGATTTCCATCCCCGAATGTGATAGCTCGTTGGGGATCTTGGTTTTTCTCATATGAGGAGAACATCTTTTTATCCCCTGTCATGTGGTTTGTGCACCCGCTGTCGAGTATCCAACTTGAACCCCCGGATGCATAAACCTACAAAACAATTTTAGTTCTTGACTTTAGGTACCCAAACGGTTTTGGGTCCTTTAGCATTAGAAACAAGAACTTTTGGTACCCAAACACAAGTCTTTGATCCCTTGTGTTTGCCCCCAACAATCTTGGCAACAACCTTGCCGGATTTGTTAGTCAAAACATATGATGCATCAAAAGTTTTGAATGAAATAGCATGATCATTTGATGCATTAGGAATTTTCTTTCTAGGCAACTTAGCACGGGTTGGTTGCCTAGAACTAGATGTCTCACCCTTATACATAAAAGCATGGTTAGGGCCAGAGTGAGACTTCCTAGATTGAATTTTCTTGATTTTGCTCTCGGGATAACCGGCAGGGTACAAAATGTAACCCTCGTTATCCTGAGGCATGGGAGCCTTGCCCTTAACAAAGTTAGACAAGTTCTTAGGAGGGGCATTAAGTTTGACATTGTCTCCCCTTTGGAAGCCAATGCCATCCTTGATGCCAGGGCGTCTCCCATTATAGAGCATACTTCTAGCAAATTTAAACTTTTCATTTTCCAAGTTATGCTCGACAATTTTAGCATTTAGTTTTGCTATATGATCATTTTGTTGTTTAATTAAAGACATGTGATCATGAATAGCATTAACATCAATATCTCTACATCTAGTGCAAATAGAAGTGTGCTCAACGGTAGATGTAGATGGTTTGCAAGATTTTAATTCAACAACCTTAGCATGCAACATATCATTCTTAGTTCTAAGGTCGGAAATTGTAACATTGCAAACATCTAATTCTTTAGCCTTAGCAATTAATTTCTCATTCTCATTTCTAAGGCTAGCAATAGAAACATTCAAGTCATCAATCCTAGCAAGCAAATCAACATTATCATTTCTAGGATAGGAAGTTGAATCAATACGAACATGAGAATCAACCTTAGCAATTAAATTAGCATTTTCATTTCTAAGGTTAGCAATAGTGTCATGGCAAGTGCTTAGCTCACTAGATAATTTGTTACATTTTTCTACCTCTAGAGCATAAGCATTTTTAACCTTAACATGTTTCTTATTTTCCTTGATTAGGAAGTCCTCTTGGGAGTCCAAGAGATCGTCCTTTTCATGGATGGCACTAATTAGCTCATTTAATTTTTCTTTTTGTTCCATGTTAAGGTTGGCAAAAAGGATACGCAAATTATCTTCCTCACCACTAGCATTATCATCACTAGAAGATTCATATTTAGTGGGGGAGTTAGATTTAACCTTCTTCCTTTTGCCGTCCTTTGCCATGAGGCACTTGTGGCCGATGTTGGGGAAGAGGAGTCCCTTGGTGACGGCGATGTTGGCGGCGTCCTCGTCGTCGGAGGAGGAGTCGGTGGAGCTTTCGTCGGAGTTCCACTCGCGGCACACGTGGGCATCGCCGCCCTTCTTCTTGTGATACCTCTTCTTTTCTCTTCTCTTGCCCTTCTTGTCGTTGTCCCTGTCACTGTCACTTGATAATGTACATTTAACAATAAAGTGATCGGGCTTACCACACTTGTAGCAAACCTTCTTGGAACGGGATTTGTAATCCTTCCCCTTCCGTTGCTTGAGGATTTGCCGAAAGCTTTTGATGATTAAGGCCATCTCCTCATTGTCGAGCTTGGAGGCGTCAATTGGTTGTCTACTTGGTGTAGACTCCTCCTTCTTCTCCTCCGTTGCCTTGAAGGCCACCGGTTGCGCCTCGGATGTGGAAGGTTCGTCAAGCTCGTTGATCTTCTTTGAGCCCTTAATCATGCATTCAAAGCTCACAAAATTCCCGATAACTTCCTCGGTGGTCATTAGTGGATATCTAGGATTACCACGAATTAATTGAACTTGAGTGGGGTTAAGGAAAATAAGAGCTCTTAAAATAACCTTAACCACCTCGTGGTCATCCCACTTTTTGCTCCCGAGGTTGCGCACTTGGTTCACCAAGGTCTTGAGTCGATTGTACATATCTTGTGGCTCCTCCCCTTGGCGAAGACGGAAGCGACCGAGCTCCCCCTCGATCGTTTCCCGCTTGGTGATCTTGGTGAGTTCATCACCCTCGTGCGCGGTCTTGAGTAGGTCCCAAATCTCCTTTGCATTCTTCAACCCTTGCACTTTGTTGTATTCCTCCTTGCTTAAAGAGGCGAGGAGTATGGTTGTGGCTTGGGAGTTGAAGTGCTCGATTTGGGCCACTTCGTCCGTATCATAATCCTCATCCCCTACAGAAGGTACATGTGCTCCAAACTCAACAACATTCCATATACTTTTGTGGAGTGAGGTTAGATGAAATTTCATTAAATCACTCCACCTAGCATAATCTTCGCCATCAAAAGTTGGCGGTTTGCCTAATGGAATGGAAAGTAATGGAGTATGTCTAGATGTACGGGGATAGTGTAAGGGGATCTTACTAAACTTCTTGCGCTCTTGGCGCTTAGAAGTTACGGACGGTGCATCGGAGTCGGAGGTAGATGTTGATGAAGTGGTCGGTCTCGTAGTAGACCACCTTCCTCATCCTCTTGTGCTTGTCGCCTTTCCGATGAGACTTGTGAGAAGAAGATTTTTCCTTCTTCTCTTTGTGGTGAGAAGAGGAAGATATTTTCTCCTTCCGTTTGGAGGAGCCCTTCTTCTTCTCCCTCCTCTTGGTGCGGGATTCTTCCGATGAAGTGCTCCCTTGGCTTGTAGTGGGCTTTTCGCCGGTCTCCATCTCCCTCTTGGTGTGATCTCCCGACATCACTTCGAGCGGTTAGGCTCTAATGAAGCACCGGCCTCTGATACCAATTGAAAGTCGCCTAGAGGGGGGTGAATAGGGCGAAACTGAAAATTTCAAAAATAATCACAACTACAAGCCGGGTTAGCGTTAGAAATATAATAGAGTTCGCGAGAGAGGGCGCAAAACAAATCGCAAGCGAATAATAAAATGAGACACGCGGATTTGTTTTACCGAGGTTCGGTTCTCTCAAACCTACTCCCCGTTGAGGAGGCCACAAAGGCCGGGTCTCTTTCAACCCTTCCCTCTCTCAAACGGTCCCTCGGACCGAGTGAGCTTCTCTTTCTCAAATCACTTGGGAATCAAACTTCCCGCAAGGACCACCACACAATTGGTGTCTCTTGCCTCAATTACAAGTGAGTGTTTGATCACAAGAAAGAATGCCAAAGAAAAAGAAGTGATCCAAGCGCAAGAGCTCAAATGAACACTACAAATCACTCTCTCTAGTCACTAGGGCTTTGTGTGGAGTTGGGAGAGGATTTGATCTCTTTTGGTGTGCTTTGCAATGAATGCTAGCTCTTGTATAGTGGTTGGAAGCTGGAAAACTTGGATGCAATGAATGGTGGGGTGGTTGGGGTATTTATAGCTCCAACCACCAAACTTGACCGTTGGTGGAGGCTATCTGTCGTATGGTGCACCGGACATGTCCGGTGCCCCCGCCACGTCATCAATGCCGTTGGATTCTGACCGTTGGAGCTTCTGACTTCTGGGCCCGCCTTGTCCGGTGCGCCAGTATGGGCGCGCCTGACTTCTGCGCGCGCAGAGCGTGCATTGAATGCGCCGCAGGTAGCCGTTGGCGCCGAAATAGCCGTTGCTCCGTGGTTACACCGGACAGTCCGGTGCACACCGGACATGTCCGGTGAATTATAGCGGAGCGGCTGCTGCGCGATCCCGAGGCTGGCGAGTTGCGGAGGCCGCGCTTCCTTGGAGCACCGGACACTGTCCGGTGTACACCGGACAGTCCGGTGAATTATAGCGGAGCGGCTTGAGAAATTCCCGAAGGTGGCGAGTTCGAGTTGGAGTCCTCTGGTGCACCGGACACTGTCCGGTGTACACCAGACAGTCCGGTGCCTCCAGACCAGAGGTGCCTTCGGTTGCCTCTTTGCTCCATTGTTGAATCCAAAACTTGATCTTTTTATTGGCTGAGTGTGAACCTTTTGCACCTGTATAACTTATACACTAGAGCAAACTAGTTAGTCCAATATTTGTGTTGGGCAATTCAACCACCAAAATTATTTAGGGACTAGGTGTAAGCCTAATTCCCTTTCACTTTTGTTCTACCGTCCTGCCGACCGTTGACGCTCGAACATTGACCCTCCCGAAGAACAGGCTACTGCTACGCGTCTTTTGACAATGCAACACCTCGACTTCGGCTACCTCAGCATCTTTCGGCTATAGTGTTCATGGAGTGCACGCCAGTCCCTACTCTAGCCGCAACATCGCACCCTCATGACACTGCGACTACGGGGGGGATTTCAACCCGTCAGCTCCTACCTTCGGCTTCTACTCTAGTCTCATCATCTGTGGTGCCCCCGTTGCGACTGCGGGGGATGTAGACTGGGGGCACTACTGTTGGGCTGTCGGCCCATTAGTGTTAGGGTTAAGTCTCTATATATGTAAACTTCTCCTATTCAATACATCAAGAGTTCTAGTTTCCAACAGAAAGCATGCTGCTCACTAGTAGTCAGCTAAAAGTGGTATATTCTTAAACTCCAGGACACTTCCAAATACTAAGGGCCCCTTTGGTAGGGCTTATTTTTCAGCTTCGGCTCTGGCTCATGCAAAAGTTGTGCCAAACACCTCTTTTTCAAATGGCTTCACCAGTGAAGTGCTTTTCCAAAATGAACTAGAGGGCATGAGCCAAAAAAAGTGGCTCACCCGGCTTCAGCTCACGTCATTTTTGCACAATAGCCCTCCCACCAGTCCAAATTATTTTTTTTGGTCCTGCCCTCAATCCCTAGCCACGTACAGGAGAGATCGACCACGTAAAAAGTAAACTATACAAGGGTCTTTCTGAAAAACAATCTATAAGCCGTTTTGCCAAATAATTTTTCAGAATAGCTTTGGCTCATCTAAAGAAGTGGCTTCACCTCGTGAGCCAGAGCCAAAGCCGTTTTTGGAGAAGCCAGAGCCCTGCCAAAGGGGCCCTAAATAAGTAAATATACAGTTTGGTTCATGACAGTTATTATATAACTACAATTTTAGTTGGACATATATGTGACATGACAACCTCATAAAAACCCACTACCGTCTATATTATTAATACTGTTCTTAACGTGGCTATGGACATGAAAATTTGTGACTTTTCTTATACTATGTTCTCATCAAAGATCATAATTCTATATGTTATAATATTGCTCGAAATACTTTTGGTCTCCACACTATTCCGTCAGCATTTAGTTAGATTTTCCATAATTTGCGAGCCCTCATATGTGGGCCCGAGGAGTAAAAATGCATGTCTTACCCATGAACGAGACATAAGATGTAAAAAATGTATAGATCGCTCTTGAATAGCATCTTGATCGACTCTGTTTCTTTTCCCTAATCATAGTGCATGGTGGCTGTAATGACGGTAGGAAGAGAAGAAACCTAATTCCCTATGCATGTGGCATCGCGTGGGGTAGGAGACTTGGATTTCCCCATGGTTCCTACAAATTGGTGTCACATTGTGGCAAATAGGAGGCAGTGTGATAGTCTAGAGTGGCTTCGTAGCGGGTGAGCACCTTATTTTTTCCACTTGAATTGCTCCTTTCTTTGTGATTATTGACCCTTAGGTGTGATAGATGTAAGTTAGGTAGTGTTGATCTAGACTCACAAATGTACGTGAACTCATTGTCATTTATTTGTATGATGGACGCAAATAGTAGCTTCAACCTAGAAATTTGGATTATTGCTTTCAACTCTCGTGCTCGGTGGTTTAGCTTGAACAAGTCATGGATGATGATGTCACAGAATTCAGAGATCTAGTTGATGAAGTTGCGGATAAGTATCCTTGTGATTTTGGTGGCACAGTGAGATTGTTTTAATTCTATATTGACAATAAGATTAACATTATATTGAAGCATGATTTAACCAAGTGTTACTTGAAATATTTGCAAAAAAAAAAAAACTTGAGGCCTCAAAAGTGCATCTTCTTGTCCTGCTTACCATAGCTATTTAGTGAGCCTCGTGTAATACCTTTATGGGATTGTAGCAATATTGGCTAGTCTATTGAAGCCCCATTTACCCCTTTAATGATTTGTCCTTTACTTTCTAACCCTTTTAGTGAAGAGGGTTGTATCAACTTTCCCATCTTTAATCCATTAGAGTATGAAGTCTCTCAACCTCACATACCATGTTCTAGGTGACTGCTTCAATCCATGCAATGTATTCTTAAGCTTGTAAACATGGTTGAGTTTCTTGTAATCTTTGAATTTAGGTAGTTGCTTAACATATACTAGCTCATTGATGAGTTCATTCGAGGATGCACTCTTTACATTCATTTGATGTAGTTTGATATTGTGAGAATAAGCATATGCGAATAAGATCATTATTGGTTTCAACCTTGTAATCAGAGATATGTTTTACCGAAGTCAAGACACTCTGCTTGAGTATAACATTGAGCCACAACTCTTGCATTGTTCCTCACCATAATGTCATATTTTATTTTTCCTATTTCTAAACACTCATTTGCTACCAATGAAATTGCAATTGTTGGGACTCTCAACTAGCTCCCAAACTTGATTTTTCTTATGAATTTGTTGAGCTATTCGTGCATAGCAATGACCCGATCAACATCCTTCAAAGCTTCATCAATTACTAGGTGGGTGTCCGTGCGTTGCAACGGAAACATAGAATACTACGATAATTTATATAGAAATATGTGTTATAGTGTTATAAGAAACGATTTTGTAATCTATTCCTAGGTGAGTTGTCGATGTGTTGCTACAGTTTCTATATATCACAGTTACGTTGCTACGATTTCTATATATCACATAGTTAGACCTTGTTTAAGCAATATATAGTATAATGCCAATGTGTTACGACGACATACAATTTCATCTTCTTTGAGCGTTGCACGAGCACAACATGCCATATGAGCTTAAACCAATAAAACTGAATCAAATTGGACCACGTGTCAATCAATGATTGACAAGACAATACATAACTCTTACCTTTCAAATGAGTTCCTTATTGCATCAACTATCAAGCCAATTTCAGATAAATATTAAGAAGAATTAGAACTATTTGAACCAACTTGAGAGCAAAATATAAGCTTGTTTGATGCATATCATAGCCATAAATTTACATGGGAGATGTGAGTTGTGACATAACCAGAAAATAGGCATGCCAAGCATGTGTCTAAGCAACAACAGGGCAACAGAACATGTATTATTGCATCAAACAGGGCATGAGTTGGTAAGGTTTGTTAAACTGAATGCTAAACTTTCCTCCAAGAGTACTCTTGTGTTTTTCTTTGGTGATTGCAGAGCTAGCATTTATAGGAAAACATGTATACGCCTAGCTACAATAGCAGTTGTCGTCCACAGCACCAAGTTCGTCCATTAAAAAGGGACCTCAACTCTGGTGGCTACCCTAATAAAATTGTGCCCCTTCCTAGAACACCAACTCCAGGCCATGACAAGGGTTGCGGAGCAGAGACCGCTGCGTCACATGCCATCATGTCATGCAGAGATGAAAGCTGCAATTGGAATTTTATAGTTAGCACACATATTGCCATTACATTACTTCTCCACGGAACTGAATTTTTGTGGAGCATATAAAGAAGAATTTAGTGTCATACCAAGTCATCTCTCCTTCTGCAGAAGCAAGACAAAATCCTGAACAAGGGAGCTCTCCAACCTAACTTTTGCAATATCCTGAAAAATTGACTTGGCTTTCTTAGAACTTATAATGAGATTTTGTGGATGCTTAGTAGGCAAACCGACCTGCATTTGAACCTCAGCAAGCTGGTCAGCCTTAGCCTATCGCACAAAAGCTTTCTCTAAGGTCTATTCCATGCATACATCCTTCAGCATACAAGAGGCCATTGAAACACAGAAACCTAGAAATTAGAAACAGACACTAACTTCAGCTCCAACATCCTTTGCACTAAGATAAACGACAATTGTTCAGCTTGGCATAAATTATCTCATGTGAAAGAATACAACAAAATTACCATTTTAAGCCAACAAAGCTTTGGAGCCCATAGGAACTTCATTCGTTCACTACTACAGGTTCATCTTGTTATGTCTATTGTACAACATTCTTAGCTTCTTAGAGGTCGTAGTCTTGAAGAAAGCCTAGATCCACCATTGTGAGAGACTATATCTCACAAACAAATTCACTATTATGAAAAAAATGAAATGATATAACAAAAACAGATAGAGTCTGGAATGCTCACATCGAGATATGCCGACAAGTGAGGTTTAAATTTAGATTAATTAGGATACATATTTGTCGGCTTTTAAATTTTTGGTTAATAAATAGAAAGGAAGATATAGCAAGAAAATAAATTATAGCAAGAAAATAAATTATAGCCACCACCTGACTACCCAATTACAGACACCAACCAATTTTTGACATATGACAATGCAGAGAACACTGAAATCACTAAACAATTTGGCGGTGATAACATATTAACAAAACAAACAGATTATTCACAAATTCATAACTACCTATCAGCTAGTGCAGTTGTTAGTATTTCAGTCCATTATTAATCCACACACGAGCAAACAAGCATATCTAAACCACACAACCTTCAACGAACCCATCAGCCAAGCTTCAGTGCATCAGGGAAAGACAAGTCATTGCATAACACTTATAATTGGGACACAAAACTATCAAAATAAGCAGGGAGAACCCTGATATGGAGGACAGACCACAATACATTAGACACCAGATCAAATGTCAGTGTTTGAGAAGAACATCTCAAAGTGGCGCATAACATCAATTGATAAGTTCACCACAAACAAGCACTTACTGCTTCTATGTTGAGAGTGGGAGTAAGTAACATATAAATACGAAGACCAGGGTGTGTCTCCTCTGCCACATCGTCGTTCCAGAACTTGACCATCCAGAAGAACTATCGCTGCCCTTGGGCACCCCATCGCGGTCTGCCTATAAATGACCGCCACAAATTTTCCTGACCAAATCAGCTCAAAAGTAGTCAGATCAGGCGGTGGGGGACAAGAGCTAGTGTGAGTAAGACTCAATTAATTATAGTTTCTGTTGCTATCAGACTACTTCACAATTTTTTGATGCTATCGGACTACTTCACAAATTTAATAATGACATTTATATTCAGGTTTATACAATACAAATGCAATTCCAAAATCACACAGGACATCATCTATCATTTGATCTAAACCTCATAAGTAAATACAAATGTCCCAGGAATATTTACTTCAAAATATATGTTGTTCCTTGGGGCCTGCATCCCACGATGTTCCACCCTCTAGGGAAACTGAAGAATCAAATGAGTAACATAAATAATTGATCAGTTTTTGTAAATTGGAGTGCTTCCATATTCTTCTCACCTGCCCCAACCCCGCATTGACGCCTGACAGATTTGCTCATACAAATTACAAAATCTCACAAAAGCAGCATGGGCAGCTGTGACTTGTGAGGTGTCCTCCCTAAGCTTTAGGTGCCTTCCTTGGATTGGTCGATAGAGTGATCTTTCGGGATGTGATGCTAGTAATTCTTAGTTAGTATTGGAGTCAAGATGTTAGGATGCGCTTAGCTCAATTCTGAAACAGATGGAGTTTTGTGCGATCCGATTCAAGAAACCTTTCAGAAACCAAAAGGATATTTTAGGCAACATTTTAGAAACCAAAAGAATATAGAATATAAAATAACTCATATCGTTCAAAATTTAACACTCTTTTAAAAACATTCCAACCAAACATGGATACAATAATAATGAATAAACACAATACATCGATAAGTATCAACCGATCCCTTGCTAACTTTTAGCGGGAAGCTGTTTGCACTCACCTGCTAATATGTAGTTAGATAGTGAATTGAAGATGCATATGAATTATTAGCACATATTAGCAACTCCAAAACTGCTAATGAAACTAATAGCAGCCTTTTAGGTCCTTCAACAAATAATTAGCAGGTCTGTTTAGACCCAATCGTACAAATTTTAACCGCTAAATTTTAGTGCTAATGGATCTAGACATGCCCCTACTAATAAGCGTGTGGTAGTAAAAGATTTTAGCTCTGAGTTTTGTTTGTTGCAGGACTTAATAGAACCATAGAGAACCATTGGGCAACCTTATTAGCTTCACCACTGCAAGACCGTGAGAGGAAGAGAGACGAGAGAGTTTCGGTACACTGACCATGAAGAGGTCGAGCTCCTCGCCTCCCGTGTGTGCTCCGCCCAACGCCGACACCATGGGCAGGGGCCTCACCGCTATCTACGCGTCGATGCGTGGGAGCTGGTCCACTGGGGTGGCGACGCGGTGGCAGGCGACATGCGCCTCGAGCAAGAGCTCGTACAGCGGGTGCACCACGATGGCCGCCTTATCCCTCTCCCAGCCGGGGCCGACGGCCACGACGCCTGAGACAAAGCTAGGGTTTGAGGCCGCCCCAACCGCGGGGTCCATCGCCAACGCGTGGTCGTGGTAGCTGAACACCATCGAATCAAGGGAGCACTACCACAAGGAGGCCGCCGCTGTTGGGATCAAGGGACGCCTGTCCTCGAATCCGTACCTTGCACCGTCGATGGAAGCCGGTGGAACAGACTTGGAGGCAGTGTCGTCCTCGTCTCCACGGATACAACGTCGCCGCTTCGGGTCGTCCTCCCCATGGCTGCTCTTTTCCAGATCTAGTAGCGACGATGTCCCTCGCCAACAACAACGACAGTTAGTAGGATTGGTAGGGGATGGCGGCGCCGATCTCGGATGGGGCAAGGGCTACGGGGGGACGCCATCAAGTCTCTCTTCCTCTCGGACAGGGCAGGGGAGGTGAGGCGAGGTGTGGGTGGCCGATTGACTCACGCATCTGCGGGGTGTGAGGCCAGCATGTCAGTGAGAGATGGGCGGAGGCATTGCCGCGCCAGGGTGCCCACGGTCCACTCGTAATTAGTAGTATTAGTAGTAAGGATAGATGATTCGTTGGAACACATAAATGAATAGTGCTCACAAAAGTATTCAAGTCTTGATCTTGTTTGAACACTACCTTTTAGCTATTTATATAGTGAACAACGATATGCGTGTGGCATGCAAAATTTTGTTTATCTCACAAAACTTGCATGTGCAAATACATTTCCAACCTAAACAATATTGTCTCAACAAACTTTTTTTAGTCATCACCGCCTCCCTCACATGCACAATTATACGTTGGAGGACAGAGAGGGTGTGCAAACTTGCATAATCTCTCCCCGGATCTGTATTTTACCTCTCGTGCTGTTGAAGACACATGCACTCCGCTATATTAGAGATATTTTCGCATTTACATAATCTTTTGTGTGGCACGTTTGAATGGAATAAAATTGGTGGAGGCAGCAAGCACGCCGCTAGGTGCTTTCCCCCAGCCGATTGACGACACGTGGACCAGGGTGACGCATGAACCGTCTGTTCTCTTTCCTGCGCTCGAACGATTCGTCGGCTCAATTTCACCAAAATTTCAGACCGTACCATTGGTTTAACAGATGGTTCGTTGGAACACATAAATGATCAGTTATTTCTAGAATTCTATTTTCGTCGTTTGTACAATTAGGGGTGAAAACGGGCAGGGTACCCGAAACGGGTACCGGATACGGATACTGATTCAGGACCATTTTTCGGATACGGATACGGGTATTTTTTAGATTCGGGACGGATACGGGTAATACCCGGATAGTATGGCTTCGGATTCGGGTCGGATACGGAGCAAGTACTACCCGGTAAATACCCGGATATTCAGGTCGGATACGGGTACCCGGAATTCGGGTACCCGTTTTTTCTTTTTCTGCATAATAATATAGTTATAAAATCATAACTTTTACATATAAAATCGGATGAAGATAAAGTTTATATAAAAATTGTAGAGCTCGAAGAGATCTATAACTTTGTAGTACATCACATTTTTGTTTAAACATATCTTTAGGCCAAAATCATTAAAATAATGTCTAAATTTATATCAAAATAATAGACTTTATCATTTTCATGTGGGGACTTAAGATTATATCCATGTGGGAACTTAGGATTATCTTTTTATAAACTATTTATTAATATTGGTAACTTATTTGCAATTTTCGGTCGACGCTACAATATTTTTATGAATTTAATTGTATTTTGATGATTTTCTACAACAAGAAATTAATAATACACCAAATAGCCTAAAAAATTCATGAATTTTTACGGGGACACAACATATATCCACATATAGTTCTCAAAAACATTTGGACTATAAAATCCACAAGATGTTGGTGTTTCTTCCATTCTACTCCCACTTATTGCGTGAGTTACATGTGAAATCATTTTATGTATCGAAGTTTCAACATAATTAATATTTCACTTATCATTTTCATGTGGCGACTTGAGGTTTTATTTGAATAGAATGTTTATTTGTTTTGGTAAGCTTTTTGCAATTTTGGATCAAAACTAGTGTATTTATGAATTTTAATTATACTTTGATGATTTTATGTAGAAAGAAATTAATAATGTATAAATAGCCTCAGAAATCTATGAAATTATACGAAGGTACAACATATGGCTACATATAGTCATAAAAAATAATGGGACCATAAAATCCACAGGATGTCAACGTTTCTTCTATTTTATTTCCACTTATTGCGTGAGTTACACGTGAAATCACCCTAAGTATCCAAGTTTCAACATAATCAATACTTCACTTTACCATTTTTACGTGGGAAATTGAGATTATCTTCTATTAAATGCTTATTAGTATTAATTTACTTGCAATTTCGTGGTCGAACAAGAATATTTTTTGATAACCAATTAATGCATTATCCGACAAGTATCCGATATCCGATCAAATAATATCTGTATCCGTCACTTATCCGCCCGGATAAATATCCGGTCCCTGTATCCGTATCCGTATCCGTCCCGTTTCTAACTATCCGTATCCGATCCCGAATCCGTTTTAAATACATTAGGGTAGAATACAGGATGAGCTGATATCCGTCCGTATCCGCCCGTTTTCACCCCTATGTACAATGCACACTCCAGAAATTTCAGACCATTGGTTTAACAAGCATATGTTATTTATTTTCAGATATTATATGTATCTGTATTTTTGTAGACATGATTTATTTTGCAAAGATAGAAAGAGTGGGAAAGATGCATCCGGAACGGAAACATTTTGATACTCAGCACAGAGAGGGAGCGGTGAGTTTTCGTGAACGGAGCCGTGAATTTTTGTGAAAGCCGAGCGCGGCTGCTATTTCACGCGCTGGAAATCAATGCGGAGAGGCGGACGGTTCATGCTTCACCTGATCCACGCGTCATCAATCGGCTGGGGGAAAGCACGGACAGCGGCGTGCTTGCCGCTAACAATTTTTATTCCGTTTAAATGGACTAGAACTGATGGTCTATTGGCTAAGAAATTTCTAGTTACCTAACTTTTAGTTTATTTTAGCTAGATTGAACCAGCTAATAATGAACAAATGGTTAGTTGGTTAGTTAGACTATTAACTGGAAGTGTTTAAGGTGTTTGTTAGTTGTAAGAAAACGGAGCTCAACGGAGCTCGCTGCGCACGTGGTCTTGGTTGGAGCATCGTCACCATGGTTTTTGTTACAAAATATGTATATAACATGTGATCAACCCCTGACAGTTATTCCAAGGGACACACCCATTGGGAACCACTGTAGACACTTGTATATAAACTGTCCTGTCACTGCAATAAAGAACAACAGTTCTGTCATTTGTATTCTCTCTGTCTCTCTCCACTGAGTATACTTCAACACGTTATCAGCACTTTGCTCTCCACCGAGCGGACAGCAATGTCCATGCACCCGGCATCTGTCGGACGAAAAAGCGATTCGAGGACAAGTTCGTGGAGACGCTGCTCAGGAGTCCAGCGAATAGAAATACGAAGCACTGCTCGCAAGATCACAGATGCAAAGAAAGAGGAAGAATCTGTCGCTTGCAAGAGAAAAAGACTTGTGCTAAGTTCCTTGTTCGGATGAACGTAGACTTGGATCGCTACAGCATGCAACAACGGATTTTCTTAAAACAAATCGCTCATAGTTTGAGAAGGTTGATGGTATGGAACTTACTCTTCCTCTCCGCTTTTCGCTGTCTGCTGTCTGCGTGTAATTTTTATATCGCCGGTGGCTCAACTGTACCACACCGGACGGCACCGCAACGGCCACGGCTCGGTGCAGACCATGCACCGCAAGACCATGCGCGGAGCAGCGCGCCTGACCATGCGCGGTGCGGCTGTGTAGAGGTTGCCTGCCTACACAGAGCCATGCGGCTCATGCACAGGGCCATGCAGGCTCCCCACACGGGCCATCCGGCTAGCCCACCGGCCGCTGCGAGCCCTTGGCCCCACGTGCCAAGGAGCACTTTGACGTGGGCAAGGCTCGGCCGTCGCGAACCCTTGGCAGCTCGCGACCAGACGCAAGCTCTGGCGAGGCCTGACCACGACGGCGCGGGCTGCTCGACCTCGGCGCGGGGCGCTCTGCACCGGTAATGGCGGACTCCGGTGTGGGCTGCGTGCTCGGCACCGGCACAGACAGGCCCCGGTGTGGGCCCCTCGGTACGCGCGCAGGCTCCCAACACGCATCGGCGTGGGGCGTACGGCTCATGGCGCGCGGATACGCGGCCGCTCGACCTCGGCGCGGGTACGGGTGTTCGAGCCCGCGGTGGCTCCGCTCGGCCAGCAACGGCGCTTGGCTAGGCACTAGTGCGGGCGTCCGGCCTCGGGCGCGTTCGGCCACCGGCGCGCGGGCGCGGCTGGCCACCGGCTCGTGGGCGCGGCTGGCCACCAGCCGGTCGGCCTCGGCGAGCCCCGGCGGACCACGGCGGTCCTCCACGGGCGCGGCTCCTCGACTGGAGCAATCCTGGTGGCTCGACCACGGCCCAGCCGGCGTGGACAGGGCGCGAGCGCTCCTCGGCGCGACCGCGCTCGGCGGCAGCGCGGTGCAGGCGCAGGCGCAGGTCCGGTCGGCGGCATGGGCACGCGGCGCTCGGTCCCGGAGAGGACACGACCAGTCCCCGGCCACGGCAGCGCGGGCGTGACCCGGCCGCGGGCTCGGGCGCCGGCCACGGCGGCGGCTGGATCGGCCTGGGCAAACCCTAACTGCCGCCTCCTTTTAGGGCGTTGTGCCCCTGTCCTCATGGACCGCCTGGCCGGCTGCCAAGACAACCACCTGGATGGGCCATTTAACCGGCCTTCTGAGCCGCTTGCTGGCTTATTTTTTTATTTTATTTTAACTACAGTTCTAAGTATAGGACTATGTTTTAACACAGTTCGCATCAGTTTTGTGAATCTAAAAGTTAAATATTTAGACTGCTGATGATACATGTAATTGCACATACTTGTCTGTTTTTATTGTGAAAAATACAGACTTGTTAGTGAATTATATTTTATTCCCATTTATAATTCACATATTTTCGACTTACTTTTATTTTTGCATTCTTTTATGTTTGCATGGAAAATATAGCACATAATTAAGTCAAAACTAATGGTCCTCATGCAAAATGATATTGCATTTTTGGAAAAGCATAGGGTGATGGAGTCCTAAGCACTGGTTGCGCTAAATTCTTTATAGAGTTTAGTAGCCCAGAGACCGTGCTTTAGACCGCATTTGAAATGCCTATCACTATGAGGTCTACATCTTTCGAGATGATTACCTATACGTGCTACCCAAAAAGATCACGGACCAAGCAGGCGTCGCGGGCTATGGAGCCAGGCTGAACACTGCAGTCATGCTGACTGCTAAAAGAATTCTTTTAATTA
Source organism: Zea luxurians (assembly GCA_029449295.1). Taxonomy (NCBI): domain Eukaryota; kingdom Viridiplantae; phylum Streptophyta; class Magnoliopsida; order Poales; family Poaceae; genus Zea; species Zea luxurians. The sequence continues at coordinate 72,569,229 of JAOPSE010000008.1, forward strand.
AGTTCTACTTAATTAAATGATGAATTCTTGCAAAATATGACACATATCTTGAACTTGGGATATTTCAACACATGATGGAGATCTAGGCTTTGGCTGCAATAAGTTCTTGGAATTTATTTGCCCTGAGACCAAGCTTTTAGACGGCAAAATGTTATTTGCCCATCAGTAAGAGGTCTACATCATATGGTCATGATGATTACCTATGTGTTCTCTCAAGTAGATATGTTGGAGATGTGATGTTGGTTATTCACCTTTATGGTGATTTCCATTTTATTTTTGAAATTTTGGTCAAGCACAGGGTAGTGGAGTCCTAAGCATTGGCTGCGGTATGTTCCTTGAATATACCAGCCCAGAGACCATGCTTTCAGGCAGCAAAATATTTTGCCCACTACTGGGAGATCTACTCCTATGTTTCATTACATGGAGATTATCTACGTTGTGTACACCAATTTTCAAAAATCTGTGGTACACTTTATGTGACACCTGCAATTCTCCAACATATAAAGATATAATATATTTTGCGACAAAGTTGCAACAGCAAATGAAAATGGTTAAGGCATTTGAAGGATAATTATTTAATAGAGTTTGATGAACTCGCCTAATGGGCTTAATTATCCTTAATGTTCATTGGATATGTTCATTTCATCTTTGCATAATATGGGGATTCACTTCTTTATTTTGGAGGAAGTGAGATGCTCCCTTTCTCTTGTGGTTCTTATGAAAAGAACTAATGTGCTTTTGTGGCATGATGTGCAAGCCCAAAATGAATACCAAAGAAAATCATAAGACTTGTGGACTTATGAGTATGTGTCTACATTATGTTGTAGACTAACATTTTGTATTCAAATATTTTTGCTTGAAAGCAAATATATAAGCACATTAAAAAGGGAAGGGCAATGAGTATGACAAACTCTTTTGTCATTACACTATACATGGTATAGTGTTGTATGCCTAAGCATCTAATCATGTATATGAAATCCCAATAGATGCATACTACTCATGAAAGCTAAGATATGAAGTGTACTTCAATCTTCCATCTGACATGATAACAGTGGTTAGTTGTGTAAATCGTGATTTGGAATAATCATGTAACAACACTTCTTTTTCTAAGAGAAGACCACTTTGTTAGATGATTCGCTTTTGAGTACTATATAAATGATGCATGAGATTTGGTATAATCTCATAATTGATGTTGTGATAGGTTCAACTCATGTGCTGTGAGTTGAACACACTCATGTGATTTGAGTGTAAAAACTCATATGAATTTGAGTTAAACAAACTCATCGATTGGAGTTGATCACTCATGTGATTTGAGTTGAACAAACTCATCGATTAGAATTGAACCAACTCATCAAGGGAGTTGAAGACTCATTGATTTGAGTTGTGCAAACTTGTACAGGGATTCTTCCAATTGAGGAAGAAACATGCAATGTGGAGAATTGAGCCACAAACTCTATAAGTGGGGAACAAAATATTCTCATATTCCTTTGGAAAGAGGAAAGAATATTTTGACAATCGCTTCGTGCGATATCATGATATGTTATTATCGTATCCCCTTTGGTATTGGAAGTATCAAGGATGTGTTGATATATCCTAATTGATATCTTACCATATTATAGAGATATCCATATAATTTCTATCATGTGGAAACACAAGGTGATAGTGATGGATATTGCATATGTTTCTCAGAAACATTTCTTATGGACTGTATTCTACATACATCCTCCCATACAAAGTGTTGCATTTGTTATAACTTTTCATGTGATGATTCTTACCATGCTGGGTAAGACTGAATTGGTAATTCCATTATTGGGATGAAATGAAAAGTTATGGACAATTTTGTTGGTCATGTTTTTCCCATAAGATGGATACTTGATGAGTATCATTGGGAATGAGATTTTAAGTCCCTCTTATCTTAAAATCTGATCTGAATTGGTTAAGTTCTTTGAATTGTTTCAAAGTAACGAGTGTGGTCCATTACATAGATGGTATGGACATTGAAGGCTTTATATGGTTATTTGGTGCATCTATATGATGACCTCAAGTGTGTCCTTCGGACAACACATGACCATTAAGTAATAATGTCTCAAGCTTGAGCACATTAGCCTCCACACTACTGAATTTACCAAATGTGCTTACAATGATGATTGTTTGTCTTGGTATTCAAAATGATATCCATAAAGGATATGATGAATCTGTGATAGATTCGAAAATTTCAGATCATTAATGACCATCAATAATGAATTGTCATTTCCAACTAGTTATGGTTGGAGTCAGGAAGTTTTGCACGCTCCTGACTTGTGATTAACTGCATGTACTGGATGTACAAGTTCCCCTATGGTTTTTAGTACGTGGGAATCCATGAAAAATTTCCCATGCGTACATTGGGTATGTTTTCCCAATCTCACCACCGCAGCGTACATGAATGGGCACACAGAAAACAGGGGATCTATGTGAGAATTCATTCTCCGTCGATCATTAAGTCTTAGAATCTCTTCATGAGAATCTATTTATGGCTCGTACGCTTGCTTGAATCATGAGCTTTTCCAGGCATTAGGGGGAGATTTCAAGTACCAAAAAGAATGCCAGGAAATTATAATGAATGCAGTAAGCATTCAGGCTCAGGATCACGTACTAAAACTGAACCTTTGAGTTCGAATAATTTGCAAGAAGTTGCAAATTGACTGCCATGTGCATTTACTATGATGTGTCACTAAAATTAATCCTACGTGGAAGTGCCAGAAAGAGTGGTTAAATGGAACACCACTCAACTCCCTATTACAATGATGTTGTAAATAAGAGGGGGAGAAGTATGGTCACAAATTGGGATTAAAATGCTTGCAAGCAGCTGAAGGCTAGACCTTCTGAGATAGTAAATGCAAACCAACTATTCGTTGGTAACCAACTTAGCGTTGGTGGACACCTAAAGGATATGAATTATCCTGTGAATGGAAGACATTCACATCCTAGCTCAGTGCGCACTGATGAGGCTAGGTTATCGGAAGCCCTTGATTCTCGTTTTGGGATTTCACGAGGAATCATAAGGGTACATAAAAAATGACTTTATGTCAACTGGAGAATTGTGTTATTTAAAAGCTACAAGTGTCGACACATACATCTCAGCAAATTTTATATGCACTCCAAGTGATCCAAAAGACTATGGCCATAGCAGAGCATGAGTATGCTCAAACTGGATCTTGTTGAGTGATACAATGTTGCAGAGATAGCCTTGCTCACCGGAAAGAAGTGTTAACTTATTTTCACTTCATGGTATCTTACTGTGGATACAAGTTTGTTTTCATGGACTTGGAAACAATGAGGTGGTGAAAAAGCATGGCTAGTAGCAACTGGGTTTATATGCAAACCCAAGCATTATTTTAATGCTATAAATTCTCCTCTACTGTGAGTAGTTAAATTCCGATACAATAATATGGGCAGTAAATCATCTATCTTTGCAGTTGGTAGATGTAGTGACAACATATGCTTATGTGGTCACTGGATTATGGTATTTGTGGAGTCTTGAAGGATTCCAAATACATAATCACCAATCACAAATTTGCAATACTTGGAAAGTCTTTGTGACTTAGAACATCCTGGTCAAATATGGTACATTCGACCTAATGAATCCTTCCTTCTGAAAGGATACACAAAGAATGGTATGTTCAGTGTAAATATGTGCAGCATATTTTAAACATACATTACTTATCGACGGAGTTCGAGATAGAGGATATGAATTGAAAGAAATTTTCAATTCAAAGTAAACTATCTTGAATATCTTGGATACAAAATTGTCTATATCCAACATATATTGAAGAAATTAAATATGAGAGAATCATTGTTATTTGATTCTTTCCGATCATGAGATGTGCTATTGTATCTTGCAAGAGCATCCGGCCGGATATTGCTTTGCAATGATTTGCTAGCTAACAGCACATGAGATCGAGTTATGATCTCTAGATGTACTCATGCTCTCCTTATGTTTGGATATACTGATCTTGGATATCTATAGAAGATCCCTAGGTACAAGATCAATGGCATACTTCTGGTAAGTTGGACCTACTGTTTGATAAATGTTGATCAACAGAGATTAATGGTCACTTACACTAATCATTCTATAGTACACTTCGTGGGATTGTACAAAATGATATACTACATACTGAAGGTATGTGGTGGTCATGATTTTATATCATTGACCTTATTATCTATGGAGATAATATTACTTTGTGTTGTTTAGATGAAAAACAAGTTACGAACTAAGTCTCTACTTACTCCACATTTTAGATGTGTTTGAGAGCAGGTATGGGATGACTTAGTGATTTGTAAAGATCAGGGGGAGTTTTCTCTTGATCTGAAGAACTTGTTTCTGCATCATGTTGTACTCTTTTCTTTGCATGAGTTTTCCCCCTGTTTGGGTTTCTCATTCAAAGTTTTTAACGAGACAACATTAACACAAGGTCTATGTCGTATCATCTATTTTTCCCGTAGAGGTTTTCAAGGATGATACATTATGACATAGTTATTGTTGTATTTGAACTAGGATATGAGTTTATATCCCTAGAGTTCAAATGGATCAACAATAGAGTATGACTACTCTCCTTATTTTTCCCGTTGGGTTTTTAAGGAGACTCGGCTGATATGTTAATTTCTCAGATTTTCTGACTAGATTATCTTGGGGAAATATTAGCCTGAGTTATATGTCTCATTATTTATTTTCCCCACGGGGGTTTTTGAGATGACAAATATAGACATATTATTGTTCTTTGGGCTAAAGGTCCATTGGAGAACAATATCGTATTGTGGTTCAATTGAACCACTAACCATTATCCATAAGGATAATTGAGCTTGTGTTGTTCAGATGGAAACAGGAAAATGGAAACATTAACATCTTGCAAAGTCTTGTGATAATCTTGCTGATCTATTCACAAAATCTCTACCACACTCAACGTTTTCAGAAATGTGTTGAGGTGATTGGTATGAGAAGACTCAAGTGTTTGCAAGATCAGGGGGAGTAATTCTCCGTGATATTCGACCTGTTTTATACCATCATATTACACTCTTTTCTTTGTATGAGTTTTGCCTTGTTAAGGTTTTCTCATCCAAAGTTTTTAACGAGGTAATATCAACTAAGCTATATGCTTCATCATTGACTTTTCCCCATAGGGGTTTTTATGCATGATGGTTACAAGCATATTCTTTTGGAGTTCAATATGAGTTTTACTCATAATCCAAAAGACATTGTGTACTCCTTATTTTTCCCACAGGGTTTTTGAGGAGATGGTATAATGAAAGATAAATTGCAGATGATCAAATGGACTTGGATTGATCAAGGGGGAGTGTTACAAAATATGTATATAATATGTGATCAACCCCTGACAGTTATTCCAAAGGACACACCCATTGGGAACCACTGTAGACACTTGTATATAAACTGTCCTGTCACTGCAATAAAGAACAACAGTTCTGTCATTTGTATTCTCTCTGTCTCTCTCCACGGAGTATACTGTTACAAAATAACATATTACAAAGTTATATGTGATATGGTGACCAATCCAAGGGACTCGATGAACACATCCCCAAGGGACACACCCCTTGGTGATGACCCCTGTCACATGTATATAAACAAGTCTTCCCTGCAATAAAGGACATCGCTGTCATTATGTTTCTCTCTGAACTCTCTTTGCCACTGAGTACTTCAACACGTTATCAGCACGAGGCTGAGAGCACCTAGAGGGGGGGGGGGTGAATAGGTGATCCTGTGAAACTTAAAACTTAAGCCACAAAAACTTGTTAAGTGTTAGCACAATAATTGCCAAGTGGCTAAAGAGAAGTCTCAACAAAACACAGTACCACAAGAGATCAAGCACAGAGGTGACACAGTGGTTTATCCCGTGGTTCGGCCAAGACCAACGCTTGCCTACTCCACGTTGTGGCGTCCCAACGGACGAGGGTTGCAATCAACCCCTCTCAAGCGGTCCAAAGACCCACTTGAATACCACGGTGTTTTGTTTTGCCTTTCACTATCCCGTTTGCAAGGAATCTCCACAAATTGGAGTCTCTTGCCCTTACAAGTATATGATCACAAAGAAACACAGAGTAAGGGAGGGAAGCAACACACACAAATCCACAGCGAAACGCGCACACACACGGCCAAGAATCGAGCTCACAAGACTATCTCAAAGTTCTCACTAGAACAGAGCTCGAATCACTTAGAATGACAAACAAATGCGCAAAGACTGAGTGTGGATGATCAAGAATGCTCAAAGGTTGCTTGTGTGTCTCCTCCATGCGCCTAGGGGCTCCTTTTATAGCCCCAAGGCAGCTAGGAGCCGTTGAGAGCAAATCCGGAAGGCCATCCTTGCCTTCTGTCGTCGGGGGCACCGGACAGTCCGGTGCACACCGGACACTGTCCGGTGCCCGATTTCTTTCCTTAACTGGCGCTTCCGACCGTTGCAGACCGTTGGAGATCTGAGAGCCGTTGGCGCACCGGACATGTCCGGTGCACACCGGACAGTCCGGTGCCGTCTTCCGACCGTTGGCTCCGCCACGTGTCCCGCGCAGATTGCGCGGCCGACCGTTGGCCCGGCCGACTGTTGGCTCACCGGACAGTCCGGTGCACATCGGACAGTCCGGTGAATTTTAGCCGTACGCCGTCGGCCAATTTCCCGAGAGCGGCCAGTTCGAGCCGAGTCAGCCTGGCGCACCGGACACTGTCCGGTGCACACCGGACAGTCCGGTGCTCCAGACCGAGCTGGGTCTTGGCAGCACACAGCCAAGTCTTTTCTCCTCTTCTCTCTTCTTCTTCTTTCTGTTTCTAACACTTAGACAAATATATTAGTACACAAAACCAATGTACTAAGGCTTAGAAACATACCTTTACTTCATGATTTGCACCTTGTTCATCCATGTACATAAATTCACAATTAAGCACATGTGTTGGCACTCAATCACCAAAATACTTAGAAATGGCCCAAGGGCACATTTCCCTTTCAATCTCCCCCTTTTTGGTGATTTATGCCAACACAACATAAAGCAACTAGAACAAGTGCAAACTCACTTCAAATAAAACTTAAATTTATTTTGAATCAATTTTGGCATATATGGATCATCCTTTGCCACCACTTGGTTTGTTTTTGCAAATCAAACTCAAATCTCTATCTCTAAGTTAAACACACATGTTGAAGCATAAAGAGAGTCATTCCAAAAGATATTGATCAAAGATTTCAAAAACTCCCCCTTTCTCCCATAATCAATACTTCTCCCCGCAAGAAGCCAACTTTTGACAAGAGAGACAACATAAGAATTTTGACAAACCAAAAACTCTATTCTACTATTTTCAAAATCTCTCAAGTGGTAGCTGATCCATTTATTGCTTTGGCCTTTATTTTCTCCCCCTTTGGCATCAAGCACCAAAACGGGATCAATGTTGGCCCTTTTAACCCCATTGCCTCACCAAAATCTTCAATTTAGAGCAAATGGCAATAAGAGTTCATGAGATGGACTTGGAATAAGTTACCCTCTCATCGGAGTGCAGTGGAAGTCTTGCATGATCCAAGTCCACCTTTTCCCTTTCAATTTTTCTTTGTGACTAAAACAAGCAAACTCAAACATATGGTTAGTCTCAAAGGGTCAAGTTGTAACACATCTCCCCCTAAACATGTGCATCACTTTGCAACGGACTTGTGAGGTCCAGGGAGTGTTTGTACAACTTGAGCACCATGATAAGCAACAAAATGCAAAAAGGAACATGATCAAAAGCATGAATACATGTATGCTACAATTCAATCCAAGTTCCGCGAATCTAAGACATTTAGCTCACTACGCAGCCTGCAAAAGGTCTTCTCATCTAAAGGCTTGGTGAAGATATCGGCTAGCTGGTTCTCGGTGCTAACATAAAACACTTCGATATCTCCCTTTTGCTGGTGGTCTCTCAAAAAGTGATGCCGGATGTCAATGTGCTTTGTGCGGCTGTGCTCAACAGGATTTTCCGCTATTCGGATAGCACTCTCATTATCACATAGGAGTGGGACTTTGCTCAGATTGTAGCCAAAGTCCCTGAGGGTTTGCCTCATCCAAAGTAGTTGCGCGCAACACTGACCTGCGGCAACGTACTCGGCCTCAGCGGTGGATAGGGCAACGGAGGTTTGTTTCTTAGAGTTCCATGACACCAGGGACCTTCCTAAGAATTGGCACGTCCCCGATGTACTCTTCCTATCAACCTTACATCCAGCATAGTCGGAATCTGAGTACCCAATCAAGTCAAAGTTAGACCCCTTTGGATACCAGATCCCGAAGCAAGGCGTAGCGACTAAATATCTAAGAATTCGCTTCACCGCCACCAAGTGACACTCCTTAGGATCGGATTGAAATCTAGCACACATGCATACGCTAAGCATAATATCCGGTCTACTAGCACATAAATAAAGTAAAGACCCTATCATTGACCGGTATGCTTTTTGATCAACGGACTTACCTCCTTTGTTGAGGTCGGTGTGTCCGTCGGTTCCCATCGGAGTCTTTGCGGGCTTGGCGTCCTTCATCCCAAACCGCTTTAGCAAATCTTGCGTGTACTTCGTTTGGGAGATGAAGGTGCCGTCCTTGAGTTGCTTCACTTGGAACCCAAGGAAGTAGTTCAACTCGCCCATCATCGACATCTCGAATTTCTGCGTCATCACCCTGCTAAACTCTTCACAAGACTTTTGATTAGTAGAACCAAATATTATGTCATCGACATAAATTTGGCATACAAACAAATCACCATCACATGTCTTTGAAAAAAGAGTTGGATCGGCTTTCCCAACCTTGAAAGCATTAGCAAGTAAGAAATCTCTAAGGCATTCATACCATGCTCTTGGGGCTTGTTTAAGTCCATAGAGCGCCTTAGAGAGCTTACACACGTGGTCGGGGTACCGCTCATCCTCGAAGCCAGGGGGTTGCTCCACGTACACCTCCTCCTTTATTGGCCCGTTGAGGAAAGCGCTCTTCACATCCATTTGGTACAACCTGAAAGAATGGTGAGCGGCATATGCTAGCAAGATACGAATGGACTCTAGCCTAGCCACAGGAGCAAAAGTCTCCTCAAAGTCCAAACCTGCGACTTGGGCATAACCTTTTGCCACAAGTCGAGCCTTGTTCCTTGTCACCACTCCGTGCTCGTCTTGTTTGTTGTGGAACACCCACTTGGTTCCCACAACATTTTGCTTGGGACGAGGCACCAGCGTCCAAACTTCATTGCGCTTGAAGTTGTTAAGTTCCTCCTGCATGGCCAACACCCAATCCGGATCTAGCAAGTCCTCCTCTACCCTGAAAGGCTCAATAGAGGAGACAAAAGAGTAATGTTCACAAAAATTAACTAGTCGAGACCGAGTAGTTACTCCCTTGCTAATGTCACCCAGAATTTGGTCGACGGGATGATCCCTTTGAATCATCGCTCGAACTTGGGTTGGAGGTGCCGGTTGCGCTTCTTCCTCCATCACATGATCATCTTGTGCTCCCCCTTGATCACACGCCTCCTTTTGATGAACCTGTTCATCGTCTTGAGTTGGGGGAAGCACCGTCGTTGAGGAAGAAGGTTGATCTTGTTCATCTTGTTCCTGTGGCCGAACGTCTCCAATCGCCATGGTTCGTATAGCGGCCGTTGGAACATCTTCTTCATCTACATCATCACAATCAACAACTTGCTCTCTTGGAGAGCCATTAGTCTCATCAAATACAACGTCGCTAGAGACTTCAACCAAACCCGATGATTTGTTGAAGACCCTATACGCCTTTGTATTTGAATCATAACCTAATAAAAACCCTTCTACAGCTTTGGGAGCAAACTTAGAATTTCTACCCTTCTTCACTAGAATGTAGCACTTGCTCCCAAATACACGAAAGTACGATACATTGGGTTTGTTACCGGTTAGTAGCTCATACGAAGTCTTCTTGAGGAGTCGATGAAGATAGACCCTGTTGATGGCGTGGCAAGCCGTGTTCACAGCTTCCGACCAAAAGCACTCGGGGGTCTTGAACTCTCCAAGCATCGTCCTCGCCATATCGATTAGCGTCCTGTTCTTCCTCTCTACCACACCATTTTGCTGTGGTGTGTAGGGAGAGGAGAACTCGTGCTTGATCCCTTCCTCCTCAAGAAACTCCTCCACTTGAAGGTTCTTGAACTCGGACCCGTTGTCGCTCCTTATCTTCTTCACCTTGAGCTCAAACTCATTTTGAGCTCTCCTGAGGAAGCGCTTGAGGGTCCCTTGGGTTTCAGACTTATCCTGCAAAAAGAACACCCAAGTGAAGCGGGAAAAGTCATCAACAATAACTAAACCATACTTACTTCCTCCTATGCTTAGATAGGCGACGGGTCCGAAGAGGTCCATATGCAGCAGCTCCAGAGGTCTTGACGTGGTCATCACATTCTTGCTGTGATGTGCTCCTCCCACTTGTTTACCTGCCTGACAAGCTGCACAAGGTCTATCTTTTTCGAAATAAACATTTGTTAGACCTATCACGTGTTCTCCCTTTAGAAGCTTGTGGAGGTTCTTCATCCCCACATGTGCTAAGCGGCGATGCCACAGCCAGCCCATGCAAGTCTTAGCCATTAAGCATGCATCTAGACCGGCCTCTTCTTTTGCAAAATCAACTAAGTAAAGCTTGCCATCTAGTACACCCTTAAAAGCTAGTGAACCATCACATCTTCTAAAGACAGACACATCTACATTAGTAAAAAGGCAATTGTATCCCATGTTGCATAGTTGACTAACAGATAGCAAATTGTAACCAAGAGACTCAACTAAAAACACATTTGAAATTGAGTGCTCATTAGAAATTGCAATTTTACCTAACCCTTTTACCTTGCCTTGATTCCCATCACCGAATATAATTGAATCTTGGGAATCCTTATTTTTGACGTAGGAGGTGAACATCTTCTTCTCCCCCGTCATATGGTTTGTGCATCCGCTGTCGATAATCCAGCTTGAACCCCCGGATGCATAAACCTGCAAGGCAAATTTAGGCTTGGGTCTTAGGTACCCAACTCATGTTGGGTCCTGCAAGGTTAGCACAAATGTCCTTAGGGACCCAAATGCAAGTCCTGTCTCCCTTGCATTTTGCCCCTAACTTCCTAGCAACTATTTTCCTATCCTTTCTACAAATAGCAAAGGAAGTGTTTAAAGCACAATAAATTATAGAAGGTTCATTCACTACTTTCCTAGGAGCATGAATAACATTCTTTCTAGGGACATGAGCAATATTTTTCCTAGGCATATGTACAACATTTCTCCTACACATATCCCTATCATGCTTATAAGAAGAACTAGAAGCAAACATGGCATGTGAATCAAAATCATTATAAGCATTTCTAGCATTTCTCCTATCATTATACATAAAGGCATGGTTCTTTTTCGCACTACTAGCCATAGGGGCCTTCCCCTTCTCCTTGACGAAGATGGGAGCCTTATGGCTTGTTAAGTTCTTGGCTTCCCTCTTGAAGCCAAGCCCATCCTTAATTGAGGGGTGTCTACCAACCGTGTAGGCATCCCTTGCAAATTTTATTTTATCAACTTCATTCTTGCTAGTCTTAAGTTGGGCATTAAGACTAGCCAATTCCTCATTTAATTTGGAAATTAAAACTTGGTGTTTACTACAGGCATCAACATCGAAATCCTTACACCTAGTGCAAATCATAACATGTTCTACACAAGAATTAGATTTATTTGCTACTTCTAACTTAGCATTTAAATCATTGTTAACACCTTTGTCGGGGACCATAATTAGGGGTACCCTCAAGACGCCTAATTCTCAGCTGGTAACCCCCATCAGCATAAAGCTGCAAAGGCCTGATGGGTTTGATTAAGTCAGGGATCAGTCCACACGAGTGACTTGACCACGCCACGCCCGAGCCTAGCCTCGGGCGAGGGCAGCCGACCCTAAGATGACTCCGTCTCGCCTGAGGTCTCCTCTTTCACGGCAGGCGCATCCCCGGCTCGCCCTAGGCCCCGCCTCCGATAAGGAGAAACCCTGACTAAATCACCGCACCAACCGACCGAGTCACCAGGGCGTTTAACGCAAAAGGTAAGACCGACGGGCGGCCAGACTTCGCCAGTGGTGCCATAGGAGACTCCGCCCGACCCAGGGCTCGGACTCAGGCTAAGGCCTCGGAAGACGGCGAACTCCGCTCCGCCCGACCCAGGGCTCGGACTCAGGCTAAGGCCTCGGAAGACGGCGAACTCCGCTCCGCCCGACCCAGGGCTCGGACTCAGGCTAAGGCCTCGGAAGACGGCGAACTCCGCTCCGCCCGACCCAGGGCTCGGACTCGGGCCAAGGCCCCGGAAGACGGCGACCTCCGCCTCGCCCGACCCAGGGCTCGGACTCCGCCTCGGCCTCTGCCGAATAATCTCCGCCTCGCCCGACCAGGGCTCGGACTCTGTCTCTGTCTTGCAGGACGGACTCGGCCACAGCCTCGGAGGAGCCTCCACGACACCCGACCTAGGATACGAGACCGCCACGTCAACAGGAAGCGTCATCATCACCCTGCCCTGAGCCGACTTGGGTCGCAGAGAACAAGACCGGCGTCCCATCTGGCCAGCTATGCCAGATAGGCCATGATGGCGCCCCGCTAGATCATGACGACGGCGGCCCCCAGCTCCCTTACGAAAGCAGGAGAACGTCAGCAAGGACCAGCCACCTCGACAGCTGTCCCCCCGTCCGGCTCCGTTACTCCTCCAACAGCCACGACGCCACTCCAACAGGGTGCCACGATCTCTCTGGCTGCCACCTGGGCATGTACATAGGGCGCTAGCTCTCCCTCGCTAGACACGTAGCACCTTGCTACACCCCCATCTTGTACACCTGGACCCTCTCCTTACGACTATAAAAGGAAGGGCCAGGGCCTCCTTAGAAAAAGTTGGCCTCGCGGGGACGAAAGGCAGGGGCAGGCGCTCTCTCGGGGCCGCCCTCTCCCTTCACCTCGTGCGGACGCTTGTAACCCCCTACTGCAAGCGCACCCGACCTGGGCGCGGGACGAACACGAAGGCCGTGGGAATTTCTCCGACTCCCTCGCGATCCGGCTCCGGCCACCGACCTCTCTCTCACTCCGTTCCCCCCTTTGCGCTCGCTCCACGCGCTCGACCCATCTGGGCTGGGGCACGCGGCACTCTCACTCGTCGGCTCGAGGACCCCCCGGTCTCGGAACGCCGACAGTTGGCGCGCCAGGTAGGGGCTGCGCTGCGTGTTGACGTTCGATTTCCCGTCAAGCTCCAGATGGGCAGTCTCCAACAACCTCTTCAACCCGGGACGGTGCTCCGTTTCGGGAACCTCGAGTTCATCTCGCTCGACGGCGACTACGACATGATACTCCTTCCACCGCCGCGCGACGACGACATTGATGGCGGACAGCCCGCCCGCTGGCGGCGGAATCGACGACGTCTTTCCCGCGTAGGGGAAGGACAACTTTCGAGCTCGCCCCATCCTCTCCCTCGCCGTCGAAGGAGGAGGAGGCAGGGCAACCGGGGCCGAGCGGGAGGTCGCGCTCCGACGGCTGTCGGGCAAATCGACATCCCCGGCGCCTCGACGGAGGACACGCCAAGCGTCGCCCTCGCGTTCAAGGCAGACGCGAGCGCCATCCCCCCGCAACACGTCGACTCCGAGCAAGTGGACGACGCCAGCACGCTCACGGAAGGCCTGCAGGACGTCGCCCTCGGACCCAAGACGACGACGCGGTCAGCCCCCGACGCGACTTCATCGCCCCTCGTCGACAAAAAGGTATCGACTGCTACCCATCTTTCGTTATTTCGACTCGGCCTCAGCCCGCCTGGCGATCTCGCTTTGGCGGGCGCTTACATTGAGGCGAGTGCAACCTCTCTGGGGTTTCCTGTGCGGTCGCCTTGGGACCGATTGACGGGTGTCTCGACCTACGGACCCTCTGGGTCCGAGGAAGACGACGACCCCAGCATCTGCTGGGATTTCTCCGGATCTGGCAACCCTAGTGCCATGCGGGACTTCATGACCGCATGTGACTACTGCCTCTCCGACTGTTCCGACGGCAGCCGCAGCCTTGGCGACAAGGACTGCGGCCTGAGTCGCGAATGTTTCCACATCGAGCTAGGGGATCCCTCCGGAGGCGGCTGTCTCGGCATGCCGGAGGATGGTGATCCCCCTAGGCCAGCGCCTCGCGCTGACATCCCGCGGGAGCTAGCTGTGGTCCCCGCTTCGGCGGGAGGTCACGACCCACAGCTCGAGCAAGTCCGCGGGGCGCAGGCCGGGTTCGATGAAGGAGCAGGAGCGCTCGAGGCAATCCGTCAGAACATCGGGCAGGTATGGGCGAGCCAACCCCCGGCCGGAGGAATACGTCACTTGCCCCAAGGTCTCCAGCACCGCATCGCCAACGATGCCAGGGACAAACCGCCACCCGCATCCGGCGGGACTGGCCAGGACCTGGTCGCTGCAGCAATGCTCCTCCGCGCGATGCCGGAGTCATCAACCACCGAGGGACGGCGGATCCAGGGAGAACTCAGGCATCTCCTGGAAGGCGCTGCGGCCCGGCGGGCAGAGAGCTCTGCCTCTCGAAGGCGGGGATACACCCCGGATCCTCGTGCCGCGACTTCCCGACTCACGCGGGAAGCCTCGGTCTTCACCGGGCGCACGCGCAACACCGCGCCTGCGGCCCCGGGCCACCTCAGCGAGGAGCACCCTCATCGTGACCGTCGGGCACGCCTCGACGAAAGGGTGCGCCGAGGCTACCACCCCAGGCGTGGGGGACGTTATGACAGTGGGGAGGATCGAAGTCCCTCGCCCGAACCACCCGGTCCGCAGGTCTTTAGCCGAGCCATTCGGCGGGCGCCGTTTCCGCCCCGATTCCGACCCCCGACTACTATCACGAAGTACTCGGGGGAGACGAGACCGGAATTGTGGCTTGCAGACTACCGCCTGGCCTGCCAGCTGGGTGGGACGGACGATGACAACCTCATCATCCAAAACCTCCCCCTATTTCTCTCCGACACCGCTCGTGCCTGGTTGGAGCACCTGCCCCCGGGGCAGATTTCCAACTGGGAGGATCTGGTCCAGGCCTTCGCCGGGAACTTCCAGGGCACGTACGTGCGCCCCGGGAATTCCTGGGACCTCCGAAGCTGTCGGCAATTGCCGGGAGAGTCCCTTCGGGACTACATCCGGCGGTTCTCGAAGCAGCGCACCGAGCTGCCCAACATCACCGACTCCGATGTCATCGGCGCGTTCCTCGCCGGCACCACCTGCCGCGACCTGGTGAGCAAGTTGGGTCGCAAGACCCCCACCAGGGCGAGCGAGCTGATGGACATCGCTACCAAGTTCGCCTCCGGCCAGGAGGCGGTAGAGGCCATCTTCCGAAAGGACAAGCAGCCCCAGGGCCGCCCGTCGGAAGATGCTCCCGAGGCGTCTGCTCCGCGCGGCGCCAAGAAGAAAGGCAGGAGGAAGTCGCAAGCGAAACGCGACGTTCTCGATGCTGACCTTGTCGCCGCCGCCGAGCGCAAGAACCCTCGAAAACCCCCCGGAGGTGCAAACCTCTTCGACAAGGCACTCAAGGAGACGTGCCCCTACCATCAGGGGCCCGTCAAACACACCCTCGAAGAGTGCGTCATGCTTCGGCGTCACTTCCATCGGGCCGGGCCACCCGCCGAGGGTGGCAAGGCTCACGACGACGACAAAAGGGAGGATCACCAAGCAGGAGAGTTCCCCGAGGTCCGCGACTGCTTCATGATCTACGGAGGGCATGTGGCAAATGCCTCGGCTCGGCATCGTAAGCAAGAGCGTCGGGAGGTCTGCTCGGTGAAGGTGGCGGCGCCAGTCTACCTAGACTGGTCCGACAAGCCCATCACCTTCGACCAGGACGACCACCCCGACCACGTGCCGAGCCCGGGGAAGTACCCGCTCGTCGTCGATCCTGTCATTGGCGACGTCAGGCTCACCAAGGTCCTGATGGATGGGGGCAGCTGCCTCAACATCATCTACACCGAGACTCTCAAGCTCCTGCGCGTCGACTTGTCGTCTGTCCGAGCAGGCGCTGCGCCCTTCCACGGGATCATTCCCGGGAAGCGTGTCCAGCCCCTCGGACAGCTCGACCTCCCTGTCTGCTTCGGAACACCCTCCAACTTCCGAAGGGAGACTTTGACGTTCGAGGTGGTCGGGTTCCGAGGGACCTACCACGCGGTGTTGGGAAGGCCATGCTATGCGAAGTTCATGGCCATCCCCAACTACACCTACCTGAAGCTCAAGATGCCGGGCCCCAACGGGGTCATCACCGTCGGCCCCACGTACAAACACGCATTCGAGTGCGATGTGGAGTGCGTGGAGTACGCCGAGGCCCTCGCCGAGTCCGAGGCCCTCATTGCCGACCTAGGAAGCCTCTCCCGAGAGGTGCCGGATGTGAAGCGGCATGCCGGCAACTTCGAGCCAGCAGAGACGGTTAAGGCCGTCCCTCTCGACCCCAGTGGCGACGCCTTCAAGCAGATCCGGATCGGTTCGGGGCTCGACCCCAAATAGGAGGCAGTGCTCGTCGACTTTCTCCGCGCAAACGCCGACGTTTTCGCGTGGAGTCCCTCGGACATGCCCGGCATACCGAGGGAAGTCGCCGAGCACTCGCTGGATATTCGGGCCGGGGCCCGACCGGTCAGACAGCCTCTGCGCCGATTCGACGAGGAAAGGCGCAGAGTGATAGGCGAGGAGGTCCACAAGCTGATGGCAGCAGGGTTCATTAAAGAGGTATTCCATCCCGAATGGCTTGCCAACCCTGTACTTGTGAGGAAAAAAGGGGGGAAGTGGCGGATGTGTGTAGACTACACTGGCCTCAACAAAGCATGTCCAAAGGTCCCCTACCCTCTACCTCGCATCGACCAAATTGTGGACTCCACAGCAGGGTGCGAAACCCTGTCTTTTCTCGATGCCTACTCAGGGTATCATCAAATCAAGATGAAAGAGTCCGACCAGCTCGCGACTTCTTTCATCACGCCCTTCGGCATGTACTGTTATGTCACAATGCCGTTCGGGTTGAGGAACGCGGGTGCAACGTACCAGCGGTGCATGAACCATGTGTTCGGCGAACACATTGGTCGCACGGTCGAGGCCTACGTCGACGACATCGTGGTCAAGACGAGGAAAGCCTCCGACCTTCTCTCCGACCTCGGACTGACATTCCGGTGTCTCAAGGCGAAGGGCGTCAAGCTCAATCCCGAGAAGTGCGTCTTCGGGGTGCCCCGGGGCATGCTCTTGGGGTTCATCGTCTCCGAGCGGGGCATCGAAGCCAATCCGGAGAAGATCGCAGCAATCACAAACATGGGACCTATCAAGGACTTAAAAGGCGTACAGAGGGTCATGGGATGCCTCGCGGCCTTGAGCCGCTTCATCTCGCGCCTCGGCGAAAGAGGCCTGCCCCTGTACCGCCTCTTAAGGAAGGCCGAATGCTTCACTTGGACTCCCGAGGCCGAAGAAGCCCTCGGGAGCCTGAAGGCACTCCTCACACAGGCGCCCATCTTGGTACCCCCAACTGATGGAGAGACCCTCCTGGTCTACGTCGCCGCAACCACTCAGGTGGTCAGCGCCGCGATCGTGGTCGAAAGGCAGGAAGAAGGGCATGCTTTGCCCATTCAGAGGCCAGTTTACTTCGTCAGCGAAGTGCTGTCCGAGACCAAGACCCGCTACCCACAAGTCCAGAAGCTGCTATACGCTGTGGTCCTGACGAGGCGAAAGTTGCGACATTACTTCGAGTCCCATCCGGTGACTGTGGTGTCATCCTTCCCCCTGGGGGAGATCATCCAGTGCCGAGAAGCCTCGGGACGGATCGCAAAGTGGGCGGTGGAAATCATGGGCGAGGCGATCTCGTTCGCCCCTCGAAAGGCCATCAAGTCCCAGGCACTGGCGGATTTCGTAGCCGAATGGGTCGATACCCAGTTACCAACGGCTCCGATCCAACCAGAACTCTGGACCATGTTTTTCGACGGGTCGCTGATGAAGACGGGAGCTGGCGCGGGCCTGCTTTTCGTCTCGCCCCTCGGAAAACACCTGCGCTACGTGCTTCGCCTCCATTTCCCGGCGTCTAACAATGTAGCTGAGTACGAGGCTCTGATCAACGGGTTGCGAATCGCCATCGAGCTAGGGGTTCGACGCCTCGATGCACGCGGCGACTCGCAGCTCGTCATCGACCAAGTCATGAAGAATTCCCTCTACCGCGACCCGAAGATGGAGGCCTACTGCGAAGAGGTTCGACGCCTGGAGGACAAGTTCTACGGGCTCGAACTTAACCACATCGCCCGACGCTATAACGAGACTGCGGACGAGCTGGCGAAGATAGCCTCGGGGCGGACAATGGTTCCCCCGGACGTCTTCGCCCGGGATCTGCACCAACCCTCCGTCAAGATAGGCGACGCGCCCGAACCCGAGGCACCCTCGGCCTCGTCCGAGGTGACCTCGACTCAGCCCGAGCCGTCCTCGGCTCAATCCGAGGAACCCTCGGGGCCCGAGCGCGAAGCGCTGCACGTCGAGGAGGAGCAGAACGGGGTCGTGCCAGATCAAGATTGGAAGACCCCGTACCTGCAATATCTCCGCCGAGGAGAGCTGCCCCTCGACCAAACCGAGGCTCGGCGGGTAACGCGACGAGCAAAATCGTTCGTCCTGCTGGGCGACGAGAAGGAGCTCTACCACCGCAGCCCCTCGGGCATCCTCCAGCGATGCATCACCATCGCCGAGGGTCAGGACCTCCTGCAGGAAATACACTCGGGGGCTTGCGGTCATCATGCAGCACCTCGAACCCTCGTCGGGAATGCTTTCCGCCAAGGCTTCTACTGGCCAACGGCGGTGGCTGACGCCACTAGAATTGTCCGCGCCTGCGAAGGGTGCCAATTCTATGCGAAGCAGACCCACCTGCCCGCTCAGGCTCTGCAGACGATACCCATCACCTGGCCCTTCGCTGTGTGGGGTCTGGACCTCGTCGGCCCACTGCAGAAGGCACCCGGGGGCTACACGCACCTGCTGGTCGCCATCGACAAATTCTCCAAGTGGATCGAGGTCCGACCCCTAAGCAGCATCAGGTCCGAGCAGGCGGTGGCATTCTTCACCAACATCATCCATCGCTTCGGGGTCCCAAACTCCATCATCACCGACAATGGCACCCAGTTCACCGGCAAAAAATTCTTGGATTTTTGCGACGATCACAACATCCGGGTGGACTGGGCCGCCGTAGCTCACCCCATGTCGAATGGGCAAGTGGAACGTGCCAATGGCATGATTCTACGGGGGCTTAAGCCTCGGATTTATAACAGTCTCAACAAGTTCGGCAAGCGATGGATGAAGGAACTCCCCTCGGTGGTCTAGAGCCTGAGGACGACTCCAAGCCGAGCCACGGGTTTCACGCCGTTCTTCCTAGTCTACGGGGCCGAGGCAATCCTGCCCACGGACCTGGAATACGGTTCCCCGAGGACGAGGGCTTACGACGAAGAAAGCAACCAAGCCAGCCGAGAAGACTCGCTGGACCAGCTGGACGAGGCTCGGGACAGGGCCCTACTACACTCAGCGCGGTATCAGCAGTCCCTGCGACGCTACCACGCCCGAGGGGTCCGACCCCGAGATCTCCAGGTGGGCGATCTGGTGCTTCGGCTGCGGCAGGACGCCCGAGGGAGGCATAAGCTAACGCCCCCCTGGGAGGGGCCGTTCATCATCGCCAAAGTTCTGAAGCCCGGAACTTACAAGCTGGCCAACAGTCAAGGCGAGGTCTACGGCAACGCTTGGAACATCCAACAGCTACGTCGCTTCTATCCTTAAGAATGTTTCCAAGTTGTTCTTATACCCCGTACCCACGCGAAGTTTAGTCAACAAGGAAGGGTCGGCCTCGCCTCAGCGGAGCCCGACCCTCCCTCGGGGGCTAAAAGGGGGTTAACCCCCTCTGCGTCAAAATTTTCCTCGAACAAAAAACCTCTTTTACCAGAACATCTTTCGTGCTTTTTGACTACTTCGAAAAGTGGGTCCTAGAAACGACGGGGTACACGTAAGCAGCCAAGGCCGACCGAGCCGAGGGACTCCTACGCCTCCGGGATACGGATACCTCACTCGTCACCTTCTGTGATAAGTAACTCGCGTTCGGATAAGGTGACTCCGCGGATCGAATGAGTCTTTACGTACGGAGGCTCTTCTGTTGAAGCAGGTTCTTCGAGCCTTCTCGACCGAGTCGGTGACAGGGCCTCATGGATGGGTAAAAGTACGCGTAAGCGGCGAGGCCGACCGAGCCGAGGGACTCCCACGCCTCCGGGATACGGATACCTCACTCATCACCTCCCGCGAGAAGCAACTCTTGCTCGCACTAACATCCCTGCTACCGACAAAAGGTCCAGATACTCGAAGCAAGAGGAAAAGAGACACAGCTTTATAACGCGACAAGGGTGTGTGTTCTGGCCTCAACGGCCGCACAAGGCCCACGCTACAGGACGACTTGACCCTGCAGGCGCGGACCTCGGCGCTGGAAGAGGGTGACGACACCCTCGGCATCAGCAGCACCTTCGGCAAGACCCGACCCGGCCTCGGGTGGCCACGCGGTCCGAAGGCCTCCGCTCCAAAGGACGACGTCGACACCGCGCTCGAGCAATCTCCGCCAGAGGCTTCCCCGAGAATCCGGCCCAAGCGGACGGCTCGGCCGGCCACCTCCGGGGCCTCGGCCGACCCCTTCCGAGGGCGCCAGCTCGGTCCGAGGCCTCGGCCAATCAACTCCGGCGCCGAGCCTGCCAGCAGACGACCCAGCTGGGCTCCGGCCAACCACGTTCCATTTCCGAGCCAACAACGCCTCTGCTTGTGCTGATATCGCTACCCCTGGCCTCGGCTCGTCGAAGAGCGACCGAGGGGTCTTTTTAACTAAGCTAGGGGAGCCTCGGACAACTGGTCCGACCGAGCCGAGGGATTCCTACGCCTCCGGGATACGGATACCTCACTCGTCACCTGGACACGGGGCGACTCATGCTTGGTGAAGCGATTCAGACAATCGATAGGCAAGTCTTATTGCTCAGAAATGAGGAAAAAACACGGCTCTGTGCCGGAGTTACATACATGTTCAGGCCCCGAAAGCCGAAAATGAACAAAAAACCCGGCACTCGAAGTGCCATTACAAACGGAACTCCGGTTCCGTCTCCGCAGGTACGAACAACCCCACTCGACGGGGGTGGACCTGCGGAGCAACAGGAGACCGACGAACGGCACGTCGCCGACCGCCCCGACAGCGGCAACGACGATGAAGACTTCTGCCCCGGGGAGCCGAACAGCAGCAGTGATGGCCTTAGGGCGGATACTGCTGCTAGGAGGCCCCCACCCTCGCCCAAACTCGAGAGGCAAGGACGGGCAGAAGGCCGTAGAGTTGGAGGTCGGCCCATGGCCAACCTGGGCTGTCGCGCCGGCGGAAGAACCTCTTCCAGCTGCCGTGGCGGGAGGCGGCACCGGGAGCGATTCCGAAACCGCTCGGCTCAGAGAGCCGGGCACGGTGCGGCTGTTAGCGCCACAGGCGACTCCCGCCCTTCCCCCCGATCACTGAGGGAAGGAGCGAGCCACCGCCCGCGCAGAGACCGACCCCAACTCGGTACACGCCCCTCCTTAGCCCTGGTGATGAAAATCCTTGAGGCTGAGGAAGGGGCGGATACCGCAGCCCGGCTCGCTTTCCCCCACCATCAAGCCGGAGGTCGCCTTCTCGGGCGATCGCCGGTGGAGGGGTGCAGCCGGGCTGCATGATGAAAATCCTTGAAGCCGAACGATGGCTGAAAGGTACCAACCCCCGCGGGGTCGCGTTCCTCCAACGATGGAGCGAAAAGACGGCGGTTCCCCCCATCCGGGGGCCTGGAAGATGGAGAGACACAATGCATAAGGGAGAAAGGAGACATGGTCGCCTCACGAAGAGGGTCGCCCTCCTTTTAAAGGCAACTCCCCCTGCTAGCGCCCTCGACCGTCACGGGCTGAGTCTTCTCCAACACGCCTCCAAGGCCCTTCCCTGCGGCGCGGGGGCTGGGGCCCGCCTGTCATGCAGACCAGCTCCAAGCAGAGGGAGCCAAACCGCCGCGCACGACGCACGCAACCGCCCAGCGGTTACAAGTAACCCTCCACTTTTGCCCAGACCAACGGGCAAAGGGGGCGAGCGGCCATGCAAGCGGCATGCAACCACGCCAAGTGGACGCGCCTCCCCGACTCCTGACAGGCCAGCGCGACGGCTCAAGACCACGCGTCGTTCAACTGGCGCGCCAGGCGCTGCATGCGAACCGCTGCGCCTCTCGCTCCACCACTGCACCTCCTCGATTGCGGAACCGATACCGCGACTCGAGGCCGCCCAGCCTGCGATCCAGCGGCGCCAGCCTGGCGCAGCGGTCAAACGCGGTCAAAAATGGGCCGGCAGTAATGACGGTGGCAGGCGTGTGAGGGCAGCGGTCACGCCATCGGCCAGGCTCACGTCCCATCCGGGGGCAGCAAGAGAACCCTTCTCACGGCGTGAAGACGACGCGTCCGTGACCCGTACCTCGAACGGCTCGCGCACGCAACGGCGACCTCGCCAACTACTCACCCCAGCGCATTAACTCCACGGCGAAATAGGTGACGTTTCTGGCAGGGGCAGCTGGCGGCGCTTCGCCTCCGCCAAAAACGGCCACGCCGAGAAAGGTACGCCACGAAGTTCAATTTCGAATCCCTTTTTCCCTTTTCCTTCTTTCTCTATCTCTTGCAACAGGGACCGAGAAGGGGGATAACCCCAAAGGGATCCTTCCCCGTGAAGGAACTAGGCCCCGAGCCTCCCTACTGATCAGGGGTTCGAAGGCTGGCCCCCCGAAGGGTTCAACAGCCGCCTCAGATCGCGTGGGCCCGACACCCACTACTGGTCAGGGGTTCGAAGGTCGGCCCCCGAAAGGTTCCATGACCGCCTCAGGCTACTAGGGCTCCGTGCCCCCTACTGATCAGGGGTTCGAAGGCTGGCCTGTCGAAGGGTTCACAGCCGCCTCAGACGCCGAGCGAGGGATGACCAGGGGTACGTTCGATACATAACCAAGGCTCGGGCTGCGCTCCCGAGGTACCCTAGGACATTTCCGAGACCAGCGGGAACGACTCTGTAACGGAATCCCATCGGAGGGAGGCAACGAGCCCTCGGACCCCGTCGCTAGGGGACCGGGTCCGGCAGATCACCCGCAGGTACTTTTGGGCGTGCCTCCGGGCCCCTAGCCGACCCCTAACGAACGGGGCACGGACGTCCACTCGGATTACCCGATCGCAGCTCACCGGAGACACCATGTTCGGTGCCCATCGAGGGTAACATGGCGCACTCCCCCCCTCCTCCTTGCGGAAAGGCGACGTAGGGGCGTATATAAAAAGTCGAGTCTGTCCCTGATCGTCCTCTCGCTCCGTGCGAAGGCTCGGGGGCTGCTCTCGCAAACCCGGCTCCGGCCGAACCGTTGACAGCGTCAACATACCAGCCCGAGAACTTGGGCCCCGACAGTGCACCTGGGTTACGCCCTGCTCGCATGAGGGAACCGCTAGTCACGCCGAAGCATTGCGCAAGGCATTAAGACCTCGAAGGAGTGAAACCACTCCTCCGAGGCCTCGGGGGCTACACCCGGCGGGTGCGCTCGCGCGCACCCACCGGAACAAGGTACCTCCGAGAAAGGCTGGTCCCCTTGCAAAAAAGTGCGATGCAAGCCTCCAAGCGAGTGTTAACACTCTCTTCGAGGCTCGGGGGCTACTGTCGGGGACCATAATTAGGGGTACCCTCAAGACGCCTAATTCTCAGCTGGTAACCCCCATCAGCATAAAGCTGCAAAGGCCTGATGGGTTTGATTAAGTCAGGGATCAGTCCACACGAGTGACTTGACCACGCCACGCCCGAGCCTAGCCTCGGGCGAGGGCAGCCGACCCTAAGATGACTCCGTCTCGCCTGAGGTCTCCTCTTTCACGGCAGGCGCATCCCCGGCTCGCCCTAGGCCCCGCCTCCGATAAGGAGAAACCCTGACTAAATCACCGCACCAACCGACCGAGTCACCAGGGCGTTTAACGCAAAAGGTAAGACCGACGGGCGGCCAGACTTCGCCAGTGGTGCCATAGGAGACTCCGCCCGACCCAGGGCTCGGACTCAGGCTAAGGCCTCGGAAGACGGCGAACTCCGCTCCGCCCGACCCAGGGCTCGGACTCAGGCTAAGGCCTCGGAAGACGGCGAACTCCGCTCCGCCCGACCCAGGGCTCGGACTCAGGCTAAGGCCTCGGAAGACGGCGAACTCCGCTCCGCCCGACCCAGGGCTCGGACTCGGGCCAAGGCCCCGGAAGACGGCGACCTCCGCCTCGCCCGACCCAGGGCTCGGACTCCGCCTCGGCCTCTGCCGAATAATCTCCGCCTCGCCCGACCAGGGCTCGGACTCTGTCTCTGTCTTGCAGGACGGACTCGGCCACAGCCTCGGAGGAGCCTCCACGACACCCGACCTAGGATACGAGACCGCCACGTCAACAGGAAGCGTCATCATCACCCTGCCCTGAGCCGACTTGGGTCGCAGAGAACAAGACCGGCGTCCCATCTGGCCAGCTATGCCAGATAGGCCATGATGGCGCCCCGCTAGATCATGACGACGGCGGCCCCCAGCTCCCTTACGAAAGCAGGAGAACGTCAGCAAGGACCAGCCACCTCGACAGCTGTCCCCCCGTCCGGCTCCGTTACTCCTCCAACAGCCACGACGCCACTCCAACAGGGTGCCACGATCTCTCTGGCTGCCACCTGGGCATGTACATAGGGCGCTAGCTCTCCCTCGCTAGACACGTAGCACCTTGCTACACCCCCATCTTGTACACCTGGACCCTCTCCTTACGACTATAAAAGGAAGGGCCAGGGCCTCCTTAGAAAAAGTTGGCCTCGCGGGGACGAAAGGCAGGGGCAGGCGCTCTCTCGGGGCCGCCCTCTCCCTTCACCTCGTGCGGACGCTTGTAACCCCCTACTGCAAGCGCACCCGACCTGGGCGCGGGACGAACACGAAGGCCGTGGGAATTTCTCCGACTCCCTCGCGATCCGGCTCCGGCCACCGACCTCTCTCTCACTCCGTTCCCCCCTTTGCGCTCGCTCCACGCGCTCGACCCATCTGGGCTGGGGCACGCGGCACTCTCACTCGTCGGCTCGAGGACCCCCCGGTCTCGGAACGCCGACAACCTTGTAAAGTAGAAATGGTTTCATGACAAGTAGATAGTTCATAAGAAAGCATTTCATTTCTTTTCACTTCTAAAGCATATGATTTTTGTGCCTCTACAAATTTATCATGTTCATCATACAATAAATCCTCTTGCTTTTCTAAAAGCCTATCCTTCTCATTCAATGCATCAATCAATTCATTGATTTTATCTATCTTAGATCTATCTAAGCCCTTGAACAAGCATGAATAATCTATGTCATCATCATCACTAGACTCATTATCACTAGACGAAGCATAAGTGGAGTCTTGAGTACTCACCTTCTTCTCCCTTGCCATAAGGCATGTGAGACGCTCGTTGGGGAAGAGGGAAGACTTGTTGAAGGCAGTGGCAGCGAGTCCTTCATTGTCGGAGTCGGAAGAGGAGCAATCCGAGTCCCACTCCTTTCCTAGATGCGCCTCGCCCTTTGCCTTCTTGTATTGCTTCTTCTTCTCTCTTTTGTTCCCCTTTTCCTGGTCACTTTCATTATCGGGACAGTTAGCGATAAAATGACCAAGCTTACCGCATTTGAAGCATGAGCGCTTCCCCTTTGTCTTGGTCTTGCTTGGCTGCCCCTTGCGACCATTTAGCGCCGTCTTGAATCTCTTGATGATGAGAGCCATTTCTTCATCATTGAGTCCGGCCGCCTCAATCTGTGCCACCTTGCTAGGTAGAGCCTCCTTGCTTCGTGTTGCCTTGAGAGCAATGGGTTGCGGCTCATTGATCGGACCATTCAAGGCGTCGTCCACATACCTCGCCTCCTTGATCATCATTCGCCCGCTAACGAATTTCCCAAGAACTTCTTCGGGCGACATCTTGGTGTACCTGGGATTTTCACGTATATTGTTCACCAAATGAGGATCAAGAATGGTAAATGACCTTAGCATTAGGCGGACGACGTCGTGGTCCGTCCATCGCGTGCTTCCGTAGCTCCTTATCTTGTTGATAAGAGTCTTGAGCCGGTTGTATGTTTGCGTCGGCTCCTCGCCCCTTATCATTGCGAACCGTCCAAGCTCTCCCTCCACCAATTCCATCTTGGTGAGCAAGGTGACGTCGTTCCCCTCATGAGATATCTTGAGGGTGTCCCAGATTTGCTTGGCGTTATCCAAGCCGCTCACTTTATGGTATTCATCCCTGCACAAGGAAGCTAGAAGAACAGTAGTAGCTTGTGCATTCTTATGAATTTGTTCATTAATGAACATGGGACTATCCGAACTATCAAAGTGCATTCCACTCTCCACAATCTCCCAAATACTAGGATGGAGAGAGAATAGGTGACTACGCATTTTGTGGCTCCAAAATCCGTAGTCCTCTCCATCAAAGTGTGGGGGCTTGCCGAGTGGAATGGAGAGCAAATGTGAATTTGAACTTTGCGGAATACGAGAGTAGTCAAAAGAAAAGTTCGAATTAACCGGTTTCCTTCTCTCGTAGTCGTTGTGGTCGTCGTCCTTTTGGGAAGAAGTAGACTCGTCGCTGTCGTAGTAGACGATCTCCTTGATGCGCCTTGTCTTCTTCTTCTTCCCTTCCTTCCGTCTTTGGCCCGAGCCGGAGTCGGTAGGCTTATCGTCCTTCGGCTCGTTGACGAAGGATTCCTTCTCTTTGTCATTGATCACAATACCCTTCCCCTTAGGATCCATTTCTTCGGGCGGTTAGTCCCTTTGTGAAGAGAACGGCTTTGATACCAATTGAGAGCACCTAGAGGGGGGGTGAATAGGTGATCCTGTGAAACTTAAAACTTAAGCCACAAAAACTTGTTAAGTGTTAGCACAATAATTGCCAAGTGGCTAAAGAGAAGTCTCAACAAAACACAGTACCACAAGAGATCAAGCACAGAGGTGACACAGTGGTTTATCCCGTGGTTCGGCCAAGACCAACGCTTGCCTACTCCACGTTGTGGCGTCCCAACGGACGAGGGTTGCAATCAACCCCTCTCAAGCGGTCCAAAGACCCACTTGAATACCACGGTGTTTTGTTTTGCCTTTCACTATCCCGTTTGCAAGGAATCTCCACAAATTGGAGTCTCTTGCCCTTACAAGTATATGATCACAAAGAAACACAGAGTAAGGGAGGGAAGCAACACACACAAATCCACAGCGAAACGCGCACACACACGGCCAAGAATCGAGCTCACAAGACTATCTCAAAGTTCTCACTAGAACAGAGCTCGAATCACTTAGAATGACAAACAAATGCGCAAAGACTGAGTGTGGATGATCAAGAATGCTCAAAGGTTGCTTGTGTGTCTCCTCCATGCGCCTAGGGGCTCCTTTTATAGCCCCAAGGCAGCTAGGAGCCGTTGAGAGCAAATCCGGAAGGCCATCCTTGCCTTCTGTCGTCGGGGGCACCGGACAGTCCGGTGCACACCGGACACTGTCCGGTGCCCGATTTCTTTCCTTAACTGGCGCTTCCGACCGTTGCAGACCGTTGGAGATCTGAGAGCCGTTGGCGCACCGGACATGTCCGGTGCACACCAGACAGTCCGGTGCCGTCTTCCGACCGTTGGCTCCGCCACGTGTCCCGCGCAGATTGCGCGGCCGACCGTTGGCCCGGCCGACTGTTGGCTCACCGGACAGTCCGGTGCACACCGGACAGTCCGGTGAATTTTAGCCGTACGCCGTCGGCCAATTTCCCGAGAGCGGCCAGTTCGAGCCGAGTCAGCCTGGCGCACCGGACACTGTCCGGTGCACACCGGACAGTCCGGTGCTCCAGACCGAGCTGGGTCTTGGCAGCACACAGCCAAGTCTTTTCTCCTCTTCTCTCTTCTTCTTCTTTCTGTTTCTAACACTTAGACAAATATATTAGTACACAAAACCAATGTACTAAGGCTTAGAAACATACCTTTACTTCATGATTTGCACCTTGTTCATCCATGTACATAAATTCACAATTAAGCACATGTGTTGGCACTCAATCACCAAAATACTTAGAAATGGCCCAAGGGCACATTTCCCTTTCAGAGGCTCGCGAGATCACAGAAGAAAAAGAGAATGTGAATTTCTATTCGACATGAACATCATGTCATCATGTCTGCCAACCAAGAAAAGAAATGTGAACGTACGGCAAGGTAAAATGCAAATCTATTTTCAATATGTAGTCCAGTTTGCAACGTCCTTTGCCTTGCGTGCTCCTTGCAACCGCCCCCGACAACTAGCACGGCGTGGCTGTGTCATGTTGGGTTGCGCGCCCGCTCTGCAGGCTGGGCCAGCGACGCTGGGGCCGCAGCGCCTGCGCCGTGGCCGCCGGAGGCAGCGCTGGACGAGGGACGCACGCCCGATCCGCTCTGCCTGAGCGCTCTCGCGTGCCAGGCGAGACGCGACCATCGCGCCTGTCTGAAGCCGCGCGTGCCCGAGCGCCGGGGCAGCGCCCGCACCACCGAGGCCTCGCTGTGGTCGGACTGACGGGACTGCGCGATGTCGGACCTATGTCGGGGCTGGAGAAGATGCACCTGAGGCAGGCCGCCAGCGCCTGGCCAAGGGATGCGCGACCACACGGGGCTGTGCACCGGCTCGCGCTGCTGCGGCCGCGCTCGCCATGGCCGGATCCCGCGCCGGCGGGGCGCGCGCTCCTGTCGCGCTAAGGCCGGGCCCACGTGGCAGCGGCTGGTCGCGTGCCAGCGCTCGTTCGCCGAGGCTGCTGTGCCGCCCGCGCCATGCCGTGGGGAGGCTCGCGCTCGTGCCAACGAGGCCAAGGGCCGCTGCGCCGCGGGTGCCGTGCACGCGCCGCCGCGACCGTGCCATTCACAGGGAGCGTCGTGCCAGAGCCGACGAGGCCAGGAGCCGGGGACCGCGCTCGCCGCCTGGGGGCCACGCACCATGGCTGCCCGTACGGCCGTACCCATGCTGAGGCCATGCGCCGCTGGGAGCCGCGCGCTACGGGCACCTGGCTCGCCCGCGCCGCCAGAACTATGGCCGGACCCGCGCCAGGGACTGCGCCCCACATCGCCACCCGCGCCCCAGAGCCGGCAAGGCAGCGTGCAGTGCGCCGCCGGGGCCGAGGCCGCCCGCCTGGCCGGGCCCGCGCGCGCCCAAAATGCGCGCCGTCGAGCGGCCGCGCCGTCTGGGGCCCGCGCACCGAGGCCACTGCCCACACGCAGGCCGGTTGCTCGCTCGACCGCACCGCCATGGCCTTGGGCGGCCGCCACCAGGAAGGAGAGACGAACAGTTAGGGTTCAAACCCTAACTGTTTGTTCATATGGACTCGCCTAGATGGAGGCCTCATGGGCCACCTGTCTGGGCTGTACAAATTAGGTCTGTCATTTTATCATTTTATCATTGCTTTCTGCAATTTCAGACCTAATGTTTACTTGTATCACGATTACTATCAGTTTTGAGTATCTAAATTTGAATATTTAGACTGCTGATGATATATATAATTGTGATAGTTGTCTGTTTTTATTATGAAAAATGCAGACTTGTTAAGTGAATTATATTTTTATTTACATTTATGATTCACATATTTTCGACTTGCTTTTGTTTTTGCATTCTATTATGTTTGCATAGAAAACATAGCACATAATTAAGTCGAAACTAATGGTCCTCATGCAAGATAATGTTACATTTTTGGGAAATAGCATAGGGTGATGGAGTGCTAAGCACTGGCTGCACTAAATTCTTTATAGAGTTAGTAGCCCAGAGACCGTGCTTTAGGCCGCATTTGAAATGCTCATCACTATGAGGTCTACATCTTTCGAGATGATTACCTATACGTGCTAACCCAAAAAGATCACGGACCAAGCAGGCGTCACGGGCTATGGAGCCAGGCTGGACGCTGCAGTCATGGTGACTGCTAAAAGAATTCTTTTAATTAAGTTCTACTTAATTAAACGATGAATTCTTGCAAAATATGACACATATCTTGAACTTGGGATATTTCAACACATGATGGAGATCTAGGCTTTGGCTGCAATAAGTTCTTGGAGGTCTACATCATATGGTCATGATGATTACCTATGTGTTCTCCCAAGTAGATATGTTGGAGATGTGATGTTGGTTATTCACCTTTATGGTGATTTTCATTTTATTTTTGAAATTTTGGTCAAGCACAGGGTAGTGGAGTCCTAAGCATTGGCTGCGGTATGTTCCTTGAATATATCAGCCCAGAGACCATGCTTTCAGGCAGCAAAAGTTTTGCCCACTACTGGGAGATCTACTCCATTGTTTCGTTACATGGAGATTATCTACGTTGTGTACACCAATTTTCAAAAATCTTTGGTACAATTTATGTGATACCTGGAATTCTCCAACATATAAAGATATGATATATTTTGCGGCAAAGTTGCAACAGCAAACGAAAATGGTTAAGCCATTTGGAGGATAATTATTTAATAGAGTTTGATGAACTCGCCTAATGGGCTTAATTATCCTTAATGTTCATTGCATATGTTCATTTCATTTTTGCATGATATGGGAATTCACCTCTTCATTTTGAAGGAAATAAGATGCTTTCTTTCTCTTACGGTTCTTATGAAAAGAACTTATGTGCTTTTGCGGCTTGATACGCAAGCGTAAAATGAATAGCAAAGAAAATCATAAGACTTGTGGACTTATGAGTATGTGTCTACATTATGTTGTAGACTAACACTTTGTATTCATATATTTTGCTTGAAAGCAAATATATAAGCACATTAAAAAGGGAAGGGCAATGAGTATGACAAACTCTTTTATCATTACACTATACGTGGTATAGTGTTGTATGCCTAAGCATCTAATCTTGTATATGAAATCCCAATAGATGCATACTACTCATGAAAGCTAAGATATGAAGTGTACTACAATCTTCCATCTGACATGATAACAGTGGTTAGTTGTGTAATTCATGATTTGGACTAATCATGTAACAACACTTCTTTTTCTAAGAGAAGACCACTTTGTTAGATGATTTGCTTTTGAGTGCTATTTAAATGATGCATGAGATTTGGTATAATCTCATAATTGATGTTGTGATAGGTTCAACTCATGCGATGTGAGTTGAACACACTCATGTGATTTGAGTGTAAAAACTCATATGAATTTGAGTTAAACAAACTCATCGATTGGAGTTGATCACTCATGTGATTTAAGTTGAACAAACTCATCGATTAGAGTTTAACCAACTCATCATGGGAGTTGAAGACTCATTGATTTGAGTTGTGCAAACTTGTACAGGGATTCTTCCCATTGAGGAAGAAACATGCAATGTGGAGAATTGAGCCACAAACTCTATAAGTGGGGAAACAAAATATTCTCATATTCCTTTGGAAAGAGGAAAGAATATTTTGACAATCGCTTCGCGCGATATCATGATATGTTAATATCTAGTCCCCTTTTGGTAATGGAAGTATCAAGGATGTGTTGATATATCCTAATTGTTATCTTACCATATTATAGAGATATCCATATAATTTCTATCATGTGGAAACACAAGGTGATAGTGATGGATATTGCATATGTTTCTCAGAAACATTTCTTATGGACTGTATTCTACATACATCCTCCCATACAAAGTGTTGCATATGTTATAACTTTTCAAGTGATGATACTTACCATGCTGGGTAAGATTGAATTGGCCATCCCATTGTTGGGATGAAATGAAAAGTTATGAACAATTCTATTGGTCATGTTTTCCCATAAGATGGATACTTGATGAGTATCATCGGAAATGAGATTTTAAGTCCCTCTTATCTTAAAATCTGATCTAAATTGCTTAAGTTCTTTGAATTGTTCCAAAGGAACGAGTGTGGTCCATTACAAAGATTGTATGGACATTGAAGGCTTTATATGGTTCTTTGGTGCATCTATACGATGACCTCAAGTGTGTCCTTCGGACAACACATGACCATTAAGCAATAATGTCTCAAGCTTGAGCACATTAGCCTCCACACTACTGAATTTACCAAATGTACTTACAATGGTGATTGTTTGTCTTGGTATTCAGAATGATATCCATAAAGGATATGATGAATCTGTGATAGATTCGAAAATTTCAGATCATTAATGACCATCAGTAATGAATTGTCATTTCCAACTAGTTATGGTTGGAGTCAAGAAGTTTTGCACACTCCTGACTTGTGATTAACTGCATGTACTGGATGTACAAGTTCCCTATGGTTTTTAGTACGTGGGAATCCGTGAAAAAATTTCCCATGCGTACATTGGGTATGTTTTCCCAATCTCACCACTGCAGTGTACATGAATGGACACACAGAAAATTGGGGATCTATGTGAGAATTCATTCTCCGTCGATCATTAAGTCTTAGAATCTCTTCATGAGAATCTATTTATGGCCCGTACGCTTGCTTGAATCATGAGCTTTTCCAGGCATTAGGGGAGATTTTGAGTACCAAAAAGAATGCCAGGAAATTATAATGAATGCAGTAAGCATTCAGGCTCAGGATCACGTACTAAAATTTTAACCTTTGAGTTCGAATGATTTGCAAGAAGTTGCAAATTGACTGCCTTGTGCATTTACTATGAGGTGTCACTCAAATTAATCCTACGTGGAAGTGCCAGAAAGAGTGGTTAAATAGAACACCACTCAACTCCCTATTATAATGATGTTGTAAATAAGAGGGGGAGAAGTATGGTCACAAATTGGGATTAAAATGCTTGCAAGCAGCTGAAGGCTAGACCTTCTGAGATAGTAAATGCAAACCAACTATTCGTTAGTAACCAACTTAGCGTTGGTGGACACCTAAAGGATATTGATTATCCTGTGAATGGAAGACATTCACAACCTAGCTCAGTGTGCACTGATGAGGCTAGGTTATCGGAAGCCCTTGATTCTCGTTTTGGGATTTCACGAGGAATCATAAGGGTACATAAAAAATGACTTTATGTCAACTGGAGAATTGTGTTATTTAAAAGCTACAAGTGTCGACACATACATCTCAGCAAATTGTATATGCACTCCAAGTGATCCAAAAGACTATGGCCATAGCAGAGCACGAGTATGCTCAAATTGGATCTTGTTGAGTGATACAATGTTGCAGAGACAGCCTTGCTCACCGGAAAGAAGTGTTAAGTTATTTTCACTTCAAGGTATCTTATTGTGGATACAAGTTTGTTTTCATGGACTTGGAAACAATGAGGTGGTGAGAAAGCATGGCTAGTAGCAACTGGGTTTTATACGCAAACCCAAGCATTATTTTAATGCTATAAATTCTCTTCTACCGTGAGTAGTAAAATTCCGATACAATACAAAGGGCAGTAATTCATCTATCTTTGCAGTTGATAGATGTAGTGACAACATATGCATATGTGGTCACTGAATTATGGTATTTATGGAGTCTTGAAGGATTCCAAATACATAATAACCAATCACAAATTTGCAGTGCTTGGAAAGTCTTTGTGACTTAGAGCATTCAGGTCAAATATGGTACATTCGACCTAGTGAATCCTTCCTTCCGAAGGGATACACAAAGAATGGTATGTTTAGCGTAAATATGTGCAACATATTTTCTAAACATACATTACTTATCGACGGAGTTCGAGATAGAAGATATGAATTGAAAGAGATTTTCAATTCAAAGTAAACTATCTTGAGTATCTTGGATACAAAAATTGTCTATATCCAACATATATTGAAGAAATTCAATATGAGAGAATCATTGTTATTTGATTCTTTCGGATCATGAGATGTGCTATTGTATCTTGCAAGAGCATCCGGCCGGATATTGCTTTGCAATGATTTGCTAGCTAACAGCACATGAGATCGAGTTATGATCTCCAGGTGTACTCATGCTCTCCTTTTGTTTGGATATACTGATCTTGGATATCTTTAGAAGATCCCCAGGTACAAGATTAATGACATACTTCTGGTAAGTTGGACCTACTGTTTGATAAATGTTGATCAACAGAGATTAATGGTCACTTACACTAATCATTCTATAGTACACTTCATGGGATTGTACAGAATGATATACTACATACAGAGGGTATGTGGTGGTCATGACTTTATATCATTGACCTTATTATCTATAAAGATAATATTACTTTGTGTTGTTTAGATGAAAAACAAGTTACGAACTAAGTCTCTACCTTACTCCACATTTTAAATGTGTTTGAGAGTATGTATGGAATGACTTAGTGTTTTATAAAGATCAGGGGGAGTTTCCTCTTGATCGGAAGAACTTGTTTCTACATCATGTTGTACTCTTTTCTTTGCATGAGTTTTTCCCTGTTTGGGTTTCTCATTCAAAGTTTTTAACGAGACAACATCAACACAAGGCCTATGTCGTATCATCTATTTTTCCCGTAGAGGTTTTCGAGGATGATACATTATGACATAGTTATTGTTGTATTTGAACTAGGTGATGAGTTTATCTCCTTAGAGTTCAAATAGATCAACAATAGAGTATGACTACTCTCCTTATTTTTCCCACTGGTTTTTTAAGGAGACTCAGCTGATATGTTGATTTTCAGATTTTCTGGCAAGATTATCTTGGAAAAATATTAGCCTGAGTTATATGTCTCATCATTTATTTTCCCCACTGGGGTTTTTGAGATGATGGCTATAGACATATTATTGTTCTTTGGGCTAGAGGTCCATTGGAGAACAATGTCGTATTGTGGTTCGATTGAACCACTAACCATTATCCATAAGGATAATTGAGCTTGTGTTGTTCAGATGGAAACAGGAAAATGGAAACATTAACATCTTGCAAAGTCTTGTGATAATCTTGCTGATCTATTCATAAAATCTCTACCATACTCAACGTTTTCAGAAATGTGTTGAGGTGATTGGTATGAGAAGACTCAAGTGTTTGTAAGATCAGGGGGAGTAATTCTTTGTGATATTCGACCTGTTTTATAGCATCATATTACACTCTTTTCTTTGTATGAGTTTTGCCTTGTTAAGGTTTTCTCATCCAAAGTTTTTAACGAGGTAATATCAACTAAGCTATATGCTTCATCATTAATTTTCCCCACGGGGGTTTTTAAGAATGATGATTACAGGCATATTTTCTTTTGGAGGTCAGTGTGAGTTCTACTCATGATCCAAAAGACATTGTGTACTCCTTATTTTTCCCACAGGGTTTTTGAGGAGATAATATCTTGGAAGACAGCTGACAGATGATCAAATGGACTTGGATTGATCAAGGGGGAGTGTTACAAAATAACATATTACAAAGTTATATGTGATATGGTGACCAATCCAAGGGACTCGATGAACACATCCCCAAGGGACACACCCCTTGGTGATGACCCCTGTCACATGTATATAAATAAGTCTTCCCTGCAATAAAGGACATCGCTGTCATTATGTTTCTCTCTGAACTCTCTTTGCCACTGAGTACTTCAACATATACTTCAACAGTTTTGTCTCAGTCGTGCGAGTATGCACCGGGCCTTCGAGCGTCCACGAAAAACTCAGCACGCGTGCGTACGTGGCGCTGACGGTGAAAGCGTGGACTCAAACCAAAAAAAAAGTCGGCGGGTGGCATGCAGTCTGGAACCATGACACGTATGAATTACGTGTGGGTCTGCCTGATTTAAATATTTTTCTCTGAATGAACAATGAGAGGGCGGGCAGCCGGGCAAGCCACGCGGGGATGCGGCCGGGCCAGTCCATCCCAGAATAATAATCACCGACGAAACCAAGGAACAACTGAGCAACGTCAACGCGCGAAAAATTCTGCAGAAGCTTCAGCTAGCCCGCCGAATCCAGCGGCGTCGTGGATCCTACGACGTCGTCTGTCACGAAGCAAGCTTTTTTTTTCCTCTCCCTATTTTGCTTTCCATTAACGACGACCACGAATTAGTATGATGACTCAGAGTACGTGCCACGCAGCTACTCCGTTGATTTGGTTTATTTAATTTCTTGTTACGCCAGGAAAAGGAATATTAGTATATTTTTTTTTAAAAAAAAGTACAATGTATATATAAGTACGTCTCTACGGTAGTAAATGTAGCTTGGAAACTTTTTGCCACCGCTAAAGTACGTACGCGTATGATGCCATGCCGGTGGCGTGTTTGACAACTTGTTGATTTGCTCCATTTTGTTTGTTTGTTTGTTGATTACTGTATACTATGAACGTTCGATACTCTGACTGAGATCGATCGATAGGTGGGACGATGACTTGTGCTCCAAGGAAGACATTTAGGACGACATCATTTTATAAATAAAAAACTATGATGCTGCTGATAAAAAAAAACCTACACGGGTGTTGAATTGCTAGTCCCCTCTTTTACATGTCACGTTAGAGATTTATTCTAAATCAAACATTGTACTTTTAACTAGTATTTTAGAAAATTCTTAGTACTTACTCTCTCCGTTCTTTTTTATTTGCCACGATGTAATTTAAAAATGAACTAGTAAATGTAAAATATTCTAAAACGGAAGTAGTATAATTTTATGATGCATTAGGTCCCTCTGTTCTTCGCTCCTCCCTCCCCCCTGGTCTTCTCGTTCTTCAGCCATGGACTTCTCCCTCCTGGACTTTCGGCCGGGCCTGGCTTTCGAGCGCTCCCTCTGGGATGCCCTGGCTTCTTCGGTTTGCCCTGCTCGCTCAGGTCTTCGGTCGTCCTTCTGGTTGGTGGTCTCCTTTGGCAGATGCGTCTTCAAGTTGGATCAGGTCTCGGTTGGTCATCTTCTTCAGGCTGCCCTCGGTGGGTCCGCCGCGGGATTTGAAGTGCTTCAGTTGGCCGACCGGGTCTTCCGGTTCTCGGTTTCTTCGATGGCTGTGGGTTTTCATATTTACAACTCCGGATGCATTGAGCGTAAGGAATTCAAGGCTTTCTTCAACCTTTGGAACCGTGGTGGACCCAATTGGAAGCATGAATTCAAGCTTTTTTCGGATGAGGAAGCGGCTTCTTGGTCGAAGGTCAGGGGCAGGAAGAATCCTTTCTATGCGGATATTGTTAAGCTCCCTCTCACCGGCGCCAATGCTGTTCCAATTCGCAACATTTCTAAGTCCCCTAATGGTGTTCAGCGTTCGGCTCGGGCTGGACTTTCAGTGTTCAATCGTTTGGACCCTCGAGCTCGCTGGAATTGGAGGCCCCTTGCTGGGCATCGGCCTCACCCCAGAGTTTCAGTGTTCAATCGTCTAAACTTTCCAGATCTGGGATCGTGGCCTTCTTCCTCTAAGGGGAGGGTGAAAGGGAAATGTGCCCTTGGGCCATTTCTAAGTATTTTGGTGATTGAGTGCCAACACAAGTGCTTAAATGTGAATTTATGTCCATGGATGAACAAAGTGCAAATCATGAAGTAAAGGTATGTTTCTAAGCCTTAGTACATTGGTTTTGTGTACTAATATACTTGTCTAAGTGTTAGAAACAGAAAGAAGAAGAAAAGAAGAAAGGTGCAAAAGACTTGGCTGTGTACAGCCAAGACTCAGCTCGGTCTGGCACACCGGACTGTCCGGTGGTGCACCGGACAGTGTCCGGTGCGCCAGGCTGACTCGGCGTGAAGAGGCCGCTCTCGGGAATTCGCCGACGGCGTACGGCTAAAATTCACCGGACTGTCCGGTGTGCACCGGACTGTCCGGTGAGCCAACGGTCGGCCGAGCCAACGGTCGGCCGCGCGATCTGCGCGAGACACGTGGCCGAGCCAACGGTCGGAAGGAGGCACCGGACTGTCCGATGTGCACCGGACATGTCCGGTGCGCCAACGGCTCCAAGATCTGCAACGGTCGGCAGCGCTGTTTAAGGAAAGAAATCGGGCACCGGACAGTGTCCGGTGTGCACCGGACTGTCCGGTGCACCCGACGACAGAAGGCAAGGATGGCCTTCCAGATTTGCTCTCAACGGCTCCTAGCTGCCTTGGGGCTATAAAAGGGACCCCTAGGCGCATGGAGGAGATATCTAAGCAACCTTAGAGCATTCTTGATCATCCACACTCAGTCTTTGCGCATTCGTTTGTCATTCTCAGTGATTCGAGCTCCGTTCTAGTGAGAACTTTGAGATAGTCTTTTGAGCTCGATTCTTGGCCGTGTGTGTGCGCATTTTGCTGTGGATTTGTGTGTGTTGCTTTCATCCCTTACTCCGTATTTCTTGTAAATCTCAAGTGTAAGGGCGAGAGGCTCCAAGTTGTGGAGATTCCTCGCAAACGGGATATTGAAAGGCAAAGCAAAACACTGTGGTATTCAAGTTGGTCTTTGGACCGCTTGAGAGGGGTTGATTGCAACCCTCGTCCGTTGGGACGCCACAACGTGGAGTAGGCAAGCGTTGGTCTTGGCCGAACCACGGGATAAACCACTGTGTCATCTCTGTGTTTGATCTCTTGTGGTATTGTGTTTTGTTGAGACTCCTCTCTAGCCACTTGGTGATTATTGTACTAACACTTAACAAGTTTTTGTGGCTTAAGTTTTAAAGTTTCACAGGATCACCTATTCACCCCCCCCTTCTAGGTGCTCTCAATTGGTATCGGAGCCATTCTCTTCACAAAGGGACTAATCGCCCAAAGAGATGGATCCTAAGGGGAAGGGTATCGTGATCAACGACAAAGAGAAGGAATCCTTCATCAACGAGCCGAAGGACGACAAGCCTACCGACTCCGGCTCGGGTCATAGACGGAAGGAAGGGAAGAAGAAGAAGAAGACAAGGCGCATCAAGGAGATCGTCTACTACGACGACAGCGATGAATCTACTTCTTCCCAAAAGGACGATGACCACAACGACTACGAGAGAAGGAAACCGGTTAATTCGAACTTTTCTTTTGACTACTCTTGTATTCCGCAAAGTTCAAATTCACATTTGCTCTCCATTCCACTCGGCAAGCCCCCACACTTGATGGAGAGGACTACGGATTTTGGAGCCACAAAATGCGTAGTCACCTATTCTCTCTCCATCCTAGTATATGGGAGATTGTAGAGAGTGGAATGCACTTTGATAGTTCGGATAGTCCCATGTTCATTAATGAACAAATTCATAAGAATGCACAAGCTACTACTGTTCTTCTAGCTTCTTTGTGCAGGGATGAATACCATAAAGTGAGCGGCTTGGATAACGCCAAGCAGATCTGGGACACCCTCAAGATTTCTCATGAGGGGAACGACGTCACCTTGCTCACCAAGATGGAGTTGGTGGAGGGCGAACTTGGGAGATTCGCTATGATAAGGGGGGAGGAGCCAACCCAAACATACAACCGGCTCAAGACCCTTGTCAACAAGATAAGGAGCTATGGAAGCATGCGATGGACGGACCACGACGTCGTCCGCCTAATGCTAAGGTCCTTTACCGTACTTGATCCTCATCTCGTAAACAATATTCGTGAGAATCCTAGGTACACGACGATGACGCCCGAGGAGGTACTCGGAAAATTCGTAAGCGGGCGGATGATGATCAAGGAGGCGAGATACGTCGACGACGCGTTGAACGGTCCAATCCATGAGCCTCAACCCATTGCTCTCAAGGCAACGAGGAGCAAGGAAGCGCTACCAAGCAAGGTGGCGCAAGTTGAGACGGCCGGGCTAAATAATGAGGAGATGGCCCTCATCATTAAGCGCTTCAAGACGGCGCTTAAAGGTCGCAAGGGACAGCCAAGCAAGGCCAAGACTAAGGAGAAGCGCTCGTGCTTCAAATGTGGTAAGATTGGTCATTTCATTGCTAATTGTCCCGATAATGAAAGTGACCAGGATCACGGGAGCAAGAGTGGAAAATGGGAAAAGAAGAAGAATTACAAGAAGGCAAAGGGCGAGGCACATCTAGGCAAGGAGTGGGATTCAGATTGCTCCTCCTCCGACTCCGACAATGAGGGACTCGCCGCCACCGCCTTCAACAAGTCATCTCTCTTCCCAAACGAGCGTCACACTTGCCTCATGGCAAGAGAGAAGAAAGTAAGCACTCATGATACTAGTACTTATGCTTCTTCAAGTGAGGATGAGTCTAGTGATGATGATGAGATAGATTACTCATGCTTATTCAAGGGATTAGATAGATCTAAAATTAATAAGATTAATGAGTTGATTGATGCTTTGAATGACAAGAATAGATTACTAGAAAAACAAGAGGACCTTTTATATGAGGAGCATGATAAATTTGTTAGTGCACAAAAATCTCTTGCTCTTGAAATTAAAAGGAATGAAATGCTCTCTAGTGAATTATCTTCTTGTCATGAAACCATTGCTACCTTAAGAAGTGTTAATAATGATTTAAGTGCCAAACTAGAAGTAGCTAGTCAATCTAATTCCTGTGTAGAAATTGTTGATACTTGTATGAGGTGTAAAGATTTCGATGTTGATGCCTGTAGTGAACACCTAGTTTCAATTTCCAAACTAAATGATGAATTGGCTAGTCTTAATGCCCAACTTAAGACTAGCAAAAGTGAATTTGATAAGTTAAAATTTGCAAGGGATGCCTACACAATTGGAAGACATCCCTCAATTAAGGATGGGCTTGGCTTCAAGAGAGAAGCCAAGAACTTAACAAGCCATAAGGCTCCCATCTTCGTCAAGGAGAAAGGGAAGGCCCCTATGGCTAGTAGTGCTAAAAAGAACCATGCTTTCTTGTACCATGATAGGAGACAAACTAGAAATGCTTATAGGAGTTATAATGCTTATGATGATTTTGACTCTCATGCCATGTTTGCTTCTAGTTCTTCCTATATGCATGGTAGAAATATGTCTAGGAGAAATGATATTCATCATGTGCCTAGAAAGAATATTATTCATGCTCCTAGGAAAGTAGTGAATGAACCTTCTACAATTTATTGTGCTTTAAATGCTTCCTTTGCTATTTGTAGAAAGGATAGGAAAATAGTTGCTAGGAAATTAGGGGCAAAATGCAAGGGAGACAAAACTTGCATTTGGGTCCCTAAGGATATTTGCACTAACCTTGTAGGACCCAACATGAGTTGGGTACCTAAGACCCAAGCCTAATTTTGCCTTGCAGGTTTATGCATCCGGGGGTTCAAGCTGGATCATCGACAGCGGATGCACAAACCATATGACGGGGGAGAAGAAGATGTTCACCTCCTACGTCAAAAACAAAGATTCCCAAGATTCAATAATATTCGGTGATGGGAATCAAGGCAAGGTAAAAGGGTTAGGTAAAATTGCAATCTCAAATGAGCACTCTATATCTAATGTGTTTTTAGTAGAGTCTCTTGGATATAA
Source organism: Zea luxurians (assembly GCA_029449295.1). Taxonomy (NCBI): domain Eukaryota; kingdom Viridiplantae; phylum Streptophyta; class Magnoliopsida; order Poales; family Poaceae; genus Zea; species Zea luxurians. The sequence continues at coordinate 72,610,414 of JAOPSE010000008.1, forward strand.
TTTACTATCTGTTAGTCAATTATGCAATATGGGATATAATTGTTTATTTACAAATGTAGATGTGTCTGTCTTTAGAAGATGTGATGGTTCACTAGCTTTTAAGGGTGTACTAGACGGCAAACTTTACCTAGTTGATTTTGCAAAAGAAGAGGCCGGTCTAGATGCATGCTTAATGGCTAAGACTTGCATGGGCTGGTTGTGGCATCGCCGCTTAGCACATGTGGGGATGAAGAACCTCCACAAGCTTCTAAAGGGAGAACACGTGATAGGTCTAACCAATGTTCATTTCGAAAAAGATAGACCTTGTGCAGCTTGTCAAGCAGGTAAACAAGTGGGAGGAGCACATCACAGCAAGAATGTGATGACCACGTCAAGACCTCTGGAGCTGCTGCATATGGACCTCTTCGGACCCATCGCCTATCTAAGCATAGGAGGAAGTAAGTATGGTTTAGTTATTGTTGATGACTTTTCCCGCTTCACTTGGGTGTTCTTTTTGCAGGATAAGTCTAAAACCCAAGGGATCCTCAAGCGCTTCCTAAGGAGAGCCCAAAATGAGTTTGAGCTCAAGGTGAAGAAGATAAGGAGCGACAACAGGTCCGAATTCAAGAACCTTCAAGTGGAGGAGTTTCTTGAGGAGGAGGGGATCAAGCACGAGTTCTCCACTCCCTACACACCTCAGCAAAATGGTGTGGTAGAGAGGAAGAACAGGACGCTCATAGATATGGTGAGGACGATGCTAGGAGAGTTCAAGACCCCCGAGTGTTTTTGGACGGAAGCCGTGAACACAGCTTGCCACGCCATCAACAGGGTCTACCTTCATCGCCTCCTCAAGAAGACGTCGTATGAGCTACTAACCGGTAACAAACCCAATGTATCTTACTTTCGTGTATTTGGGAGCAAGTGCTACATTCTAGTGAAGAAGGGTAGAAATTCTAAGTTTGCTCCCAAAGCTGTAGAAGGGTTTTTATTAGGTTATGATTCAAATACAAAGGCGTATAGGGTCTTCAACAAATCATCGGGTTTGGTTGAAGTCTCTAGCGACGTTGTATTTGATGAGACTAATGGCTCTCCAAGAGAGCAAGTTGTTGATTGTGATGATGTAGATGAAGAAGATGTTCCGACGGCCGCTATACGAACCATGGCGATTGGAGAAGTGCGGCCACAGGAACAAGATGAACGAGATCAACCTTCTTCCTCAACAACGGTGCATCCCCCAACTCAAGATGATGAACAGGTTCATCAAAAGGAGGCGTGTGATCAAGGGGGAGCACAAGATGATCACGTGATGGAGGAAGAAGCGCAACCGGCACCTCCAACCCAAGTTCGAGCGATGATTCAAAGGGATCATCCCGTTGACCAGATATTGGGTGATATTAGCAAGGGAGTAACTACTCGCTCAAGATTAGTTAATTTTTGTGAGCATTACTCTTTTGTCTCTTCTATTGAGCCTTTCAGGGTAGAAGAGGCCTTGCTAGATCCGGACTGGGTGTTGGCCATGCAGGAGGAACTCAACAACTTCAAGCGCAACGAAGTTTGGACACTGGTGCCTCGTCCTAAGCAAAATGTTGTGGGAACCAAGTGGGTGTTCCGCAACAAATAGGACGAGCACGGGGTGGTGACGAGGAACAAGGCTCGACTTGTGGCAAAAGGTTATGCCCAAGTCGCAGGTTTGGACTTTGAGGAGACTTTTGCTCCTGTGGCTAGGCTAGAATCAATTCGTATCTTGCTAGCATATGCCGCTCACCATTCCTTCAGGTTGTACCAAATGGATGTGAAGAGCGCTTTCCTCAACGGGCCGATCAAGGAGGAGGTGTACGTGGAGCAGCCCCCTGGCTTCGAGGATGAACGGTACCCCGACCACGTGTGTAAGCTCTCTAAGGCGCTCTATGGACTTAAGCAAGCCCCAAGAGCATGGTATGAATGCCTTAGAGACTTTTTAATTGCTAATGCTTTCAAGGTTGGGAAAGCCGATCCAACTCTTTTTACTAAGACTTGCGATGGTGATCTTTTTGTATGCCAAATTTATGTCGATGACATAATATTTGGTTCTACTAATCAAAAGTCTTGTGAAGAGTTTAGCAGGGTGATGACGCAGAAATTCGAGATGTCGATGATGGGCGAGTTGAACTACTTCCTTGGGTTCCAAGTGAAGCAACTCAAGGATGGCACTTTCATCTCCCAAACGAAGTACACACAAGATTTACTAAAGAGGTTTGGGATGAAGGACGCCAAGCCCGCAAAGACACCGATGGGAACCGACGGACACACCGACCTCAACAAAGGAGGTAAGTCCGTTGATCAAAAAGCATACCGGTCAATGATAGGGTCATTACTTTACTTATGTGCTAGTAGACCGGATATTATGCTTAGCGTATGCATGTGTGCTAGATTTCAATCCGATCCTAAGGAGTGTCACTTAGTGGCAGTGAAGCGAATCCTTAGATATTTAGTTGCTACGCCTTGCTTCGGGATCTGGTATCCAAAGGGGTCTAACTTTGACTTGATTGGGTACTCAGATTCCGACTATGCTGGATGTAAGGTCGATAGGAAGAGTACATCGGGGACGTGCCAATTCTTAGGAAGGTCCCTGGTGTCATGGAACTCTAAGAAACAAACCTCCGTTGCCCTATCCACCGCTGAGGCCGAGTACGTTGCCGCAGGACAGTGTTGCGCGCAACTACTTTGGATGAGGCAAACCCTCAGGGACTTTGGCTACAATCTGAGCAAAGTCCCACTCCTATGTGATAATGGGAGTGCTATCCGCATGGCGGAAAATCCTGTTGAACACAGCCGCACAAAGCACATAGACATCCGGCATCACTTTCTGAGAGACCACCAGCAAAAGGGAGATATCGAAGTGTTTCATGTTAGCACCGAGAACCAGCTAGCCGATATCTTTACCAAGCCTCTAGATGAGAAGACCTTTTGCAGGCTGCGTAGTGAGCTAAATGTCTTAGATTCGCGGAACTTGGATTGAATTGTAGCATACATGTGTTTATGCCTTTGATCATGTCCATTCTGCATTTTGTTGCTTATTATGGTGCTCAAGTTGTACAAACACTCCCTGGACCTCACAAGTCCGTTGCAAAGTGATGCACATGTTTAGGGGGAGATGTGTTACAACTTGACCCTTTGAGACTAACCATATGCTTGAGTTTGCTTGATTTAGTCTCGAAGGAGAATTGAAAGGGAAAAGGTGGACTTGGACCATGAAAGACTTCCACTGCACTCCGATGAGAGGGTAACTTATTCCAAGTCCATCTCATGAACTCTTATTGCCATTTGCTCTAAATTGAAGATTTTGGTGAGGCAATGGGGTTAAAGGGCCAAGATTGATCCCGTTTTGGTGCTTGATGCCAAAGGGGGAGAAAATAAAGGCCAAAGCAATAAATGGATCAGCTACCACTTGAGAAACTTGAAAATAGTAGAGTAGAGCTTTTGGTTTGTCAAAACTCTTTTATTGTCTCTTTTGTCAAAAGTTGGCTTCTTGTGGGGAGAAGTAGTAATTATGGGAAAAAGGGGGAGTTTTTGTTGTCTCTTTTGTCAAAAGTTGGCTTCTTGTGGGGAGAAGTAGTAATTATGGGAAAAGGGGAGTTTTTGAAATCTTTGATCAATCTCTTTTGGAATGACTCTCTTTATGCTTCAACATGTGTGTTTGACTTAGAGATAGAGATTTGAGTTTGATTTGCAAAAACAAACCAAGTGGTGGCAAAGGATGATCCATATATGCCAAAATTGAATTAAAATAAATTTGAGTTTTATTTGAAGTGAGTTTGCACTTGTTCTAGTTGCTTTATGTTGTGTTGGCATAAATCACCAAAAAGGGGGAGATTGAAAGGGAAATGTGCCCTTGGGCCATTTCTAAGTATTTTGGTGATTGAGTGCCAACACAAGTGCTTAAATGTGAATTTATGTCCATGGATGAACAAAGTGCAAATCATGAAGTAAAGGTATGTTTCTAAGCCTTAGTACATTGGTTTTGTGTACTAATATACTTGTCTAAGTGTTAGAAACAGAAAGAAGAAGAAAAGAAGAAAGGTGCAAAAGACTTGGCTGTGTACAGCCAAGACTCAGCTCGGTCTGGCACACCGGACTGTCCGGTGGTGCACCGGACAGTGTCCGGTGCGCCAGGCTGACTCGGCGTGAAGAGGCCGCTCTCGGGAATTCGCCGACGGCGTACGGCTAAAATTCACCGGACTGTCCGGTGTGCACCGGACTGTCCGGTGAGCCAACGGTCGGCCGAGCCAACGGTCGGCCGCGCGATCTGCGCGAGACACGTGGCCGAGCCAACGGTCGGAAGGGGGCACCGGACTGTCCGGTGTGCACCGGACATGTCCGGTGCGCCAACGGCTCCAAGATCTGCAACGTCGGCAGCGCTGTTTAAGGAAAGAAATCGGGCACCGGACAGTGTCCGGTGTGCACCGGACTGTCCGGTGCACCCGACGACAGAAGGCAAGGATGGCCTTCCAGATTTGCTCTCAACGACTCCTAGCTGCCTTGGGGCTATAAAAGGGACCCCTAGGCGCATGGAGGAGATATCTAAGCAACCTTAGAGCATTCTTGATCATCCACACTCAGTCTTTGCGCATTCGTTTGTCATTCTCAGTGATTCGAGCTCCGTTCTAGTGAGAACTTTGAGATAGTCTTTTGAGCTCGATTCTTGGCCGTGTGTGTGCGCATTTTGCTGTGGATTTGTGTGTGTTGCTTTCATCCCTTACTCCGTATTTCTTGTAAATCTCAAGTGTAAGGGCGAGAGGCTCCAAGTTGTGGAGATTCCTCGCAAACGGGATATTGAAAGGCAAAGCAAAACACCGTGGTATTCAAGTTGGTCTTTGGACCGCTTGAGAGGGGTTGATTGCAACCCTCGTCCGTTGGGACGCCACAACGTGGAGTAGGCAAGCGTTGGTCTTGGCCGAACCACGGGATAAACCAATGTGTCATCTCTGTGTTTGATCTCTTGTGGTATTGTGTTTTGTTGAGACTCCTCTCTAGCCACTTGGTGATTATTGTACTAACACTTAACAAGTTTTTGTGGCTTAAGTTTTAAAGTTTCACAGGATCACCTATTCACCCCCCCCTCTAGGTGCTCTCAGAGGGTTGGATCTCCTCGGTTCTTGGGCTCCAATTTTTCTGGTGTGGTTCATGGTGGCGGAATTCCCGACCGTTCTAATTTTCAAATTTCTAATTCCATTTGGTCTCGTCCTCGCAACCTTCAATGGCGCCCTGTGCGTGCTCGCGGGCCTGTTGGGCTGCCGGGCCCGACGACCTTAGGCTGTCATTTCTGTAAAGGCCGGGGTCACTTGGATTTATTTTGTCCCAATAAGAAAACTTCCTCCGGTTCGCCTCTGGCTTCGTTCCCTGCCTTTGGGAGCCGAGCCATCTTGGTGGGAAACCAAAACTCTCCTGACTACAGTACCTGGTTTCGCACCCCGGCGATGTCTCTGATCGGTGGACCGCCTAGCTTCAGTTGCTTTGAGGAATTCGCCCGGGAGGTATTAAAAAAATCTGAATCGTCACCCCTCCGGTCCCTGACGCTTTCTTTGGGCGTCACCTCACCAAAACCCCAACCCGCTTCGTCTTTGTCCGCTGTGTGGCGATCTCCGGTTCCTGCTCCGATGGCGTATAGGCGCGTCGATCCTGAACCCTTTCTCCCACCTGGCTTCAGTGCTTCAGTGGTCCTTCATCGAGAAATTATGGCCAGGTCAGTCACTAGGCGCCTCCCGCCATTGCATGAGGACTGGGCTATTATCAGCATTCAACCTTTACCTGCTCATGAGATTACTTTTCCCACGGTGAGGGATGTGGTCAGAGAGTACCTTGTGGAGCATAGACGGCTTGGGGTGCGCGACATTCAGCGGTCGCATCTGGGTCGTCCTGGTTCAGTTTAGCAGTGTGCTTGAAAGAGACAACCTTGTTCTGCTCGGTCCGCAACAATACCTTGATGCTACCTTCACTGCTCAGCGGCATAACGACGCTTGGAATCATAGAGCCCTTTTCTTTAATCGGGAATGCTGGCTTATGCTGTTGGGATTCCCTCTGGATTACCGTTCATCAGAGTACTTGTAGGCGGCTATTGGTTCTTTTGGCAGATTAATCTTGTGGGAAGAGGACAGGCACAACGTCTACAGGACTTTACTCAGGGTTCGGGTCACGTCTCTGGAAGAGGTCCCACAGTTCATTGTCTTTTCAGAAGCTGATGGCTTTTTGGGTGACTCGTGGACTGTGCAGTGCGAGATCATCCAACAAACTTTGCTGGGGGGTCAGCCTCAAGATGAGGATCCTGTGCCAGTGGTCCCAGAGGATGGTCAACAGCTTCCTCTTGAGTTTTTTGGTCTAGGTCAGCCGGTGCCGGATGCGGGCTGGGATCTCAATCTCCTGCCAGAAGACAATGTCCAAGCCCAGCCTGCAGACAACATTCAAGGAGACTCGGACCATTGGATTGTTAATGATCCGCCTGTGCAGCAACCGCATCTGGACCTGCCACCTGATGTACAGCAGGTTAGCGACCCGCATTCGGACCTGTCCTCGGATAGTTCTTCTGATCACATTCATGGTGCTCCGCTGCAGAATGGACAGATTCAGAATGGGCAGATTCCTGATGATCTGGTGGTTGTGGGGCCGACGCCCATCTTTAATGCCCCCGCTCCCCCTGCCTTGGCTGACGTCCCAATGATTAGGCTCTAGGAGGTTGATGGCCCACCAATTCAGGAAGATATTCATGTGCCAGGGGATATTGTTATCCCTGATGCTCAGCCGGTGGAGCCTAACGTTAATGGCTCTAACAATGTGATGTTAAACTTCATGTTTTCGCAAGACTGGCAGCCGGACCCAGTTTTGCTAAGTCACTTGGAAAGGAAGAGGAATGCTCTGTTCTATAGGATCTGGGCCAACTACTTTGCCCCCGCTGGCAAGTCAGTGCCCTCGGTGCATGTCCCCAAGAAATGGGCGCCCTTTTTCCTATCCAACTTGCTGCAGGAAGATTCTTTTAGTTGGTCAAAATCTTTCTTGGCTTCAGATATTCCTTATGCTCTGATGGAGTCAGAGGCTGAGGCACACCCATTTGTCATCCCCAGGAAGTGCCCTGATGGCAAGTTCCTTGATTCGGTCCTCTCTGAGGAATCTGCTGACAATGCTTCTGTTTCTTCTGACCCGGACCCCTCCCCTACAAAGCAGGCAGTTGTGGAATCTGACCTGAGGAGAAGTAAGAGGCTCTGTGACGCTCGGGCTGGGTTCAAACAGGGTTCCTGTCAGAGGAAGAACTGTTTAATGTGTCAACACAAGTTTGTGGGTCCCCCCTCTCTTTCAGCTAAGACTATCAGACGCTTGGGAGAAAGCTTTTGCAATCTGTCAGAAGTGGAGCTGGATGGCAAAGCTCTGAAGAAGAAGAAGAACCCCCTGGATGTGTTGGACCTAAGAAGCCAGGGAAAAAAGAAAAGGGGGATAAGAAACAAGACTCTTCAGATGATGACTAATAACTTGTTGATGCTGCTGTGGGTGGGGTTATTTTGCAGGTCTCATCTTCGTCAGGCTTTTTGGCTGTTTCCGCCCTGGCGTCTTTATTTGCTAGCTATGTTGAAAAACCCTGTGGTTTCTGGTAGTGCTACGCTCCGTTCTAACAGATACACTTTTGCTCGCCCAGTAATTGGGTTTGGGTTCCTTATCGCCTACGAACCTGATACTTTCGATGAATAGTCACAATGCTTTTAATTTTTCTGACTGGTCCGTTTTAAGTTTCAATGTTCGTGGTATGAACTCGGTGGCAAAGGGGAATGGTATTCATTGTGCGATTAAGGAATCCAATTGTGACATCATCTGCTTACAGGAGACGAAGAAGGAATTTTTTGATAGGGCTGACCTTAGAAGGTTCTGTCCCAATTCTTTTGACGAGTTCGCTTTTGTCCCATCGATAGGAAATTCGGGGGGTTTCATTATTGTCTGCAATAGTTCAAAGTTGATTGGCAGTGTTATTTTTTAGAATGAGTATGCTCTCTCAGTTGAGTTTTCTGCTATTTCGTCGGATGAAAATTGGATCGTCACAAACATTTACGCGCCCTGTTCTCCGCTTGGGAAAATTGATTTCCTTCATTGGTTCTCCAATATTAATATGCCACCGGAAAAGCGCTGGTTGATTGTTGGGGATTTTAACCTCATGCGTAGGCCTGAAAACGGAAATATCGCTGGGGGGGACATTAACTTGATGTTGAAATTTAACGAGGCAATCAGTCAACTAGATCTGCTGGAAATTCCGCTTCATGGCCTCTCCTTCACTTGGTCGAACAGGCAAAGGGAACCCCTTCTTCAGAGACTTGACTGGTTTTTTATGTCGCAAGAATGGTCGGTGTGTTACCCTGACACTCTTGCAACAACGCTGCCTAGGGATATCACTGATCATGTTCCTTGTCTGATTTCTTTCAAGTCAAAGGTCCCCAAGCCCAAGATCTTTAGATTTGAAAATTTCTGGCTGCAATTTGATGGGTTTCTGACTGTTTTCCAAAATTCTTGGACTGGTCAGCCAGGTCTTTTGGACAAAACGAAGAACTTAACAGCAAAATTCAAGTTCACCAGAAAAATCCTTAAAGAGTGGCAGCGATCATTGCCAAAAATTGACAAAACCGTGAGACAAATTAAGTTGCTTATTGAATTCATTGATATTATTGAGGAGCACCGCGACCTTTCGATTGAAGAATGGAACTTCCGTGAGTTGTTGCAATCCAAGAATGTTGAATTGCTTCAGCTTCAAAAAAATTACTGGAAACAACGGGCTTCCATCAAATGGGTCACCGATGGAGATATCTGCTCTAGATTCTTTCATGCTCATGTAACGGTAAAGCATGGTCGTAACAAAATTGCGTTGCTCTCGGATGACAGTGGCTCAACCTTTTCTGAACATGATCTTAAAGCTAACCTGCTTTGGAATGTCTTCAAACGTCGGTTGGGATCTTCGGACTTCTTGGGAAATGTCTTTGATCTCCCCAGCTTATTATTTTTCCATAATGACTTGAACTGGTTAGATGAGCCATTTTCAAAGCATGAAATTGATAGCATTGTTGCTGCTCTCCCTTCTGACAAATCTCCGGGACCTGATGGGTTTAATACCAATTTTATCAAAAAATGTTGGCCGATTATTTCTCAGGACTTCTATGACTTATGTGACCAATTTTACCACGGGGATGTTTGTCTTCGAAGTATAAATGGCTCTTTTATTGTCCTGATCCCGAAGGAGAATGCTCGTTTAGTGGGTGATTTCTGACCAATTTCGCTCCTGAACAACAGTATGAAAATCATCACCAAGCTGCTGGCCAATCGTCTACAGACAGTGATGACTTCCCTTGTCCACAAAAATCAATATGGCTTCATCAAAGGGAGAACCATTCAAGATTGCTTGGCCTGGGCATATGAATATATTCACCTTTGCCATTTCTCAAAAAAAGAGATCATTGTGCTCAAATTGGATTTTGAAAAGGCCTTTGATTCCCTTGAGCACGAGCTGATTCTCCAGGTGATGTCGCATAGAGGTTTTGGGCCCAAGTGGATGAGCTGGATTAGGGATATTCTTCAGTCTGGTACGTCCTCGGTCCTCCTTAATGGCGTACCAGGGAAAACTTTTCATTGCAAGCGCGGGGTCAGACAGGGGGACCCCCTCTCGCCCCTTCTTTTTGTTCTCGCAGCGGATTTGCTGCAGAGCATTCTCAATAAAGCGCGACAACAAGATCTGCTCAAGTTGCCCCTCGCCGCGAACTGTGGTCAAGATTTTCCGATCGTGCAATATGCTGATGACACTTTACTGATAATGGAAGCCTGCCCTAGACAATTATTCTTTCTCAGAGCTGTTCTGAACTCCTTTGCAACTTCGATGGGGCTCAAGGTGAACTATAATAAATCAAGTATGTACCCCATCAATGTTTGCTCGGCTAAAATGGAGATTCTAGCCAAAACTCTCAACTGTCAGATGGGTTCAATGCCCTTCACCTATCTTGGTGTTCCGCTTGGTCTGTCAAAGCCCAAAATCTGTCACTTTTTACCGCTCATTCATAGGATTGAGAAGAGATTGTCATGTACTTCTGCTCTCCTCTCCCAGGCCGGTAGGCTTGAGCTTGTTAACTCGGTGTTCTCAGCTCTCCCGACCTTTTTGATGTGCACCCTGAAAATTCCGGTTGCCACGGTCAAGAAGATTGACTCTTATCGGAACCATTGTCTTTGGAGAGGCAACGACGTCAACTCGAAGAAACCGGCTCTGGCTACTTGGAGCATGGTTACTCAGACTAAATAAATGGGGGACTGGAGTGGTCATACTAGAGACACACAACAAGGCTTTGCTTCTCAAGTTTTTGCACAAGTTCTTCAATAATCATGATATTCCTTGGGTAAATCTGGTTTGGAACAATTATTATAGGGCAGGCAGGCTCCCTAATTGTTCAAAAATTGGCTCCTTTTGGTGGAAAAGCTTGCTTAGTCTCGTTCAAGATTTTAAGGGACTGGCAGCCCCTACTATTGGCGATGGGAGAACTATTCTTTTCTGGGGAGATATGTGGAACAAGGGCATCCCGGCTCATCAATATCCCGAATTATTTTCCTTCGCCTGTAACAGCAAAATTACTGTCAAAGAAGCTAAACAAAAGGAGCACCTTACTGAGATTTTTCAGCTTCCTCTGTCAGTGCAGGCCTATGAACAATTTCTTGAATTAGAAGATACTTGAGGTCAAATCACGGTGACTAACTCAAAAGATGCTTGGAAACTTATTTGGGGATCGGATAATTTCTCTACAAAAAAGACTTATAGACATCTGATGGGCCAGGCTCAAGTTCACCAGATCTTCAGATCGCTTTGGAAAAATAAATGTCAACCAAAACATAAGGTCTTTTTTTGGCTTTGGTTAAAGAACAGACTCAATACAAGGGATTTGCTGAAAAGGAAAAACATGATCCTTGAGTCTTATACCTGTGAGAATTGCATCTGGCAAAAGGAGGAAACTCTTTATCACCTTTTCCTCAGGTGTAACTTCGCGAAGGCTTGCTGGAACTCAATTGGTTTGACGCCCCCAAGAATTACTAATCCTATGGATGCTGCAACAAATCTAGATCAGCAGCTCAATGCTCCCTTCTCTATGAAAATAGTCATTCTAATGACTTGGAGCATTTGGAAATGTCGCAATTCCTGGCTTTTTCAGGACAAGGACTCAACTGTGCAACAATGTAAGAATGAGTTCGCAAAAGAATTACAATTGGTCACTCGTAGAGCGAAAGGCAGATTTGACTCGACAATTCCTGAATGGCTTCATCATTGGTAGTTGTAACCGGCAGTTATAACCTCCTGTAATTTATTTTCTTATAATTTATTTTCTTGTTTGCTCCTAACTCGGTCGTTTTAAAGTTTTAATAAAATTTCAGTAGGGCTCGCCCCTCCTGTTATATCAAAAAATATGTATAGAGACTCGAGAGAGGGCATACGTGCGTGGATTCGTAGCACTATCTCACGAGTTTGCGACGCGGCCCAAGCACGCCGGGGACGTCGATGGGATGGACGGTGTGGGATGACGAGGCGGCGCGATAAAAATTTAAGCAACGTGCAACATGCATGCACTGATTTGACGAGATTGCCCTCCGCCTCTCCAACTGAACGCACGGTGCAGGTAGTTGGCAGTTGGCACCGAACGCGCGCTACTGGCCTAGACGCCTAGTACTAGTTTGTTATTTCCGCACGTTGCGCCATATGCCAGCGGTGGTAGTTGCACGAATTGAACTATATACATACTACATTCGTAAAGAAATGAGCTCGTTTGCGGCATGCAAATGCAACGCAGGGAACGTGACAGCGACACACAAATTTCGCAGACTTTGTTTTTCGTTCTTAGAACAACCCGTGCCTTCCAAAGTACTTGCTCCGCTCTAAAATATTAGTTATTTTTAGAGAGTTGAGTTAGTGGGTTCATACAATTTTGATTCATGTGTTTTTGTATATATGTCTAAATTCATCATCACTATATCAATATAGACATAAAAGCCAAGATCTAAAACAACTAATATTTTGGAACGGAGGAGTAAATAACGCATCAATGCATGGTTCGATCAAAATCAGCTGCGTCTTGCTTGCATATGTGCTGGAAAGAATCCGAGCTAGGTCACGATGAGTCAGCAGCTGTATTGCAGAGCCAGCTTTTTTTTTACCGGTTCCAGGCTTGCAAAGCAAGCTCAAGCTGCGACAGAGCTGCTAGCTGTGTATATATGCACATGCACTCCTACATAGCTAGCCGTTCGAGCTAGCGTGTACGTAGAGACCGATTCACAGCTGCATGCTACAGTAGTGCTCTGACGACGTGTCGCCAGATCACCATCGTGCTCTCGCGTGCAGCCTAGGGCTCCCACTCCCAGAATGCACGTTCCCGCGTGATGCGTGGCAGACTTGCGGTGCAGGCGTCGTCGCGCTGGACGTGACTGGACTCGTCGTCCTGTTGCGTACGGCAGTACATAACGTGTTAGTGCATGTCTGGGCGGAATTGCTGAGCTACGGCCCGTTTTCCTTCCTCTGTCCTCCCACTTTCCCAGTCCCAGCTGGCATGGCAGTGGCAGGTTGATAACGGTTGGAGAATAACTAAAACGAGACCAGAGAGAATGACAGAATGAAGTCATTCTCGTCTTTATTGTAGAGAGTATATTGTTTATATATAAGTACAAAACAGTGTCTTCCAAAGGGTGTGTCCTTAAGAAAGAATTGATAAGGGTTGATCACATCATGGTAACATGTTTTGTAACACTCCCCTTGATCAATCCAAGTCCATTTGATCATCTGCAATCTGTCTTTCAATATATCATCTCCTCAAAAACTTTGTGGAAAAAAATAAGGAGTACACAATATCTTTTGGATCATGAGTAAAACTCACATTGAACTCCAAAAGAAAATATGCTTGTAATCATCATGTACAAAAACCAATGTGGGGAAAATTAATGATGAAGCATATAGCTTAGTTGATATTACCTTGTTAAAAACTTTGGATGAGAAAACCTCAATAAGACAAAACTCATACAAAGAAAAGAGTGTAATATGATGGTACCAAACAGGTCAAATATCACGGAGAATTACTCCCCCTGATCCTTGCAAGCACTTAAGTCTTCTCATACCAATCACCTCAACACATTTCTGAAAACGTTGAGTATGGTAGAGATTTTGTGAATAGATCAGCAAGATTATCACAAGATGTAGCATCCCAAAAATTCAAATCTTGAAATTTTCTCAAACTCGCTCTAAATTCAAAATAAATTTCAAATTTCATTTCAAAATGTTTGTTTGCGAGTTGCTATCAGCAAATAAATTATAGTGGTCTATATTCTCTCCAAAATCCTCCTCAAAATATCCTACAAATATTTCCTTAGTGACCCCCCTCAAATTCGTTCCAGAAATACTGCCCAGATATTTCCTCAGTAATCCCCCTCAAGTTCTTTCTAGAAATATTGCCCAGATATTCCACCGATATATCTCCAAGTATTTTCCTCTTGAAAAATACCTTCAGAATCATTTTTCAAGTCCCTATAAATATTTTCTTCATAACTTTCTTCATGCTCATACGTATACGTATGCCTCCAGTGTCATACGGTGAGCTCTACAAGCTAATCTCACTTATACAAGACAAATACATGCTAATCTCCCACTAATCCTCTCATCCTCCCACTAATCCTCTCATCCCTCCCCCTAATCCCCCCACCATGGCTATAAATAGAGGGGCAAGGGCCTCCTCTCATCCCACCCCAAGCCATTTCATGGCAACTCTCTCCCCCCCACACACCCACTCCATGTTCCACACAAGCACACACTAGCACAGGGATCGTTCGATCGTTCTTCGATCGTTCGTCCCCCTGTTCTTAGTTTGTTTGTTCGTTCGTCCGATCGTTCGATCGTTCGTCCGATCGTTCATGGTTCGTTCGTCCGTTCGTCCGATCGTTCGTCCGTTCGTTCGTCCAAATAATCTTTTTCCTGCCGTTATGCTGCCGAAATTCCGATCGTTCGTTTGTTCGATCATTCGATCGTTCATCGTTCGTTCATAGTCCCTATTCATCGTTCATCGTTCGTTCATAGTCTCTATTCATCGTTCTTCTAGATAATCTTTGTCCTGCCGTTATGCTGCCGAAATTCCGATCGTTCGTTCGTTCGATCATTCGATCGTTCATCGTTCGTTCATAGTTCCCTATTCATCGTTCATCGTTCGTTCATAGTCCCTATTCATCGTTCTTCCAGATAATCTTTGTCCTGCCGTTATGCTGTCGAAATTCCGATCGTTCGTTCGTCCGATCATTCGATCGTTCGTCCGTTCGTTCGTCCAAATAATCTTTTCCTGCCGTTATGCTGCCGAAATTCCGATCGTTCGTTCGTCCGATCATTCGATCGTTCGTCCGTTCGTTCATAGTTCCTATTCATCGTTCGTTCATACGAACTATTCACTATCACTATTCACCATTACTATTCACCATTACTATTCATCGTTACTATTCACATACACTATTCATCATCGTTACTATTTATCATTACTATTCATCATCATTACTATTCATCGATGATATCTATAATTACTTTTCCATCGCCACTATTCATCGTTACTAATCATCGTTACTATTCATCGGTCATCTAGTCATCCCAAATTTCAACTACTCATCTGTCGGGGACCATAATTAGGGGTACCCTCAAGACCCCTAAATCTCAGCTGGTAACCCCCATCAGCACAAAGCTGCAAAGGCCTGATGGGTGCGATTAAATCAAGGATCGGTCCATTCAAGGGACACGATCGTGCCTCGCCCGAGCCTAGCCTCGGGCAAGGGAAGCCGACCCCGGAGAACCTACGTCTCGCCCGAGGACCCCCCTCCAGCAACGGGCACACCGTCAGCTCGCCCGAGGCCCAGCCTTCACCGAGAAGCAACCTTGGCCACATCGCCACGCCGACCGACCAAATCGCAGGGGCATTTAATGCAAAGGTGGCCTGACACCTTTATCCTGACGCACGCCCACCAGTCGACAGAGCCGAAGTGACCGCAGTCTCTTCGCCGCTCTACTGACCGGTCTGACGAGAGGACAGCGCCGCCTGCGCCGCTCCGACTGCTGAGCCACCCGACAGAGTGAGGCTGACAGCAGCCAAGGCCGGCCTCGGGCGTCATAGGAAACTCCGCCTCGCCCAACCCAGGGCTCGGACTCGGGCTCAGCCCCGGAAGACGGCGAACTCCGCTCCGCCCGACCCAGGGCTCGGACTCGGGCTCAGCCCCGGAAGACGGCGAACTCCGCTCCGCCTGACCCAGGGCTCGGACTCGGGCTCAGCCCCGGAAGACGGCGAACTCCGCTCCGCCCGACCCAGGGCTCGGACTCGGGCTCAGCCCCGGAAGATGGCAAACTCCGCCTCGCCCGACCCCAGGGCTCGGACATGGGCTCAGCCCCAGAAGACGACGAACTCCGCCTCGCCCGACCCAGGGGCTCGACCTCGGAGGAGCCTCCACCTCGCCCAGCCTAGGGCATGGACCGACCACGTCAACAGGAAGCGCCATCATTACCCTACCCCAAGCTGACTCGGGCTACGGGGAACCAGACCGGCGTCCCATCTGGCCCGCTCCACCATGCGAGTAATGATGGCGCCCCGCATGCCCTGTGACGACGGCGGCTCTCAGCCCCCTTACGGAAGCAAGAGGACGTCAGCAAGGACTCGACAGCCCCAACAGCTGTCCTCCCGCCAGGCTCCAGTGAAAGGGAATTAGGCTTACACCTAGTTCCTAATTAATTTTGGTGGTTGAATTGCCCAACACAAATATTGGACTAACTAGTTTGCTCTAGTATATAAGTTATACAGGTGCCAAAGGATTCACACTTAGCCAATAAAAAGACCAAGTATTGGGTTTAAACAAAGGAGCAAGAACCAACCGAAGGCACCTCTGGTCTGGCGCACCGGACTGTCCGGTGTGCCACCGGACATGTCCGGTGCACCAGAGGACTCCGACTTCAAACTCTTCACCTTCGGGAATTCTCGGAAGCCGGGGCGCTATAATTCACCGGACTGTCCGGTGTACATCGGACAGTGTCCGGTGCTCCAAGGATGAGCGGCCTCGCGAACTCGGCAGCCTCGGGAATTCACTTCGGGTGCTCCACTATAATTCACCGGACTGTCCGGTGTACACCGGACTGTCCGGTGTGACAGCGGGGCAACGGCCACTTCGGCGCCAACGGTCACCTGCAGGCACATTAAATGCGCGCCAGAGCGCGCAGAAGTCAGGCACGCGCGTCATGGCGCACCAGACACTCTACAGGACATGTCCGGTGCGCCACCGGACATCCAGGCAGGCCCAGCAGTCAGAGCTCCAACGGTCAGAACCCTAACGGTCGGGTGACGTGGCTGTCGCACCGGACATGTCCGGTGTGCACCGGACTGTCCGATGCACCATACGACAGACAGCCTTCACCAACGGCTAGATTTTGGTTGGTGGCTATAAATACCACCCCAACCGGCCACTTCAATGTGTGGGAGCCCAAGCAACATTCCAAGTCATCTAGTTGACATACTCAAGCCCTCCCAACCACATATATTCATTGATCCATCCTATACACAAGATTTAGTCCACTACAATCAACACAAGTGCCACAAAAGAGAGAGCAAGCAATTGAGAGCTACTCAATTGAGTTTAGCCCTAGCGCCTTGTGAGATTCATTGAGAGATAGTGTGTGCTACATCTTTGTGTTCATTTGTGCGTGGAGTATTGACTCCCATCGAACTTCCTCCAAAGTGTTGGAGGCTTGTAAAAGCAAACAAGAGACACCAAAGAGTGTGGTGGTCCTTGTGGGATCGAGAGTGATCCTTGAGAAGGAGAAGAGCTCGCCGATCCTTGTGTGATCGGGGGAGAGAGGGAAAGGGTTGAAAAAGACCCGTCCTTAAGTGGACTCCTCAACGGGGACTAGGCCTTCGAGGGCCGAACCTCGGTAAAACAAATCACCCGTGTCCATTGTGTTTATTGCTTGTGATTTGTTTGTTTTCCCTTGCTCTAAGTTCTCTTGCATCATTATTTGCTAATATCATTTGGAGTTGCTTCAAGTTAAATTCCCATTTAGTGAAGCAACTCGTTGCAAGAAAGAACTTGTCCTAGTGCTCTTCTCATCTAAGGCTTCTTGCTTTGTTATTTTATAACTTACTAATTGTATTGATTTATCACTTCCGCATTATTTAGCAATACTCTCTTCAAGCAAGAACTTAGTTTATATTCTCCGATATTTGTATATCTTGTTCTAACCACTAATCAAGGGATCTAGTTGGGGGATAAAGTTTTAATTTTCAGGTTTCGCCTATTCACCCCCCCTCTAGGCAACTTTCAATTGGTATCAGAGCTAGGCACTTCATCTTGAGTCTAACAACTCGAAGTGATGGCTCGTAGAAGATCCCATAAGAACAAGAAGACTCCTCCATCGAACGTAACTCAAAAAGAGGTAACTCTTGAAATATTATTTGATGATTGTTCTAATTATGACTCATGGTCTACTAGTGTGATAAATGCTTCTAGAACCATAGATCCACGATTAGAACAAATTATAGACAAGAGTATTTTTCCCTCTAATTTCAATGGAAAAATTAATTCCGAGGAGGATCAAAGATGTTATCGCTTAAACTATCTAGCTTTTGACATCTTAACTAATTCTCTTAGCAAAGAAGATTATCATGCCTTCATATCAAACTATGACGAATCCGTCCATGATGTGCATGATATTTGGACTAGAATTAGACGCAAATTTGATGAGTCCAAACATGATAGTTCATTTTGTGTCTCTACTTCCTTTGGTATTTGTGATACTAACCCTTGCAAGGAAGAAGAAGAGAATGAACGATGGAGACCAAACGATGAATCCACCTCTCCAAAAGGTGTGTCTTCCCATTTCGATTCCCACATGTGTTGTGTGGCTAATGATAGCGGAAGCACAAATGAGGATGAGGAGGAAGAAAGAAGCTTTGTGCAACTCTACGCTCGCTTAAGCCAAGAAGACAAGGCGGTCATGCTCAAACTTCTAGAAAGAGCGAGAGAGCAAAGCGAAGCTCGTCAAAGGCTAGAAGATGTTCTCTCCATGAAAATGCTACACTTTGACGAGTTGACTAAAGAACATGAGGAGCTAAAGTGCTCTCATGTTGATTTGGTCCAAAGGTATGAAACTGTTTCAATAGAGCATGATAACGCTTTACATTATATCGCTCAATTAGTAAATAGGAATACCTTGCTCAAGGACCAAGTAGAAAAGCTAAAAGTTGAAAATCTGGCTTTTCAAGATAAATATGATATGCTCCTATACTCTCATGAAAATCTTAGAGATGATCATATCATATTAAATATTGCTCATGAGGTTGTGATAGAAAACTTAAAATCCCAACAACCTCACTCGTGCACATGTGTTCAAATTGATACTATATTACCATGTGCTAATGCTTGTTGTTTGTCGACAAACAAATCTTCCTTTGAGCTAGAATTTGCAGGAACAAATGAGGATTCATATCAAAAGCTCAAAGAAGAAAATGAGAGGCTAAAGAAGAGCTTGACACAACTAAAAGGGAAATGCATTGCCCAACCTTCTCAAGATAACCGTGATCACATGGTGAAGAAGCTTGAGACGGGAACAACCGTGGCATGCAATACATCCCTTGAAGAAAATGTCAAGGATTTGAGGATTGCCAAGAGGAAGAAACAAAAGATGAGATTCAACACCTCCTCCAAAAGCCTCAACCACGCCTCCACAAAAGGTAACATCCAAGGTAATGATCAAGCCACACTTCACATTAAGAGGTGTAGTGAATGCTTTGAAGAGGGGCACTTGATTAGGTCATGTCCCTACATTAAAAATGGCTTGATTATTAACAAGGATGATAGACTTTGTTTTAAATGCTCCAAGAAGGGACACTTGCTTAGATCTTGTCCCCATTTGAAACAAAAAGGCATAGGGTTAGAAAAGAAAGTTTTTACTAACCATGTAGCAGGCAACAGACAAGGAAAGAAGAAAGCTTCAAATCTTGAAAAACGCCTATGCTACACATGCCGAAAAAAGGGACATCAATGCAAGGATTGTCCCATTGGTAACAATTTCACTCCTAACTTGTCAATTGATTTTCATGTAACTAGGCAACCCAAAATTGCAACTTGTGCTAGAAGGGTAATGAGTTTACCTAGTACTAACACAAAGGATTTCTGGGTTCCTAGATCTTTGTTGACTAACCATGATGGACCCATCAAGCGATGGGTACCAAAATATGCTTGACAAGATTTATAGGAGAAGGAGATGGTATGAAGTCTTTGGGGTGCTTGAGAAAGTCCATTCGATTCTTATCAACTCAAGCTATCAATCTCCAGTGATCTATATACATGATTGACCCAAGGTTATTTTTTCAAATTGCTATGTCTTTAACTCATATCATCTCGAGGAAGATATTATATGTTGTAGGAAGTGAAGAGATATCATATGCGAAAAATCAAGGCCTACAACATGGAGGAAAGCCAAAGGATGGTAACACTTATCTTTTAAGTGCAAGTATTTTAGAATATCATTTCTTATGTGTCTTGTGTAGTCACATAGAAGAATTGAAGCACTTCAAATGTCTTTAAAGTGATATTACCATTCTTTGAAGAATTTCCTCTCATATGGTAGATTGCACATTCATCATTCCCATACTATGGCAATCTACATGCTTTAATTTGTTGCAAGTATGTCATGACATATTCTTCCTCTAATTATCTTGTTATTGCCATGATTCTAGATATAGAGAGATATTTCATGTTCTTAAAAGAATAAGGTGTCATGTAAAGAATTCAAATCCTTAGGACACTTGTAAAAGGAAAACTCTCTCTATAACTAGAATAGTGAGACTAATGATTTTTATCTAAGTAACCCAAGTAGTCTCACATGTAGAGAATAAGTTTCTCTTTAGAAGCGTGTAATCTAACATGAAAAGAAAAATCAATCCAAATGTTTATGATGTATTTTTACTTGCTCAAATTGGATCTGATTCTTTCACACTTATCGCTTTCCAAATCATGAATTAGATTTATTCCTATAATCTCATAGGATTATTTGTGCTTGTTTTATGAGTTAAAATTGAGCATAACATCATCTAAGGATAATCTAGTTCATGCTATGAAGTTTCCATGTTTTGGTAATCTAGCTTCTCATTCCTTATCAAAATGATTACAAAAATGGAAACTAGTGTTTGTGTTGCTACTAACATTTCTCTTGAGTTCAATTATGAAAATCTACAAGAGAGAAAAGTGCACAAGCCTCATGGGTTGATCTTCACCCAAAGGAAGAAAGGTAAAAGCAAAGGTATGGGAACTCATCTTCTTAATTTTGGTTCCCATCTCAATGGGTATTTAATCTAAATTATCATATTCTACCCTTGTGAGGAATAGATTCTTTATTGGACCGAAATTAGCTAAGTATGCATTCAATATCATTTTCATAAATGCACTTGTCCATTAGAATCTAATTCATGCCTTTGCTATATCCATTCTCATATTGATGCGCTTCTAAGTCATGATAATAAATTCAATATGAATAAGTAAAATTCCTTTGATTAATCAAAAGTGATTAAAAAGGTGCTCATTCCTCTTTTCTGTTAATGTGCACTAACGTTAAGGAATTTACTTCATGTCTATGTGACTCATGGATGATGAATTATGCTTATTTCCTATCTAAAAGAAATCATCCATCATTATATACTCTCTTGTATTACTAACATTCTTCTTGAGTATTTTCAATAAGTTTGAAAGGAAAAAGAAGCCACCGCAAAGGGAGGACTCTCAAATGAAAGAGGAGAACATCAAGAACAACACCACCTACTTCTACGAAACAATCAATGGTGTGGTTGTGAGTATTCTAAACCCTTTCATATTGAGAATACTAGGCTCAAGTTGTTTATTACAAATTTAATGAGCCTTGATCAAGATGTATAATGCTTCTCTCTATTTGTCTTCAAAGTAAATGCATCCATTCAATTCATTCAAATACTTGATGCATATCTTTAGGGGGAGCCTTTTTTATCTTGATTATGTTGAGACTATTGCTTTATCTCAGTAATTTCATATAGTCTCTTGCATGAGAATAAGTTCCTCATGAAGTATGCTACTACTTTAAATTCTTGTCTTTCACTCTAAAGTAGCATAATTGCTGGATTCTCCTACTCTAAGCTTAATTGATAATCTAATGCGTATGTTGTTCTTTTGATCACATCTGTTATTTGTTTGATCATTGAATGACTTCAATCAACAATCATGCTTCTTAGTGCCGTATATACTTTCAATTGATATCTTGATATGCACTAAGTTAAAAGGAGAATTCATGATACATTTATGCAACTTGTGATCCATTTTGATATATGCTAACAATAACTTGAAAAGATCACTAGTTGTAGAACTCTCTCTTGTGCAAAATATTTCCGTATATTGTCATTAAGAATAAGTCTTAAGCATCTAAGGCTAAGGACAAAGCACAATGAAGAGAGTGTTCCTATGTAAAGGTACAAAAAGGTAAAACTATCTCCTTTCATTTAAACTTGTACCTAAATCTTCCTTTTCTATACTCTCTTTACATACCTTGTTTAAAAGGAAGAGAAAGCATGTCCATGCATATCCCTGCTTCATATCTAGTTTAACTTCTCAAAAATTCATTCATGCTTTAATGCATCTTTGTTGAAACTAGATGAAGTGATTTAATTGTCAAAGAGCTTAAAGCTTAACCTTGTAACGAGGATAAGCTGCCTTTGTTCCAAAGATGGATGGTCCTTAAGCCTCTTTGAAATCCTTAAGGGAAAATGCTTGAAATGTTTACAACATGCTTTCATAAGTGCATAAACTGTCATGAGCATCACACTTATAATATGACACAATGCACTTCACATTCTGTATGATATAGATATATTCTCATTAACCTAATTATGTGCAATTGGCATTTGAGGCCAAAAATATGTTTTCCTCTCGCACATATTTAGGGGGAGCAATCTATGTTATATAGAACTATGATCATGCTTAATTTGATATATCCTCTTGATCATATCTCTTTTATATGCTATGACTAATGTGTTTTCAAGTAAATTTCAAACCAAGTCATAGGTACATTGAAAGGGAATTGGAGTCTTCGGCGAAGACAAAGCTTCCACTCTACTCTATCAATATTATCTACCCTTCGCCATCACTCCACAATGTCTCTCCATCTTTGGTATAATCTTCACTTATATGTTTTATTTGCCAAAGGGGGGAAAAGTAGCTAGAAAGGGCCTATATCTCATTCTAAGTATCCGTTTTTGGCGATTCATGCCAAAGGGGGAGAAAGTATTGGCCCAAAGCAAAAGGACCGCACCACCACCCTAATTTTAAAATTAATGGTTTTCAATTGGAAAATTTCAAATTGATATCTCTTTGTGTTCTAAAGGGGGAGCAAATAGTATTTTCAAAACTTTCAATTGGTATCTTAAAACCCTCTTGAACACTAAGAGGAGAATTTATTTGAGGGGGAGTTTTGTTTAGTCAAAGGAAAAGCATTTGAAACAAGGGGAGAAAATTTTAAACTTGAAAATGCTTTGCAAAAATCTTATTCATTTACCTTTGACTATGTTGCAAAAAGGACTTTGAAAAGGATTTACAAAAAGAATTTGCAAAAACAAAACATGTGGTGCAAGCGTGGTCCAATATGTTAAAAATGAAGAAACAATCCATGCATATCTTGTAAGTATTTATATTGGCTCAACTCCAAGCAACCTTTGCACTTACATTATGCAAACTAGTTCAATTATGCACTTCTATATTTGCTTTGGTTTGTGTTGGCATCAATCACCAAAAAGGGGGAGATTGAAAGGGAATTAGGCTTACACCTAGTTCCTAATTAATTTTGGTGGTTGAATTGCCCAACACAAATATTGGACTAACTAGTTTGCTCTAGTATATAAGTTATACAGGTGCCAAAGGATTCACACTTAGCCAATAAAAAGACCAAGTATTGGGTTCAAACAAAGGAGCAAGAACCAACCGAAGGCACCTATGGTCTGGCGCACCGGACTGTCCGGTGTGCCACCGGACATGTCCGGTGTGCCACCGGACATGTCCGGTGCACCAGAGGACTCCGACTTCAAACTCTTCACCTTCGGGAATTCTCGGAAGCCGGGGCGCTATAATTCACCGGACTGTCCGGTGTACACCGGACAGTGTCCGGTGCTCCAAGGATGAGCGGCCTCGCGAACTCGGCAGCCTCGGGAATTCACTTCGGGTGCTCCGCTATAATTCACCGGACTGTCCGGTGTACACCGGACTGTCCGGTGTGACAGCGGGGCAACGGCCACTTCGGCGCCAACGGTTACCTGCAGGCGCATTAAATGCGCGCCAGAGCGCGCAGAAGTCAGGCATGCGCGTCATGGCGCACCGGACACTCTACAGGACATGTCCGGTGTGCCACCGGACATCCAGGCAGGCCCAGCAGTCAGAGCTCCAACGGTCAGAACCCTAACGGTCGGGTGACGTGGCTGTCGCACCGGACATGTCCGGTGTGCACCGGACTGTCCGATGCACCATACGACAGACAGCCTTCACCAACGGCTAGATTTTGGTTGGTGGCTATAAATACCACCCCAACCGGCCACTTCAATGTGTGGGAGCCCAAGCAACATTCCAAGTCATCTAGTTGACATACTCAAGCCCTCCCAACCACATATATTCATTGATCCATCCTATACACAAGATTTAGTCCACTACAACCAACACAAGTGCCACAAAAGAGAGAGCAAGCAATTGAGAGCTACTCAATTGAGTTTAGCCCTAGCGCCTTGTGAGATTCATTGAGAGATAGTGTGTGCTACATCTTTGTGTTCATTTGTGCGTGGAGTATTGACTCCCATCGAACTTCCTCCAAAGTGTTGGAGGCTTGTAAAAGCAAACAAGAGACACCAAAGAGTGTGGTGGTCCTTGTGGGATCGAGAGTGATCCTTGAGAAGGAGAAGAGCTCGCCGATCCTTGTGTGATCGGGGGAGAGAGGGAAAGGGTTGAAAAAGACCCGTCCTTAAGTGGACTCCTCAACGGGGACTAGGCCTTCGAGGGCCGAACCTCGGTAAAACAAATCACCCGTGTCCATTGTGTTTATTGCTTGTGATTTGTTTGTTTTCCCTTGCTCTAAGTTCTCTTGCATCATTATTTGCTAATATCATTTGGAGTTGCTTCAAGTTAAATTCCCATTTAGTGAAGCAACTCGTTGCAAGAAAGAACTTGTCCTAGTGCTCTTCTCATCTAAGGCTTCTTGCTTTGTTATTTTATAACTTACTAATTGTATTGATTTATCACTTCCGCATTATTTAGCAATACTCTCTTCAAGCAAGAACTTAGTTTATATTCTCCGATATTTGTATATCTTGTTCTAACCACTAATCAAGGGATCTAGTTGGGGGATAAAGTTTTAATTTTCAGGTTTCGCCTATTCACCCCCCCTCTAGGCAACTTTCATCCAGCACTCCTCCGACAGCCACGACACCACGCGAACTGGGTGCCAAGACCTCTCCGGCTGCCACGATGGCATGTACTTAGGGCGCTAGCTCTCCACCGCTAGACACGTTAGCACACTGCTACACTCCCCATTGTATACCTGGATCCTCTCCTTACGCCTATAAAAGGGAGAACCCGGGCCCTCTTACAGAAGGTTGGTCGGCCCACGCGGAGAAGGACGGGACGGCGCTCGCGCAAGGCCGCTCGCTCCCACTCCCGCGTGGACGCTTGTATCCCCCTACTGCAAGCGCACCCGACTCAGGCGCGAGGCTGCTTCCTTTCCCCCCTCTCTCACGCCTGCCTCCCTCACGCCTGCCTCCCTCCGGCTGCTTCCTTTCCCCCCTTTGCGTTCCGCCTCGCGTCGACCCATCTGGGCTGGGGCACGCGGCGACGATTCACTCGTCGGTCCAGGGACCCCTCGGGTTTCGAAACACCGACAGTTGGCGCGCAAGGTAGGGGTCTGCTGCGTGTTGACAAACAGCTTCCCGTCAAGCTCCAGATGGGCAGTCTCCAGCAACCTTTCCGGCCCGGGACGGTGCTCCGTTTCGGGAATCTTGAGTTCATGTCCCTCGACGGCAGCTACGACATGATACTCCTTCTCCCGCCACGCGACACGACAGTGGCGATCGACAACCCGCTCGCTGGCGGGGGAATCGACGACGCCTTCCCCACATGGTGGATGGATGACATTCGGGCTTGTCCCGTCCCCTCCCCCGCCGACGGAGGAGGAGGCGGGGCAACCAAGGCCAAGCGGGAAGCGGCACCTCGTTGGCTGTCAAGCGAGTCGACGGCGCCAGTGTCCCAACGGAGGGCGCGTCGGGCATCGATCTCGCGTCTAAGACGAAGACGAGCGCCGCCTCCCCGCAACACGCTAATCTCAAGCAAACGCACGACGCCAGCATGCTCGCGAAGGACTTGCTGGGCGTCACCCTCGTACCTGAGACAACGGTGCAGTCAGTCTCAGACGCGACCTCATCACCGCCGTTGTAACACCCACTTTGTATGAAAGGCTAAAAAAGAGAAAGTATAATACTCTATATCTATATGTGTTACCCATGTTTATCATTTCATGTGAACATATCACTTACACAAATACATGATTAACAAGAAATACCCGAAAATAATACATGCATCATGCTGGGATTTTGTTTTTGTGTGCATTTTTGTGACAACATAGAATAATGTGAAAAGAAAAATATTAATACCCAAATGGGAATTTGAGATCTAAAAGAAACTCTAGAATTGGAGAAAGAGAGCAATAATTATCATGATATAAATACTAAATTTAGATAAATTTATCCATACCTTGTCTAAAAATGAGTCTTTAATGAGAAAACAAATTGGCCAAGAAGTATGAGTTTGAATGGGTATTTAAATTAGGAATCTAAAAAAAAATTAAAAAGGGAAAGAAGACAAGAAAAGAAAATAGAAAAAAAATATAAAAGAAAAGGTAAAAACGCAGGAATGGGCTCACTAAACCGAATTCGGCCCATTTAGCCAACCTTCACCGCGCGGCCCGACTTCATCACCGCGTGCGCTCACTGGAATGGTGGCCCCACTGGTCAGTACCAGTCCCTGCGTCCGCGTGACCGCGCCGCACTCACATGCACCCTGCTACATGGGTCCCAGTGATCAGCGTGCCCCTTTCACCTGGCGTTGGGTCTTCCGCTTCCTCCGGACCGCATGCTGCAACAAGACGGCGCCATCTGGAATCCTCGTGTTGGATAAGCTTCTCCCCTTTTTCGCCTATGAAACCAGAGTCGTGCCCTCCGTCTCCATCTCCTTCGTCGCCAGAACCCAAGCGCAGTCGCGGGCCATAAATACTGAGTGCGTCGTTGCCTCACCGGGGAATCGCTTGGCCTCGCCGTATCCACCGTCCACCAGACTCTGGCGCGCATCGGCGAACAGACCGGAATTCTGCCCCGCGCCACCACCGACGGTCGCGCAAGAAGCCACGACCCCTTCGACTGTAGCCTTCTCCGGGTACCGGGACCGCCGTGTGGACTTCGCCGTCGTGTGTGCCGCTGTCCGCCGTGGGAGCTCACCGCTCGGGCTCCGCTGAGATCCGTGGGAAGAATTCGGCCGCCGAAGAAGCGCGCGGGCGGGTCTGGGGCTTGTGCCTCGATGACTTGCCGTACTCACCCTCCTCGTCGTTGCCAGGTTCGCAGCCTCGCCATTGAAGGTTGCAGGCGGTGTTGATAAAGGAATCACCCCCGGCCTGCGGTCGCTGCCGTGAAACCACCGCACGGCGTGGAGGACTTCCCTGCTGCCGCGACCTACGGTACAGGTACCCCTCTTCCGTGTATACATATCGCTCCCATGGATTTTGCCACCTAGTAGAACTGGAGGGGCCATCGGGGGGTAGTGTCCGTCGATGATCTCCGTCGCACAGGGATGGCGCGCCGCCATGGCCGGCCGTCGGGATGTGGAAGATGCACCCTGACCCTACGATCTGATACATGCGGTTGAGATTAGAGCTGGGTGGTGTTTTCCTCTCGGAACCATCGTGACCGTTGGATGGCGATCGATGGATCAGATTTGTGATCAGCGTCGATGGTTTCTGGTCATGGGATCCAGATCCAAGGGCTCAGGTTGGGTACCGGTTCGTTTTAATTAAAAATCTAATCCTGGCGGCTGATTTTCGATCAGACGGTCTGGATTCCCGGATACTCCCTTCGCGTGGCAAACTTCATAAAGAGACCCTCTGTTTTCACAAAATAAACCCGCCGTCCAGGGGGGTATTGTTCACTGTGTCTTGGAGTTTTTACCTAGGCACCCCTGCTTTCTATATAAATTGAGGCCCAGTCCAGAGCGAGGTAAAAATGGAATAAAGGAATATAGGAAATGATTTTTAATATAAAAATAATTCCAGAATAGTGTTTAATTCCTAGAAAATTCATACTAACTCCTTTTTAATCCATACCAGTTCCTATAATTTTGTATTAATATTGTTTAATACTTAGTGTCTCTGTTTTAACATGAAAATGGTGTTAAAATTTATTTCTTAGCTAATCTCGTATCAAATACATAAAACCTTAGGAAATTCGTATCTCCTCCGTTTTAACTCCGATTTGATCCGTTCAAGTTGCGTTAGTCTCGTAGAAACGTGTAGATCATTATAATGCAGTATATTATTATGTTTGGTGTGATGTTAATTTTATCTATACTATGTTTGCTTGTATTGCTACGACTAGCGCGAGGACATGAGTCACCAGAAGATCACCCTGGTAACTGGAATCTCAAGTGCCAGGCAAGTTGTGCCCTTGATTCACTTTTGTTACCCAATAATGTTCTTTATAATCATTTACCATGCATAGGTTTAATTTTGATGGGACCCGATAGGTCACCCTAGATTGTCTATCTCATTACCTTGTTTACCCCTGAATCACTTGGGTAGTTTATGCTATTGCTTTACGTGGTTTTTGGGTTAATATTTCATTATATCCATGTTCCAGTTATTTTGTTATTCTATTTATGTTCATGTCAAGATCATTATGTTATTGTTAATTGGAACATGGAGCTTAACTTGAGAACCACGTGCCACCACAAGGGAGGAATGGGACCCCTTGGCTGACTAATTAGGAAAGCTAGTGGAAGACTACCTTACCCGAAAGGGGCAAGGGCAGTAGGGGAGTGGTCAGTGTAGGGAGGTCCCTGGTTGATTTTGCTGCGATGGCGGTCAGCCAGGAACCCTGCATTGGAACTTCCCATAAACTGTAGCGGGTTTTCGGAAGCTAGTGGAACTTTGTAAAGGCCTCGTAGTGGATCCCTAGCCATTCACCTTGGTAGTGTCTAAGGGCCTAGCTAACCCTGGCGACATGGGAAACACGACTTGTGGGTAAAGGGTACAACCTCTGCAGAGTATAAAACTGGTATACTAGCCGAGCTCACGGTCATGAGCGGCTCAGGACTCTCCGATGATTAAATTATGGAACCTAAACTCAATTTGTCATTTGCATTCGCATGGGATTTGTTATCAATTTTGTTCTATTATTATTTATTAAGGTTTGGTATTTACTTACACTTAGTAACTGCTAATAAAAATTTGACCAACTTATAAAAGCAATGCTCAGCTTTAACCTCTATTGTTGATCAGCCTTACACTTCATGATCTCCCACCTTTGGTGAGTTCATGCCACATTATTCCCCACAACTTGTTGAGCTATGATCATGTGTGAGCTCACTCTTGCTGTCTCACACCCCCCCACAGGAGAAGAACAGGTGGTTTCAAGTGGAGTCAAGTATCGAGGAGTTCGATCTGATCTAGGTGGCGTTTCTCAGTTGACATTGGCGCCAACGATCCTTAGTTCGTTTTATATTTATTCTTTTATTTTGTAAGTCTTCCGCTATGTAATATGTACTCTGATTATATTGTGACATTTATCTCTATGCACTCTGTTATTATATATGTTGTCTTCTTGGCGCATGTATGAGATGCACCTGGCTTTGTTCCTTAAAGCCGGGTGTGACAGAAGTGGTATCAGAGGAAATGTTGACTGTAGGACGAAACCTAGATAGAAATGGACAAAACCCTTCCCTACTTACCTTACTCTGATTCTCTCTATACTTATCTTGATCCTGTCTCACCTTCTACTGTTTTACTCTTATTATTCTTATCTTTTCTACTTCAAGACAAGATGGATTTCACACTTTGGAATCCTACAACTATGAACTTTTTTTTGAGATAGGGAACCTAAGACAAAACTAAAACTATTTTCTCTATTAAAAAAATGTTGATTGATTGTTCTGATGATGAATGCTTGATTTGCTTCTTTGATTGATTGAAACATTATAGACGGGCATCTTAGCATGTACCACCATAAGGTATTGTATTAGCTTTAGTAGGCGACACACTAATCTACTTAGCTAATAAATCCCCCGCAATAACATTCTTCGTAATTACTCGCCTTGTCTACAATTCTTCCTTTCTTACCCTGTATTTCTAACCCAGATGGGCTACCCCTATAGTGTTAGAAGAGAGCACTATAGATGTGATCCTTGGTATGTCATGGTTAAGAAAGGCGAAGGCAGTATATACACTGTGCTAAGGGAACCGTAGAACTCACCAGTTCCAAAGGACAAAGATTTGAAGTTGAAGTTGCAGTAACTACCACCACCAGATTAGCGGCATTCTTAGTAGATGAGAAGTTTGTGGGTGACAACATCCGTGCAGTTAGGGATTTTTAGGATGTCTTTCCAGAAGAGTTATTAGGGATGCCACCAGATAGGGAAGTTGAGTTTGTAATTGATCTTCTACCTGGAACTGCCCCTATTTCTAAACGGCCATACAAGATGTCCGTAGAAGAACTAAAGGAATTTAAGAAGCAATTAACAGAGTTACAATAGGATGAATACATTCGTCCGAATTCTTCACCTTGGGGAGCACCGGTTCTAATTGTACAGAAGAAAGAAGGATCGCAAGGGATGTGCGTGGATTATAGGTCCTTTAACAATGTCACTATGAAGAACAAGTGTCCATTACCCCGTATTGAGGATTTATTCAGATGAGAGGTGTCGAAGATTGATCTCCGACCGAGTTATCACCAAATGAAGATTAGGCCATCGGATATTCCCAAGACGAAATTCTCGACCCGATATGGTTTATATGAGTTTACCGTTATGTCATTTGGACCAATTAATGCACCAACCTATTTTATGGATCTGAAGAATAAGGTGCATGATCTGGACAGATTCGTCGTGGTTTTCATGGACGATATTTTTATTTATTCCAAGAGTGATAGTGATCATGAGGAACATATGTGATTGGTACTACAGAAGCTATAAGATAATCAACTCTACGCCAAGTACGGTAAATGCGAGTTCTGGATTGACGAGGTGTCATTCCTTGGATATATCATGGAGGAATATCAGTGGATTCTGCTAAAGTCAAGGAGATAGTGGTGTGAAGCATACCCACTATAGTTACTGAGGTCCGAAGTTTCTTGGGACTTGCAGGATATTATTGGAGATTTATTGAAGGATTTTCTAAGATTGCTAAGCCTATGACTTCGCTTTTGGAGAAAGGAAGAGAATTTAAGTGGGATGAGAAATGTCAAGAAAGCTTGGATCAATTAAAGAAAAGGTTGATGTCACCACCAGTATGGGTTATGCCAGATCTACAGAAGGGATTTGATATTTATTTTGATGCATGTGGCCAAGGCTTGAGATGTGTGCTTATGCAAGAAGGACATGCGATCACCTATGCGGAAAACATGAGTTGAACTACCCTACTCATGACTTAGAACTGGCAGCCGTAGTGCATGCACTTAAGATATGGATGCATTATATTATGGGAACCAAGTGTCAAGTATACATAGATCATAAGAGTTTGAAGTATATATTCACTTAGAAGGATCTCAACCTTAGGCAACGCCGTTGGTTGGAGCTTATTAAGGATTATGATTTGGAGATTCACTATCACCGAGGCAAGGCAAATTTGGTTACAGATGCCTTGAGTCGAAAGGAGCATGTTCATTCAGCTATTGTTGCCTAGCTACCCGATGAGATTGTTGAGGATTTCCGGAGACTTAACCTGGGGATAGTTGCTCATACTGAAGGAGTTACTATTGATGTGGAATCTACTTTGGAACAAGAGATCCGCAAAGGACAAATTGGTGATACTAAAATACAAGAGATCAAGGATCTGATTATTGAGGGTCGAGGTCTAGAATTCACGGAGGATGAGTAAGGCACAATATGGTTCAAGGATCGGATATGAGTTCCCAAGATTGAAAGCCTTCGTGAGACAATTTTAAAGGAGGCCCATGACTTGGATTATTCTATTCATCCTGGTAGTACCAGGATGTATCAGGATTTGAAGCGGAAGTATTGGTGGTATGGATTGAAGAGAGACGTGGTTGCACATGTGGCTATGTGCGATGTGTGTCAAAGAGTTAAGACTGAACACCAGAGGCCAGCTGGACTAATTCATCCATTGAAGACACCCGAGTGGAAGTGGGAAGAGATCGGTATGGATTTCATTACTGGATTGCCTCGCACCCAGAAAGGATATGATTATATGGGTTATTGTGGATAGACTGGCCAAAGTGGCTCATTTCATTCCGGTCAAGACTACTTATAAGGTATCTCAATTGGCAGAGTTATATATGGCTTGGATTGTGTCTCTACACGGTGTACCGAAGAAGATCATTTTGAATAGAGGATCACATTTTACCTCCAGATTTTGGAAAAGTCTTCATGAGAATATGGTTACGAAGTTGAATTTTAGTTCGGCCTACCTCAGACTGATGGACTGACCGAAAGGACTAACCAAGTATTGGGAGATATGTCGAGAGCTTGTGCCCTTCAACATGGTAGTAGTTGGGAAAAGAGTCTACCTGATGCTGAGTTCTCATATAATAGTTACCAGGCTAGTCTGAAGATGTCACCGTTCGAGACTGTATGATAGGAAATGCAGGACTCCTCTATTTTGGACCAGACTAGAGGAAGACTGTTCTTTGGGCCTAAACTTATTCAAGAGGCAGAAGAGCAAGTCCGTATAATTCAGGAGAATTTGTGGGTAGCTCAAACCAGGCAAAAGAGCTACGCTGATAATAGAAGAAGACTACTGGAATTTGAGGAAGGAGAGCATGTGTACCTCAAGATGTCACCACTTCGTGGAATGAGGAGACTCAAAGTTAAGGGCAAATTGTCCCCTCGCTATATTGGACCATTCTGAGTTTTTGGGCAAGTTGGAGAGATGGCCTAGTAACTCGAGCTACTTGATAATCTATCTGATGTGCATAATGTGTTCCATGTGTCTCAACTTAGGAAGTGTCTTCGTGTCCCTGAAGAACAGTTACCAATGGAAGAGCTCAGTTTTCAGGGTAATTTGACTTACACGGAGTATTCTATCAAAATTTTTGATACATTGACTCGAGTTACAAGAAATAAAGTTATAAAGATGTGTAAAGTGCAATGGAGTCACCATGGAGAAGATGAAGCTACGTGGGAGAGAGAAGAAGAGCTTCGCATAGAATTTCCCCCTCTTTTCCCTAGTCTTTCCTAAATCTCGAGGACGAGATTCTTTTTAAGGGGGGTAGGATTTGTAACACCCACTTTGTATGAAAGGCTAAAAAAGAGAAAGTATAATACTCTATATCTATATGTGTTACCCATGTTTATCATTTCATGTGAACATATCACTTACACAAATACATGATTAACAAGAAATACCCGAAAATAATACATGCATCATGCTGGGATTTTGTTTTTGTGTGCATTTTTGTGACAACATAGAATAATGTGAAAAGAAAAATATTAATACCCAAATGGGAATTTGAGATCTAAAAGAAACTCTAGAATTGGAGAAAGAGAGCAATAATTATAATGATATAAATACTAAATTTAGATAAAATTATCCATACCTTGTCTAAAAATGAGTCTTTAATGAGAAAACAAATTGGCCAAGAAGTATGAGTTTGAATGGGTATTTAAATTAGGAATCTAAAAAAAAATTAAAAAGGGAAAGAAGACAAGAAAAGAAAATAGAAAAAAAATATAAAAGAAAAGGTAAAAACGCAGGAATGGGCTCACTAAACCGAATTCGGCCCATTTAGCCAACCTTCACCGCGCGGCCCGACTTCATCACCGCGTGCGCTCACTGGAATGGTGGCCCCACTGGTCAGTACCAGTCCCTGCGTCCGCGTGACCGCGCCGCACTCACATGCACCCTGCTACATGGGTCCCAGTGATCAGCGTGCCCCTTTCACCTGGCGTTGGGTCTTCCGCTTCCTCCGGACCGCATGCTGCAACAAGACGGCGCCATCCGGAATCCTCGCGTTGGATAAGCTTCTCCCCTTTTTCGCCTATGAAACCAGAGTCGTGCCCTCCGTCTCCATCTCCTTCGTCGCCAGAACCCAAGCGCAGTCGCGGGCCATAAATACTGAGTGCGTCGTTGCCTCACCGGGGAATCGCTTGGCCTCGCCGTATCCACCGTCCACCAGACTCTGGCGCGCATCGGCGAACAGACCGGAATTCTGCCCCGCGCCACCACCGACGGTCGCGCAAGAAGCCACGGCCCCTTCGACTGTAGCCTTCTCCGGGTACCGGGACCGCCGTGTGGACTTCGCCGTCGTGTGTGCCGCTGTCCGCCGTGGGAGCTCACCGCTCGGGCTCCGCTGAGATCCGTGGGAAGAATTCGGCCGCCGAAGAAGCGCGCGGGCGGGTCTGGGGCTTGTGCCTCGGTGACTTGCCGTACTCACCCTCCTCGTCGTTGCCAGGTTCGCAGCCTCGCCATTGAAGGTTGCAGGCGGTGTTGATAAAGGAATCACCCCCGGCCTGCGGTCGCTGCCGTGAAACCACCGCACGGCGTGGAGGACTTCCCTGCTGCCGCGACCTACGGTACAGGTACCCCTCTTCCGTGTATACATATCGCTCCCATGGATTTTGCCACCTAGTAGAACTGGAGGGGCCATCGGGGGGTAGTGTCCGTCGATGATCTCCGTCGCACAGGGATGGCGCGCCGCCATGGCCGGCCGTCGGGATGTGGAAGATGCACCCTGACCCTACGATCTGATACATGCGGTTGAGATTAGAGCTGGGTGGTGTTTTCCTCTCGGAACCATCGTGACTGTTGGATGGCGATCGATGGATCAGATTTGTGATCAGCGTCGATGGTTTCTGGTCATGGGATCCAGATCCAAGGGCTCAGGTTGGGTACCGGTTCATTTTAATTAAAAATCTAATCCTGGCGGCTGATTTTCGATCGGACGGTCTGGATTCCCGGATACTCCCTTCGCGTGGCAAACTTCATAAAGAGACCCTCTGTTTTCACAAAATAAACCCGCCGTCCAGGGGGGTATTGTTCACTGTGTCTTGGAGTTTTTACCTAGGCACCCCTGCTTTCTATATAAATTGAGGCCCAGTCCAGAGCGAGGTAAAAATGGAATAAAGGAATATAGGAAATGATTTTTAATATAAAAATAATTCCAGAACAGTGTTTAATTCCTAGAAAATTCATACTAACTCCTTTTTAATCCATACCAGTTCCTATAATTTTGTATTAATATTGTTTAATACTTAGTGTCTCTGTTTTAACATGAAAATGGTGTTAAAATTTATTTCTTAGCTAATCTCGTATCAAATACATAAAACCTTAGGAAATTCGTATCTCCTCCGTTTTAACTCCGATTTGATCCGTTCAAGTTGCGTTAGTCTCGTAGAAACGTGTAGATCATTATAATGCAGTATATTATTATGTTTGGTGTGATGTTAATTTTATCTATACTATGTTTGCTTGTATTGCTACGACTAGCGCGAGGACATGAGTCACCAGAAGATCACCCTGGTAACTAGAATCTCAAGTGCCAGGCAAGTTGTGCCCTTGATTCACTTTTGTTACCCAATAATGTTCTTTATAATCATTTACCATGCATAGGTTTAATTTTGATGGGACCCGATAGGTCACCCTAGATTGTCTATCTCATTACCTTGTTTACCCCTGAATCACTTGGGTAGTTTATGCTATTGCTTTACGTGGTTTTTGGGTTAATAATTCATTATATCCATGTTCCAGTTATTTTGTTATTCTATTTATGTTCATGTCAAGATCATTATGTTATTGTTAATTGGAACATGGAGCTTAACTTGAGAACCACGTGCCACCACAAGGGAGGAATGGGACCCCTTGGCTGACTAATTAGGAAAGCTAGTGGAAGACTACCTTACCCGAAAGGGGCAAGGGCAGTAGGGGAGTGGTCAGTGTAGGGAGGTCCCTGGTTGATTTTGCTGCGATGGCGGTCAGCCAGGAACCCTGCATTGGAACTTCCCATAAACTGTAGCGGGTTTTCGGAAGCTAGTGGAACTTTGTAAAGGCCTCGTAGTGGATCCCTAGCCATTCACCTTGGTAGTGTCTAAGGGCCTAGCTAACCCTGGCGACATGGGAAACACGACTTGTGGGTAAAGGGTACAACCTCTGCAGAGTATAAAACTGGTATACTAGCCGAGCTCACGGTCATGAGCGGCTCAGGACTCTCCGATGATTAAATTATGGAACCTAAACTCAATTTGTCATTTGCATTCGCATGGGATTTGTTATCAATTTTGTTCTATTATTATTTATTAAGGTTTGGTATTTACTTACACTTAGTAACTGCTAATAAAAATTTGACCAACTTATAAAAGCAATGCTCAGCTTTAACCTCTATTGTTGATCAGCCTTACACTTCATGATCTCCCACCTTTGGTGAGTTCATGCCACATTATTCCCCACAACTTGTTGAGCTATGATCATGTGTGAGCTCACTCTTGCTGTCTCACACCCCCCACAGGAGAAGAACAGGTGGTTTCAAGTGGAGTCAAGTATCGAGGAGTTCGATCTGATCTAGGTGGCGTTTCTCAGTTGACATTGGCGCCAACGATCCTTAGTTCGTTTTATATTTATTCTTTTATTTTGTAAGTCTTCCGCTATGTAATATGTACTCTGATTATATTGTGACATTTATCTCTATGCACTCTGTTATTATATATGTTGTCTTCTTGGCGCATGTATGAGATGCACCTGGCTTTGTTCCTTAAAGCCGGGTGTGACAGAAGTGGTATCAGAGGAAATGTTGACTGTAGGACGAAACCTAGATAGAAATGGACAAAACCCTTCCCTACTTACCTTACTCTGATTCTCTCTATACTTATCTTGATCCTGTCTCACCTTCTACTGTTTTACTCTTATTATTCTTATCTTTTCTACTTCAAGACAAGATGGATTTCACACTTTGGAATCCTACAACTATGAACTTTTTTTTGAGATAGGGAACCTAAGACAAAACTAAAACTATTTTCTCTATTAAAAAAATGTTGATTGATTGTTCTGATGATGAATGCTTGATTTGCTTCTTTGATTGATTGAAACATTATAGACGGGCATCTTAGCATGTACCACCATAAGGTATTGTATTAGCTTTAGTAGGCGACACACTAATCTACTTAGCTAATAAATCCCCCGCAATAACATTCTTCGTAATTACTCGCCTTGTCTACAATTCTTCCTTTCTTACCCTGTATTTCTAACCCAGATGGGCTACCCCTATAGTGTTAGAAGAGAGCACTATAGATGTGATCCTTGGTATGTCATGGTTAAGAAAGGCGAAGGCAGTATATACACTGTGCTAAGGGAACCGTAGAACTCACCAGTTCCAAAGGACAAAGATTTGAAGTTGAAGTTGCAGTAACTACCACCACCAGATTAGCGGCATTCTTAGTAGATGAGAAGTTTGTGGGTGACAACATCCGTGCAGTTAGGGATTTTTAGGATGTCTTTCCAGAAGAGTTATTAGGGATGCCACCAGATAGGGAAGTTGAGTTTGTAATTGATCTTCTACCTGGAACTGCCCCTATTTCTAAACGGCCATACAAGATGTCCGTAGAAGAACTAAAGTAATTTAAGAAGCAATTAACAGAGTTACAATAGGATGAATACATTCGTCCGAATTCTTCACCTTGGGGAGCACCGGTTCTAATTGTACAGAAGAAAGAAGGATCGCAAGGGATGTGCGTGGATTATAGGTCCTTTAACAATGTCACTATGAAGAACAAGTGTCCATTACCCCGTATTGAGGATTTATTCAGATGAGAGGTGTCGAAGATTGATCTCCGACCGAGTTATCACCAAATGAAGATTAGGCCATCGGATATTCCCAAGACGAAATTCTCGACCCGATATGGTTTATATGAGTTTACCGTTATGTCATTTGGACCAATTAATGCACCAACCTATTTTATGGATCTGAAGAATAAGGTGCATGATCTGGACAGATTCGTCGTGGTTTTCATGGACGATATTTTTATTTATTCCAAGAGTGATAGTGATCATGAGGAACATATGTGATTGGTACTACAGAAGCTATAAGATAATCAACTCTACGCCAAGTACGGTAAATGCGAGTTCTGGATTGACGAGGTGTCATTCCTTGGATATATCATGGAGGAATATCAGTGGATTCTGCTAAAGTCAAGGAGATAGTGGTGTGAAGCATACCCACTATAGTTACTGAGGTCCGAAGTTTCTTGGGACTTGCAGGATATTATTGGAGATTTATTGAAGGATTTTCTAAGATTGCTAAGCCTATGACTTCGCTTTTGGAGAAAGGAAGAGAATTTAAGTGGGATGAGAAATGTCAAGAAAGCTTGGATCAATTAAAGAAAAGGTTGATGTCACCACCAGTATGGGTTATGCCAGATCTACAGAAGGGATTTGATATTTATTTTGATGCATGTGGCCAAGGCTTGAGATGTGTGCTTATGCAAGAAGGACATGCGATCACCTATGCGGAAAACATGAGTTGAACTACCCTACTCATGACTTAGAACTGGCAGCCGTAGTGCATGCACTTAAGATATGGATGCATTATATTATGGGAACCAAGTGTCAAGTATACATAGATCATAAGAGTTTGAAGTATATATTCACTTAGAAGGATCTCAACCTTAGGCAACGCCGTTGGTTGGAGCTTATTAAGGATTATGATTTGGAGATTCACTATCACCGAGGCAAGGCAAATTTGGTTACAGATGCCTTGAGTCGAAAGGAGCATGTTCATTCAGCTATTGTTGCCTAGCTACCCGATGAGATTGTTGAGGATTTCCGGAGAATTAACCTGGGGATAGTTGCTCATACTGAAGGAGTTACTATTGATGTGGAATCTACTTTGGAACAAGAGATCCGCAAAGGACAAATTGGTGATACTAAAATACAAGAGATCAAGGATCTGATTATTGAGGGTCGAGGTCTGGAATTCACGGAGGATGAGTAAGGCACAATATGGTTCAAGGATCGGATATGAGTTCCCAAGATTGAAAGCCTTCGTGAGACAATTTTAAAGGAGGCCCATGACTTGGATTATTCTATTCATCCTGGTAGTACCAGGATGTATCATGATTTGAAGCGGAAGTATTGGTGGTATGGATTGAAGAGAGACGTGGTTGCACATGTGGCTATGTGTGATGTGTGTCAAAGAGTTAAGACTGAACACTAGAGGCCAGCTGGACTAATTCATCCATTGAAGACACCCGAGTGGAAGTGGGAAGAGATCGGTATGGATTTCATTACTGGATTGCCTCGCACCCAGAAAGGATATGATTATATGGGTTATTGTGGATAGACTGGCCAAAGTGGCTCATTTCATTCCGGTCAAGACTACTTATAAGGTATCTCAATTGGCAGAGTTATATATGGCTTGGATTGTGTCTCTACACGGTGTACCGAAGAAGATCATTTTGGATAGAGGATCACATTTTACCTCCAGATTTTGGAAAAGTCTTCATGAGAATATGGTTACGAAGTTGAATTTTAGTTCGGCCTACCTCAGACTGATGGACTGACCGAAAGGACTAACCAAGTATTGGGAGATATGTCGAGAGCTTGTGCCCTTCAACATGGTAGTAGTTGGGAAAAGAGTCTACCTGATGCTGAGTTCTCATATAATAGTTACCAGGCTAGTCTGAAGATGTCACCGTTCGAGAATGTATGATAGGAAATGCAGGACTCCTCTATTTTGGACCAGACTAGAGGAAGACTGTTCTTTGGGCCTAAACTTATTCAAGAGGCAGAAGAGCAAGTCCGTATAATTCAGGAGAATTTGTGGGTAGCTCAAACCAGGCAAAAGAGCTACGCTGATAATAGAAGAAGACTACTGGAATTTGAGGAAGGAGAGCATGTGTACCTCAAGATGTCACCACTTCGTGGAATGAGGAGACTCAAAGTTAAGGGCAAATTGTCCCCTCGCTATATTGGACCATTCTGAGTTTTTGGGCAAGTTGGAGAGATGGCCTAGTAACTCGAGCTACTTGATAATCTATCTGATGTGCATAATGTGTTCCATGTGTCTCAACTTAGGAAGTGTCTTCGTGTCCCTGAAGAACAGTTACCAATGGAAGAGCTCAGTTTTCAGGGTAATTTGACTTACACGGAGTATTCTATCAAAATTTTTGATACATTGACTCGAGTTACAAGAAATAAAGTTATAAAGATGTGTAAAGTGCAATGGAGTCACCATGGAGAAGATGAAGCTACGTGGGAGAGAGAAGAAGAGCTTCGCATAGAATTTCCCCCTCTTTTCCCTAGTCTTTCCTAAATCTCGAGGACGACATTCTTTTTAAGGGGGGTAGGATTTGTAACACCCACTTTGTATGAAAGGCTAAAAAAGAGAAAGTATAATACTCTATATCTATATGTGTTACCCATGTTTATCATTTCATGTGAACATATCACTTACACAAATACATGATTAACAAGAAATACCCGAAAATAATACATGCATCATGCTGGGATTTTGTTTTTGTGTGCATTTTTGTGACAACATAGAATAATGTGAAAAGAAAAATATTAATACCCAAATGGGAATTTGAGATCTAAAAGAAACTCTAGAATTGGAGAAAGAGAGCAATAATTATCATGATATAAATACTAAATTTAGATAAATTTATCCATACCTTGTCTAAAAATGAGTCTTTAATGAGAAAACAAATTGGCCAAGAAGTATGAGTTTGAATGGGTATTTAAATTAGGAATCTAAAAAAAATTAAAAAGGGAAAGAAGACAAGAAAAGAAAATAGAAAAAAAATATAAAAGAAAAGGTAAAAACGCAGGAATGGGCTCACTAAACCGGATTCGGCCCATTTAGCCAACCTTCACCGCGCGGCCCGACTTCATCACCGCGTGCGCTCACTGGAATGGTGGCCCCACTGGTCAGTACCAGTCCCTGCGTCCGCGTGACCGCGCCGCACTCACATGCACCCTGCTACATGGGTCCCAGTGATCAGCGTGCCCCTTTCACCTAGCGTTGGGTCTTCCGCTTCCTCCGGACCGCATGCTGCAACAAGACGGCGCCATCCGGAATCCTCGCGTTGGATAAGCTTCTCCCCTTTTTCGCCTATGAAACCAGAGTCGTGCCCTCCGTCTCCATCTCCTTCGTCGCCAGAACCCAAGCGCAGTCGCGGGCCATAAATACTGAGTGCGTCATTGCCTCACCGGGGAATCGCTTGGCCTCGCCGTATCCACCGTCCACCAGACTCTGGCGCGCATCGGCGAACAGACCGGAATTCTGCCCCGCGCCACCACCGACGGTCGCGCAAGAAGCCACGGCCCCTTCGACTGTAGCCTTCTCCGGGTACCGGGACCGCCGTGTGGACTTCGCCGTCGTGTGTGCCGCTGTCCGCCGTGGGAGCTCACCGCTCGGGCTCCGCTGAGATCCGTGGGAAGAATTCGGCCGCCGAAGAAGCGCGCGGGCGGGTCTGGGGCTTGTGCCTCGGTGACTTGCCGTACTCACCCTCCTCGTCGTTGCCAGGTTCGCAGCCTCGCCATTGAAGGTTGCAGGCGGTGTTGATAAAGGAATCACCCCGGCCTGCGGTCGCTGCCGTGAAACCACCGCACGGCGTGGAGGACTTCCCTGCTGCCGCGACCTACGGTACAGGTACCCCTCTTCCGTGTATACATATCGCTCCCATGGATTTTGCCACCTAGTAGAACTGGAGGGGCCATCGGGGGGTAGTGTCCGTCGATGATCTCCATCGCACAGGGATGGCGCGCCGCCATGGCCGGCCGTCGGGATGTGGAAGATGCCCCCTGACCCTACGATCTGATACATGCGGTTGAGATTAGAGCTGGGTGGTGTTTTCCTCTCGGAACCATCGTGACCGTTGGATGGCGATCGATGGATCAGATTTGTGATCAGCGTCGATGGTTTCTGGTCATGGGATCCAGATCCAAGGGCTCAGGTTGGGTACCAGTTCGTTTTAATTAAAAATCTAATCCTAGCGGCTGATTTTCGATCGGACGGTCTGGATTCCCGGATACCCCCTTCGCGTGGCAAACTTCATAAAGAGACCCTCTGTTTTCACAAAATAAACCCGCCGTCCAGGGGGGTATTGTTCACTCTGTCTTGGAGTTTTTACCTAGGCACCCCTGCTTTCTATATAAATTGAGGCCCAGTCCAGAGCGAGGTAAAAATGGAATAAAGGAATATAGGAAATGATTTTTAATATAAAAATAATTCCAGAACAGTGTTTAATTCCTAGAAAATTCATACTAACTCCTTTTTAATCCATACCAGTTCCTATAATTTTGTATTAATATTGTTTAATACTTAGTGTCTCTGTTTTAACATGAAAATGGTGTTAAAATTTATTTCTTAGCTAATCTCGTATCAAATACATAAAACCTTAGGAAATTCGTATCTCCTCCGTTTTAACTCCGATTTGATCCGTTCAAGTTGCGTTAGTCTCGTAGAAACGTGTAGATCATTATAATGCAGTATATTATTATGTTTGGTGTGATGTTAATTTTATCTATACTATGTTTGCTTGTATTGCTACGACTAGCGCGAGGACACGAGTCACCAGAAGATCACCCTGGTAACTGGAATCTCAAGTGCCAGGCAAGTTGTGCCCTTGATTCACTTTTGTTACCCAATAATGTTCTTTATAATCATTTACCATGCATAGGTTTAATTTTGATGGGACCCGATAGGTCACCCTAGATTGTCTATCTCATTACCTTGTTTACCCCTGAATCACTTGGGTAGTTTATGCTATTGCTTTACGTGGTTTTTGGGTTAATATTTCATTATATCCATGTTCCAGTTATTTTGTTATTCTATTTATGTTCATGTCAAGATCATTATGTTATTGTTAATTGGAACATGGAGCTTAACTTGAGAACCACGTGCCACCATAAGGGAGGAATGGGACCCCTTGGCTGACTAATTAGGAAAGCTAGTGGAAGACTACCTTACCCGAAAGGGGCAAGGGCAGTAGGGGAGTGGTCAGTGTAGGGAGGTCCCTGGTTGATTTTGCTGCGATGGCGGTCAGCAAGGAACCCTGCATTGGAACTTCCCATAAACTGTAGCGGGTTTTCGGAAGCTAGTGGAACTTTGTAAAGGCCTCGTAGTGGATCCCTAGCCATTCACCTTGGTAGTGTCTAAGGGCCTAGCTAACCCTGGCGACATGGGAAACACGACTTGTGGGTAAAGGGTACAACCTCTGCAGAGTATAAAACTGGTATACTAGCCGAGCTCACGGTCATGAGCGGCTCAGGACTCTCCGATGATTAAATTATGGAACCTAAACTCAATTTGTCATTTGCATTCGCATGGGATTTGTTATCAATTTTGTTCTATTATTATTTATTAAGGTTTGGTATTTACTTACACTTAGTAACTGCTAATAAAAATTTGACCAACTTATAAAAGCAATGCTCAGCTTTAACCTCTATTGTTGATCAGCCTTACACTTCATGATCTCCCACCTTTGGTGAGTTCATGCCACATTATTCCCCACAACTTGTTGAGCTATGATCATGTGTGAGCTCACTCTTGCTGTCTCACACCCCCCACAGGAGAAGAACAGGTGGTTTCAAGTGGAGTCAAGTATCGAGGAGTTCGATCTGATCTAGGTGGCGTTTCTCAGTTGACATTGGCGCCAACGATCCTTAGTTCGTTTTATATTTATTCTTTTATTTTGTAAGTCTTTCGCTATGTAATATGTACTCTGATTATATTGTGACATTTATCTCTATGCACTCTGTTATTATATATGTTGTCTTCTTGGCGCATGTATGAGATGCACCTGGCTTTGTTCCTTAAAGCCGGGTGTGACAGCCGTCGACCGAAAGGTACCGATCGATTCCCATCTCGCGTCTTTTGGATTCGGCCTCGACCCACCAAGCGACCCCGCTTCGGTGAGCACTCTCATAGAGACGAGTCCAAACCCTCTGGGGTATCGTGTGCGGTCACCCTGGGACCGACTGATAGCCGACTCGACCTATGAGCCCTCGGGGTCCGAGGAAGATGGCGAGCCCGACCTCTGTTGGGATTTCTCCGGACTTGGTAACCCCAGTGCCGTGCGGGACTTCATGACCGCATGTGACTACTGCCTTTCCGACTGTTCCGACAGCAGCCGTGGCCTCGACAACGAGGACCGCGGCCCAAGTCATGAATGTTTCCACGTCGATCTAGGGGGTCCCGGCGAAGGCAACCATCTTGGTATGCCAGAAAACGGTGATCCCCCTAGGCCTGTGCCTCGCGTTGACATCCTTCGGGAGCTAGCTGTGGTCCCCGTCCCGGCAGGGGGTCCTGACCCACAGCTCGAGCAAATCCGCGAGAGGCAGGCCAGGCTCGACGAGGGAGCAGGAACGCTTGTGCCGATCTGCCGGGACATCGGGCAGCAATGGGCGGTCCAACCCCCGACCGGAGAAGCGCGTCATCTCCCCTAGGACATCCAGCACCGCATCACCGACGACGTCAGGGTGAGGCCGCCGCCGGATTCCAGCGGAGTCGGCCAGAACCTGGCTGCAGTGGCAATACTCCTCCGCTCGATGCCGGAGCCATCAACCACCGTGGGGCGACGTATCGAGGGAAAGCTCAAGAATCTCCTGGAGGACGCCGCGGTCCGACGGGCCAAAAGCTCTGCCTCCCGAAGGCAGGGGTTCCCCTCGGAACATCGCGCCGCGACTTCCCGATTCATGTGGGAAGCCTCGGTCC
The DNA here is from genome assembly GCA_029449295.1 of Zea luxurians. Taxonomy (NCBI): domain Eukaryota; kingdom Viridiplantae; phylum Streptophyta; class Magnoliopsida; order Poales; family Poaceae; genus Zea; species Zea luxurians. The sequence goes on from JAOPSE010000008.1 coordinate 72,654,390, forward strand.
ACTCCGGGCGCACGCGCAACACAGCGCCTGCGGCCCCGGGTTGCCTCAGCAACGAGCGCCATCATCACAGCCGTCGGGCCCACCTCGACGACAGGGCGCGCCGAGGCTACCACCCAAGGCGTGGGGGGCGCTACAACAGCGGGGAGGATCGGAGTCCTTCGCCCGAACCACCCGGTCCGCAGGCTTTCAGCCGCGGCATACGACGGGCACCGTTCCCGACCCGGTTCCGAACCCCGACTACTATCACAAAGTACTCGGGGGAGACGAGACCGGAACTGTGGCTCGCGGACTATCGGCTGGCCTGCCAACTGGGTGGAACGGACGATGATAACCTCATCATCCGCAACCTCCCCCTGTTCCTCTCCGACACCGCTCGAGCCTGGCTGGAGCACTTGCCCTCGGGGCAGATCTCCATCTGGGATGACCTGGTCCAAGCCTTCACCGGCAATTTCCAGGGCACGTACGTGTGCCTTGGAAACTCCTGGGATCTCCGAAGCTGCCGCCAGCAGCCGGGAGAGTCTCTCCGGGACTACATCCGGCGATTCTCAAAGCAGCGCACAGAGCTGCCCAACGTCACCGATTCAGATGTCATCGGCGTGTTCCTCGCTGGCACCACCTGCCGCGACCTGGTGAGCAAGCTGGGTCATAATACCCCACCAGGGCGAGCGAGCTGATGGACATCACCACCAAGTTCGCCTCTGGCCAGGAGGCGGTTGAGGCCATTTTCCGGAAGGACAAGCAGCCCCAGGGCCGCCCATCGAAAGATGCTCCTAAGGCATCAACTCAGCGCGGCGCCAAGAAGAAGGGCAAGAAGAAGTCGCAAGCGAAACGCGATGCCACCGACGCGGACCTTGTTGCCACCGCCGAGTACAAGAACCCTCGGAAACCTCCCGGAGGTGCCAACCTCTTCGACAAGATGCTCAAGGAGCCGTGCCCCTATCATCAGGGGCCTGTCAAGCACACCCTCGAGGAGTGTGCCATGCTTCGACGACACTTCCACAAGGCCGGGCCACCCGCGGAGGGTGGCAAGGCCCTCGACGACGCAAAGGAGGAAGATCACAAGGGAGGAGGGTTCCCCGAGGTCCGCGACTGCTTCATGATCTACGGCGGGCAAGTGGCGAATGCCTCGGCTCGGCACCGCAAGCAAGAGCGCCAGGAGGTCTGCTCGGTAAAGGTGGCGGCGCCAGTCTACCTAGACTGGTCCGACAAGCCCATCACCTTCGACCGGGCCGACCATCCAGACTACCTGCCGAGCCCGAGGAGATACAAACTCATTGTCGACCCCATCATCGGCAACGTCAGGCTCACCAAGGTCCTCATGGACGGAGGCAGCGGCCTCAACATCATCTACGCCGAGACCCTCGGGCTCCTGCGGATCGATCTGTCCTCGGTCCGGACGTGCGCTGCGCCTTTCCACGGGATCGTCCCCGGGAAGCGCGTTCAACCCCTCGGACAACTCGACCTACCCGTCTGCTTCGGGACGCCCTCCAACTTTTGAAAGGAGACCCTCACGTTCGAAGTGGTCGGGTTTCGAGGAACCTACCACGCAGTGCTGGGGAGGCCATGCTACGCCAAGTTCATGGCCATCCCCAACTACACCTACCTCAAGCTCAAGATGTCGGGCCCCAATGGGGTCATCACCGTCGGGCCCACGTACCGGCACGCGTACGAATGTGATGTGGAGTGCGTGGAGTACGCCGAGGCCCTCGCCGAATCCGAGGCCCTCATCGCTGACCTGGAGAGCCTCTCTAGGGAGGCGCCCGACGTGAAGCGCCACGCCGGCAACTTCGAACCAGCGGAGACGGCCAAGTCCGTCCCTCTCGACCCCTGCAACGACGCCTCCAAGCAGATCCGGATCGGTTCTGAGCTCGACCCCAAATAGGAAGCAGTGCTCATCGACTTTCTCCGTGCAAACGCCGACGTTTTCGCGTGGAGTCCCTCGGACATGCCCGACATACCGAGGGAAGTCGCCGAGCACTCTCTGGATATCCGAGCTGGGGCCCGACCCGTGAAGCAACCTCTGCGCCGATTCGACAAAGAAAAGCGCAGAGCCATAGGCGAGGAGATCCACAAGCTACTGGCGGCAGGGTTCATCAAAGAGGTATTCCATCCCGAATGGCTTGCCAACCCTGTGCTTGTGAGAAAGAAAGGGGGTAAATGGCGGATGTGTGTAGACTACACTGGTCTAAACAAAGCATGTCCGAAGGTTCCCTACCCTCTGCCTCGCATCGATCAGATCGTGGATTCCACTGCTGGGTGCGAAACCCTATCTTTCCTCGATGCCTACTTAGGGTATCACCAGATCAGGATGAAAGAGTCCGACCAGCTCGCGACTTCATTCATCACACCCTTCGGCATGTACTGCTATGTTACAATGCCGTTTGGTTTGAGGAATGCGGGGGCAACGTACCAGCGATGCATGAACCATGTGTTTGGCGAACACATCGGCCGAACGGTCGAGGCCTACGTCGATGACATCGTAGTCAAGACAAGGAAGGCCTCCGACCTCCTTTCCAACCTTGAAGCGACATTCCGATGTCTCAAGGCGAAAGGCGTGAAGCTTAATCCCGAAAAGTGTGTCTTCGGGGTCCCCCGAGGCATGCTATTGGGGTTCATCGTCTCCGAGCGGGGCATCGAAGCCAACCCGGAGAAGATTGCAGCCATCACCAGCATGAGGCCAATCAAGGACTTGAAAGGCGTACAGAGGGTCATGGGACGTCTCGCGGCTCTGAGCCGCTTCATCTCCCGCCTCGGCGAAAGAGGTCTGCCTCTGTACCGCCTCTTAAGGAAAGCTGAGTGCTTCGCTTGGACTCCCGAGGCCGAGGAAGCCCTCGGGAACATGAAGGCGCTCCTCACGAACGCGCCCATCTTGGTGCCCCCCGGCTGCCGGAGAAGCCCTCTTGATCTACGTCGCCGCAACCACCCAGGTGGTTAGCGCCGCGATCGTGGTTGAGAGACGAGAAGAAGGGCATGCATTGCTCGTCCAGAGGCCAGTCTACTTCATCAGTGAGGTACTGTTCGAGACCAAGATCCGCTACCCGCAAATCCAGAAGCTGCTGTACGCGGTGATCCTGACACGACGGAAGTTGCGACACTACTTCGAGTCTCATCTGGTGACTGTGGTGTCATCCTTCCTCCTGGGAGAGATCATACAGTCCCGAGAGGCCTCGGGTAGAATTGCGAAGTGGGCGGTGGAGATCATGGGCGAGACGATCTCGTTCGCCCCTCGGAAGGCCATCAAGTCCCAGGTCTTGGCGGACTTCGTGGCTGAATGGGCCGACACCCAGCTCCCGACGGCTCCGATCCAACCAGAGCTCTAGACCATGTTTTTCGACGTGTCGCTGATCAAGACGGGGGCCGGCGCAGGCCTCCTCTTTGTCTCGCCCCTCGGGAAGCACCTACGCTACGTGCTACGCCTCCACTTCCCGGCGTCCAACAACGTGGCTGAGTACGAGGCTCTGGTAAACGGGTTGCGAATCGCCATCGAGCTAGGGGTCCGACGCCTCGACGCTCGCGGTGACTCGCAGCTCGTCATCGACCAAGTCATGAAGAACTCCAACTGCCGTGACCCGGAGATGGAAGCCTACTGCGATGAGGTTCGGCGCCTGGAAGACAAGTTCTACGGGCTCGAGCTCAACCACATCGCCCGACGCTACAACGAGACTGCGGACGAGCTGACTAAAATAGCCTCGGGACGAACAACAGTTCCCCCGGACGTATTCTCCCGAGACCTGCATCAACCCTCCGTCAAGACCGAGGACACGCCCGAGCCCGAGGCACATTCGGCTCCGCCCGAGGCACCCTCGGCTCAGTCCGAGGTACCCTCGGCCCAGTCCGAGGTACCCTCGGCATAGTCCGAGGTGCCCTTGGCTCAGCCCGAGGTACCCTCGGCCCCCGAGGGTGAGGCACTGCGTGTCGAGGGGGAACAGAGCGAGGTCACGCCTAATCAAAGCTGGCAGACCCCGTACCTGCAATATCTCCACCGAGGAGAGCTGCCCCTCGACCAAGCCGAAGCTCGGCGGTTGGCGCAGCGCGCCAAGTCTTTCGCCTTGCTGGGAGATGGGAAGGAGCTCTATCACCACAGCCCCTCAGGCATCCTCCAGCGATGCATTTCCATCACCGAAGGCCAGGAGCTCTTGCAAGAGATACACTCGGGGGCTTGCGGCCATCACGCAGCACCTCGAACCCTCGTTGGAAACGCCTTCCGACAAGGATTCTACTGGCCGACGGCGGTGGCCAACGCTACTAGAATTGTCCGCACCTGCGAAGGGTGTCAGTTCTACGCGAGGCAGACCCACCTGCCCGCTCAGGCTCTGCAGACCATACCCATCACCTGGCCGTTTGCTGTGTGGGGTCTGGACCTCGTTGGCCCCTTGCAGAAGGCACCCGAGGGCTACACTCACCTGTTGGTCGCCATCGACAAATTCTCTAAGTGGATCGAGGTCCGACCCCTAAACAACATTAGGTCCGAACATGCACCGCCACTCACGCCGCCACCGCGCCTCCTCGACTATGGAGTCAATACCGCGACTCGAGGCAACCCTGCAGTGCCAGCCAAGCGCGACGGTCAAATGCGGTCAAAATTGGGCCGGCAGTAATGGCGGTGACAGGCGGGCAGAAGCAGCAGTCACGTCATTAGCCAAGCTCACATCCCATCCAGGGGCAGCGAGGGAGCCCTCTCTCACGGCGTGAAGACGGCGCGCCCGTGATCCGTTCCTCGAACGGCGCGCGCACGCGCAACGACCGCCTCGCGAACCACTCGCCCCGTCGCATTAACTCTGCGGCGGGATAGGCGGCGCCTCAGGCGGGATAAGCAAGCGACGCTTCGCCTTCGCCATAATAACCGCGTCGAAAGAGGTACACCACAACATTCGACTTCACATCCTTTTCCTTTTCCTCTTTCTCTCTCTTACAACAGGGACCGGGAAAGGGGGTACCCCGAAAAGGACCCTTCTCCGTGAAGGAAACAGGCTCCGAGCCTCCCTACTGATCAGAGGTTCGAAGGCTGGCCCCTCGGGGGTGTTCAACGGCCGCCTCAGATCGATTGGGTTCTGCGCCCACTACTGGTCAGAGGTTCGATGGCCGGCCCCTCGAAGGGTTCAACGGCCGCCTCAGGCCACTCGGGCTCGGCGCCCATTACTGATCAGGGGTTCGTAGGCTGGCCCTCGAAGGGTTCACAGTCGCCTCAGACACAGAGTGAGGGATTACCCTGGGTACGTTCGATATATAACCAAGGCTCGGGCTACGCTCCCGAGGTACCCTAGGACATTTCCGAGACCAGCGGGAGCGATCTTGTAATGGAATCCCATCAGAGGGAGGCATCGAGCCCTCGGACCCCGTCAAAGGGGACCGGGTCCGGCAGATCACCCGCAGGTACTTTTGGAGCACGCCTCCGGGCCTCTAGCCGACCCCTAGCAAATGGGGCACGGGCGTCCGCTCGGATTACCCGCCAGCAGCTCACCGGAAACACCATGTTCGGCGCCCTCCGAGGGCAACATGGCGCGTTCCCCCCTCCTTGCGGAAAGGCGACGCAGGGGCGTATGTAAAAAAGACGAGTCTGTCCTTGACCGTCCTCTCGCCCCGTGCAGAGGCTCGGGGGCTGCTCTCGCAAACCCGGCTCCGGCCAAACTGTTGACAGCGTCAACATACCAGCCCGAGAACTTGGGACCCGACCGTGCACTCGGGCTACAGCCAGCTCGCATGAGGGAACAACTAGACCAGCCGAAGTGTTGCGAAACACACTAAGACCTCGAAGGAGTAAAACTGCTCCTCCGAGGCCTCGGGGGCTACACCCGGCGGGTGCGCTCGCGCGCACCCACCGGAACAGAATGCAACCGAAAATGGCTGGTCCCCTTGCAAAAAAGTGCGGCAAAAGCCTCCAAGCGAGTATTAGTACTCCCTTGGAGGCTCGGGGGCTACTGTCGGGGACCATAATTAGGGGTACCCTCAAGACCCCTAAATCTCAGCTGGTAACCCCCATCAGCACAAAGCTGTAAAGGCCTGATGGGTGCGATTAAATCAAGGATCGGTCCAATCAAGGGACACGATCGTGCCTCGCCCGAGCCTAGCCTCGGGCAAGGGAAGCCGACCCCGGAGAACCTACGTCTCGCCCGAGGACCCCCCTCCAGCAACGGGCACACCGTCAGCTCGCCCGAGGCCCAGCCTTCACCGAGAAGCAACCTTGGCCACATCGCCACGCCGACCGACCAAATCGCAGGGGCATTTAATGCAAAGGTGGCCTGACACCTTTATCCTGACGCACGCCCACCAGTCGACAAAGTCGAAGTGACCGCAGTCTCTTCGCCGCTCTACTAACCGGTCTGACGAGAGGACAGCGCCGCCTGCGCCGCTCCGACTGCTGAGCCACCCGACAGAGTGAGGCTGACAGCAGCCAAGGCTGGCCTCGGGCGTCATAGGAAACTCCGCCTCGCCCGACCCAGGGCTCGGACTCGGGCTCAGCCCCGGAAGACGGCGAACTTCGCTCCGCCCGACCCAGGGCTCGGACTCAGGCTCAGCCCTGCAAGACGGCGAACTCCGCTCCGCCCGACCCAGGGCTCGGACTCGGGCTCAGCCCCGAAAGACGGCGAACTCCGCTCCGCCCGACCCAGGGCTCGGACTCGGGCTCAGCCCCGGAAGACGGCAAACTCCGCCTCGCCCGACCCCAGGGCTCGGACATGGGCTCAGCCCCGGAAGACGACGAACTCCGCCTCGCTCGACCCAGGGGCTCGACCTCGACCTCGACCTCGGAGGAGCCTCCACCTCGCCCAGCCTAGGGCATGGACCGACCACGTCAACAGGAAGCGCCATCATTACCCTACCCTGAGCTGACTCGGGCTACGGGGAACCAGACCGGCATCCCATCTGGCCCGCTCCACCATGCGAGTAATGATGGCACCTCGCATGCCCTGTGACGACGGCGGCTCTCAGCCCCCTTACGGAAGCAAGAGGACGTCAGCAAGGACTCGACAGCCCCAACAGCTGTCCTCCCGCCAGGCTCCAGCACTCCTCCGACAGCCACGACACCACGCGAACTGGGTGACAAGACCTCTCCGGCTGCCACGATGGCATGTACTTAGGGCGCTAGCTCTCCACCGCTAGACACGTTAGCACACTGCTACACTCCCCGTTGTACACCTGGATCCTCTCCTTACGCCTATAAAAGGGAGAACCCGGGCCCTCTTACAGAAGGTTGGTCGGCCCGCGCGGAGAAGGACGGGACGGCGCTCGAGCAAGGCCGCTCGCTCCCACTCCCGCGTGGACGCTTGTATCCCCCTACTGCAAGCGCACCCGACTCAGGCGCGGGGCTAACACGAAGGCCGCGGGATCCACTCTCTCACGCCTGCCTCCCTCCGGCTGCTTCCTTTCCCCCCTTCGCGTTCCGCCTCGCGTCGACCCATCTGGGCTGGGGCACACGGCGAAGATTCACTCGTCGGTCCAGGGACCCCCCGGGTTTTGAAACACCGACATCATCCATCATGCTGTCCAGTCCACCTAAGACCAGCCAGACCCATGTTCCAGTCATACGAACTCCAGTGACTGTGATTTTTCTTCCAGTAGGGAACTTCCCATCTGGTCACCCATCCTAGGTTTCTTCAAGTTGAGCATGCTTAACTTTGAGATTCCTTTGAACCAGGCTTCCAAACTCAGATTCCAATAATTCTTGTTTCTAAATTCTTATCAAATTATTCCCTATCCAACCATGCCATCCCTTAAGCATGGTTCATATTCCAGAAAACTCCCAAAGTACTCTTGTCCCATATTCTGCCTATAACTCTCCTGTTCATACTAAGTCAGACGACTCATTCGTCTCTATTCTCACCAACAGTGAACTTCACTGTGCTACACCACATACACCCAGCTATAAATACACCCAGCTACCCTCTCCCTCTCCACACACTCAACACCCTCAGCCAAGGCAAACACCCCACCCACTCAGTTACTCTGCTCTGCCGGCTACACGCATAGTGTCGCTTCGCCTCCAGTCCACCCTCCTGGTAAGCACCTCCGCTCCACCACTAGTAGTATCTCAACACCACATGACACAGATTCTACTCAAGATTCTACCCATCCATATATCGCTATTCTGACCACTATACTAAATATTTGTTGGTATACTTGTTGGTTTGTATGTTTGCTTGTTCATGTTGCATAGTTATCGGAGCGTTCGTGCCGTCTCGTGGAGGCCAGATCTACAAGTCTACGCCAGGCAGTGGAGCCAGAAGCCAGTTCCGCGAGCTCTCCTTCCCCCTTCGCCGAATAAGCACGGCAAGCTCACTGGATCCCTTTGATGCATAAATTACCTATGATTTTTCAACCACAACCCTCAGCCTCTTATTTTATGCATGATATGATTTTGAGACAAGTTATTATGGCCACCCAGCTGCTTGCCGCAATCAATCCCTGATATATTTGTTACAAATGATTTGAGGAAAGGTGTGAGTTTCCAAAAGAAAATGCTTTTCAAAATGTGTTTGATGAAGGGTTTTCACCCTTATCACCTTTGAGTAGGGATGATCAGGGAGGACTCCCTGGTTTAGGGGAGGGCCTAAGGTGTCGGCTCAGCTGGTTTAGGCGTGAGCAGAAGGATTGTCCCCTCATATAAGGACCGGTTTGTCATCTTCACTACCTGTACTCTTTAATAGTACAACCACTCGAGACTGTGTGGGCAGTCACTCAATCGGAACTCGTGCGGTCTAACCCCAAGGTTATGAAGGCTGGGGAGGACCGAGAGGATAGGGAGGGGGAAAGTTTTGTCCGGTTTGGACATGGTGGTGGCCTGACTCCATCCGGATAACCATTAAGGTTAGGACGTGCGGGGAAAGAAAGAGATTCAGATTCGTGTCTCACTAGCTATGTGTTGGGGACCATAATTAGGGGTACCCTCAAGACCCCTAAATCTCAGCTGGTAACCCCCATCAGCACAAAGCTGCAAAGGCCTGATGGGTGCGATTAAATCAAGGATCGATCCATTCAAGGGACATGATCGTGCTTCGCCTGAGCCTAGCCTCGGGCAAGGGAAGCAGACCCCGGAGAACCTACGTCTCGCCCGAGGACCCCCCCTCCAGCAATGGGCACACCGTCAGCTCGCCCGAGGCCCAACCTTCACCTAGAAGTAACCTTGGCCACATCGCCACGCCGACCGACCAAATCGCAAGGGCATTTAATGCAAAGGTGGCCTGACACCTTTATCCCGACGCACGCCCACCAGTCGACAGAGCCGAAGTGACCGCAGTCACTTCGCCGCTCTACTGACCGGTTTGACGAGAGGACAGCGTCGCCTGCGCCGCTCCGACTGCTGAGCCACCCGACAGAGTGAGGCTGACAGCAGCCAAGGCCGGCCTCGGGCGTCATAGGAAACTCCGCCTCGCCCGACCCAGGGCTCGGACTCGGGCTCAGCCCCGGAAGACGGCGAACTCCGCTCCGCCCGACCCAGGGCTCGGACTCGGGCTCAGCCCCGGAAGACGGCGAACTCCGCTCCGCTCGACCCAGGGCTCGGACTCGGGCTCAGCCCCGGAAGACGGCGAACTCCGCTCCGCCCGACCTAGGGCTCGGACTCGGGCTCAGCCCCGGAAGACGGCAAACTCCGCCTCGCCCGACCCCAGGGCTCGGACATGGGCTCAGCCCCGGAAGATGACGAACTCCGCCTCGCCCAACCCAGGGGCTCGACCTCGACCTTGACCTCGGAGGAGCCTCCACCTCGCCCAGCCTAGGGCATGGACCGACCACGTCAATAGGAAGCGCCATCATTACCCTACCCCGAGCTGACTCGGGCTACGGGGAACCAGACCGGCGTCCCATCTGGCCCGCTCCACCATGCGAGTAATGATGGCGCCCCGCATGCCCTGTGACGACGGCGGCTCTCAGCCCCCTTACGGAAGCAAGAGGACGTCAGCAAGGACTCGACAGCCCCAACAGCTGTCCTCCCGCCAGGCTCCAACACTCCTCCGACAGCCACGACACCACGCGAACTGGGTGCCAAGACCTCTCCGGCTGCCACGATGGCATGTACTTAGGGCGTTAGCTCTCCACCGCTAGACATGTTAGCACACTGCTACACTCCCCATTGTACACCTGGATCCTCTCCTTACGCCTATAAAAGAAGGGACCCGGGCCCTCTTACAGAGGGTTGGTCGGCCCGCGTGGAGAAGGACGGGACGGCGCTCGCGCAAGGCCGCTCGTTCCCACTCCCGCGTGGACACTTGTATCCCCCTACTGCAAGCGCACCCGACTTAGGCGCGAGGCTAACACGAAGGCCGCGGGATCCACTCTCTCACGCCTGCCTCCCTCCGGCTGCTTCCTTTCCCCCCTTCGCGTTCCGCCTCGTGTCGACCCATCTGGGCTGGGGCACGCGGCGACGATTCACTCGTCGGTCCAGGGACCCCCCGGGTTTCGAAACACCGACAGTTGGCGCGCCAGGTAGGGGCCTGCTGCGTGTTGACGAACAGCTTCCCGTCAAGCTCCAGATGGGCAGTCTCCAGCAACCTTTCCGGCCCGGGACGGTGCTCCGTTTCGGGAATCTTGAGTTCATGTCCCTCGACGGCAGCTACGACATGATACTCCTCCCGCCGCGCGACAGCGACAATGGCGGTCGACAACCCGCTCGCCGGTGGGGGAATCGACGACGCCTTCCCCACGTGGTGGAAGGATGACATTCAGGCTTGTCCCGTCCCCTCCCCCGTCGACGGAGGAGGAGGCGGGGCAACCAAGGCCAAGCGGGAAGCGGCACCTCGTTGCTGTCAAGCGAGTCGACGGCGCCGACGCCCCAACGGAGGGCGCGTCGGGCATCGATCTCGCGTCTGAGACGAAGACGAGCGCCGCCTCTCCGCAACACGCCAATCTCAAGCAAACACACGACGCCAGCACGCTCGCGAAGGACTTGCTGGGCATCACCCTCGTACCTGAGACAATGGTGCAGTCAGTCCCAGACGCGACCTCGTCACCGCCCGTCAACCAAAAGGTACCGACCGATTCCCATCTCGCGTCTTTTGGATTCGGCCTCGACCCACCAAGCGACCCCGCTTCGGTGAGCACTCTCATAGAGACGAGTCCAAACCCTCTGGGGTATCGTGTGCGGTCACCCTGGGACCGACTGACAGCCGACTCGACCTATGAGCCCTCGGGGTCCGAGGAAGATGGCGAGCCCGACCTCTGTTGGGATTCCTCCGGACTTGGTAACCCCAGTGCCGTGCGGGACTTCATGACCGCATGTGACTACTGCCTTTCTGACTGTTCCGACGGCAGCCGCGGCCTCGACAACGAGGACCGCGGCCCAAGTCGTGAATGTTTCCGCGTCGATCTAGGGGGTCCCGGCGAAGGCAACCATCTTGGTATGCTGGAAAACGGTGATCCCCCTAGGCCTGTGCCTCGCGTTGACATCCTTCGGGAGCTAGCTGTGGTCCCCGTCCCGGCGGGGGGTCCTGACCCACAGCTCGAGCAAATCTGCGAGAGACAGGCCAGGCTCGACGAGGGAGCAGGAACGCTTGTGCCGATCTGCCGGGACATCGGGCAGGAATGGGCGGTCCAACCCCCGGCCGGAGAAGCGCGTCATCTCCCCCAGGACATCCAGCACCGCATCGCCGACGACGTCAAGGTTAGGCCGCCGCCGGATTCCAGCGGAGTCGGCCAGAACCTGGCTGCAGCGGCAATACTCCTCCGCGCGATGCCAGAGCCATCAACCACCGAGGGGCGACGTATCCAGAGATCTCAAGAATCTCCTGGAGGACACCGCGGTCCGACGGGCCAAAAGCTCTGCCTCGCGAAGGTAGGGGCTCCCCTCGGAACATCGTGCCGTGACTTCCCGATTCATGCGAGAAGCCTCGGTCCACTCCGGGCGCACGCGCAACACAGCGCCTGCGGCCCCGGGTCGCCTCGGCAATGAGCGCCATCATCACAGTCGTCGGGCCCACCTCGACGACAGGGCGCGCCAAGGCTACCACCCTAGGCGTGGGGGACGCTACGACAGCGGGGAGGATCGGAGTCCTTCGCCCGAACCACCCGGTCCGCAGGCTTTCAGCCGCGCCATACGACGGGCACCATTCCCGACCTGGTTCCGAACCCCGACTACTATCACAAAGTACTCGGGGGAGACGAGACCGGAACTGTGGCTCGCGGACTATCGGCTGGCCTGCCAACTGGGTGGAACGGACGACGATAACCTCATCATCCGCAACCTCCCCTTGTTCCTCTCCGACACCGCTCGAGCCTGGCTGGAGCACCTGCCCCCGGGGCAGATCTCCAACTGGGACGACCTGGTCCAAGCCTTCGCCGGCAATTTCCAGGGCACGTACGTGCGCCCTGGAAACTCCTGGGATCTCCGAAGCTGCCGCCAGCAGCCGGGAGAGTCTCTCTGGGACTACATCCGGCGATTCTCGAAGCAGCGCACAGAGCCGCCCAACGTCACCGATTCAGATGTCATCGGCGCGTTCCTCGCTGGCACCACCTGCCGCGACCTGGTGAGCAAGCTGGGTCGTAAGACCCCCACCAGGGCGAGCGAGCTGATGGACATCGCCACCAAGTTCGCCTCTGGCCAGGAGGCGGTTGAGGCCATTTTCCGGAAGGACAAGCAGCCCCAGGGCCGCCCACTGGAAGATGCTCCCGAGGCGTCAACTCAGCGCGGCGCCAAGAAGAAGGGCAAGAAGAAGTCGCAAGCGAAACGCGACGCCGCCGACGCGGACCTTGTCGCCGCCGCCGAGTACAAGAACCCTCGGAAACCTCCCGGAGGTGCCAACCTCTTCGACAAGATGCTCAAGGAGTCGTGCCCCTATCATCAGGGGCCCGTCAAGCACACCCTTGAGGAGTGTGCCATGCTTCGACGACACTTCCACAAGGTCGGGCCACCCGCGGAGGGTGGCAAGGCCCTCGATGACGCAAAGGAGGAAGATCACAAGGCAGGAGGGTTCCCCGAGGTCCGCGACTGCTTCATGATCTACGGCGGGCAAGTGGCGAACGCCTCGGCTCGGCACCGCAACCAAGAGCGTCGGGAGGTCTGCTCGGTAAAGGTGGCGGCGCCAGTCTACCTAGACTGGTCCGACAAGACCATCACCTTCGACCGGGCCGACCATCCAGACTACGTGCCGATCCCGGGGAGATACCCACTCGTTGTCGACCCCATCATCGGCAACGTTAGGCTCACCAAGGTCCTCATGGACGGAGGCAGCGGCCTCAACATCATCTACGCCGAGACCCTCGGGCTCCTGCGGATCGATCTGTCCTCAGTCCGGACAGGCACTGTGCCTTTCCACGGGATCGTCCCCGGGAAGCGCGTTCAACCCCTCGGACAACTCGACCTACCCATCTGCTTCGGGACGCCCTCCAACTTTCGAAAGGAGACCCTCACGTTCGAAGTGGTCGGGTTTCGAGGAACCTACCACGCAGTGCTGGGGAGGCCATGCTACGCCAAGTTCATGGCCGTCCCCAACTACACCTACCTCAAGCTCAAGATGTCGGGCCCCAACGGGGTCATCACCGTCGAGCCCGCGTACCGACACACGTACGAATGCGATGTGGAGTGCATGGAGTACGCCGAGGCCCTCGCCGAATCCGAGGCCCTCATCGCTGACCTGGAGAGCCTCTCTAGGGAGGCGCCCGACGTGAAGCGCCACGCCGGCAACTTCGAACCAGCGGAGACGGTCAAGTCCGTCCCTCTCGACCCCTGCAACGACGCCTCCAAGCAGATCCGGATCGGTTCCGAGCTCGACCCCAAATAGGAAGCAGTGCTCGTCGACTTTCTCCGCGCAAACGCCGACGTTTTCGCGTGGAGTCCCTCGGACATGCCCGGCATACCGAGGGAAGTCGCTGAGCACTCTCCGGATATCCGAGCTGGGGCCTGACCCGTGAAGCAACCTCTGCGCCGATTCGACGAAGAAAAGTGCAAAGCCATAGGCGAGGAGATCCACAAGCTACTGGCGGCAGGGTTCATCAAAGAGGTATTCCATCCCGAATGGCTTGCCAACCCTGTGCTTGTGAGAAAGAAAGGGGGGGAAATGGCGGATGTGTGTAGACTACACTAGTCTAAACAAAGCATGTCCGAAGGTTCCCTACCCTCTGCCTCGCATCGATCGGATCGTGGATTCCACTGCTGGGTGCGAAACCCTGTCTTTCCTCGATGCCTACTCAGGGTATCACCAGATCAGGATGAAAGAGTCCGACCAGCTCGCGACTTCATTCATCACACCCTTCGGCATGTACTGCTATGTTACAATGCTGTTTGGTTTGAGGAATGCGGGGGCAACGTACCAGCGATGCATGAACCATGTGTTTGGCGAACACATCGGCCGAACGGTCGAGGCCTACATCGATGACATCGTAGTCAAGACGAGGAAGGCCTCCGACCTCCTTTCCGACCTTGAAGCGACATTCCGATGTCTCAAGGCGAAAGGCGTGAAGTATAATCCCGAAAAGTGTGTCTTCGGGGTCCCCCGAGGCATGCTATTGGGGTTCATCGTCTCCGAGCGGGGCATCGAAGCCAACCCGGAGAAGATTGCAGCCATCACCAGCATGGGGCCAATCAAGGACTTGAAAGGCGTACAGAGGGTCATGGGATGTCTCGCGGCTCTTAGCCGCTTCATCTCCCGCCTCGGCGAAAGAGGTCTGCCTCTGTACCGCCTCTTAAGGAAAGCTGAGTGCTTCGCTTGGACTCCCGAGGCCGAGGAAGCCCTCGGGAACCTGAAGGCGCTCCTCACGAACGCGCCCATCTTGGTGCCCCCCGCTGCCGGAGAAGCCCTCTTGATCTACGTCGCCGCAACCACGCAGGTGGTTAGCGCCGCAATCGTGGTTGAGAGACGAGAAGAAGGGCATGCATTGCCCGTCCAGAGGCCAGTCTACTTCATCAGTGAAGTACTGTCCGAGACCAAGATCCGCTACCCGCAAATCCAGAAGCTGTTGTACACGGTGATCATGACACGGTGGAAGTTGCGACACTACTTCGAGTCTCATCCGGTGACTGTGGTGTCATCCTTCCCCCTGGGAGAGATCATCCAGTCCCGAGAGGCCTCGGGTAGAATTGCGAAGTGGGCGGTGGAGATCATGGGCGAGACGATCTCGTTCGCCCCTCGGAAGGCCATCAAGTCCCTGGTCTTGGCGGACTTCGTGGCTGAATGGGCCGACACCCAGCTCCCGACGGCTCCGATCCAACCAGAGCTCTGGACCATGTTTTTCGACGGGTCGCTGATGAAGACGGGGGCCAGCGCAGGCCTCCTCTTTGTCTCGCCCCTCGGGAAGCACCTACGCTACGTGCTACGCCTCCACTTCCCGGCGTCCAACAACGTGGCTGAGTACGAGGCACTGGTAAACGGGTTGCGAATCGCCATCGAGCTAGGGGTCCGACGCCTCGACGCTCGCGGTGACTCGCAGCTCGTCATCGACCAAGTCATGAAGAACTCCAACTGCCGCGACCCGAAGATGGAAGCCTACTGTGATGAGGTTCGGCGCCTGGAAGACAAGTTCTACGGGCTCGAGCTCAACCACATCGCCCGACGCTACAACGAGACTACGGACGAGCTGGCTAAAATAGCCTCGGGATGAACAACAGTTCCCTCGGACGTATTCTCCCAAGACCTGCATCAACCCTCCGTCAAGACCGAGGACACGCCCGAGCCCGAGGCACCTTCGGCTCCGCCCGAGGCACCCTCGGCCTAGTCCGAGGTACCCTCGGCACGGTCCGAGGTGCCCTCGGCTCAGCCCGAGGTACCCTCGGCCCCCGAGGGTGAGGCACTGCGTGTCGAGGGGGAACAGAGCGAGGTCACGCCTAATCAAAGCTGGCAGACCCTGTACCTGCAATATCTCCACCGAAGAGAGCTGCCCCTTGACCAAGCCGAAGCTCGGCGGTTGGCGCGACGTGCCAAGTCTTTCACATTGCTGGGAGATGGGAAGGAGCTCTATCACCGCAGCCCCTCAGGCATCCTCCAGCGATGCATTTCCATCGCCGAAGGCCAGGAGCTCTTGCAAGAGATACACTCGGGGGCTTGCGGCCATCACGCAGCACCTCGAACCCTCGTTGGAAACGCCTTCTGACAAGGATTCTACTGGTCGACGGTGGTGGCCGACGCTACTAGAATTGTCCGCATGTAACACCCAAATTCTGAATTTGGAATTGGTAGAAGAAATTTGAACAAAGTATCATAATGTTTTGGAAACTAAGAAATAAGAAAAAGATGAAAAAGGGATTTTTCTTTTAAAGGAAACCATTTATACATCTCATGAAATAAATAAACAAGGAGAATAAAACTTAAACTAGTAATAATAAAATAGTATGGTTTATATTCACCCTTAGAGTTAATTGGTTTTCTCTTCCTTGTGCATATTTGATTAATGGAATTATATGGGCTAACATAACAAATAAATAAATAAATAAAATGCATCTCATGATAAAGTTATTATATTGTTGCACTTTGTATTCAAATTTATGAAACAAGCTTAAGCTAAGAAAATTAGAATTTGAAAATGGAAACATAAAATAAAAGAGAAAAGAAAAGAGAAGAACTAAGAAAAATAATACCTAAAAATAAAATAAACATCCTTCACACTTATATTATTAAATTATACCTTTCAAACTGAGGACAAGTTATTCACAAAATTTGAACTCAAACTTGAATTCAAATTGGATTTGAAAATTTGGAAGGAAAAATAGAAAGAAAAAAAAGAAAAAGAATAAACCCTGGTATTGGGCCGCTCCCCTCCTTTCGGCCCATCAAGGCATTTCTTCACCGCACTGCCCGAACTCCTCCTTGGCGCCGACATGTGGGCCCCACGGGGCAGTCTCTTCCCCTCTTGCGCACGCGCCTCTGCCTTCGCTGTCTTGTGGGACCGGGTGGCAGGGTGTTCTTCCTCCACGGGTTTTTCGTCAGCGGAAACTGGATTCCAACGCCCGCGCGCGAACTCCGTGAATCGGCCCCAACAAACTCCGCGATGTTCGGCCTGATGTTACCTCATGAATTCGGAGCTTTGGACTATATATGTACTGGTCGCTGCAATTACCAGCTCGAACTGAGGCAAACGGAGAAGCGTGAACTGAGGGAGAGGATTCGCCGCCGCCACCGGCGTTACTCGCCACGTCGCCGCGGGGTACCCGATTTAGGAGCCTGAGACCTTCGCCAACCCACATCGCACATAATCAAGTGCTCATCGTGCCTGATTGATGCGCGGGTCTCGGGTAATCGCTCACCGTCGTTGAACATTGTTGCCGGGCCGCACACTTCCGTGGCTAGCCTCCTCTGTACTTCTATTCACTGGTATGAATCCCTCCCTGTCAATCGGCATGACGTCCTCTACATTTAGGACCTATCCGTGCTAGGAATACGGCATCAATGCCTCGTATGGCTGTACGTCGGCGATGCCGCCGCCGCATTCTGTGCGGGCGCCGCCGTTCTTGGCCGCCTGGGAAGGGGGGAGGCGCGCGGCCGTCGGATTCAGTGGACGGCGTAGATCAAAAGCAGGATACCGATCCAGAACATAATATCGCGACCGTTGAGATCAAATCCGAGGGCTCGGGTGCGATTTGGCGTGGACGAATCTGTGCCATGGATCTCGGATCCAATGGCTTCACTTGGTGACCGTAGATCTAAAGATGGAGGGACCTGGGTGTGTGCGGGTTTGTCTTTGCACTGGAATCTAATCCTGGCCCTTGATGCGGGATCGGATGGTCAGAATTGATCTATACCCCTTCACGACCGCAGTTTTACATAAGAGCCCCTCCGTTTCTGCGGAATCAACCCGCAGTCCATCACGTGTGTAGTCTGTGTCTGGGAAAACTTGCGCAGAGAACCCTGTGCTTTCCAGAAATTGGGGCCCAGTCCAGAACATAGTAAAATCAGAGAAAATAGTTATTAAATAGATTTTTAATATGAAAATAATTGCTAAAACTTAGATAATTCATAGAAAATCCATTTTAGCTCCAAATTGAGTCATTCCAATTCCTAGAATTTTGTAATAATAATCTCTACCATTTAGAATCACTGTTTTGACATGAACTCTGTCAGAAAATTTATTTATCATTTAACCCTATTTCAAACACATTAAAACTTAAGAAATTCATAACTTGAATTCTATAACTCAAAAATTAATAATTCTTTTTCCTGTGATCTTATTCTAATGTGTAGATTATTATCATATAGTTTGTTCTTATGTTTGGTGTAATGTTAATTTTGCCTATACTATGTTTGCCTGTATTGCTACGACTAGCAGTGAGGTCACGTGTCATCTGAGGATCATCCTGGTACCTGGATCTCAAGGCCCAGGCAAGTTGTGCCCTTGATCACTTCTTTTCACCTACTCATGTTCTAATTAATCATAATGATCTGCATAGGTTAATTTTGATGGGACCCAATAGGATACCCTAGTTTGTCTATCTTTATACCTTGTTTACCACTGAACTTTCTGGGTAGTACTTGCTAGTGCTATATGTGGTTTTGGGTATGGAGATACATTATTCATGATTACACTTTTGTTATCAGTTGTTATTTATTGTTCATGTTAAGATCATTATGTTAATTGGAACATGGAGCGACCACCCGGGAAAACAGTGCTACCACAAGGGTAGTATGGGATGCCCTTGGCTGATTAATTAGGAAAGCTAGTGGAAGACTACCTTACCCGAAAGGGGCAAGGGCAGTAGGGGAGAGGTCAGTGTAGGGAGGCCCTCGGGAGGATTTTGCTGCGATGGCGGTCCTGCAAGGGATTCCTGCACTGGATCTTCCTATAAACTGTAGCGGGTTTTTGGAAGCTAGTGGAACTTTGTAAAGGCCTCGTAGTGGATCCCTAGCCATTCACCTCGGAAGTGTCTAAGGGCCTTGCAAACCCTGGCGACATGGGATACACGACTTGTGGGTAAAGATGCGCAACCTCTGCAGAGTGTAAAACTGGTATACTAGCCGTGCTCACGGTCATGAGCAGCTCGGACCCTCACATGATTAATCTATGGAACTAAATTCAATTTGTCATATGCATTGCATTGCAGGTGGTGTTGTTACTTTTGATCTATTACTTAATTGGGTTTGGTATTTACTTATACTTAGTAACTGCTAATAAAATTTTGACCAACTTTAAAAGCAATGCTCAGCTCTAACCATCTTCTTTGGTAAGCCTTACACTTTATGTGAGCTCCCACCTTTGGCGAGTTCATGCACGTTATTCCCCACAACTTGTTGAGCGATGAACGTATGTGAGCTCACTCTTGCTGTCTCACATACACCACAGGTCAAGACCAGGTACTGCAGGATGATGCTCATGGAGGATGCTGTGATGAGTTCGTGAGAGGTCTAGGTCGTCGTCTCCCAGTCAACTTTGGGCTGCTGGACCGTTGTCTCCTCATAATGTAATTATTTATTTTGTATAGAACTCCTGTTATATATAAAGTTGTGACATTCGATCCTGTGCCACTATACATCATATGTATGAGACTTGGTCCCAGCATACCTGGTGTTTATGCTAACCCCGGGTTTTGGACCCCTAAAATCCGGGTGTTACAGAAGTGGTATCAGAGGAATGTTGACTGTAGGACGAAACCTAGATAGAACTGGACAACCATTATCCACTTATCTTACTCTGATTCTTTTCTAAACTCATCTTAATCTACTCTTATCTATTTCCGCTATACTCTGATTATTCTTACCTTTTCCTTCTAAAGACAAATGTGGATTTCATATTTGAAATCCTGTGCCTAAAGTGACTTTAGGAATAGGAGACCTACTCTTAGGAACAAAATCAAAAATATTTTCTTAAGTGTTTATGTATTTGAATGTTTTGTTCTTATGATACTTGTCTGATTTGGATCTTTGATTGAGTGTGATGGGTTGTGGAGTAATGTCCACGATTGCATCTGCATATACACATAGGTATTAAAATATATCTATAAAATAACTAGACAACCTAGATTGTCCCCCTTGGAACATATCTAGCTTAAGAGATTTATCTCATCCTAAAAAAAAATCTCATTCTAACCAATTCATCTTATCTTAACAGATCCATCTCATCTTAAAAGATACTCATCTTATCTTGAAAAGATTTTATCCTTATCCTAATAGATCTAACTGGCCTCAGAAGATTCTATCTTATCTTTATGGATCTGTCTTATCCTAATAAGCATACTTATCCACCCTAGTTTAACAACCATGATCTAATGCAAATTAATTAGATCTTATCTAGTCAAACTAGTCACACCAATCTAACCTAGATCTGATCCAATCTAAAGTGACTTATCAAACATGTTAGATAATACTGATGAAATAGTTTAGACTCTACTCCTATAAGAACAGGTCTTAACTTAGTTCACCCTGCACTAGATTAAGAATGACAGATCGACTTGGCCATATGCAACTACCTTAACCATCTGATAGTTGCATAACCCCTCAATTATAAACTAGCAAAAGACTTCATCTTATCATAACATATCTAACTAAATCTCAAAACATCCTAACATATTCTACCCTGTTGGACCTATCTAACCTAAACTAGTCTAATCCAGTCATATCCAATTTAATCTAGATCTTATCTTACCTAATGTGACCTGATCCAGTGTGGTCTAATGTTATCTAACTTAATGTGGTTCACTTAAACAGATTAATGACACTAGTAGAAGAGATTGGACCCCACTAGCCATGTATTAACTTATCTTAGCACATTGGATCAATTCGACCATGAGCTAACCCATCCCATAGATGCATAATCCCTCTGTGTTAACCTAATAGAACTTCTGACCTACCTACATCACATACCCCATCATATTTCAAAAGACTCTAACATATCCTAACAAGATATATCTTACCCTGATAAATCTATCTAACTTAAACTAGTCTAATCTAGATCATATCTAATTTAATATGGTCTAATCTAGTGTGAGCTACTTAATGCTGGTAGAAAAAAAAAATAATAAGACCATACTCCTAATTTACTTAAACCTAATTTGGAGACTTATATCAACCTGGCCATACACAACAACTCGATCTATATAACAAGTTACATAACTTACCCAATCAATAGAGTCTTAATGGATTGCATAATCTATCAACCACCACCTAACATCAAACAAACTTTTGACCTACATCATGTACCTATATTAACCATATTCCCCAGCCCAATAATATACACTAACTCCTCATCAATGAGACAAGACCAAAGAAGATGATTAACTTCATCAAGAAAGGATGAGCACCAACTCAAGTCTTCAAGGATCAAGTGAGATCACCAGATGAGTCAAGATCCACAATCTTGGATGAAGTCTTTTCTTATCCTACTCTTTCTTACCCAAACCTATATATGCCCTAAAGACATCTTCTATCCTACATAATGAAGTGGACATACATATATACACCCATGCTTTCCTAACCACCAGCTTCACCAAACTACATAGATATAGATTATAATGATTTGTAAGATCTAGATGTTATTTTAGTTAGTAGATGATATGATATTATTCCGGATAGGACAATAAGGTCTATTGACCCTATGTTTTGTTAAAGAAATATACCTCATGCTGAGATTTCTTTGTTTGTGCATATGTTCCGAGAACAATATAAGTATACATCCTTTTTCTTACAAATCTCGAGGACGAGATTATTTTTAAGGGGGGTAGGATTTGTAACACCCAAATTCTGAATTTGGAATTGGTAGAAGAAATTTGAACAAAGTATCATAATGTTTTGGAAACTAAGAAATAAGAAAAAGATGAAAAAGGGATTTTTCTTTTAAAGGAAACCATTTATACATCTCATGAAATAAATAAACAAGGAGAATAAAACTTAAACTAGTAATAATAAAATAGTATGGTTTATATTCACCCTTAGAGTTAATTGGTTTTCTCTTCCTTGTGCATATTTGATTAATGGAATTATATGGGCTAACATAACAAATAAATAAATAAATAAAATGCATCTCATGATAAAGTTATTATATTGTTGCACTTTGTATTCAAATTTATGAAACAAGCTTAAGCTAAGAAAATTAGAATTTGAAAATGGAAACATAAAATAAAAGAGAAAAGAAAAGAGAAGAACTAAGAAAAATAATACCTAAAAATAAAATAAACATCCTTCACACTTATATTATTAAATTATACCTTTCAAACTGAGGACAAGTTATTCACAAAATTTGAACTCAAACTTGAATTCAAATTGGATTTGAAAATTTGGAAGGAAAAATAGAAAGAAAAAAAAGAAAAAGAATAAACCCTGGTATTGGGCCGCTCCCCTCCTTTCGGCCCATCAAGGCATTTCTTCACCGCACTGCCCGAACTCCTCCTTGGCGCCGACATGTGGGCCCCACGGGGCAGTCTCTTCCCCTCTTGCGCACGCGCCTCTGCCTTCGCTGTCTTGTGGGACCGGGTGGCAGGGTGTTCTTCCTCCACGGGTTTTTCGTCAGCGGAAACTGGATTCCAACGCCCGCGCGCGAACTCCGTGAATCGGCCCCAACAAACTCCGCGATGTTCGGCCTGATGTTACCTCATGAATTCGGAGCTTTGGACTATATATGTACTGGTCGCTGCAATTACCAGCTCGAACTGAGGCAAACGGAGAAGCGTGAACTGAGGGAGAGGATTCGCCGCCGCCACCGGCGTTACTCGCCACGTCGCCGCGGGGTACCCGATTTAGGAGCCTGAGACCTTCGCCAACCCACATCGCACATAATCAAGTGCTCATCGTGCCTGATTGATGCGCGGGTCTCGGGTAATCGCTCACCGTCGTTGAACATTGTTGCCGGGCCGCACACTTCCGTGGCTAGCCTCCTCTGTACTTCTATTCACTGGTATGAATCCCTCCCTGTCAATCGGCATGACGTCCTCTACATTTAGGACCTATCCGTGCTAGGAATACGGCATCAATGCCTCGTATGGCTGTACGTCGGCGATGCCGCCGCCGCATTCTGTGCGGGCGCCGCCGTTCTTGGCCGCCTGGGAAGGGGGGAGGCGCGCGGCCGTCGGATTCAGTGGACGGCGTAGATCAAAAGCAGGATACCGATCCAGAACATAATATCGCGACCGTTGAGATCAAATCCGAGGGCTCGGGTGCGATTTGGCGTGGACGAATCTGTGCCATGGATCTCGGATCCAATGGCTTCACTTGGTGACCGTAGATCTAAAGATGGAGGGACCTGGGTGTGTGCGGGTTTGTCTTTGCACTGGAATCTAATCCTGGCCCTTGATGCGGGATCGGATGGTCAGAATTGATCTATACCCCTTCACGACCGCAGTTTTACATAAGAGCCCCTCCGTTTCTGCGGAATCAACCCGCAGTCCATCACGTGTGTAGTCTGTGTCTGGGAAAACTTGCGCAGAGAACCCTGTGCTTTCCAGAAATTGGGGCCCAGTCCAGAACATAGTAAAATCAGAGAAAATAGTTATTAAATAGATTTTTAATATGAAAATAATTGCTAAAACTTAGATAATTCATAGAAAATCCATTTTAGCTCCAAATTGAGTCATTCCAATTCCTAGAATTTTGTAATAATAATCTCTACCATTTAGAATCACTGTTTTGACATGAACTCTGTCAGAAAATTTATTTATCATTTAACCCTATTTCAAACACATTAAAACTTAAGAAATTCATAACTTGAATTCTATAACTCAAAAATTAATAATTCTTTTTCCTGTGATCTTATTCTAATGTGTAGATTATTATCATATAGTTTGTTCTTATGTTTGGTGTAATGTTAATTTTGCCTATACTATGTTTGCCTGTATTGCTACGACTAGCAGTGAGGTCACGTGTCATCTGAGGATCATCCTGGTACCTGGATCTCAAGGCCCAGGCAAGTTGTGCCCTTGATCACTTCTTTTCACCTACTCATGTTCTAATTAATCATAATGATCTGCATAGGTTAATTTTGATGGGACCCAATAGGATACCCTAGTTTGTCTATCTTTATACCTTGTTTACCACTGAACTTTCTGGGTAGTACTTGCTAGTGCTATATGTGGTTTTGGGTATGGAGATACATTATTCATGATTACACTTTTGTTATCAGTTGTTATTTATTGTTCATGTTAAGATCATTATGTTAATTGGAACATGGAGCGACCACCCGGGAAAACAGTGCTACCACAAGGGTAGTATGGGATGCCCTTGGCTGATTAATTAGGAAAGCTAGTGGAAGACTACCTTACCCGAAAGGGGCAAGGGCAGTAGGGGAGAGGTCAGTGTAGGGAGGCCCTCGGGAGGATTTTGCTGCGATGGCGGTCCTGCAAGGGATTCCTGCACTGGATCTTCCTATAAACTGTAGCGGGTTTTTGGAAGCTAGTGGAACTTTGTAAAGGCCTCGTAGTGGATCCCTAGCCATTCACCTCGGAAGTGTCTAAGGGCCTTGCAAACCCTGGCGACATGGGATACACGACTTGTGGGTAAAGATGCGCAACCTCTGCAGAGTGTAAAACTGGTATACTAGCCGTGCTCACGGTCATGAGCAGCTCGGACCCTCACATGATTAATCTATGGAACTAAATTCAATTTGTCATATGCATTGCATTGCAGGTGGTGTTGTTACTTTTGATCTATTACTTAATTGGGTTTGGTATTTACTTATACTTAGTAACTGCTAATAAAATTTTGACCAACTTTAAAAGCAATGCTCAGCTCTAACCATCTTCTTTGGTAAGCCTTACACTTTATGTGAGCTCCCACCTTTGGCGAGTTCATGCACGTTATTCCCCACAACTTGTTGAGCGATGAACGTATGTGAGCTCACTCTTGCTGTCTCACATACACCACAGGTCAAGACCAGGTACTGCAGGATGATGCTCATGGAGGATGCTGTGATGAGTTCGTGAGAGGTCTAGGTCGTCGTCTCCCAGTCAACTTTGGGCTGCTGGACCGTTGTCTCCTCATAATGTAATTATTTATTTTGTATAGAACTCCTGTTATATATAAAGTTGTGACATTCGATCCTGTGCCACTATACATCATATGTATGAGACTTGGTCCCAGCATACCTGGTGTTTATGCTAACCCCGGGTTTTGGACCCCTAAAATCCGGGTGTTACACCGCACCTGCGAAAGGTGTCAGTTCTACGCGAGGCAGACCCACCTGGCCGCTCAGGCTCTGCAGACCATACCCATCACCTGGCCGTTTGCTGTGTGGGGTCTGGACCTCGTTGGCCCCTTGCAGAAGGCACCCGGGGGCTACACGCACCTATTGGTCGCCATCGACAAATTCTCCAAGTGGATCGAGGTCCGACCCCTAAACAACATTAGGTCCGAACATGCACCGCCACTCACGCCGCCACCGCGCCTCCTGGACTGTGGAGTCAATACCGCGACTCGAGGCAACCCTACTGTGCCAGCCAAGCGCGACGGTCAAATGCGGTCAAAATTGGGCCGGCAGTAATGGCGGTGACAGGCGGGCAGAAGCAGCGGTCACGTCGTCAGCCAAGCTCACATCCCATCCAGGGGCAGCGAGGGAGCCCTCTCTCACGGCGTGAAGACGGCGCACCCGTGACCATTCCTCGAACGGCGTGCGCACGCGCAATGACCGCCTCGCGAACCACTCGCCCCGTCGCATTAACTCTGCGGCGGGATAGGCGGCGCCTCAGGCGGGAGAAGCAAGCGACGCTTCGCCTTCGCCATAATAACCGCGTCGAAAGAGGTACGCCACGTCATTCGACTTCGCATCCTTTTCCTTTTCCTCTTTATCTCTCTTACAACAGGGACCGGGAAAGGGGGGTACCCTGAAAAGGACCCTTCTCCGCGAAGGAAACAGGCTCCGAGCCTCTCTACTGATCAGAGGTTCGAAGGCTAGCCCCTCGGGGGGGGGGGGGGGTTCAACGGCCGCCTCAGATCGATTGGGTTCTGCGCCCACTACTGGTCAGAGGTTCGATGGCCGGCCCCTGGAAGGGTTCAACGGCCGCCTCAGGCCACTCGGGCTCCGCGCCCATTACTGATCAGGGGTTCGTAGGCTGGCCCTTGAAGGGTTCACAGTCGCCTCAGACACAGAGCGAGGGATGACCCTGGGTACGTTCGATACATAACCAAGGCTCGGGCTACGCTCCCGAGGTACCCTAGGACATTTCCGAGACCAGCGGGAGCGATCTTGTAACGGAATCCCATCAGAGGGAGGCATCAAGCCCTCGGACCCCGTCAAAGGGGACCGGGTCCAGCAGATCACCCACAGGTACTTTTGGAGCGCGCCTCCGGGCCTCTAGCCGGCCCCTAGCAAATGGGGCACGGGCGTCCGCTCGGATTACCCGCCAGCAGCTCACTGGAAACACCATGTTCGGCGCCCTCCGAGGGCAACATGGCATGTTCCCCCACTCATCCTTGCGGAAAGGCGACGCAGGGGCGTATGTAAAAAAGACGAGTCTGTCCTTGACCGTCCTCTCGCCCCGTGCAGAGGCTTGGGGGCTGATCTCGCAAACCCGGCTCCGGCCAAACCGTTGACAGCGTCAACATACCAGCTCGAGAACTTGGGACCCGACCGTGCACTCGGGCTACGGCCAGCTCACATGAGGGAACAACTAGACCAGCCGAAGTGTTGCGAAACGCACTAAGACCTCGAAGGAGTAAAACTACTCCTCTGAGGCCTCGGGGGCTACACCCGGCGGGTGCGCTCGTGCGCACCCACCGGAACAGAATGCAACCGAAAAAGGCTGGTCCCCTTGCAAAAAACTGCGGCAAAAGCCTCCAAGCGAGTATTAGTACTCCCTTGGAGGCTCGGGGGCTACTGTCGGGGACCATAATTAGGGGTACCCTCAAGACCCCTGAATCTCAGCTGGTAACCCCCATCAGCACAATGCTGCAAAGGCCTGATGGGTGCAAATAAATCAAGGATCGGTCCATTCAAGGGACACGATCGTGCCTCGCCCGAGCTTAGCCTCGGGCAAGGGAAGCCGACCCCGGAGAACCTACGTCTCGCCCGAGGACCCCCCCTCCAGCAACGGGCACACCGTCAGCTCGCCCGAGGCCCAGCCTTCACCGAGAAGCAACCTTGGCCACATCGCCACGCCGACCGACCAAATCGCAGGGGCATTTAATGCAAAGGTGGCCTGACACCTTTATCCTGACGCACGCCCACCAGTCGACAGAGCCGAAGTGACCGCAGTCACTTCGCCGTTCTACTGACCGGTCTAACGAGAGGACAGCGCCGCCTGCGCCGCTCCGACTGCTGAGCCACCCGACAGAGTGAGGCTGACAGTAGCCAAGGCCGGCCTCGGGCGTCATAGGAAACTACGCCTTGCCCGACCCAGGGCTCGGACTCGGGCTCAGCCCCGGAAGACGGCGAACTCCACTCCGCCCGACCTAGGGCTCGGACTCGGGCTCAGCCCCGGAAGACGGCGAACTCCGCTCCGCCCGACCCAGGGCTCGGACTCGGGCTCAGCCCCGGAAGACGGCGAACTCCGCTCCGCCCGACCCAGGGCTCGGACTCGGGCTCAGCCCCGGAAGACGGCAAACTTCGCCTCGCCCGACCCCAGGGCTCAGACATGGGCTCAGCCCCGAAAGACGACGAACTCCGCCTCGCCCGACCCAGGGGCTCGACCTCGACCTCGACCTCGGAGGAGCCTCCACCTCGCCCAGCCTAGGGCATGGACCGACCACGTCAACAGGAAGCGCCATCATTACCCTACCCCGAGCTGACTCGGGCTACGGGGAACCAGACCGGCGTCCCATCTGGCCCGCTCCACCATGCGAGTAATGATGGCGCCCCGCATGCCCTGTGACGACGGCGGCTCTCAGCCCCCTTACGAAAGCAAGAGGACGTCAGCAAGGACTCGACAGCCCCAACAGCTGTCCTCCCGCTAGGCTCCAGCACTCCTCCTACAGCCACGACACCACGCGAACTAGGTGCCAAGACCTCTCCGGCTGCCACGATGGCATGTACTTAGGGCGCTAGACACGTTAGCACACTGCTACACTCCCCATTGTACACCTGGATCCTCTCCTTACGCCTATAAAAGGGAGGGACCCGGGCCCTCTTACAGAGGGTTGGTCGGCCCGCGCGGAGAAGGACGGGACGGCGCTCGCGCAAGGCCGCTCGCTCCCACTCCCGCGTGGACGCTTGTATCCCCCTACTGCAAGCGCACCCGACTCAGGCGCAGGGCTAACATGAAGGCCGCGGGATCCACTCTCTCACGCCTGCCTCCCTCCGGCTGCTTCCTTTCCCCCCTTCGCGTTCCGCCTTGCGTCGACCCATCTGGGCTGGAGCATGCGGCGACGATTCACTTGTCGGTCCAGGGACCCCCCGGGTTTCGAAACACCGACACTATGAGATCGCAGAGCCGGACTAGTGGGTAAAGTGTAGACCTCTGCGCAGAGTTTAAACCTATTCGAATAGTCTGTGTCCACAGGAATGGACGAGTTTGATATGGTATGGCAATTAATGTTTTGTTTTCCAAATAAAGAGATGCTTTTGAAAAGTGGTTTTTAAAAGGTCTAGCTGTTGAACCATGAGCTATGGTGGACGGGAAGTCCAGTAGCTGTTTTTGGAAATGAAAACCAGCGGGAAACTGCTGAGATACCTGGATGGTTTAGTCCAGGGGATTTTGTTATAATACTGAAAAACTTACTGCTCCTTTTGGAGAGGATGCGCTTTGCAAAAATACAAAATGTTTTTCAAAACAACTCTGCATAAAATATTGCTGTTTCTGCAAAATATCTTGAGCTCCACATATTCCATGCATTATATCTGATTTCCCCATTCCGCCGGTGAAGGTGGGCTGCTGAGTACGTTTGTACTCACCCTTGCTTATTTGTTGTTTTTCAGAAAAAGGAGATCGGGTAAGAGTTACGACTGTTCTCAACCTTGCCTGTGGCTGTTGGACCACTGATTTGCTTCGTTGCGTATATCGGGCTGCTTCAGCCCCACTCTGATGATATGTCTCGAGTTGTGGACCAACTCTTAAAGTTGTTCGCCACCTTTGTAGGTTTGTCTCGTTTAAGCAGATTTGGTATCATCTGATGCATAAATGTGTTTACTAGCCTCCTGGGACTAGTAATTATATCACATTTGAGTCCCAGAGGATTGGGGACGCTTCAGGTGGTATCAGAGCTGTTAGGTTGGGCGCAGGACGTAACCCTTAGCCTGATCAAAAGTTTTTGAGTCAAAACTATTTTCTTAAAAAATTCTTGCTCTCATCCCTTCATTTCAAAAATGCGTTCCTCCTTTCCTTCTCTCAGAAGTCAGATGAAGGTCCGTTGCCAAATCAGCTTTTGCCAGAATGAAGATGGTGTCCCCAAGTTGTTGAGAGCATGCACAGTCCGCCTCGGAATCAAGAGCCAGCCAGAGTATGATGGTCGTGAATTCGTCGAGCATGGCACGGAGAAGTGTGTCGTGACTGTATACATTGGATCCAGTCTGCACCATGTGGAATGGAGTGTCACTACTGCCGGGCACAAATTCAAAGACACCTGCCAAGTCGTCGCTCGCAAGGCATTGAGGACCCTGTGTCAACTTTATGAAGAAGAAGTGGCCGACACCCCGCTCAGATTCTTTCCGCCCTTTCAGAGAGACCGTCCTATTTGGATGGCCAGGATGCGTGCATTGGTAGGGCAGCAGCTACTTGAGGACGACCCCTCAGTCGCGTACCTCACTGCATACCTGCTCACCCTGGATGCACAATATGATTTCTTGGCCCGACAGCACCGTCAGATGATTGCCCGAGCAGAAGATGCAGAGAAGCGCAACCGTAAGCTCTATGTGGATCTCACCACAGCTCAAGCCCGTGTAGCTACCTTGGAAAGTCATGAAGTCATTGCTGTTGAAGCCCTAAAGCAAGCCAAGGATGAGCACGTCCAGAAGCTGATAGAGGCCTACTTGGTCACCCATAACCAACGTAGAGCCCTACGGATCCAAGAGCCCGCTTCATCCAACCCTGTTCAACCCATGAGAGCCGAAGACCCCCAGATTATTGAAGGTCACCCAGTCTCTAATATAGGAGAAAAGAAGGCTTGGGAACTCCCGGAAGGAGCCATAGTCTTGGAAGGAATTCCAGTCTCCCCTCAGGCTATGGATAAGCAAGAGCACCCTGAATCCTCCCAAGATCCCCCGCCAGAGTTGTTTGAGCCCCTCGCCATGAAGAAGATTCTAGCACCGTCCCTTGAGGTCCAGGAAGAAGCTGCAAGCACCCCGCCAGCACCACCGCCCTCTGAGGAGCTACAAGAGCCAGTCCAGCTTGAAGAAGAGTTCGACCGCGTCTTGCCATCTCAGTCGCCGCTAGAAGAAGTCATCAACATCAGCTCCCTCTTGACCCATCCAGGAGATGTCTCAGATTGAAGTTGTGCGCCAGCCTTGCCAGAAGAGAAGTTGCCTGGTCTGAAGTTAGTTATGCCCAGTCCTCTGCATGCATTGGGTAGTGAAGTTTTTCTTCACTTTGGCTAGAGCCCTACATGTATGAGAGGTAATCGTGTAGACTCGTGTTTTGAAAAACTCTAATTGTGTGGCCCCCCTAGGGCATTTCAAAATGAATTTCGCTTGATGTTTTCTCCCCTTTCGAGTGCATATGTGATGCTTTAACGTTAGTGCTCATAAGTTGCATTTAGCATAGTTCTCAGTTCAGGAGCCGAGCAATAGTAGTTATGCTTAGCCCCCGAATCTAAGTAGACCGTGCTTTGGAAAAACTCTATTCTTCCCTTATTCAAAACATTTGATTTGTTTGTGCTTATCATTGTTGAGCTTGTGTGTTTTCTTTATTTTTAAGAAAGGTTTTCTCTAAAAACATAGATAACAAATTAGAGCTAATCCTCATCTTATGCTTCCATTCTCGTCTTAACCCATCTCAAGAGAAAAGCACCTTACCCAAGAAGATACCGAGAAGCTTACCCTTGAAGCCTGGAATAAGCTACAGAAGGAACCTGTCCAGCTGCTCAGTCAAAAGGACCGACCGTGAGAATCAAAGCACTGCCCCTGAGTCAAAGTAAACAGGAAAAGAGGACAAAAGGAGTTATTACCATACAGAGAGGCAAAGATTCTTGGAACCAGAGACCACAAACATCATGGTCATTGACCCCACCACTCACCCGTGCCCCTCGCACGCGTGCCCGCCTCCATGCGCACTACCACTGCCCCACGCCCCCTTTGCAGCGCACTACCACCACCCCATGCCCCCTTTGCAGCGCACTACCGCCGCCCACCCCCCTTTGCAGCGCACCCACCGCCATCGTCGCCGGCAACAGGCCCCCCTTCCCCTTGTCACACCTACTGCCTCGTGTCACCTGCTCCATCACTACCACTCCACACCCCCCCGAGCACCCCCGCTCGCCTATAAAACCCCCCACCAGCTCCCTCAACTCCCATCTCGCTCAAAGCAAAGCACACTCCAGATAAATCCCCTCTGCCAAATCGCAAGCAACTCCATTTTTCCACTCCCTTGCTCCTAAGATCACAATGCTTGGTGATTCTTGGGTTGAAGACTGTTGCACATGGTTCATAGTCTTTGGTTTCCTCCAGTGTATGATAGTAATACTATTTGATAGAATCCTCCAGTGGGAAGAGCAAAGAGAAATAAAGGGGCAGTGAAAAGAAGATAGTGAAGAGAAGATGAGAAGAAGGTTCTCCCAGAATCAACCCTGTGCCAGTCATCTCTCCGCAGCCTGCTCAAGCAGCAACAGCAGCAGAAGGACCCGTAACACCCTTGTTATGTGGTACTTCAAGGAGTTCAAATCCCCAAGATTCAAGAGTTCTACCCTCATTCATTTTAAGTGGGGTAGTGTTCCAGTAAAGTTCCTGCTATGAAGAAAAGAAGAAGGCCTGCAGCAAGCTTGTCGAGGACCAGATCACCGAAGCTTATAAGTTTCTGGATGAGAAGTGGTCACCCAAGTTCCGTTGATGAAGCATCAGAAGACCAATCAAGGAAGGAATCCATGTGGGAGTTTGCAAGAGAAAGGTTTGCGTGTTGGCATCAATGCTTCCTCAATACGCTAGCTGCCAAGCGAAAGCTAGAAGCCTGAAGATGATCTTTGAGTAGCCAGAATCAGCGTTTGCAATCAGTAGCCGGACGCTCCGCAAGGGCCAGATTTTGTTGAAGTTCCATCTCCTTGAAGAGTTGCAAAGTGAAGATATGTAGCTGAAGTAAAGCTATACCCATAACCCTTCTAAGCCAAATCTCGAGGACGAGATTCCTTTTAAGTGGGGTAGATTTGTAGCATCCC
Organism: Zea luxurians; assembly: GCA_029449295.1. NCBI lineage: Eukaryota > Viridiplantae > Streptophyta > Magnoliopsida > Poales > Poaceae > Zea > Zea luxurians. Next base: position 72,686,453 of record JAOPSE010000008.1, read on the forward strand.
AAAAATTCAAATCTTGAAATTTTCTCAAACTCGCTCTAAATTCAAAATAAATTTCAAATTTCATTTCAAAATGTTTGTTTGCGAGTTGATATCAGCAAATAAATTATAGTGGTCTATATTCTCTCCAAAATCCTCCTCAAAATATCCTACAAATATTTCCTCAGTGACCCCCTCAAATTCGTTCCAGAAATACTGCCCAGATATTTCCCCAGTAACCCCCTCAAGTTCTTTCCAGAAATATTGCCCAGATATTCCACCGATATATCTCCAAGTATTTTCCTCTTGAGAAATACCTTCAGAATCATTTTTCAAGTCCCTATAAATATTTTCTTCATAACTTTCTTCATGCTCATACGTATACGTATGCCTCCAGTATCATACGGTGAGCTCTACAAGCTAATCTCACTTATACAAGACAAATACATGCTAATCTCCCACTAATCCTCTCATCCTCCCACTAATCCTCTCATCCCTCCCCCTAATCCCCCCACCATGGCTATGAATAGAGGGGCAAGGGCCTCCTCTCATCCCACCCCAAGCCATTTCACGGCAACTCTCTCCCCCCCCCACACACCCACTCCATGTTCCACACAAGCACACACTAGCACAGGGATCGTTCTTCGATCGTTCGTCCCCCTATTCTTAGTTTGTTTGTTCGTTCGTCCGATCGTTCGATCGTTCGTCCGATCGTTCATGGTTCGTTCGTCCGTTCGTCCGATCGTTCGATCGTTCGTCTGTTCGTTCGTCCAAATAATCTTTTTCCTGCCGTTATGCTGCCGAAATTCCGATCGTTCGTTTGTTCGATCATTCGATCGTTCATCGTTTGTTCATAGTCCCTATTCATCGTTCATCGTTTGTTCATAGTCTCTATTCATCGTTCTTCTAGATAATCTTTGTCCTGCCGTTATGCTGCCGAAATTCCGATCGTTCGTTCGTTCGATCATTCGATCGTTCATCGTTCGTTCATAGTTCCCTATTCATCGTTCATCGTTCGTTCATAGTCCCTATTCATCGTTCTTCCAGATAATCTTTGTCCTGCCGTTATGCTGCTGAAATTCCGATCGTTCGTTCGTCCGATCATTCGATCGTTCGTCCGTTCGTTCGTCCAAATAATCTTTTCCATGTCGTTATGCTGCCGAAATTCCGATCGTTCGTTCGTCCGATCATTCGATCGTTCGTCCGTTCGTTCATAGTTCCTATTCATCGTTCATCGTTCGTTCATACGACTATTCACTGTCACTATTCACCATTACTATTCACCATTACTATTCATCGTTACTATTCACATACACTATTCATCATCGTTACTATTTATCATTACTATTCATCATCGTTACTATTCATCGATGATATCTATAATTACTTTTCCATCGCCACTATTCATCGTTACTAATCATCGTTACTATTCATCTGTCATCTAGTCATCCCAAATTTCAACTACTCATCCATCATGTTGTCCAGTCCACCTAAGACCAGCCAGACCCATGTTCCAGTCATACGAACTCCAGTGACTGTGATTTTTCTTCCAGTAGGGAACTTCCCATCTGGTCACCCATCCTAGGTTTCTCCAAGTTGAGCATGCTTAACTTTGAGATTCCTTTGAACCAGGCTTCCAAACTCATATTCCAATAATTCTTGTTTCTAAATTTTTATGAAATTATTCCCTATCCAACCATGCCATCCCTTAAGCATGGTTCATATTCCAGAAAACTCCCAAAGTACTCTTGTCCCATATTCTGCCTATAACTCTCCTGTTCATACTAAGTCAGACGACTCATTCGTCACTATTCTCACCAACAGTGAACTTCACTGTGCTACACCACATACACCCAGCTATAAATACACCCAGCTACCCTCTCCCTCTCCACACACTCAACACCCTCAGCCAAGGCAAACACCCCACCCACTCAGTTACTCTGCTCTGCCGGCTACACGCATAGTGTCGCTTCGCCTCCAGTCCACCCTCCTGGTAAGCACCTCCGCTCCACCACTAGTAGTATCTCAACACCACATGACACAGATTCTACTCAAGACTCTACCCATCCATATATCGCTATTCTGACCACTATACTAAATATTTGTTGGTATACTTGTTGGTTTGTATGTTTGCTTGTTCATGTTGCATAGTTATCGGAGCGTTCGTGCCGTCTCGTGGAGGCCAGATCTGCAAGTCTACGCCAAGCAGTGGAGCCAGAAGCCAGTTCCGCGAGCTCTCCTTCCCCCTTCGTCGAATAAGCACGACAAGCTCACTGGATCCCTTTGATGCATAAATTACCTATGATTTTTCAACCACAACCCTCAGCCTGTTATTTTATGCATGATATGATTTTGAGACAAGTTATTATGGCCACCCAGCCGCTTGCCGCAATCAATCCCTGATATATTTGTTACAAATGATTTGAGGAAAGGTGTGAGTTTCCAAAAGAAAATGCTTTTCAAAATGTGTTTGATGAAGGGTTTTCACCCTTATCACCTTTGAGTAGGGATGATCAGGGACTCCCTGGTTTAGGGGAGGGCCTATGGTGTCAGCTCAGCTGGTTTAGGCGTGAGCAGAAGGATTGTCCCCTCATATAAGGACCAGTTTGTCATCTTCACTACCTGTACTCTTTAATAGTACAACCACTCGAGACTGTGTGGGCAGTCACTCAATCGGAACTCGTGCGGTCTGACCCCAAGGTTATGAAGGCTGAGGAGCACCGGGAGGATAGGGAGGGGGAAAGTTTTGTCCGGTTTGGACATGGTGGTGGCCTGACTCCTTCCGGATAACCGTTAAGGTTAGGACATGAGGGGAAAGAAAGAGATTCGGATTCGGGTCTCACTAGCTATGAGATCGCAGAGCCGGACTAGTGGGTAAAGTGTACACCTCTGCGCAGAGTTTAAACCTATTCGAATAGTCTATGTCCACAGGAATGGACGAGTCTGGTATGGAATGGCAATTAATGTTTTGTTTTCCAAATAAAGAGGCTTTTGAAAAGTGGTTTTTAAAAGGTCTGGCTGTTGAACCATGAGCTATGGTGGACGGGAAGTCCAGTAGCTGTTTTTGGAAATGAAAACCAGCGGGAAACTGCTGAGATACCTGGATGGTTTAGTCCAGAGGATTTTGTTATAATACTGAAAAACTTACTGCTCCTTTTGGAGAGGATGCGCTTTGCAAAAATACAAAATGTTTTTCAAAACAACTCTGCATAAAATATTGTTGTTTCTGCAAAATATCCTGAGCTCCACATATTCCATGCATTATATCTGATTTCCCAATTCCGCGGGTGAAGGTGGGCTGCTGAGTACGTTTGTACTCACCCTTGCTTATTTGTTGTTTTTTAGAAAAAGGAGATCAGGTAAGAGTTACGACTATTCCCAACCTTGCCTGTGGCTGTTGGACCGCTGATTTGCTTCGTTGCGTATATCGGGCTGCTTCAGCCCCACTCTGATGATATGTCTCGAGTTCTGGACCAACTCTTAAAGTTGTTCGCCACCTTTGTAGGTTTGTCTCGTTTAAGCAGATTTGGTATCATCTGATGCATAAATGTGTTTACTAGCCTCCTGGGACTAGTAATTATATCACATTTGAGTCCCAGAGGATTGGGGACGCTTCACAAGACTTTGTTTGCAAGATGGATAATACAATTTAGGAGCAATATGCTTATTAATGTTGCTCCTGATATAACCTGTTTCCACCTGAACAACACAAGCTCAATTATCCTTATAGATAATTGTCGGTGGTTCAATTGAACCGTGGTATGTTATTGTTCTCCCATGGACCTCTAGCCCAAAGAACAATAATATGTTTATAGTCATCATCTCAAAAACCCCAGTGGGGAAAATAAATGATGAGACATATAACTCAGGCTAATATTTCTCCAAGATAATCTAGTTAGAAAATCTGAAAAATCAACATATCAGCTGAGTCTCCTTAAAAACCTAGTGGGAAAAATAAGGAGAGTAGCCATACTCTGTTGTTGATTCATTTGAACTCTAAGGAGATAAACTTATCACCTAGTTCAAATACAACAATAACTATGTCATAATGTATCATCCTTGAAAACCTCTACGGGAAAAATAGATGATACGACATAGGCCTTGTGTGATGTTGCCTCGTTAAAAACTTTGAATGATGTAACACCCCTGGTGTTTATATTCCGCTCGACAACGAGTATGGATTTAAGCACGTAATATCAGTAGATAAAACAGATGCTAAAATTGTAATCATTTTCGTCTATCGCGATTTTAATATCGCATCTGTTTCGTTTGTCGCGAGTGCGACATTGTTTTTATTTTTATTAATCCAGGCTCTTCCAAAATTTCCGTGTTCTTCGGAACATCGTCGTTCCGAACATCGGTGCGTCCGGTGATTATTTAAAATTCATCGCTCGCGCGAATACGAATTTGGAAGTCCGACTCACTAAGATGATTTTTATCCCGGGCAAATTAGTTGAACTCGACGACTAAAATGTTCGGGGTAAAATAATTTGAATCGCGTGAAATCATGCGCGAGGTTATAATCCAATTAATTCTTCAGCACGCGGTTTCGACGACAAAAATCGCGTATACGTTCGCATATTGTGTTTTGGCTAATTTCGGTCGAATCACGCCGAACAAATTATCAGTGCCGAAATCAGTTTAATTCGGCCTGTCGTTTCTTGCCCGATCCAAAACTTTGGATATAAATTACGGGTGCGAATTCATCTAATCCCATTTGTTCTTCAGCCCACACTGTAGGATAATCAAATCAGCTGTGTTTTGGTGACGGGTAAATTTTTATCTGAGTTCGACCAAACCAGTGTTGTCCTAAATATCGAATCGGATCTCGTCTGGTTTAATCCGTCTACATCTCGCTCCCGTGACGATACTGACATCGTCCCCGGAGGAATTCCGATTGCGATGTCGCATTCGGCTCGCACAGTTTAAAATTTATTTAATTCTAAAAGTGTCGAGCCTAGTGCCAATTTAAAATTAATCTAGACGAAATAAAATTGTCACTTAAGTATTTCGCTCGGTTCGAGCAATCTCTATAAATTTGGTAAAGCCACTACCAGGGACAGACTGTTTAAATAAACTGAACCCGAACTAATTGAAACCGGAAAATTGTTAGCCGATTCGGTGTCCTATTTCAAAGTCCCAGTAAATAATATGTTTAACCCAAGTGTCGTTTTAATTAGATTGTGTACATCTTGTCTAGACCCAAATATTCTGAAATTTCCATTTTACTTAAAGAAAATATCTTCCTTGGATATTTGTTTTGCCACCGTCTTGTTGCATGCATCCCTATCCGTTCGTCTCCCTCTCACGTTGCTCCTCTCTGAGTTGTGCACGTCGACCTCCCTTTCTAGCATTTGCACTCGCCTCGGCTTTTTCTCCAAGCCCAGCTTCCTCTTCCTAGCTGCGTCGAGTCACTGGAAAAAAAAATCTTGCCGCCGCCCAGTCTGTCGATCTCATCTCCCTGTGATTTTTTTCCTTCAACCGCCTTTATCCTTACCACCGCCCACGGTGTTGATATTTGCTGGTCACCATCCCTATCCTTCCACCGCATGGCGTCTATCTATATATGTACGGTGCCTGCTCCTTTATTCCATGGTGTACGCTTCGCTCATAGAGAATTGCTGGCTCATCTCTCCGTTGCGCTCTGTGCTCAGGCGCACGTTCCTTAGCCCACGGCCTTGGAGCCCGCCGGTGGCCATGCTCAGCTCCAGCTCTGTGCCGTGTTCATGGCTGTGCGCGTGCTCGCCGGTCATCCTAGCCCAGCCGTGCTTCTCTCCCTCTCTGCTCGCTGCGTGCGCCGCTCTTTGGGGCTCGCCGGACGTCGCTTCCTGGATGGGTTCCCTGCACTGCGCCCAGCTCTAGCACTCGGTGCCCCTCCCATGGTGTCCTAGCCGAACTCGCCCAGCCGAAGCCGCCCAGCTGGTTTCCTGCGCGCGGTACTCTCTCCGGCATCCAGTTTTCTCCGCGCCGAAGCTCCCTCCGCGCGCTGCCCAGCACCAGTTCCTCTATGGCCGCACGCACAAATCCCTGCTCGCCGGTGTGCTCTGGATTCAGCTATGGAGCATCCCCTGCGTCCCTCTCTATTCGCTGACCGAGCTCCATCTCCTTGCTGACCATGGCGCCCTGCTCTGCTCGCTAATGGAGTTAGACCCGTGTCATCATCATTCTTACCATGGGTGTCGACATCAATCGTCTCGACAACCACCACATCCACGACTCCACCGTTCCAATAATTTTGCCGCATCGCCTTTTAAATCCGAGTCCCCGTCCGTAGGATCGTCGTTGACCTCACAACTTCAGCTCGAGTTAATTACGGTAAGTTGATAAATTATTCAGAATAGTTCGATCGTTGAATAAATTAATGTGCTAGTACAATACTCATTAAGGTGCTCGATAAATTGCGTGAGTCACGAAACTCTCGTCGACTTTGCAGTTCTTGCGATTATCGAGCCAGATTCAGCTATGTCGAATTATTTCGCTATTTCGGTCACTTAGCTGAATTAGTGGACCAAGTAGAATTTTGGTAGGCATGTGTGATGATAAAATATTTTAATCATTTATAAAGATGTAGTATAATTTATAAGTCAAGGGATTAGTTCAAAATTTAATTAATTAACTGATAAGTTGTGATTAGGCTAATTGTATTTCATGTGTATAGTTTGTTGTTCGTGATGTTTGCGTTAGGTTCGAGAAGCGTAATTATTGCGTGTAGTCGTATATTAATAACTAGGGATTCCGTACGAAATTGTACAACGCCTCGCCGCTAGGTGTTTAAATTCGCCATCGCGTAACACTATTTAGGTTTGTAATATTTCCATCGATATGCATTCATGTGCATAATGCATTCCATTCAGGTACGTTAATTAATCGCGCGATGCAGAAGACGACCCAAGTCGACCCCAAGCACGGGCTACTCCACAGGATGATGCTGATGGACAAACCTGAAGATGATCGTCAAGCGGACGTCGTCTAACCAACACTAACATAGTGTTTATTCCAGGCAAGCCCCGGTGCATGCAACCCCTTCCTTGTGTTTTTAAATAATTTTTACACACTTTAAGTCTAGTGAAATGTGCATTAAGTTTATAGGAGTTGCTTGGAACCCTTTGATGCATTGCCTTCCTTGATATCCATACCTTTATAGATACTTCTGATGAAGTATCAAAATATGATTTACAAAATTTGCTTAGCCTTGCTTAGAGGTAAATCTTGTGGATAGAGGTTGTCCTTTGCGTTAATGCCTAGCTCAGGGGTTATCCTGAGGAAGGATGGCTTCTGCCTGCAAGAATATTTTCATTGGGAGCAATGGTGGGATCTTACTGCAAAGTTCCCTTTGATGCTCTTTTCATCCTAAGGAATACAAACAATCCTAAGGGTGGAAGTACTTAAATCGGGACTTGGGCTAGGAACAGGTGATGCTCCGCCCGGGTCAATTAAGGATTGGATGCGTATGTAGGCCTGATAGATCAAGGACTATCTTAACTGGCCACATGCCCTGGAAATGGGACAGGGTAAGCTTGAACCCGGCTATTCCATACGTGAAAAGACAACCGCGCACTAGGCGTGGGAGATGGTGGGAGTAGCGTGTGCCCTCCTGGCTAGAGGCTGGATGGAGGAGTACTGTGCTCCCGGGTAGCACGGACCGGTTCACGTTGTGGAGGATCTGTGGGAACGGTTGACATATGCAAGGGTTAAGTGCTACATATGTCGTGTGGTTAGAGATCCTCAGCTGAGTAAATCGATTCGGATCGCCGTTATATCCCCGGAGAGTGGAGACTTGATCACTGACCTGCAACCTAAGTCAGGATGTGAACCTCATGAATAAAAATGATGTTGTATTGATGAGATGGTGAAATTAGACCAGATGCAAATAGAGTCTATTAATATTTAATCTGGCGTTAAAATATTGAAAGTAAGGACTCACTTTAGTAAGCTATTTCTGCAAAAGTATCTAAGTTGATTCTTGCTAAAGCCTCTCCTTGATTCCCAAATCCAGCATACCCTTGAGAGTCTTTTCTTTAGTCGGGTAAGTCTTGCTGAGTAATTCCATACTCAGGGTTTTATTCCCTGTTGTTTTTCAGGTTCTAACTTTGTGCTGCTTTTGATGGTGTTAAGTGCCGGTGGGCTCGGCCTTCTTATATAAGTATAACCCGTCTTTATCTTCTTACTGAGGATGGTCATTTGAGCTAGCATATATTTCAAACTTTGTAATACCCAAAGTTATATAAAAGTTGATCTCGTTATGTGTTGTGCCATCCACACATTATTAACTCATGGAAATAATCACATTTAAAAAAAAAATTAATTAAATAAGACACTTCAATAAAATATGCATCATATTGGGATTTTTGTTTGTGCATCTGAAGGTAAAAGTTGGAACTCAAAATTGAAATTTATTTGAAGTTAAAATAGAAATTAGAAAGTCAAATGAACAAATAAATGGGAAAGGAAGAGTTCATGAAACCCTTTTAATCTTCCCATAAATAAAAGGGAAGAGAATGAATCATAATATTTTAAAACACTAAAGTTATATTCATATTAAAGAATATTTGGCCCTTGGAATTTGAAGCTCAAAACAGGGATTTAAATTTGGTTTGAACACTTGAATTTGAAATAGAAAAGAAAAAAAAAGAGAAAAGAAAACCCGCTGTTGGGCCACTAGCCTCACTTTCGGCCCACCCGCCGAATCGCCCCACGCGGCCCACTCTGCTAACGCATCCGCGCGCGGCGTCTGTGCCGCTGACACCATGGCCCCTCCTGCCAGGGCCTCTCTCCCCTCGTCGTGCGCCACTGGAAGACTGGGCCCGATCGTCAGCTGCTTCTCCAACGCCTGGCCATCCTCGCGCGGATCTCGCTTCGTGGAAGACGCTAACAAACCAAACGCGCCGACGCAGCCGCGACTCCGAAATCCGCGCTGTGATCGCGACCGGTTCCTCAGCTGCGCCCGCACGACCCGATCTCCCATATAACCGGGCCACCTTCGACACCGCTGTTTCCTCTCTTCGTAGCCGCGCGGAACGACAAAAGCTGAGGGGTGAAATTGGAAGCGGGCGGCCGCGGTCGATTCGGACATCTGGGCGGTGCCGAGCTCGCGGAACCAGGCCAGGGGCATCTCCGGGACGTCTGGGTGCTGGGGCGACCACCAATTTGGCGTGGGTGGCCATCGCGATCGAAGAATTCGTCGCCGGAATCATCGCTTCGCCGCAAAAGCACCCTGCGCCGTGTGCAGCATCGCCGGGGCCAGACAGTCTGCGCAACGACCACCGGTAAGATTCGGGTGCTCAGTGCTTCCCTTCTTCCCGTATTTGTTCTCTGCCGAGTCAGGCTCGCGATTACCCAAACCGTAGATCGAATTTACTCACCGGAGCTCTACATCGCCTCGGACCCGCCTACTTGCGTGGTCAGCTCTGCCCTTTGCCTCTCGCCTACTAATAGACCTCGGATTGCATTCGCCATGTCCTCCTCCACGTGTTGACCCAATGAATCGAGGTTTGGGGCAGTGCTTGGTAGAGCGTATCGCTCGGCAATGGCTCCGCCGCTTGGAATTTGTCCGCCGCCGTGGAACTCGCCCGCGCTACCTCTCGTGATCCCACCAGTGGGTATGGGAGCTTCGATTAGAGGCGAGGATGGCACACGGTGCTTCGCTTGATGGGATTGCCGACCGAGGAAACCGCGATTTCACGCCGAAGTTGGTGCTCCGCCGTGGGTTCCGCTCGCACCGTGGACTGAGCCCTGTGCTCGACTACCGTAGAAATTAGTTGGGGGCTTGAGTTCGTCACATCGTCGATTGGGCGGGGAGCAACGGAATTAGGAAATGAAGGTCCGGATGGCCGGAATCGCAGCGCGCCGGTAGAGCGCCGTCGCGGGCCTCTGCTCCACCTCCCCTAGTCGTCGGAGGTTGAAGAGCGTTCACGTGCCGTCGGATCCTTAGGGAGCGGTCTGGATTAGAGTACAGCTTACCTCTTCGCGAGGTTGGATCTGGATCGTCGTTTCGTTCATGTGCGGTGGTGATCTGATCGCGACGTGGCCGTCCCTCAACCGCCCGTTCCGGATCTAGCGATCGGGAGGAATTACAGCTACATAGCGCATGCACTTCTAATCTGGGCCCTCGGTTGGGAATCGAACGGCTAGGATCGCACCGTACCCCTTCGCGGGTTATTTTTGCTAAAGAACCCCTGAACTTCATAGGAATCAACCCGCCGTCCGGTATGGACTGTAGTATGAGTCTGTGGCATCTTACCCCGAACCCCCTGCGTTTCACATTAATTGAGGCCCAGTCCAGAGCTTATTTAAACTGTACAAATGAATTAGAAATTGAATATTTAATAGAAAAATAATTGCTAGAACTTCAATAATTCATAGAAAATTCATACTAACTCCAAATTAGTCCATTCCAGTTCCTAAAATTTTGTAATTTTATTCTTTATCACCTAGATCCTCTGTTATGTCATAAAAACAGTAATAAATTTATTTATCACTTAATCCTATTTAAAGCACATAAAACCTTTGAAAATGCATAACTTGAAATCTATAGCTCAGAAAATTATGATTCCAGTTCCTAGGTTTCTATTTTAGTATGTAGAATATCTCTGTGTATTTTGTTTACATGCTTGGTGTAATGTTAATTTTTCCCTGCATATTGTGTTGTTTGTATTGTGGCGAGTAGAAGAGCCCGTTGCTGAGGATACTGGTGAACAGCAGGTTGAAGTAGCTGAGCAGGAGCTCATTGCAGGCAAGTTGTGCCCTTGACCACTTTTTACCCAATAATGTTCTTTAATATCACTTATCCATGCATAGGCTAATTTTGGTGGGACCCAATAGGTCACCCTAGATTGTTTATCTCATTACCTTGTTTACCCCTGAATCACTTGGGTAGTTTGCTATTGCTTTATATGGTTTTGGGATAATCATTTATTACCTCTATGTTCCAATTCTTGTTGTTATTCTGTTTATGTTCATGTTGATATCATTAATGTTAATTGGAACATAGAGCTTAACTTGAGAACCACGTGCCACCACAAGGGAGGAATGGGACCCCTTGGCTGACTAATTAGGAAAGCTAGTGGAAGACTACCTTACCCGAAAGGGGCAAGGGCAGTAGGGGAGAGGTCAGTGCAGGGGGGTCCCTGGTTGGTTTTGCTGCGATGGCGGTCAGCCAGGAACCCTGTACTGGATCTTCCTATAAACTGTAGCGGGTTTTCGGAAGCTAGTGGAACTTTGTAAAAGCCTCGTAGTGTTGCCCTGCCGCGCTTCCTCGGTAGAGGTGTATGGGATTCGCGACCCCTTGGCAGATGGGTAACATGACTTGTGGGTAAAGGGTACAACCTCTGCAGAGTGTAAAACTGGTATACTAGCCGAGCTCACGGTCATGAGCAGCTCAGGACTCTCTGATGTTTAAATTATGGAACTTAAATTCAATTTTGTCATTTGCATTGCATGGGTTTTGTTATTAATTTTGTTCTATTACTTTTATTATGGTTTGGTATTTACTTACACTTAGTAACCGCTAATAAAATTTTGACCAACTACTTAAAAGCAATGCTCAGCTTTAACCCCTGTCATTGATTAAGCCTTACACTTCACATGAACTCACACCTTTGTGAGTTTATGTCCACTGGTTCCCCACAACTTGTTGAGCTATGATCATGTGTGAGCTCACCCTTGCTGTCTCACACCCCCCCACAGGAGAAGATCAGGTGGTTCAGGAGGAGCCGCCTAACACTGAGGAGTTTGATCTGATCTAGGTGGCGTTTCCCAGTCGACATTGGCGCCGACGATCCTTAGTTTATTTTATCTTTATTATTTCATTTTGTAATAAGTCTTCCACTATGTAATAAATACTCTGATGTTAATGACATTTATCTCTATACACTCTGTTATTATATATGTTGTCTTCTTGGCGCATGTATGAGATGCACCCGGCTTTGTTCTTTAAAACCGGGTGTTACAAACTTATACTTTTGTAATCACTCCGATAAAATAATATAAAATTTTTGTAACTTGTAAAATTTGGTAATAAGATTTCCGCTGCAAAAATATTGGTGTGTGTGATTTGTGTTACTTAATCCCGCGGTTCTAGTTGTAAGTGGTTTATCCGGTGTCCTTGGGGCAATCGGACGGATCCTGTTAAGTTATCTAGTGCACATGCATGGCCGTCTGAGGTCTTTGAGACAAGGACAGGTGCATGTGGGCCCGATAACTTGGAGGTTCTGCCACAGCTGGTATCAGAGCAGGATTAAGTATATACTGTCACATACGTATTTTTAAAACAAAAGTTTTGGTTTTGCAAAACCTATTTTCAACTAAACACATTGTTTGGTTTTGAAAAACAGTTTTGAAAAACTATAATGCTAGCGACATCCTCTGTTAAGCCCTAAATTAAGGACTATCAGGTGGCTTATTTGAAAACCATAACCCACAACCGGGGGTATTGCATACATGTGTATTGTTATTTTTAAGGCCATTTAGTTTTGAATGGATCGACGCTCAGGTAAGGTGAGATGTGAGAGCATGATCGAACAAACGTCGGTCTAGGGAAGAGTGTAAAAAGCGCTTGATTATATACATGTTACACATATGTATATATGAAGGCTGCGATGTGGAGTATTTACTTTTCTGGGAATTCAGTACCCCATGGATGTGTATGGGTATACAGACATGGGAATACTGAGAAGTGTAATGTACTTGTAACGACGCACCTACGCTCAGGTAAGAAGGTGAGTTACCATAATGAGTTGCCCTATGGTTAAAGTGTGGCAACGGCGCCTATGCGTGGCTCGGCGCTTAATGATGAGCTGGCCTCCATATAGCAATATATGGAGTATAAACTGTGATAAACTGTCATGTGTGAATTGCATCATTGGGTAATGGGCTGTAATGAATTTTCTGCAGGTACACTAACCTCGAAAACGTATGTGTAGCTGACGACTAGCAAAATACCGTGAGAGTCGTTAGTATGCCACCGATATAGAACGTTATTGCCACATTATGTTGGCAAAATCAGTGAGGACGTATAGGACGAGCATGCATCCTGATTGTTGCATCATGTTTGTCGCCTATACACCCAAAATGCTTCTCTCATCTTTATTCCAGTAACCATTGATTGTGGATAATGTGGTGCAAGGTAGTATTATGAACTTCTGTGAAATAGCTGTCTTCCATTCGTTAGGTAATCTATTTAGGTGTTATAGGTGTTTGCTCTTGTACTTGATGTGCCGATAGAAGGTTAGAGACTCGTTTACCTAAACCCAAAATTAGACCATGTTCTTAACTGGTGAACTATGACCTAAGGTTGATTTTTTTTTCCGTTATCCCTCCATGACCAAAAACATAAAAATAAATACTTAGATAATTTATGTGTTGGACATAAAATGTACCTAAGCTTAAAACAAGGATTTCAAGTCACGTCTCCTTCTAGAACCATTCCTTTGTTCAGTTGATGCCTTGGTTTCCTCATGTTTATCGACGACGTATCAACTTAATCCTTGACCTTGTGATCCCTACGATGGGCATAGAAATATACTTGGGGCTGAAGTAACAGTCTCCCATCATACTCCTTTTATCAAGTTTAGGTTATGGCCATGTCTTGTTCATTTCCTTGGGCCATAATCTATTTGGCTCTCTACTTGTAACCATTCTTATGGGTGGAGTCTCTTTTGTATATTGTCATCCTTGCCCAGTCTAATTGTGTTGTGTGAGATTTCTTATTGGTTATGTCTCATAATGGTGTTATGACTAGAACCGATGGTGCAGTGACGAAACCGAGGGCCTCCTGTGAATGTACACACATGGTTGCGCTACTTGGCACGCGCTGGTATCACGGTTAGTAGTTGTAATCCATTATGAGACTATATCAATGTGTTATCTTGGCACAATCTAGTTTTGCTACGTGAGATTCTTTATTGGTGCTAGTTCGGTGATGGTGTCATGATTAAGGACTTATGGTGCCGCAGCGAGACTGAGAGCCTCCTGTGAATGCGCACATAGGATTGTGCTACTCGACGCATGCTGGTATCAAGGTCTCTAGTCATGATCCATTGTGGAACTACACTGATGTGTTATCTTCCGTAAACTACTTCCTTGAAACAATTTCTATGTTGTTTGTCAAGTGATCAAGCAACATCTATCATCTCCGTTGGATTAAAAGGGCATATCCCTTTCATGTGTGGTCTCTTTTCCCTTGACTTTGATAGTGACTGCACGCATACAAGTTCCCTTTACGTCCTTTGTGTAAAGGTGAATCCTTGGAGCTTTTTAGTGTTGGAAAACCACTGATTAGCTCTCAAAATGGAGATTGGATTTCCCCTGCTGTTGAGATATAGGAGTTTGTTCATTCGTTCTCTTATTTAATCCATCTATTCCCTGACCAAATGGATTTCTACCCAAGTGCATGATCTCCGGTTAGCCAAAGTAAACTCTCGACCGTTGGCTTACAGATGGTACTGAGAGGACTTGCTCAATGTCAAAAGTAGTTCAACAAGTTGGTTTTACTAACTTGTAACTGCCCAATGAACAAAGGTTGAGTTTAGAGATCGTTTTATCAAGTTGTCTAAACTCACTTTTGTACAACCCCTCTTAAGGAAGTGTTTATAAAAAAATCAAGTTAAATCGACTGATAACCACCTAATGATCGCTCTAGTCATGCCTCGAACGCCTCACGTGTGCTTTTCCAGCATGTGTGATCAAGTCGAGCCATGCCCAGTGATTGATAAAATGGATTGGTTACGAAGGCAGTATCTGCCTATCCCTTCGCTGGTGATTTTGCGAGTCTATCATTTTCTTGGACTTGGATTTTCTAGCTAGCCACGAGTTAAATGTGATGTTATTCGACATTCACACCCGTCTCGTGTGCTGTGAACTTACCGTGACCACTTGTTGGTAAACCTCTTTCTGTGTGTTTTACCCAAGAGGTTGCATCTGGTTCTGTGTGGGTGAAATCACGTATTAGTCGCTCGCTCAACAGACTCAGATGGTATAGTGTCATCAGAAAAAGCAAACTGCACACATGGAACCTTATGTGTTCCTCTGGCAGACATCGTCTCTACTGGTGGACATCTCTAAATTAGCCTAAGGCGATACATGTTATGTCCACTAGAGAAACGACATCCTGAGACACTCGTCTTTATTTGAAAATGTCTCACGACTATCGCTGATATGGACATGGGTTACATGCTTCTCTACTCTTAGAAGTTTATCGTTCCGAATCTCGGGACGAGATTCTTTTAAGGGGGGAGGGCTGTAACACCCCTGGTGTTTATATTCCGCTCGACAACGAGTATGGATTTAAGCACGTAATATCAGTAGATAAAACAGATGCTAAAATTGTAATCATTTTCGTCTATCGCGATTTTAATATCGCATCTGTTTCGTTTGTCGCGAGTGCGACATTGTTTTTATTTTTATTAATCCAGGCTCTTCCAAAATTTCCGTGTTTTTCGGAACATCGTCGTTCCGAACATCGGTGCGTCCGGTGATTATTTAAAATTCATCGCTCGCGCGAATACGAATTTGGAAGTCCGACTCACTAAGATGATTTTTATCCCGGGTAAATTAGTTGAACTCGACGACTAAAATGTTCGGGGTAAAATAATTTGAATCGCGCGAAATCATGCGCGAGGTTATAATCCAATTAATTCTTCAGCACGCGGTTTCGACGACAAAAATCGCGTATACGTTCGCATATTGTGTTTCGGCTAATTTCGGTCGAATCACGCCGAACAAATTATCAATGCCGAAATCAGTTTAATTCGGCCTGTCGTTTCTTGCCCGATCCAAAACTTTGGATATAAATTACGGGTGCGAATTCATCTAATCCCATTTGTTCTTCAGCCCACACTGTAGGATAATCAAATCAGCTGTGTTTTGGTGACGGGTAAATTTTTATCTGAGTTCGACCAAACCAGTGTTGTCCTAAATATCGAATCGGATCTCGTCTGGTTTAATCCGTCTACATCTCGCTCCCGTGACGATACTGACATCGTCCCCGGAGGAATTCCGATTGCGATGTCGCATTCGGCTCGCACAGTTTAAAATTTATTTAATTCTAAAAGTGTCGAGCCTAGTGCCAATTTAAAATTAATCTAGACGAAATAAAATTGTCACTTAAGTATTTCGCTCGGTTCGAGCAATCTCTATAAATTTGGTAAAGCCACTACCAGGGACAGACTGTTTAAATAAACTGAACCCGAACTAATTGAAACCGGAAAAATTGTTAGCCGATTCGGTGTCCTATTTCAAAGTCCCAGTAAATAATATGTTTAACCCAAGTGTCGTTTTAATTAGATTGTGTACATCTTGTCTAGACCCAAATTCAAATATTCTGAAATTTCCATTTTACTTAAAGAAAATATCTTCCTTAGATATTTGTTTTGCCACCGTCTTGTTGCATGCATCCCTATCCGTTCGTCTCCCTCTCACGTTGCTCCTCTCTGAGCTGTGCACGTCGACCTCCCTTTCTAGCATTTGCACTCGCCTCGGCTTTTTCTCCAAGCCCAGCTTCCTCTTCCTAGCTGCGTCGAGTCACTGGAAAAAAAAATCTTGCCGCCGCCCAGTCTGTCGATCTCATCTCCCTGTGATTTTTTTCCTTCAGCCGCCTTTATCCTTACCACCGCCCACGGCATTGATATTTGCTGGTCACCATCCCTATCCTTCCACCGCATGGCGTCTATCTATATATGTACGGTGCCTGCTCCTTTATTCCATGGTGTACGCTTCGCTCATAGAGAATTGCTGGCTCATCTCTCCGTTGCGCTCTGTGCTCAGGCGCACGTTCCTTAGCCCACGGCCTTGGAGCCCGCCGGTGGCCATGCTCAGCTCCAGCTCTGTGCCGTGTTCATGGCTGCGCGCGTGCTCGCCGGTCATCCCAGCCCAGCCGTGCTTCTCTCCCTCTCTGCTCGCTGCGTGCGCTGCTCTTTGGGGCTCGCCGGGCGTCGCTTCCTGGATGGGTTCCCTGCACTGCGCCCAGCTCTAGCACTCGGTGCCCCTCCCACGGTGTCCTAGCCGAACTCGTCCAGCCGAAGCCGCCCAGCTGGTTTCCTGCGCGCGGTACTCTCTCCGGCGTCCAGTTTTCTCCGCGCCGAAGCTCCCTCTGCGCGCTGCCCAGCACCAGTTCCTCTGTGGCCGCACGCACAAATCCCTGCTCGCCGGTGTGCTCTGGATTCAGCTATAGAGCATCCCCTGCGTCCCTCTCTATTCGCTGACCGAGCTCCATCTCCTTGCTGACCATGGCGCCCTGCTCTGCTCGCTAATGGAGTTAGACCCGTGTCATCATCATTCTTACCATGGGTGTCGACATCAATCGTCTCGACAACCACCACATCCACGACTCCACCATTCCAATAATTTTGCCGCATCGCCTTTTAAATCCGAGTCCCCGTCCGTAGGATCGTCGTTGACCTCACAACTTCAGCTCGAGTTAATTACGGTAAGTTGATAAATTATTCAGAATAGTTCGATCGTTGAATAAATTAATGTGCTAGTACAATACTCATTAAGGTGCTCGATAAATTGCGTGAGTCACGAAACTCTCGTCGACTTTGCAGTTCTTGCGATTATCGAGCCAGATTCAGCTATGTCGAATTATTTCGCTATTTCGGTCACTTAGCTGAATTAGTGGACCAAGTAGAATTTTGGTAGGCATGTGTGATGATAAAATATTTTAATCATTTATAAAGATGTAGTATAATTTATAAGTCAAGGGATTAGTTCAAAATTTAATTAATTAACTGATAAGTTGTGATTAGGCTAATTGTATTTCATGTGTATAGTTTGTTGTTCGTGATGTTTGCGTTAGGTTCGAGAAGCGTAATTATTGCGTGTAGTCGTATATTAATAACTAGGGATTCCGTACGAAATTGTACAACGCCTCGCCGCTAGGTGTTTAAATTCGCCATCGCGTAACACTATTTAGGTTTGTAATATTTCCATCGATATGCATTCATGTGCATAATGCATTCCATTCAGGTACGTTAATTAATCGCGCGATGCAGAAGACGACCCAAGTCGACCCCAAGCACGGGCTACTCCACAGGATGATGCTGATGGACAAACCTGAAGATGATCGTCAAGCGGACGTCGTCTAACCAACACTAACATAGTGTTTATTCCAGGCAAGCCCCGGTGCATGCAACCCCTTCCTTGTGTTTTTAAATAATTTTTACACACTTTAAGTCTAGTGAAATGTGCATTAAGTTTATAGGAGTTGCTTGGAACCCTTTGATGCATTGCCTTCCTTGATATCCATACCTTTATAGATACTTCTGATGAAGTATCAAAATATGATTTACAAAATTTGCTTAGCCTTGCTTAGAGGTAAATCTTGTGGATAGAGGTTGTCCTTTGCGTTAATGCCTAGCTCAGGGGTTATCCTGAGGAAGGATGGCTTCTGCCTGCAAGAATATTTTCATTGGGAGCAATGGTGGGATCTTACTGCAAAGTTCCCTTTGATGCTCTTTTCATCCTAAGGAATACAAACAATCCTAAGGGTGGAAGTACTTAAATCGGGACTTGGGCTAGGAACAGGTGATGCTCCGCCCGGGTCAATTAAGGATTGGATGCGTATGTAGGCCTGATAGATCAAGGACTATCTTAACTGGCCACATGCCCTGGAAATGGGACAGGGTAAGCTTGAACCCGGCTATTCCATACGTGAAAAGACAACCGCGCACTGGGCGTGGGAGATGGTGGGAGTAGCGTGTGCCCTCCTGGCTAGAGGCTGGATGGAGGAGTACTGTGCTCCCGGGTAGCGCGGACCGGTTCACGTTGTGGAGGATCTGTGGGAACGGTTGACATATGCAAGGGTTAAGTGCTACATATGTCGTGTGGTTAGAGATCCTCAGCTGAGTAAATCGATTCGGATCGCCGTTATATCCTCGGAGAGTGGAGACTTGATCACTGACCTGCAACCTAAGTCAGGATGTGAACCTCATGAATAAAAATGATGTTGTATTGATGAGATGGTGAAATTAGACCAGATGCAAATAGAGTCTATTAATATTTAATCTGGCGTTAAAATATTGAAAGTAAGGACTCACTTTAGTAAGCTATTTCTGCAAAAGTATCTAAGTTGATTCTTGCTAAAGCCTCTCCTTGATTCCCAAATCCAGCATACCCTTGAGAGTCTTTTCTTTAGTCGGGTAAGTCTTGCTGAGTAATTCCATACTCAGGGTTTTATTCCCTGTTGTTTTTCAGGTTCTAACTTTGTGCTGCTTTTGATGGTGTTAAGTGCCGGTGGGCTCGGCCTTCTTATATAAGTATAACCCGTCTTTATCTTCTTACTGAGGATGGTCATTTGAGCTAGCATATATTTCAAACTTATACTTTTGTAATCACTCCGATAAAATAATATAAAATTTTTGTAACTTGTAAAATTTGGTAATAAGATTTCCGCTGCAAAAATATTGGTGTGTGTGATTTGTGTTACTTAATCCCGCGGTTCTGGTTGTAAGTGGTTTATCCGGTGTCCTTGGGGCAATCGGACGGATCCTGTTAAGTTATCTAGTGCACATGCATGGCCGTCTGAGGTCTTTGAGACAAGGACAGGTGCATGTGGGCCCGATAACTTGGAGGTTCTGCCACAAATGAGAAACCCAAATAGGCGAAAACTCATACAAAGAAAAGAGTACAACATGATGTACATACAAGTTCTTTCGATCAAAAGGGAAACTCCCCTTGATCTTTACAAAACACTAAGTCATCCCATACCTACTCTAAAACACATTTAAAATGTGGAGTAAGGTAGAGACTTAGTTCGTAACTTGTTTTTCATCTAAACAACACAAAGTAATATTATCTCCATAGATAATAAGGTCAATGATATAAAATCATGACCACCACATACCTTCAGTATGTAGTATATCATTCTGTACAATCCCATGAAGTGTGCTATAAAATGATTAGTGTAAGTGACCATTAATCGTTGTTGATCAACATTTATCAAACAGGAGGTCCAACTTACCAGAAGTATGTCATTGATCTTGTACCTAGGGACCTTTATAGATATCCAAGATCAGTATATCCAACTGTAACCAGATCATGAGTACTCATATAGAACATAACTCGATCTCATGTGATGTTAGCTAGCAAATCATTGCAAAGCAATATCCCGTCGGATGCTCTTGCAATATACAATAGCACATCTCATGATTCGAAAGAATCAAATAACAATGATTCTCTCATATTGAATTTCTTCAATATATGTTGGATATAGACAACTTTGTATCCAAGATACTCAAGATAGTTTACTTTGAATTGAAAATCTCTTTCAATTCATATCCTCTATCTCGAACTCCGTCGATAAGGAATGTATATTTAGAAATATGTTGTACATATTTACACTAAACATACCCTTCTTCGTGTATCCCTTCAGAACGAAGGATTCACTAAGTCAAATGTACTATATTTGACTAGGATGCTCTAAGTCACATAGACTTTCCAAGTATTGCAAATTTGTGATTAGTGATTATGTATTTGGAATCCTTCAAGATTCCACAAATACCATAATCCAGTGACCACATATGCACATGTTGTCACTACATCTATCAACTGCATAGATAGATGATTTACTGCCCATAATATTGTATCGGAATTTTACTACTCATAGTAGATGAGAATTTATAGCATTAAAATAATGCTTGGGTTTGCGTATAAACCCAGTTGCTACTAGCCATGCTTTCTCACCACCTCATTGTTTACAAGTCCATGAAAACAATCATGTATCCAAAGTAAGATACCTTGAAGTGGAAATAATTCAACACTTCTCTGGTGAGCAAGGCTATCTGTGCAACATTGTATCACTCAACAAGATCCAGTTTGAGCATACTCATGCTCTGCTATGGCCATAGTCCTTTGGATCAATTGGAGTGCATATACAATTGCTGAGATGTATGTGTCGACACTTGTAGCTTTCAAATAACACAATTCTCTAGTTGACATGAAGTCATTTTCTTATGCACCCTTATGATTCGTCGTGAAATCCCAAAACGAGAATCAAGGGCTTCCAATAACCTAGCCTCATCAATGCGCACTGAGCTAGGTTGTGAATGTCTTCCATTCACATGATAATCCATATCCTCTAGGTGTCCACCAATACTAGGTTGGTTACCAACGAATAGATGGTCTGTATTTACTATCTCAGAAGGTCTAGCCTTCATTAGCTTGCAAGCATCTTAATCCTAGGATTTGTGACCATACTTCTCCCCCTCTTATTTACAACATCATTGTAATAGGGAGTTTAGTGGTGTTCCATTTAACCACTCTCTCTAGCACTTCCACATTGGATTAATTTGAGTGACACCTCATAGTAAATGCACAAGGCAGTCAATTTGCAACTTCTTGCAAATCATTCGAACCCAAAGGTTCAGTTTTAGTACGTGATCCTGAGCCTGAATGCTTACTGCATTCATTATAATTTCCTGGCATTCTTTTTGGTACTTGAAATCTCCCCCTAATGCCTGGAAAAGCTCATGATTCAAGCAAGCGTACGGATCGTAAATAGATTCTCAAGAAGAGATTCTAAAACTTAATGATCGACGGAGAATAAATTCTC
The DNA here is from genome assembly GCA_029449295.1 of Zea luxurians. Taxonomy (NCBI): domain Eukaryota; kingdom Viridiplantae; phylum Streptophyta; class Magnoliopsida; order Poales; family Poaceae; genus Zea; species Zea luxurians. The sequence continues at coordinate 72,707,973 of JAOPSE010000008.1, forward strand.
ACATAGATCCCCAGCTTTCTGTGTGCCCATACATGTACGCTGCGGTGGTGAGATTGGGAACATACCCAATGTACGCATGGGAAATCTTTCATGGATTCCCATGTACTAAAAACCATAGAGGAACTTGTACATGCAGTACATGCAGTTAATCACAAGTCAGGAGCGTGCAAAACTTCCTGACCCCAACCATAACCAGTTGGAAATGACAATTCATTACTGATGGTCATCAATGATATGAAATTTTCGAATCTATCATAGATTCGTCATATCCATTATGGATATCATTTTGAATACCAAGACAAATAGTTCAATAGTTTGTAGGCTAATGTGCTCAAGCTTGAGACATTATTACTTTATGGTTATGTGTTGTCCGAAGGACACACTTTAGGTCATCATATAGATGCACCAAAGAAACCATATAAAGCCTGCAATGTCCATACCATCTTAGTAGTGGACCACACTTGTTCTTTTGAAACAATTCAAAGAACTGAGCCAATTCAGATCAGATTTTAAGATAAGAGGGACTTAAAATCTCATTCCCAATGATACTCATCAAGTATCTATATTATGGGAAAACATGACCAATAGAATTGTCCATAACTTTTCATTTCATCCCAATAATGGAATTACAAATTCAGTCTTACCCAACATGGTAAGTATCATCATATGAAAAGTTATAACAAATGCAACACATTATACGGGAGGATGTATATAGAATACAATCCATAAGAAATGTTTCCGAGAAACACATGCAATATCCATCACTGTCAATTTGTGTTTCCACATGATAGAAATTATATAGATATCTCTATAATTTGGTAAGATAAAACTAGGATATATAAACACATCCTTGATACCTCAATTACCAAAAGGGGACATGATAATAACATATCATGATATCGCATGAAGCGATTGTCAAAATATTCTTTCCTCTTTCCAAAGGAATATGAGAATATTTTGTTTCCCCATATATAGAGTTTGTGGTTTAATTCTCCATATTGCATGTTTCTTCCTCAATTAGAAGAATCCCCGTACAAGTTTGCACAACTCAAATCAATGAATGTTCAACTCCCTTGATGAGTTGGTTCAACTCTAATCGACGAGCTCGTTCAACTCAAATCACATGAGTGTGTTCAACTCACATCGCATGAGTTGAACCTATCACAACATCAATTATGAGATTATACCAAATCTCATGCATCATTTAAATAGTACTCAAAAGCAAATCATCTAACGAAGTGGTCTTCTCTTAGAAAAAAGAAGTGTTGTTACATGATTAGTCCAAATCACGATTTACACAACTAACCACTATTATCATGTCAGATGGAAGATTGAAGTACATTTCATATCTTAGCTTTCATGAGTAGTATGCATCTATTGGAATTTCATATACAAGAATAGATGCCTGGGCATACAACACTATATCACGTTGTCGGGGACCATAATTAGGGGTACCCTCAAGACGCCTAATTCTCAGCTGGTAACCCCCATCAGCATAAAGCTGCAGAGGCCTGATGGGTGCGATTAAGTCAGGGATCAGTCCATACGAGCGACTCGATCACGCCTCGCCCGAGCCTAGCCTCGGGCAAGGGCAGCCGACCCTGAGGTGTTTCCGTCTCGCCCGCGGCCCCCTTTTTTTACGGCAGACGCATCTCCGGCTCGCCCAAGGCCTTGCCTTCGTTAAGAAGCAACCCTGACTAAATCGCCGCGCCGACCGACCAAGTCACAGGGGCATTTAACGCAAAGGTAGCCTGGCACCTTTATCCTGACACGCGCCCCCTGGCATAGCCGAAGTGACCGTCGTCACTTCGCCGCTCCACTGACCGGTCTGACAAAAGGACAGCACCGCCTGCGCCGTCCCGACTGCGGTGCCACTTGACAGAGTGAGACTGACAGGCAGCCAGGCCTTGCCAAAGGCGCCATAGGAAGCTCCGCCCGACCCAGGGCTCGGACTCGGGCTAAGGCCCCGGAAGACGGCGAACTCCGCTCCGCCCGACCCAGGGCTCGGACTCGGGCTAAGGCCCCGGAAGACGGCGAACTCCGCTCCGCCCGACCCAGGGCTCGGACTCGGGCTAAGGCCCCGGAAGACGGCGAACTCCGCTCCGCCCGACCCAGGGCTCGGACTCGGGCTAAGGCCCCGGAAGACGGTGAACTCCGCTTCGCCCGACCCAGGGCTCGGACTCGGGCTAAGGCCCCGGAAGACGGCGAACTCCGCTCCGCCCGACCCAGGGCTCGGACTCGGGCTAAGGCCCCGGAAGACGGCGAACTCCGCTTCGCCCGACCCCTGGGGTCGGACTCCGCCCTGGCCTCTGCCGAACGACCTCCGCCTCGCCCGACCCAGGAGCTCGGGCTCGACCTCGGCCATGGAAGACAGACTCGACCTCGGCCTCGGAGGAGCCTCCACGTCGCCCGACCTAGGGCACAAGTCCGCCACGTCAACAAGAAGCGCCATCATCACCCTACCCCGAGCCGACTTGGGCCGCAGAGAACCAGACCGACGTCCCATCTGGCTAGCTCCGCCAGATAGGCAATGATGGCGCCCCGCTAGACCCATGACGACGGCGGCTCTCAGCTCCCTTACGGAAGCAGGGGGACGTCAGCAAGAGCCCAACTGTTCCGACAGCTGTCCCTCCACCAGGCTCCGTTACTCCTCCGACAGCCACGACACCACACCAGCTGGGTGCCAAGTTCTCTCCGGCTGCCACATTGGCATGTACCTAGGGCGCTAGCTCTCCCCCGCTAGACACGTAGCACTCTGCTGCACCCCCATTGTACACCTGGATCCTCTCCTTACGCCTATAAAAGGAAGGACCAGGGCCTTCTTAGAGAAGGTTGGCCCCGCGGGAACGAGGGCAGGGGCAGGCGCTCTCTTGGGGCCGCTCGCTTCCCTCACCCGCGTGGACGCTTGTAACCCCCTACTGCAAGCGCACCCGACCTGGGCGCGGGACGAACACGAAGGCCGTGGGATCTCCACCTCCCTCACGACTCGGCTCCGGCCACCTCGCTCTCCCCCCTTCGCGCTCGCCCACGCGCTCGACCCATCTGGGCTGGGGCACGCGGCACACTCACTCGTCGGCTTAGGGACCCCCCCGGTCTCGAAACGCCGACACACGTATAGTGTAATGACAACAGAGTTTGTCATACTCATTGCCCTTCCCTTTTTAATGTGCTTATATATTTGCTTTCAAGAAAAATATATGAATACAAAGTGTTAGTCTACAACATAATGTAGACACATACACATAAGTCCACAAGTCTTATGATTTTCTTTGCTATTCATTTTGGGCTTGGACATCAAGCCACAAAAGCACATTTGTTCTTTTCATAAGAACAATAAGAGAAAGAGAGCATCCCACTTCCTCCAAAGTGAAGAAGTGAGTCCCAATATTATGCAAAAATGATTTTGGAATCATATGAACATATCCATTGAACATTGAGGATAATTAAGCCCATTAGGCGAGTTCATCAAACTCTATTAAATAATTATCCTCCAAATGGCTTAACCATTTTCTAGTGTTGTAATATGCCACAAAATATATCATATCTTTATAGTTTGGAGAATTCTAGGTACCACATAAAGTGTACTAGAGGATTTTTTGAAAATTGGTGGACACAACATAGATAATCTCCATGTAATGAAACAATGGAGTAGATCTCCCAGTAGTGGGCAAAACTTTTGCTGCCTGAAAGCATGGCCTCTAGGCTGATATATTCAAAGAACATACCGCAGCCAATGCTTAGGACTTCACTACCCTGTGCTTGACCAAAATTTCAAAAATAAAATGGAAATCACCATAAAGGTGAATAACCAACATCACATCTCCAACATATCTACTTAGGAGAACACATAGGTAATCATCATGATCATAAGATGTAGACCTCTTACTGATGGACAAATAACATTTTGCTGTCTAAAAGCTTGATCCTAGGGCAAATAAATTTCAAGAACTTATTGCAGCCAAAGCCTAGATCTCCATCATGTGTTAAATAATCCCAAGTTCAAGATATGCATCATATTTTGCAAGAATTCTTCGTTTAATTATGTAGTACTTAATTAAAAGAATTCTTTTAGCAGGCAGCATGACTGCAGCGTCCAGCCTGGCTCCATAGCCCGCGATGCCTGCATGGTCCGTGATCTTTTTGGGTAGCACGTATAGGTAATCATCTCGAAAGATGTAGACCTCGTAGTGATAGGCATTTCAAATGCGGCCTAAAGCACGGTCTCTAGGCTACTAAACTCTATAAAGAATTTTAGCGCAGCCAGTGCTTTGGACTCCATCACCCTATGCTTTTCCAAAAATGCAATACTATTTTGCATGAGGACCATTAATTTCGACTTAATTATATGCTATGTTTTCCATGCAAACATAAAAGAATGCAAAAACAAAAGCAAGTCGAAAATATGTGAATTATAAATGTAAATAAAAATATAATTCACTTAACAAGTCTGCCTTTTTATAATAAAAACAGACAACTATCACAATTATATATATCATCAGCAGTCTAAATATTCAAATTTAGATACTCAAAACTGATAGTAATTGTAATATAAATAAACATTAGTTCTGAATTTGCTGAAAATAAAAAGAATAAAGTAATAAATTTCATAAACCCAATTAGAGGAAAAAGGCTCGTACTGTACAGCCAAATCAAAGTGGCCCATAAAAGCCCATTAAGCAAGGCAATAAGGGCTAGTGGTTAGGGTTTTCAACCCTAACCAGCCTTTCCTTAGCCACCAGACGGCAGCGGCGGCCTGCCAACCGGCCTCGGCGCGCGTCCCCACGACGGCGGGTGTGGGCGCTTGGCACAGCGGCCCGGCAGCCAGTAGCCCGACGCGCTACTACGCGGGAGCGCCCTGGCGTGCGCGTAGCCCCGACCAGTGGGCACCGGCGCGGCCCCAGCGGCTCGGCGGCGCGTGGCGCGACACCTGGTACAGGTGCGGTCCCTGGCGGTCCAGGCGCGCGGCCCCCTGGCGGCGCGGAGCGCGGCCCCTGGCAGCGCGGGCGTGTCCCCGACTGCACAGACACGGCACCCCGGCGGTCCAGGCACACGGCCTTGAGTGCGGAGCCCGGCCATGGAGGCCCTTGGCAGCGCGGCTGGAGGCGGCCCTCCCGGCGTTGGCGGGCGTGGCCCTCGACGTGGGGGGCGCGGGAGCGGCTGCCCAGCCACGGCGCGCGGGCATGGCAGCGCGCGGCGAGGTTGCCCGGCGCGGGCGCCAGGCGAGCACGGCGGCCTGGCCCCAACAGCGCCAGGTCGGGCGCGGTGGCCTCGGCTCGTGGTCTCGGGTAGCGCGGGCGAGGGCACAGCCTCAGAGTGAGGGCTCGCGGCCTTAGCCAGGGGCGGGCCCTGCCCGTTCGCGAGGTGCAATCTGGCAAGCGTTCATGGCCTCTGCAACCCGCGTAGCCACGGCCAGGCAATGTCCATCATGCAATTTGTGTAGAAATTGAAAGAACGACAGTGCCAAAACAACACATCAGAAAAGGGTAATAACATCCTACTTTTCTATGGATGACCATCAACCAGTGCACGCGCCATGATCCATACAGAAAGCGCTGCGCCGCCACCCGCCGACGTGTAGGGCAGTTCTTCATTTTTCCCTTCATCTTTCGCTTCTCTGATCGAACAGTGCTGATAACGTGTTGGAGAATAACGAAAACGAGACTAGAGAGAATGACTGAATAAAGTCACTGTTGTTTTTTATTGTAGAGAGTACACTGTTTATATATAAGTACAAAACAGTGTCTCTGAAAAGGTGTGTCCCTTGGGAAAGAATTGATAAGAGTTGATCATGAACATGTTTTGTAACAATGACATCGGACGCCGAGGGCGAGAGAGGGCGCATGGTGAGCCAGCCCATCTTGCGGGTTAAAGCAAACGTACACTTCCGCGGCCCACCAATGCCAGCATGCAAACGCAAAACTAACCTAGCTACTATGCAGATATGAGACGTATATATGCTCACATGCTGTGTTAGTGAATAATTAGTGTTTGTGCTGAAATACTTGTTACAAAATATTGTATTTCTGATCAATCCAATGGGTGCGACAGATATTTCTCAAGACACACACCCCTTATGAATGTACCCCTTTCAGTGGCGGAGGACGCTAGAAAATCTACATGTTGCTAACGCAACGACGAATAAAAAATTACGACACAATTTAAAGTAATTTATAGCTACAAAATAAGTAATAGATATCGAAAAATATCTTATTTCATGGTCACATCTTGATTATAACCCATTTACAACCAAATGCTATAGAGCGAATAAAATCTGGAAAAAAAGAAAAAATGAGTTACCAATAAAAAATTGAAGTAAAAATTGTTGAACAAGTGAAATAAGAACATACCTCTAGTTGAGTCTAGTTTTAGTAGATCTAGGCAATTGCATTTGTCTAATTTTCTTATTTTGAAATGACTTCTTGATTTTCTGAAGTTCAAGTCCTTTAAAAATTTCTCTTTCAATGTAGCACACAATCAAGTCATTTAACCAACCATCGAATATCGTGTTGTGCAACTCAGTCTTAATAATGGAAACACAATATGCCTCTCAAGCTGAACCATTGTCTTTGATAGACTAGCGAGATCACAACATCCTTTGAACTCTTTAATTCTTCGTACATGAATAATAAATGGCCTTAGCTGACCTTTTTCCTTTTATAGTCTTGCGATCATCAAAAGAAAAATCATCAGAATAGATATCCGCGAGCCGAGTAAGCTTATCGACATCAAACTTAGAGAATGAACCCCTTGGGTCAAGACAAGAAAAACACAAGCAACTCTTAAGATATTTTTTGGGCCATATTCTTTGTCTTGTTTTTTGTTTCGATCCATGCCTGCTATTTGGAAATTGGAAAATCTACACATTGAAAGATCTATTGGATTATTGAAATTGAAAAACCTACACATTGAAAATTAAAAGACATTACAAATTACAACCAGTGAACCAGGTGAACCAGATGCCGTGCGGCACTGCGGCCATGCGGCCAGGCGGTCGGGCGCCTTGCGGCCAAGCGGCCAGCGAAACCGCGGTCCGCGGAGGGACGTAGGCAGCCGCTAGCCTGCCGCACCACTGCTTGACGCCTCGTCGGCCGTCACTCGTCGCCTCGTCGGGCTGCTCACCGTCGTTGCCGACTGCCTCTGTTCCTGGTCGGCTGCTCCACTCGGTCACTGAGACAGCGGCTGGCGGCTGGCATTGGCATGTTGCCCTAATCTTTTACTGGGCCGGCCCAAGGTATTGCCCAGGAAATACTGGGCCATACTAGGCCCTCCGCCCCTGACCCTTTCATATGTATATAAACTGCCATCTCTTCTGTAATAAAGACACAACAGTGATTGTCTTTGTCATTTCTCAATCTCTCAATCTCGTTACCACTGATACTCCAACATGTTATTAGCACTGCTCGCGAGAACAGAGAGAATTCAATGTTGAAGGGTAGAAGAAAAGGGATCGCTCGTTGTTGAAGAAAAATTGGAGGCATTTGCCTCTAGAACAACAGAAAGGTACGCAATCTACCGTTTCTCTTCGCGTTCGTCGTTTGCATGAAGAACTTTGTGATGACCATCGGCCACGGAAGCACGCAACTGCGTGAGCGCGGCTGCAACGGCACCGGCACAGGCACGGACGGGCCTCGTTGTGGGCCCCTCAGCGCGCGCAGGCTCCTCAATGCGCACCGATGCGGGCGCGACTCAGCCCGACCCAGCGAGGGCGCGGCTTCCGGTGTCCCTGGCGGCAGGCTTTAATATTGGGCGCATGGGCACCATGGGCCACCCGGCTGGCTGGTATGGGCCGTCCCGCGCATGGGCTGCTCGGCCTGGACGATGCGTTGGCCACTAGGCTTGATAGGCGCGCCTGGGCTACCTGGCCTGGCTGGCGACTAGTCCACCTATGTTTGGTCGTTGGGTCGTCTATGGCTGGCCGCATAGGACCAGCGTTTCATTTATTTCTGTGCAAATTTTAAATACAAGACTATGTGTTTTGTCCATTATTACTGTTTTAATCAGTATTGTATCTAAAATTTAAATATTTAGACCACTGATGATATATGTAATTGTACATACTTGTCTGTTTTTTTATTATGAAAAATAGAGACTTGTTAGTGAATTATATTTTATTTACATTTATAATTCACATATTTTCGACTTGCTTTTGTTTTCACATTCTTTTATGTTTGCATGGAAAACATAGCACATAATTAAGTCGAAACTAATGGTCCTCATGCAAAATGATATTGCATTTTTGGAAAAGCATAGGGTGATGGAGTCCTAAGCACTGGCTGCGCTAAATTCTTTATAGAGTTTAGTAGCCCAGAGCCCGTGCTTTAGGCCGCATTTGAAATGCCTATCACTATGAGGTCTACATCTTTCGAGATGATTACCTATACGTGCTACTGAAAGTCGCCTAGAGGGGGGTGAATAGGGCGAAACTGAAATTTACAAAGTTAATCACAACTTCAAGCCGGGTTAGCGTTAGAAATATAAACGAGTCCGAGAGAGGGCGTAAAAACAAATCGCAAGCGAATAAAGAAGTGAGACACAAGGATTTGTTTTACCGAGGTTCGGTTCTCTCAAACCTACTCCCCGTTGAGGTGGTCACAAAGACCGGGTCTCTTTCAACCCTTTCCCTCTCTCAAACGGTCCCTCGGACCAAGTGAGCTTCTCTTCTCAATCAAACGGGAACCAAACTTCCCCGCAAGGACCACCACACAATTGGTGTCTCTTGCCTTGATTACAATTGAGATGATCGCAAGAAAGAATGAGAAAAAGAAGCAATCCAAGCGCAAGAGCTCAAATGAACACAACAACCACTCTCTCTAATCACTAAAGCTTTGAGTGGAATTGGGAGAGGATTTGATCTCTTTGGTGTGTCTAGAATTGAATGCTAGAGCTCTTGTAAGTAGTTGGAAGGTGGAAAACTTGGATGCCTTGAATGTGAGGTGGTTGGGGTATTTATAGCCCCAACCACCATAAAGTGGTCGTTGGAAGGCTGCAGTCGCATGGCGCACCGGACAGTCCGGTGCGCCACCGGACACTGTCCGGTGCGCCAGCCACGTCAGCAGACCATTGGGGTTCGACCGTTGGAGCACTGTCTTGTGGGCCCGCCTGGCTGTCCGGTGGTGCACCGGACAGGCCCTGTAGGCTATCCGGTGTGCCACCCGCGCGTGCCCTGCTCCTCTGCGCGCGCACGCGCGCATTTAATGCGTTGCAGTCGACCGTTGCGCGCGAACTAGTCGTTGCTCCGCTGCCACACCGGACAGTCCGGTGTGCACCGGACAGTCCGGTGATTTTTAGCGGAGCGGATTCCCGAAGCTGGCGAGTTCAGAGTCGCTCTCCTCTGGAGTACCGGACACTGTCCGGTGGTGCACCGGACAGTCCGGTGAATTATAGCGAAGCGCCTCTGAGATTTCCCAAAGGTGAAGAGTTCAGCTTGGAGTCCCCTGGTGCACCGGACACTGTCCGGTGGCACACCGGACAGTCCGGTGCGCCAGACCAGGGTGCCTTCGGTTGTCCCTCTGCTCTTTTGTTTGAACCCTTTTTCTTGGTCTTTTTATTGGCTTATTGTGAACCTATGGCACCTGTAGAACTTATAAACTAGAGCAAACTAGTTAGTCCAATTATTTGTGTTGGGCAATTCAACCACCAAAATCAATTAGGAAATAGGTGTAAGCCTAATTCCCTTTCAATCTCCCCCTTTTTGGTGATTGATGCCAACACAAACCAAAGCAGATATAGAAGTGCATAATTTGAACTAGTTTGCAAAATGCAAGTGCAAAGGTTACTTAGAATTGAGCCAATAAATATTACTTACTAGATATGCATGGATTGTTTCTTTATTTTTAACATTTTGGACCACGCTTGCACCACATGTTTTCTTTTTGCAAATTCTTTTTGTAAATCCTTTTCAAAGTCCTTTTGCAAATAGTCAAAGGTAAATGAATAAGATTTAGAGAAGTATTTTCAAGATTTGAAATTTTCTCCCCTTGTTTCAAATGCTTTTCCTTTGACTAAACAAAGCTCCCCCTTAATAAAATCTTCCTCTTAGTGTTCAAGAGGGTTTTAAGATATCAATTTTGAAAATACTACTTTCTCCCCCTTTTTGAACACAATGAGATACCAATTTGAAAATCATAAGTTTTAAAATTAGGTGGTGGTGTGGTCCTTTTGCTTTGGGCTAATACTTTCTCCCCCTTTGGCATGAACCGCCAAAAACGGATACTTGAGTGAAATATAAGCCCTTTACTAACTACTTTCTCCCCTTTGGCAAATAAAACATATGAGTGAAGATTATACCAAAGATGAAGAATTGCCTGGAGCGACGGCGAAGGATGAGTTAAGGAGTGGAAGCCTTTGTATTCGCCGAAGACTCCAATTCCCTTTCAATATACCTATGACTTGGTTTGAAATTCACTTGAAAACACATTAGTCATAGCATATATAAAAGAGACATGATCAAAGGTATATTTATGAGCTATGTGTGCAAGACATCAATAAAAATTCCTAGAATCAAGAATATTTAGCTCATGCCTAAGTCTGGTAAAGGTTTGTTCATCTAGTGGCTTGGTAAAGATATCGGCTAATTGATCTTTAGTGTTAATATATGCAATTTCGATATCCCCCTTTTGTTGGTGATCCCTTAATAAATGATACCGAATGGCTATGTGTTTAGTGCGGCTATGCTCAACGGGATTATCCGCCATGCGGATTGCACTCTCATTATCACATAGAAGAGGAACTTTGGTTAATTTGTAACCATAGTCCCTAAGGGTTTGCCTCATCCAAAGCAATTGCGCGCAACAATGGCCTGCGGCAATATACTCGGCTTCGGCGGTAGAAAGAGCTATCGAATTTTGCTTCTTTGAAGCCCAAGACACCAAGGATCTTCCCAAGAACTGGCAAATCCCCGATGTGCTCTTTCTATTAATTTTGCACCCTGCCCAATCGGCATCCGAATATCCAAGTAAATCAAATATGGATCCCCGAGGGTACCAAAGCCCAAACTTAGGAGTATAAGCCAAATATCTCAAGATTCGTTTTACGGTCGTAAGGTGAGATTCCTTAGGGTCGGCTTGGAATCTTGCACATAAATAAAGTAACGAACCTATCATCGATCGGTATACCTTTTGATCGACGGATTTACCTTCCGTGTCGAGGTCGAGATGCCCATTGGTTCCCATGGGTGTCTTGATGGGCTTGGCATCCTTCATTCCAAACTTGTTTAGAATGTCTTGAGTATACTTTGTTTGGCTAATGAAGGTGCCCTCTTGGAGTTGCTTTACTTGAAATCCCAAGAAATACTTCAACTCCCCCATCATTGACATCTCGAATTTCTGTGTCATGATCCTACTAAATTCCTCACATGTAGATTCGTTAGTAGACCCAAATATAATATCATCAACATAAATTTGGCATACGAACAAATCATTTTCAAGAGTCTTAGTAAATAAAGTAGGATCGGCCTTGCCGACTTTGAAGCCATTAGCAATAAGGAAATCTTTTAGGCATTCATACCATGCTCTTGGGGCTTGCTTGAGCCCATAAAGCGCCTTAGAGAGCCTATAGACATGGTTAGGGTACTCACTGTTTTCAAAGCCGGGAGGTTGCTCAACATAGACCTCTTCCTTGATTGGTCCGTTGAGGAAGGCACTCTTCAAGTTCATTTGATAAAGCTTGAAGCCATGGTAAGTAGCATAGGCTAATAATATACGAATGGACTCAAGCCTAGCTACGGGTGCATAGGTTTCACCGAAATCCAAACCTTTGACTTGTGAATATCCCTTGGCCACAAGTCGGGCTTTGTTCCTTGTCACCACACCATGCTCATCTTGTTTGTTGCGGAAGACCCATTTGGTTCCTACAACATTTTGGTTAGGACGTGGAACTAAATGCCATATCTCGTTCCTAGTGAAATTGTTGAGCTCCTCTTGCATCGCCATCACCCAATCCGAATCTTGGAGTGCTTCCTCTACCCTGTGTGGCTCAATAGAGGAAACAAAAGAGTAATGCTCACAAAAATGTGCAACATGAGATCTAGTGGTTACCCCCTTATGAATGTCGCCAAGGATGGTGTCGACGGGGTGATCTCGTTGGATTGCTTGGTGGACTCTTGGGTGTGGCGGTCTTGTATCTTCATCCTCCTTGTCTTGATCATTTGCATCTCCCCCTTGATCATTGCCGTCATCTTGAGGTGGCTCATCATTTTGATTTTCTCCTTCATCAACTTGAGCCTCATCCTCATTTTGAGTTAGTGGGGATGCTTGCGTGGAGGAGGATGGTTGATCTTGTTCATTTGGAGGCTCTTCGGATTCCTTAGAACACACATCCCCAATGGACATGTTCCTTAACGCGATGCACGAAGCCTCTTCATCACCTATCTCATCAAGATCAACTTGCTCTACTTGAGAGCCGTTAGTTTCATCCAACACAACGTCACAAGAAACTTCAACTAGTCCTGAGGACTTGTTAAAGACTCTATATGCCCTTGTGTTTGAATCATATCCTAGCAAAAAACCTTCTACTGTCTTAGGAGCAAATTTAGATTTTCTACCTCTTTTAACAAGAATAAAGCATTTGCTACCAAAGACTCTAAAATAGGAAATATTGGGATTTTTACCGGTTAGGAGTTCGTATGATGTCTTCTTGAGAATTCGATGTAGATACAACCGGTTGATGGCGTAGCAGGCGCTGTTGACCGCCTCGGCCCAAAACCGATTCGGCGTCTTGTACTCATCAAGCATGGTTCTTGCCATGTCCAATAGAGTTCTATTCTTCCTCTCCACTACACCATTTTGTTGTGGCGTGTAGGGAGAAGAGAACTCATGCTTGATGCCCTCCTCCTCAAGGAAGCCTTCAATTTGTGAATTCTTGAACTCTGTTCCGTTGTCGCTTCTAATTTTCTTGATCCTTAAGTCGAACTCATTTTGAGCCCGTCTCAAGAATCCCTTTAAAGTCTCTTGGGTTTGTGATTTTTCCTGCAAAAAGAACACCCAAGTGAAGCGAGAATAATCATCCACAATAACTAGACAGTACTTACTCCCGCCGATGCTTATGTAAGCGATCGGGCCGAATAAATCCATGTGTAGGAGCTCCAGTGGCCTGTCAGTCGTCATGATGTTCTTGTGTGGATGATGAACACCAACTTGCTTCCCAGCTTGGCATGCGCTACAAATCTTGTCTTTCTCAAAATGAACATTTGTTAATCCTAAAATGTGCTCTCCCTTTAGAAGCTTATGAAGATTTTCATTCCAACATGGGCTAGTCGGCGGTGCTAGAGCCAACCCATGTTAGTCTTAGGAATTAAGCAAGTGTCGAGTTCAGCTCTATCAAAATCTACCAAGTATAGCTGACCCTCTAACACTCCCTTAAATGCTATTGAATCATCACTTCTTCTAAAGACAGTGACACCTACGTCAGTAAATAGACAGTTGTAGCCCATTTGACATAATTGGGAAACGGAAAGCAAGTTATAATCTAAAGAATCTACAAGAAAAACATTGGAAATGGAATGGTCAGGAGATATAGCTATTTTACCCAAACCTTTGACCAAACCTTAGTTTCCATCCCCGAATGTGATAGCTCGTTGGGGATCTTGGTTTTTCTCGTAGGAGGAGAACATCTTCTTCTCCCTGTCATGTGGTTTGTGCACCCGCTATCGATGATCCAACTTGAGCCCCCGGATGCATAAACCTACAAAACAAATTTAGTTCTTGACTTTAGGTACCCAAACAATTTTGGGTCCTTTGGCATTAGACACAAGAACTTTGGGTACCCAAACACAAGTCTTGGAGCCCTTGTGTTTGCCCCTAACAAACTTGGCAACTACCTTGCCGGATTTGTTAGTTAAAACATAAGAAGCATCAAAGGTCTTAAATGACATGTTATGATCATTTGATGCAGTAGGAGTTTTCTTCTTAGGCAACTTAGCACGGGTTAGTTGCCTAGAGCTAGATGTCTCACCCTTATACATGAAAGCATGATTAGGACCAGAGTGAGACTTCCTAGAATGAATTCTCCTAATTTTATGCTCGGGATAACCGGCAGGGTACAAAATGTAACCCTCGTTATCCTGAGGCATGGGAGTCTTGCCCTTAACAAAGTTGGATAATTTCTTAGGAGGGGCATTAAGTTTGACATTGTCTCCCTTTTGGAAGCCAATGCCATCCTTGATGCCAGGGCGTCTCCCACTATAGAGCATGCTACTAGCAAATTTAAATTTTTCATTTTCTAAGTCATGCTCATTGATTTTAGCATTAAGTTGAGCTATGTGATCATTTTGTTTCTTAATTAAAGCTAGATGGTCATGGATAGCATCAACATTAATGTCTCTACATCTAGTGCAAATGGAAGTATGCTCAACGGTAGATGTAGAGGGTTTGCAAGATTTTAATTCTACAACCTTAGCATGTAATATATCATTTTCACTTCTAAGGTTAGAAATAGTAACATTGCAAGCATCAAAATCTTTAGCCTTAACAATCAATTTTTCATTTTCATTTCTAAGGCTAGCAAGAGAATCATTCAATTCTTCAATCTTAGCAAGCAAATCAACATTATCATCTCTAAGATTGGGAATTGAAACACTATAAACATGAGAATCAACCTTAGCAATAAGTTTAGCATTTTCATTTCTAAGATTGGCAATAGTATCATGGCAAGTGCTTAGCTCACTAGACAATTTTTCACATTTTTCAACTTCCAGAGTTTAAGCATTTTTAACCTTAACATGCTTTTTGTTTTCCTTGATTAGAAAGTCCTCTTGGGAGTCCAAGAGTTCATCCTTCTCATGGATGGCACTAATTAGTTCATTTAATTTTTCTTTTTGTTGCATGTTTAGGTTGACAAAAAGATTACGCAAATTATCCTCCTCATCACTAGCATTATCATCACTAGAGGACTCATATTTAGTGGACGATTTGGATTTAACCTTCTTCTTTTTGTCGTCCTTTGCCATGAGGCACTTGTGGCCGACGTTGGGGAAGAGAAGACCCTTGGTGACGGCAATGTTTGCGGCGTCCTCGTTGGAGGAGGAGTCGGTGGAGCTCTCGTCGGAGTCTCACTCCCGGCAAACATGGGCATCGCCGCCCTTCTTCTTGTAGTATCTTTTCTTCTCCTTTATTCTCCCCTTCTTGTCGTCGCCCCTGTCACTATCACTAGATAATGGACATTTTGCAATAAAATGACCGGGCTTACCACATTTATAGCACACTTTCTTGGAGTGGGATTTGTAGTCCTTCCCCCTCCTTTGCTTGAGGATTTGGCGGAAGCTCTTGATGATGAGCGCCATCTCCTCATTGTCGAGCTTTGAGGCGTCGATTGGTTGTCTACTTGATGTAGACTCCTCCTTCTTCTCCTCCGTTGCTTTGAATGCGACCGGTTGTGCTTCGGACGTGGAAGGGCCATCAAGCTCGTTGATCTTCTTTGAGCCTTTGATCATCAATTCAAAGCTCACAAAATTCCCGATTACTTCCTCAGGAGTCATTAGTGTATATCTAGGATTGCCACGAATCAATTGAACTTGAGTTGGGTTAAGGAAAACAAGTGATCTCAAAATAACCTTAACCACTTCGTGGTCATCCCATTTTTTGCTCCCGAGGTTGCGCACTTGGTTCACCAAGGTTTTGAGCCGGTTGTACATGTCTTGTGGTTCCTCCCCTTGGCGAAGACGGAAGCGACGGAGCTCCCCCTCGATCGTTTCCCGCTTGGTGATCTTGGTCACCTCATCTCCTTCGTGCGCGGTCTTTAGCATGTCCCAAATTTCCTTAGCACTCTTCAACCCTTGCACCTTATTATACTCCTCTCGACTTAGAGAGGCGAGGAGTATAGTTGTGGCTTGGGAGTTGAAGTGTTGGATTTGGGCCACTTCGTCCTCATCATAATCTTCATCCCCTACGGATGGTACCTGTACACCAAACTCAACAATATCCCATATACTTTTGTGGAGTGAGGTTAGGTGATATCGCATCATATCACTCCACCTAGCATAATCTTCACCATCAAATGTTGGTGGTTTGCCTAATGGGACGGAAAGTAAAGGTGTATGTTTAGGAATGCGAGGATAGCGTAGGGGGATCTTACTAAACTTCTTGCGCTCATGGCGCTTAGAAGTAATGGACGGCGCGTCGGAGCCGGAGGTCGATGGTGATGAAGTGTCGGTCTCGTAGTAGACCACCTTCCTCATCTTCTTCTTTTTGTCACCGCTCCGATGCGACTTGTGGGAAGAGGATTTCTTCTCCTTCCCCTTCCCCTTGTTGCGGGACTCTTCCGATGAAGCCTTCCCGTGACTTGTAGTGGGCTTGTCGCCGGTCTCCATTTCCCTCTTGGCATGATCTCCTGACATCACTTCGAGCGGTTAGGCTCTAATGAAGCACCGGGCTCTGATACCAATTGAAAGTCGCCTAGAGGGGGGTGAATAAGGCGAAACTGAAATTTACAAAGTTAATCACAACTTCAAGCCGGGTTAGCGTTAGAAATATAAACGAGTCCGAGAGAGGGCGTAAAAACAAATCGCAAGCGAATAAAGAAGTGAGACACAAAAATTTGTTTTACCGAGGTTCGGTTCTCTCAAACCTACTCCCTGTTGAGGTGGTCACAAAGACCGGGTCTCTTTCAACCCTTTCCCTCTCTCAAACGGTCCCCCGGACCGAGTGAGCTTCTCTTCTCAATCAAACGGGAACCAAACTTCTCCGCAAGGACCACCGCACAATTGGTGTCTCTTGCCTTGATTACAATTGAGATGATCGCAAGAAAGAATGAGAAAAACAAGCAATCCAAGCGCAAGAGCTCAAATGAACACAACAATCACTCTCTCTAATCACTAAAGCTTTGAGTGGAATTGGGAGAGGATTTGATCTCTTTGGTGTGTCTAGAATTGAATGCTAGAGCTCTTGTAAGTAGTTGGAAGGTGGAAAACTTGGATGCCTTGAATGTGGGGTGGTTGGGGTATTTATAGCCCCAACCACCACAAAGTGGCCGTTGGAAGGCTGCAGTCGCATGGCGCACCGGACACTGTCCGGTGCGCCAGCCACGTCAGCAGACCATTGGGGTTCGACCGTTGGAGCGCTGTCTTGTGGGCCCGCCTGGCTGTCCGGTGGTGCACTGGACAGGCCCTGTGGCTGTCCGGTGTGCCACCCGCGCGTGCCCTGCTCCTCTGCGCGCAGGCGCGCATTTAATGCGTTGCAGTCGACCGTTGCGCGCGAACTAGTTGTTGCTCCGCTGTCACACCGGACACTATCCGGTGACTCACCGGACAGTCCGGTGATTTTTAGCGGAGCGGATTCCCGAAGCTGGCGAGTTCAGAGTCGCTCTCCTCTGGAGCACCGGACACTGTCCGGTGGTGCACCGGACAGTCCGGTGAATTATAGCGAAGTGCCTCTGAGATTTCCCGAAGGTGAAGAGTTCAGCTTGGAGTCCCCTGGTGCACCGGACACTGTCCGGTGGTGCACCGGACAGTCCGGTGCGCCAGACAAGGGTGCCTTCGGTTGTCCCTCTGCTCTTTTGTTTGAACCCTTTTTCTTGGTCTTTTTATTGGCTTATTGTGAACCTTTGGCACCTGTAGAACTTATAAACTAGAGCAAACTAGTTAGTCCAATTATTTGTGTTGGGCAATTCAACCACCAAAATCAATTAGAAAATAGGTGTAAACCTAATTCCCTTTCAGCTACCCAAAAAGATCACGGACCATGCAGGCGTCGCGGACTATGGAGCAGTCATGATGACAACTAAAAGAATTCTTTTAATTAAGTACTACTTAATTAAATGATGAATTATTGCAAAATATGAGGCATATATATTTAACTTGGGTTTATTGAACACATGATGGAGATCTAGGCTTTGGCTGCAATAATTTCTTGGAATTTATTTGCCCTGAGACCGAGCTTTTAGACAGCAAAAAGTTATTTGCCCATCAATAAGAGGTCTACATCATAAGATGATGATGATTACCTATATGTGTTTTCCCAATTAGATATGTTGGAGATGTGATGTTGGTTATTCACCTTTATAGTGATTACCATTTTATTTTTGAAATTTTGGTCAAGCACAGGGTAGTGGAGTCCTAAGCATTGACTGCGGTATGTTCTTTGAATATATCAGCCCTGAGACCATGCTTTCAGGCAGCAAAAGTTTTGCCCACTACTGGGAGATCTACTCCATTGTTTCATGACATGGAGATTATCTACGTTGTGTCCACCAATTTTTCAATAATCTGTTGGTACACTTTAAGTGATACCAGAATTTCTCCAACATATGAATATATGATATATTTTGCGGCAAGATAAAATGGTTAAGCCATTTGAAGGATTATAATTTAATAGAGTTTGATGAACTCATCTAATGGGCTTAATTATCCTCAATGTTCATTGGATATGTTCATTGTATATCAAGATCATTTTTGCATAATATGGGGATTCACTTCTTCACTTTGAAGGAAGTGGGATGCTCTCTTTCTCTTATTGTTCTTATGAAAAGAACAAATGTGTTTTTGTGGCTTGATGTGCAAGCCCAAAATGAATAGCAAAGAAAATCATAAGACTTGTGGACTTATGAGTATGTGTCTACATTATGTTGTAGACTAACACTTTGTATTCATATATTTTGCTTGAAAGCAAATATATAAGCACATTAAAAAGGGAAGGGCAATGAGTATGACAAACTATTTTGTCATTACACTATACATGATATAGTGTTGTATGCCCAGACATCTAATCATGTATATGAAATCCCAATAGATGCATACTACTCATGAAAGCTAAGATATGAAGTGTACTTCAATCTTCCATTTGACATGATAACAGTGGCTTGTTGTGTAAATCGTGATTTGGACTAATCATGTAGCAACACTTCTATTCTAAGAGAAGACCACTTTGTTAGATGATTTGCTTTTGAGTACTATTTAAATGGTGCATGAGATTTGGTATAATCTCATTATTGATGTTGTGATAGGTTCAACTCATGCGATGTGAGTTGAACACACTCTTGTGATTTGAGTGTAAATATTCAAATATTTGAGTTAAACAAACTCATCGATTGGAGTTGATCACTCATGTGATTTGAGTCGAACAAGCTCATCGATTAGAGTTGAACGAACTCATCAAGGAGTTGAAGATTCATTGATTTGAGTAATGCAAACTTGTACGGAGTTTCTTCCAATTGAGGAAGAAACATGCAATGTGGATAATTGAACCACAAACTCTATATATGGGGAACCAAAATATTCTCATATTCTTTTGGAAAGAGGAAAGAATATTTTGTCAATCGCTTCATGCGATATCATGATATGTTATTATCATATCCCCTTTGGTATTGGATGTATCAAGGATGTGTTGATATATCCAAATTTTTATCTTACCAAATTATAGAGATATCCATATAATTTCTATCATGGGCAAATAAAGTGATAGTGATGGATATTGCATGTGTTTTTCGGAAACATTTATTATGGATTGTATTCTACATACATCCTCCCGTACAATGTGTTGCATTTGTTATAACTTTTCATGTGATAATACTTACCGTGCTGGGTAAGACTAAATTGTTAATTCCATTGTTGGGATGAAATGAAAAGTTATGGACAATTCTATTGGTCATGTTTTCCCATAAGATGGATACTTGATGAGTATCATCGGGAATGAGATTTTAAGTCCCTCTTATCTTAAAATCTGATCTGAACTGGTTAAGTTCTTTGAATTGTTTCAAAAGAACGAGTGTGGTCCATTACAAAGATGGTATGGACATTGAAGGCTTTATATGGTTCTTTGGTGCATATATATGATTACTTGAAGTGTGTCCTTCGGACAACTCGTGACCATTAAGTAATAATGTCTCTAGCTTGAGCACATTAGCCTCCACACTACTGAATTTACCAAATGTGCTTACAATGATGATTGTTTGTCTTGATATTCAGAATGATATCCATAAAGGATATGATGAATCTGTGATAGATTCGAAAATTTCAGATCATTAATGACCATCAGTAATGAATTGTCATTTCCAACTGGTTATGGTTGGAGTCAGAAAGTTTTGCACGCTCCTGACTTGTGATTAACTGCATGTACAAGTTCCCCTATGGTTTTTAGTACGTGTAATCCATGAAAGATTTCCCATGCGTACATTTGGTATGTTCCTGTAACGCCCCGAATTTTGTAGTTGAATTTTTTTCTTTTCTTCACTCGCCAAATTCGGGCGTTACCTTTTCTTTTTCTTTTTCCCCTCGCTAGACCTTGACCTTTTCCAAAGCTAGCGGGATTCGGTTTGGAATTCCTGTGTAAAGAAAAACCCTAAATTGCTTTATGTTGTTTGATGCACCATGCCGAACTATGCATTCTTTGACTGTTTGAAAGTGCAAATGCATTCATCTAGGAAGATCAGATTTCGCAAATGAGAGAAACCTTTTCTTTCTTTTTCTTTTTCTTTCTCTCTCCCCTCCCTTTTCTCTCTCCCGCGCCGTGGGCTGCCCCTGGCCGGCCCAGCCGCCCCCCAGCCGGCCCAGCCGCCCCCGCGCCCCCTCTTGGGCCTAGCCGGCCCAACCGCCCCCCACTCCCTTCCCCTTACCCCTCTCCCTCTCCCTCTCTTTCTCCCATTCTCTCCCACCCTAGCCGCCGCCGCCCCCTGCCCTAGCCCCGCCCCTGCAGCTCGGCCGCCGCCCCCTGCAGCTCGGCCGCCCGTCCCCGTCCCCGGTGAGCTCTCCCTCCTCTCCTCTCCTCTCCCCTCTCCCCTCCTCTCCCTCCCCAGCCCAACCGCCCCGCGCCCTGGCCAGCTCGGCCGCCTCCATGGCCGGCTCGGCCGCCGCCGCCCCTGCGCGCCCCCGGCTCGGCCGCCCTGGCCGGCCCAGCCGCCCCAGCCCAGCTCGGCCGCCCTGGCCAGCTCGGCCGCCGCCGCCCCGCGCCCGCGCCCCGCCCGGTTCGGCCGCCCCTGCCCTGCCTCGGCCGGCCCAGCCGCCCCGGCTCGGCCGCCCCTGCGCGCCCACCCCCAGCCCAGCCGCCCGGTTCAACCGCCCCCGGCCGGTTCAACCGCCCGCCCCCTGCCAGCTCGGCCGCCCGCCGTCGGCTTGGCCGCCCCCGCCCCTGCCCCAGGCCGGTTCAACCGCCCCCTGGCCGGTTCAACCGCCCCCCCTTTTTTTATTTTTTTATTATTTTATTTATTTGATCCTACCTTCTGTTATCATTGTTATTTAGGCAGGCTAATCATTGTTCATGTTATTGAAATAGGAAACTTGATTTAGAATTTCGTTACGCTAGTTGATTCATATAATCAATTGTTTATCCAGTTCAATGTTGATCAACTAAAAATGACTAGGTTTCCATTAGTGCATATAACTAATTTCTTTTGTTAGAACCAATTGTAACTAATCATTAGTGCATAAGCTTAAACCCCCCCCCTGCGAGACCTTTCCCCGTTTCTTTCTAACCATAATAAATGCGATATCGAACATCATACTTGATGCATATTCACTTTATTTGTTCCCTTGTATGGTGTACTGTTCTTTTGTATTAAATATGTGGATGTATGTATGTTTGCGCTCGCATAGAGAACGATCCGGTCGAAGAGCCCGAGGAATTCGCAGGAGAAGCCCCTGAGCAGCAGTCGGTTGGTGGAGGCAAGTGTCCTTTGACCTATTTCTGTCCTATTCATTCTTTAATTCACCTCCCGCATTACACATTTATACCTAAGGATTTACTAGCTTTTGTTATCCATGTCCTTGTTTACCTATTTGGGTCGGATTATTACTGCTTAGTTTGATGCTATTGCCCAACTCTAATCAATGAACATGATGTGATTATCTATGATACGCTGTTTTCCCTTCTTATTTATGATTATATTTGTGACCTTTAAGGGGACTCGAGCGGTTTCTCGAGTGCCTCTCCGTAAGGACCTGTTCAATGGATGACCGCCCGGGAAAACAGTGCAACCATGAGGGTGGAATGGGACGCTCTTAGCTGAATAATTGGAGGAACCGGGGTGTAGACCACTTAGCCGTCGTGCCATCAATGGGGCTCGGTGTATGCGGCTCGCTCTGCCAAGGTTGATTTGTCCCTTGGGGAGGAGTGCGGTACATTTAGGAAACCTAACGGGTGGCTACAGCCCCGGGGAATCTTTGTAAAGGCTTCGTAGTGAATCCCTAGCCATTCACCTTGGGAGTGAATAAGGGTCTTGCAAGCCCGGGCTAGAGAGGGAATCACGGCTTATGGGTAAAGTGCACAACCTCTGCAGAGTGTTATGAAACTGATATATCAGCCGTGCTCACGGTTATGAGCGGCCAAGGGAGCTCCAGAGATTAGTGATACTTGATCAGAGACATTTCGGTACAGGTGGCAATGAGATTGATGGTTCTGATTATGATTATGGTGCCGGTAAGTGGTAATCTTTCCGTTTGGAAAGGATACATTGGGCTAATAACTTGGGTTAATGTTAAAACCTGGCTTTCTACTAGTAAGTAATAACCTGACCAACTAAAAGCAACTGCTTGACTTATCCCCACATAAAGCTAGTCCACTACAGCCAAACGGGATGCTTGCTGAGTATGTTGATGTGTACTCACCCTTGCTCTACACACCAAACCCCCCCCCCCAGGTTGTCAGCATTGCAACCACTGCTCAGGAGAAGATGAAGCCGTGGAAGGAGACTTCCAGGAGTTCCAAGACTACGACGAGTTCTAGGCGTGGGTTAGCGGCAACCCCCAGTCGGCTGCCTGTGAAGGCCGCGTTATCTACGTTTCTTTTCCGCACTTTGATTTATTGTAAGAACTATATGGACGTCTCAGACGTATGATGTAATCGACTATTATTTCCCTTTTAATACTATTTGAGCACTGTGTGATGATGTCCATGTTATGTAACTGCTATGTACGTGAATAACTGATCCTGGCACGTACATGGTTCGCATTCGGTTTGCCTTCTAAAACCGGGTGTGACATAAGTGGTATCAAAGCCGTGCTGACTGTAGGACCGCTAACCTAGAGTAGAATGGTCGTTCTAAGGATTATAGACCTCTGTCCCTGCCTTGACTTTGATATCCCTTCAAAAGTTGGTCATACCGACCAAACCTATGTTCTACTATATATTATACCTTGCTGAAAATTATGTTTTATTCTGATCCTTCATTTATTTATGATTCATTACTTGCTGGTCATATTAATTCTGTTCTCACCCTTTTGCTTGCGATGTCTTTTGTAGATGGCTCGTCTTAGACACACTGCACAAAAGTCCGTCATCCCATTCTTACCCTCCCGCCTTGTTGAGCGTCCGCTTCGCCGTCCCGTGGCCGGACAGTCCAGCCACTTGGAGAGACTGCACCACCGCCTGCATGAGGAGCAGGAGCGTCGACGACAGGAGCAGCAGGGCTCTTCCTTCTCGCTCCAGCAGGAGATAGAGTCTGTGAGGAGCTGCTCCCCTATGCTTCCCCTGGAGGCGCCCCCTGCACCACCACTGGGCGCCCCAGCTTCTGGAGTAGCTGCTGGAGGAGACCCAGACGACGGAGGTGGCGACGACAGCCCGAGCCACGACATCGACTTCCCTGCTGACCATGAGCCGGAAGGATGGGTTGCTCGACCCATCACTCGCGACGCTGCTCGCGGGTGTCACTTCCACGACGCGCTCGACACCCTGCTACGTCGGGCACTTGACCGGCGTACTTGGTCCATCGAGTATCGCTGTGTGGTCTACCAGCATAGTCGCGGGGTCTACCCGGACCGCTGGGAGGCGACCTGTTTGGTGCGCCGTCCGGAGAACAGTCTCCAGGGCACGGAGGCTTGCTCAGAGCACTATTCTATCTCTGAGCGGGACTCAGCTGAGGCAGCCATGCAGGATGCTGCACGGCGTGCGCTTTCGCACTACTGCTCGGTTTTCGGTGGGGTAGCTGACGGTCTCGACCTGAAGTATTACCCCCGCCGTCCATCTGGCAGCACAGGAGGCGTGATTGTTTCACCTGCTGGTGAGGACAATCCTAGGTTAAGCAGCACAGTCAACCTAGCCGCCGTGCTAAACACGGAGCTGGACCATGCATTAGACGAGCTGAGTAGGGCTCGTGCTGAGATCGTCCTGCTGCGGGCTGAGCGCGCGGAACGTCGTCACTTGGATGATGGTTCCCCCGCTCTCGTCGGGACTCAGCACCCGTACCGCTCACCTCGGCGTGGACGCCAGTCTTATGGCAATCCCGACTGCAAGACCAAGATAAATCTAGAACCATAGCTCGTTAGAGTTGGATCTTGTAATTAATACGAAATATATATACATAGAAGCTTCAGTCTTAGCGTTAATCTCGGTCTTAGTTAGTCTTAGTTAGACAGGGTAGTTTGCTATATCCTGTGCATTTATGTTTGTCATGATGAACTATGTTTGGTTTGGATCTTTGTAATGACTGTCACCAGAGTGTGGGTATCCCCTGCATTTTGGTTTACCCATTATGTTAATGGAGTTAGTTATATAGTTGGGAAACCCTTTATTCCACTTTCCTCTTTATCTGAGAAGCTGTGTGGTCTGTGTTGGAGATCAGTGAAGATGCTCATCTGTTCAGTGCTGTTGGAGAATTCTATACTCTTTTCTTATGCTGCAAGATTTGCCAGATCAGTTCTGATGTGTGGTTGCATTCTGCAGATGTCAGAGAACAGGCGTAGAGGAGGAAGGCGTGCTCAGCAGGAGCGAGCAGCTCCGCAGGATGAGGTGCCCCAGCAGCAGCACCTGCCACCCCCGCCCCCGATGTCGATCGAGCAGATGTTTCTGATGTAGACTCAGGCAGTTCAGGCCATCGGTCAGACTCTGGCCGCCATTCAGCAGCAGCAGCAACAACAGCAGCAGGCTCCACCCCAGCCTCAGATGCCTCAGATGCCCAGAGACAAGCGTGCTGAATTCATGAGAGGTCATCCCCCAACGTTCGCTCACTCTTCTGACCCCATGGATGCTGAAGATTGGCTGCGCACTATGGAGCGGGAGTTGCATACCGCTCAGTGTGACGACAGGGAGAAAGTCTTGTATGGTCCCCGTCTATTGAGAGGAGCAGCCCAATCATGGTGGGAGTCTTACCTCGCCACCCATGCCAACCCCGATGCCATCACCTGGGAAGAGTTCAGAGGTAGCTTTCGTCAGTACCATGTGCCTGCAGGTCTGATGACAGTGAAGAAGGAGGAGTTCCTGGCCCTCAAGCAAGGGTCATTATATGTCAGTGAGTATCGAGACAGGTTTCTGCAGTTGTCTCGCTACGCTCCTGAAGATGTCAACACCGACGCCAAGCGACAATACCGTTTCTTGAGAGGCTTGGTTGACCCTCTTCAGTACTAACTGATGAATCACACCTTCCCGACATTCCAGCACATGATTGACAGAGCAATCATGACAGAAAGGAAGCGTAAGGAGATGGAAGATCGTAAGCGCAAGATCAGTGGACCCCAGCCTGGAAGCAGCAGTCGTCCTCGTTTTTCAGGCAATCAACCTCAGCAGTTCAGGCAGAATCAGCGTCCACCTCAGCAGCATCAGCAGCGTCAGCAGTATCAGCAGTTCCAAAGGCAGTACCCTCAGCATCAGTATCAGAATCGCCAGAGCAATCAGCCAGGAGGAGGTCAGTTTCAGAGGCAGAATCAGCAGACACCTCGTCTTCCTGCCCCCGCAACTCAGCAGAGCAGTCAGGCAGCACCAGCTCAGGTTGGAAACAGGGCATGTTTCCACTGTGGAGAGCAAGGCCACTGGGTGATGCAATGTCCGAAGAAGGCAGCCCAGCAGCAGTCAGGCCCCAATGCCCCAGCAAAGCAGAATGTGTCCCAGCCTGGATCAGGCAACCGCCCTCAGCAGCGCTATAATCATGGAAGACTGAATCACTTGGAGGCTGAAGCAGTTCAGGAGACCCCCGACATGATAGTAGGTATGTTCCCAGTCGACTCCCATATTGCAGAAGTGTTATTTGATACTGGAGCAACACATTCTTTCATTACTGCATCATGGGTAGAAGCACATAATCTTCCAATTACTATCATGTCAACCCCCATTCAAATTGATTCAGCCGGTGGTAGAATTCGAGCCGATAGCATTTGTTTGAATGTAAGTGTGGAAATAAGGGGGATAGCGTTTCCCGCTAACCTTATAGTAATGGGTACTCAGGGAATAGATGTCATCCTAGGGATGAATTGGCTAGATAAGTATCAGGCAGTTATCAGTTGTGATAAAAGGACAATCAAGTTGGTGTCCCCACTAGGAGAGGAAGTGGTGACCGAGTTAGTCCCGCCTGAGCCAAAGAAAGGAAGTTGTTATCAGATGACTGTCGATAGCAGTGAAGCAGACCCAATTGAGAGTATCAAGGTTGTGTCTGAATTCCCAGATGTGTTTCCAAAGGACTTACCGGGTATGCCACCAGAGCGGAAAGTTGAGTTTGCCATAGAGCTTCTTCCTGGAACCGCCCCTATCTTTAAGAGAGCTTACAGAACATCCGGACCAGAGTTGGTTGAGCTTAAGAAGCAGATTGATGAGCTGTCAGAGAAAGGTTACATCCGGCCAAGCACCTCGCCTTGGGCCGCCCCTGTCCTGTTTGTGGAGAAGAAAGATGGCACCAAAAGGATGTGTATCGATTATCGAGCTTTGAATGAAGTCACCATTAAGAACAAGTATCCCTTGCCCAGAATAGAAGATCTGTTCGACCAGTTGAGAGGAGCCAGTGTGTTCTCCAAGATTGATCTGAGGTCAGGTTATCATCAGCTCAGGATCCGACCTTCGGACATTCCGAAGACGGCATTCATTACCAAGTATGGTTTGTATGAGTTCACAGTGATGTCTTTTGGTTTGACCAATGCACCCGCGTTCTTTATGAACTTGATGAACAGTGTATTTATGGATTATCTCGATAAGTTTGTGGTGGTATTCATTGATGACATTCTGGTTTATTCTCAAAGCGAAGAAGAGCATGCAGATCATTTGAGGATGGTATTGCAGAGACTGCGAGAGCACCAGTTGTATGCAAAGTTGAGCAAGTGTGAGTTCTGGATCAGTGAAGTCCTGTTCTTGGGTCACATAATCAACAAAGAAGGATTGGCTGTGGATCCGAAGAAAGTGGCAGACATTCTGAACTGGAAAGCGCCAACGGATGCTCGAGGAATCAAGAGCTTCATTGGAATGGCCGGATATTATCGGCGATTCATTGAAGGGTTTTCGAAGATTGCGAAACCAATGACAGCGTTGCTAGGCAACAAAGTTGAGTTCAAGTGGACCCAGAAATGATAGGAAGCCTTTGATGCGCTGAAAGAGAAGTTGACAACAGCGCCTGTCTTAGTCTTGCCTGATGTGCACAGGCCCTTCTCGGTGTATTGTGATGCTTGTTACACAGGTTTGGGATGCGTGTTGATGCAAGAGGGAAGAGTTGTGGCTTACTCGTCCCGACAGCTGAAGGTTCATGAGAAGAATTACCCAATCCATGACCTAGAGTTGGCAGCAGTGGTTCACGCACTGAAGACATGGAGGCACTATCTGTATGGACAGAAATGCGATGTTTACACAGATCACAAGAGTCTGAAGTACATATTCACTCAGTCAGAATTGAATATGAGGCAGCGAAGATGGTTAGAGCTGATCAAAGACTATGAGTTGGAGATCCATTACCATCCAGGCAAAGCAAACGTAGTGGCAGATGCTTTGAGCAGAAAGAGTCAAGTCAATCTGATGGTCGCTCGTCCGATGCCTTATGAGTTGGCCAAGGAGTTCGACAAGTTGAGTCTCGGATTTCTGAACAATTCGCGAGGAGTCACAGTTGAATTGGAACCTACCTGGGAGCGTGAAGATGATCTAGTGGCTAAGTACCCAGAGCTCTTTGCTAGCCAGCCCTGAATCTCGAGGGCGAGATTCTTTTAAGGGGGATAGGTTTGTAACGCCCCGAATTTTGCAGTTGAATTTTTTTTCTTTTCTTCACTCGCCAAATTCGGGCGTTACCTTTTCTTTTTCTTTTTCCCCTCGCTAAACCTTGACCTTTCCCAAAGCTAGCGGGATTCGGTTTGGAATTCCCGTGTAAAGAAAAACCCTAAATTGCTTTATGTTGTTTGATGCACCATGCCGAACTATGCATTCTTTGACTGTTTGAAAGTGCAAATGCATTCATCTAGGAAGATCGGATTTCGCAAATGAGAGAAACCTTTTATTTCTTTTTCTTTTTCTTTCTCTCTCCCCTCCCTTTTCTCTCTCCCGCGCCGTGGGCTGCCCCTGGCCGGCCCAGCCGCCCCCCAGCCGGCCCAGCCGCCCCCGCGCCCCCTCTTGGGCCTAGCCGGCCCAACCGCCCCCCACTCCCTTCCCCTTACCCCTCTCCCTCTCCCTCTCTTTCTCCCATTCTCTCCCACCCTAGCCGCCGCCGCCCCCTGCCCTAGCCCTGCCCCTGCAGCTCGGCCGCCGCCCCCTGCAGCTCGGCCGCCCGTCCCCATCCCCGGTGAGCTCTCCCTCCTCTCCTCTCCTCTCCCCTCTCCCCTCCTCTCCCTCCCCAGCCCAACCACCCCGCGCCCTAGCCAGCTCGGCCGCCTCCATGGCCAGCTCGGCCGCCGCCGCCCCTGCGCGCCCCCGGCTCGGCCGCCCTGGCCGGCCCAGCCGCCCCAGCCCAGCTCGGCCGCCCTGGCCAGCTCGGCCGTCGCCGCCCCGCGCCTGCGCCCCGCCCGGTTCGGCCGCCCCTGCCCCGCCTCGGCCGGCCTAGCCGCCCCGGCTCGGCCGCCCCTGCGCGCCCACCCCCAGCCCAGCCGCCCGGTTCAACCGCCCCCGGCCGGTTCAACCGCCCGCCCCCCGCCAGCTCGGCCGCCCGCCGCCGGCTTGGCCGCCCCCGCCCCTGCCCCAGGCCGGTTCAACCCCCCCCCCCCCCCTTTTTTATTTTTTTATTATTTTATTTATTTGATCCTACCTTCTGTTATCATTGTTATTTAGGCAGGCTAATCATTGTTCATGTTATTGAAATAGGAAACTTGATTTAGAATTTCGTTACGCTAGTTGATTCATATAATCAATTGTTTATCCAGTTCAATGTTGATCAACTAAAAATGACTAGGTTTCCATTAGTGCATATAACTAATTTCTTTTGTTAGAACCAATTGTAACTAATCATTAGTGCATAAGCTTTAACCCCCCCCCCCTGCGAGACCTTTCCCTGTTTCTTTCTAACCATAATAAATGCGATATCGAACGTCATACTTGATGCATATTCACTTTATTTGTTCCCTTGTATGGTGTACTGTTCTTTTGTATTAAATATGTGGATGTATGTATGTTTGCGCTCGCATAGAGAACGATCCGGTCGAAGAGCCCGAGGAATTCGCAGGAGAAGCCCCTGAGCAGCTGTCGGTTGGTGGAGGCAAGTGTCCTTTGACCTATTTCTGTCCTATTCATTCTTTAATTCACCTCCCGCATTACACATTTATACCTAAGGATTTACTAGCTTTTGTTATCCATGTCCTTGTTTACCTATTTGGGTCGGATTATTACTGCTTAGTTTGATGCTATTGCCCAACTCTAATCAATGAACATGATGTGATTATCTATGATACGCTGTTTTCCCTTCTTATTTATGATTATATTTGTGACCTTTAAGGGGACTCGAGCGGTTTCTCGAGTGCCTCTCCGTAAGGACCTGTTCAATGGATGACCGCCCGGGAAAACAGTGCAACCATGAGGGTGGAATGGGACGCCCTTAGCTGAATAATTGGAGGAACCGGGGTGTAGACCACTTAGTCGTCGTGCCGTCAATGGGGCTCGGTGTATGCGGCTCGCTCTGCCAAGGTTGATTTGTCCCTTGGGGAGGAGTGCGGTACATTTAGGAAACCTAACGGGTGGCTACAGCCCCGGGGAATCTTTGTAAAGGCTTCGTAGTGAATCCCTAGCCATTCACCTTGGGAGTGAATAAGGGTCTTGCAAGCCCGGGCTAGAGAGGGAATCACGGCTTATGGGTAAAGTGCACAACCTCTGCAGAGTGTTATGAAACTGATATATCAGCCGTGCTCACGGTTATGAGCGGCCAAGGGAGCTCCAGAGATTAGTGATACTTGATCAGAGACATTTCGGTACAGGTGGCAATGAGATTGATGGTTCTGATTATGATTATGGTGCCGGTAAGTGGTATTCTTTCCGTTTGGAAAGGATACATTGGGCTAATAACTTGGGTTAATGTTAAAACCTGGCTTTCTACTAGTAAGTAATAACCTGACCAACTAAAAGCAACTGCTTGACTTATCCCCACATAAAGCTAGTCCACTATAGCCAAACGGGATGCTTGCTGAGTATGTTGATGTGTACTCACCCTTGCTCTACACACCAAACCCCCCCCCCCAGGTTGTCAGCATTGCAACCACTGCTCAGGAGAAGATGAAGCCGTGGAAGGAGACTTCCAGGAGTTCCAAGACTACGACGAGTTCTAGGCGTGGGTTAGCGGCAACCCCCAGTCGGCTGCCTGTGAAGGCCGCGTTATCTACGTTTCTTTTCCGCACTTTGATTTATTGTAAGAACTATATGGACGTCTCAGACGTATGATGTAATCGACTATTATTTCCCTTTTAATACTATTTGAGCACTGTGTGATGATGTCCATGTTATGTAACTGCTGTGTACGTGAATAACTGATCCTGGCACGTACATGGTTCGCATTCGGTTTGCCTTCTAAAACCGGGTGTGACAGTTCCCAATCTCACCACCGCAGCGTACATATATGGGCACACAGAAAGCTGGGGATCTATGTGAGAATTCATTCTCCGTCGATCATTAAGTTTTAGAATCTCTTCATGAGAATCTATTTACGGCTCGTACGCTTGCTTGAATCATGAGCTTTTCCAGGCATTAGGGGGAGATTTTGAGTACCGAAAAAATGCTAGGAAATTATAATGAATGCAGTAAGCATTCAAGCTCAGGATCACGTACTAAAACTGAACCTTTGGGTTCGAATGATTTGCAAGAAGTTGCAAATTAACTGCCATGTGCATTTACTATGAGGTGTCACTCAAATTAATTCTATGTGGAAGTGCCCGAAAGATTGGTTAAATGGAACACCACTAAACTCCCTATTACAATGATGTTGTAAATAAGAGGGGGAGAAGTATGGTCACAAATTAGTATTAAAATGCTTGCAAGAAGCTGAAGGCTAGACCTTCTGAGATAGTAAATGCAGACCAGTTATTCATTGGTAACCAACCTAGTGTTGGTGGACACCTAGAGGATATGAATTATCCTATGAATGGAAGACATTCAAAACCTAGCTCAGTGAGCACTGATGAAGCTAGGTTATCGGAAAACCTTTAATTCTCGTTTTGGGATTTCACGAGAAATCATAAGGGTGCATAAGAAAATGAATTTATGTCAATCGGAGAATTGTGTAATTTAAAAGCTACAAGTGTCAACACATAAATCTCAATAATTGTATATGCGCTCCAAGTGATTCAAAAGACTATGGCCATGGCGGAGCACGGGTATGCTCAAACTGGATCTTGTTGAGTGATACAATGTTGCATAGATAGCCTTGCTCACCGGAAAAAAGTGTTGAATTATTTCCACTTCATGGTATCTTACTGTGGATACAAGTTTGTTTTCATGGACTTGAAAACAATGAGGTGGTGAAAAAGCATGGCTAGTAGCAACTGGGTTTTATACGCAAACCCAAGCATTATTTTAATGCTATAAATTCTCCTCTACTGTGAGTAGTAAAATTCCGATACAATATTATGGGCAGTAAATCATATATCTGTGCAGTTGATAGATGTAGTGACAACATATGCATATGTGGTCATTGGATTATAGTATTTGTGGTCTTGAATGATTCCAAAAACATAATCACCAATCACAAATTTGTAATGCTTGGAAAGTCTTTGTTACTTAGAGCATTCCAGTCAAATATGGTACATTCGACCTAGTGAATCCTTCGTTCCAAAGGGATACACAAAGAATGGTATGTTCAGTGTAAATATGTGCAGCTTATTTTAAACATACCTTACTTATCGATGGAGTTCGAGATAGAGGATATGAACTGTAAAAGATTTTCAATTCAAAGTAAACTATCTTAAGTATCTTGGATAAATAGTTGTCTATATCCAACGTATATTGAAGAAATTCAATATAATGGAATCATAGTTATTTGATTCTTTCGGATCATGAGATGTGCTATTGTATATTGCAAGAGCATCCGACTGGATATTGCTTTGCAATGATTTGCTAGCTAAACAACACATGAGATCGAGTTATGTTCTCTATGAGTACTCATGATCTGGTTACAATTGGATATACTGATCTTGGATATCTATAGAAGATCCCCAGGTACAAAATCAATGACATACTTCTGGTAAGTTGGACCTACTGTTTGATAAATGTCTATCAACAGAGATTATTAGTCACTTACACTAATCATTCTGTAGCACACTTCGTGGGATTGTACATAATGATATAATACATACTGAGGATATGTGGTGGTCATGATTTTCTATCACTGACCTTATTATCTATGAAGATAATTTTACTTTATGTTGTTTAGATGAAAAACAAGTTACAAACTAAGTCTCTACCTTACTTCACATTTTAAATGTGTTTGAGAGCAGGTATGGGATGACTTAGTAATTTGTAAAGATCAGGAGGAGTTTCCCTCTTGATTGAAAGAACTTGTTTTTACATCATGTTGTACTCTTTTCTTTGCTTGAGTTTTTCCCCTGTTTGGGTTTCTCATTCAAAAGTTTTTAACTAGGCAACATCAACACAAGGCCTATGTCATATCATCTATTTTCTCGTAGAGGTTTTTGAGGATGATACATTAAGACATAGCTATTGTTGTATTTGAACTAGGTTAAAAGTTTATCTCCCTAGAGTTTAAATGGATCAACAATAGAGTATGACTACTCTCCTTATTTTTTTCCTTTGGGTTTTTAAGGAGACTCGGCTCATGTGTTGATTTCTCAGATTTTCTCACTAGATTATCTTGGAGAAATATTAGCCTGAGTTATATGTCTCATCATTTATTTTTCCCACGGGGTTTTTTGAGATGATGGCTATAGACATATTATTGTTCTTTGGGCTAGAGGTCCATTGGAGAATAATGTCGTACCATGGTTCAATTGAACCACCAACCATTATCTGTAAGGATAATTGAGCTTGTGTTGTTCAAATAGAAATAGGTTATATCAGGAGCAACATATTGCTCTTAAATTGTTTTATCCCCATGAATTTCAGGAAAATGGAGATATAAACATCTTGCAAACAAAGTTTTGAGATAATCTTACTGATTTATTCACAAATCTCTACCATACTCCACGTTTCATAAATGTGTTGAGGGGATTGGTAGAGAAGGCGCATAGACTTGCAAGGATCAGGGGGAGAAATTCTCTGTGATGTTTAACCTGTTTTGAACCATCATATTACACTCTTTTCTTTGTATGGGTTTTGCCTTGTTTAGGTTTTCTCATCCAAAGTTTTTAATGAGGTAATATCAACTAAGCTATATGCTTCATCATTGACTTTTTTCCACATGGGGTTTTTTATGCATGATGATTACAAGCATATTTGCCTTTTGGAGTTCAAGTGAGATTCTCTCATGATCCAAAAGGCATTATGTACTCCTTATTTTTCACACAGGGTTTTTAAGGAGATAATATATTGGAAAACAACTTGCAGAGATCAAATGGACTTGGATTGATTAAGCGGAAGTGTTACAAAATATTGTATTTGTGATCAATCCAAGGGGGCGACAGATATTTCCCAAGTCACACACCCCTTGGAAATGCACTCCTTCGTATGTATATAAACTGCCATCTCTTCTATAATAAAGACACAACAATGATTGTCTCTATCATTTCTCAATCTCTCAATCTCGTTACCACTGATACTCCAACAATACCGACCCAAGACCTAGCTGGTGAGCCGGCAGACGCACTGGGTCCTCGATTCGCAAGGTCCTTAACCCCAAAAGTACATGGTACATATAGTAGGGGAAAAATACCCAAAAGATGATGCTAATTGTTATAGGCATTATATTTTGGCATTGTTTGGTTTGAGGGACTAAAGATTAGTCCCTCCATTTTAATCTCATTTAGTCCCTAATTTGCCAAACAGTAGGACTAAAACAGGGACTAAACTGTTTTAGTCTCTAGTCCCTCAAGTGGTGACTAAAAGGGACTAAACCATATTAATTCTATCTTTTGTCCCTACTTTATTTTAGTTGCACTAATGGTGAGAGAATACTAAAGAGTATTTTAGTCCTTTTATGATTCATTTAATGCTTTTTGAATACTTTTAGTCCCTAAAACTAAACAGGGTAGGGAATAAACTTTAGTCTCATAACTAAATTTTAGTCCCTGGACTAAAGAAACCAAAACTGTCACTTAGTGGCGGGCCTACATTTTTTATATAGGGGTGTCGCAACAATTCTTTTATATACAATTGTGTGTGTATTTATAGTAAATTCAATAACTAGTTTGGTAAATAGATATAAAGCTAAACACGAAAGTTACATATATTAGAATACATGCAGTTTGAACATGTTATAATAGAGACATAAAAATTACACAAAGAAAAAACCTTATAGTGTTAATATCCCGGAGTCTACAAACATCATGGGAAGACTATCTATATATTCTAGGCTTCTACCTTTAAACATGATCTATAACACAGAGAAAACAACTTGTTGCTTAAAGTTGGTGTATGCTTTACAAGCACATACAACAAGCTGCTTCCTGCATAAAAAGTTATCATAGCACCTCTAGGGTGTTACTCAAAGGGAAAAAAAACCCTTGATTAATCTATTCATAGCAGTTTCTTATTCCCACCATTGTTCTCATCTATCTGTATGTGTTAATTCTCAAGGGTAAAATGATGCATTTAGCTGCCTTTTCAATGCTAAAACCCTTAATAATCTAGAAGTTTGTACCAGATTCTTTTTTAAGACACATGCACAAAGTCTATCTCGATATCCTAATTATGTCACGCAAGTTTTGAACTACAGATGAACTTTACAGGGGCGGTGGGTGATTGGATAAGGGGTATTTTCTTTGGGAACGAACTTGCACTCAAATCAGTGTCTTCAAATAAATATACCTAATCCAAGCAGAACCTTGAAGATATAGCAGCATTGCCATCAGCCCATCACTAAAGATTTTGCACAGACAAACACATGACCGGATCAGGTTCAAACGATTGGCAACACAACATGCCACAACGCTGCTTGCTTGTGCAGTTCTGCCACTACCAACTGTAATGAATAAAAACACTAAGGCCTTGTTCGGTTAATCCCGTTACCCATGAATTGGATGGGATTGGAAAAAATTAAGAATAAGTTTGACTTGCTTGGAATTTAAACCCATCCAATCCCACTCAATCCACATGGATTGAGAGCTAAACGAACAAGCCCTAATAGTACTCACAAAGAGAACGATTCAGTTCATGACCCACAGACGCCGAGTGGGGGAGCAACGCGCGCGCTAGCCGTCGGGGAGGTAGGGCCGCGGGACCAGGTGCCGACGGCGAGACACACCAACCTGGCGCTAGGCAGGGGTAGGGTGCGTGGTGGCTGAGGCACTGGGTGTGATGTCTGCTGACGGCTAGGCGGGGCGAGTCACGACGGCGACACAGATAGTTCGAGCATAAGGTCGAAGGGAAGGGATCGAGTAGGGTCTTGGTGGGCTGGCTGTGGCTAGGTGTGCCACGGTCCACTTGTAGGTTCACCACTCATTATATTAAATGACATTGTGGTATGATTTTTTGAGTTCACTAATATTTATAGAAGTTGTACCGAATACTATTTGTCTATTTTCTAAAATGGCTTTATATGAAAAGCACTTGTCTTGTTTGTTTTAGAAGGATGAAGCCGGGCTTGCGCGCATGGTAGGAAGAGACGACGGCTCCTGGAACGAGGCTGCTTGACCGACGACCCGGCCAAAGCCGATGCCGTGTTCGTGCCCTACTACGCGTCTCTCGACGCACTGCCGTCGTGCTCGATGCGGCGTGGCGCTGGCGGAGTTCCTGTCGCGGGACCAGGCGCGGATCCTGTCTCGCCGGCACGGGCATGACCATTTCCTGGTGGTCGCGGGGTTCTCGTGGGACTACGCGCAGTCGCCGAGCGTGGAGCCGAGGCTGTGGGGCTCGACGTCGCTTCTGCGACTGCCGGAGCTGGCCAACTTCACGTTCCTGACTCTGGAGTCCCGCACGTGGCCGTGGCAGGAGCACGCGATCCCGCATCCGAGATCCGATGTCCTTCCACCCGTCGTCTCTCGCGCACCTCCGCGCCATGCTCTGATGCTCTAAGACTGAGCGCAACGGCGCCCCCTAGCCATCCCCCTCCCCTTGCATAGCGGCTGTAGGGGGCACCTTATGGCCGCAGCGGTGCCCCCTACAGCGCCCCCTACGTGTCGGTCCCCTTCTCTCTCCCCCCAGATATAGCGTGTCACTGTTCATCACCCTAAACACTGTGCTGTGGGTCCACGAGTAATTGTTAGTAGATAAAAAATTGATAGTTGGTATAGAAAATGATATTTTATAGTGGTAGTGGGGTATAGGGGGAGTATTTAGGGGGAACCGCTGCGGGAGATGAAAAAATAGGGGAAAAAATAGGGGGAAAAAGTGATATAGAGGGAAAAATTTAGAGGTAACCGTTGCGGATAGCCTAAGCGGGCGCGGCGCCTCCCGCCCGTCCCGGCCCATCCTCTCCGAGTGCGCGAACCGCACCGACGCATGCGTCGTCGTCGACTGCTCCGGCGGCAGATGCGCGCACAACCCAGTCCGGTACATGCGCCCCATGCTGCGCGCGGTCCAGGTTCTGCCTGCAGCCGCCGGGGGACACGCCGACGCGGCGCTCGACGTTCGACGCCATCCTCGCCGGCTGCGTGCCCGTGTTCTTCGAGGACCTCGCGGCGCGGAGGCAGTACGGGTGGCACTGGCACCTGCCCCCGGTGCGGTACGGCGAGTTCTCGGTGCACATGCCCAAGGAGCAAGGAGGCCGTGGTGTTCGGCGGCGTCCGGATCGTCGAGACGCTCGAGGCCGTGCCGGAGGAGGAGGTGCGGCAGATGCGGCAGCGTGCGCTGGAGATGGCGCCGAGGCCCGAGGGTGGTGTACCGGCGGCACGGGAGCACGCCCGAGCTGTGGCAGGCCGTGAAGGACGCCGTCGACCTCGCTGTGGATGGCGCGCTACAGAGGATTCGGAGGCGGACCTCGCTGTGGCAGGCCGTGAAGGACGCC
Organism: Zea luxurians; assembly: GCA_029449295.1. Taxonomy (NCBI): domain Eukaryota; kingdom Viridiplantae; phylum Streptophyta; class Magnoliopsida; order Poales; family Poaceae; genus Zea; species Zea luxurians. The sequence continues at coordinate 72,745,098 of JAOPSE010000008.1, forward strand.
GTCGACCTCGCTGTGGATGGCGCGCTACAGGGGATTCGGAGGCGGACGCACGCATAGGAGGAAGGACTGCCGGAGAGGCTTTACGCGCAAGAGGAGGATAGCGTTAGCGTCGACATATAGGATCAGGAGCACGCCCTTCGGCTGCATCAGGGCATTATTCAGTGAAATAGAGTGTGTATACATGTTGCTGTTGTAGTGGAGAAATGAGATTTGTGTTCCCTGTCTGTAACTGCAGTAGTTTTTTTTTGTTACCTTGATTCACCCAACTGGGAGTTATGAAATGACATCATTTGTGAACCACAAATGGAACGAAGCCACTTTGGAATCAAAGAACGAAATGAAATCACGCAGCTTCAGGAAACACATATTGACCTTTTTTACAGATGAAAGAGACCAAATTTGCTTGCAAATAATGTTGAGATGATAAATAGATGGCATTGCCATTGTGCGTTTGCTCAGTGTTCATTGTACAGTTGATGACTGTCTTATTGGCGCATCGAAACTCAACTGGCATATGCATAAACATAGACGATTTGGTGGAAGAAATAGGACCCCATCTGTTATGGCGTAGCTGCAAGCAGGCAGAGAAGATACTCAATACTGTACATATTAATTAATAAACGTAATTATCAAAACTAAGTCATAAAAGCACCAGTGGTCTAGTGGTAGAATAGTACCCTGCCACGGTACAGACCCGGGTTCGATTCCCGGCTGGTGCAAATTTTTTTATTTTGCTTTTGAACCCAATTTTTTTTTTTGTTCATGTCGTTTTGCTTTTGAACCCACACTCTTCAAGATTGTTTCCTCTGCAATTCCTATGGCAATGAAGAACAGTCTCATGTATACATCGATCGAATGATCAATGAAATGCTAACCCAGAAGTGTGCCTAATCCACATCACATAACTAATTAAATGGTTATGCATATTTGCATATTGCAGTTGAGATTAGCCTCAGCTCTCAGGTATGTCGAAAGAATATGGGATGGCGAATAGTAAGAATGAGATTACAAGAACTTCTTGAAGCCTTCATTTGCTTTGGCCACCACACCAGATGCTCGTCATCGCATTCATCACGGTGACTCTCAGGACGAGCTGCCTTGTTCATTGAATTAACAGCACACATCTGCTCCCTCCTTTCTTCGATCGATTGGGGGATGGCCACATTGCTCAGCGAGCCAATCATCATACTCAAACTACACGTAAAGGTATGGATATATATACGAAGAAAAATACAAGTGCATCAACGGTGAAATCTTTAACAATACATGACTGTGGTCAGGTAACAAAGCATAACCAAGCATTGGCACACATCTCTAGGCTACTACGGTACTACCTAATAGTTTGAGAAGTTATGTGTGTACTATCTCTTAGGCCATCAATGTGCTGCTAGATTCAAATAGAAAGTTTTCACATTTTCCCATCATTTTTTCACTAGATGGAATGGAAGCTTGATCCGACCTGATAGAACTCTAGCAACCCACTTACTTTGGAGTTCAAACAGTGGAAAGGGAATAACCTGGAAAGAACAGAGGTTGAAAGGTTTAAGATCTGACAAGGTAAGTTACAAGATGCGTCTTAAGGGCCAACCGAACATGGCCTAGTCGGCTGGGGTTTATTTCTACAAAACTCAAATTATCTCTTTTTTCTTAATTGTTATGTTAAATCATTTAAAGTACTGATATGATATAATATTCAATGCTAATGAAACTTCTGTAAAACTGCTATTGAGACTGATCTTTAGCCATACAAAACAGTAGAGATTTATTATGGACCGATGAACATAAACAATAAAATGTTCTTATCTCTCCCTTCTCTGATGAAAACATAAGATGCCTACACAAACATGAGATACATGCTACAAAAAAGAGTTAGCTACATACAACACAAGAGAAAAAAACAATTTTATCAGAACGAAATGCCTACAGGATAAGGATATAAAACCAAGACATTATATATTTTTACACTATTTTGGACTGGCCGGTTGCTCCAAATGTGCTGTCGGCCTAAGGCCACAATTAAAATCTAATTATCTACCCGCAAATAAAAAGGCCACAATTAAAACGTACCGGCAAATATAAAGGCCACAGTTAATCTGCTTATCAGGGCGAGAATCCATGCCACATGCGTTGTTGTTATCTTGTCTGGTTAGTGGGTTCATTTCATCTCTGATAAAAGGTAGGTCGAGTGTAGTATCACTGACAGCTACAAAAAAGTGTACCATAAAAAAAATAAAAAACAGAGGATTACAGGGACGGCAAAATAATGTGTAGTTGTTGCTTGTATTAGATCTTATGCATCAAAGGCTAAACTATGTGTAAACCTGTAAGCAACATAATTTGTAGGATTTAGGACACAAACAAAACATTCTACTGTAACAGTAAAATCCTAAGTCTAGATTATAGGGCATTCCACTACGATGTATTATTTTTTATGCACTTGAGAGGTTGTTCTATAATTTTTTGATCAAATTTTATAGAATTAGTTATTATTGGAGTAATTTTTTTCTACATAGAGCCATATGTTTTAATTTGAGACACCGGTTTTAGACATTATTGGAGATGTTTTAATAGAATACGTAACAAATCTTCAGATCTCTAGGTATTAGGCTATCTTCAGCAGTTCTTATATTTCACCTTTTATTTTAAAATCAACTCTATAAAAAGTATTGTCTACCGTGCAATATGTTTTATGCGGCTACAGAGCATAGAGATACATTGAGATGACTAGGATATGCAACTCTGAAGTTTGCGGTACAATAGATTGTGGATTATGCAGCAGGTACGGACCATCTGAAATTCTGAATGGACTAGATCGAGTGGTCAGCCTTCGTTTGGAACGTGGAAAGTTCTCCAGTTTCAATGTACAGAAATTTTTTTACGTGAGTACGTGTACGTGACACTTCACAGCCTTTTCTGCTATAAATAAAATAAAAAAGGACGATGGACCTGGTTCTGTCTGTGGGCCAGAAGAATTATTATATGGATCGTCCACTCTGCGAAGCATCAGGAGCTGAGGGGACAAAACACGAGTGGCTTTTCAGGGCGACGCTTAAAATCTGTTCAGAGATACTATTCCGGTATTCGCCTATGCCAGCTGTTTGGTAGTAAGATCTAAAGTTTGAGTTTAGCCGGTGATATATTAAATATTTAAATATCTATTATAAATATTAGATGTAGTTTAATTATAAAACTAATTACACAACTAAAGATTAAATGATGCGATAAATTTTTTTAATCCTAATTAATTCATAATCAGTCGCATCACGTATTGTAATTAGATTATATTTAATATAATATATTTAATACATCTAACTAGTATTTAAACATTCAATACCACTTAACTAAAAGTTAGTAGGCTGCACCAGCTTTTTCCTATGTACTGCGCCTGCGTACCATGTAGTATTTGTTGCGGTGGGCCATACCATCAGCCATCACTACCAGTGTTGAAGGTACAAATCCAAAGGAACATATAAAAAATAACTAAGGCTGTGTTCGCTGCGGCTTAAAGCCGTACTGTTACGGCTGTACTGCTGCAGCTGCAATCAGTAGAGACAAAATACTGTAGAAGCCGCAGCCGCAGCCGGATTAAAGCCGCTTAAAGCCGCAGCGAACACAGCCTAAACTGCAGATATATCCGTGGTCTTTATTTTTATTTTCAAACACCGGCTAAATACCTTTTTTGAGACAAAATAAACTATTTGACGACAGAGATTATGAGCTACAGTGGCTTTCGGAACGCAGATTTGAGCCAGATATATCCATGCACATGTTTTAATAGGAACCAGTAACACCCAACAACACCTACTTCCTCCTCCGGAATTGTGATTCTTGACCACAAAGTGGCAGATTTGGCACATCTCGGTCCCCAACCTCTCCTCGCTCCTTCCTTGCATATGCAAGCGGCAACGACAGGTTCGCAGAGCCCTAGAAAAGATTAGATCCCCATCTCCCACTGCCCATGCATCAGTAAATCAAGGCAGGTGAAAAAAGGCATGTGAGCCGAGAGAGAAACAGGAAAGAAGACGGAAAAAAAAGAAAGAAAGAAGCCGCTGGGGCTGTGCTGACGGCTGGCGCTACGGGCAGCCGCCTGCACCAGTATCCAGCCGCGAAAAAAAAATTAGAAGATCCGAGACGGAGTTCGACGAGGGGAGGCGCGACAAAGAAATATCCAACGGAAAGGTTTCCTTTTCTCCCTGTTTATTATGCGCAATAATCCTCTCCTTTTATGCCTTCCTGTTTTATGTATGTATTAGAGCTTCTCATGTTGCTTCGGTAGCTAGGAAGCGGTTGTTCTTCACGGAGACAACCAAAAGAAAAGGATAGGGAAATTTGGTTAGTTGCCAAATTAAGGTCGGTTTCGTGTTTATGCTTGTAAGCTGCTGAGGTAGGGTTAACAGCTTTGGTGAAATTGGATTGCGAGGTTCCTTTGGGTTGCGACGAACATGAATGTGATGCGATATCCTTTTTGCAGATGGAGGATCTGAGTAAGTTTTATGCTTCTTTCTGGAAGCAGTCTAGCAGTTCACTTAGTAGCCTGCACTCTGTTCATGAGCACAAGCTGGTGAGAAGAATAGCTATTTTTTTTCCTCCCATGTAAATTAGTCTATTTTTATCTTGCTAAAGTAAGGTTTTTTGGTGCCCCAGATGAATTTGGGTTCGAAGCGCAATCAAACCCAAGAAGTTTCCACCAACTACAATAAACGTAAATCGTTGTCCGGAATTGTGGAACTGAGTTCAGATGTTAGGAGTTCAATCCGGAGGAAATCTGATGCTTATCGCGGAGTGATTGACTTGGAGAAGCCATCGGTTTATGGTGATCCCGTGGAAGCTATCGGTTGCTCTGGCCTTGGCAACCTTGCCAACCAAAATGGCAAGTCTCAGGATGTTTCTCCAGAGAACACCTCACTTGCAGAGTCTCTTCAGTTGTGTAGAGACTGGAACACATCGCGTGTAAGTGTTGGTGAGTCTCTATTTAACCTTTGTGTCTTGTGCTAACATGTTTCAGAACTACTTGGATGCAAGCATGTTGCTGTTATCTTGTACGACCTATTTTATGACTATTGATTTCTCATGCATATGTGCTGATAAGTTGAGCCTTTGTTGAAAAACGGGTGTAGAGCTCAATTAATGAATGCTTGATCAAGAGGATGCTATTGCCGCACTGTTTGTTCACTGTCAGCAGACAGTTACATAGATAGCTAAAAGTTGTTATGTATCTTCTGACTACTGGCGGTAATTGAGTTTTGAAGAACAAGATCAATGTCATTTGACTACTTAGACGGTTTTTTCCTCTAGAGATCTGCATATCATTATATTATGGAGAAAAAATGTGTTTTTTTTTCTAAATTCTATCCATGTTTACATTCAAATAATTTCTGCATTTTTATAGGAAGTTTTGTTGCTAGCTAGCTCTACTGAGCCTTTTTAAATTCAAAGTTTAGTATAGGACAGGTCATGAACCTGGATGACATATTTGTAGCTCTAATATACCTCTAGATTATGTCTATTAACTGAAATTTATGAACTTCTATATTAATAATTCATGTGAGTGTTCGGAGTTCTGCAAGTCCATATATTCCCATTGTAGCATCATTCATGCTTTAGTTGATATTAGACATGCCATGACTTCGGCATGACCACGAGTCCAAGATCACAATGAGATTATTGGAACATTTTTCAGGTTTTATTCTCCTTACTTTATTCTCGTATGCGATGCTTTGTTCATTTCAAGCTAAATCATAATCCAACAAGGCAACAAGATGGCTTGCACATAGAGCTTCATGACTATTCTAACCTTATGCATTTCCAGGTTCAGTTGGATCTAGTCACACTCCGGACTGCCAGTCCCCTACCAAAACAAGTAACAATGAAGCAAGACATTCACTATTTGACCTGAATGTTCCTCCAGAAGAAAGCCTTCTTATGCCTTCTACTGCATTTCCTTCTTCCTCAACGTATTGTGGAATTTTTTCAGACAGCCCTAGAGAAACTTCTGAAAAAGAACGTGTCTCTGGTATTGGATCAACGAAAGGATCTTCCATCACGGTGATCACGCCCGACTCAAATGCAGACAGTTCAAGGGATGTGGTAACTGAATCGTCAGTCCAACAGAAGTTCCCTTTTGACCTTAACGTGTCACCTGAAAACACCAACATGCCATCAGAAATCAACGATTATAGAGATAAGGTTGTAAATAATGGTGTAAGTAAAGGAACGGCACCCGATCATTCTTTGTCCACGAAAAATGGCCTGCTTGCAGAAACGTCCACCAAACATGTGGTTCTTGGACATGATAGTGTATTGGCACACAAGCAGGATGACAGTCACGTGCTTCTCACAGTCCCGACAGCTAACGGTATCGATAAAGCTCACTCGCCACAGCCTGAAACCATTAACAAGGAGTTTTTAGTCCCTGGATCTCCTCTTCTCGATAACAATTTCCATCCAAGACTTGGGATATCCCACAATGGAGCATCAGATATTCAGGAGTTAAGCATGCTTCAATATAAGGTCGACGATGGTGGCACCACAGCTGATAGTGCAGCTAGAACCCTTCTTTCCATGTTTCAGCATAGTTCTGAATGTGTTGCTCATCGCCCTGGAAGCAGCAACCAGACAGCAGCTCAGAAGGTGGACGACGAGCCTCAGCCTTCGTTGGACTCGTTCGAGAAAACCGTGTTGGATTCAGAGGAGAGCAAAGATGACGGGCAATCCGTCAGCGTGACGCCACCTTTCAAGGAAGGGCCAGCGTGTCGGATCAAGCTAAAGAGAGGGAGGGGCATGAGAAATTTCCAGAGGGAGATAGTTCCTGGGCTCCTTCTAGGGAGGCAGGAGATATGCGAGGACCTGAAAGCTATAGGTTACGAGGCAAAGAAAGCTCGGTCTAGGAAACCTCGCAAGGGTCCAGGTGCGTCTTCGGCTCGACCCAGGCCGCGCAAGCGTGGAGCTGCCAAGCACTGACCAGGAGCCATCTGCGTTCCGTGGCAGGGCGCCATGGGGCAGGCGAGATCCAGAAGAGTCGTTCTAACCATGTGAATATTCATTCGTGTGTATCAAGCCTAGTTTCAAACACTCGGTTTGCTAGCTAGTGGATATTTAGACCCTATTTGTTTTGCTCTCCTAGATTATATAAGTAGATTATATAAGTTCGATTATGGTGGAAAGTTATGAGAGTAAATTATTATTTTGATATCACAAATAAACTGAAATAAGGTACCCCAGTGCTAGTTTATTTCAGCGTGATGTTTTACCCTCGTATTATTAGATCATAATCCAACTTATATAATCTAGGAGAGAAACAAACACAGCCTTAGTTAGGGGATATATTCTAATTCTTTCACCTTTTCTCTGATATTTTATCGTTGATGAAGTGATCAGGTTGTTAGATTTTTCAAGCCTTTCTGCCTTTATATTTGAAAGTTCAGCAGTGAAGACACAGTCATAGTGTCACAATGATCAGTCTCGAAATTGTAGACTTATGAAGGCAAGATGGTAGGTAGCCTGGCAATGTGTATCTTGAGTGATGCTAGTTTGGACTAGCGCGACGATAGTATCGTACTTCCCTAGGTTAGATTTATCTGTGCCTCTCGACTACTGCATCTCTGCAACAGCCCCCGCTGCAGTTGAGGCGATTCAGAGGTTCCACTGGCCTGTGAAGGAAAGAAAGGCAATCTCCGACCATACTGATCGGTCCTCCCAGATTTGGTGTCAACCGTGCCGAGTGAAGTTGATGGCGCGCGCGTGCAGTTATTTAACGCGTGATCTTGCGAGGCATATATGGTAGGTACTCACTCATCAAGCAAGCGAAGGTGGCCTACTGGCTACTGCTACAGTGCTAGTGCTACTGCCATGATCAGAGACGGTGAAGTTGGACTATATATATATGCTGGGTGGGCGACATCTGGGGCTGTTGTTGTATTGTATCGATGACTACTCCCTCCCTCCATGATCCAGGCGAAGCCGTCCGTACTCATCTGCGTCCGTCACGGATCACCCACCACCTCACCTGCAATAAAAAGCCCAGCTAGCGCCGCATGATTGGCTTGGCGCCTAGATTTTACTGCCGTCGCCAGAGCCCGTATCGTTCGTTGCTCGTACCGGTCAAGGCGAGGCGAGATCTTGACAAAGACCAGCACGAATCTATCATTCAGAGAGATACTGAAACGCAGGCAGGTTGCTGCTGGGTGCTGATTGCAGTGCAGGTGTACGGCTGCGCATGGAATAACTCCCGTGGGCTGGGCCCCGGGGTCCAGAGAGAGCCGGCTCTGGGAACTGGGTGCAGAGTATACATGTCCTCGGCCGGCTCTTGTTCAGTCCTCAGCGTTCATGTTTCACCATGTCATGTCAGGCTGGCTGAACACTGAACAGTGAAGCAATGACCGCAGGAGTACGTCCCAAATCTCCTGGAGAGAGGTCAAGTCTACAGTAGTTAGCACTGGCAGCTGTTTGATTGTTTCAGCTGGAATACCAGAGGTGAAGAGACGCAGGGGCACGGCGATATGCGCATGGCATGCCGTCGTCGCTCACGATATGCATCGCATCGTGAGGTTCCGGTGAACACAAGCATCCCCGGTGGACGGTGGCGGATGCGGCAAACACACGCTCAGCTCAGGAAGGACAAACGTCGCTGCCGATGCGGATGTCAATTGCGATGGTTACCCAACGGTGGATGCCTTGTGCTTACGGAAGACAGACAGTGGTCCAGGTCAGGTGCCTCCGCTCCGCATGAGACGCCTGGGAAAACTGGTGGGGCCCAGTGTCAGCCAAACGGATGTATGCCACGTCAGCCAGATCTACATCCTACACAGTCGCTGACTCGCTTCCAGCCAGGAGGAGATGCATAATTAATTACAAAGCTAATATGAACACCACTGTTCAAACATGTCAATCTGTCATGGGTGCGTGGATAGACCGTGTCCACCAGTTTATCTATATTGTCATCTAAAACGATGTTTTGAACACGTCAGGATGCACTGGCAAAACATTTATTTTGGATAGAGTGATTCATCAAACCAAACACCTCATTAACGCTTCGAATAGTTTTAACTACCTCGCAATCACATTAACATCCCGGACGCCTTTGCCTGGATTGTAGTTGCCACCAAACGAAACACCCCTGTTCAATGAAAACGCCATTGAAAAAACAAAACCCAACAAAGCAGCTAGCTAGATAGCAAAAGCGAGCCCGCGAGGCCACCAAGAACACGAAGGGGGGAGACAGCAACGCGCCCTGCTGCGGTTTCTTTCTTTCTATCACTGAAGAAAGGAAACAAAAAAAGAAAAGGCGACAAGGACAGCGCGGGAGAAGCGAAAGAGAGACGGTCGTCAGAGACCAGGTAGCAAGCAAAGCATGGATGGGAGTGAGGTAGCACCGGTAGCAGGACAGCGCCATGACAAGGCCCAAGCAGAGGTAGCATGGAGCTCGTTCTAGTACAAATGCAACACGGGAAACAGACGAAGAGATTGATCGACGGGAGCAAACAAACAAGCGGCTACGTCGGGAGGAAGAAGAGAACACGGGCGCAGCGCCAAAAGCACTTTAAACAGGAACGGTGATGAGAAGCCGTGAATCTCGCTGGGAGCCGTCCGGGCGATCGGATGCTTTCGGTCTTCTGCCGTCCTCTGCAAAGTGCACCAGAGCAGAAGCAAAGAAGGCCACGGCCACGGCCAAGGTACATTGGATGGCAGAGCGATGCGATTGGAAGAGACAAGCTGTTTGAATGGACAGCCGAAAGCAAAATGCTTCTCCTCTATACCATTTCGAGATTCAAACACCGCCGAAAAAACAGGCAGCGGGTTTTTTACACGCACGGCAGCGCTCCATTTCCTGTGGCTGATCCACACCTGACAGGCTGACACTGCTGAAAAGCAGGGTCCCAAAACAATGCTAGAGAGGCCTAGCGATTAGCGTGGACATTAACGATGGCTGTTAGCGGTCACGGCGGTCGGTCAGTGCTCCAGCCAGGTCCCGAGTCGGCTCGGCGGCGGCTAGACCTTGTAGATGATGAGGAAGCAGGGGAGCACGGCGCGGCTGTCGAGGACCACCAGCTCGCCGTCGCCCATGTCCACGGAGTCGTACGCGGCCGCGGCGGAGCTTTGGCCTTGGCCGTGGCGCGGGTAGTTGGCGGGGCAGACGCGGCCGGCGATGACGCGGCACACCAGCATCGCCCGTCGCCCCACCGCGGCGGCGGCGGCGGCGGCGCTGGCGTGCGCGGCGCCGCTGCAGGCGAACGTGCGCACGGCCGAGGCCGACGCGCCGAGTCGGCAGGTGGCCACGCCCGCGCCGAACACGCCGCCGGGGCCGGGGACGCGGCACTGGAACCGCATCATCTCGTTGCCGTCGGCGCCGCACCGCGCCGCGGCGCCGCGCGCGCGGGCCGCCGCCGCCCTCGCCTCCTCGAACCGCGCCACCGCGCGCGGCGCGCTGCGGACGCGGAACAGCGCCTCCACCGACGGCGGCGGCGACGGAGACAGCTCCGGGGACCCCGCGCCTCCCCACCCGGACGCGAAGATCAGCTCCACGACCCGCCGCGACGAGTGGCCCTCCGGCAGCTCCGCCATCGTGAGGAACGCCGAGCTTACGGGCGCCGGCGACGGCGTGGACAGCGCCTCGGCGCCCGCGTCCTTCGCCATCGGCTTGGGCTTCTTTTTGGGCCGCGGGCGCGGGCGCGGCTCCCGCGCTAACCTCTGCCCCTCCATCTTCTTCATCCTGGCCCGCTGGGCGTACGCCACGGCATCCATCACGTCCGCTGCCGCCGCGGTGGCGCAGGGGAAGGGGAGCGGCGGCGGGGGCTTCTTGGCCGGGGACGGCGCGATGGCGGCGTCGGTCACGGCGTAGGAGGACCTGCAGCTGAGCGAGCGCACCCACGCCGTCGCCATGGTCCGTCGCCGCGGCAACTCCGGCTTTGGGCCTTTGGGGCTGGGGCGCTGAGCGGTGATGGACTGACTGGTGGAGTGGTGATGGTGGCCGCAGACGGTTGCCTCCTCTTCGGGTGTTATTAGAGTGCTTGCAAAGTCTTTCTAAATTTTACATTATCATTTAGGGATTTCTTTCTATAAAAATATTTTTATATATTTTATTCTTTAATTAATTTTTATATTTCGGAGAGTTATTTTAATTTTTTTTATTTTTGGCTTGCGAGAAATCGAAAATAGGAATGCCTATTTTCAAAAGGTATTATTTACAAAAGTTATTGGAAATATTTTGTTTTTAAAATTCCTTTTTTTTTACAATTTAGGAATAATTTTCAGACCCAGTCGGTGGGGCGCCGTGTCGTTGACAATACTATTACACTGCACTTGTCTCCCTGGCTTTACAGCTTACTTGACTAGCCCACCTGAGCCACCTCCAATATCCGTCACAGACAGGTGGGCGCAGCCTTACGGGTCCAGGATGCCAGTTACAGTAGTCGCCCGTGACGGAAGTAGCTCAGGGGTGGGAATGATCGATCATTCGGATTGGGAGCACTTGCATTGCATGCCTCACTCGCTGCTGTGCTGCCCTCCTCCCAGAATCCATCCCCCACCACTCCTCGCTGCTGGTTTTGTCTCTTTTTCAGCCTTCCTTCCTTTATTTGCTCTTTTTTATGGTTCCTGCACTTTGTTAGAGGAGGCGTGGTACAAGAATGGATCTGCAGCGGTGATCAGTGAGTGCTTCCTCTTTCTTTTCTTTTTTTCTAGCTACCATCTAGTACGACTGTGACGTACAGTTCGTGCGGTTTGATGTGGCACGCGTCGGTGAAATCTGCTAGTGTGTCTCTCTCTGTATATCAGTATATGTGTCGACAAAAGAGACTTCTCTTTTGGGTTGTTGTTGGCCCTATCCCTTTTCGTCTTGCTACTTTGCTAGTGGATGGAGGCATTTTTTGCCGCTGATACAAATTGAGCGAGAGGGGGGAGCGCAGAGACGAGGAAATAGAGAATTCGAATTCAAACTGTTACGGGAGCGGGGCGCAAGCGCGACTAATGCACACGTATATTGGGCTGTTCGATTTGGATTAAACCCCGATATTTAGACTAATACAACTGCAATCTTTTGCCTGTTGGGATCAGGAAATGCCTCAACTCATAGGCATAGCTGCGTATTACTATGCCTTTCTTCAGTGTAGAAGAAACAAAACTCGGTCTCTGCCATCAATGATTCTCGTGGGTTTGCGCATATGGAGTGATATATTCCCCGAGACCATGAGCGGCCGCCGGCTGGCAGCTGACCCAGAGAAACAGGCACATTTTAGGCATGCAAATGTCAGCTGGGCACGGCAACTGCAAGGGCTCTCGTACTACTACTAGGAATGATTGGACGGCCCGAATTTTCTGTTTTTTAGCCCTTTTATGACACAAATTTGCTTTTGGATCCCCAAAAATTTTAATTGCACATTTGGACCCTATGTTCGGCGCCATAGACTGTGGCGCCGAGGTAACACAGCTCGGCGCCACAACCTATGGCGCCGAGCTGTGACGTGGCAGCACCGGCTAAGGCTGATCTGGCACCGACGTGGGCGACGTGGCATCGTAGCTCGGCGCCACAGATCTTGGCGCCGAGCTACGTCTGCCTATAAAAACACCCGCGCGGCTAGCCGAGAGCAGCGGATTTCCTCTCATTTCGAAACTTCGTCAAAATTTGCTGGATTCAAAGATTTGACTTGGTTCACTTCGTAGACCAAGGTATGGTGTCCAACTTGATTCGTTTTGTATATTGGGTTGTTAGTTTCATAGTTGCTCATAGTTTCATATTTTAATAGTCTGTATAAACCTATTATATTATCATTTCGATTATTAGTTTGTGTAAACTTATTATAAAGCATATTAGATACAAGTGATAATTATAATCGTTTATTAGATGAAAGACATGTACCGAGAGGCGTTGTGGCAGAAGAGAGGTCGTCCTCGAGAGTTATATCCGGACGTATCTAGTAAGGATGCTCCTGTTCCTCCTGAACTCCCCGTGCCTAACTGTGACTGTGGCAGACTGGCTTGGGTACATCAATCACAACATCCAGACACGGCTGCTCGCTGCTACTACCTTTGTGGCGGTTTGGACGTACGTAGCTTATGACTTGTCACTTAATTTTGTTCGCATTCATTATTTTGTAATAGTGCTTCTTTCCATTATTTTAGGGACATCAGAGGTGTTTCTTTTTCCAGTGGATCGACGGTCCTGATAAATTTGACCCTCGATATCTTCTTTTCGTTAATTGGTTGAGTGGAAGGACCAGTCATGAGCGTTTTAAGCGTTGGGTACCTCCTCCCCCGAATCCTCCACCAATGACGGATGCGAAGAAGGAGGTAGCAACAGAAAGAAGGCTGGACTCACCGCCTCGATGCGATTGTGGAGACCGTGTTGTCATCGACGAAGACACTGAGAAGCAGTTCGTGTGTCCGAACATTGATTATGTGAGCTCATCGATGCGCTAAATGTATAAACTAGTTATTTTTACAATAAATTACTAATTTTTTCTCCTGCAGCCATACGGGTGGCGTAAGTGTCGTTTTAGAGAGTGGTTGTATGGTCCTTTGTCCCATTGGCCAGAGCCAGAGGTAAAGGAAAAGAGATACAACGGGTGGGCGGAAGAAGAGATGAAATTTGATCCAGTACTCTGCAAATGTGGTATTGAAGCTAAGTATGGATTAGTTCCTTCCGAGCTTGGTGTTGGATATTTTTGTGGACATATGGTCGATTACGATGAGGTTGGTATTTTTTTTTGCACCAGTTGTAATGTTATAGCGGTACTTACTATTTTTTTGTAGGAGACGAGGAAATGCAGTTGGGAGAGTTACGACGACAAAGGAGAGGTGATGCGCACAATAGAGTCCAAGGGAATAATGGGACAGAAGATGCGTTGTGGATCTCAGCTCGTCGATTCGTACATTAACAATCGCATACACGACATGCGTAGGGAAGCAAAATCTGCCTTTTATGATAGCCCGAAGCGTGCAGAGTATAGGAGGTTGAAGGCGGCAGATGAGAAGAGAGCACAGGATGCAAGGGAATGGAAAGCGGCTCAAGCCGAGAACCAGATGTTGGATAATCTTGCTGATCGCCTCAAGGGAAGTAAGTGAGATAAATGATATTATAATTATGTGAGTACAATTTATATATCTTGACTTTGTTAACTTATTTTTTTCATTATATTTGCAGAGATTGGAAGCGGCGTAAATTATTTGGCCGATGAGGCGCATGCGAGATATGTTCAGGATAAAATGGCAACCGTTGAGATTATGGAGGAGGAGGAGGACGACACATCTAGATTGAGTGAGCTTATCGCTCTCGCAGAGGCAGGATTACATGAAGAAGAGGAGGACGACACATCAAGGTTGAGTGAGCTCATCGCACTAGCTGAGGCAGGATTACGTGCTCAATAGGAAGAGGATGAGTTTATGTCTCAGGCCGCCGAAGAGGTAGAGGCAGCTTATTATAAGAAGAAGTTTGATGAGGCTGAGGCTAAGGATGAGCTATTCTCCCAAGCTGCAGATGAAGCAGAAGCCAATTATTACAAGAGAACTGGTGACAAGTGTGATGCAGGACAATGCAACAAGTGGAATGAGGTTGTCGTTGAGGATTGCGCGACGGATGACTCCGAAGATGAGTTACTCATAGATTGTGATTCAGACTGAATAATTGTAGCCTGTTATGTAGTATTTTCGTATCAAAAATAATTTAGAACTCTAAAGATGCGTTACTTATTGCTTGTTATGTTTTTTACAATTCACAAAAAAATTTTGCAAGAGTTCCCCTTGTTTTATTAACAACCACAGTTCAAATAATCACATATTATAAGACATGTAAGCATTTCAACATATAATACATCACAAAATAACATCGAATATTAAAACATCCACAGAACATAGTTCGTCATACAATGTCCACAAACAAAGTCCAAAATACAATGTCCACAACACATAGTCCAAAACACATAACATAGTGCATATTACAACGTCTCCAGCATAAGTCCAAATCACACAGTTTTTAGCATAAGACCAACATCACAAAAGTATTCATTTCCTTCTAGTCTTACCCTTGCCCTTGGCCCCAAGAGCATCGGTGCCTGGAGTGTAAGGGTCTCGTGGACACCTTCTACGTGGTGTCAGCTGTGATGGCTGAGTTGTAGGAGCATCCTGCAACTGAGATGGTCCAATCTCCTCCTGACCTGCGGCGCCAGCGTCGTCGTCATCGTCGTCCTGGGCCACGTCCTCAAACGTGTCCCACGTCGATCGCGAGGAGCTCAGTCCTGCTGTAGATGGTCCAACTGCACAAATGGGAGGTTGAACGTCCTGCTACATACAAGGCACAGGCAACTGCACGTCAACGCCCGCTAGAGACCGGCATCCACACCGAGCCGCTGCACGACGAAGACGACGTGATACCCTCTGTAATCAAAATATTAGTTACAGACATATGTTACAACATACAAATAAACAAGTTTTCTTTTAAACATTGATACTCACTGATAGTAACGATAGCGTAGTACTATCTGAAGTTCTCTGTGAGATACGCTCAAGTTCAACAACAGATACGAGCATAGAGTTTCCCTATCACAAGTTAAAACATTAGGATGCTCAAAAGTAGACATAAAGCATTGAATTGAAATCTCTAATTGTAGTAAAGAAATAGTTACCACTCTATCAAGGATTGGAGCAGCCTCAATTTGGGTCCCGTGCCGAGCAGCTATGTCGAAAGCTGTGTCTTCGTCGTCTGACGATTCTTGCTCGGCGTAATCTGCAGCTGTCCACTGTCCCTTCAGCTTGCACCTAGTCACACCAGCATACCAAATCAAATACCTCCTGAAGTTGTAGTTTGTGTGCGTCTGGTCGTTCTCATAGTTAAGATCCCCCTACTGTTCCCATTCATCAATGTAATCACGGTGGTGGGTCTCGAAGTCCGTGACCTTTTTCTGTCTCTGTCTGTCGAACCTGCAAAAGTTAGAAACATATATTAGCGACTCGCTGATATTTCAATTATTAGTTAGAATAACAAGTGCATGTAGTAACTCACTTATGAAGTTCTATTGAAGTCGAGAATGGCTCCACCGGAAACTCCTGGCGCAATCCGAACTGTCGAGCAACTCTGTGGGGCAAGTGGTACTCAACAGCATAAAAACAGATGAGGGGACACCTCATTAGGTAGAGGTTCTCGTCTATTGAGCACATGTTGCTCAACTGTATGCTGGCGAAATATGGATCAAGATACGGTTGCCAGGTCACCTGCAAAAGTTTTAGAAAGCACATGTAAGCACGCTGGTGTCGTGCGATAAAAGTAGAAAGCACATGTAAAAAGATAAAACTAGACAACTCACCATCGAAGGAGTAAGTGCGTCGAGCTCGTTTGAGTACTCCACGTAAGCACGCTGGTGTCGTGCAAATGGCTCCTCGACCTGGTCCCAGCGGTAAGCAGCCGTGGGCTTAAGCCGATGTCCGGCTACCACGAACCACTCACGAGGAGGAAACTCTCTGGGTCGCCCGACGGGTATGTGTGCCCACATCCACAGCTGTAGTAGGTAGACACATCCACCTAAGCTGGCGGTCCTCGACGAACGACGACAAGCCTCACAAAGTTGCCTGTACAGGAAGGCCAACACTGCTGAAGCCCAGCTGTAACCTCCTGTCGTATCCCAGTCAGTCAGGCAAGGCAGAAACATCCATGACGCGCTGTCGCCTGTCGCGTCTGGAAAAAGAACTGAAACAAAGAGATGGAGAATCCAAGCTCGACAATGGTATCCAACCGTCTGCTCGTCTGCACCAGGTGGACACTGCCCAAAGGTCTGCCTAAGCCAGGTCAGTGGGACTCCGGTGTTGTGGCTACCTCGTAGGTCATCCGGAAGTAGTCTCCCAAGAAAGGCCTCCACCCTCTGCCTCCAACCGCCTGGTGATGCAAAATATTACCTCTCCCTCTGCGGTGAGACGGCCCCTGTGGTGCTCGTCGTAGTGAGGGTCCAGCAAGTGGAACTGCGCCATCCTGCAAATTAAGATATCAACATATTAAAATATAAGTTGTATACAAAGTGTAACAAAAACATCGACATATTAGAATAAAATTTGTGTACAATAAAATATATCACACCTGACTAAGTGTCCAAATGCATGTACGTGAGTTGTGGCCAAGTCTACCGCATTTTCCGCATTCATTCTGCTCTGGGTCCACGAGAAAGGGGGACGCTCGACCTCTCCTACTGCGACCGGAAACCTGATCCATAACCATGTTGCACCGGCTCCTTTTCCTACTACCACGTTTGTCCCATCGATGCGCTGGATCAGCAACGTATACCGGACCGGTGTACGTTGGCCATTATGACTCATCAAGAAATGGCTCAAAATGAGGGCTCCAGGTACGTACTAAGCTCTCTACACTGAACTCAGAAGGTATTCTGCTCTCAAATGCAAAGTTACAATGACGTGCGACCGTAACATAATGAGAACATGGAAAATGGTATTGTCTAGGTTTACCACAATCGCACGAGAATGCATCAAGTAACACGACATGTGTCCTCGAAGGTCGCACCTCACCGTTCGAAGTTATGCCGCCTAGTGTTGTTACCTCGTATTTACCCAACTCCTCATCAAAGCATTGTACCTCATGTCTATGGGCACGTTCCTTTGCATTATTAAGGTGTGATGTTGGTTTAGGTGCCCATCTCTGCCCTCGCGTCTGCATTGCCTTTTCTTGCGCGTGTCTATCATTAAACCAAGCCACAAGCCTATAAAAAGTGAATGTTACTATAGCATTGACTGGCATGCCCCATATACCCTTGAGCACACTGTTAAATGACTCGACCATGTTGCTAGTCTGAAACTCGAACCACCAGCCACCTTCGTCGTATGCCCTTGTCCATTTCTGCGGTTCCCTCAGCAATCCAGCAATCCAGTTCTTACCTTCAGCATTTGTTGCATCTTTTAGTTCCTTCAACTTATCCTCAAAAAACGAAACCTCCAACTGTCGACATACCTCCTCAAAAAGGGGGAAGTTAGCCTTGCTATGATCCTTTCGAAGAAGATTTTCTGCTAGATGTCGAGTGCACCATCTGTGGTGCATGGGTGCGTAGCCAT
Organism: Zea luxurians; assembly: GCA_029449295.1. Classification (NCBI taxonomy): domain Eukaryota; kingdom Viridiplantae; phylum Streptophyta; class Magnoliopsida; order Poales; family Poaceae; genus Zea; species Zea luxurians. Next base: position 72,763,137 of record JAOPSE010000008.1, read on the forward strand.
GAATCTACTCTTGCACTGCATTAAGAATACCTTGGTGTCTGTCAGATATGACACCAACCTCGCGTCCAGGGCCTACGACATGGATGCATACAAGCCACAAGAACCAAGGCCAACTATCTCTGTTCTCCCTCTCCACCAAAGCAAATGCCAAAGGAACCAGTGCGTTGTCTGCATCGCATGATATGGCAACCAACAATGTGCCCTTATACTTCCCAAGCAGAAAAGTACCATCAATAGAGAGCACGGGACGACAATGCCTGAAGGCCTCTACGCACTGCGAGAAACACCAGAAAGCATGAAAAAATATCTCTCTGTCGTTCCTCCATTCATTAGGTTTGGGGATGTACTCGTAATGCATGCCTGGGTTTTTTGCTTTCATTGCATTGAACAATGCTGGTAACTTCTCATAACCCTCCTCCCAATCCCCGTATATCATCTTCCATGCTCGCTGCTTTGCCCTCCATGCTTTCCCATATTTGATCCTGTAACCAAACAGCTCCGAAGTCATGGTCATAATTGACTTCACCTTCAAGTTTGGCTGACCCTTCAATATCCCCAATATCCTTTTCGCAATCAGGGTAGATGTCAACTGACGATGCTTAGAGCTCAGTTCTGTCTGGGCACAAGTGTGTGGACCTACAATTTTGGTGATCTTAAACTTTCTGGTGTCCTTCTGCCTTCGGGCACATACCCTCCAATTACATTCGGACACCTCGCACACAACAGTGTAACGACGCTGTGCATACGAATGTCTCACCTTGAACAGCCTCTTGCGGTTCACAGAATATTCCTGTAGCCATCGTCTCAGTGTAGGTAGGTCCTTGAAAAGTAAGCCTACCTTAATCTCAATGCTGTCGACGTTATCCGGAGCCTCTAGCAGTTCATCATCATGTCCTTCAGCATATGCACGGGTGGAATGACTTAGACTGCTAAATTCATGTATTGCAGGGTCACGCTCCGGACACAAACGTCTTATGAGTTCAATTTCTTGCTCGGTCATTTCTTGAACCGGACGGTCATCATCAGAATCTAAGGCCCGTGCAGCCTCATATGGCTCCTCCTCATCCTCAATCTGAACATCAACACTATTGGATGCCCTGCATATGTTGTCCATATTATATGACACAGGCACATCAAGATAAGCACCATTATCGATATGTGGAGATCCTGCATCGGGTCGAAGCAAGAAAAACCACATTACAAAGTCTAATCAAACGAAATAACGATGGATACGAACAACGTGTCAAAGACACTTACTAGGATGATCGTGAACTGGATCCTGGGTCAATGGGATCTCTTGGGGGGGTACCACCGGATTAGAAACCCCACAAACGCCAGGAAGAGGACGAGAAATCTCATACTCGTGCGGCCCCGATTGAGCATCGGGCACAACAACCACTTCTTCATGATGCTCTACCAAAGGAGCTTCAATACGAGATGTATTTGGCATTTGTGGAGACAAACCGACTGGACCATCGCAATGACTAACGGGTAACTTTTGAACAACCACATCCAAACATGGTGGAACCATCGTCTTCACAATTCTTAAATATATCACCCAATCATCTTCTGAGGTAATGGAGATCAACCGTCGGACAACTGTTCCATATGTAATATGGGACAACAAACCCTGAATTGATATTCTAGGGTCGTTTATGTCGCAACTAATCTCCTCACAAGCTCGAGCCAAAAGTTTGTCAAAAGATGGTCTTTCATCGAACAACATGGTCACGATCTTTATACCATCAAAAGTAACATTCCCATAAGCATCTATCTCCACCCTTCCTCCATGGTATAGTGTTACTAGGCTGTCCATCTATTGCAAAAATGGATTACTAACTCAATAATGGCTATATACTTAAGCCTACTAACTTACTAAGTAATAAATATATATTACCTAATAACTATATAGTAAATATTAAATGAACACATCAAACGAAATTACATAATCTATAAATAATGTACGAAAACAATGTATACCTGAGATCGCGTACGAGTCCAGCTAACGGTGGAGAAGGTCAAGTCGGACGAACACCTACGTACAAAAAAACATATTGTCAATAAAAAATTTGGCAGCACCTCCCCTGTAAAGTGATGTTTATAGAACCTGCAAATAAACGACAACACGATGGTTGCCAACACAGAAAACATGTAATATCAATGCGCTAAACAAAATGCTAACTATATAATCACTAAGAATTTACTAAACACTAACAATATGCTAAGCAAGAAACTAGCTAACTATTTTAATAAACACTAACAACAAAATATCTAACTATTTACTAAACAATAAATATCTAACTATTTTAATAAACAATAAATAGCTAACAGTTTACTAACTAAGAAATTAAAAAAATAAAATTACCGGGCGGCAGTGGGCGGGCCGGGGGCGTGCGGCGGCCGGGGAGGGAGCTGCCGGGGCCGGAGTTGCCGGTGGCCGGCCGGTGGCGAGCAGGCCGCGCGGTGGCCGACCGTTGCCGAGCAGGCGCGGTGGCAAGCGCCGGTGCCGTGCGCGCGGCGGCCGGCCCTGGCGAGGAAAGCGGCGGGGCGGGCGAGCTCGGCGGCCCGCCGGAAGGCAAGCGCCGTCGCCGGAGCTGGGCAGGCGGGGTGGCCGGAGCGAACGGCGGGCGGCGGCGATTTACGAACGGCGGCGGCGGAGCGAACGGCGGGTGGCTTGCGGTAGAAGTGAAACAGAGAAGAAACACGCAGAGAGAAAGGTGTCCTGCGGATATTTCCTAGCTCGGCGCCAAGATCTGTGGCGCCGAGCTAGGTGCCACGCAGGCTGACATGTCACATAGCTCGGCGCCATAGGCTGTGGCGCCGGGTCCAAACACGCAAATAAAATTTCTGGAGGTCTAAACGTAAATTTGTGTCAAAAAGGGGCAAAAAAACAAAAAATTCGGCCAGTGGCCAGCTCGGAAAACTATAAAATCCCGTGAAACCGTCGTTTTGTTTGTTCCGGGATAGTACCACGCGCTACACGCACACACTACATCGCAGTATGTTCGGGCGACAACATCTGACAAGATTGCTTGCCAGCGAAACAGCTAGCAAGTGTATAATCTCACTGCAGCATTTTGTTAGTCCCGTAAGATCAGTTCTTGATGCAGATCGGATTCCTCTCGAACTCGTTTTTATAGTAATTGGCAGTACGCCAGCCGCAGAGAGAGAGAGAGAGAGAGAGAGAGAAGCGTGTGTGGTCGTTGATTCTCTTGTCCGTGCAGCGGCCCATGCCTGCTTTCCCGGCCTTCGAGGGATCCATCATCCACATATCTCCATGGCAATGCCAACGCAAGCTTCTCAATGCTTTCCACGACCGGCACCGATGACTGCGAGCCATCATTCCGGGCAGGGGCGCAAGGCAGAGACGCCATCGCAATCTGCCACCCGTGGTCGGCTCTGGACGGGTGATGATGGCGTCGTCGTATCGATCCATGCACACGACCTGCGTCTGCGTGTGCATGGCTGCATCTGTGCATGCCGAGCTTAGCTAGAGAGAACCCCGGCCGGCCGATCATTCCCAAATCCATGCGTTCATGTCTCATTCACCCTCGACCCATTGCCCCAAAAACCTCGTTCACGTCTCAAGCCCGCGTCCAACGCATGCAGCGAGCGTGCATATTATTTGAAACCATACAATGCACCTCTCGCTTATCTGAATGATGTCAGTGTGTCTCTCCATCTTTATTTGCTATGTGCTGCTTTCAGCCATTTACGCCCATGCCTTCCTGATGCCTCCGAAAGTGACGCTCCAACTCGCAGCGACGACGCAGCACGCACCTAACGTGCTCAATTCGGGGTTCAGACACTTGTCTGAACGTTTAGTGGGTGTTTGGTCCGAAAAATCGATCCATTTTAGATAAGATGGTGCATCGTAAATTCATTTCACAAATTTAGCGAAATAAACTCGTTTGTCATATTAATACTAATTATTAATCTACAAGGAATAAAATAATGATGGATGATCAACTTATTTAATTCTACAAACCAAATAAGAATGTGAGGATTTTTTTTTAAAGAGAAAGGCAAAAGATTTGCCATTCCAATATATTAGAAGACGTAAAAATAAACTTTACAAACAGACATAGCCCGAAAAACTTAACAATAAAGACCTAGATAGAACACTGACGCTTAAAGGAAATGACCCAACACCCCCCCCCCCCCGACCAGGACTCCAGCCGCTACAGACAGGCTACACCTCCACCAATGAGCTCTTTCACCACCTGCACCATTTGCTCTGTCGTTCTCTGCTGACCCTTAAAGTTTCTGTTGTTTCTTTCCAGCCATAAACTCCACCAGAAATATATTATGAGGCCATCAAAATTTTTTCTTGGTTGCTTACTACAGAGCATCCTCAGTCTAAACCACCACTCGTGTAGTGATCCGGTTTTGGAAATACCGTCCAGGAACCGCAAATCAGCCCAAGTCAGGATCATGCTCCATGCTTCCTCGGCGAAGGGGCAATCCTTACAAAGATGAGCCGCTGTCTCCGGAGATACATTACAAAGCGAACAAATTTGGTTGCAAGGCTAACCCCGTTTTTGCAGATTGTCTGAAGCTAATATTTTGTTATGCAACAATGTCCAAGCAAAGAAACGACATTTTGGTTCAGTTTTGGCTTTCCAAATGGGATTGATGTGGGTTTTACAGAAGTTCGTTGTGAACTGAATTTTGTATGCGCTACTTGAACTGTATTCCCCATCTGCCGACCATCTCCAAAAAATGGTGTCATCGAGTTCATTGAGACCTTGCACGCTGCTGATTGCTTGCCAAAGTAATACAAATTCTCTCACTTCCTCCTCCCGAGAGAAAGGTGCATAGAACTGCATCCAGAAATTGTTCCTAATAGCCTTGAAAACCGAGATATTCTTTCTTCTTTCTTTCTTATATAGCTTAGGTGCAATATTCTTTGGAGCCTGCCCTTCAATCCAACTAGATCCCCAGAAGTCCGCCATCTTCCCATTACCAATAGTCACAACTGTTGATGCGTTAAAAAGATCTATATCCGCCTTGTCACACGGTAGCTGCATGCCAACCCATGCTTTATCTTTAACTTTCCACCTTAAACACAGCCATCTTAGCCTTAGCGCTCTTGCAAAACGCTCCAGATCTAGAACTCCCAGACCCCCCTATTCTTTGGAAGGCAAGTTGTGGACCAGTTAATCAAACAATGACCCCCATTACAAAATTCTGGACTATTACCTTTCCAAAGGAAGCTTCTTCTTAACTTATCAATTCTTTAAGAAGCCATTTTTGCGCAGGAAAGACCGTCAGATGGTATAAAGGCTGAGCAGAAAGCACCGCTTTAACCAAGGTTTCTCTACCTGCCTTTGAGAGTAGTCTGTCTTTCCATCCTGCTAGCCTTTTATTAATTTTGTCAATTAGCGGTTGGACATCCATTCTCCTAACGTTTCTGACATGTAGAGGTAGACCAAGATACCTCCCCGGAAATTTTGAGTGTTTGCCCGGGAACACATCCATCAGATCTGGCCAAAGAGTTTGGGGATATCGAATCGGGAAAATTTCAGTTTTATCAAAATTAATCTTCATCCCTGAACACCCTTCAAAAACTTCCAGAATCTTTTTCAAAACCTTCAAATCCTCTTTATCTGCTCTAACAAACACCCCTGCATCATCTGCATAAAGAGAACATCGCTGTTTAGCCTTATTTGGCAGAACCCGCCCCAGAAGCCCTGCATCTGCCGCCATCTCAATCATCCTCTGTAGAGGGTCCATTGCGAGAATAAACAAGAACGGCGATAGCGGATCACCCTGATGGACGCCACGCATGTGCTTAATTGCATTTGTTTGTTGACCGTTGATGATGAATTTTGAAGAGGAAGATCCTAATATTGTTGCGATCCAATTTCTCCATTTCTGGGAAAAACCTATAGCTCTCAGAACCTCTAACAGATATGCCTAGTTGATGGAATCAAAAGCTTTTGATATGTCAAGCTTGACAAAAAGAGGTGGCTAATTATTCTTATGAAGTTTCTGAATAACTTTTTGGACGTAGAGAAAGTTATCGTGAATTGAACGTTTTTGAATGAACGCGTTTTGAGCAGTGGAGACGATCTCATTCATTCTTGGCGCAAGCCTGTTTGCTAAAATCTTGGTCAATATTTTCATGAAGCTATTGATGAGACTGATCGATCTAAACATGTCAATCCTGTCAGCACCCTCCTTTTTTTGTAAAAGCGTGATATTTGCCTCATTAACGAGATTCAGGTTTTTGCATCTATGGTGATAGAAATCATGAATTGCACTCGATAAATCATCTTTAATCAGATCAAAACAACTCTTATAAAAAATCCCTATGAAACCATCTAGACCTGGTGCCTTTTCAGAGTGCATTCCCATAACCACATTTCAATCTCATCTTCATTGAACATAAGATCAAGATCTGATAATTCAAATGGACTATAGCCTATGTTATCCCACCGAACAGCCCTTTGTCTAGTACCCCTTCTGCCAATAACTTCAGAGAAATGATGATGAGCCTCAAGCAGTTTCTCATCCTGACTGGTGAGCAGCCTATCACCGCGAACCAGTGATCTGATGAAAATTTTCCTTCTTCTATGATTTGCCAAGAGGTGGAAAAATTTTGTGTTTGCATCTCCCAGACGCAACCAGGTAAGTCTTGAATGTTGTCTAGCTCTTGCCTTTTGAATTGCCACTAGCCCTAGGATTTTCATTTTTAGACTTCTCCTGAACTCTAGCTCGTCCTCGGAGAGTTGCCTGGATTCCTGCGCTTTCTCAAGGAGGGTAAGGACAGTCTGAATAATTGCTAGTTGCACATTAAAATTGCCTACTGTCTTTCGTCTCCAGATCAATAGCGCTTTAGCCGTGCGGGTCATCTTCACATGCAGCCGAAGAATGGCATCAGAAGAACGAACACTGGATGTCCATGCTTGCTGAACCACCTCATTGAATCCATCAATTTTTGTCCAAAAAGCTTCAAATCTAAACCCCTTATAGAAACTAAAGGCAGCATTACCTTGCATAACTAAGGGGCAATGATCCGAGGTTGAAAGTCGCCTAGAGGGGGGGTGAATAGGCAAAACCTGAAAATTAAAGCTTTATCCCCCAACTAGATCCCTTGATTAGTGGTTAGAACAAGATATACAATTATCGGAATATAAAAACTAAGTCCTTGCTTGAAAAGAGTATTGCTTTCAAATAATGCGGAATTGATAAAACAATACAACTAATAAGTCTATAAGAATAAAGCAAGAGGGCTTAGATAAGAAGAGCAATAGCACAAGTTCTTTCTTGCAAGGTGTTGCTTCACTAAATGAGAATTTAACTTAAAGCAACACCAAATAGTATTATCAAAGAATAGTGCAAGAAAAACTTAGAAAGGGAAAGAACAAACAAATCACAAGCAATGAGTACACGAGACACGGGTGATTTGTTTTACTGAGGTTCGGCCCTCGAAGGCCTAGTCCCCGTTGAGGAGTCCACTAAGGATGGGTCTCTTTCAACCCTTTCCCTCTTTCTCCACCGATCACCAAAGACCGGAGAGCTCTTCTTCTTTTCAAGGATCACTTAAGACCCCACAAGGATCACCACACTCTTTGGTGCCTCTTGCTAGCTTTACAAGCCTCCAAAACTTTGGAGGAAGTTCAATGGGAGTCAAAACTCCACGCGCAAATGAACACAAAGATGTAGCACACACTATCTCTCAATGAATCTCACAAGGCACTAGAGCTAAAACATACGAGAGGCTTTCTTTGGCTTGCTCTCGCTTTTGTGGCACTTGTGTGGGTTGTAGTGGTCTAAATCTTGTGTATAGGATGGATCAATGAATATATGTGGTTGGGAGGGCTTGAGTATATCAACTATATGACATGGAATGTTGCTTGGGCTCCCACACTTTGAAGTGGCCGGTTGGGGTGGTATTTATAGCCACCAACCAAATTGTAGCCGTTGGAGAAGGCTGCTGGCGATGGGCGCACCGGACAGTCCGGTGCACCACCGGACAGTGTCCGGTGCGCCGCCACATCATCCTCCCATTAGGGCTTGGAGCTGGTCGACCGTTGGAGGCTTTGTCCTCATGTGGCACCGGACGGTCCGGTGCGACACCGGACAATCCGGTGCCCCTCTGACCGTCTTCTCTGACATCTGAATTGCACTGTTCACTTTGCAGAGTCGACCGTTGCACGCAGATGACTGTTGCTCCGCTGGCGCACCGGACAGTCCGGTGGCACACTGGACAGTCCGGTGAATTATAGCGGAGGTGCGCCTGGGAAACCTGAAGGTGAAGAGTTTGAAGTCATTCTTCCCTGGTGCACCGGACACTGTCCGGTGGCACACCAGACAGTCCGGTGCGCCAGACCAGGGAGCACTTCGGTTTCCTTTGCTCCTTTATTTTGAACCCCTTTTTAATCTTTGTATTGGTTTTGAGTTGAACCTTTGGCACCTGTAGACCATAAATTCTAGAGCAAACTAGTTAGTCCATTTATTTGTGTTGGGCAATTCAACCACCAAAATCATTTAGGAAAAGGTTTAAAGCCTATTTCCCTTTCAATCTCCCCCTTTTTGGTGATTGATGCCAACACAAACCAAAGCAAATATATAAGTGCAGAATTGAACTAGTTTGCATAAGGTAAGTGCAAATGTTGCTTGGAATGAAACCAATATTATTTCTTTTACCAGATATGCATGGTTTGCTTTTCTTCTTATTTAATATTTTGGACCACGCTTGCACCACATGTTTTGTTTTTGGCAAATTCTTTTGTAAATTCTTTTCAAAATCCTTTTGCAAATAGTCAAAGGTAAATGAAGAAGAATTTTGAGAAGCATTTATAAGATTTGAAATTTTCTCCCCTTGTTTCAAACGCTTTTCTTTTGACTAAACAAAACTCCCCCTCAATAAAATTCTCCTCTTAGTGTTCAAGAGGGTTTTAAGATATCAGTTTTGAAAATACTATGTTCTCCCCCTTTTGACCACAATAGGATACTGAAAGTCGCCTAGAGGGGGGTGAATAGGGCGAATCTGAAATTTACAAACTTAATCACAACTACAAGCCGGGTTAGCGTTAGAAATAATAATGAGTCCGAGAGAGAGGGCGCAAAACAAATCGCGGGCAAATAAAGAGTGAGACACGTGGATTTGTTTTACCGAGGTTCGGTTCTCTCAAACCTACTCCCCGTTGAGGAGGCCACAAAGGTCGGGTCTATCTCAACCCTTCCCTCTCTCAAACGGTCCCTCGGACCGAGTGAGCTTCTCTTCTCAAATCAACCGGGAACAAAACTTCCCCGCAAGGACCACCACACAATTGGTGTCTCTTGCCTCGGTTACAAATGAGTTTTGATCACAAGAACAAATGAGAAAGAAAGAAGCAATCCAAGCGCAAGAGCTCAAAAGAACACAACAAATCTCTCTCACTAGTCACTAAAGCTTTGTGTGGAATTGGAGAGGATTTGATCACTTGGGTGTGTCTAGAATTGAATGCTAGAGCTCTTGTAAGGTGTAGAAGTGTGAAAACTTGGATGACTTGAATGTGGGGTGGTTGGGGGTATTTATTGCCCCAACCACCAAACTAGCCGTTTGGTGGAGGCTGTCTGTCGCATGGTGCACCGGACAGTCCGGTGCACACCGGACAGTGTCCGGTGCGCCAGCCACGTCACCAGGCCGTTGGGTTCCGACCGTTGGAGCTCTGACTGCTGGGCCCGCCTGGATGTCCGGTGGCGCACCGGACATGTACTGTAGAGTGTCCGGTGCGCCACTTCGCGCGTGCCCGACTTCTGCGCGCTCTGGCGTGCATTTAATGCCGCTGCAGGTGACCGTTGGCGCCGAAGTAGCTGTTGCTCCGCCGTTACACCGGATAGTCCGGTGTACACCGTACATGTCCGGTGAATTATAGCGGAGCGGATTCCCAAAGCTAGCGAGTTCAGAGTCGCTTCTCCTTGGAGCACCGGACACTGTCCGGTGTACACCGGACAGTCCGGTGAATTATAGCGCGGCGGCTCCGAGTTTTCCCGAAGGTGCGAAGTTCAGCTTGGAGTCCCCTGGTGCACCGGACACTGTCCGGTGGTGCACCGGACACTGTCCGGTGGCACACCGGACAGTCCGGTGCGCCCGACCAGGGTGCCTTCGGTTGTCCCTTTGCTCCTTTGTTTGAACCCTTTCTCTTGATCTTTTTATTGGCTTATTGTGAACCTTTGGCACCTGTAGAACTTATAAACTAGGGCAAACTAGTTAGTCCAAATATTTGTGTTGGGCAATTCAACCACCAAAATCAATTTAGGAAATAGGTGTAAGCCTGATTCCCTTTCAATCTCCCCCTTTTTGGTGATTGATGCCAACACAAACCAAAGCAAATATACAAGTGCATAATTTGAACTAGTTTGCAATATGTAAGTGCAAAGATTGCTTAGAATTGAGCCAATAAATATTACTTACTAGATATGCATGGATTGTTTCTTTATTTTTAACATTTTGGACCACGCTTGCACCACATGTTTTGTTTTTGCAAATTCTTTTTGTAAATCCTTTTTAAAGTCTTTTTGCAAAATAGTCAAAGGTAAATGAGTAAGATTTTGAGAAGCATTTTCAAGATTTGAAATTTGCTCCCCTTGTCTCAAATGCTTTTCCTTTGGCTAAACAAAACTCCCCCTCAAATAAATTCTCCTCTTAGTGTTCAAGAGGGTTTTAAGATATCAATTTTGAAAGGTGCTACTTTCTCCCCCTTTAGAGCACAAAGAGATACCAATTTGAAATTTACCAAAAATCATTAATTTTTAAAATTAGGGTGGTGGTGCGGTCCTTTTGCTTTGGGCTAATACTTTCTCCCCCTTCGGCATGAATCGCCAAAAACGGATACTTTGAGTGAAATATAAGCCCTTGAACTACTTTCTCCTCTTTTGGCAAATAGTAATATGAGTGAAGATTATACCAAAGTTGGAGAGTGATGCAGAGCGACGGCGAAGGATGAGTAGTGGAGTGGAAGCCTTTGTCTTCGCCGAAGACTCCAAATCCCTTTCAATACACCTATGACTTGGTTTGAAGTTTACTTGAAAACACATTAGTCATAACATATATAAAAGAGACATGATCAAAGGTATATTTATGAGCTATGTGTGCAAGACATCAAAAGAAGTTTCTAGAATCAAGAATATTTAACTCATGCCTAAGTTTGGTAAAAGTTTGTTCATCTAGTGGCTTGGTAAAGATATCGGCTAATTGATCTTTAGTGTTAATATATGCAATCTCGATATCCCCTTTTGTTGGTGATCCCTAAGAAAATGATACCGAATGGCTATGTGTTTAGTGCGGCTATGCTCAACGGGATTATCCGCCATGCGGATTGCACTCTCATTATCACATAGAAGAGGAACTTTGGTTAATTTGTAACCATAGTCCCGCAGGGTTTGCCTCATCCAAAGCAATTGCGCGCAACAATGGCCTGCGGCAATATACTCGGCTTCGGCGGTAGAAAGAGCGATCGAATTTTGCTTCTTTGAAGCCCAAGACACCAAGGATCTTCCCAAGAACTGGCAAGTCCCCGATGTGCTCTTTCTATTGATTTTACACCCCGCCCAATCGGCATCCGAATAATCAATTAAATCAAATGTGGATCCCCGAGGGTACCAGAGCCCAAACTTAGGAGTATAAGCCAAATATCTCAAGATTCGTTTTACGGCCGTAAGGTGAGATTCCTTAGGGTCGGCTTGGAATCTTGCACACATGCATACGGAAAGCATAATGTCCGGTCAAGATGCACATAAATAGACTAATGAACCTATCATCGACCGGTATACCTTTTGATCGATGGATTTACCTCCCGTGTCGAGGTCGAGATGCCCATTTGTTCCCATGGGAGTCTTGATGGGCTTGGCATCCTTCATTCCAAACTTGTTTAGAATGTCTTGAGTATACTTTGTTTGCAAATGAAGGTGCCGTCTTGGAGTTGCTTTACTTGAAATCCTAAGAAATACTTCAACTCCCCCATCATTGACTTCTCGAATTTCTGTGTCATGATCCTACTAAATTCTTCACATGTAGATTTGTTAGTAGACCCAAATATAATATCATCAACATAAATTTGGCATACAAACAAATCATTGTCAAGAGTTTTAGTGAATAAAGTAGGATTGGCCTTGCCGACTTTGAAGCCATTAGCAATAAGGAAATCTCTTAGGCATTCATACCATGCTCTTGGGGCTTGCTTGAGCCCATAAAGCGCCTTAGAGAGCCTATAGACATGGTTAGGGTACTCACTATCTTCAAAGCCGGGAGGTTGCTCAACATAGACCTCTTCCTTGATTGGTCCATTGAGGAAGGCACTCTTCACGTCCATTTGGTAAAGCTTGAAGCCATGGTAAGTAGCATAGGCTAATAATATACGAATTGACTCAAGCCTAGCTACGGGTGCATAGGTTTCACCGAAATCCAAACCTTCGACTTGTGAATATCCCTTTAAGAATCCCTTTAAGGTCTCTTGGGTTTGAGATTTTTCCTGCAAGAAGAACACCCAAGTAAAGCGAGAATAGGCATCCACAATAACAAGACAGTACTTACTCCCGCCGATGCTTATGTAAGCGATCGGGCCGAATAGGTCCATGTGGAGAAGCTCGAGTGGCTTGTCAGTCGTCAAGATGTTCTTGTGTGGATGATGAGTGCCAACTTGCTTCCCTGCTTGGCATGCGCTACAAATTCTGTCGTTCTCAAAATGAACATTTGTTAATCGTAAAATGTGCTCTCCCTTTAGAAGCTTATGAAGATTCTTCATCCCAACATGGGCTAGTCGGCGATGCCAGAGCCAACCCATGTTAGTCTTAGCAATTAAGCAAGTGTCGAGTTCAGCTCTATCAAAATCTACCAAGTATAGCTGACCCTCTAACACTCCCTTAAATGCTATTGAATCATCACTTCTTCTAAAGACAGTGACACCTACATCAGTAAATAGACAGTTGTAGCCCATTTGACATAATTGAGATACGGAAAGTAAGTTGTAGTCTAAAGAATCTACAAGAAAAACATTGGAAATAGAATGGTCAGGTGATATAGCAATTTTACCCAATCCTTTGGCCAAACCTTGGTTTCCATCCCCGAATGTGATAGCTCGTTGGGGATCTTGATTTTTCTCATAGGAGGAGAACATCTTCTTCTCCCCTGTCATGTGGTTTGTGCACCCGCTATCGATGATCAAACTTGAGCCCTCAGATGCATAAACCTACAAAATAAGTTTAGTTCTTGATTTTAGGTACCCAAACAGTTTTGGGTCCTTTAGCATTAGAGACAAGAACTTTGGGTACCCAAACACAAGTTTTGGAGCTCTTGTGTTTGCCCCCAATATACTTGGCAACTACCTTGCCTGATTTGTTGGTTAGCACATAAGAAGCATCAAAAGTTTTAAATGAAATGCTATGATCATTTGATGCAGTAGGAGTTTTCTTCTTAGGCAACTTAGCACGGGTTGATTGCCTAGAGCTAGATGTCTCACCCTTATACATAAAAGCATGATTGTGGGCCAGAGTGAGACTTCCTGGAATGAATTCTCCTAATTTTGCTCTCGGGACAACTGGCAGGGTACAAAATGTAACCCTCGTTATCCTGAGGCATGGGAGCCTTGCCCTTTACAAAGTTAGACAATCTTTTAGGAGGGGCATTAAGTTTGACATTGTCCCCCTTTTGGAAGCCAATGCCATCCTTGATGCCAGGGCGTCTCCCACTATAGAGCATGCTTCTAGCAAATTTAAATTTTTCATTTTCCAAGTCATGCTCATGAATTTTTGCATTAAGTTGAGCTATGTGATCATTTTGTTTCTTAATTAAGGCTAGGTGATCATGAATAGCATCAACATTAATGTCTCTACATCTAGTACAAATGGAAACATGCTCAATGGTAGATGTAGAGGGTTTGCAAGAATTAAGTTCAACAATCTTAGCACGTAGAATATCATTCTTGTCTCTAAGATCGAAAATGGAAGCATTGCAAACATCTAAATCCTTAGCCTTAGCAATCAAATTTTCATTTCTAAGGCTAGCAAGAGCAACATTCAATTCATCAATCTTAGCAAGTAAATCGACATTATCTTCTCTAAGATTGGGAATTAAAGTATCACAAACATTAGAATCAACCTTAGCAATTAATTTAGCATTTTCACTTCTAAGGTTGGCAATAGTATCATGGCTTGTGCTTAGCTCACTAGATAATTTTTGACATTTTTCAACTTCTAGAGCGTAAGCATTTTTAACCTTAACATGCTTTTTGTTTTCCTTGATTAGGAAGTCCTCTTGGGTGTCCAAGAGTTCATCCTTTTCATGGATAACACTAATTAATTCATTTAATTTTTCTTTTTGTTGCATGTTTAGGTCGGCAAAAAGGGTACGCAAATTATCCTCCTCATCACTAGCATTATCATCACTAGATGACTCATATTTAGTGGAGAATTTGGATTTAACCTTCTTCTTTTTGCCGTCCTTTGCCATGAGGCACTTGTGGCCGACGTTGGGGAAGATGAGTCCCTTGGTGACGGCGATGTTGGCGGCGTCCTCGTCGGAGGAGGAGTCGGTGGAGCTCTCGTCGGAGTCCCACTCCCGACAAATATGGGCATCGCCGCCCTTCTTCTTGTAGTACCTCTTCTTCTCCTTTCTTCTCCCCTTCTTGTCGTTGTCCCTGTCACTGTCACTTGATAATGGACATTTTGCAATAAAGTGACCAGGCTTACCACACTTGTAGCAAACTTTCTTGGAGCGGGGCTTGTAGTCTTTCCCCCTCCTTTGCTTGAGGATTTGGCGGAAACTCTTGACGATGAGCGCCATCTCCTCATTGTCGAGCTTAGAGGCGTCGATTGGTTGTCTACTTGATGTAGACTCTTTCTTCTTCTCCTCCGTCGCCTTGAATGCAACCGGTTGTGCTTCGGGCGCGGAGGGACCATCTAGCTCGATGATCTTCTTTGAGCCTTTGATCATCAACTCAAAGCTCACAAAATTACCTATTACTTACTCGGGAGTCATTTGTGTATATCTAGGATTACCACGAATTAATTAAACTTGAGTAGGGTTAAGGAAAACAAGTGATCTAAGAATAACCTTAACCATCTCATGGTCATCCCATTTCTTACTCCCGAGGTTGCGCACTTGGTTCACCAAAGTCTTGAGTCGGTTGTACATTTCTTGTGGCTCTTCCCCTTGGCGAAGTCGAAAGCGACCGAGCTCCCCCTCGATCGTCTCCCGTTTGGTGATCTTGGTCACTTCATCTCCCTCATGCGTCGTCTTGAGTACGTCCCAGATCTCCTTGGCGCTCTTCAACCCTTGTACTTTGTTATACTCCTCTCGACTTAGAGCTTGGAGGAGTATAGTGGAGGCTTGGGAGTTGAAGTGCTCGATTTGGGCCACCTCGTCCTCATCGTAATCTTCATCCCCTACGGATGGTACCTGTACTCCAAACTCAACAACTTCCCATATGCTTTTGTGGAGTGAGGTTAGGTGATATTTCATCAAATCACTCCACCTAGAATAATCTTCACCGTCAAACGTCGGTGGTTTGCCTAATGGGACGGAAAGAAATGGAGTATGTTTAGGAATACGAGGATAGCGTAGGGGGATCTTACTAACTTCTTGCGCTCATGGCGCTTAGAAGTAATGGACGGCGCGTCGGAGCCGGAGGTGGAAGGTGATGAAGTATCGGTCTCGTAGTAGACCACCTTCCTCATCTTCTTCTTCTTATCGCCACTCCAATGCGACTTGTGTGAAGGGGATTTCTTCTCCTTCCCCTTCCCTTTGTTGCGGGACTCTTCCGATGAAGCCTTCCTGTGGCTTGTAGTGGGCTTCTCGCCGGTCCCCATCTCTTTCTTGGCGTGATCTCCCGACATCACTTCGAGCGGTTAGGCTGTAATAAAGCATCAGCCTCTGATACCAATTGAAAGTCGCCTAGAGGGGGGGTGAATAGGGTGATTCTGAAATTTACAAACTTAATCACAACTACAAGCCGGGTTAGCGTTAGAAATATAAACGAGTCCGAGAGAGGGTGTAAAAACAAATCGCAAGCGAATAAGAAGTGAGACACAAGGATTTGTTTTACCGAGGTTCGGTTCTCGCAAACCTACTCCCCGTTGAGGTGGTCACAAAGACCGGATCTCTTTCAACCCTTTCCCTCTCTCAAACGGTCCCGCGGACCGAGTGAGCTTCTCTTCTCAATCAAACGGGAACAAACTTCCCCGCAAGGACCACCACACAATTGGTGTCTCTTGCCTCGGTTACAATTGAGTTTGATCACAAGAATGGAGAAAGAAAAGAAGCAATCCAAGCGCAAGAGCTCAAATGAACACAATAAATCACTCTCTCTAATCACTAAAGCTTTGTGTGGAGTTGGGAGAGGATTTGATCTCTTTGGTGTGTCTTGTATTGAATACTATAGCTCTTGTAAGGTGTAGAAGTGTAGAAACTTGGATGCCATTGAATGTGGGGTGGTTGGGGTATTTATAACCCCAACCACCAAAAATGGTCGTTGGAGGGCTGCTGTCGCATGGCGCACCGGAAACTCCGGTGCGCCACCGGACACTGTCCGGTGCGCCAGCCACGTCATCAAACCGTTGGGGTTCGACCGTTGCAGCTCTGACTTGTGGGCCCGCCTGGCTGTCCGGTGTGCCACCCGCGCGTGCTCTGCTCCTCTGCGCGCGCAGGCGCGCATTTAATGCGCTGCAATCGACCATTGCGCGCGAAGTAGCCGTTGCTCCGCTGTCACACCGGACAGTCCGGTGAATTATAGCGGAGCGGATTCCCAAAGCTGGCGAGTTCAGAGTTACTCTCCCTTGGGGCACCGGACACTGTCCAATGGTGCACCGGACAGTCCGGTGAATTATAGCGGAGTGCCTTTGAGAATTCCCGAAGGTGTGGAGTTCAGCTTGGAGTCCCCTGGTGCACCGGACAGTCCGGTGCGCCAGACTAGGGCACACTTCGGTTGTCCCTTGCTCTCTTTGATTGAACTCATTCTTGGTCTTTTTATTGACTTGTTGTGAACCTTTGGCACCTGTAGAACTTATAGACTAGAGCAAACTAGTTAGTCCAATTATTTGTGTTGGGCAATTCAACCACCAAAATCAATTAGAGATAGGTGTAAGCCTAATTCCCTTTCAAGAATGGTTATAGCAAAGGCATGAAATAGATTTTAATGGACAAGTTCATTTATGAGAATGAGATTGAATGCACATCTAGCTGACTTAAGTCCAATAAAGAATCTATTCCTCACATGGGTAGAATATGATAATTTAGATTAAATAGCCATTGAGATGGGAACTGAATTTGATTAAGAAGATGAGTTTCCATACCTTTGCTTTCACCTATCTTCTTTTGGGTGAAGAGCAACCCATGAGGCTTGTGCACTTTCTCTTTTGTAGATATTCATAAGTAGGCTCAAGAGATACTTTGTTAGTAACACAAGCACTAGTTTCCATTTTTGTAATCATTTTTTATAAGGAATGAAAACATAAATTACTAAAACATGGAAACTTCATAGCATGAACTAGATTATCCATAGATGATGTTATGCTCAATTTTAACTCATAAAACAAGCATAAATAATCCTTTAAGATTGTGGGAATAAATCTAATTCATGATATGGAAAGCGATAAATGTGAAAGAATCATATCCAATTTAAGCAAGTAGAAACACATCATAAATCATTGGATTGATTTTTCTTTTCATGTTAGATTACACATTTCCAAGGAGAAACTTATTCTTTACAAGTGAGACTACTTGGGTTGCTTAGATAAAATCATTAGTCTCACTAATCTTGTTATAGAGAGTTTTCTTTTTATAAGTATCCTAAGGATTTGAATTCCTTACATGACACCTTATCCTTTTAAGAACTTGAAAAATCTCTCTATATCTAGAATCATGGCAATAATAAGATAATTAGTGTAAATCATGCCATGAGGTTTTTGCAATAATTAAAGCATGTAGATTGCCATAGAATGGAAATGATGAGTATGCAATCTACCATATGAGAGGAAATTTCTTCAAAGAATGGTGACTTAATTTTAAATACATTTAAAATGCTTCTTTATCTATGTGACTACACAAGACACATAAGAAATGATAATTTAAAATACTTGCACTTAAAAGCATAGATGTTACCATCTTTTGACTTTCCTCCATGTTGTAGGCCTTGATTTTTCCGCACAGGGTAATTCTTTATTTCCTACAACATCAATATCTTCCTCGAGATGATATGAGTTTAAGACATAGTAATTTGAAAAATAACCTAGGGTCAATCATAGATCATTGAAGATTGATAGCTTGAGTTGATAAGAATTGAATGGACTCTCTCAAGCACCCCCAAGGCTTCATATCATCTCCTTCTCCTGCAAAGCTTGTCAAGCATATTTTGGTACCCATCGCTTGATGGGTCCATCACGGTTAATCAACAAAGATCTAGGAACCCAAATGTCCTTTGTGTTAGCACTAGGTAAACTCATTACCTTTCTAGCATAAGTTGCAATTTTGGGTTGCTTAGTTACATGAGAATTAATTGACAAGCTAGGAGTGGGATTGTTACCAATGGGACAATCCTTGCATTGATGTCCCTTCTTTCGGCATATGTAGCATAGGCGATCCTCAAGTCTTGAAGATTTCTTCTTTCCTTGTTTCTTTCTTGCTACATGGTTAGTGAATATTTTCTTTTCTACCACTATGCCTTTTTGTTTTAAATGGGGACAAGACCTAAACAAGTGTCCCTTCTTGGAGCATTTAAAACAAAGTTTATCATCCTTGTTAATAATCAAGTCATTTTTAATATAGGGACATGACCTAATAGAGTGTCCCTTTTTAAAGCATTCACTACACTTCTTACTTCTCTTAGTGTGAAGTATGACTTGATTATTACCTTGGATGTTACCTTTTATGGAGGCGTGGTTGAGGCTTTTGGAAGAGGTATTGATTTTCTTCTTTTGTTCCTCCCTCTTGGCAATCCTCAAGTCCTTGACATTTTCTTCAAGGGATTGAGTGCATGCTACGGTTCTTCCCGTCTCAAGCTTCTTCACCATGTGATCACGGTTATCTTGAGAAGGTTGAGTAATGCACTTCACTTTTAGTTGTGTCAAGCTCATTTTTAACCTCTCATTTTCTTCTTTGAGCTCTTGATATGAATCATTTTTCGTTCCTGTAAATTCTAGCTCAAAGGAAGATTTGCTTGTCGACGGACAACAAGCATTAGCACATGGTATGTAGTTTCAATTTGAATACATGTGCATGAGTGAGGTTGTTGGAATTTTAAGTTTTCTATCACAACCTCATGAGCAATATTTAATATGATATGATCATCCATAAGATTTTCATGAGAACATAGAAGCATATCATATTTTTCTTGAAAAGCTAGATTTTCATCTTTTAGCTTTTCTACTTGGTCCTTAAGCAAGGCATTCCTATTTACTAATTGAGCGATACAATGTAAAGTGTTATCTTACTCAATTGAAATGGTTTCATACCTTTGGACCAAGTCAACATGAGAGCACTTTAGCTCCTCATGTTATTTAGTCAACTCGTCAAAGTTTAGCATCTTTATGGAGAGAATATCTTCTAGCCTTTGACGAGCTTCGCTTTGCACTCTCGCTCTTTCTAGAAGTTTGAGCATGACCGCCTTATCTTCTTGACTTAGGCGGGCGTAGAGTTGTATGAAGTTTCTTTCTTCCTCCTCATCCTCATTTATACTTCCGCTATCATTTTCATTAGCCACACAACATATGTGGGAATCGAAATGGGAAGACAAACCTTTTGGAGAGGTGGATTCATCGTTTGGTCTCCATCATTCATTTTCTTCTTCTTCCTTCAAAGGGTTAGTATCACAAAGACCAAAGGGAGTAGAAGTACAACATGAACTATCATATTTGGACTTATCAAATTTGCTTTTAATTCTAGTCCAAATATCATGCATACCACGAATAGATTCATTATAATTCATTATGAAGGCATGATAATCTTCTTTGCTAAGAGAACTACTTAAGATGTCATAAGCTAGATAGTTTAAGCGTATACATCTTTGATCTTTCTCGGAAGCATTTTTCCTATCATAACTAGGAGGAATAATACTCTTGTCTAAAATTTGTTCTAATTGTGGATCTACTGTTCTAAAAGCATTTATTACCCTAGTAGACCATGAGTCATAATTAGAACAATCGGAAAGTAATATCTCAAGAGTTACCTCCTTGTTCTCCTGGGTCTTCTTGTTCTTTTCGGATCTTCTACGAGCCATCACTTCGAGTTGTTAGACTCAAGATGAAGTGCCTAGCTCTGATACCAATTGAAAGTCACCTAGAGGGGGGGGGGGTGAATAGGCAAAACCTGAAAATTAAAGCTTTATCCCCCAACTAGATCCCTTGATTAGTGGTTAGAACAAGATATACAATTATCGGAATATAAAAACTAAGTCCTTGCTTGAAAAGAGTATTGCTTTCAAATAATGCGGAATTGATAAAACAATACAACTAATAAGTCTATAAGAATAAAGCAAGAAGGCTTAGATAAGAAGAGCAATAGCACAAGTTCTTTCTTGCAAGGTGTTGCTTCACTAAATGAGAATTTAACTTAAAGCAACACCAAATAGTATTAGCAAAGAATAGTGCAAGAAAAACTTAGAAAGGGAAAGAACAAACAAATCACAAGCAATGAGCACACGAGACACGGGTGATTTGTTTTACCGAGGTTTGGCCCTCGAAGGCCTAGTCCCCGTTGAGGAGTCCACTAAGGACGGGTCTCTTTCAACCCTTTCCCTCTTTCTCCACCGATCACCAAAGACCGGAGAGCTCTTCTTCTTTTCAAGGATCACTTAAGACCCCACAAGGATCACCACACTCTTTGGTGTCTCTTGCTAGCTTTACAAGCCTCCAAAACTTTGGAGGAAGTTCAATGGGAGTCAAAACTCCACGCGCAAATGAACACAAAGATGTAGCACACACTATCTCTCAATGAATCTCACGAGGCACTAGAGCTAAAACATACGAGAGACTTTCTTTGGCTTGCTCTCGCTTTTGTGGCACTTGTGTGGGTTGTAGTGGTCTAAATCTTGTGTATAGGATGGATCAATGAATATATATGGTTGAGAGGGCTTGAGTATATCAACTACATGACTTGGAATGTTGCTTGGGCTCCCACACTTTGAAGTGGCCGGTTGGGGTGGTATTTATAGCCACCAACCAAATTGTAGCCGTTGGAGAAGGCTGCTGGAGATGGGCGCACTGGACAGTGCGGTGCGCCACCGGACAGTGTCCGGTGCGCCACCACGTCATCCTCCCGTTAGGGCTTGGAGCTGGTCGACCGTTGGAGGCTTTGTCCTCATGTGGCACTGGACAGTCCGGTGCGACACCGGACAGTCCGGTGCGACACCGGACAGTCCGGTGCCCCTCTGACCGCCTGCTCTGACATCTGAATTGCACTGTTCACTTTGCAGAGTCGATCGTTGCACGCAGATGACCGTTGCTCCGCTGGCGCACCGGACAGTCCGGTGGCACACCGGACAGTCCGGTGAATTATAGCGGAGGTGCGCTTGGGAAACCCGAAGGTGAAGAGTTTGAAGTCGTTCTTCCCTGGTGCACTGGACACTGTCCGGTGGTGCACCGGACAGTCCGGTGCGCCAGACCAGGGAGCACTTCGGTTTCCTTTGCTTCTTTATTTTGAACCCCTTTTTAATCTTCGTATTGGTTTTGAGTTGAACCTTTGGCACCTGTAGACCATAAATTCTAGAGCAAACTAGTTAGTCCAATTATTTGTGTTGGGCAATTCAACCACCAAAATCATTTAGGAAAAGGTTTAAAGCCTATTTCCCTTTCAGAGGTTATGGACTCAATGGCCTGCAGATCAGCCTGGGGGAAGAAATCATGCCATTCCGTAGTCGCTAAAAACCTGTCAATCCTAGACATCGTAGGGGCGTCCTGTTCATTTGACCATGTGTATAATTTACCGTTGAGGTCAAGCTCTAAAAGCTGAAGGTAATCAATTGTGTGGTTAAACTGCCTCATCAGTCTTCTATTAATTATTCCTTTGTCTTTCTCCCTTGCTCTCCTTATCATGTTAAAATCACCTAAAATCAGCCATTCCGACTTCATCAGATTACGAATATGGTGCAGCTCTGCCAGAAAATTCATTTTTTCATTTTCAGGTTGAGGACCATAAACCCCTGTGAGGTCCCACACCACGTCACTCATACGAGAGCAGATTCTGACAGATAACGAGTATACTGATGGATAAGGAATAGCAGTTATGTCAAACAGATCCTCATTACATGCAATTAGGATCCCACCTGACGCTCCAAGAGATGGTAAATGAAATGTCTGAGCAGCTAGCTTGTAACCCAGTGTTTCCTTTAGAAGATTATTATTCCAGCTCATTATCTTTGTTTCTTGAAGACAGACAATAGTTGCCCCAGAAGAGAGAATCGAATGTTTCACACTTGCCCTTTTAGCTGGGTCATTTAGCCCCCTCACATTCCATGACAAAATATAACAGTTGGCATTCATTAATTAAAAGTAGTTTCCCTACATACCCAAGTAGAGCCACACAAGAGGAACATGGATGAAGAAGAATGTGATGATTGAGAAGACGATATCACGCTATCTAGTCAGATGAGCAGATAGATCGTTAACAACTAGTGGTCGCCTTATGTTCATGGGTTATGCAGCCCACCGACGGATACATTACCTTTCGACTGCCTCTTAAAAGACCGAAAAAATCATGCTGTTTTTGGTTGCTACTGTTAAATCTAGGGATCGCTACTGCGTCCCATCTTAGTCAATCCGAGAGAACTGAATCATTAACAGAGAATGGATCTACACGTGTTCACTCTGAAAACATAAACAGAGGTGATTAGGATGAAATACCGTTGCTCGTTGCTCTGTAGTGGAGGAGATGGATCCGATCCTCGCCACCATCTCCAATCCCGACACCGTCGTCATGCAGAGGTGGCTCGGACGTCGAGATCCGAGGCCAGTGGGTTGTAGTGTTCGCGTCACTCCGACACTTAGGCGATTGAGGCTTCTGGGGACTAGATTTTAGGGTGAGGTACTAGCGTTAGTCTTTTCTGCAACCTCTTAGTCCTATATTTATAGTGTCGTGTGTCTGAGGCTCCAATCGAGATTAGCGTAGGTCCTACCGATCAAGGGCCCGATTAAAGAGACGATAGTTAGGTTAAGCTTAATCTGGTCTCTATTGACCAGCTGTAGAGGACACACCCAATACAAAAATCTGTTAAGGGCTATCCAATGAAAAATGGAAACCCCTTATAAAATTGTGTTTCCAAACTAGCCCTAAAAATAACACAATTTTCAGTGGCTAAAAAAAACCCCACACAACCCGCGTCGTCATTCCGTCTGCATGCATATGCCAAAGCTAGCTAGAGTCAACCCCGGCCCTTGCTTCAGATTATATTACGGAGTATACGCGGACCTTGCAAATAAACGCGAAGAGGCGCAATTAGATCGCGGTTTCAGTTATACATACATTGTAGGCAAACACGAAGTGCAGAAGAAGCAGGACAATGGCACGAACGGCCTTTGCTTTAGAGCAGAACCGGCGCCCCCCTGTGCTGTGTGGTTTGCAGAGGTGGCTGTTGAATTCACAGTCACACTCGCGTCGCATGCATATATGAACCCCGGCTAGCTAGCGTGCATGCATGAGAATTCTTGCTTGATGAACCAGACAGATTTTCAGTCCTTGAAGCAAACCGCGCGCCGCTAAGGGTTACAGTATTTGAGATGCATGCTAACTTATCTAGTCAACGTCCTCGTGTATCCGGGTTTTTTTTTCAAAGTCATGGTGGATCTGCTCCTTCCTGGCTCCCGGGCATTAGTATCCGGCTGATTGGTTGAGTGCCTCCCATAGGTAGGCCTCCCGCGCGCCTGGCTCTTCGTTAGCGCCATCTCCACACGCATAGGCCTAGCCTGCACGCCGGTATGCCGGCTAGCATCCTCATATTCAAGCAACCAATCAGAATCTCGTGTTTGGTCAAAGCACGCGGGAAGCCTGGTTATCTCTATACAGGCAACCAATCACATAGTATATGTAGCTTCCTGACTCTAAAAGGATTTGAAGAAATGTTTTTTTCTAAAAACATCTAAATATTTTTCTAGAATAAATATGTATTTAGAAAATATTAAATTTCAATTTACCATTAAAATATATTTTAACTCATGAAACTATGAAACCAGTTACCTAAAGTCATGCTCTACGTTCTGAGCTATGTACTATAATCTAGAACATGTGCAAATCTATTAACAACGATGACGGACAAGGATTCAAGGAATGCAGTTACGTCCATTTGGATGTTGTTAGGGTTGGACAAAATACTCGTAGTTGGTCGGCTCGTTCGGTTCGTGGTCGACTTGAATCAGCTCGTTTAACTACTATTTAATATTGTTAAACTAGTTTAAAATTAACTAAAATTAATTATTATGTATATATTTTTTCTATCCTAACTCGCGAGCTAAATGAACTAGCTAGACTTACTTTGTAAACGAGGCGAGTCGAGCTGACTTTACGGTTCGATAGCTTAATAAGGCGAGTCGAGCTGACTTTACGGTTCGATAGCTTAATAAGCCGAGTCGAACTGACTCGACATATAGTCCTATAGTCCTAGATGTTGTTGGTCAGGTCATAGTAATCGGTTTGGGAGGCTAATAAGTCACATGTCTTCATGGTTAAGCAAGACACTGCTGTCGAGTAAATGTTTTTTAGTTTGCGTGCAGGTTGCACGGTGATGCATCTTGCGGTCGGTATCATTATCCTCTATTTCATATTTGACCGGTTTGATATTTTAGAGACCGTGTATAAGATTCAACAATTTCTAAGAAAGGAATAGAAAGAGCATGATTTTAGTAAAAATATGGAACTAGTTTCATTTTTTAAGATAAAATAAAACATTTTTATTTTTAAATTCGATTTTTAGTATTTTAAATTCATAATTATTCTATAAATATGGTTAAGTAAGTTAAAACAAACATTTTTAACAGTTCAAAAAGTCTAAAAAAACACCATTTCAATTAAGATACGTAAATGGAATTTATTCAATAGCTGAAAGGAGCTAAAACAAACCTCCCAAGGACTCTGTGAGGCCCAAATCTAGTCCCAGAACCTAAGAGGAGCAACACAAAGGCTCTAAACGGCCCCTAACCGTGGTGGCCCCATACCACAAGCCCAGAAACGCGTTTTCGTCCAGTTATATAATCTGGATAGATTATAATCCCAAACAAACATCCACTTAGATGGCCCACTCATAATACGGTGAAACTTAGAAAAATCATAAGTTTTTTTTTCTGATTAGCTTTTCTGAAAATCTGGCTGTAGGGAGAATTTGGCTGTGGAAAGAATCTGAGTATCATTATGATTACGTGTGAAGGAAGATAAAGTTGTTCATATGGCTCAGGATCTAAAAAGTGACGGATCCCTACCATTACAAAGACTCAACCGATTATGTGTTTATGTTGATTTAATTTTAGATAGTTTTTGTCCCAACGAATTTTATAGAAGTTGGCTGAAAAGTTGAGCGTTTAGCAGTCCAAAGCAGCTTTTGGTAGCCAGAAGCTGCATGAAGCCGAAACAAACAGGGCCATACCTAGTATGATGTGTGTCCGTTGTGATGGTATACGTTTATATTTGATACCTATAAAATAAAAAATAAATTTAAGATCAGAGTAAATATATAATCTATATATCAAATATTAAAATGATAAGAACAAACATTACACCTTATTTTTGTCAAAAGACTGAGAAACATACGAGTTAAAAATGAGCCTGAACTTTTTTTTATAGGCCTATCAGTCGCTCATCCTCTTTTAGTTATCGGGGTGGTACTTTGTGGGATCGCTACGTTGATTAATACTTCTATCGTGTTGGTCTGTCATATTGCCTTACACTTTATTTTTGCCAAAAGACTGAGAAACATACGAGTTAAAAATGAGCCTGAACGTTTTTTATAGGCCTATCAGTCGCTCATCTTCTTTTAGTTATCGAGGTGGTACTTTGTGGGATCGCTACGTTGATTAGGACTTCTATCGTGTTGGTCTGTCATATTGCCTTAGGTGTCGTGTTGGACTTACGTGGTTTCTTAAGGCTCATTTGTGGTGTAATGGTCCATTGATTGTTAGACGAAAAATGTGGAAGAGAAATAGACCTACATGCTTCGCACATGACATACGACACACGATAAAAAATAGTGCTTTAAAAGAGTAGAGAAAAGGAAAAAATGACGCACACTTATGACCTTAGACTATATCCAACAAACTACTTATTCGGTTACCTATCATACTCCCTATTTCAATCTCATCTTTGTAAACAATCCTCACCATTTTTAAGGTTGGAATCTAAATATAGGATAGAGACGGTTGGCAATCCTCACTTAGACCTAGTGTTGGAAATATGGTTAGGTTTTTTGGACCAGCACGAATATGGCCAAAAGCAGGAGCCTGAAGCACGTCCTCGCACGAAAAGATATGAGGCAACCTAGTGCAACCCGAAGATGGGCCTGTGTCGGGTTTCAAATTTCGTACCGTCGAGCCCTGGCATGGCCCGCATAGATGAGGCCCTGGCATGGCCTGGGCTAAAGCTGGCATGACCCAATGGAGCCATGTTGTTTAATTTATTCAATTTAGTAAGCTATGAGTTTTATATTGTTGTAATATTTGAACTAAATGTGGCCAAATGATGTTAATATTGTTTAATATCTTTAATTTAGTAAGTTATAAACTTTACGTGGTTATAATATTTTGATTCTGTATGGCCAAATATATGGGCTGAAACCGGCATGGTCCAATGAAGACACGACGTGGTTTAGGGTCAGACGGTGCCACTATTTTTACATTTCGTGTTAACATGTCATAGGCTAAATATTTTTTAAGCTATCTTAGCCTGAACCCGTTTGACACGAACAGATATGATGAGCTCAAGCCGGACCCACCTAGCCTAATTCGCAGCCACCTCTGCTCCGCCTCATGCTCCGGGGCGGGGCAATCACGTTTTCCTTGACCATTGGGTGGCGGATTGAACCGTCGCGGCTGGCGGCCGCGCAGACATGGCTGAATGGGTCGCGGCCGCGGAGCACATGCAGGTACGTGTACGTGTGATACAGACGTCTTGTATGTCTGTGCCGGCGGTTTTTGGTGGGCGGACGCGTTCTTGGCTCGCGTCAGGTTTCGTTTCGTTTCGTTTGGCCGGCTAGATTCGCGCGTTCGTGGTTGCGACGCCGGATGCTCAATTGTCCGACCCGTTCTTCTCTTCCTCATAAAACATTTTCTTTGTGTGAAGGTTCTCCAAAATATACTAGTCCCATATGCCCCAGGAGCCTAGTGGTGTGGTAGTGGTACTAGCCGAAGCCCGAAGGACCATCGACCAAGGATGCCTCCCTTTTTTTTTTGTAGTACCGTCCATTTCGATGCAAGCAAGTTGCACGTTTTCTCCTTACGAGCATATTCCTGTCGCATCGTTGCCCCCCGCTCCCCTCTATGGAGTATGATTGCAACTTCTAGATGGAATAGTAAAATGGGCATTGTCTAAAACAGTGGACAGCAATGAGGTAGAGCCAACTGTCAGGTCGGCCCCGCTCGCCAGAGGACATGCCAGCCCAGCTGCAAGGCACACCGCACCGAAATTACTCACCCACCAGGCCACCAGTCCACCACCACCAGCGACACGCCCGCTCCCCTGATCGGACCAACCAAGCGCGCACGGCACGAGCACGGATCCTGCGTCCTGCCACTGCCGCTGTCACTCACGCGGGACCCAACAAGGCCGCGTGCCCGCGTCCAGCCGGCCGAACCACCCCAGCGCGCATCCACCGACACGCGGGGCCACCAGGCAGGCAGAGGCTGTGGCGCGGGGCAGGGCAGGGCAGGAGCAGGCCGGTGGTGCCGTGGCTTGCTCGCGATTCGCGAAGACGCCAGTTCCCAACTATTCCGCGGAAGGCAGCGAGCATAACTCCCTGGCGCCCGCCCGCCCCGCCCGCCGCATCAAGTTCAGAACCCTCCTCCTCCCTCCGCGCGAGTCCACGTCTCGTCTCCTCCTCGCCCCACTCGCCAACCACGCCGGCCACACCGAATCCGCTGCTCGAATACTAGACTAGTCCGAAGAGCCAAATGGTGGTCGCGTGAGGGGCGGGCGGCAGGAGATCGGCCCGCCCGGGGAGGGGGGAGACTACGATGCGGGCGTGGGAGATGCACCCGCTCTGCTGCCTCGCCGCCGGGGAGTGGCCGGCCTCGGGCGCGGCCCGCGACGACCGCTCCCCGCCGCCCGAGGGCTCGGGGGAGGCGCCGGCGGTGGCGGGGGTGCTGTACAAGTGGACCAACATCGGCAAGGGCTGGCGCCCGCGCTGGTTCGCGATCCGCGGCGGCGTGCTGGCCTACTCGAAGATCCGCCGGCGCGTCGCGGCGGCGGCTCCGCCGCGTCCCGCCTCCGAGGCCGCGGGCGGCGTCAGGCTCATCGGGGTGGCGCGCGGCGCCGGGGAGCGCCCCATCGGATTCGTGCCTCTCAAGGTCACACAGCCTCGCGCTCGTCTCCTCTCCTTGTCGCTTCGATTCGTTTCCCCCTCCCGCTCGGTCTCGGCGTCTCGCCCTCGCCATGAATGATGTCGCCATTGTTTATAGAGCAACGGCCCACTGCAGCGTCTCGGTTTTCCCTCCAAACTGCGAAACGTTGAGCATAATCAGCCGTTAAACAGTGCTAGTACTATGCATTTCATCGCGTAAATTAATCAATCAACCGTAGTATAGCCCCCGCTCAAGCGAACATGTATTCAAAACCTCTGTTACAAATCGCAATCCCTCCCTTTTCCGCGTCACGTCGGATCGGAACAGTCCAATAGAGAAGCAACTCCGGTCTCCAGCTGTAAAGTTCCCTGGTGCCGTACGGTCGTCATGATCTGCAGCGGGGAACGCTTGCAAACACACTCGCACTCATCACACTTCACACGCCCGTGGTAAAGGAACTGCAGAAAGTTACTACTACAAGCGATTGCTAGCCCCTGTCGGAATAAAGCGATGCCTTGTTTTGATTGGAGGTCGCCTTTTACAGCGTCAGCTCAAAGTGTAGCGCTACTGCTCAATGTGAAACAACAGTCTTTGCATCGACTTGCAACAGTGACGTTCTTGTCCCGTGCTCTGGACTGGAGGCGAGGGACCGGCGAGATGTTTACAGGTGGGGGCAACCGGGCTCCCAGCTGAATCTTGTTCAAACGCCCTGGCGTCTTGGCGTTCGCGCCTCCGTTTTGTGTCGCATTGGGAGTCTATTGGTTGGTGGGAATCTGAGGCGGTACGGATCACTCTGTCCGTAGCGAATTAAAAGGGACTGGGAGCTTTTTCCCTCGCCTGCTGCCTGTGCTCCAGTCAATGGGCTGTAAAGCTGCTTGTCTTTTTTGGCTATCTGTTTCTTTAGCTGGAGGAAGCAGTGATTAACTGGCATGGCAATGCAATGGTGGAGGTTTCAAGATGTTTGTTTAAGTTTGGATGACACAATTCAAAGTTTCAGTTACTTGCATGCTTCCGAATAGTCTGCTTGCTGATTAGCCATTCTGTTTACCTGTTTGTAGATGTCATCATTTAGTGAAAGTAAATCAGACGATAAACGTTTTTATATAATTACTCCGACCAAAACACTTCAACTGAGGACTGGTTGCGCAAAGGACCGGGCGACTTGGATTGAAGCGCTTGTCACTGCAAGAAGCGAGTATTCTTTTAATGGGGATTTATCAGGTGACCAAAACGTCACATCATTTTCTACAGAAAAGCTCAGAAATCGCTTGCACGTCGAAGGTGTCGGTGAGGCAGTTATTAAAGACTGTGAACAGATTATTCAGTCAGAATTTTTGCAGTACCAAACACAGATGAAGCAGCGTTGCGAAGAGTATTTGAGTTTTATTGGCAGTCTTCCACGGGAAGTTGAGGTAATGTTTTCTTGGAAATCAATAGATAAAATAAGTTTATAGAGTTACTGTTCATATTAGAATATCTTATTGCTAATAGCATGGCATTAAACTAATGTTGGTTTTCCTTTAGAATCGTATACCCAAGTGTTATCTTTTTCTCTCGGATTGGGTCCTGCATGTGCCTATTCATTATGGATAAATTGCTGTATATTCAGCAGGTTACAATCATACTATATGTTTTTTGCCAACTAGAATTTGATCAACACTTGTATTTATAAGACAGATCATAGCAATTCTAGTCTACTAGCCAAATGCACTGTCACAGGTTAACTGAAAAGGTTATTTGGACTGTGATTGTAAGTCGAATAATAAATGGGTAGGAGTGGGACGATGTCCACTGATCTGTCAACTTTTTCTGTTCATGCAGGTAGTTAATTCAGTAGATTCAACTGTCCCTGAGAAGTCACAGCTGGAACTGTTCAAGCATGACTGCTCCAGCTCCGGAAAATGTAGTGGTACTTGATGTTCCCTTTGCTGCTCCTTTTTCTTTGAAAATTTCTGCCTAGTCAAATTAAATTTTTACTGGGTAATAGTGATATAACCGTTTTCCTAGCCATGCTAGGGCTTTTGTCAGTGATGTAATATACATTCCATTGCTCCATATAGCTGTGGCTATTCATTGCACATTTTTACTGGATACTTTTTCAGGAGTGATGTTTCAGTACATTGTTTCTTTCCTAGCTTCATTTGATCATGTGGAATGAAATGTGAGTATAGCGAATAGTTTTATATCATTCCACCTGTAAACATGAAACAAAGAAGCTCCCTGGGCTATAAATATCTATAACATGTCAATATTCAAAATGATGTTAGACGCCCAGCATTTGAGCTGTTGCTAGTCATTGATATCTGATCACTTGCACTTCTTGCATTTTCCCCCTTGGATTGCCTGGATATCAAATGGTTTAAATACCAGGAATAGGCATTGCCCAAGCATTATTGTGGCTTAGATGCACTTTTGTTGCAGCCATTTTCCTTTGCATGTGATCTGAAATAAGCTTACTATCCCTACGTTTGTTTTCTAATCAGAATATAGCAACACAGAATCTTCTGATGATGTTGGCAAACAAGAGATTAGTGAACTATCAGATGGAGATGAATTTCATTTCTATGACACAAGGCAAAGTTTCAGTGAATTTACTACGACTCCTGCTGACCTGAGAAAGGGATGCGTAAACACCGGAAATGAAGATCATAAATCTGTTGAATCACTGACTGTTGACGAGACCGAGAAATATATGCTGTCACATCCAAAAAGGCGCTCACAGTTGCCTGAGCCAATAGAAAAGGAGAAAGGGGTTAGCCTTTGGTCAATGATCAAAGACAATGTTGGAAAGGATCTAACAAGAGTCTGCCTTCCTGTTTACTTTAATGAGCCTTTATCTTCTCTCCAGAAGTGCTTTGAAGAGTTGGAGTACTCTTATTTGCTGGATCGTGCATATGAATGTGGTTTAAGAGTATGCCTGTTTCTCTACTTTCCTGTTTTCCTCGACTCAAATATTTTCTTTTGAATGAGAATCTGACCCAAACACCTAAATTTAACTACTTAAACCTGCTGAAATTTACTGTTGGGGGGAATGATCCAATAGTAGGGAATAGGCAGGCCCATGAAGAGAAACTGACTAACACAACGACTGGCAGTGAAATAAATAAAAATTACAAGCCAAGGGTATATGATAAATATTTTAAATCAGGAAGTTTGCACTTTCAGTCTTAAAAATTAGCACTGGATATTGGGTAATTTTTTTGGCTGGTGAACTTATCCTTCAATTCAGTCAGTGTTTTTTCCTAAAAACAAATCAACCATGTAGAGATGGCATCCCCTTAGCTGTCTTAAAATAGTTACTGGAACTTCAGAAAGATATCGGAACCAGTTCATAGGGAGAACCTAGGTTTGAGACTCTGGGTGGTGGCCTCCTCGATGGGAGACACTACCAACCAAGTTATCTATCAGTTCTCAGACTAATGGTGTTTCTTATTTATCTCTAAATTGATTCGACAGTATTTTAATAATTTTGCTCCTGCATTCAGGGGAATGGTCTGATGAGAATTATTTATGTTGCTGCATTTGCGGTCTCTGGATATGCGTCCACAGATTCCCGCCCCTGCAAACCATTTAATCCATTGCTTGGGGAAACCTATGAAGCTGATTACCCTGAAAAGGGGATCCGTTTCTTCTCTGAGAAGGTCAGTTTGGTATCCACCACATAAATTAATGCTCAATTATTGTTTGGTCACTTAACAGACTACTGAATATAGGCCTGAAAGAGGAATCACTAAGAGCATCATTACATGAATACAGCAATGGAGTATTATTACTAAAGTTCTATTATATATGAGAACACACCTGACTAAATGTGCTTATTTATTCTTGGCACCAGGTCAGTCATCATCCTATGGTCATGGCATGTCACTGTGAGGGGAAAGGTTGGAAATTTTGGGGAGACAGCAATCTAAAGAGCAAATTCTGGGGACAATCCATTCGACTGGATCCTAATGGTGTGCTAACTTTAGAGTTTGATGATGGAGAAACTTTCCAATGGAGTAAGGTATAAATTTCTTGTCAATGGATAATACTCTTTTTTTTCTTTTGATTGATAACTATGCAGCAATTATCCCCCCTAGTTTACCATCTCCATTGGTTGTAGGGCATGTGCAAGCTAGATACTATGTTGCGGTTCTTCAAGCACTAGATATATACCTAAGAAACTTGTTCATACAATCCATTGTATTTAAGCTTTATATCTTATTCACTATAACCCCTAAGATACAACTTATTTATGTGGGTTGTATATGTGGAACTATATTGTGACTTAGAGAATCATGCTAGAGACGTCCTTCAACAAGATCAACAACATAGCCTTTTAGTCTCAAGCAAGTTTGGGTAGGCTAGAGTTGAAACCCAATAAGATGTCACCAAAAAGAGAAAGAGAGAGAACGGGGAGGGGAAAAGCTTTTGAGATCACTAAAAGGAAAAAGGTCTAATCACGGTTCAGACACGTGGATAGCTTCTTTCTAAGTATTTCTATCTAAACACAACTCTGTTGTGATATTCCATTCTTTCAAATCCCTTTTGATTGCCTCCCCCATGTTAAGTTTGGTCGACCTCTACCTCTCTTCACATTATTATTCCGTCTTATGATGCCTCTATGCACCGGTGTCTCTGGTGGTCTCCGGTGGACATGCCTAAACCATCTAAACCGGTGTTAAATAAGCTTTTCATTTACGTCCCGTTTTTTTTTTTTTTTTGCACTTACGCCTTTAGATACCACTTAAGATACGGTTCATTTATGTGGGTTGTACATGCCCTTAACACATCCTAGTTTAATTATCTTTGTATATTGTGTTTCATTTATTACTAGAATTTGATTGCCTTAGAGATGCTGGCCTTGACCTGGTTCCATGGCCTCAAGGCCAAACTCAGAGGCCAGGAATCAGCCCATTTTAGCTAAAGCTGGCCTGATGGCTCAACGCGCATCATGGGTTGGTCCAAATATTTTTTTCATAAAAAAGTGAGATATTTGAGGTGGATCCTAGTAAATAAATTGGTTTTGTGGTAATCTAACAACATTTGCAAGATTTTAAATCGATCATATATGTGCACAACAATACAAGTAGTGGATTTAAAAACAAAAGCATAAAACATTGATTTCAGATCCTTCACATGGAAAAAAAAACTATGCATGCGTGGACAGATCATGAACAGTGCAACACCTCATCGCCGCCGTCCAAGTGAGATGCAGATCAGCCCTCACGAGTGACGAAGTTGTGACCAGCGAAAACTCTGGGCAGGACAGCGGTGTACAATGCTGTGAATGACCAGTCGAGCATCCATCAAGTCGCATCAACGCTCAACGGCAGTGATACGGTGCTGCACGGGTCCTCATCTGTATGACTGTATCACATATGCATACGATTCTGTCCGCATCAACGCTCAAAGGCACATGCGGGCTGCGGCATGGTGTGAGGGGTGGGGGTGAAGTGGAGGCAGGAAGGTGGCGCGTCCAGCGGATTGGCTTAGGGCATCATGGTCAGGTGGTCGTGCGGGGACCAACCCTTCTTACCCATCGGGTCAATAGTTCTGGTTCTGTTGGCGCATTTTTTAATTTTGGACTTGTGGTTGATCCTTGCGGCCTATCGCCCTTGCTTTCGTGGATTGGGCCAACTATCCAATGGGTCAACCCAGCCCATCTCTGGATTGCCTTTAAATATCTACACTCTGAGATCTTCAAGAGATAGTAAATGCTTGTTGACTATTATGCTTAAATGTTTTTCCTTTTCCTTGTCAGGTTACAACAACAATTAACAACCTTATCCTTGGTCGAGTATATTGCCATCACCATGGCACAATGAACATAAGTGGGAATAGACGGTATTCATGCAAACTGACGTTTAAAGAGCAGTCTTTCCTTGATAGGAATCCTCGCCAGGTAATGAAAGGAGAGAAAAAAAAGAGTAATCACACATAAGATTAATAATATGGGTTGTGCTAATATATATCTCTATGGAAGGTTCAAGGAGTTGTCAACGATGCTGATGGAAGCAAGGTCGCAACATTGATGGGGAAGTGGGATGAAAGTATGCATTGTATCATCAACAATGATCCCTCCAAGACCAACTCCCATGGTCCACATCCGAGTTCTGGTGCCACTTTGCTATGGGAGAAAAACGAGCCTCCAGTCAATCCTACTCGCTACAACTTGTCCGCGTTTGCAATAACATTAAATGAGTTAACACCAGAGCTCAAGGTACACATGGAACATAAATATAACCCATCATTGGACTTCTGTTAGTTCTTAACCTATAATGCTAAGAGCATCTCCAACAATGTGACCTATAAAAATGCCTTATAATTTAAAAATAAGTTAATTTTATAGAATTTAGGGCACCAACAAAACACTTCGCTCCAACAGTAAAGCCCTAAATCTAGATTATAGGACAGCCCACTACGGTGTAGTATATTTGAGGCACTTGAAAGGTGCCCTATAGTTTTTTGACAAAATTTGTTGAATTGAGGCACTGTTGGAGTGGTTTTTCTTGTATAGAGCCCTATATTTCAATTTAAGGCACTAGTTTGAGATATTGTTGGAGATGCTCTTAGAGCATCTCCAACAACGTGACCTATAAAAATGCCTTATAATTTAAAAATAAGTAAATTTTATAGAATTTAGGGCACCAACAAAACACTTCACTCCAACAGTAAAGCCCTAAATCTAGATTATAGGGCAGCCCACTACGGTGTAGTATATTTGAGGCACTTGAGAAGGTGCCCTATAGTTTTTTGACAAAATTTGTTAAATTGAGACACTGTTGGAGTGGTTTTTCTTGTGTAGAGCCCTATATTTCAATTTGAGCCACTAGTTTGAGGCATTGTTGGAGATGCTCTAAGGCACATTTCTACCCTTATGTTAAGGAGAAGCTGCCACCAACGGATTCAAGGCTGAGACCAGATCAACGTCACCTGGAGAATGGGGAGTACGAGAAGGCCAATGCTGAAAAACTGCGTCTCGAGACACGGCAGCGGATGGTTGTACCCATTTTGCATTGCTCTACTTTTCATGAAAGTTACATCATGATCACTGATTGACTCCATTCTTATATTCCATCGTTGGATGTCTGATGCTTTTGTGCCCAATAACTGAAGTTTTGTGCGGTCGTCGTCTGCAGGCAAGGAAGATGCAGGAGAGTGGGTGGAAACCAAGATGGTTCCAAAGGGACAGCGAGGATGGGACATACCGCTACGTCGGAGGCTACTGGGAGGCAAGGGAGCAGAGAACATGGGTTGGCTGCAATGACATATTTGGTAACTTGTCTAGCAGCCCAAAGCTGCCGCCATCCGGTGTCAATACTAGCTAGCTCAAGTATATAGGGGGTGTAAGGGCATAGTTTGTAGGTGTTGACATCGCATTAATCACTTGTGGTACATAATTGAAAGGGGTTTCTCTCGTTTCTGTTGTGTTAACCTGTGAGCTAACATGCTTCTGTCGATACTAGGAGCTGACATCGCATTAATCACTTGGGTTTAGCTGTGAGCTAACATCACTTGTGGTACACTCAATCATTTGTCACATTGAAGCCAAGGACATTGAAGCTTAACCCAAGCTTTTGTCGATACTAGAACACGAGAGATATTGCCAAAAACTATTGTTAAAAGAATTCTTTATGGTACCATTTTCTTCTGCGTTCCACAAGGACGTTTTGCATGTTTGGTGCTTGTGTTGTCATGCTTCTGGGTGTTGATTGTCTCGTTGGTGATGGCTGCTCAAGGTTGTTTAAGAAGTAGCCGTCCTTAATAGGAGCACCAGGTTGGGCTTCATATTGTGATACTAAAAACTAGATTATAAAATGTTTCTGAGATTATTCTACTACTCACTATGAATTCATAGGTTTGAAAACTACTTAAAATAGAGAATCTACACAAAAAAGTAGAGTTCAGGGGCTGTTTTTGGGTAAAAAGAGGACATGAGATATATCCAAGGGATTTTGTGTAAAGGCGAATGGATCCGATGTAGTGCAGTGCAGGTGTGGAGAGAGAGACAAAGCATCTAGGTTCCAGTTTAGTTTTAATGATTTCGTGTCGTGGGCCGTGGTTTAGAGCCCAGCACTAGTCGAGACGGAGGAGCGGGCACCCTGGTGTGTGGATCGGGCGGCCCTACTGGGTGGGCATGCGTTGCAAACGGCGACACCGAATGGTTAGCGCGCGCGAGATGACAATGACAATTGACATGGACCGAGCCGAGCCCGAGAGTTGGGCAACAGCGCACCGCCCCCACGTTAGTTTGGCGAAACGAAACGAAATGGCGGTCAACCGCAGGCCAAAACTGGACGTACGGTTGCCGCTGTCTGCTACGCGTGGAGATCTGGTTCGTACTGCTAGGAAGCAGCAGGGAAGCCTGTGGCGGTCGTGATGTTCTAGTAGCCCGGCCGGTCTCCCACTTTCCCCTTGTGATTTTCGATCTAGTAGTAGTGGATTAGATCCATGATTGATTGATGATTTCTAGTATCTATCAGCCGTACGTACGTTCCTACTAGTACTTCGTAGTAGGAGGTCATTAATTAACATGCATGCCCCTAGATGACGAAGCAGACATGGCCGAGCCTTAGCAGAAAAGTCGACGAAGTATGCATATATGTAAGCTCGCGCCTTGTTCCGTTCGGAGAGGCGACCGTCGCGCGCGTGGACCGGACCCGTTCATCATGGCCTGTTTGCTTCGCGAGCAGGCTAGCAAAGGTAGGCGTGTAACTCGATCGATCAGAAGTCAACGCAAAGGACGCGGGAGCCGGGACCGGGAGGGAACGAAACGATCGAGATATTTTTCATCCTTCTTCGTCAGTGGACCGGGTCATCGGCGGCGGCGTGCTTCGGTCTGGACTCTGGCTGGACAGTGGCAGGCAGCGTTGCGTTGCGTGGCTCTCCGTGCGCGTGCTCCTCCTCCTCCAGGGACTGCGGTGGTGGTGCCGAGGATCGTGTCGCAGTTGGTTTGTTCATCCTACTGTATAGGACTAGCAGTCGTAGTACAACCGGCTACGGATAGAGCGCCACCGGGACGCACGCTGCACGCCGCTTTAGCTTTTGCACGGGCACGAGTAATCAACGACCGAATCGGAGGAGGTGAGCAGCACGGCCCGGGGTGATGAGTAGTCAGCTCGTCGATGCGACCGACACGCCCGGCCTTGTTAATGTTATCTACTGTGTGCCACGACGACGTTTATATGTTATCAGAGAAAGTACGTACGTACAGCTTTACGAAAGATGATGGTGGCGGCGCCCCCCAAAACAAACAAAAAAGGGGGACCACTACCGGAATTTGGCTCTTTGCCGAGTGCCATATTCTTTGCCGAGTGTTTTATTTCGGGCACTCGGCAAAGAGCTCTTTGCCGAGTGCCACGCAAAAAACCCTCGGTAAAAGAAAACACTCGGCGAAGAAGCTCTTTGCCGAGTGTTTTATTTTTGACACTCGGCAAAGAGTTTCTTTGCCGAGTGTCTTTTTTTGACACTCGGCAAAGGGCTCTTTGCCGAGTGTCACAAATACAACACTCGGCAAAGAGCTCTTTGCCGAGTGTTTTTTCTCCAACACTAGGCAAAGACAATTTAAAATTCACATTTTAAAGTAGTAAATTAATTCAAATGAAAAAGTTTTCAACTACAAATTTGTATAACTCATCATGATGTACAATTTATATATTGAACATTTTTTTATATGATAAAATAAAAATAAATTTGTTCATAAAACCTATATCTCTCTCGTAGTTTATGAAACTACGAGAGAGACGTATAGAATTTGTGCATATTGTTAGAACCATCATCTGAGATAAACAAATTATCAAACAACCAAAATAAACTTTGTAGATCTTGAGAAGTTATAAAAGTTTATAGTTGACAACTTTTTCATTTGAAGTCATATTGTCAACGAAAACTACGTCTGAATTTAAAAAATTTAAAATTTGAATTTTGAAAACGACTTCGAAAGGAAAAACCACCAACATGAAAGTTGTAGGTATTGAAGAGTTATGAAACTTTGTAGTTGACAATGTTTTAGTTTGAAATCATCTTGTTATGCAAAACTATATTTGAATTGTGAAATTTGAATTTTTCAAACTGTCTCGGATGGAAAAACCACCAAAATAAAAGTTGTAGGTCTTGAAATGTAATGAAACTTTGTAGTTGACAATTTTTTGATTTGAAATCATCTTATCATTGAAAATTTCATGTGAAGTTTTTAAATTTAAAATTCAAATTTTAAAAACGGTCTCGGATGTAGAAACTATTAAAATAAAACTTTTAGATCTCAAAAAGTTATGCAACTTTATAGTTGGTCACATTTTCAAATGAACTCATTTAGTGCCTTAAATAATCAAATTACTCTCGATTTGTTATAGTACATGGGGAATGGAAACGTAATATAAACATAATTGGTGTAGTAGTGTAGTGGTATAGGAGGGTATGCGCGAGAGAGAGGTTGCGAGTTCGAATCTCACCATTTACAAAACATATAAGTTTGATTCAAAATAATAGTGAAAAATGATAGGGCAACAGGTAAGGTAATAGGGTAGGGTTGGAGAGTTGTTTCTAGAATTTAAAAAATGTTTTGCTGTTTTTTTTAATTTTTTCGATTCTTAATTTGCCGAGTGTTTTTCTTTGCCGAGTGCTTTTTGACACTCGGCAAAGTCTTTGCCGAGTGTCCGAAAAAAAGCACTCGGCAAAGAACCCTTTGCCGATGAAATCTTTGCCGAGTGTTCTTTGCCGAGTGTTACACTCGACAAAGCCTTTGCCGAGTGTAAAATAGCCTTTGCCGAGTGTCTTAGACACTCGGCAAAGAACGCGATTCCGGTAGTGGACGATCCATTCCATGGCGATTTAGCTTGATAGAATAAGTCATGTGGTCTCTGTTTTGTGGTGAACAGGACAGCAGCACAGCAGTACAGGACTGCAGCACAACAGCATCTTTTGACTGCTGCAGCACAGCAGCAGTGCAGTTGAGTGCAGTTGGAGACAGTCAGTCACCTTTTGACTGCTGCAGCACAGCAGCACCTTTTTGACTGCTGCAGCAGCAGGACAGTAGCAGTAGCTGGCAGTTGCAGTTCTTGACTGCACTTTAGCAGTAGCTGGCAGTTGCAGTTTTTGACTGCACACTTTAGCACTTTAGCATCTAGAGGACAGCATCTGTGTGCTGCGGTGTGTAGTGTGTAGTGTAGTGTAGTGCAGCCCCTAGGGCTATAAATATGTGTCCCCAACCCCTCTAAGGGTATGGCATTGTGTAGTGTTTGAGGAAATAAACGGAAAAAACAGAAAATTGCCCCAACTCATAGTGTCATCCTCTTGATGAGAGTTAGAATCCCTCTACTTACAATTGGTATCGGAGCCAAACTATCCTGCAGCCTAAACATCTCGTGCTCATCTCCTTCCCGCGCCTCTCCCCACACTCAGTCGGCAGCAAGAGCTTCAACTGTTCTTTCCTCCCCTGCTCAGACGAGCAACCTTTCGTCTGAGACAGCCTCTTCCACACGCAGCGACCCCTCACTAGCCCACCATGTCCCTACGTTCGGCCACTTCGAGTGCGCGGCGCCAGCAGGAGGCCGAGGTCGCCGCGGCACAAGAACGCGAGCGAGCAGCAGCAGCGGCTGCAGCGACAGCGGCGAGGGCAGCACGGTTGGCGGCGGCGGAACTGGCAGCGGCGAGAGCGGAAGTAGAAGCAGCGGAGGCGGCAGATGCTGCACGTGCGGCGGCAGCAGAGCTCGAGGTTCTGCGCGGCAGTAGAGCTGGCAGCTCTGCTTCTGTCGACGACAACACCGACGAAGAACTCAGGCTGGCGAGGGAAGCAGCGCGAGAGCAGGCGGCACAGTGGGCAGCCGCGCATCCCCATGGGGGCTCGCGTGGCGGCAGCCCAGATAGGCGCCGACGCGCTGACGGCGCTCTGGGCGAGGGCGCACGCGGCGGCAGCCCAGACGGGCGTAGACGCGCCGGCGGTGCTCCCGGCGGCGGCGACCGGGTCGACGGAGATCGCGGCCTCTACAGGCGACGCGACTCTCCCTCCCCGGATCGGTACCATGGTCGCCGCATGGCCCAGGCCATTATCAGGGACATCGGTCCCGGCGGTGGGTGGCCTACCCTCACCAAGACCAACTACGTCGAGTGGGCCGCGGTGATGAGGGTACGGCTCCAGGTTCGCCAAATGTGGGAAGCAGTTCAGTACGGCGACGTCGACTACCACGAGGATCGGCGGGCGCTGGATGCCCTCATTGCTGCAGTCCCGTCCGAGATGCAGTTTTCGCTTTCCCAGAAGCGGACCGCCAAGGAGGCCTGGGACGCCATCGCTGCGACCCGCATCGGCAGCGACCGTGCCCGCAAGACCACACTGCAGGCACTTCGCAAGGAGTGGGAGAACCTGGCCTTCAAGCCAGGTGAGGATGTTGATGACTTTGCTCTCCGCCTCAACACTCTATTGCAGAAGATGGT
Organism: Zea luxurians; assembly: GCA_029449295.1. NCBI lineage: Eukaryota > Viridiplantae > Streptophyta > Magnoliopsida > Poales > Poaceae > Zea > Zea luxurians. The sequence continues at coordinate 72,804,003 of JAOPSE010000008.1, forward strand.
GCAGTTCGGCGACGACACCTACGATGAGGAGAGAGCTGTTGAGAAGCTCTTTCGTTGCATCCCCGAGAAGTACAAGCAGATTGCTCGCTCGATCGAGTCTCTGCTAGACCTCTCCACGATGACAATCGAAGAGGCGATAGGTCGTCTCAAGGTGGTCGATGGCGACGAACCACAGGCTCCCTCTGGGCCTATCACTATCGGCGGGAAGCTACATCTCACTCGGGAGCAGTGGGAGGCCTGCCAGGGTGACAAAGAGAAGGGGGAGTCCTCCTCAACACGAGGCCGCAGACGCGGCAAACCGCGCAAGGCGCGTGGAGGCGCCCAGGCCGGGGCGCGAGGACATGCTGAGGGTGGTGCCCGTGGAGGTGCCCAAGGCAGCGCCGTCGGCAACAAGAAGCCGGCACGAGACGACGACTGTCACAACTGCGGCAAGCTTGGCCACTGGGCCAGGGACTGTCGGCAGCCACGACGTGGCCAGGCCAACGTCGCACAGGCGGAGGCGGAGGAGGAGGCCCTGCTCCTGGCACATGCAAACATCGAGCCATCTCCAGCGGCACTCCTCCACCTTGATGAGTCGAAAGCACGCGCTTTCCTTGGCGACGGCTCCAGCAAGGACATGATCGAAGGATGGTGCCTCGACACTGGCGCCACTCATCACATGACCGGCCGACGGGAGTTCTTCACCGAGCTTGACTCTAGCGTTCGAGGCTCCGTCAAGTTTGGGGACGCCTCCGGCGTAGAGATCAAGGGCGCCGGCTCAGTTGTCTTCACCGCCGCGTCTGGTGAGCAGAGGCTGCTCACCGGAGTCTACTACATCTCCGCACTGAGGAACTCTATCATCAGCTTGGGACAGCTGGATGAGAACGGTTCGCGCGTGGAGGTCGAGCACGGAGTCATGAGGATCTGGGATCCTTCTCGTCGCCTTCTTGCCAAGGTACGCAGGAGTGCAAATCGGCTTTACATCCTCAATGTGAAGGTGGCACAACCTTGCTGCCTTGCTGCTCGTCGAGACGACGGGGCATGGCAGTGGCACGAGCGCTTCGGGCACCTTAACTTCGAGGCCCTGAAGCGGCTCAGTGCCAAGGAGATGGTATGAGGCCTGCCGTGCCTTGACCATGTGGAGCAATTCTGCGATGTCTGCGTGTTGACAAAGCAGAGACGGCTCCCCTTTTCCCAGCAGTCGAGTTTCCGAGCCAAGGAGAGGCTCGAGCTCGTGCATGGGGACTTGTGTGGCCCGGTGACACCAGCCACACCAGGAGGACGACGCTACTTCTTGCTGCTCGTCGACGATCTCTCCCGCTACATGTGGGTGATGATCCTTGGCGGCAAGGGAGAGGCTGCAAACGCCATCAGGCGTGTGCAGGTCGCTGCGGAGGCGGAGTGCGGCCGCAAGCTGCGCGTGCTGCGCACCGACAACGGCGGCGAATTCACGGCGGCTGAGTTCGCGTCGTACTGCGCGGATGAGGGCGTTCAGCGCCACTACTCCGCGCCGTACAGCCTGCAGCAGAACGGCGTTGTCGAGCGGCGCAACCAGACGGTTGTGGGGATGGCTCGGGCTCTCCTCAAGCAGAGAGGAATGCCAGCTGTCTTCTGGGGAGAGGCGGTGGTGACAGCGGTTTACATCCTCAACCGCTCGCCCACCAAGGCTCTCAACGGGATGACACCGTACGAGGCTTGGCATGGGCGCAAGCCGGCGGTCTCTCACCTACGGGTCTTCGGCTGCCTCGCGTTCACCAAGGAGCTTGGCCACATCGGCAAGCTCGACGACAGGAGCACCCCGGGGGTGTTCATTGGCTACGCGGAGGGCTCGAAGGCCTACCGCATCCTTGACCCAGGAACACAGCGTGTGCGCACGGCGCGCGACGTCGTGTTCGACGAAGGGCGAGGATGGGCGTGGGACAAGGCGGTGGACGACGACACGACTCCGACGTACGACGACTTCACCGTCGAGTACGTCCACTTTGAGGGAGCTGGGGGAGTAGGCAACTCTTCTCCGAGCAGGTCCACCCCAGCCCCCAAGTCTCCACCGACTCCAGCGCCACGCTCTCCAGCTCCGGCTACAACGAGCTCTTCACCACCACGTACTCCAGCCACGACTCCGGCTACACCGAGCTCTTCGCCACCACGTACTCCAGCACCGACGGTACCCTCTCCGGGAACGTCCTCTCCGACACCAGCTTGTGTCGAGCACGACCCAGTGGAGCTCGTGACCCCGCTCTCCCGCGACGAGGAGCGCGTCGATGCGTGCTACGACGGCGAGCCGTTGCGGTATCGAAGGGTGGAGGGCCTTCTCATCGACCCGTCGGTGCCGGGCCCTGCGTCTCGCATTCTGGCAGGAGAGTTGCATCTTGCATGCGACGACGATGAGCCTCGGTCTTTCGCAGAGGCCGAGAAACATGCGGCTTGGCGTGCCGCGATGCAGTCGGAGATGGACGCGGTTGAGACAAACCGCACTTGGGAGCTCGCTGATCTCCCTCATGGTCATCGCGCGATCACCCTTAAGTGGGTGTTCAAACTGAAGAGGGATGAAGCCGGCGCCATCGTCAAGCATAAGGCTCGCTTGGTGGCACGCGGTTTCTTACAGCAGGAGGGGATCGACTTCGACGATGCCTTCGCCCCTGTAGCACGGATGGAATCCGTGCGACTCCTCCTCGCGCTGGCAGCCCTGGAGGGCTGGCATGTTCACCACATGGATGTCAAGTCGGCGTTTCTTAACGGCGACTTAAAGGAGGAGGTCTATGTACACCAGCCGCCAGGTTTTGCGATCCCTGGCAAGAAGGGCAAGGTGTTGCGCCTGCGCAAGGCCCTCTACGGCTTGCGACAGGCACCAAGGGCGTGGAATGCCAAGCTGGATTCCACGCTCAAGAGGATGGGCTTCATGCCAAGCCCGCACGAGGCGGCCATCTATCGGCGGGGCAATGGAGAAAATGCCCTGCTGGTGGGTGTCTACGTCGACGACTTGGTGATCACCGGCGCCAAGGATGCAGAGGTGGCAGCGTTCAAGGAAGAGATGAAGGCCACCTTCCAAATGAGTGACCTGGGGCACCTCTCCTTCTACCTGGGGATTGAGGTGCACCAGGGGGACTCCGGGATCACACTTCGCCAGACCGCCTACGCCAAGCGCATTGTTGAGCTGGCTGGGCTCACCGACTGCAACCCAGCTCTCACTCCGATGGAGGAGAGGCTGAAGCTGAGTCGCGACAGCACGACGGAGGAGGTGGACGCTACATAGTACCGGCGTCTTGTGGGGAGCCTTCGCTACCTCGTCCACACACGACCTGACTTGGCATACTCCGTCGGCTACGTTAGTCGGTTTCTGCAGCGACCGACGATAGAGCATGAGCAGGCTGTGAAGAGGATCATCCGCTATGTTGCGGGGACTCTCGACCACGGTCTCTACTACCCGAGGTGCCCTGGGGGGGCACACCTTGTCGGGTACAGCGACAGCGACCACGCCGGCGACATCGACACTAGCAAGAGCACAAGCGGGATCCTCTTCTTCCTCGGCAAGTGCCTCATTAGTTGGCAGTCGGTCAAGCAGCAGGTGGTGGCCATGTCCAGCTGCGAGGCCGAGTACATAGCGGCGTCCACTGCTTCGACTCAGGCGCTCTGGCTGGCTCGACTGCTCGGTGATCTCCTCGGGAGAGACACTGGAGCGGTGGAACTCAGGGTGGACAGCCAGTCCGCTCTGGCATTGGCCAAGAACCCCGTGTTCCATGAACGGAGCAAGCACATCCGGGTGAGATACCACTTCATCCGTGACTGTTTGGCAGAAGGGAGCATTCATGCGTGCTACATCAACACCAAGGATCAGCTTGCAGACCTGCTCACCAAGCCCCTTGGGAGGATCAAGTTCCTTGAGCTTTGTTCCAGGTCCGGGATGACTCAACTTTCCCACAAGACGACGCACAAGACTTAGGGGGAGAATGATAGAATAAGTCATGTGGTCTCTGTTTTGTGGTGAACAGGACAGCAGCACAGCAGTACAGGACTGCAGCACAACAGCATCTTTTGACTGCTGCAGCACAGCAGCAGTGCAGTTGAGTGCAGTTGGAGACAGTTAGTCACCTTTTGACTGCTGCAGCACAGCAACACCTTTTTGACTGCTGCAGCAGCAGGACAGTAGCAGTAGCTGGCAGTTGCAGTTCTTGACTGCACTTTAGCAGTAGCTGGCAGTTGCAGTTTTTGACTGCACACTTTAGCACTTTAGCATCTAGAGGACAGCATCTGTGTACTGCGGTGTGTAGTGTGTAGTGTAGTGTAGTGTAGCCCATAGGGCTATAAATATGTGTCTCCAACCCCTCTAAGGGTATGGCATTGTGTAGTGTTTGAGGAAATAAACGGAAAAACAGAAAATTGCCCCAACTCATAGTGTCATCCTCTTGATGAGAGTTAGAATCCCTCTACTTACATAGCTTTTGTAGAGAAAGCTGTTGTCATCTAAACCGATCCGCGCACGTATATACTACAGACAAGAGACTATACTATACGGACTCGCTCCATCTCTATACAAATGTGCATCATGGAGAGCTAATTAAACCAAGTCAGACGTGTGTAGGCGCGCCACTGCTTCCACTCCATATATTATTCCATCTTCAGTACGTACACGAAAGGATACGTGGTCGACATATGCAACCAACGAGTTTATATATAAGGGCTAGTTTGGCATCCCTATTTTTTTATGGGATTTCCAATTTCAAAGAAAAAATAAACTAATTTCACTTGAGAAAATAAAAAACCTTTAGAAAAATAAGATTTCCAAACTAGCCCTAAATAAAAAAAAAGGAAAGCATCAACACCGGATTCCCTTTTAACGGCACAGGTGTGTGTGTGCCTGGTGCCCTTGACGTAGCTGCACCAGCTCCTCCTCTACTTATCCAAACACTGTGGGGTCGGAGCCGGACCCGGATACAACAAGTGCGTCTAGAGATGGCAATGGGTACCCGCTACCCGAAACCCGGTGGGTTTTTGTTCTATTAGGGTATGAGTTTGAGTCAATTTCTCTACTCATGGGTTTGTTAATGGGTTCAAATGAAAACCCAACAGGTACGTGGGTACGGGTTCGTTCTTCCACTACCCATACCCGCAAACCCATGGGTTTTTAAAACCCGCTTTAAAATCAACATTCCTTATAAATATGTCTCATAATATTATTAATTAAATATGTTTTAATTGAAATAAACTCCATGTAACAAATTTTAGGCTAAAATTACTTATCACTTGTTCCTTTTATGCTAGCTTATTAATGTATTGATTGTCATTTACATGATGAATTATTTTTTATGTTGATGTTAGTGGGTATGGGAAACCTGTTGGGTACCCGAAACCCGCATGTGTATGAGTTTAGGCAAAATTTCATACCCGTCATGGGTATGAGTTTTTTAACGGGCGTATTTTTTCTTCGCGGGTATGGGTTTGAGCAAGTAATACCCAGCGGGTTTTTACTCATTGCCATATCTAAGTGCGCCTGGCCTGGCCCCAGCAGAGCGACGGTGCCTTCGCTTTGCATGGTCATGTCCATTCAGAGGGGGCTACTTTGGATGTTTGGATCTCTGATTTCTATTTCTTTTTTCAAAAAACACGGTAAAGAGGTACACGTTGACATCTACGTGCCGCCGTCGCGAGTAACGGTTCAGGTTGGACAGGTACGGGTTTGATTACATCGATAGGTTAACACCATAGGCATACGGCACTCGATAGGATATCTATCCTACGGGTAGGGCTGGAAAATTAGCTCGAGGCTCGCGAGCCGGCTCGAGCTCGAAGCGGCTCAGCTCGGCTCGGGACGGCTCGCGAGCCTCGAACGAGCCGAGCCGAGCCTCTTCTTCGAGCTCGTTTTTACAGCGAGCCGAGCCGAGCCAGCTCGTTCCAGCTCGCGAGCCTTGCAAAAATGATCAATTTATGGGATAATATTAAATATTAGATAATTTTATGGATAATAGCTTATTTTTTATTCATGATGAATATATTATAAGTTATAATTTAATTTACTCATAATGTAGAATGATGATTCTATATTTCAAATTTATATAATGTTAATTCACCAAATAATGCAACGGTAAGTACCAGAATATGGCTCGCGAGCCGAGCCGAGCCGGCTCGCGAGCCAAGGTCGAGCCGAGCCTTTTTTGCCAGCTCGTGAAATGGGCGAGCTGAGCCGAGCCGAGCTCGTTCAGACACCGAGCCGCACCGAGCCGAGCTCGGCTCGGCTCGTTTCCAGCCCTACCTACGGGCACAAAAGGTCGTATGCATGTCTACTGTAGAACCACTCGAACCTATCATTATTTTATCATAATTTCAACAACATTCGACATTAAACGACAGCACCGCGCCATCGGATCACACAAAGGATAGTTTGATGTCCCAAAACAAACTTCTCAATGATAGCATACATCATTACCATGGTAGTACACAATACTTTAACACCGAGAACCAGCTAGCCGATATCTTCACCAAGCCTTTAGATGAGAAAAGGTTTTGCAGGTTGTGTAGTGAGCTAAATGTCTTAGATTCGCGTAACTTGGATTGATCTATAGCATACATGTGTTTTATGCCTTTAATCACGTTAATTTATGCATTTCAATCTATTTTTGTTCATTTGTGGTGCTCAAGTTGTACACATGATCCCCGGACCTCACAAGTCCATTTACAAGTGATGCACTTATTTAGGGGGAGGCATGCTACAACTTGACCCTTTAAGACTAACCTTTATGTTTGAGTTTACTTGATTTAGTCTCAAAAGTGAATTGAAAGGGAAAGGTGAACTTGGACCATGCAAAGACTTCCACTGCACTCCGGTAATAACTCCAAGTTCATATCTATGCTCTTATTGCCTTTTTGCTCTTAATTGATAGTTTTGGTGAGGCAATGAGGTTAAAGGGCCAAGAATGACCCCGTTTTGGTGCTTAATGCCAAAGGGGGATAAATTAAGGCCAAAGCAAATGGATCAGCTACCACTTGTGAAATTTCGAAAAGAGTAGAGTTAGAACTTTTTGATTTGTTCAAAACACTTCTATTGCAAAATTTGGTCTCTTGTGGGGAGAATTTATGACTATGGGAAAAAGGGAGAGTTTTTGGCTCTTAATCAATTTTACTCTCGAATTATCCCTCTTTGTGTCCAAACAAGTGAGTTTGTTGTAGAGATAGGAAAATGAATTTGATTTGCAAAAACAAACCAAGTGGTGGCAAAGTATGATCCAAATATGCCAAATTAGAGTAAAAAACAATTTGGTTTTCTTTTGCATTGATATTGCACTTCTTTTGGTTGCTTTTAGATGTGTTGGCATAAATCACCAAAAAGGGGGAGATTGAAAGGGAAATGTGCCCTTGGGCCATTTTCTAAAGTGTTTTGGTGATTAAGTCCCAACACATATTCTCTAAGTGTTAAATTATGCCAAAGATTGAAGAAGTGCAAATCATGTAACAAGGTACGTTTCTAGACTTAGTACATTGATTTGGGTACTAATATATTGTGTTTAAGTGCTAGAAACAGGAGAAAATAGATTGGAAAAGAGTTGGCTGTGTACAACCAATTGCTGCTCGGTCTGGGTGCACCGGACTGTCCGGTGCGCCAGACAAGTCCAAGGTGAACCCGTCGCTCTCGGGACTCGACGGCGGCGTACAGCTATAATTCACCGGACTGTCCGGTGGTGCACCGGTCTGTCCGGTGAGTCGTCCACGGCGAAGTCGTCGCTCTCGGGAAAAGTTCAACGGCGTATGACTAAAATTCACCGGACTGTCCGGTGGATCACCGGACTGTCCGGTGAGCCAACGGTCAACTACGCAACGGTCGACAGCGAAATCGGTGGGCGACACGTGGCCCGCACCAACGGTCGAAAGGGGGCACCGGACTGTCCGGTGCGCCAACCGACGCCGAGGTGCAACGGTCGTCTGCGCCAGAAAAGGGAGGAGATCCGCACCGGACCGTCTACAGTGACTGTCCGGTGGCGCACCGGACTGTCCGTTGCGCCACCCAATAGAAGGCAAGAATGGCCTTCCTTGTTAATCTCCAACGGCTCCTAGCTGCCTTGGGGCTATAAAAGAGACCCCTATGCGCATGGAGGAGTCACCCAAGCTTACAAGAAAGATCCTAAGACTCCAAGACTCCATTCTCACGCATTCGATTCTTTGAGATAGTGACTTGAGCTCCATTTGAGTTAAGAACTCCTTGCGTTGTGTTTTGAGCTCGAGTTGTGACTTGTGTGCGTGATTGTGCTCTCGTTTTGAGTCTTGTGTGTGTTGCTCTCCCCTCCCTTACTTCCGTGCTTCTTTGTGATCATCAATTGTAAGGGCGAGAGGCTCCAAGTTGTGGAGATTCCTCGCAAACGGGAGAAAGTATAAGAAAGAAGAACACCGTGGTATTCAAGTTGATCATTGGATCACTTGAAAGGGGTTGAGTGCAACCCTCGTCCATTAGGACACCACAATGTGGAAGTAGGCAAGTGTTATACTTGGCCGAACCACGGGATAAACTCGCGTGTCTCTTATGATTGCTTTTCCGTGATTACTTGTGTGTTCGCAAGAGCTCGCTACTTAGCCAAGTTTTGTGGCTATTAGTTTTTGATTTATTCAGGATCACCTATTCACCCCCTCTAGGTGCTCTCACTCTAGGTGACCGTTTGGGAGAGGGAAAGGGTTGAAAGAGACCCGGTCTTTGTGACCACCTCAACGGGGACTAGGTTCTCAAGACCGAACATCGGTAAAACAAATCACTACGTCATCCGCTTTATTTCTTGGTTGATTTGTTTTCGCCCTCTCTTTCGGACTCAAGTTTAATTCTAACGCTAACTCCGGCTTGTAGTTGTGCTTAAAGTTTATAATTTTCAGATTTCGCCTATTCACCCCCCTCTAGGCGACTTTCAGGATCTAAGAGCTGACACTTTTGATATGTCAAAGATATACACTGCAGTAGAAAAATACTATCCTATCAATTTTTTCAATCAAGAAAGGTCTCAATTAGAGCACTAGGTTCCACATCATCAATTTGATGTATACATTCATCTAGAGCTAAATACATCACCATCACTTACTGATTTGATGAAAGTCCTTGTTAAACTGCATGAAAGTTATATGTATCCAATGGTTGACAAATTATTAAGATTAGTGTCGGCGTTTCGAGACCGGGGGGTCCCCGAGCCGACGAGTGAGTGTGCCGCGTGCCCCAGCCCAGATGGGTCGAGCGCGTGGGCGAGCGCGAAGGGGGGAGAGAGCGAGGTGGCCGGAGCCGGGTCGTGAGGGAGGCGGAGATCCCGCGGCCTTCATGTTCGTCCCGCGCCCAGGTCGGGTGCGCTTGCAGTAGGGGGTTACAAGCGTCCGCGCGGGTGAGGGGAGCGAGCGGCCCCAAGAGAGCGCCTGCCCCTGCCCTCGTTCCCGCGAGGCCAACCTTCTCTAAGAAGGCCCTGGTCCTTCCTTTTATAGGCGTAAGGAGAGGATCCAGGTGTACAAATGGGGGTGTAGCAAGGTGCTACATGTCTAGCGGGGGAGAGCTAGTGCCCTAAGTACATGCCAAGGTGGCAGCCGGAGAGATCTTGGCACCCAGCTGGTGTAGCGTCGTGGCCGTCGGAGAAGCAATGGAGCCTGGCGGGGGGATAGCTGTCGGAGTGGCTGGGCCCTTGCTGACGTCCCCCTGCTTCCGTAAGAGAGCTGAGAACCGCCGTCGTCATGGGTCCAGCGGGGCGCCATCATTGCCTATCTGGCGGAGCTAGCCAGATGGGACGTCGGTCCTATTTTCTGCGGCCCGAGTCGGCTCGGGGTAGGGTGATGAAGGCGCTTCCTGTCGACGTGGCGGACTCGTGCCCTAGGTCGGGCGACGTGGAGGCTCCTCCGAGGCCGGGGTCGAGTTTGTCCTGCATGGCCGAGGCCGAGCCCGAGCTCCTGGGTCGGGCGAGGCGGAGGTCGTTCGGCAGAGGCTAGGGCGGAGTCCGAGCCCTGGGTCGGGCGAAGCGGAGTTCGTCGTCTTCCGGGGCCTTAGCCCGAGTCCGAGCCCTGGGTCGGGCGGAGCGGAGTTCGCCGTCTTCCGGGGCCTTATCCCGAGTTCGAGCCCTGGGTCGGGCGGAGCGGAGTTCGCCGTCTTCCGGGGCCTTAGCCCGAGTCCGAGCCCTGGGTCAGGCGGAGCGGAGTTCGCCGTCTTCTGGGGCCTTAGCCCGAGTCCGAGCCCTGGGTCGGGCGGAGCGGAGTTCGCCGTCTTCCGGGGCCTTAGCCCGAGTCCGAGCCCTGGGTCGGGCGGAGCGGAGTTCGCCGTCTTCCGGGGCCTTAGCCCGAGTCCGAGCCCTGGTTCGGGCGGAGCTTCCTATGGCGCTTTTGGCCAAGCCTGGCCGCCCGTCGGTCTCACTCTTTGCGTCAAATGCCCCAGTGACTTGGTCGGTCGGCACGGTGATTTAGTCAGGGTTGCTTCTTAACGAAGGCAAGGCCTCGGGCGAGCCGGAGATGCGTCTGCCGTAAAAAGGGGGCCTCGGGCGAGACGGAAACACCTCAGGGTCGGCTGCCCTTGCCCGAGGCTAGGCTCGGGCGTGGCGTGATCGAGTCGCTCGTATGGACTGATCCCTGACTTAATCAAACCCATCAGGCCTCTGCAGCTTTATGCTGATGGGGGTTATCAGCTGAGAATTAGGCGTCTTGAGGGTACCCCTAATTATGGTCCCCGACAGTAGCCCCCGAGCCTCGAAGGGAGTGTTAGCACTCGCTTGGAGGCTTTCGTCGCACTTTTTTGCAAGGGGACCAGCCTTTCTCGGTTGCACTTTGTTCCGGTGGGTGCGCGTGAGCGCACCCGCCGGGTGTAGCCCCCGAGGCCTCGGAGGAGTGGATTCACTCCTCCGAGGTCTTAATGCCTTGCGTAATGCTTCGGCTGGTCAGGCGGTTACCTCATGCGAACAGGCCGTAGCCCGGGTGCACTGTCGGGGCCCAAGTTCTCGGGCTGGTATGTTGACGCTGTCAACGGTTCGGCCGGAGCCGGGTTTGCGAGAGCAGCCCCCGAGCCTCCGCACAGAGCGAGAGGACGATCAGGGACAGACTCGGCTTTTTTACATACGCCCCTACGTCGCCTTTCCGCAAGGAGGAGGGGGGGAGAGCGCCATGTTACCCTCGATGGGCACCGAACATGGTGTCTCCGGTGAGCTGCAATCGGGTAATCCGAGTGGACGTCCGTGCCCCGTTCGTTGGGGGTCGGCTAGGGGCCCGGAGGCACGCCCAAAAGTACCTGCGGGTGACCTGCTGGACCCGGTCCCCTGGCGACGGGGTCCGAGGGCTCGTTGCCTCCCTCCGATGGGATTCCGTTACAGGGTCGTTCCCGCTGGTCTCGGAAATGTCCTACGGTACCTCGGGAGCGCAGCCCGAGCCTTGGTTATGTATCGAACGTACCCCTGGTCATCCCTCGCTCGGTGTCTGAGGCGACTGTGAACCCTTCGGAGGGCCAGCCTTCGAACCCCTGATCAGTAATGGGCGCGGAGCCCGAGTAGCCTGAGGCGGTCGTGGAACCTTTCGGGGGGCCGACCTTCGAACCCCTGACCAGTAGTGGGTGTCGGGCCCACGCGATCTGAGGCGGCTGTTGAACCCTTCGGGGGGGCCAGCCTTCGAACCCCTGATCAGTAAGGAGGCTCGGAGCCTAGTTCCTTCACGGGGAAGGATCCCTTTGGGGGTATCCCCCTTCCCGGTCCCTGTTGCAAGAGATAGAGAAAGAGGAAAAAGGGAAAAAGGATACGAAATTGAACGACGTGGCGTACCTTTTTTGGTGTGGTCGTTTTGGCGAAGGAGAAGCGTCGCCAGCTGCTCCTGCCAGAAGCGCTGCCTGTCGAGCCGCGGAGTTAATGCGTCGGGGCGAGTAGTTGGCGAGGCTGCCGTTGCGCGTGCGCGAGCCGTTCGAGGAACGGGTCACGGGCGTGTCGTCTTCACACTGTGAGAGAGGGTTCTCTCGCTGCCTCCGGATGGGACGTGAGCTTGGCTGATGGCGTGACCGCTGCTCTTCGCGCGCCTGCCACCGTCATCACTGCCGGCCCACTTTTGACCGCGTTTGACCGCTGCGCCCGGCTGGCGCTGCTGGGTCGCGTGCCAGGTCGCCTCGGGTCGCGGTATCGGTTCCGCAATCGAGGAGGTGCGGCGGTGGCGCAAGTGGTACAGTGGCTTACATGCAGCATCCGGCGCGCCGGTTGCGCGACGCGTGGGCTTGAGCCTCCGTGCTGGCCTGTCAGGAGTCAGAGGGGCGCGTCCACTTGGCGCGGTTGCATGCCGCCCGCATGGCTGCCCGCCCCTTTCGCCCGTTGGTCTGGGCAAAAGTGGAGGGTCACTTGTAACCGCTGGGTGGTTGCGCGCGCGCCGCGCGCGGCGGTTCGGCTTCTTCTGCTCGGAGCCGGTCTGTATGACAGGTGGGTCCCAGCCCCCGCGCCGCAGGGGAGGGCTTTGGAGGCGTGTTGGAGAAGACTCAGCCCGTGACGGTTGGGGGCGCAAGCAGGGAGAGTTGCCTTTAAAAGGAGGGCGACCCCTTCTGTAAGGCGACCATGTCTTCTTCCTCCCTTATGCATCGTGCCTTTCCACCTTTCAAGCCCCCGGATGGGGGAAACCGCCGTCTGCGTGCCTCATCGTCGGAGGACATCACTTCGTGGGAGTGGGTACCTTTCAGCCATCGTTCGGCTTCAAGGATTTTCATCATGCAGCCCGGCTGCACCCCTCCACCGGCGGTCACCCAAGAGGGTGACCTCCGGCTTGATGGTGGGGGAAAGCGAGCCGGGCTGCGGCCTCTGCCCCTCCCTCAGCCTCAAGGATTTTCATCACCAGGGCTGAGGAGGGGAGTGTGCCGAGTTGGGGTCGGCCCCTGCGCGGGCGGTGGCCCGCTCCTTCCTTCAGTGATCGGGGGGAAGGGCGGGAGTCGTCCGTGGCGCTAACAGCTGCACCGTGCCCAGCTCTCTGAGCCGAGCAGTTTCGGAGCCGCTCCCGGTGCCGCCTCCCGCCACGGCAGCTGGAAGAGGTTCTTCCGCCGGCGCAACAGCCAAGGTTGGCCATGGGCCGACCTCCAACTCTACGGCCTTCTGCCCGTCCTTGCCTCTCGAGTTTGGGCAAGGGCGGGGGCCTCCTAGCAGCAGCATCCGCCCTGAGGCCATCATTGCTGCTGTTCGGCCCCCCGGGGCAGAAGTCTTCATCGTCGCCGCTGTCGGGGCGGGCGGCGACATGCCGTTCGTCAGTCTTCTGTTGCCCCGCAGGCCCACCCCTATCGAGTGGGGTTGTTCGTACCTGCGGAGGGGGAACCAGAGTTCCGTTTGTAATGGCACCTCGAGTGCCGGGTTTTTTTTGTTCATTTTGGCTTTCGGGGCCTGAACATGTATGTAATTACGGCTCAGAGCCGTGTTTTTTCCTCATTTCCGAGCACTAAGACTCGTCTGCTGATTGTCTGAACCGCTTCACCAAGCATGAGTCGCCCCGTGTCAAGGTGACGAGTGAGGTATCCGTATCCCGGAGGCGTAGGAGTCCCCCGGCTCGGTCGACCCTGCTGTCCGAGGCTCCTCTAGCTCAGTTAAAGAGACCCCTCGGCCGCTCTTCGACGAGCCGAGGCCAGGGGTAGCGATATCAGCATGAACAGAGGCGGAGTCGGTTCGAAAATGAAACCTGTCTGGCCGGAGCCTAGCCGAGTTGTCCGTTGGCAGGGTCGACGCCGGAGTTGGTCAGCCGAGGCTTCGGACCGGGCTGGTGCCTTCGGAAGGTGGTTGGCCGAGGCCCCGGAGGTGGCCGACCGAGCCGCCCGCTCGGGCCGGATCCCGGAGAAGTCCCTGACGGCGATCGCTCAGGCGTGGTGATGACATCGTCCTTCGGAGCGGAGGCCCTCGGACCGCGTCGCCGTCCGCGGCTAGGTCGGGCCTCGCCGAAGGTGCCGTCGATGCCGAGGGTGTCGCTGCCCCCTTCCAGAGTCAAGACCCGAGCCTGCAGGATCAGCTTGTCTTGTAATGTGTGCTTTGTGCGACCGTCGAGGCCAGAACACACACCCTTGTCGCGTGTTAAGCTGCGTCTCTCTTCCTCTTGTTTCGAGTGTCTGGACTTTTTGTCGGTAACAGGGATGTTTGTGCGAGCGAAAGTTGCTTCTCGCGGAAGGTGAGGAGTGAGGTATCCGTATCCCGGAGGCGTGGGAGTCCCTCGGCTCGGTCGGCCTTGCCGCTTACGCGCACTTTTACTCGTCCATGAGGCCCTATCACCGACTTGGTCGAGAAAACTTGAAGAATCGCTTCGACAGAAGGGCTTCCGAACGTAGAGACTTGTTCGATCCGCGGAGTCACCTTATCCGGACGCGAGTTACTTATCGCAGAAGGTGATGAGTGAGGTATCCGTATCCCGAAGGCGTAGGAGTCCCTCGGCTCGGTCAGCCTTGACTGCTTACATGTACCCCGTCGTTTCCAGGACCCACTTTTCGAAGTAGTCAAAAAGCACGAAAGATATTCTGATAAAAGAGATTTTCTTTTTGAGGAAAATTTTGACGCAGAGGGGGTTTCCCCCCTTTTAGCCCCCGAGGGAGGGTCGGGCTTTGCCGAGGCGAGGCCGACCCTTCCTTGTTGACTAAACTTTGCGTGGGTGTGAGGTATATGAACAACTTGGAAACATCTTAAGGGTAGAAGCGACGTAGCTGTTGGATGTTCCAAGCGTTGCCGTAGACCTCGCCTTGACTGTTGGCCAGCTTGTACGTTCCGGGCTTCAGAACTTTGGCGATGACGAACGGCCCCTCCCAGGGGGGCGTGAGCTTGTGCCTCCCTCGGGCGTCTTGCCGCAGCCGAAGCACCAGGTCGCCCACCTGGAGGTCTCGGGGTCGGACCCCTCGGGCGTGGTAGCGTCGCAGGGACTGCTGATACCGCGCCGAGTGTAGTAAGGCCCTGTCCCGAGCCTCGTCCAGCTGGTCCAGCGAGTCTTCTCGGCTAGCTTGGTTGCTTTCATCGTTGTAGGCCCTCGTCCTCGGGGAGCCGTATTCCAGGTCAGTGGGCAAGACGGCCTCGGCCCCGTAGACCAGGAAGAACGGCGTGAAACCCGTGGCTCGGCTCGGCGTCGTCCTCAGGCTCCAGACCACCGAGGGGAGTTCCTTCATCCATCGCTTGCCGAACTTGTTGAGATCATTGTAAATCCGAGGCTTGAGCCCTTGTAGAATCATGCCATTGGCACGTTCTACTTGCCCATTCGACATGGGATGAGCTACGGCGGCCCAGTCTACCCGGATGTTGTGATCCTCGCAAAAATCCAAGAATTTTTTGCCGGTGAACTGGGTGCCGTTGTCGGTGATGATGGAGTTCGGGACCCCGAAGCGATGGATGATGTTGGTGAAGAACGCCACCGCCTGCTCGGATCTGATGCTGTTCAGGGGTCGGACCTCGATCCACTTGGAGAATTTGTCGACGGCGACCAGCAGGTGCGTGTAGCCCCCGGGCGCCTTCTGCAGAGGGCCGACGAGGTCCAGACCCCACACAGCGAAGGGCCAGGTGATGGGTATCGTCTGCAGAGCCTGAGCGGGTAGGTGGGTCTGCTTCGCATAGAATTGGCACCCTTCGCAGGCGCGGACAATTCTAGTGGCGTCAGCCACCGCCGTCGGCCAATAGAAGCCTTGGCGGAAAGCGTTCCCGACGAGGGTTCGAGGTGCTGCATGATGGCCGCAAGCCCCCGAGTGTATTTCCTGCAGGAGTTCCTGACCCTCGGCGATGGAGATGCATCGCTGGAGGATGCCCGAGGGGCTACGGTGGTAGAGCTCCTTCTCATCGCCCAGCAAGACGAACGACTTGGCGCGTCGCGCTACCCGCCGAGCCTCGGCTCGGTCGAGGGGCAGTTCTCCTTGGCGGAGATATTGCAGGTACGGGGTCTGCCAATCTTGATCTGGCATGACCCCGCTCTGCTCCTCCTCGATGCGCAGTGCTTCGCCCTCGAGGGCCGAGGGTTCCTCGGGCTTAACTGAGGATGGCTCGGGCTGGGCCGAGGTCACCTCGGACGGGGCCGAGGGCACCTCGGGCGTGTCGCCTATCTTGACGGAGGGTTGGTGCAGATCCCGGGAGAAGACGTCCGGGGGAACCGTCGTTCGCCCCGAGGCTATCTTCGCCAGCTCGTCCGCAGTCTCGTTGTAGCGCCGGGCGATGTGGTTAAGCTCGAGCCCGTAGAACTTGTCTTCCAGGCGTCGAACCTCATCACAGTAGGCCTCCATCTTCGGGTCGCGGCAGTGAGAGTTCTTCATGACTTGGTCGATGACGAGCTGCGAGTCGCCGCGTGCATCGAGGCGTCGGACCCCTAGCTCGATGGCGATTCGCAATCCGTTGATCAGAGCCTCGTACTCAGCCACATTGTTGGACGCCGGGAAATGGAGGCGGAGCACGTAGCGCAGGTGTTTCCTGAGGGGCGAGATGAAGAGCAGGCCCGCGCCGGCTCCCGTCTTCATCAGCGACCCGTCGAAAAACATGGTCCAGAGCTCCGGTTGGATCGGAGCCGTCGGCAGCTGGGTGTCGACCCATTCGGCTACGAAGTCCGCCAATACCTGGGACTTGATGGCCTTCCGAGGGGCGAACGAGATTGTCTCGCCCATGATTTCCACCGCCCACTTTGCGATCCTGCCCGAGGCCTCTCGGCACTGGATGATCTCCCCCAGGGGGAAGGATGACACCACAGTCACCGGATGAGACTCGAAGTAATGTCGCAGCTTTCGCCTCGTCAGGATCACTGCATGCAGCAGCTTCTGGACTTGTGGGTAGCGGATTTTGGTCTCGGACAGCACCTCGCTGACGAAGTAAACTGGCCTCTGAATGGGCAAAGCATGCCCCTCTTCCTGCCTTTCGACCACGATCGCGGCGCTGACCACCTGAGTGGTAGCGGCGACGTAGACCAAGAGGGCTTCTCCATCAGCTGGGGGTACCAAGATGGGCGCCTGAGTGAGGAGCGCCTTCAGGTTCCCGAGGGCTTCCTCGGCCTCGAGAGTCCAAGTGAAGCACTCGGCTTTCCTTAAGAGACGGTACAGGGGCAGGCCTCTTTCGCTGAGGCGCGAGATGAAACGGCTCAAGGCCGCGAGACACCCCATGACCCTCTGTACGCCTTTTAAGTCCTTGATGGGCCCCATGCTTGTGATGGCTGCGATCTTCTCCGGGTTGGCTTCGATGCCTCGCTCGGAGACGATGAATCCCAAGAGCATGCCTCGGGGCACCCCGAAGACACACTTCTCGGGATTGAGCTTGACGCCCTTCGCCTTGAGACACCGAAATGTCACTTCAAGGTCGGAGAGAAGGTCGGAGGCTTTCCTCGTCTTGACTACGATGTCATCGACGTAGGCCTCGACCGTGCGACCGATGTGTTCGCCGAACACATGGTTCATGCACCGCTGGTACGTTGCACCCGCGTTCCTCAAACCGAACGGCATGGTGACATAACAGTACATGCCGAAGGGCGTGATGAAAGAAGTCGCGAGCTGGTCGGACTCTTTCATCTTGATTTGATGATACCCTGAGTAGGCATCGAGGAAAGACAGGGTTTCGCACCCTGCAGTGGAGTCCACGATTTGATCGATGCGAGGTAGAGGGTAGGGGACCTTCGGACATGCTTTGTTGAGACCAGTGTAGTCTACACACATCCGCCATTTCCCCCCTTTCTTCCTCACAAGTACAGGGTTGGCAAGCCATTCGGGATGGAATACCTCTTTGATGAACCCTGCTGCCATCAGCTTGTGGATCTCCTCGCCTATCACCCTGCGCCTTTCCTCGTCGAATCGGCGCAGAGGCTGTCTGACCGGTCGGGCTCCGGTCCGAATATCCAGTGAGTGCTCGGCGACATCCCTCGGTATGCCGGGCATGTCCGAGGGACTCCACGCAAAGACGTCGGCGTTTGCGCGGAGAAAGTCGACGAGCACTGCTTCCTATTTGGGGTCGAGCCCGGAACCGATCCGGATCTGCTTGGAGGTGTCGCCACTGGGGTCGAGAGGGACGGCCTTAACCGTCTCCGCTGGCTCGAAGTTGCCGGCATGTCGCTTCACGTCCGGCACCTCTCGGGAGAGGCTTTCCAGGTCGGCGATGAGGGCCTCGGATTCGGCGAGGGCCTCGGCGTACTCCACGCACTCCACATCGCATTCGAATGCGTGTTCGTACGTGGGGCCGACGGTGATGACCCCGTTGGGGCCCGGCATCTTGAGCTTCAGGTAGGTGTAGTTGGGGATGGCCATGAACTTCGCATAGCACGGCCTTCCCAACACTGCGTGGTAGGTTCCTCGGAACCCGACCACCTCGAACGTCAAAGTCTCCCTTCGGAAGTTGGAGGGTGTTCCAAGGCAGACAGGAAGGTCGAGCTGTCCGAGGGGCTGGACGCGCTTCCCAGGGATGATCCCGTGGAAGGGCGCAGCGCCTGCTCGGACGGATGACAGATCGACGCGCAGGAGCCTGAGGGTCTCGGCGTAGATGATATTGAGGCAGCTGCCCCCATCCATCAGGACCTTGGTGAGCCTGACGTCGCCGATGACGGGATCGACGACGAGCGGGTACTTCCCCGGGCTCGGCACGTGGTCGGGGTGGTCGCCCTGATCGAAGGTGATGGGCTTGTCGGACCAGTCTAGGTAGACTGGCGCCGCCACCTTCACCGAGCAGACCTCCCGACGCTCTTGCTTACGATGCCGAGCCGAGGCATTCGCCGCATGCCCTCCGTAGATCATGAAGCAGTCGCGGACCTCGGGGAACTCTCCTGCTTGGTGATCTTCCTTTTTGTCGTCGTCGCGGGCCCTGCCACCCTCTGCGGGTGGCCCGGCCCGGTGGAAGTGGCGCCGAAGCATGACGCACTCCTCGAGGGTGTGCTTGACGGGCCCCTGATGGTAGGGGCACGTCTCCTTGAGTGCCTTGTCGAAGAGGTTGGCGCCTCCGGGGGGCTTCCGAGGGTTCTTGTATTCGGCGGCGGCGACAAGGTCCGTGCTGGCGGCGTCGCGTTTCGCTTGCGACTTCCTCCTGCCTTTCTTCTTGGCGCCGAGCGGAGTAGACGCCTCGGGAGCATCTTCCGACGGGCGGCCCTGGGGTTGCTTGTCCTTTCGGAAGATGGCCTCGACCGCCTCCTGACCAGAGGCGAACTTGGTGGCGATGTCCATCAGCTCGCTCGCCCTGGTGGGGGTCTTGCGACCCAACTTGCTCACCAGGTCACGGCAGGTGGTGCCGGCAAGGAACGCGCCGATGACATCGGAGTCGGTGATGTTGGGCAGCTCGGCGCGCTGCTTCGAGAATCGCCGGATGTAGTCCCGAAGGGACTCTCCCGGCTGTTGCCGGCAGCTTCGGAGGTCCCAGGAATTCCCGGGGCGCACGTACGTGCCCTGGAAGTTGCCGGCGAAAGCTTGGACCAGATCCTCCTAGTTGGAAATCTGCCCCGGAGGCAGGTGCTCCAACCAAGCGCGAGCAGTGTCGGAGAGGAACAGGGGGAGGTTGCGGATGATGAGGTTGTCATCGTCCGTTCCACCCAGCTGACAGGCCAGGCGGTAGTCCGCGAGCCACAATTCCGGTCTCGTTTCCCCCGAATACTTTGTGATAGTAGTCGGGGGTCGGAATCGGGGCGGAAACGGCGCCCACCGAATGGCCCGGCTGAAGACCTGCGGACCGGGTGGTTCGGGCGAGGGACTCCGATCCTCCCCGCTGTCGTAGCGTCCCCCACGCCTGGGGTGATAACCTCGGCGCACCCTTTCGTCGAGGCGGGCCCGACGGTCGCGATGAGGGTGCTCGTTGCCGAGGTGGCCCGGGGCCGCAGGCGCGGTGTTGCGCGTGCGCCCGGTGTAGACCGAGGCTTCCCGCATGAGTCGGGAAGTCGCGGCACGAGGTTCCGAGGGGAACCCCTGCCTTCGGGAGGCAGAGCTCTCGGCCCGCCGGGCCGCAGCGCCTTCCAGGAGATGCTTGAGCTCTCCCTGGATTCGCCGACCCTCGGTGGTTGATGACTCCGGCATCGCGCGGAGGAGCATCGCCGCGGCGGCCAGGTCCTGACCGGTTCCGCCGGATGCGGTGGCGGTCTGTCCCTGGCATCGTTGGCGATGCGGTGCTGGAGACCTTGGGGCCGGTGACGTATTTCTCCGGCCGGGGCTGGCTCGCCCATACCTGCCCGACGTCCCGGCGGATTGCCTCGAGCGCTCCTGCTCCTTCATCGAGCCCGGCCTGCGCCCCGCGGACTTGCTCGAGCTGTGGGTCGTGACCCCCCGCCGGAACGGGGACCACAGCTAGCTCCCGCGGGATGTCGGCGCGAGGCGCTGGCCTAGGGGGATCACCATCCTCCGGCATGCCGAGACAGCTGCCTCCGGAGGGATCCCCTAGCTCGACGTGGAAACATTCGCGGCTCGGGCCGCAGTCCTTGTCGTCAAGGCTGCGGCTGCCGTCGGAACAGTCGGAGAGGCAGTAGTTGCATGCGGTCATAAAATCCCGCATGGCACTGGGGTTGCCAGATCCAGAGAAATCCCAGCAGATGCTGGGACCGTCATCTTCCTCGGACCCAGAGGGCCCGTAGGTCGAGACGTCCGTCAATCGGTCCCAAGGCGACCGCACACGAAACCCCAGAGGGGTTGCTGAAAGGGAATTAGGCTTACACCTAGTTCCTAAATAATTTTTGGTGGTTGAATTGCCCAACACAAATATTGGACTAACTAGTTTGCTCTAGTGCATAAGTTATACAGGTGCAAAAGGTTCACACTCAGCCAATAAAAAGATCAAATGTTGGATTCAACAAAGGAGCAACGAGGCAACCGAGGGCACCTCTGGCTGAAGGCACCGGACTGTCCGGTGTGCACCGGACATGTCCGGTGCACCCAGAGGACTTCGACTCAAACTCTTCGCCCTCGGGATTTCTCGGAAGCCGGCGCGCTATAATTCACCGGACTGTCCGGTGTGCACCGGACATGTCCGGTGCTCCAAGGAAGCGCGGTCTCCAGGAACTCGCCAGCCTCGGGTTCGCACGGGAGCCGCTCCGCTAAAATTCACCGGACTGTCCGGTGTGCACCGGACTGTCCGGTGTGCCTGCGGAGCAACGGCTCCCTGCGGCGCCAACGGCTCCCTGCGGTGCATTTAATGCGCGCGCAGCGCGCGCAGACGTCAGGATCGCCCATACCGGTGCACCGGACATCAAACAGTACATGTCCGGTGTGCACCGGACACCCAGGAGGGCCCAGAAGTCAGAAGCTCCAACGGTTAGAATCCAACGGCAATGGTGACGTGGCAGGGGCACCGGACTGTCCGGTGTGCACCGGACTGTCCGGTGCGCCATCGAACAGACAGGTTCCAGCAACGGTCACTTTTGGTGGTTGGGGCTATAAATACCCCAACCACCCCACATTCATTGCCATCCAAGTTTTCCACTTCTCAACCACTTACAAGAGCTAGGCATTCAATTCTAGACACACCAAATAGATCAAATCCTCTCCAAATTCCACACAACACCATAGTGACTAGAGAGAGTGATTTGCTTGTGTTCTTTCGAGCTCTTGCGCTTGGATCGCATTCTTTTCTTTCTCACTTGTTCTTGTGATCAATCTCAATTGTAACCAAGGCAAGAGGCACCAATTGTGTGGTGGCCCTTGCGGGGAAGCTTTGTTCCCGTTTGATTGAGAAGAAGAGAAAGCTCACTCGATCCGTGGGATCGTTTGAGAGAGGGAAGGGTTGAAAGAGACCCGGCCTTTGTGGCCTCCTCAACGGGGAGTAGGTTTGCAAGAACCGAACCTCGGTAAAACAAATCCTTGTGTCACACTCTTATTTGCTTGCGATTTGTTTTGCGCCCTCTCTCGCGGACTCGTTTCTTTATTACTAACGCTAACCCGGCTTGTAGTTGTGATTATTTTTGTAAATTTCAGTTTCGCCCTATTCACCCCCCCTCTAGGCGACTATCAATTGGTATCAGAGCCCGGTGCTTCATTTGAGCCTAACCGCTTGAAGTGATGTCGGGAGATCACGCCAAGAAGGAGATGGAGACCGGCGACAAGCCCACTACAAGTCAAGGGAGCACTTCATCTTCATCGGAAGAGTCCCGCACCAAGAGAAGAGAGAAGAAGAAGAACTCCTCCAAGCGGAAGGAGAAAAGATCTTCCTCTTCTCACCACAAGGAGAAGAAGGAAAAATCTTCTTCTCACAAGCCGCATCGGAGTGGGGATAAGCACAAAAGGATGAGGAAGGTGGTCTACTATGAGACCGACACTTCATCGACATCTACCTCCGGCTCCGACGCGGCGTCCGTCACTTCTAAACGCCAAGAGCGTAAGAAGTATAGTAAGATTCCCCTACGCTATCCTCGCATTCCTAAACATACACCTTTACTATCCGTCCCATTAGGCAAACCACCAACTTTTAATGGTGAAGATTATGCTATGTGGAGTAATTTGATGCGATTTCATCTAACCTCTCTCCACAAAAGATTATGGGATGTTGTTGAGTATGGTGTACAGGTACCATCCGTAGGGGATGAGGACTATGACACGGATGAAGTGGCCCAAATCGAGCACTTCAACTCCCAAGCCGCAACCATCCTCCTTGCCTCTCTAAGCAAGGAAGAATACAACAAAGTACAAGGGTTGAAGAACGCCAAGGAGATTTGGGACCTACTCAAGACGGCGCACGAGGGTGATGAACTCACCAAGATTACTAAACGGGAAACGATCGAGGGGGAGCTCGGTCGCTTCCGTCTTCGCCAAGGGGAGGAGCCACAAGACATGTACAACCGGCTCAAGACCTTGGTGAACCAAGTGCGCAACCTCGGGAGCGCAAAATGGGATGACCACGAGGTGGTTAAGGTTATTTTAAGAGCACTTATTTTCCTTAACCCTACTCAAGTACAATTAATTCGTGGTAATCCTAGATATCCACTAATGACCCCCGAGGAGGTTATCGGGAATTTTGTGAGTTTTGAATGCATGATTAAGGGCTCCAAGAAGATCAACGAGCTTGATGAGCCTTCTACATCCGAGGCGCAACCCGTGGCCTTCAAGGCAACGGAGGAGAAGAAGGAGGAGTCTACACCAAGTAGACAACCAATTGACGCCTCCAAGCTCGACAACGAGGAGATGGCCCTAATCATCAAGAGTTTTCGGCAAATCCTCAAGCAACGGAAGGGGAAGGATTACAAATCCCGTTCCAAGAAGGTTTGCTACAAATGTGGTAAGCCCGGTCATTTCATTGCAAAATGTCCTATGTCTAGTGATAGTGACAGGGGCGACGACAAGAAGGGCAAGAGGAAGGAGAAGAAGAGATACTACAAGAAGAAGGGCGGCGATGCCCATGTTTGTCGAGAGTGGGACTCCGACGAAAGCTCAAGCGACTCCTCCGACGACGAGGACGCCGCCAACATCGCCGTCACCAAGGGCCTCCTCTTCCCCAACGTCGGCCACAAGTGTCTCATGGCCAAGGACGGCAAAAAGAAGGTAAAATCAAGGTCCTCCACTAAATATGAAACATCTAGTGATGAGGATGATAAAAATGAGGAGGATAATTTGCGTATTCTTTTTGCCAACCTTAACATGGAACAAAAAGAAAAATTAAATGAGCTAATTAGTGCCATCCATGAAAAGGATGATCTCTTGGACTCCCAAGAGGACTTCCTAATCAAGGAAAACAAGAAACATGTTAAGGTTAAAAATGCTTATGCTCTAGAAGTTGAAAAATGTAACAAATTATCTAGTGAGCTAAGCACATGCCATGACACTATTGCCAACCTTAGAAATGAAAATGTTAAATTAATTGCTAAGGTTGATTCTCATGTTTGCATTGATCCTAAAAATGATAATGTTGATTTGCTTGCTAGGATTGATGAGTTAAATGTTTCCATTGCTAGCCTTAGAAATGAAAATGAGAATTTAATTGCTAAGGCTAAGGATTTTGATGCTACTATTTTCGACCTTAGAACTAAAAATGATATGTTGCATGCTAAGGTTGTCGAACTTAAAACTTGCAAACCCTCTACATCTAATGTTGAGCATGTTTCCATTTGTACTAGATGTAGAGATATTAATGTTGATGCTATCCATGATCACCTAGCCTTAATTAAAAAACAAAATGATCACATAGCACAACTTAATGCTAAAATTAGAGAGCATGACTTAGAAAATGAAAAATTTAAATTGGCTAGAAGCATGCTCTATAATGGGAGACGCCCTGGCATTAAGGATGGCATTGGCTTCCAAAGGGGAGACAATGTCAAAATTAATGCTCCTCCAAAGAACTTATCTAACTTTGTTAAGGGCAAGGCTCCCATGCCTCAGGATAACGAGGGTTACATTTTGTACCCTGCCGGCTATCCTGAGAGCAAAATTAGGAAAATTCATTCTAGGAAGTCTCACTCTGGCCCTAATCATGCTTTTATGTATAAGGGTGAGACATCTAGATCTAGGCAACCAACCCATGCCAAGTTGCCTAGAAAGAAAATCCCTAGTGCATCAAATGATCATGCCATGTCATTTAAAACTTTTGATGCGTCTTATGTTTTAACTAACAAATCCGGCAAGGTAGTTGCCAAGATTGTTGGGGGCAAACACAAGGGCTCCAAGACTTGTGTTTGGGTACCCAAAGTTCTTGTATCTAATGCCAAAGGACCCAAAACCGTTTGGGTACCTAAAACAAAGAACTAAACTTGTTTTGTAGGTTTATGCATCCGGGGGCTCAAGTTGGATACTCGACAGCGGGTGCACAAACCACATGACGGGGGAGAAAAGGATGTTCTCCTCATATGAGAAAAACCAAGATCCCCAACGAGCTATCACATTCGGGGATGGAAATCAAGGTTTGGTCAAAGGTTTGGGTAAAATTGCTATTTCTCCTGACCATACTATTTCCAATGTTTTTCTTGTAGATTCTCTAGATTACAATTTGCTTTCCGTATCCCAATTATGTCAAATGGGCTACAACTGTCTTTTCACTGATATAGGTGTTACTGTCTTTAGAAGAAGTGATGATTCAGTAGCATTTAAGGGAGTGTTAGAGGGTCAGCTATACTTAGTAGATTTTAATAGAGCTGAACTCGACACTTGCTTGATTGCTAAGACTAACTTGGGTTGGCTCTGGCATCGCCGACTAGCCCATGTTGGAATGAAGAATCTTCACAAGCTTCTAAAGGGAGAACACATTTTGGGACTAACCGATGTTCATTTTGAGAAAGACAGGATTTGTAGTGCATGCCAAGCCGGGAAGCAAGTTGGTGTTCATCATCCACACAAAAACATCATGACTACCGACAGGCCACTGGAGCTCCTTCACATGGATTTGTTCGGCCCGATCGCTTACATAAGCATCGGCGGTAGTAAGTATTGCCTTGTAATTGTGGATGACTATTCTCGCTTCACTTGGGTATTCTTTTTACAGGACAAATCTCATACCCAAGAGACTTTAAAGGGATTCTTAAGACGTGCTCAAAATGAGTTCGGCTTAAGGATCAAGAAAATTAGAAGCGACAATGGGACGGAGTTCAAGAACTCTCAAATAGAAGGCTTTCTTGAGGAGGAGGGCATCAAGCATGAGTTCTCTTCTCCCTACACTCCACAACAAAATGGTGTAGTGGAGAGGAAGAATCGAACTCTATTGGACATGGCAAGAACCATGCTTGATGAGTACAAGACACCGGATCGGTTTTGGGCCGAGGCGGTCAACACCGCCTGCTACGCCATCAACCGGTTATATCTTCACCGAATCCTCAAGAAGACATCTTATGAACTCCTAACCGGTAAAAAGCCCAATATTTCATATTTTAGAGTTTTTGGTAGCAAATGTTTTATACTTGTTAAAAGAGGTAGAAAATCTAAATTTGCTCCTAAAACTGTAGAAGGCTTTTTACTAGGATATGACTCAAACACAAGGGCATATAGAGTCTTTAACAAGTCCTCAGGACTTGTTGAAGTTTCTTGTGACGTTGTGTTTGATGAGACTAACGGCTCTCAAGTAGAGCAAGTTGATCTTGATGATGTAGGTGAAGAACAGGCTCCATGCATAGCGCTAAGGAACATGTCCATCGGGGATGTGTGTCCTAAGGAATCCGAAGAGCCTCCAAATGCACAAGATCAACCATCCTCCTCCACGCAAGTATCTCCACCAACTCAAGTTGAGGATGAGGCTCAAGATGTTGAACAAGAAGATCAAGAAGATGAGCCACCTCAAAATGACGGCAACGATCAAGGGGGAGATTCAAATGATGAAGACAAGGAGGATGAACAACCAAGGCCGCCACACCCAAGAGTCCACCAAGCAATACAACGAGATCACCCCGTCGACACCATCCTTGGCGACATTCATAAGGGGGTAACTACTCGATCTCGTGTTGCTCACTTTTGTGAACATTACTCGTTTGTTTCCTCTATTGAGCCAACCAGGGTAGAGGAAGCACTACAAGATTCGGATTGGGTGATGGCGATGCAAGAGGAGCTCAACAATTTCACGAGGAATGAGGTATGGCACTTAGTTCCACGTCCTAACCAAAATGTTGTAGGAACCAAGTGGGTCTTCCGCAACAAGCAAGACGAGCATGGTGTGGTGACAAGGAACAAAGCTCGACTCGTGGCCAAGGGATATTCACAAGTCGAAGGTTTGGATTTTGGTGAAACCTATGCACCCGTAGCTAGGCTTGAGTCAATTCGTATATTATTGGCCTATGCTACTTACCATGGCTTCAAGCTCTACCAAATGGACGTGAAGAGTGCCTTCCTCAATGGACCAATCAAGGAAGAGGTCTACGTTGAGCAACCTCCCGGCTTTGAAGACAGTGAGTACCCTAACCATGTTTATAGGCTCTCTAAGGCGCTTTATGGGCTCAAGCAAGCCCCAAGAGCATGGTATGAATGCCTTAGAGATTTCCTTATTGCAAATGGCTTCAAAGTCGGCAAAGCCGATCCTACTTTATTCACTAAGACTCTTGATAATGATTTGTTTGTATGCCAAATTTATGTTGATGATATCATATTTGGGTCTACTAACAAATCTACATGTGAAGAATTTAGTAGGATCATGACACAAAAATTCGAGATGTCAATGATGGGGGAGTTGAAGTATTTCCTAGGATTCCAAGTCAAGCAACTCCAAGAAGGCACCTTCATCAGCCAAACCAAGTATACTCAAGACATTCTAAGCAAGTTTGGAATGAAGGATGCCAAGCCCATCAAGACACCCATGGGAACCAATGGGCATCTCGACCTCGACACGGGAGGTAAGTCCGTGGATCAAAAGGTATATCGGTTGATGATTGGATCATTGCTTTATTTATGTGCATCTCGACCGGATATTATGCTTTCCGTTTGCATGTGTGCAAGATTCCAAGCCGACCCTAAGGAATCACACCTTACGGCCGTGAAACGAATCTTGAGATATTTGGCTTTTACTCCTAAGTTTGGGCTTTGGTACCCTCGGGGATCCACTTTTGATTTGATTGGTTATTCGGATGCCGATTGGGCGGGGTGTAGGATTAATAGGAAGAGCACATCGGGGACTTGCCAGTTCTTGGGAAGATCCTTGGTGTCTTGGGCTTCAAAGAAGCAAAATTCGGTCGCTCTTTCTACCGCCGAAGCCGAGTACATTGCCGCAGGTCATTGTTGCGCGCAATTGCTTTGGATGAGGCAAACCCTGCGGGACTACGGTTACAAATTAACCAAAGTCCCTTTGCTATGTGACAATGAGAGTGCTATCAAAATGGCCGACAATCCCGTCGAGCATAGCCGCACTAAGCACATAGCCATTCGGTATCATTTTCTTCGGGATCACCAACAAAAGGGGGATATCGAGATTTCTTACATTAATACTAAAGATCAATTAGCCGATATCTTTACCAAGCCACTTGATGAACAATCTTTTACCCGACTTAGGCATGAGCTTAATATTCTTGATTCTAGGAATTTCTTTTGCTAAACTTGCACACATAGCACATGAATATACCTTTGATCATGTCTCTTTTATATATGCTATGACTAATGTGTTTTCAAGTGTATTTCAACCAAGTCATAGGTATATTGAAAGGGAATAGGAGTCTTCGGCGAAGACAAGGCTTCCACTCCACTCCACTCCACTACTCATCCTTCGCCGTCGCTTCACATCATCTCTCCAACTTTGGTATAATCTTCACTCATTTATTTCATGACCAAAGGGGGAGAAAGTACCTCATTGGGCTCTAATAATTCCGTTTTTGGCGATTCATGCCAAAGGGGGAGAAAATATGAGCCCAAAGCAAAAGGACCGCACCACCACCTAATTTTATAATTTTGTTGATTGGAAAATTTCAAAATTGGTATCTCTTTGTGTTCTAAAGGGGGAGCAAGTAGTATTTTCAAAATTAATGGAAAACCCTCTTGAACTCTAAGAGGAGACCTTATTTGAGGGGGAGTTTTGTTTAGTCAAAGGAAAAGCATTTGAACAAAGGAAGAAAATTTCAAATCTTGAAAATGCTTTGCAAAATCTTATTCATTTACCTTTGACTATCTTGCAAAATGACTTTGAAAAGAATTTACAAAAGAGTTTGCAAAAACAAAACTTATGGTGCAAGTGTGGTCCAATATGTCAAATACAAAGAAACAATCCATGCGCATCACATAAGTATTTATATTGGCTCAATTCCAAGCAACCTTTGCACTTACTTTATGTAAACTAGTTCAATTATGCACTTCTATATTTGCTTTGGTTTGTGTTGGCATCAATCACCAAAAAGGGGGAGATTGAAAGGGAATTAGGCTTACACCTAGTTCCTAAATAATTTTTGGTGGTTGAATTGCCCAACACAAATATTGGACTAACTAGTTTGCTCTAGTGCATAAGTTATACAGGTGCAAAAGGTTCACACTCAGCCAATAAAAAGATCAAATGTTGGATTCAACAAAGGAGCAACGAGGCAACCGAGGGCACCTCTGGCTGAAGGCACCGGACTGTCCGGTGTGCACCGGACATGTCCGGTGCGCCCAGAGGACTTCGACTCAAACTCTTCGCCCTCGGGATTTCTCGGAAGCCGGCGCGCTATAATTCACCGGACTGTCCGGTGTGCACCGGACATGTCCGGTGCTCCAAGGAAGCGCGGTCTCCAGGAACTCGCCAGCCTCGGGTTCGCACGGGAGCCGCTCCGCTAAAATTCACCGGACTGTCCGGTGTGCACCGGACTGTCCGGTGTGCCTGCGGAGCAACGGCTCCCTGCGGCGCCAACGGCTCCCTGCGGTGCATTTAATGCGCGCGCAGCGCGCGCAGACGTCAGGATCGCCCATACCGGTGCACCGGACATCAAACAGTACATGTCCGGTGTGCACCGGACACCCAGGAGGGCCCAGAAGTCAGAAGCTCCAACGGTCAGAATCCAACGGCAATGGTGACGTGGCAGGGGCACCGGACTGTCCGGTGTGCACCGGACTGTCCGGTGCGCCATCGAACAGACAGGTTCCAGCAACGGTCACTTTTGGTGGTTGGGGCTATAAATACCCCAACCACCCCACATTCATTGCCATCCAAGTTTTCCACTTCTCAACCACTTACAAGAGCTAGGCATTCAATTCTAGACACACCAAATAGATCAAATCCTCTCCAAATTCCACACAACACCATAGTGACTAGAGAGAGTGATTTGCTTGTGTTCTTTCGAGCTCTTGCGCTTGGATCGCATTCTTTTCTTTCTCACTTGTTCTTGTGATCAATCTCAATTGTAACCAAGGCAAGAGGCACCAATTGTGTGGTGGCCCTTGCGGGGAAGCTTTGTTCCCGTTTGATTGAGAAGAAGAGAAAGCTCACTCGATCCGTGGGATCGTTTGAGAGAGGGAAGGGTTGAAAGAGACCCGGCCTTTGTGGCCTCCTCAACGGGGAGTAGGTTTGCAAGAACCGAACCTCGGTAAAACAAATCCTTGTGTCACACTCTTATTTGCTTGCGATTTGTTTTGCGCCCTCTCTCGCGGACTCGTTTCTTTATTACTAACGCTAACCCGGCTTGTAGTTGTGATTATTTTTGTAAATTTCAGTTTCGCCCTATTCACCCCCCCTCTAGGCGACTATCAGTTGCACTCGCCTCAATGTGAGCGCCCGCCAAAGCGAGGTCGCTAGGCGGGTTGAGGCCGAGTCGAAATGACGTAAGATGGGAATCAGCCGGTACCTTTTGGTCGACGAGGAGCGACGAAGTCACATCGGGGGCTGATCGCGCTGTCGTCCTGGGTGCGAGGGCGACGTCCTGCAGGCCCTTCGTGAGCGCGCTGGCGTCGTCCACTTGCTCGGGGTCGGCGTGTCGCGGGGGGACGGCGCTCGCCTTCGCCTCAAACGCGTGGGTGATGCCCGACGCGTCCTCCGTTGGGGCGCTGGGGATGTCGATTTGCTCGACAGCCGACTGAGCGCAGCCTCCCGCTCGGCCCTGGTTGCCCCGCCTCCTCCTCCGATGGCGAGGGAGAGGATGGGGCGAGCTCGAAAGTTGTCCTTCCCCCATGCGGGAAAGACATCGTCGATTCCGCCGCCGGCGGGCGGGCTGTCCGCCACCATTGTCGCTGTCGCGCGGCGGTGGGAGGAGTATCATGTCGTAGCTGCCGTCGAAAGACACGAACTCGAGGCTCCCGAAACGGAGCACCGTCCCGGGTTGAAGAGATCGTTGGAGACTGCCCATCTGGAGCTTGACGGGAAACTACTCGTCAACACGCAGCAGGCCCCTACCTGGCGCGCCAACTGTCGGCGTTTCGAGACCGGGGGGTCCCCGAGCCGACGAGTGAGTGTGCCGCGTGCCCCAGCCCAGATGGGTCGAGCGCGTGGGCGAGCACGAAGGGGGGAGAGAGCGAGGTGGCCGGAGCCGTGTCGTGAGGGAGGCGGAGATCCCGCGGCCTTCGTGTTCGTCCCGCGCCCAAGTCGGGTGCGCTTGCAGTAGGAGGTTACAAGCGTCCGCGCGGGTGAGGGGAGCGAGCGGCCCCAAGAGAGCGCCTGCCCCTGCCCTCGTTCCCGCGAGGCCAACCTTCTCTAAGAAGGCCCTGGTCCTTCCTTTTATAGGCGTAAGGAGAGGATCCAGGTGTACAAATGGGGGTGTAGCAAGGTGCTACATGTCTAGCGGGGGAGAGCTAGTGCCCTAAGTACATGCCAAGGTGGCAGCCGGAGAGATCTTGGCACCCAGCTGGTGTAGCGTCGTGGCCGTCGGAGAAGCAATGGAGCCTAGCGGGGGGACAGCTGTCGGAGTGGCTGGGCCCTTGCTGACGTCCCCCTGCTTCCGTAAGAGAGCTGAGAACCGCCGTCGTCATGGGTCCAGCGGGGCGCCATCATTGCCTATCTGGCGGAGCTAGCCAGATGGGACGTCGGTCCTGTTTTCTGCGGCCCGAGTCGGCTCGGGGTAGGGTGATCAAGGCGCTTCCTGTCGACGTGGCGGACTCGTGCCCTAGGTCGGGCGACGTGGAGGCTCCTCCGAGGCCGGGGTCGAGTTTGTCCTGCATGGCCGAGGCCGAGCCCGAGCTCCTGGGTCGGGCGAGGCGGAGGTCGTTCGGCAGAGGCTAGGGCGGAGTCCGAGCCCTGGGTCGGGCGAAGCGGAGTTCGTCGTCTTCCGGGGCCTTAGCCCGAGTCCGAGCCCTGGGTCGGGCGGAGCGGAGTTCGCCGTCTTCCGGGGCCTTAGCCCGAGTCCGAGCCCTGGGTCGGGCGGAGCGGAGTTCGCCGTCTTCCGGGGCCTTAGCCCGAGTCC
Organism: Zea luxurians; assembly: GCA_029449295.1. Classification (NCBI taxonomy): domain Eukaryota; kingdom Viridiplantae; phylum Streptophyta; class Magnoliopsida; order Poales; family Poaceae; genus Zea; species Zea luxurians. Next base: position 72,835,554 of record JAOPSE010000008.1, read on the forward strand.
GAGCCCTGGGTCGGGCGGAGCGGAGTTCGCCGTCTTCCGGGGCCTTAGCCCGAGTCCGAGCCCTGGTTCGGGCGGAGCTTCCTATGGCGCTTTTGGCCAAGCCTGGCCGCCCGTCGGTCTCACTCTTTGCGTCAAATGCCCCAGTGACTTGGTCGGTCGGCGCGGTGATTTAGTCAGGGTTGCTTCTTAACGAAGGCAAGGCCTCGGGCGAGCCGGAGATGCGTCTGCCGTAAAAAGGGGGCCTCGGGCGAGACGGAAACACCTCAGGGTCGGCTGCCCTTGCCCGAGGCTAGGCTCGGGCGTGGCGTGATCGAGTCGCTCGTATGGACTGATCCCTGACTTAATCAAACCCATCAGGCCTCTGCAGCTTTATGCTGATGGGGGTTACCAGCTGAGAATTAGGCGTCTTGAGGGTACCCCTAATTATGGTCCCCGATAATTAGTGGTCGATTTTCCAATCTCAACTGTAACCACTGAGATAGTGTTTTTAGATATGGAACTTGTCAAAAACACATCTGTTGAATAAAATGAGAGATAATTTTCTGCTGAGTTACATGATTATCTATATTGAGAAGGAATAGATAACGAAGATTAGCTCTCATGATATAACTAAAGTTTTTAATTTGGCCAGTTTTTATAGAAGCAAATTCAAGTTAATATAGATGTGATCATGTAAGTCTCTTGTTCTCTAAATATATCGTATATGCAAAAAAAAAATTGATGTTTGTTGAGGTTAATTAATATACAATTGTATGGTGCAAGTTTATTTGATTAGCTTATTATCTATAATTGGTGGCTCCAGAAACAGACGAAAAGGGGGTTAAATTATGGATTAGAAAGGTTGTTGATGGCAGCAATGCGAATGAACGGAGACACTGCAGAGAGGATGCAAGAATTGCAAACGCGTGTGTTAATGTGTTTTGTGCGTATGAGTGATAGCCTAACGGGTCTGCACCCTTTGTATTACTATGCTAAAATTAGTATATGGTACTAGGTGTTTCTTATGCTGCATACGAAACTAGTTAGAGCATCTCCAACAACGTGACCTATAAAAATGCCCTATAATTTGAAAATAAGTATATTTTATAAAATTTAGGGCACCAACAAAACAACCCGCTCCAACAGTAAGGTGGTGTTTGGTTCATAAAAGGTAATGGGAATGGTAATGTAATAAGATCCCACCGTGATTCGTTGCAATGCAATGGTTACCTGTTTTTGTTTGGTTGCCTTTAGCAACGTGATCCAATCCCTTTATGCTGTTTGGTTCATCAAAGTGATCCCATCCCTTTACGTTGTTTGGTTCATTAAAGGTAATCAAAGGTAATGGGAACAACCTGTATCATTACTAGCTGTTCTTTGAAACATCGGTTGGCTGCTCAGCTTAGCCTATAACCACCAAAACAACCAGTCCAAACACTGAAACATCGGATACTTTGAAACACCGGATGGTGCCAAAACAGCCACATCTCAATTTTTAAAATCAAAATTTTATACGACAAAGAAAATAAAATCCAGTGTATGAAGATTTGATAATAGAGTACAAGCCAGCTCATTTTTAAAGTCTGATAACAAAGTAAAATCCATTGTATGAAGATCTAATAACAGAGTAAAATCCATTGTATGTAGCAAAGCGAACTATCCTGTTACATGGTTTTTAAACTTCATAGAAGTCTGATAACAGAGTACAAGCCAACTCAAAGTTTTTAAGCTTTCGAATGATCCTATCACTGAAGTCAGTCACCTTGGCCTGGTCCAAAATAGCTAGCTTCGAGTTCTTCTCAAATTCAGCAACAGGGCCTCACTTCTTTCTATGTGCATCATCTTTTGAAGGTGAAGAAAAAAGATTCAAACTTGAGTACAAGCATATGTAGCAAAGGCAAGTATTATTACTGAACAACAAGAATATGAACTGCAAGGCACATTTGATGTTATGAGACTAGAAAATCTATTTAATTGTTATAGACAACAGCAATGGTGACAATGGGACAGCCGCAATGGTGAAGCCAATAACTGGACATACATATACTTACTGGATCATATGTAGTATGAACTCCCTCCTTAGAGTCTCTGGAAGTGCAAAAAGCATGGTCATCTGATTTGGGACATTCACAAACACACCCGCTGCTTTGACAAGCTCTGTACCAGTAAATCCCAACCTAGTCAACTCAGATATAGATTTTTGTTGTAGTGCTTGCATTGGATCCTCATGTGCAGCTTCCTCTTGGAGCTTAGCTTCACGCTCCATGATTTCAGTCATTTTCCCGAAGTGATTTGAAGCATTCTTAAGATCACCACGGAATCCACCTAACATATCCAAAAATGGGTCACTTGACTTGCTGAGTTCATTTCCTTTGTCCCGCTTCCTTCTCTTTGAGGTTGATGAAGTAGAATCAAGTGAGTTCCTATCTGAAGCCCATCGTGGTGTTTCTCTAGACATACTATCTTCCTCCACTTCCCGATCATGACTCTCTTCCAAAGTTATTTCTTTCTCCAAGTTTGAAATAGCATCACCAAGACCTTCAGCACCTTCTCCTGTAGCAATGTCCTTCCCATAAATAGCAGCTAAAGTATCAAGGTGTGGGAATGAAATGCCATACAAGCCCTTTGCATCGGGATATCTCTGCAAGAAATCAGTATAAGAAATCAGTATAAGATCTAGCAATTTCCAAGTACAACACAGATTTATACTGCCAAGTAACAAAGAATTATACTCCAGGTTATTGGCGAAGCTCTATTCACAGTCAGCTATGTAATAAACAGTACAACCATGGTTGTTTATATTGTTTATATGTATGGCCATACTTTGTTCCTAGGTGAAAACAACAAGGTGAAAACAGTACAACAGTTTCCTAGATGAAAACAACAACCAGCTATGTAAAGAACTTGAAAATAGCACAGTAGGCTATGTAAAGAACATGAAAACAGCATAGCCAGCTAATTTACCTTACAATGGTCCTCATATTGTTGCTTCTCACATTGTACCATCTTCCTGTTCTCATCCCAAGAAAACCCACTATTTGCTAGCATAACCTCAATTGCACCATACTTTGTTCTAAAGTGTCTGACCCTAGACTCAATATGTGGAATTGCAGTGAGGCCACAACCTGGAATTTTTTCAGCAAGTGTAGCCTCTAGGACAGATAGATAACCATTCTTGAAACTACCCTCACTTTTCCACTTTGGATCAAGGGATAGCTCATAGAGTGCCTTCACCAATGCTTCATCCTCAAAATAAGTCCACACCCTTTTACTTTTTCCTCTTCCACGCGATGAAGTTGAGCTCATGGTTTGATTCATCCTATAAGAAGTGTTTGTTTAAATCAGTTTACAAATAGCTTAGAAAATTACAATTTATACAAAAACCAATAGACAGACACAAACCTTGGTTAGATCTAGAAGCTCTATAGCTATTATACATCCCTTGAGCAAGATTATTACGAAATACAGTCCACTCATTGGACGTTGATACAGCTGTAATAAATTCTGGCTCACTAATTTCTCCTTCAATAACTTCAAATGATGCCTCTATAGTTGGTTCCTCACACTCAAGTGGGTCTCTAGCCATCTTTTGCAAAATCAAGTTGTGTAAGAGAGCACATGCCATTATTATTCGACATTGTGTCCTGACCGGAAAAAATGACGGAGACCTTAAAATAGCCCAGCGGCCCTTTAGCCTTCCAAAGGCTCTCTCAATAATATTTCTAGCTCTAGCATGGCACAAGTTAAAATATTCTTCTGTGCTTCGTGGTGGATTTTGCACATTGAAGCCTCCTAGATGATATCTTTGACCTCGATATGGCGCTAAAAAGCCATTTGCATTGGTGTAACCAGCATCAACGAGATAATAGCATCCTTGAGGGACTCTTAGGCCATTGGACCTTGAGATAGCATCTCGAAGAACACGTCCATCATGTGCAGAACCCTCCCAACCAGGTAGAATATATGTAAACTGCATATCTGGTGCACAAACTCCTAATACATTTGTCACAATGTCTCCCTTTCTAGACCTATACCTCCCCTTCAACCTAGTTGGGACAGTAACCTTCACATGTGTGCCATCCAATGCGCCTAAACAATTCTTAAAATGCTTCCACCTAAAATCTATGCAATCCTCAGGTATTGGTTCAGGCTTCTTAAGTAGTAGTTGGTGAAGTTTCAGAACAGCTAGTAGACATGAGTTAAAATGCCGACTAATAGTCTCACCACTTCGGAAGAAATAACCTCCTATTGTTCTATTCTTCATATGATGAGACAATGTATACAAAAATGCTGCTACAATCTCTTGTACAGGCATATTCCTAGTGCCCTTTAAACCAGCCACATCTCTAAGCATCTCACACAATACATCAAACGTTCTCCTATCCATGCGAAGCTCGCTTATACAAGGAACATCACTCTCACGGATAAGATGGTATAGACGCTCGCTTCTAAGTTCTCTAACTCTTATCCTTCTCTCTATTTTCCAACACTTCCTCTTATATGAGATGAGTAGTAGTACCCAAATGTAATAAAACATAAAAATGAAAGAAGTCATCATATTTCTGAGAACCATTTTTCTCCTCCGAGTCTGGATACTTAAAGGAAGACGAGCCATTAGCTGTAAAAAATAATATAGGGTTTATTTAATAACGAGAACCACAAATATATATGCAAATAAGGAAGAAAAAACTTTCAAAATATATGTGAAAACTACATAACACAAATACAATGTGACAAACACTTCATTTGTTTGATAGTCAGGCTAATTCTATTGCATAATAGTTCGTTCTACTAAGGAACATAGAACACCACACTATGCTCAAAAGCTGATCGCACACAAGCTGCTAGTGTTTTGAGGCCGAAGACTGCCTCCAGGCTCCAGCCATATAAAGTGATAAAGAGTGGGGAGGAGGTTGTCCTAGAAATTATGCAAGAGCAAGAATGCGACAACAAAGAAGGCATGTCTGCATCGCTGCTACTACTAGCTAGTGAATAAACTGATGCAATGCCTGAACCTGTAGCAGATGAGCAACGAAGTCCAAAAATACAATAAGACCTGAGTTTGTACTCCTGCAACTTCACTGTAATCCAAAAATACAATAAGACCTGAGATTGGGAGCTGCAAAAGATGATCTGGCTCCACGCAGAAGTCCTACACTCCTCTAGTACTAGGGAACTGGAGCAAATAATCTTGAGTAGTAGTAGTGAATTTCTGTAATGGATCTATTGTATTCTCTTGTACATCACCCTTGGCTGCTACCCCCGGGACGGACACGAAGGCCCTGTAGCCGCGGTGGCGGAGCGAGATTCTGGCCGTCGGCAGGTTGTGGAGCCTGTCAAAGCTCGTCGTGACGGAGGCCCCCTCCCTGGCATTCGCTCCTGTTGGCGCCCTCCACTCCGAGATCCGGCGTCCCGACGACCCAGCGACCCCATCGATGGTGGTATTGAACAACAGGGAGATGGAGAGGGAGTGGGAGAGGGGAGAGGAAGAGGTGGTCCTCACCGGCGATGAGCACCGTCGTCGACGGTCCTTGCAGGGCGGCGGTCGTCTTGCAGCTAGGGCTCGTCCTGCAGTTACACGAGGCGGCGTGGGGAGCGGGATGGATTCACGCAGCGTGGGGAGCGGTAATCAGACGCAACAGGTCTGTATCCGGTCACGACGCTATTGGAAACGGGCCGGCCCAACCAAACGCAGAACAACGGGACCAAATCACGGTGTAAATGGATCACGGGTGAAAAACGCCCAACCAAACAGCTTCTAAAGCCCCAAATCTAGATTATAGGGCAGTCCACTACGGTGTAGTATATTTGAGTCACTTGAGAGGGTGCCCTATATTTTTTTGACAAAATTTTATGAAATAGGGCACTGTTGGAGTAGTTTTTCCTGTGTAGAGCCCCATATTTCAATTTGAGGCACTAGTTTGAGGCATTGTTGGAGATGCTCTTATAATGAGTAAATTTTTACCATATATGCACCCAATTATCTGATATCAATGTATCTATAAGGTAGTTTTAGGCCATCTCAAGCATACCATGTAGGTACTGTTTTTAGGACGGTAGATGACACTAGTACTGTTTGCAGAGTGATGTTGGAGATAGGGAATGTACTGGAAATAGTTTTAAATTTGCTCTAGCTTCACCATTGTATTGTGTACATGTATGTATCATACAATATTTTTTTCATTATATTATTTATGGATTACTCACTCCTCTGTATCGTAATTCTAGCTCTGCCTATGCGACCGGTGACAGTATGACACGGTAGCCGTTGCCGTGCTGGGAATTGACTGGATGATCTGATCCCGCGTCCCTCCCGGCTGTTTTATAAACATGGGACCGTCAGTTGCCAAAATCGGAACGACAATACTGAAGTCCAGCCAAAACGCATCCACTGCAGCTGGCCTAGTAGCTTTATTTTATTTTATATATAGTACACCTAATGACCCATCGAGGCGTAAAAATCTGGTCGCTTTTCGCAAGAAAGACAAAAATAAAGTTCTGTTTAGATTTATCTTAGCTACAGATTAGTTGCCTAAAGGTTTGCCAGCTAAAATTTAACTAGATAAATTCATATCTATCTCCGGTAGGTGAATCAACAGAGCTAAGTGCGCCCATCCATCAACCGGACAGTCAGCTATTAGGCCCTTCACCCGCATGCTGAAGCTGGGAGTTGCCACTCGCGACTCGCCACCACCTGTACTACGACGCATAGAGTCGTCGAGCGCGTGTAGAACGGAACGGGTCCGGTCAATCCGGGCCGTCCCACCAACCCACCGCAGTCCTCAGCGGCGCAACGCACCACCCACACCCAGTCTACTCCCTCCTCGTCTCCGCTCCGCTCCCTCACGTTGCACAGGCGGACAAGGAAGGAACACAAGAAAGCGTCCGTCCGGTATGCCGAGGAGGGACGACGGAGGCGTTGTTGCCGTTGGGCAGTTGGGCTTCGCTTTAGCCGCGGCCACTCCACGCGTCGCCGTCGCTGCGGGGCGGGGCCAACCAGGGACCCAGTCCCGCGTGTCAGACACGTACCAGGTGGGGGCGTACCGAGCGTCGTACGCCGGACCGGGACAAGGGGAAAGTATCTGCTGCTCCGGCAGGTCTCTCTACGAGAACTCATAAATAAACGCCGCCCCGTTTCACCTCCCCTCTGACCTCCCTCCCTCCCTCCTGGACCGAGCGTTCTTCTCTTGCTTTTGCCAACCAGAAGCATCGAGCCTCCAAGCATCTCCTCCCCCTCTAACCTCTCCTCCTCCCAACACCATCAGCGGGCGGTGCCGACTGCCGAGCAAGGCCAATAGGCCAGCAGCGCCTCACAAGCGAGCCCACCGCCGCTGATCACCAGGCCAGGCTAGTCAACGGCCGGTCGAGGCGACCCTCGCGTGGGACTGCGACAGCGCCACAGCGGCGATGGCGGGGCTGCCGCAGGTCGCCAGGCGGCTCCGGCTCGCGACCGCGGCGCTCCTCCTCGTCCTGCTGCTCGCGGTGACCGCGGCGGTGGCGGCGCGCGAGGGGCGGGGCCTGGCGCGGGTGCAGGGCCCGCCGCCGCGGCACCGCCACGCGTACGCCGCGATGATGTACATGGGCACGCCGCGGGACTACGAGTTCTACGTCGCCGTGCGCGTCATGATGCGCTCGCTCACCCGGGTCCGCGCCGACGCCGACCGCGTCCTCATCGCCTCCGCCGACGTGCCGCGCGACTGGGTCCGCGCAATGTGAGTGCTGCCTCCGCCTCCTCCTCCTCCTCCTCCTCCTCCTTCTACGCGTCTCCGCTGTTCGACTCCCCTGGAGGGTAGGGTACTGTTTGATCGACATCGACCACAATAGCGAATCCAGAGTTTGGAGCCGTTCCTAGGAAACCTTCCCTGGCCCATTTTTTAGCTGTAATTAATTCGATTGTTATTACGCACTGGCGCACTGCAAACCCGCGTATCGTTGCGGTGCAAGCTACAGTACAAACTGAAGGCGATGGTTTGGTTTGCAGCTTTGGGAGTGGAACAGGGACCACTTGCAGAGAGGAAGCCTTGACTACTGGCTTCCTGTCTCTGGTTGCATTGCAACATGGATAGTTTTAAATTGTCTGCTGTCCAATTACACTGGTCAACGTCCTTTTTCTTTATTAGTGACGGTACATTGGATTTTCTTTTGTAGGAAAATAAGTGTTTTCCGTAGTTTGTCTGACCAGGTTCGTAGCTAGTAATACCTTTATATCATCTACTAAAGAAATAGCGACAAAGTCTGTCCCAAGTGATTAATAGCGATTGGTAACATCGGGGTGGTGGCGCAGTTGGCCAGCGCGTACGTCTGATAGCTTATTATTAATAGCTATCGTTTCACAAGACATGGCTTCATCATTTCACAACGGTCAACAAAACATTTAGTACTCGTTTTACTTCCATAGGAATATTTGTTTCAACAAACTAGGAGTTTTTTTTTCTTTTTACTGCAAGATGTGGAATGAAATGGAACACCTATTGACAATGCTTGGGGGGGACTTATGCAGGACAGAAGAGGATGGCATGAGGGTGGTGATAGTGGAGAACCTCAGGAATCCTTATGAGGGCAACCTAGGAGGGACCAACAAGAGGTTCAAGTTGACACTGAACAAGCTTTATGCGTGGACCCTGGTGGACTATGAGCGTGTCGTCATGATTGATTCTGATAACATCTTCCTCCAGAACACCGACGAGCTATTCCAGTGTGGACAGTTCTGTGCTGTGTTCATCAACCCGTGCTACTTCCACACTGGTCTTTTCGTGCTCCAGGTATGTCCCAAACTTTTGTTGTTCCACTTGCGACCTGTCCGATACAACCAAAATTTGTGTCATTTTGCTTGAAATCGTGAGGACTAGCCGTCATACAAAACCTCTTTTAGTCTAGTAACAGTATGTATCTTAAATTGAACCAATCTCCCTGCATATACAACTGTATTAATAATTGCATAAATTAGTCATATGCCAGTTACAAAGGATAGGCCCAGTGTCGAAGGCTCCCATATCAGTGGATCTAGTGATGGTATAATCCGAGTCAAGCCTTCTCCCGCAAATGTGGAGAAGCTGCTTCGAACTTGCGATCTAGTGGCTCAGCTCTCACCACATAAGCAAATTAGTCATATTCCAATTACAAACCGATAGAATTTGAGTATGCGTTGACACCCCCAAATATGAAGTAAACATCGCCCAGTGTGAATGATCCATAGACAGTGCCCACCATCCATAAATTGATTCTTGTTAAACTCACACACTGAGATATGTTTCGACTCAAACATTCAATGGCTAACAAGTCTAACACTGGATTCTTCTTCAATCTGCAGCCTTCTATTGATGTATTCAAGGGCATGCTTCATGACCTGGAGACCGGCCGTGAAAACTCTGATGGTGCTGACCAGGGCTTTTTGGTTGGGTGCTACCCAGACTTGCTCGACAAACCAATGTTTCACCCTCCTGAGAATGGCACAAAGCTCAACGGGACCTATCGCCTTCCTCTCGGCTATCAAATGGATGCATCCTACTACTGTAAGTGATGCAAGTTACAGAGCTTCAATACCAATGCACCTGCTTGTGGCTACTGCTTCTGAAAATTTCAACCACCCTTTTCATTGAACGTTGCAGATCTCAAGCTACATTGGCATGTCCCGTGCGGGCCAAACAGTGTTATCACATTCCCCAGCGCACCTTGGTTTAAACCTTGGTACTGGTGGTCCTGGCCGGTCTTGCCACTAGGACTTTCCTGGCACAAGCAGCGCTGGGACGATCTTGGGTGAGAATAAAACAACACAGAAGTAAATTATGTATCTGAGCTGAGAAGACAGAAAATTCATCGTCTGTTCTATCCACTTAACAGTTACCTGCTTACATTTCACAGGTATGCTTCTGAAATGCCAGTGATTCTGATGGAGGTTTTAATGTACATAGTTATCATAACGGTCACCAGACTGGCAAGGCCAGGGATGACCAAACTGTGCTACAACCGGCGGCCTGAGAAGCAAAGTGCCCTGGTGCAGTGGCTGATCAAGCTAACTGCAATTGTGGCTATGGTGGCTGCGTACTCCATTCCATTCTTTGTGATCCCACGCACAGTTCACCCGATCATGGGCTGGTCCGTCTACCTGTTTGGCGCGCTCGCGTTGTCGGTGCTCGTTATCAACGTTTTTCTGCTCCCGCCACTTGACGTGCTTACAACGTGGCTCGCAATTGTGGGGATGCTCTTCGTTATGGCGTTCCCATGGTACCATGATGGTGTTGTGAGGGCTCTCGCAGTCTTTGGATACGCATTTTGCTCTGCGCCATTCTTGTGGGCATCCGTGGTGAGGATGATGGACTCACTGCAGACCATGCTCGAGAGGGATCCGTTCTTCCCCCGGATTGGTGAACCAACACAGGAGACTGAATTCAGCAAGCTGTACTGATTCTTTTGTGCACAGATTTGAGATGCTTCGTCACCATATGAACAGCTGGTTCGGACCAGTTAGTTGTCGATTGATTCTGGTGGTTTTCGCTCAGGCATTCCATTGTGTACTCGGGTAGTAATGTATAAACATTGCCTGCAGCAACCATGACTGATGCAGATACAGGAAAGATAGGCCAGTTGTACTGAATTGAAAAAAAAAGGAAGCGTATTTGCTGCATGGAACGGGACAGGGGATTGTTGCGAAGTACCTTATTTCTTGCCAACTTGGATCGCCAAAACTATTTCTGAGCAAATTCCTTTTTGCAGTCTCCATTATGGAAACATGCTACATAAGGTAAAACCACTAGCAGTATGTCACTGATTTGCTCAACAGAGCTATAAATTATACGAGAATTCAGAAAGAAGTAATCTAGGTAGGGTACCCAGGAAAAAAATAACGAAAATGCAACAACGAATATGCTACTAAATCTTGTTTTGGGACGATACTTAATTTGCGACCAGGACCATGTTCAAAAAGTGATTTTGATTTTGACAGTACAATTAGAATACCTCAAACAATCATCTACATCACAGGGGATCAGATGGTATAGAAAACGAGGTGCTCTCAACTGGACATGTTCTCTACTGATGGAGAAACTAGAAGACATGCCCCTCTAAATTTCAGCATCTTGCCTAGACCGAACCATTAACTTGTGCTGCAACTCTGGTTGCCTGGGAAGAACAATCTTAGCCCCTTGACCTGACGACGTGAAACATCTGTTCAAAATCATCTACAAAAAAGGTAATCAACTGTAACTTTATCCAGAATGAATCAGAAACATAGAGTAAACAAATACTAAGTAGAAACATATACTGGGTAGCATATGCATCAGAATTGGTATCACGGGCAGACTCCTTGACACCCCTGAAAATTGAGGTATATAATCAAGCCAAGCTTCTCAGTGGTTCTTCTCAATCTAACAGTTTGACACGATTTAATAGCCAGCGATGTGCATGAAGAAATCTGCATTCTTGAGCTTTTGCATTGATAGGAGGGAGCCATACCGTAAAAACTTAAATGTTCAGATTTTAAAATCAGCGACAAGGTCCAGCTATAAGTGTTGCAGCAACAGTGATATGGGAAACCGTCGGTTCATCTCCAGTTTGCCATGAACAGAACAGGCCATGTATGGTTCCAAGTTGAAAGCTAGTAGTGGCAAGTAAAAGTTGGGTGGCAAACCTGGATCCAAACAGGCATAGGCGTGCTAGCTACTAGCAAAAAGTAGCAAGATGCATGCTGCTAGTGCTAGCAAATAGTAAGAGTTAATTTTAGTAGAATCCAAACATAGAACAAGATTCACCTGGAGACCATGTAATCTAGCGCGTCCATGGACGTTCCATATTCATCCTGCAGGTATACCCTCAAGCCTCTGCTGCCGTGAAAGCACACCACACATTGAAGCAAACGCACGCAGTTCAGAGGTCTCGATGAGTCTGCTGAGCACCCGGCTTCTAGCCTAGCTCACCGAAGCGATTACAAGCACAGGCATGCGACGCACCTTTGGGCCGCTTGGACAGCGAGCCTCCCGACGACGCTCCGCACTTTGTTAGACTACGGCGTCTCCCTCCCATCAGCGGACACGGGAAGCCCGACGATGACCTCGTCCGCCTCCTGCGATCTCGAGTCGCGAAGCGCCCGCCCGAGTTCAGGACACCGGAACCACCATCGCATTCAGTTTTGAAATGTCAGCACAGAGCAGACAGAGAAAGAAGCCAGACGAAACTTCACCTGCTGCCGAGCCACGTCGAGCAGCGTAAGCTCTAGCTTCTGCCCGCGGAGCTTCAGAACCTGGAATCATTCCAGCTGCACCTCAATTTGGTGAGGTTGGCTTTGGGCGGTGGGAACTGAGCGCGAGAGGTGCGTACAGTGAGGGGTCGAGGGAGGGTGATCCCCCTCCCGATGGCGAGGCCGGTGCGGGCGTCACCGAGGTCGACGCCGAGGCTGAACCCACCGACGTGCCAGAGCGGGTCGCGTCCCCGCCGGCGCCCTCGGCTCGGCTGGATGCGGGAGACGCCCTGATAGCTCGAGTAGCACTTCGACGGCGCGGAGGCGGTGGCCGGGCGGGCGGGGGGTCGCACGAGCGGCGCGGGCTCCACTGCCACCGCGTTTGTGATGGCGAGGCGTTTCGGCGGTCGTTGTGGCCCGTCCCATACTATTTTCTATATTTGACTCGACCGTTTCCGTATTTACGAAAAAATATAGAAACGGGATGGAAATGGGAGATGGCTTATTCCGTCCGTTTTTGCGTGATCCCGTTTTTTTCCGGATTGAACCCGTATTTATTCCGTATTTGATAAATATAGGACGAGCCTAATATGTATTAGTATATAAACTAAATCCTTGTGTATTTAGGTGACAAATTATAGCACAGTTGGGCATTGTAACCACCGACTCTTTTTAAATGATAAGTGATCTAAAGTCTTAAACAACATCGGATGTAGCTAAATGTACACATTTAGCAACCAAACAACAATAGAATGTTACCTCTCTATATGTATTTGTTTTATGTTATTGTTCTGCCAACTAATCACTAGTCAAACATCAATAACATTCCTATTTGTATTAAATTATGAGTTTTCGTTAGTATTTTCGTTTCCGTTCGTTTTCGCAATTTCGTTTATCCCGCTCCCGTTTCCGTTCCCGACTAATCCGGATCCGATCCCGTTTCCGATGATAAAATGCGGATACGGAAACGGGAAAGGGGTTTTTCCGTCCGTTTCCGTCCCAGTGGCTGATTCGTTGCATTGGATAGGGCTACGGGCCGTACATCTATTTTATACAATCTAATAAAGACAGCCTCAGCCTCAGAAAGAAAAGGCTTTCAGGAGAGAGATTTGCAATTTCACCATTACTTGCCATACGCTTTGCTAATATATCATTAGACCTACAGATTATAACACAAACAGGCCCACAAATTATAAGACATAGATGCCATAAGTGGCGACACTTGGGATTGCAAATATTCCGCTTTTCCAGAAGCAGATGAGCCGCAAATATTCCGCTTTCAGAAGCAGATGAGCCATGTACGAAAGCACATTCAGGAAAAGAACGCAGCCAGCAAGCAGATGAGCGGGGGTGTAATTTCTACCTGAAAATTTGAAGGACAGTCTCGACTAGAGTTTCAAAAGAGTTTTATTCTCATTTAATAACTATGACATGTCGGCAAATTTACTTAGTTGATAGATTAATTATGAAGAGAGAGAGAATGAGATGAAACTGGTTGTCACAGCTATTAACACAATGTATCATAAAAACTCGCTGTTGAGACAGCCCTTTAAAAAGCGTTTTGCAGACATACACCAGGTCTATGTCAACCAAATTGTTCCATCATAGCACTACCAGCAATTCGGTGGAAGTTGAACGCATGTCTGTAAAGACGGAAGCCTTGTGCATTTTGCAGACTGGGAAACGTGTTCTATGGTTTCATCTGAGATTCAGATTGTTCACTACTACTACTACTACGAATTCGGTTGCTCTCCAGTCCCCCTGAGGCAGTAGACATCAGGCGGGGGCACATGCGGGCATGCATGCCTGTCACATTCTCACTTCAGCTTCCCCAACGGCTGTGCACAGTGATGCAGTTACAGGTCTTCCATTGCTAGCAGCACCGTTTGCTAGCCACCGGTTGTGCAGGATAATCAGCAGCCATGATGGTTGGACCAGCTTGTGGAAGAACGGGCAACACGTGCTGCATCGCGCCAGCCAGATATGCCTCCTGCCCAACCAAAGAAGCTCCCATACTCTTAAAGCCAAAATACAGTGGCTCAGGGGCTCCTGTCATGTGAGCTGCGGACTGGTTTGGAGGAATATGCCCAACCAAAGGACCGAACAACATGTCTGGGCCTTGAGAACGCTTGAGTCGTGATTGATGCTTTTTACCAACCAGATGGATGTCAAATACAGCTCTTGTATCACAAATCGCGTTGCAAATGGTGCAGACTAGCGGTTGCTCCCTTACTCGCTCAGACCGCCTTTGCTGTGGGGCTTGAGACACTCTCAGCTTCTTTCGACCACGGCCAGCTCCTGTCGGTTTCCTCTTTGAGCCATTATTGTTGCCGTTGACACCCATCCTTGCTTCCACCAGTTGTGCATTTGATGGACCTGTTGCATTTGGTGGGGCTTCGCCGCCATCTTTCATCTCATTTGAAGGCTGACATGCTTGAACAGCGACATGCAGCTCTACCTGTGCTTCAACACTGTGACCAACTGTTGATGTATGATGTGTTTTGTTTTGCTTGGAAGAACTGCCTGGCACCTCAGTAATTTGCACCCCAGAAACTGAAGCTCCGACATTTTCTGGAACCAGGCTGGTTGAACCAAGAGGTGGGACCATATGTACTGAACTAGAGGGGCCTTCTACTTCAGCTAACTGAGAAGATGATGGAGCACCCATGTCAGCTATAGCAGGAGTCGTACCTTGCAGGCGAGCCATATCTTGCATTCTCTGAACAGACCGTTTATGCCTCTTTCCATTTTTGTGCTGCTCAAGGATTTCCTTGCTATTACACCCCACGTGGCATATATCACACCAAGCAGCTGGAACAACAGTACCCCGTGTTGAACTGATGGTTGTAGCTTGCACCATTTGTGCTGGTGCACAGACCGTTTCAGGCTGAGCCTGTAATGCAAAAGATCCACCGGATGCTTGAATGGCTAACTGCCAATCACTGCTCTTGTTTCTACGACCTCGGCCACTGCCTCTACCTCGCCCACGGCCTCTACCACGTGGTGATGTAATTCCTGCATTCCATATAAGAGGATGATACATAGGGCTTCCACCTCTGCCTCCACCATGTGAAGGCCCATGACCTCTGTTTACACCGTTGAGTGTACCTATACCACCCCCAACCTGCAAGAAAAGGTAGAACAACGCCATGGTTAGGTATTTGGCGACATGACTCGTGTGAATTTGCACTAAACCACAGCGTGTTGCAGCAATTGTGTATTGTTACCAATACTCTAGGAGCATATGGTTAACAGTTTGATGTAGCTTACTTACAAACACGGATGTACAAGAATTTACATCAGTATAATACACTTCTTTTGCATATATCTTATTTCCAGAAATATATTATTAAACTTAGAAACTAAAAAACAGGAATCTCAAGCAAAGCTCAAAGCAGGTGTCCGGCAGATAAAACACCACAATTTTTTTTACCAGTGTTTCATTTATCCATGAATTATTGGTATGATCATGGAGTACGTGACATTATTAGTACAATAACAGCAGAATCCATGGAACTGTGTTAGCAAATGCTCATTTGAAGGTACTATCCAACAGTTGGTCTTTCAAAAGCAACCTGAACAAACTTGCATGCAACACCTCATTGGCCCAACCCTGGAATGAATTTCCTGTTAGCCAACAGTGCCTCACAGGAATAGGTAAGGAAAAAAAAAACAGTTACCTTCCTTATTCATTTAACCATTATTCTTTTTAAGCCAATACCCATAAAACTTTTGAAAAGAAAATAATCCCTTATCTTCCAGGGAATAAGTCATCTGCACTTGACTTGCATTGATCCAAAAGTTAGGACGTGTTTGGTTTGAGGAACAATTCCATCTCAGGTGAGGTGATGCATCATGATCATGAGTCATCCAACAAATTTTGTTGAATGATGTTTATGGTAATTGTTAGCTTGAAAGGAATGAGATGACAATGGATCAACTCATTCCATTCCCCAAACAAAACAAAACAAAAACGTGGAGTGAGAATATGATGGATCACCCTGTTCCTTAAAACAAACACCCTATAATGTATAAGCAAACTGATTTATACAATACAATCATTTATCCATAAAGTGCATACAAAGAAACTTACTTTCATGTAATACAGGAAAGAGTCCATCAAAACTCCAGCTTTAATAAAGAACATAATATTTTCAAATACATATCTTACTTCATAAACAAAACAGACTGTATTTGACCATCACGGCAAAAGCTCACACTTGCATTATGAAATGGTTCACCAGAAAACAGAACTGTCTTACAACCTTCAAAAAGACTGTATATGCAGCAAATATACCAAGTTCATGAGAGCTCTAATTCTGGGAAACTATACAAATCAGGTATGTCGAATGAACGTTTGGATATAGGTAAGAGCGTAAATAGACGTCCTTTAATGAATCAAGCAGTATTTACCATCATCGATCTCCAGAGCGGGGAATAGACTTCCTTTAATGAGCAAGGAGTAACTAAGACTGTCTGCAGCAGTCTACCCAAAGTTTATCCAAAATCACTGTTTTGCACTTGTACCGTTCGATTGAATATGGGGATGGTTAAGCTGCCGGAGATAGACTAAGTGGACCAATTCATCACAATACCATTACACTTACACCAATGCTATCTCATCAGAGTAAGTTCAGTCACAGATTACTATTACTATTATTATTATTTTCGGCAAACAGCGGTGGAATTTTACCCTACTGATGAAATTTGACACACGTCACAGTAAATAGAAAGACGTAACGTAAGCGGGGTCCGTGAATACCGCCGTGGGATGCTGCGCCGTCTGGTACTGCGGGTCGTAGTACGGCAGGTGTCCCACGTCGCCCCCGGACCACCCGATCGAGGTGGTCGGCTGCGACAGCGCGGGGACGGCCAAAGGGTTCGCCCCTGGCCCGCCTACTATGACGTTGTCGGATGATCCCGCTGCGGACGACCACGACGAGGAGGCGGCCGCGGGAGCAGCATGCTCCGTTCCCGGTGGGGGCGGCTGGTAGTAGTAGGAGGCGGCAGCGGCGCTGTGGCGGGCGTAGGCGTATGGGTCGTAGTCTGATCTCTGCGGCCAGGGGGCGCCATGGGGAGGCAGGCCCTGGTCGGAGCCCATCGCCGACGGCTCGCCGGCGGCGACGGCGGGGGGCGGCCGTGCGGGAGTCGGGGGCATTCGTGGGTCGATGGGATGGAATGGGGATGCCGATTCGTGGACGGAGGCAGGCAGCAGAGCCCTTCGCCAACGCCAGGGCCCTTTTACCTCTGGGCTGTGCAGTAAGTAGTAATACGAGATGCTGTTGGGTTCTCTGATGGGAGGTTCGGCCCAGAAGCCTTGGAGCGGGAGGAGGCCGCAACCACGTGCGATGGGCCATTTGTTAGCCTTGGTGGGCAATGCCATTTATCGCTGCACTGCACATTACGTTCATCTCTATGTGTGATGCCCTGGTCGTTCAGTCTTCATCATCAACTTGACGAGAACAATGGTAGTCAACATGCGTGGCCAACCTAGCTTGCCAGTTAACTAATGTCTGTTGCATAAAGCTTCTCCTGGCCATCTTTTACTCCATCAAACCACTTGATATCTTCGCTTGACGTACTTGATTTCTATGAAATAATATGACATTATGACCCATCCATAGCTCCACATGGCTTTCATAGTCCATCGATCATGGCGGGATAGACAGTGGTTCCATTACTTGTCTGTGTTGAGAACTACGTTACCACGGATCACCAGATCCGCTCCCTTCCCTCCCGTCAGCAGTAGAGACGCAAGAAGATGTAGAGAACCCGTCTCCCTTCCCATAAGCACGACAGAGGAAACACACGAGACACTGGATATAGGGTTGGGCCTCTGGCCTCTTTCTGATCTCTGTATTATGAGGGGGTGTACATGTTCCTTATATAGAGATGTGAGACCCCTCAGGGGCAAAGCCGGTATTTGCCCACATAACCCTAACTAGGGTTACTTAACACTCCCCCTTGGGCGAATACCGCGACCAACACATGCCTCGTTAAAACTCCGAAAAACCCAGTGGGAAAAATGTGGAGAAAGAGTGCGTGGTGATACAAATTGCATTTGCACTTTGTTGCCTCGTTAAAAACCTCATGTGAGAAACTTCAGGAAAACTCACCAAGGAAAAAGAGTACAACAATTGTCATCAGGACATATTTCGATCTTCTATATCTAGATTCAATTGAATCTTCTATAAAGGCTAACTTTAGAAATGTGCTCCCCCTGATCCTTGCAAAACCGTATCAATAAGGCAAAACATCTTCTTCTGGAAGTATATGCATATTAAGATTTAGCAAACGAATTGCATATCCTTGCAAGGACTATTTCAGGAACTTTACCTCTACTCACTTCTAGGATATACGAGGTAAGTGCACGTATCAATATAAATAAGCCACTTTGACTGATGGTGTTCGATCGACAAGATCTATATATTTAATAGAAAGTTTCATAAAGGTTCACATATTAATCATCAAGCTCACGCCTTCAGGGCATAGAATATGACATTTATTGTCTCACGGTTGTGATCAATATAAGCATTCGCTCCCCCTGACGATGACATCCGTCAAAGTCGTTATCCCTCATAACTCAAGCATATTCTTCAAGATATATGTCTCATTGTTCATCTGGAATAACGAGAATGGATGAGGTTGGGTGCTATCATTTTCTATCTTACACCACAATTTATACATAGTTGTGCAAAGCAAATAATATGTCCTTCAATAGGACTTAGGGGATAATATAGTTGCAATAGTACATATTGTAAATATGACACATCGCTCCAGGCGTTCATCCATTGCAACATCTATGATGGTGTAACAAAAGTCCATCAAAGATCGTAATCCATCAGGGATTTTTCATCGATCAGATACATCATTATAGTCTGTCATTCTGGCATAATGGGGACATTTTTGCCAGTAACACCTAAACCTTATAGGTTTCTGCCATCGGGGCTTTAGAGGATACCGTAATTCCACATCAAGTGGAAAATACCATGAGTAAAACTCGTGGAATGCACATGTGCTTATTCGGTGAACTTCAAGTCCTTTGGTACCTCATCTTATTCCTTTTCGGGTCTGTATGGGTCTTTATCCCTTTATAGGGATTATCAAACTTTGGTGTTCAACACAGACTTTATTTCTTCTGGAAAGGTTCCATCAAGGAACTATAATCTCATCTAGGAGATATTCTCTCTACATAGAAGAGTGTTAATTAGTCAGGAATGTATTATTCGGTATGAGATTTATATGTTGCATATTTATAATTCAAAGATATGGATCCTCCTAGGATCTCATGATGGATCTTCAGAATCCTATTAACTGCATATTTTAATCCATGCCATTTGCCAGATATATTACATAGCGGAACAGTGTTTATTCAACACATATGTGGGATGGGTCTCTCACAAGACCACTTGAACCATCGCATTCACCACACATTATTTCAATAGTGCCCATAAATGTCCGAAATTCAATCTCGCGACTTTCATTTTTGCGATTATTGGTTCAGCCTCGATTGCATTTATCAGTGACCCGATAAGAGAGCTTAAAGCACTCATGCCTAGGACTTTGTTTTGGATCCCTTTGCAATCTAGAGAGGCAAGATAAGTGTCGACATATTTGTCTCCCACATTTAATAATGATCTCCGTCATTTCCCAAAACGAAAGATTCATTGTTCCGTATTCCCAGCACAATGATATTGCGCGCATTGCTAGGAACTTCATCATCAAGATGAACCTCTTTGTGAGGCAAATCACCAGCAGGGCGAGTTCATCAGAGGAGAGTTATTACAGACCACGTGAATCTGCAATCAGAACATATGCTTTGACTAAGGCCAACGGATCATATTCGCAGGCGTCCCCGAGAATAGATCAAATGCCAATAAGTCAAATGTGGATATTATATTAATCCCGGGTATATCCACATCTACATCAGGTAGAAGCATTCAAACCAATATGGTTACTCCTCAACGATTTCTGGCAAACTCCATATACACAGGAGTACACACCGAACGACAGGTTCAGTTCGACTTTTGTGCGTTTAATAGAATATTGAGGCATTACACTATATGGGCATTCCTCCCCCTAATGCCGAGATGTTCTAAAAACATACAGATAAAATCCCCAACCACAATCATCTAGTTGTGGCCAATGTATGCTATTGTGGTGATTTATTTGGGAAATCTTACGCACATTACAGATAGAGGTTTTATGCAGTGAGCTTTGGACTTAGATTAATGTAGTGGCATGAATACTACATATTTGTCCTTCAACATGAAGGGTTAGTCTCAACATCCAGCGAGACATGCAACAACAAGTTGCTTCATGGTTACAATTCTGCAAACTTATTGTTATTACTACCAAATGCATAGTCAATCATTAAGATTTAGACTAACATGCACAACACTATTTTATCCATAAGGGTCCTTCAGGGGTTATGAATACCATGCGTCGTTTGGAGCCATTAGTTGACTTCAGATCAACAAGTAAAATGACCATCAGGGTCTAGCGCTCATAAGGACATTCACTGGTTGTATTGTGCTTTGAGGCACATAGGAAAAATGTGTGTGTTTATATTGGTAGTAAAGTGCACGGCGTCAGGCCAATGCTGCCAAGCAGATATTTTTGTTATGCACAGATGTATAGTCCAACTCGTTTTACCATTACCCATTGTTTACCCAATTACTCATACCGATCTGAAATTGGGTATCGATTAATGCAACATTTTTAGGTATAATAATTTTGAGAGAGAACTTATAACAATGGTCAATTATTTATGGTGTTACCAGCAGGGTAAATATTTCTCCTCATATTATATACCAACTTGTTCTATAAAGCATTATTTCGATCTCTTCATTATTCAGCAAAAAGAGAAGCTTTGGAATAGAACAGACAAGGCCAAGAATTCATTTTATCTGGGAAAAATCACCATATAATTAGCTTTTGATGAAGCAAATGATGATAACTGCTTGGCAAGAACGAAACAATATTGGTATCCGCCTAGGATCCATCTTCAACAACAGATAGAACTGCACTCATACGAAGAAATCATCAGGGGTAGAGAGGATACAACATGTCTCTACAAGATCTTCATATTTCTATCACAAATTATCATCACTAGTAGTCTAGTGGTCAAGACATATGGCTCTTCTGGCTCCGAGGACCAAGGACATGTTAATGTCTAATTTAGCTTCAAGCTCTATGGTGATGTGGGATTTCATAGTTATTTGTCTACTCTTCTCACTTCTGGTAGATCGGAGGTAGATAATGGTAAGCATGCCAAAGGGTGGAATTCAGTGTAGTTCGGCTACATAAACCCCAGGTATGTGTCCATTCAGGACCGACCTTTACCATTTAGCTTACAATGTATACCAAACTTGTCAAAGGACTATCCCAAGTCAATTCAACTACTATAAGTATTTACAATTCTGAGAGATGTATGCAACACAAGCATAGAGGTCCTAGATAGGACGAGTAAAGTGGTTCGACGGGAACACACAATGGTTTTTCACACAAACATTATGAAAAATTTCTCAGAATTACCTTTTGATGTACTCGCAACTTCGTGTTGCTAATGTACTAGTCATTTATCTTAAAGTCCGCTCCATGTCATTCAGCAACAAATAGCAATTTGCCAACATCTGGTTGAGCAATATATAACTAAGATTTATAGCCTTTATTCAGTTGGTAAGGTCTTTTGCTTACTAATAGAATCCCAATGTGTGATATCTTCTATGCCAAAATGGCTTTCATGCATTATATTATATATCTTCGGGTTACTTCGGGTAAAACTTTATGCATAAAGAGAGAGCAGAAAATTAACTTATTTGTGTTGAATTGTATTTCAATTTAATTTCCCATATTTGATATAGTTGTTATGGCCACTTGGCGATATATATAAATATATGATGCCACACAACACAATCAAACAAAATATAGAGCGAAAAAATTGTTTACGAAGGTTGCGCGACAAAGTAACCTTAGGGGCTCAGATAACCCACCACATTCTACGCGAGTACAAGCTCCAGCGTAACTGGTGTCAATGCGTGTGCGGCCATCAGGGCTACGACAACACAGTAAGCCCTCGTAACAAGCGCAACAGGCGCATATATGGCTTGATAGTCGGGGTACACGAAATGTCCACACAACATGCGCAACTGGCGCATTTGTGTCTCGATGATCACGATAGACGAATAGTGCCCACAGGGCATGCAAAAAATATGTGACTCGGCGATGGCGGTCTCACTCAACGGGAGCAGTTTAATTAAATAAGAGTGCAACATAGCAATCACATGACGCCAAGTTCGTACGCCACAATATTGCATCATGTTGACAGGGCGCGGCCAATGCCATACCTCAACCGATTAATAATTTAGCGTGATCGACATGTCTGGGTACCCACGATATAATTTAATCGCTCGGCGTGAGTTCAAAAGCTCAACGCAACACAAATATTTAGAGCGATTTGAGTATACACAATATAACCTTCACATGCATTTTAATAATTTTCTGCTAATTATTTACTACGAGAAATAATTATTAATGCAGAAAAATGAACACCATAATGAACATAACACATAGGTGTAAAAGGCATTTTCTTATATTCAATTGTACATTTTCTAATAATTATATACTGCGAGAAATAATTAATTAATGCCATGCAAGTTTGGTTTCTTTATCACGTACATGCAAGCTCACAGCCGCTCCTTGCTTTTAGCTATCCATTTGACCGGGCTCTTTTTTTTTTGCATGGCTGCTTCTACTCAAAGCATTTGACTGTGTCATGGCAAATATAACCGTTCTCTCTCTCCAAGGAAAGACAAGGAGCGGCCTGACTCTCTCAACGCTCCATGCGTTTCTCAGCTTTAGTTAGTGGATCTATTTTTAGTGCTGCCCAACGCATGAGCGCATGCGACCCTCTGCACCACCGCACATTTCTTGGCTACAGGTACGTGGAGTTCAATCAGGCCCTGCTGCAGCTATAGGCTGGAGGACGCAACACCACGACAGCGATAGCAAGTTCGTCGGGCACGGATCATAGTTCGTGCACACTAGCAGATAAACATACCATTTGATTACGTAGAGGGAAAATCGAAGTCTGTCGCGTAGGACAGTTCGGCTAGGCCGATGGACCTGCCGGCTTGACGGAGAGTCGATGCAGATCTGATTCCGCAGCAACGTCGAGGTAGAGCGTGCTGATAACGTGTTGAGAACTACGTTACCACGGATCACCAGATCCGCTCCCTTCCCTCCCGTCAGCAGTAGAGACGCAAGAAGATGTAGAGAACCCGTCTCCCTTCCCATAAGCACGACAGAGGAAACACACGAGACACTGGATATAGGGTTGGGCCTCTGGCCTCTTTCTGATCTCTGTATTATGAGGGGGTGTACATGTTCCTTATATAGAGATGTGAGACCCCTCAGGGGCAAAGCCGGTATTTGCCCACATAACCCTAACTAGGGTTACTTAACAGTCTGCACTATCGCGCGCCAGGCTCTTCTCCCTTTTTTTTTCTCTCTCTCTCTCTAGGCAAAACTTGATACTTTATATTCCTTTTTGTGCTACTGGAAGCCCAAAAAATAAGGTTCATATTTTTCAAACTAATAATACCAGTAGAGCAGCTCGAGGTGTCGTTGCTTGCCCTTTCAAAACGGAAAACGGGATCGGTTTACGATCGAACATGCCCAACGCCGCAGCTATATACCAGTATAGCTGGTAGGACTGCTCGTCGCACTATATACGTCGTCGCTGTAGCTGTAGTACGGTAGTACGATCGTGCTGCACCTGGACGTCGCGCGACCCAACGCCGCAGCGCATCTCTCGTCGTGGCTTCTTTAACTTCAGCGCTGCGCGCGGTTGACGGCGAGCGCAGAGGCGCGGATCCAGATTGGTCGTCGCTCGTCGGTCGGTCCAGCCAGACGAAACGACCGTGCAGAAACTTTGGCAGGAAAAATTGTTGCAAGGTTAGGTTAATGGCGCACGACGGACTCTTGGATCTATTCTAGACTAGAGCCAGAATGGTTGGCGAGGCACGGTACAGCACTAGCTAGTGCCACGACACTGTGTCATTATGACAGTCCGCAACAAAGTCTAAAGGTCGTTCCTGCTGAGGTCGTAGGTCGTGCCTCCTATCGTCCTCCTACTGCTATGACTACAAGTTCTTGAATAATTAGACAAATTCTAGATTAAATTCTGAATATAAATTATGACAAAATCACAAGCACTAAAGTAAAAAGTCAAATCAGATGATGCGAACTGATTAGACATACTGATAGATGGCGCGCGCCGAATCAGCAGGGTCAACGACGTCGAAGTAGCGAAATCAGCAGGGTCGACGAGGTCAGAAGATCACGAGCAGTCGCGTGAAGACGCTTCCCAAAAACCTTATTCGGCCTGTCCTGGTGCAGGATCTAGAAGACGAAGGGTTCCGGAGACCTGCTCTCCTGATCGCAGATGCACCTCTGCGGTCGAGATGAAGAGAACTGGAAGGCGGCTCAGCTGTGAAGAGAGACGAAAGCGAATTGGGATGAATTGGAGGCTGGCTGCCGGGCTCCTTTTATAGGGCCAAGTCCGCGACCCCCGATCTTATCCGCCCACAAAAATCCCGCGATCAGTTAAGATTTTATAGCGATCGGTTAGGATAAACGTAACAGCCAAGAAACCAAAAAGACAAACGGCAAAAGGTAGTCGCGCCCCCGCAAGGCGAGGGGCCGAATTTCGGCAGACCATTCACGCGCATGTCGTGCGACCGCGCCCTTCGCCTCGCCCCGCCCCGGCCAGGCGAGCGAGCGCGCGCGCGTGTGGCTCTCCACACTCTCTCCTCTCATCCATGACTTGGTGAGTGAGTGTGGCTTCCATATTTAAGCTAGCTCTACTCCACTAGAACTAGCAATATGGTGCTATTGGTTCTACCAATTCCCTAGCCATCCACTTGTATGGGCTTTTGAGATTTTCCTGGGATTTATTAGAATTTCTTAACTGGGCCAAGCCCATAAATCCTAACAATCCCCCACCAGATCTCAAATGCCCATCTGCAGTTTTCGCCACTGTTCACTACTGTTTAATATACTAGTTTTCAGCAGAGACTGTTAAGTTGAACTTCCGCCTAGAACTCCAAGCTACACCAACCCACAACTTGGACAATGGACTATGCCTTGAATTGCAAGTTTTGCGTGAATGAGTTTCACTTGAAGTCATGACCAGTACTTGGCTACCAGTAGTCCCCTTCTCGGGTGGAGCATATACGTCGTACTCCAAGGACTCTTCATGAGTTTACTAGAGATCACCCAAATCTCATAGACTGCGACGTTAGACAGTCTAGCTCATATAGGTGTGTTCTTTCAAAGAATGTTCTGCAGGACAACATCTTCGCTAATACAAGCCAACATAACACATTAAGGCACAAAGCCAACCTGCCTTACAACATTTGAGAGTATTGTGTCTTTACTTAGAGAGGGTCAAAGGTTACTCTCCTCAGTTCACTAATGGCTTGTTCTTCCCAGGACCTAATTCACGGGATCTCCGATCACATAGACTGGGTTTCCACCATGGCAATTTTATTCAGGTCTCATACCCATCTCTCTCGATGCAATTTCTATCACATTACGTGGTAGTCCCTTGGTAAAAGGATCTGCCAGATTTTTATCTGTTGAAATATAAGTCACACTTATAACTCCGGAGTTTCTCAACTTTCTGACAGACTTCAATCGTCTTTTGACATGTCTTGATGACTTTCCATTATCCTTAGAACTCGTCACTTTAGCAATCACTGTCTGATTGTCACAGTTCATAAGGATAGCTGGTATTGGTTTCTCAACCACCGGCAAGCCCATCAAGAGTTCACGCAACCATTCTGCCTCAACGGTTGTTGTGTCAAGTGCAACTAGCTCGACTTCCATGGTTGACCTCGTCAAAATGGTCTGCTTGCATGACCTCCATGATACCGCACCTCCACCAATAGTAAAGACATAACCACTGGTGGCATAAAGCTCGTCTGCATCAGTTATCCAGTTCGAATCACTATATCCTTCAAGTACTGCATGCTGACCAGAATAGTGAATTCCATAACTCATTGTACCTTGCAGGTAGCGCATAACCCGCTCAAGTGCATGCCAATGATCAGTCCCGGGGTTTGACATGAACCTGCTCAATTTGCTCACAGCAAACGAGATATCGGGCCTTGTTGCACCAGCAAGATACATGAGTGAACCGATAATCTGAGAGTATCTCAATTGGTCTAAACCAATTTTCTTGTTCTTTCGCAGTGTCACACTGGGATCATAAGGTGTTGGAGAAGGTTTGCACTCAGAGAAGCCAAATCGCTTCAAAATCGAAAAAATCAAACGACAAAAGGTAGTCGCGCCCCCGCAAGGCGAGGGGCCGGATTTCGGCGGACCATTCACGCGCATGTCGTGCGCCCGCGCCCTTCGCCCCGCCCCGGCGAGGCGAGCGCGCGCGCGTGTGGCTCTCCACACTCTCTCCTCTCATCCATGACTTGGTGAGTGAGTGTGGCTTCCATATTTAAGCTAGCTCTACTCCACTAGAACTAGCAATATGGTGCTATTGGTTTCACCAATTCCCTAGCCATCCACTTGTATGGGCTTTTGAGATTTTCCTGGGATTTATTAGAATTTTTTAACTGGGTCAAGCCCATAAATCCTAACACAAGCGTGGCAGAGCAATTTTAATAATAAAGTTTAATGTTGGCCTCTAACTTCTTGCCATGTCATATAGAACCAATAATAAACACACTTATACAATAAAGCTGGCTCTAGGGTTGACTCTTAGATGAATCTCTTGTCTCCTTTCTTTAATTTTTTTTGTCTTGAGCAAATTGCTATTGCATGAGAGCCCACTCCCTCTATTTTTAATGTCTCTCTCTTCCACATGAGAGCCCACTCCCTCTATTTTTAATGTCTCTCTCTTCCACTAAACAAAAATGTCACGTAGACAGATTTTTAGAGACCATTATTGTACTTGCTCTTTACCGCGCACGTACCATCCGCTGACCACTACAGCTATAGCGAGTAGTCTATACGACTATACCTAGTAACGCATGCACCAGGTGTCTAGGTCAAGTACAACTGTACAAGTCACGAGTGGTCGCTCCACTGAATTAAACCCCAGGAAGAACCGAAGAAAGCACCGCCCCCTCCCTCGCTGGTGTGTGTCCACCATTGTCACTAGTTCTTATCAATGCACACCGTTCCGGCTGTAGTGGTGCCGCCGCCTCCAGCCAATGTTGAACAATTAGACAAATTCCAGTTTAAATTCCGAATATAAATCATGTCAAAATCACAAGGACTGAAATAACAAGCCAAATCAGATGATGCGTACTGATTAGACTTACTGATAGATGGCACGCGCCGGAATCAGCAGGGTCGACGATGTCGAAGTAGCGAAATCAGCAGGGTCGACGAGGTCAATCAGATCACGAGCAGTCGCGTGAAGACGCTTCCCAAAAACCTTATTCGGCCTCTCCTGGTGCAGGATCTAGAAGGCGAAGGGTTCCGGAGACCTGCTCTCCTAATCGCAGATGCACCTCTACGATCGGGACGAAGAGAACTGGAAGGCGGCTCAGCTGTGAAGAGAGGCGAAAGCGAATTGGGATGATTTGGAGGCTGGCTACCGGGCTCCTTTTATAGGGCCGAGTCCGCGACCCCCGTGCTTATCCGCCCACGAAAATCTCGCAATTAGTTGAGATTTTATAGCGATCGGTTAGGATAAGCGTAACAGCCAAGAAACCAAAAAATCAAACGGCAAAAGGTAGCCGCGCCCCCGCAAGGCGAGGGGCCGGATTTCGGCGGACCATTCACGCGCATGTCGTGCGCCCGCGCCCTTCGCCCCGCCCCGCCCAGCCCCGGCCCGGCCAGGCCAGGCGAGGCGAGGCAAGCGAGCGCGCGCGCGCGTGTGGCTCTCCACACTCTCTCCTCTCATCCATGACTTGGTGAGTGAGTGTGGCTTCCATATTTAAGCTAGCTCTACTCCACTAGAGCTAGCAATATGGTGCTAATGGTTCCACCTATCCTCTAGCCATCCTCTTGTATGGGCTTTTGAGATTTTCTGGGATTTATTTGAATTTCTTAATTGGGCCAAGCCCATAAATCCTAACAATCCCCCACCAGATCTCAAATGTCCATCTGCAGTTTTCGCCATTGTTCACTACTGTTTAATATACTAGTTTTTCAGCAGAGACTGTTAAGTTGAACTTCCGCCTAGAACTCCAAGCTACACCAACCCACAACTTGGACAATGGACTATGCCTTGAATTGCAAGTTTTGCGTGAATGGGTTTCACTTGAAGTCATGACCAGTACTTGGCTACCAGTAGTCCCCTTCTCGGGTGGAGCATATACGTCGTACTCCAAGGTCTCTTCATGAGTTTACTAGAGATCACCCAAATCTCATAGACTGCGACGTTAGACAGTCTAACTCATATAGGTGTGTTCTTTCAAAGAATGTTCTGCAGGACAACATCTTCGCTAATACAAGCCAACAGAACACATTAAGGCACAAAGCCAACCTGCCTTACAGCATTTGAGAGTATTGCATCTTTACTTAGAGAGGGTCAAAGGTTACTCTCCTCAGTTCACCAATGGCTTGTTCTTCCCAGGACCTAATTCACGGGATCTCCGATCATGGCAACTTTATTCGGGTCTCATACCCATCTCTCTCGATGCGATTTCTATCACATTACGTGGTAGTCCCTTGGTAAAAGGATCTGCTAGATTTTTATCTGTTGAAATATAAGTCACACTTATAACTCCGGAGTTCCTCAACTTTCTGACAGACTTCAATCGTCTTTTGACATGTCTTGATGACTTTCCATTATCCTTAGAACTCGTCACTTTAGCAATCACTGTCTGATTGTCACAGTTCATAAGGATAGCTGGTATTGGTTTCTCAACCACCGGCAAGTCCATCAAGAGTTCACGCTACCATTCTGCCTCAACGGTTGCTGTGTCAAGTGCAGCTAACTCGGCTTCCATGGTTGACCTCGTCAAAATGGTCTGCTTGCATGACCTCCATGATACCGCACCTCCACCAATAGTAAAGACATAACCACTGGTGGCATAAAGCTCGTCTGCATCAGATATCCAGTTCGAATCACTATATCCTTCAAGTACTGCATGCTGACCAGAATAGTGAATTCCATAACTCATTGTACCTTGCAGGTAACGCATAACCCGCTCAAGTGCATGCCAATGATCAGTCCCGGGGTTTGACATGAACCTGCTCAATTTGCTCACAGCAAATGAGATATCGGGCCTTGTTGCACCAGCAAGATACATGAGTGAACCGACAATCTGAGAGTATCTCAATTGGTCTAAACCAATTCTCTTGTTCTTTCGCAGTGTCACACTGGGATCATAAGCTGTTGGAGAAGGTTTGCACTCAGAGAAGCCAAATCGCTTCAAACCCTTTTCAACATAGTGAGATTGCGAGAGAGTAATCCCACCATCTGCCTTAATCAGCTTGATGTTTAGAATCACATCAGCTTCTCCTAGATCTTTCATATCAAAACTCTTTGATAGAAAAGACTTGACTTCATTGATCACATCAATGTTTGTGCCAAATATCAATATATCATCAACATATAAGCACAATATAACTCCTTCGCCCCCACCACAGCGATAATATACACACCTGTCTGCCTCATTAATGGCAAAGCCTGCAGACGTTAGAGTAGTGTCAAACTTCTCATGCCACTGCTTTGGTGCTTGCTTCAGACCATACAAAGATTTCAATAACTTGCACACCTTGCTTTCTTGACCCTTTACTACAAATCCATTAGGCTGTTCCATATAGATTTCCTCGTCCAGCTCTCCATTAAGAAAAGCTGTCTTTACATCCATATGATGAACAAGGAGACTATACGAGGCAGCCAAAGAAAGTAGTACTCGAATAGTGGTCATTCTAGCAACAGGTGAGTAAGTATCAAAGAAGTCTTCTCCTTCTTTCTGAGTATAGCCTTTAGCCACAAGCCTAGCCTTGTACTTTTCAATTGTACCATCAGGCTTGAGCTTCTTTTTAAACACCCACTTACAACCCACAGGTTTGCATCCATAGGGTCGATCAGTGACTTCCCACATACCATTTGAAAGAATAGAGTCCATCTCATTATGAACTGCTTCTTTCCAATCATCTGCATCTGAAGATGCAAATGCTTCTGCAATGGTAGTAGGAGTATCGTCCACAAGGTACACAATGAAATCATCACCAAAGGATTTTTCAACTCTTTGTCTCTTGCTCCTTTTAGGAGCATCATTGTCATCCTCCTCTAGGACAATTTCATGTGGCTGTTCAAAATTCTCAATAGGTGTACTATGTTCAGGAATTATCTCAGAAGAGTATCTAGAATTGCTATGAATGTCTTTCATTGGAAATATATGTTCAAAGAAAGTAGCATCACGTGATTCCATAATAGTATCAACATACACATCAGGAACTTCAGATTTAACTACTAAAAATCTATATGCTATGCTACACGAAGCATATCCAAGAAAGACACAATCCACTGTCCTTGGACCAAGCTTGCGCTTTTTATTAATTGGTACATTAACTTTCGCCATGCACCCCCAAGTGCGCAAGTATGAAAGTGATGGTTTTCTTCCAACCCACTTCTCATAAGGGGTTTTCTCTTCTTTGCCCATAGGAATTCTATTCAGAACATGACATGAAGTCAGGACTGCCTCCCCCCACCATGCCTTAGATAAACCACAAGTGTCTAACATGGCATTCACCAGGTCAGTCAACATACGGTTTTTCCTTTCAGCAATCCCGTTTGACTCGGGTGAATAGGGAGGAGTCCTCTCATGAATAATGCCATGTTCTGCACAGAAATCGTCAAAGACTTTGGGAAAGAACTCGCCACCACGATCTGATCTAAGACGTTTGATCTTTCTCTCTAGTTGGTTTTCAACTTCAGCCTTATAGATTTTAAAGTAGTCTAAAGCCTCATCTTTAGTTTTTAGCAAGTATACATAGCAAAATCTAGACGCATCATCAATCAATGTCATGAAGTATCTCTTACCACCCTTTGTCAACACACCATTCATCTCACAAAGATCAGAATGTATGAGTTCTAGAGGTGCCAGGTGTCTCTCCTCAGCAGCCTTGTGAGGCTTTCGAGGTTGCTTCGACTGCACACAACTATGGCACTTAGAACCTTTGACTATGGTGATATTCGGAATTAAACTCATGGTTGCAAGCCGAGACATAGAGCCAAAATTAATATGACACAAACGAGAATGCCAAATACTCGTAAGATCATCAACATTAGCGCAAATATGGTTCACATACTTATTATTGAAATCTAACAGAGAAAAGCGGAACAAGCCTCCGCAGTCATAGCCTTTACCAATAAATTGTCCAGACTTAGACACAACTAATTTATTGGACTCCAAAACTACCTTGAACCCATCTCTACACAGAAGGGTTCCGCTAACGAGATTCTTGTGTATAGAAGGGACATGATGCACGTTCTTCAGCTGCACGATCTTTCCCGAAGTAAACTTCAGATCCACCGTGCCAGTGCCATGAACAGAAGCATGTGACCCATTCCCCATTAGGACGGAAGAATCCCGGGCACCCTGATAAGAAGAGAACAAGTTAATGTCAGAACACACATGAACATTAGCACCAGTATCAAGCCACCAACTAGGTGATTGAAATACTGTGAAGATAAAAGGTAAATTACCATACCCTTTGTCTTCCTCATTGCTAGCGATCACTGTGTTGACATTGCCTTTTTTGCCACGGCGATCCGCTCGATCAGGACAATCCTTGGCAAAATGACCCGTCTCGCCACATGCGAAACATGTCAGTTCAGCCTTGTTCTTCTTCTTCTTGAAGTTGGTAGTTTTGTTGGGCTTGTTAGATTTTGGCTTTCCTTTGCCCTTGTTGTGGTTCCTCTGAACCATGTTGGCACTGGAGTGGCCCTCGCCTCCTTTAGATCCCGTGTCCTTAGCCCGAGCTTTCTCCTCAACATCCAGAGACGCTATCAGATTTTTAACTGATATCTCCTGTCTCTTATGTTTCAGAGATGTGGCGAAGTTCCTCCATGTAGAAGGCAACTTTGCAATAATGCACCCAGCCACAAATCGGTCAGGAAGGACTATCTTAAGGTGGTCGAGTTCCTTGGCTATACACTGTATTTCATGAGCTTGCTCTACAATAGAGCGATTATCAACCATCTTATAATCATGAAAGCTCTCCATGATATACAGGTCACTGCCAGCATCCGATGCACCATACTTGGTAGTAAGTGCATCCCATAACTCTTTCCCGTCTGTATACTGAATATTCGCATCAACCAGACGGTCAACAAGGGCGCTAAGAACGGCTCCCGTAAAGATAGTATTGGCATGGTCGTACTCTTTCTCCTGTTCAGGAGTCAGTGGGCCCTCAAGTCTGCCTTTACTAACATGGAAGACATTCATAGCAGTAAGCCAGAGCGTGGCCTTGACTTGCCATCTCTTAAAATGCATACCATTGAACTTTTCTGGCTTGAGCGCATCGGCAAAAGCAGCCATAGAAAAACTAGGAAATTGTCTACAATAAGGTTTTTGGATTGTTGAACAATTAGACAAATTCCAGTTTAAATTCCGAATATAAATCATGACAAAATCACAAGGACTGAAATAACAAGCCAAATCAGATGATGCGTACTGATTAGACTTACTGATAGATGGCACGCGCCGGAATCAGCAGGGTCGACGATGTTGAAGTAGCGAAATCAGCAGGGTCGACGAGGTCAATCAGATCACGAGCAGTCGCGTGAAGACGCTTCCCAAAAACCTTATTCGGCCTTGGGATGATTTGGAGGCTGGCTGTCGGGCTCCTTTTATAGGGCCGAGTCCGCGACCCAGCCGCGCCCCCGCAAGGCGAGGGGCCGGATTTCGGCGGACCATTCACGCGCATGTCGTGCGCCCTTCGCCCTTCGGCCCCGCCCCGCCCCGCCCCGGCGAGGTGAGGCGAGCGAGCGCGCGTGTGGCTCTCCACACTCTCTCCTCTCATCCATGACTTGGTGAGTGAGTGTGGCTTCCATATTTAAGCTAGCTCTACTCCACTAGAGCTAGCAATATGGTGCTAATGATTCCACCTATCCTCTAGCTATCCTCTTGTATGAGCTTTTGAGATTTTCTGGAATTTATTTGAATTTATTAATTGGGCCAAGCCCATAAATCCTAACAGCCAACCCGGTTTCTACCGGCGTGTCGTCTTGGTCTCTGTCTCACCTTGGACTCTGGAGGTGTGTGAGTTTGGGCAAATGGAAGGAAGAGGCAACACAATCTGCCGCGGAGAAGCTAGGTGAGACGACAGACCGTGGTGAAGCGAGCGGAGTCGCTAGGCGCCGGTGCCCAGTACCACAGGTGGTGGGCAGCCGGCCAACCGCAGACGCAAATGCAGGAGCCGCGGCAAGAAGCGACGGCAACGAGCGGACGGCGGCACGGCGCAGTCGCGTCCTGGTCGTGGTTCTTCCAGTAGGTAGCCAACAAGGGTCCTCCGATCCTAGGTTCTCGCACCTGGGCCCGACCGCACGAACACGAGCGAGCACCGGCGGTGGAAACGATCCCAAGCAAGCATGCAAACGGCGTGAACCACTGTCTGGTGCTGACTGCTGTGAATTGTGGTGCGCAGTGCTGTGCGGTATCGAACTATCGATCTCGATCAGCGTCCGAGACAAGCAAAACGACCAGGACTGCACCAACAGGTGTTAGGGTATACTCCTGACCTTCGTAAATATATGATACCGTACATCTTTTTAAAAATCTTTGATCACTCGCTTTATTTAAAAAACAATAAGTTATTTTTTTAGGATTTGTTTTAGGGTTTAGTGTAGTTCATGTCTAACTTAAAATTTTATATTTTTAATAAATATTTTAATAAGACGAGTGGTAAAAGTTCTTGAAAAAAAAATCAACGGTATCATTATTTGTGAACGGAGATAGTAGTATACATGTTAGAGTATATTAGGCAACTTCTGATATGGTTGGTTTATAATTGATTGTAATCCCGTGACAATCTTCCCTGTATCAAGGATAACCTCTAACAAAGACTTTAAGCATGGTCCTATTTTAAAACATAAGGCTATGTGTAACTGTCTACTGGCTAACTACAAAGGAAACGAATAGAAAGAACAGGAATAGCTGTTGGTAATTTCTTTCTTAGTTCTCTCTAACTCCGGTTCGCAGTATTTAAGTTGCCCTTTACATGACGGCTGACTCAGCGCGTCCAGCGAGACGACGAGTATCGTGTATTGGGCTTGCGAACACGACGGCCCAGTCTGATAATTTCAGCTTCGACATCATCTTGGTCCATTTCCGCATCCTTTACATCTTCCATCGGAACTCCATCCGGCTGCTGAACCTCCTCAACATGTTGGCTCACGTGTTGTCTGCTGACATTCCCCCTGTCTTGAGAGGACACTTGTTGTAACACCCCGGGCTTTAAGGGACAAAGCCAGATGCATCTCATACATGCACCAAAGAAGACAACATATATAATCACAGAGTGTATAGATATAAATGTCACAATAATTAGAGTACTCAATACATAGCGGAAGACTTACAAAAATAAAAGATAAATATAACAGGATCTAAAATCTATCCTTGGCGCCAGAAAGTCAACTGGGAGACGCCACCTAAATCGAATCGAACTCCTCATACGCGGCTCCTCTTGAACCACCTGTTCTTCTCCTGTGGGGGGTGTGAGACAGCAAGGGTGAGCTCACACATGTTCATCGCTCAACAAGTTGTGGGGAATAATGTGACATGAACTCACAAAAGGTGGGAGTTCATGTGAAGTGTAAGGCTGATCAACAAAATAAAGGTTGAAGCTGAGCATTGCTTTTATAAGTTGGTCAAAGTTTTATTAGCAGTTACTAAGAGTAAGTGAATATCAAACTGTCGGCGTTCCGAGACCGGGGGGTCCCCGAGCCGACGAGTGAGTGTGCCGCGTGCCCCAGCCCAGATGGGTCGAGCGCGTGGGCGAGCGCGAAGGGGGGAGAGAGAGAGAGCGAGAGCGAGGTGGCCGGAGCCGGGTCGTGAGGGAGTCGGAGAATTCCCGCGGCCTTCGTGTTCGTCCCGCGCCCAGGTCGGGTGCGCTTGCAGTAGGGGGTTACAAGCGTCCGCGCGGGTGAGGGGAGCGAGCGGCCCCGAGAGAGCGCCTGCCCCTGCCCCTCGTTCCCGCGAGGCCAACCTTCTCTAAGAAGGCCCTGGTCCTTCCTTTTATAGTCGTAAGGAGAGGATCCAGGTGTACAAAATGAGGGTGTAGCAAGGTGCTACGTGTCTAGCGAGGGAGAGCTAGCGCCCTAAGTACATGCCAAGGTGGCAGCCGGAGAGATCTTGGCACCCTGTTGGTGTGGCGTCGTGGCTGTTGGAGAAGCGGTGGAGCTTGATGGAGGGACAGCTGTTGGAACAGCTGTGCTCTTGCTGACGTCTCCCTGCTTTCGTAAGGGAGCTGAGAGTCGCCGTCGTCATGGTCTAGCGGGGCGCCATCATTGCCTATCTGGCGTAGCTGGCCAGATGGGACGCCGGTCTTGTTCTCTGCGACCCAAGTCGGCTCAGGGCAGGGTGATGATGACGCTTCCTGTTGACGTGGCGGTCTTGTGTCCTAGGTCGGGCGTCGTGGAGGCTCCTCCGAAGTCGAGGCCGAGTCCGTCCTGCATGACAGAGGCCGAGCCCGAACTCCTGGGTCGGGCGAGGCGGAGGTCGTTCGGCAGAGGCCGAGGCGGAGTCCGAGCCCTGGGTCGGGCGAGGCGGAGTTCGTCGTCTTCCGGGGCCTTAGCCCGAGTCCGAGCCCTGGGTCGGGCGGAGCGGAGTTCGCCGTCTTCCGGGGCCTTAGCCCGAGTCCGAGCCCTGGGTCGGGCGGAGCGGAGTTCGCCGTCTTCCAGGGCCTTAGCCCGAGTCCGAGCCCTGGGTCGGGCGGAGCGGAGTTCGCCGTCTTCCGGGGCCTTAGCCCGAGTCCGAGCCCTGGGTCGGGCGGAGCGGAGTTCACCGTCTTCCGGGGCCTTAGCCCGAGTCCGAGCCCTGGGTCGGGCGGAGCGGAGTTCGCCGTCTTCCGGGGCCTTAGCCCGAGTCCGAGCCCTGGGTCGGGCGGAGCGGAGTTCGCCGTCTTCCGGGGCCTCAGCCCGAGTCCGAGCCCTGGGTCGGGCAGAGCCTCCTATGGCACCTCTGGCGAAGTCTGGTCGCCCGTCGGTCTTACCTTTTGCGTTAAACGCCCCGGTGACTTGGTCGGTTGGCGCGGTGATTTAGTCAGGGTTACTTCTTATCGAAGGCGGGGCCTCGGGCGAGCCGGAGATGCGTCTGCCGTGAAAGAGGAGGCCTCAGGCGAGACGGAGTCATCTTAGGGTCGGCTGCCCTCGCCCGAGGCTAGGCTCGGGCGTGGCGTGATCGAGTCGCTCGTATGGACTGATCCCTGACTTAATCAAACCCATCAGGCCTCTGCAGCTTTATGCTGATGGGGGTTACCAGCTGAGAATTAGGCGTCTTGAGGGTACCCCTAATTATGGTCCCCGACAGTAGCCCCCGAGCCTCAAAGAGAGTGTTAACACTCGCTTGGAGGCTTGCGTCGCACTTTTTTGCAAGGGGACCAGCCTTTCTCGGTGGTACTCTGTTCCGGTGGGTGCGCGCGAGCGCACCCGCCGGGTGTAGCCCCCGAGGCCTCGGAGGAGTGGTTTCACTCCTTCGAGGTCTTAATGCCTTGCGTAATGCCTCGGCTGGTCTGGCGGTTCCCTCATGCGAGCAGGGCGTAGCCCAGGTGCACTGTCGGGGCCCAAGTTCTCGGGCTGGTATGTTGACGCTGTCAACGGTTCGGCCGGAGCCGGGTTTGCGAGAGCAGCCCCCGAGCCTCCGCACGGAGCGAGAGGACGATCAGGGACAGACTCGACTTTTTACATACGCCCCTACGTCGCCTTTCCGCAAGGAGGAGGGGGGGAGAGCGCCATGTTACCCTCGATGGGCACCGAACATGGTGTCTCCGGTGAGCTGCAATCGGGTAATCCGAGTGGACGTCCGTGCCCCGTTCGTTGGGGGTCGGCTAGGGGCCCGGAGGCACGCCCAAAAGTACCTGCGGGTGATCTGCCGGACCCGGTCCCCTGGCGACGGGGTCCGAGGGCTCGTTGCCTCCCTCCGATGGGATTCCGTTACAGAGTCGTTCCCGCTGGTCTCAGAAACGTCCTAGGGTACCTCGGGAGCGCAGCCCGAGCCTTGGTTATGTATCGAACGTACCCCTGGTCATCCCTCGCTCGGTGTCTGAGGCGACTGTGAACCCTTCGACAGGCCAGCCTTCGAACCCCTGATCAGTAATGGGCGCGGAGCCCTAGTAGCCTGAGGCGGTCGTGGAACCTTTCGGGAGGCCGACCTTCGAACCCCTGACCAGTAGTGGGTGTCGGGCCCACGCGATCTGAGGCGGCTGTTGAACCCCTCGGGGGGGCAGCCTTCGAACCCCTGATCAGTAGGGAGGCTCGGAGCCTAGTTCCTTCACGGGGAAGGATCCCTTTGGGGGTATCCCCTTTCCCGGTCCCTGTTGCAAGAGATAAAGAAAGAAGGAAAAGGGAAAAAGGATTCGAAATTGAACGTCGTGGCGTACCTTTTTCGGCGTGGTTGTTTTGGCGAAGGCGAAACGTCGCCAGCCGCTCCCGCCCGTAGCGCTGTCCGTCGAGCCGCAGAGTTAATGCGCCGGGGTGAGTAGTTGGCGAGGTTGCCGTTGCGCGTGCGCGAGCTGTTCGAGGTACGGGTCACGGGCGCGTCGTCTTCACGCCGTGAGAGGGGGTTCTATTGCTGCCTCCGGATGGGACATGAGCTTGGCAGATGGCGTGACCGCTGCTCTCGCGCGCCTACCACCGTCATTACTGCCGGCCCATTTTTGACCGCGTTTGACCGCTGCGCCAGGCTGGCGCTGCAGGGTCGCGGGCTGGGTCGCCTCGAATCGCGGTATCGGTTCCGCAATCGAGGAGGTGCGGTGGTGGAGCGAGTGGCACAGCGGTTCGCATGCAGCACCCGGCGCGCCAGTTGCACGACGCGTGGGCTTGGGCCGTCGCACTGGCCTGTCAGGAGTCGGAGAGGCGCGTCCACTTGGCGCGGTTGCATGCCGCCTGCATGGCCGCCTGCCCCTTTCGCTCGCTGGTCTGGGCAAAAGTGGAGGGTTACTTGTAACCGCTGGGTGGTTGCGTGCGTCGTGCGCGGCGGTTCGGCTTCTTCTGCTTGGAGCCGGTCTGCATGACAGGCGGGCCCCAGCCCTCGCGCCGCAGGGGAGGACTTTGGAGGCGTATTGGAGAAGACTCAGCCCGTGACGGTTGAGGGCGCAAGCAGGGGGAGTTGCCTTTAAAAGGAGGGCGACCCCTTTCGTAGGGTGACCATGTCTTCTTCCTCCCTTATGCATTGTGTCTCTCCATCTTCCAAGCCCCGGATGGGGGGAACCGCCGTCTTTTCGCTCCATCGTTGGAGGAACGCAACTCCGTGGGAGTTGGTACCTTTCAGCCATCGTTCGGCTTCAAGGATTTTCATCGTGCAGCCCGGCTGCACCCTTCCACCGGCGGTCACCCAGGGTGGTGACCTCCGGCTTGATGGTGGGGGAAAGCGAGTCGGGCTGCGGCATCCGCCCCTTCCTCAGCCTCAAGGATTTTCATCACCAGGGCTGAGGAGGGGCGTGTGCCGGGTCAGGGTTGGCCCCTGCGCGGGTGGTGACCCGCTCCTTCCCTCAGTGATCAGGGGGAAGGGCGGGAGTCGTCCGTGGCGCCAACAGCTGCAGCGTGCCCGGCTCTCTGAGCCGAGCAATCTCGGAGCCGCCCCCGGTGCCGCCTCCCGCCACGGCAGCTGGAAGAGGTTCTTCCGCCGGCGCGACAGCCGAGGTTGGCCACGGACCGACCTCCGACTCTACGGCCTTCTGCCCGTCCTTGCCTCTCGAGTTTGGGCAAGGGCGGGGGCCTCCCAGCAGCAGCATCCGCCCTGAGGCCATCATTGCTGCTGTCGGGCCCCCCAGGACAGACGTCTTCATCGTCGCCGCTGCCGGGGCGGGCGGCGACGTGCCGTTCGTCGGTCTTCTGCTGCCCCGCAGGCCCACCCCCATCGAGTGGGGTTGTTCGTACCTGCGGGGGGGGGGGGGGGAACCGGAGTTCCGTTTGTAATGGCACTCCGAGTGCCGGGTTTTCTGTTCATTTTGGCTTTCGGGGCCTGAACATGTATGTAATTACGGCACGGAGCCGTGTTTTTTCCTCATTTTCGAGCACTAAGACTCGCCTGCTAATTATCTGAACCGCTTCACCAAGCGTGAGTTGCCCCGTGTCAAGGTGACGAGTGAGGTATCCGTATCCCGGAGGCGTAGGAATCCCTCGGCTCGGTCGGACCTGTTGTCCGAGGCTCCTCTAGCTTAGTTAAAGAGACCCCTCGGCCGCTCTTCGACGAGCCGAGGCCAGGGGTAGCGATATCAGCACGAGCAGAGGCGGAGTTGGCTCGGAAATGAAACCTGGTTGGCCGGAGCCTAGCCGGGTTGTCTGTTGGCAGGTTTGTCGTCGGAGTTGCTCAGCCGAGGCTTCGGATCGAGCTGGCGCCCCCGGAAGGCGGTCGGCCGAGGCCCCGGAGGTGGCCGGCCGAGCCGTCCGCTCGGGCCGGGTTCTCGGAGAAGTCCCTGGCAGAGATTGCTCGAGCGTGGTGATGACGTCGTCCTTCGGAGCGGAGGCCCTCGGACCGCGTCGCCGTCTGAGGCTAGGTCGGGCCTCGCCGAAGGTGCTGTCGATGCCGAGGGTGTCATCGCCCTCTTCCAGCGTCAAGATCCGAGCCTGCAGGGTCAAATCGTCTTGTAGCGTGGGCCTTGTGCGGCCGTCGAGGCCAGAACACACACCCTTGCCGTGTTATAAAGCTGCGTCTCTTTTCCTCTTGTTTCGAGTATCTGGACTTTTTGTCGGTAGCAGGGATGTTAGCGCGAGCGAGAGTTGCTTCTCGCGGAAGGTGATGAGTGAGGTATCCGTATCCCGGAGGCGTGGGAGTCCCTCGGCTCGGTCGGCCTTGCCGCTTACGCGTACTTTTACCCGTCCATGAGGCCCTGTCACCGACTCGGTCGAGAAGGCTCGAAGAATCGCTTCGACAGAAGAGCTTCCGTACGTAAAGACTTATTCGATCCGCAGAGTCACCTTATCCGAACGCGAGTTACTTATCGCAGAAGGTGATGAGTGAGGTATCCGTATCCCGGAGGCGTAGGAATCCCTCTGCTCGGTCAGCCTTGACTGCTTACGTGTACCCCGTCGTTTCCAGGACCCACTTTTCGAAGTAGTCAAAAAGCACGAAAGATGTTCTGGTAAAAGAGATTCTCTTTTCGAGGAAAATTTTGACGCGGAGGGGGTTTCCCCCCTTTTAGCCCCCGAGGGAGGGTCGGGCCTTGCCGAGGCGAGGCCGACCCTTCCTTGTTGACTAAACTTTGCGTGGGTGCGAGGTATATGAATAACTTGGAAACATCTTAAGGGTAGAAGCGACGTAGCTGTTGGATGTTCCAAGCGTTGCCGTAGACCTCGCCCTGGCTGTTGGCCAGCTTGTACGTTCCGGGCTTCAGAACTTTGGCGATGATGAACGGCCCCTCCCAGGGGGGCGTGAGCTTGTGCCTCCCTCGGGCGTCTTGCCGCAGCCGAAGCACCAGGTCGCCCACCTGGAGATCTCGGGGTCGGACCCCTCGGGCGTGGTAGCGTCGCAGGGACTGCTGGTACCGCGCCGAGTGTAGTAAGGCCCTGTCCCGAGCCTCGTCCAGCTGGTCCAGCTAGTCTTCTCGGCTAGCTTGATTGCTTTCTTCGTTGTAGGCCCTCGCCCTCGGGGAGCCGTATTCCAGGTCCGTGGGCAAGACGGCCTCGGCCCCGTAGACCAGGAAGAAAGGCGTGAAACCCGTGGCTCGGCTCGGTGTCGTCCTCAGGCCCCCGAGTGTATTTCCCGCAGGAGTTCCTGACCTTCGGCGATGGGGATGCATCGCTGGAGGATGCCCGAGGGGCTACGGTGGTAGAGCTCCTTCTCATCGCCCAGCAAGACGAACGACTTGGCGCGTCGCGCTACCCGCCGAGCCTCGGCTCGGTCGAGGGGCAGTTCTCCTTGGTGGAGATATTGCAGGTACGGGGTTTGCCAATCTTGATCTGGCACGACCCCGTTCTGCTCCTCCTCGATGCGCAGTGCTTCGCCCTCGGGCTCCGAGGGTTCCTCGGGTTGAGCCGAGGATGGCTCGGGCTGGGCCGAGGTCACCTCGGACGGGGCCGAGGGTGCCTCGGGCTCGGGTGCGTCGCCTATCTTGACGGAGGGTTGGTGCAGATCCCGGGAGAAGACGTCCGGGGGAACCGTCGTTCGCCCCGAGGCTATCTTCGCCAGCTCGTCCGCAGTCTCGTTGTAGCGCCGGGCGATGTGGTTAAGCTCGAGCCCGTAGAACTTGTCTTCCAGGCGTCGAACCTCCTCACAGTAGGCCTCCATCTTCGGGTCGCGGTAGAGGGAGTTCTTCATGACTTGGTCGATGACGAGCTGCGAGTCGCCGCGTGCATCGAGGCGTCGGACCCCTAGCTCGATGGCGATTCGCAATCCGTTGATCAGAGCCTCGTACTCAGCCACATTGTTGGACGCCGGGAAATGGAGGCGTAGCACATAGCGCAGGTGTTTCCCGAGGGGCGAGACGAAGAGCAGGCCCGCGCCAGCTCCCGTCTTCATCAGCGACCCGTCGAAAAACATGGTCCAGAGCTCTGGTTGGATCGGAGCCATTGGCAACTGGGTATCGACCCATTCGGCTACGAAGTCCGCCAGTGCCTGGGACTTGATGGCCTTCCGGGGGGCGAACGAGATTGCCTCGCCCATGATTTCCACCGCCCACTTCGCGATCCGTCCCGAGGCTTCTCGGCACTGGATGATCTCCCCCAGGGGGAAGGATGACACCACAGCCACCGGATGAGACTCGAAGTAATGTCGCAGCTTTCGCCTCGTCAGGATCACTGCATATAGCAGCTTCTGGACTTGTGGGTAGCGGATCTTGGTCTCGGACAGCACTTCGCTGACGAAGTAAACTGGCCTCTGAATGGGCAAAGCATGCCCCTCTTCCTGCCTTTCGACCACGATCGCGGCGCTGACCACCTGAGTGGTTGCGGCGACGTAGACCAAGAGGGTTTCTCCATCAGCTGGGGGTACCAAGATGGGTGCCTGGGTGAGGAGCGCCTTCAGGTTCCCGAGGGCTTCCTCGGCCTCGGGAGTCCAAGTGAAGCACTCGGCCTTCCTTAAGAGACGGTACAGGGGCAGGCCTCTTTCGCCGAGGCGCGAGATGAAACGGCTCAAGGCCGCGAGGCATCCCATGACCCTCTGTACGCCTTTTAAGTCCTTGATGGGCCCCATGTTTGTGATGGCCGCGATCTTCTCCGGGTTGGCTTCGATGCCCTGCTCGGAGACGATGAATCCCAAAAGCATGCCCCGGGGCACCCCGAAGACGCACTTCTCGGGATTGAGCTTGACGCCCTTCGCCTTGAGACACCGGAATGTCAGTTCGAGGTCGGAGAGAAGGTCGGAGGCTTTCCACGTCTTGACTATGATGTCATCGACGTAGGCCTCGACCGTGCGACCGATGTGTTCGCCGAACACATGGTTCATGCACCGCTGGTACGTTGCACCCGCGTTCCTCAAACCGAACGGCATTGTGACATAACAGTACATGCCGAAGGGCGTGATGAAAGAAGTCGCGAGCTGGTCGGACTCTTTCATCTTGATTTGATGATACCCTGAGTAGGCATCGAGGAAAGACAGGGTTTTGCACCCTGCAGTGGAGTCCACGATTTGATCGATGCGAGGTAGAGGGTAGGGGACCTTCGGACATGCTTTGTTAAGACCAGTGTAGTCTACACACATCCGCCATTTCCCCCCTTTCTTCCTCACAAGTACAGGGTTGGCAAGCCATTCGGGATGGAATACCTCTTTAATGAACCCTGCTGCCATCAGCTTGTGGATCTCCTCGCCTATCACCCTGCGCCTTTCCTCGTCGAATCGGCGCAGAGGCTGTCTGACCGGTCGGGCCCCGGCCCGAATATCCAGCGAGTGCTCGGCGACATCCCTCGGTATGCCGGGCATGTCCGAGGGACTCCACGCAAAGACGTCGGCGTTTGCGCGGAGAAAGTCGACGAGCACTGCTTCCTATTTGGGGTCGAGCCCGGATCCGATCCGAATCTGCTTGGAGGTGTCGCCACTGGGGTCGAGAGGGACGACCTTAACCGTCTCCGCTGGCTCGAAGTTGCCGGCATGTCGCTTCACGTCCGGCACCTCTCGGGAGAGGCTTTCCAGGTCGGCAATGAGGGCCTCGGACTCGGCGAGGGCCTCGTCGTACTCCACGCACTCCACATCGCATTCGAATGCGTGTTTATACGTGGGGCCGACGGTGATGACCCCGTTGGGGCCCGGCATCTTGAGCTTCAGGTAAGTGTAGTTGGGGATGGCCATGAACTTCGCGTAGCATGGTCTTCCCAGCACTGCGTGGTAGGTTCCTCGGAACCCGACCACCTCGAACGTCAAAGTCTCCCTTCGGAAGTTGGAGGGTGTTCCGAAACAGACAGGGAGGTCGAGCTGTCCGAGGGGCTGGACGCGCTTCCCGGGAATGATCCCGTGGAAGGGCGCAGCGCCTGCTCGGACGGATGACAGACCGACGCGCAGGAGCCTGAGGGTCTCGGCGTAGATGATGTTGAGGCAGCTGCCCCCATCCATCAGGACCTTGGTGAGCCTGACGTCGCCGATGACGGGGTCGACGATGAGCGGGTACTTCCCCGGGCTCGGCACGTGGTCGGGGTGGTCGTCCCGGTCGAAGGTGATGGGCTTGTCGGACCAGTCTAGGTAGACTGGCGCCGCCACCTTCACCGAGCAGACCTCCCGACGCTCTTGCTTACGATGCCGAGCCGAGGCATTCGCCGCATGCCCTCCGTAGATCATGAAGCAGTCGCGGACCTCGGGGAACTCTCCTGCTTGGCGATCTTCCCCTTTGTCGGCGTCGTGAGCCCTGCCGCCCTCTGCGGGTGGCCCGGCCCGATGGAAGTGGCGCCGAAGCATGACGCACTCTTCGAGGGTGTGCTTGACGGGCCCCTGATGGTAGGGGCACGTCTCCTTGAGTGCCTTGTCGAAGAGGTTAGCACCTCCGGGGGGCTTCCGAGGGTTCTTGTGCTCGGCGGCGGCGACAAGGTCTGCATCAGGAACGTCGCGTTTCGCTTGCGACTTCCTCCTGCCTTTC
This sequence comes from Zea luxurians, assembly GCA_029449295.1. Classification (NCBI taxonomy): domain Eukaryota; kingdom Viridiplantae; phylum Streptophyta; class Magnoliopsida; order Poales; family Poaceae; genus Zea; species Zea luxurians. The sequence continues at coordinate 72,879,913 of JAOPSE010000008.1, forward strand.
TTCTTGGCGCCGAGCGGAGCAGACGCCTCGGGAGCATCTTCCGACGGGCGGCCCAGGGGCTGCTTGTCCTTTCGGAAGATGGCTTCAACCGCCTCCTGGCCGGAGGCGAACTTGGTGGCGATGTCCATCAGCTCGCTCGCCCTGGTGGGGGTCTTGCGACCCAACTTGCTCACCAGGTCACGGCAGGTGGTGCCGGCGAGGAACGCGCCGATGACATCGGAGTCGGTGATGTTGGGCAGCTTGGTGCGCTGCTTCGAGAACCGCCGGATGTAGTCCCGGAGAGACTCTCCCGGCAGTTGCCGACAGCTTCGGAGGTCCTAGGAATTCCCGGGGCGCACGTACGTGCCCTGGAAGTTGCCGGCGAAAGCCTGGACTAGATCTTCCCAGTTGGAAATCTGCCCCTGAGGCAGGTGCTCCAACCAAGCGCGGGCGGTGTCGGAGAGAAACAGGGGGAGGTTGCGGATGATGAGGTTGTCGTCGTCCGTCCCACCCAGCTGACAGGCCAGGCGGTAGTCCGCGAGCCACAATTTCGGTCTCGTTTCCCCCGAGTACTTTGTGATAGTAGTCGGGGGTCGGAATCGGGTCGGGAACGGCGTCCGCCGAATGGCTCGGCTGAAGACCTGCAGACCGGGTGGTTCGGGCGAGGGACTCCGATCCTCCCCGCTGTCGTAGCGTCCCCCACGCCTGGGGTGGTAGCCTCGGCGCACCCTTTCGTCGAGGCGTGCCCGACGGTCGCGATGAGGGTGCTCGTCGCCGAGGTGGCCCGGGGCCGCAGGCGCGGTGTTGCGCGTGCACCCGGTGTAGACCGAGGCTTCCCGCGTGAGTCGGGAAGTCTCGGCACGAGGTTCCGAGGGGTACCCCTGCCTTCGGGAGGCAGAGCTCTCGGCCCGCCGGGCCGCAGCGCCTTCCAGGAGATGCTTGAGTTCTCCCTGGATTCGCCGACCCTCGGTGGTTGATGACTCCGGCATCACGCGGAGGAGCATCGCTGCGGCGGCCAGGTCCTGACCGGTTCCGCCGGATGCGGGTGGCAGTCTGGCCCTGGCATCGTTGGCGATGCGGTGCTGGAGACCCTGGGGCAGGTGACGTATTTCTCCGGCCGGGGGCTGGCCCGCCCATACCTGCCCGACGTCCCGGCGGATTGCCTCGAGCGCTCCTGCTCCCTCATCGAGCCCGGCCTGCGCCCCGCGGACTTGCTCGAGCTGTGGGTCGCGACCCCCCGCCGGAACGGGGACCACAGCTAGCTCCCGCGGGATGTCGGCGCGAGGCGCTGGCCTAGGGGGATCACCATCCTCCGGCATGCCGAGACAGCCGCCTCCGGAGGGATCCCCTAGCTCGACGTGGAGGCATTCGCGGCTCGGGCCGCAGTCCTTGTCGCCAAGGCTGCGGCTGCCGTCAGAACAGTCGGAGAGGCAGTAGTCACATGCGGTCATGAAGTCCCGCATGGCACTGGGGTTGCCAAATCCGGAGAAATCCCAGCAGATGCTGGGGTCGTCATCTTCCTCGGACCCAGAGGGTCCGTAGGTCGAGACACCCGTCAATCGGTCCCAAGGCGACCGCACACGAAACCCCAGAGAGGTTGCACTCGCCTCAACGTGAGCGCCCGCCAAAGCGAGGTCGCCAGGCGGGTTGAGGCCGAGTCGAAATGACGAAAGATGGGTAGCAGTCGGTACCTTTTTGTCGACGAGGAGCGGTGAAGTCACGTCGGGGGCTGATCGCGTCGTCGTCTTGGGTACGAGGGCGACGTCCTGCAGGCCCTCCGTGAGCGTGCTGGCGTCATCCATCTGCTCGGGGTCGACGTGTTGCGGGGGGATGGCGCCCGCCTTTGCCTCGGACGCGAGGGCGACGCTTGGCGTGTCCTCCGTTGGGGCGCTGGGGGTGTCGATTCGCTCGACAGCTGTCGGAGCGCAGCCTCCCGCTCGGCCTTGGTTGCCCCACCTCCTCCTTCGATGGCGAGGGAGAGGACGGAGCGAGCTCGAAAGTTGTCCTTCCCCCACGCGGGAAAGGCGTCATCGATTCCGCCGCCGGCGGGCGGGCTGTCCGCCACCATTGTCGCTGTCGCGCGGCGGTGGAAGGAGTATCATGTCGTAGCTGCTGTTGAGAGACATGAACTCGAGGCTCCCGAAACGGAGCACCGTCCCGGGTTGAAGAGGTCGTTGGAGATTGCCCATCTGGAGCTTGACGGGAATCTACTCGTCAACACGCAGCAGGCCCCTACCTGGCGCGCCAACTGTCGGCGTTCCGAGACCGGGGGGTCCCCGAGCCGACGAGTGAGTGTGCCGCGTGCCCCAGCCCAGATGGGTCGAGCGCGTGGGCAAGCGCGAAGGGGGGAGAGAGAGAGCGAGAGCGAGGTGGCCGGAGCCGGGTCGTGAGGGAGTCGGAGAATTCCCGCGGCCTTCGTGTTCGTCCCGCGCCCAGGTCGGGTGCGCTTGCAGTAGGGGGTTACAAGCGTCCGCGCGGGTGAGGGGAGCGAGCGGCCCCGAGAGAGCGCCTGCCCCTGCCCCTCGTTCCCGCGAGGCCAACCTTCTCTAAGAAGGCCCTGGTCCTTCCTTTTATAGTCGTAAGGAGAGGATCCAGGTGTACAAAATGGGGGTGTAGCAAGGTGCTACGTGTCTAGCGAGGGAGAGCTAGCGCCCTAAGTACATGCCAAGGTGGCAGCCGGAGAGATCTTGGCACCCTGTTGGTGTGGCGTCGTGGCTGTTGGAGAAGCGGTGGAGCTTGATGGAGGGACAGCTGTTGGAACAGCTGTGCTCTTGCTGACGTCTCCCTGCTTTCGTAAGGGAGCTGAGAGTCGCCGTCGTCATGGTCTAGCGGGGCGCCATCATTGCCTATCTGGCGTAGCTGGCCAGATGGGACGCCGGTCTTGTTCTCTGCGACCCAAGTCGGCTCAGGGCAGGGTGATGATGACGCTTCCTGTTGACGTGGCGGTCTTGTGTCCTAGGTCGGGCGTCGTGGAGGCTCCTCCGAAGTCGAGGCCGAGTCCGTCCTGCATGACAGAGGCCGAGCCCGAACTCCTGGGTCGGGCGAGGCGGAGGTCATTCGGCAGAGGCCGAGGCGGAGTCCGAGCCCTGGGTCGGGCGAGGCGGAGTTCGTCGTCTTCCGGGGCCTTAGCCCGAGTCCGAGCCCTGGGTCGGGCGGAGCGGAGTTCGCCGTCTTCCGGGGCCTTAGCCCGAGTCCGAGCCCTGGGTCGGGCGGAGCGGAGTTCGCCGTCTTCTAGGGCCTTAGCCCGAGTCCGAGCCCTGGGTCGGGCGGAGCGGAGTTCGCCGTCTTCCGGGGCCTTAGCCCGAGTCCGAGCCCTGGGTCGGGCGGAGCGGAGTTCGCCGTCTTCCGGGGCCTTAGCCCGAGTCCGAGCCCTGGGTCGGGCGAAGCGGAGTTCGCCGTCTTCCGGGGCCTCAGCCCGAGTCCGAGCCCTGGGTCGGGCAGAGCCTCCTATGGCACCTCTGGCGAAGTCTGGTCGCCCGTCGGTCTTACCTTTTGCGTTAAACGCCCCGGTGACTTGGTCGGTTGGCGCGGTGATTTAGTCAGGGTTACTTCTTATCGAAGGCGGGGCCTCGGGCGAGCCGGAGATGCGTCTGCCGTGAAAGAGGAGGCCTCAGGCGAGACAGAGTCATCTTAGGGTCGGCTGCCCTCGCCCGAGGCTAGGCTCGGGCGTGGCGTGATCGAGTCGCTCGTATGGACTGATCCCTGACTTAATCAAACCCATCAGGCCTCTGCAGCTTTATGCTGATGGGGGTTACCAGCTGAGAATTAGGCGTCTTGAGGGTACCCCTAATTATGGTCCCCGACACAAACCATAATAAATAATAGAACAAAATTAATAAATAATCCTATGCAAATGCAAATGACAAATTGAATTTAGGTTTCATAAATTAATCATGTGAGGGTCCGAGCCGCTCATGACCGTGAGCACGACTAGTATACTAGTTTTACACTCTACAGAGGTTGCGCATCTTTACCCACAAGCTGTGTTACCCATCTGCCAAGGGGTCATGAATCCCATACACCTCTACCAAAGAAGCGAGGCAGAGTAACACTACGAGGCCTTTACAAAGTTCCACTAGCTTCAGAAAACCCGCTACAGTTTATAGGAAGCTCTAGTGCAGGAATCCCTCGCCTGACCGCCATCGCAGCAAAATCAACCCAAGGGCCTCCCTACACTGACCACTCCCCTACTGCCCTTGCCCCTTTCGGGTAAGGTAGTCATCCACTAACTTTCCTAGTTAATCAGCCAAGGGCGTCCCATTAAACCCTTGTGGTAGCACTGTTTTCCCGGGTGGTTCTCCATGTTCCAATTAACATAATAATCTTATCATGAACATAAATAACATAATAGAATAATTGGAACATGGATATAATGAAATATTAATCCCAAAACCATATAGAGCAATAGCATAACTACCCAAATTGATTCAGGGATAAACAAGGGAAAATGATAAACAGACTAGGGTGACATATTGGATCCCATCAAAATTAAACCTATGCATTGAATAGTGATAATAAAGAATATTATTGGGTAACAAAAGTGAATCAAGGACACAACTTGTCTGGCACTTGAGATTTCAGTTACCAGGGTGATTCTTCGGATCCTCGTGACCTCACGCTAGTCGTAGCAATACAAACAAACATGGTATATATAAAATTAACATCACACCAAGCATAAGTACAAACTGAATAATAATGATCTACGCGAAGCTACGAGACCGCGGGACCGAGAACTACTAAGATCGGGGTTACGATTAAGGAGTTATGATCTTATAGAGGATTTATGTGATTAAAATATTAAACTATATTATAAATTGGTTAATATAGATCATATGAGAGGTTATTCTATAAATAATTATCTCAACTTTAATCTAAGTTATGAATTGAGCATAGATCATCTTCTAGTAGATTATAATGATAAGTAGATTAACAAGACTAACCCACATAAATTAAATAAAGGTCTAATTATAAAAGAATGAGACATGGTACAATAAATGTTATTATTGTGTAGTAGATATTTGTATGAAGCTAACACAACTGGAACGAGTCAAATCGGATTTAAAACAGAGGAGTTACGAATTTCCTAAGGTTTTATGTATTCCATACAAGATTAACCAAGAGATTAATTTTAATATAATTTTCATGTCAAAACAGTGGCACTATATGATGAACAATAATATTACAAAATTATAGGAATTGGAATGGACTAATTTGGACATCATATGAATTTTATATAAATTTAACAAATTCTAGCAATTATTTTTATATTAAAAATGGATTTCGATGTCATTTTCCCTGGATTTTCAATCTTCTGGACTAGGCGCATAATATATAGAGAGTGCAGGGGCTATGCGCAAAATAATCCAAGACACAGAGCGCCTGGCGTGTACTGCGGGTTAGTTACCTAAAACTGCAGGGTTTCTTATGGAAAATATACACCGCAAAGGGTATCGGGGTGTTCTGGCCGCCAGATCGCGAGTAGACGACCACGATTAAAGCAGCGAGTGTTAAGATTATGTGGACGCTTCGATCGTCCGATCCCACGTGGGTGGCTCAGATCAATCTGCAGGTGTGACGAAGCGGTACGCCACGAGAATCATCAGATCGCGGATCAATGGTCCACAACAACCGCGACCATGGACACGATCAGAGCAGTCTATCGCTAGATATACGCCTCTGATAACATCCCGCGAAGGGGTATCACTACGATCTAATCGCAACCGTACAAGGTTGAAAGGGAAATGTGCCCTTAGGCCATTTCTAAGTATTTTGGTGATTGAGTGCCAACACAAGTGCTTAAGTGTTAATCTATGCCAATTGATGGACAAAGTGCAAATAAAGAATAAAGGTATGTTTCTAAGACTTAGTACATTGTTTTGGAGACTAATGTATTGTGTCTAAGTACTAGAAACAGGAAAAGACCAATTTGGAAAAGACTTGGCTAAGCAGCCAAGACTCTGCGCAGTCTGGGTGCACCGGACAGTGTCCGGTGCGCCAGGCTGGCGACTGTCAACTGGCTGCTCTCGGGAAGCGATCAACGGCGTACGACTATAAATCACCGGACTGTCCGGTGGTGCACCGGACTGTCCGGTGAGACATTCACAGGCGAAGTCGTCGCTCTCGGGAAGCGATTAACGGTGTACGGCTATAAATCACCGGACTGTCCGGTGGTGCACCGGACTGTCCGGTGAGCCAACGGTCAGCCGGGCCAACGGTCGGCCGCGTAATCCGCGCGCGACGAGTGGCCGAGCCAACGGTCAGAAGGGGGCACCAGACTGTCCGGTGCGCCAACGGCTCTGGATCTTCAACGGTCGGCTGCGCCACAGAAGGAAAGAAATCCGCACCGGACAGTGTCCGGTGGTGCACCGGACTGTCCAGTGCGCCAGGCGACAGAAGGCAAGAATTGCCTTCCTGGAATGCTCTCAACGGCTCCTAGCTGCCTTGGGGCTATAAAAGGGACCCCTAGGCGCATGGAGGAGTACACCAAGCATTCTCTAAGCATTCCTAAGCACCAAGACTCCAATTCCGCGCATTCGATTCTTTGTGATAGCAACTAGAGCTCCATTTGAGTAGAGAACTCTTTGAGTTGTGTTGAGAGCTCGTGTTGTGACTTGTGTGCGTGTTGTTGCTCTGATTTTGTGTCTTGTGTGCGTTTCTCATCCCATCCTTACTTCTGTGCTTCTTTGTGATAATCAAAGTGTAAGGGCGAGAGGCTCCAAGTTGTGGAGATTCCTTGCAAGCGGGATATAGTAAAGTGAAAGCAAAACACCGTGGTATTCAAGTGGGTCTTTGGACCGCTTGAAAGGGGTTGAGTGCAACCCTCGTCCGTTGGGACGCCACAACATGGAGTAGGCAAGTGTTGGACTTGGCCGAACCACGGGATAAACCACTGTGCCATCTCTGTGTTGATCTTCTTGTGGTTATCGTGTTGTGCAAGAACTCTTTTCTAGCCACTTGGCTTTATTGTGCTAACTCTTAATCAAGTTTTGTGGATTAAGTTTCAAGTTTTTACAGGATCACCTATTCACCCCCCTCTAGGTGCTCTCAAAGGTGCATCCAACGGCCCCGCGACGTTCTTCCCCCAGTTCTGCCAGAGACGGCGGCGCTGCATCCGAGCGGCGGCGCTTCGCCAGCGAACGCGCCCATCACGCCCAACTAGACCCAAACACAAAATTGATCGGTGCTAAACCTCCTAGGGAATCGAGCGAAGGTGTGGAAGGCGGTGTTACCTCGGTTTGCAGCGGTGGTGACGAGAAATCAGGACGACGCAAGACCCGTGTGGTTAGTTCTTTGCGCGGCATGGGCGGGATTTGCGACGTCGTGACCCGGGCTTGCAGACCGACAACGCGCGGCCCGAATCGGCGAGTGCGACACAGAGCAACATTGTGCGCTCGGGGAAGGAAGCGGCTGGTGGAGTTTGTGGCCGAGGCTGCAGCCCGCCCTGGCATCGGTGAAGAGGTAGAGGGCGCAAGGGAGTTCGCCCTAGAGGAGGGGCACGGCTAGCCGAGGAAGGTACTGGGGTCCGGCCTACAGGGAGCTGTGAGGGAGTAGATGGCTAGAGGGAGCGGCGGAGTCGTCAGAGGGAGCCCCGCTCTGATAGTAGACGCGACCCGATCTTCCGTGAGATACGATAACTTGATTGAGTGGAGATCTCGACGTTGATGATCCAAGGCTCCGAGCGAACGGTTCCTCGCAATCACTACACCACGGCTCCATTGGTTATCACCCGTGACACATGAATGACCTCGCCATGAAGGCTTATCCCTACAAGCGCAATCAAGAACACAAGCAAGAACAGGAAAGAAACGCAACCAAAATTGTATTGATTACGGGATGGGGTCTCACAAACCGATGACGGCGACACTGTTCGATGACAGAATTGATCTAAGCAAAACCCAAACCTAAATATGGCAGCTGCTGCTGAATAAATAGTGTATTAGGGCGTGCGTGACCCCCTGGACTCGCCCCTAATGGGCTCCGACGCGATACACGGCCCAACGGCCCAACAGACGGTGTCGCAGCACCAAAACAGAATCTGAATGCTGACTTGTTTCGATGATTCCCGTTGACTCCAGATGAATTTTAGGGTGGAACCAGTTGGGTTGGTTAGATAATCTCATTATCTTTCCAACCATATCCAGTCCGTCGCAATCGGAGTCCGGATGCATCTTGGGCGTCCATTTTACTGCAGACTGGTCCTGGAACCCGAGATGGAGTCGCAGCCGACTCGGACTTGATCTCCTTCCTGTTGTGGACGCCCTTGCTGCTCCTCCTCAACACCTTGGCCTTTCCCAAGTCCTTGTTGGTCCTCTCCAGGGTACCTAATCATCAAAACATCCATGGCCCCAAGCGTAAGCTCTGAAACACAATTGACTAGGGTAGAACGTACCTGGAGATTTAGCTGTCGTGCACGAGATCGTGTTATCGGTCCATTCATTGTATGTATAGAAGTGATGTCCTCATCATCCTCCTCCTCTTGAATTGGAGTCGTCCTCGACTCAATCTCATCTTCGTCACCCATATATGGCTTCAAATCTGAAATGTTAAAGGTGGAACTAACCCGAAAATCTGGAGGCAACTCGGGTGGTAATCCAGGGGGTATCTCAGAGGGAAACACATCCATATACTCTTGCAAAAGGTTAGCAATAGGTTGCTCATCAAGATCAGATTTAGTGGCTAGCAAAGTAGGAGTTTTTAACTTAATAGGTTGCTGATTTTCCGAGTCCAAAACACCTTTTTGCTTAGCATTAATCTTTTTCTCATGTTCTAAGTGGACCATTTCAGTGGGAGTCATAGGAAGCAACACAATTTTCTTTCCCTTATGCATAAAAGTATATTTATTAGATCTACCATGGTGAATAGCATCAGTATCAAACTCCCAAGGACGTCCCAGTAAAAGAGAGCAAGCATCCATACTCACCACATCGAAATCAGCAAAGTCATGGTAAGAGCCAATAGAAAAATGCACCCTTGCTGTTTTTGTTACCTTGAACTTACCGCTGTTGTTAAACCATTGAATGTGATAAGGCTGGGGATGTTCTCGTGTGGTCAAGCCAAGCTTCTTGACCAACTCAACGTTCACCTAGTTGTTGCAGCTACCACCGTCAATGATGGTATGTACACGGCAGTCCTTGACGATGAGGAACATGTTGAAGAGGTTGTGGCGATGTCTGTTGTCGTCGTCACTAGCCGTGGCACTCAAAGCTCGTTGCACAATCAAGGCCTTATAGGTCTCGGTCGCTATTGTACCAAGAACCTCTTCATCACCATCATAAGTCTCTGCAATGTTAGCTCCAACAGTATCTTCATCTTCAACATCAGAAGCACTAACATACCCACCATCACCAGTAGCAATGTATGCCTGTTTGCTGGGGCAATCTCGCTGAATATGGCCAAGTCCCTGGCAGCGGTGGCACTTGATGTCGGAGGAGCGGCCTGTGGAAGAGTTGGTCATAGCAGGTTTTGCTGCAACACCCGAAGGCACCAAGGACTTGTTGTTGTTGTGTCCCTGTGATGCCGAAGGTGCGGTGCTGCGTGTGCCGCTGGTGGAGGAAGATGTGGACATCCGTACGCCCGAAGAGGATGACACCTTGGCTGGCACCGGTGGCTGGTGTGGCGCGAAAGTGCTGCTCCTCCGCTGTTGATGACCCTGCAATTCTTTTTCTGCCAACATGGAAAGATGGAACAAGCATTGTATAGAATGATATTCTTTATAATCAACAATATCCTGAATCTCCCGCCTCAATCCCCCATAAAACCTAACCATTTGATCCTCCGGATCCTCAACTACCCCACATCGTAGCAAACCTTTCTGAAGCTCTTGGTAGTATTCCTGTACCAACATGTCTACCTAATCTAAGCGTTGCAATTTTTTTTGAAGATCACGTCTATAACAAGGGGGAACAAAACCGAACTCCCATCCTTCCAACACCTCGCCAGAAATCCTGATTCGGTGTCCAAACTTAAAACAACCAGAATTAAGCTGAACCAAAACAAATCTAATCCAGCAACCAAACTCAACTAGAACACGAACTCAGAAATGCGAACTCTAAAACTGAATTGTGCAAAGGCTAAGGCGATGGTTTTAGGTCGGAATAAACTGATCGTATTTTTTTGGTTTTTTGTGGACTATGGGACGAAACAAAACTAATCTAAAGGTAGAATTATACCTCACGGGCAACCTAGAAATCTGATACCAATTGATAGTAGACGTGGCCTGATCTTCCGTGAGATACGATAACTTGATTGAGTGGAGATCTCGACGTTGATGATCCAAGGCTCCGAGCGAACGGTTCCTCGCAATCACTACACCACGGCTCCGTTGGTTATCACCCGTGACAAACGAATGACCTCGCCATGAAGGCTTATCCCTGCAAGCGCAATCAAGAACACAAGCAAGAACAGGAAAGAAACGCAACCAAAATTGTATTGATTACGGGATGGGGTCTCACAAACCGATGACGACGACACTGTTCGATGACAGAATTGATCTAAGCAAAACCCAAACCTAAATATGGCGGCTGCTGCTGAATAAATAGTGTATTAGGGCGTGCGTGACCCCCTGGACTCGCCCCTAATGGGTTCCGACGCGATACACGGCCCAACGGCCCAACAGACGGTGTCGCAGCACCAAAACAGAATCTGAACGCTGACTTGTTTCGATGATTCCCGTTGACTCCGGATGAATTTTAGGGTGGAACCAGTTGGGTTGGTTAGATAATCTCGTTATCTTTCCAACCATATCCAGTTCGTCACAATTGGAGTCCGGATGCATCTTGGGCGTCCATTTTAGTGCAGACTGGTCCTGGAACCCGAGATGGAGTCGCAGCCGACTCGGACTTGATCTCCTTCCTGTTGTGGACGCCCTTGCTGCTCCTCCTCAACACCTTGGCCTTTCCCAAGTCCTTGCTGGTCCTCTCCAAGATACCTAATCATCAAAACATCCATGGCCCCAAGCGTAAGCTCTGAAACACAATTGACTAGGGTAGAACGTACCTGGAGATTTAGCTGTCGTGCACGAGATCGTGTTATCGGTCCATTCATTGTATGTATAGAAGTGATGTCCTCATCACGCTCGGCCGCCAAGGAAGAGGAGCAGGGATATCGGGTGCTGAGCACCATGGATGGGCAGGAGAGGAGCTCGGTCGTGGGGAGAGAAATGGAGAGGAGAGGGAGGAGAGATAAGAGGACTCGGCAACGAAGACTCCAACCCGCTCATCTCTTCTATGGCGCGAGGGACGGAGTTCATATGGCCAGGGGAGCGGCGCACGCCCCATCGGGGTCTTCGGCTGGATTTGTTGTGCTGCCCACAAAGCACGGATGGCTGAGGGTTGTTGGGGGAAGAAGTTGTACGTGCCCAGATTCTAGAAGCACGAGACGAGCGGACGCACTGCCACCCATCGGGATTCCGTTGAGATCTCCACGGAATTAAGTTGGAGAAGGGAGCCATGAGCGCTGGGCAAGCGGATGAATCAGACAGGCATACCCCGAGGTCACGAGAAAATCCAAACTGACCCCTAGGTTACCGGTGAGCTAATCCCTGCGAGGAGGTGCCGAGCACCACGAACGAACTCCACGCATCGCGGGCGAGTCCAGGGTGGTTCTGTTATGGGGAGGTCGGCGAAAGGATCGGCCAGGTTGTTGCTGGGTAGCTCAGAGAAATTCCAGGCGACGGGGACCATGCGGCGTTGCTGAGACTGGCGGGCGGATCGCGCAATGTAAAGCCCAAAATTGGTATAAGGAAAATAATGATAATAAAATAAATAGATAAATAGATAAGTGGGTGTTTTGGGGATCCCTTGATTTTTTTTATTTTCTTTACATACTCAACTAATGACATTAAATTATGCAAATAACAAATAAATAAATAAAGAAATGTGCACCCCATGCTCATGTTATTTTTGTGATGCATTGAATACAGAAAATCATAACTTAATGTGGCCTCAACTCATAAATGAAAATATAAAATAGAAAATAAGAAAGGAAATCCTAATCAAGCTAGTTATAATTAAATAATAAGTAGAAGAATCATTAATAATGGAAATAGGATTCACCTTTACATTATAATTATATATTGAAAGTTGAGATCTGAAACTTTAAATAGGGATTTGAATTTGAATTTGATATCTGAAATTGAAATAGAAAAGATAAAGGAATAGAAAAGAAAAAGAGAATCTCCTGCGCTTGGGCCAAACTTCGCCTTTCTCAGCCCACTTCCGGATCCCGCGCAGCCCAAACTCCCATCTTCCCTATCAGCCCATGTCTCGCTCGGGCGGCCCGCTTCGCAATTTTTCTTCCGCGTTGGCCAGCCCGTTTACCTCCTCGTGTCTGACACTGCTCCGTGGGTCCAATTTGTCAGCCTTAGCGCCAGCTCGTGCTTCATCCTCCTCACCAAACCGCGAATACCGATCCTCGTAACAGGAATTCCTACTTCTGCGCCGCCGATCCACCGATCTTCTCGGCACGGACTGATTTTCCCCTACCACTATAAACGCCCTCGTCAACCTTCCCTCGCTAATCTGATTCATACTCGAAAGCGCCCACCAAGAGGAACACAGGGAAAAGAAAGCCGAGAGGAGAGAGAAAGCGCTGCCGCCGTGGGCATTTTGATGCTCATGCGATTGGTCGCGGTGCGGAGTTTTGTGGCATTCTTGGACTCCGCCTGGGCTTGTGGATGTCGGATATGGCGTTCACGGGCGCGGTCGACCGATCGGTGCGGTGGAATTGGTCGCCGGCGCTGGCACTCCACCGCGTTGCCGCACACCGTCGTGGCCAGGGACCTCCACACTGTGAAATCCGGTAACGAGCCATCAATCGGGATCGCCTTATTTCGCTTTACGTGTAGCGCTAGGGAATCGACGCCTGGGTGCTTGTGCGCGGAGATGACAAACTCCGGCCATGTTGTCCGCTGCCAGGTCTGCGCCGCCATGCGCTTCTGGCGCCACTCGGATCGCGTCTGGGTGGAAGATTGGTCGATCGCCATAGGTTTCGTGTAAGTTAGCACCCGATGGCGTTGAGTTTGGGACATTGGGGTGGCATGGTGGGGGTTGGCCGGTCCTTGGCGCCACCGCGGATCCGCCCTTCACCGTGGACCACGCTCCTGCTCGCACGATTCGTGGTAATCAGCCCTTTCCTATGTTTGCCAGGGCACGTTCCTCGTTTTGCACGCTTTGGATTGGTGTTTGATGCGACTAGGGTGGCGATGCCCTTCCTCCGGCGAGACCTCCGCCGCGGCAGGGGCACTGCCGCTCTCGGCCAGCTGGTTGGAGAAGATGCCCCTTCGGCCGTCGGATCCTCGCTGTGTGCATGAGATTGATCGGGGAGCGGATAAACGCGGGCCATGGGATTCGTAGCCGTTGGATGGGCAGGGAACGAATAGGATTAGATCTGGCAGAGTGCTGGCCCTCGACCATCGATCTTGCGGTGGATGGCGTAGATTAGATCGCGCCCCTTTAAAGTCGGAACCGTCCGTTCGTAATCCAGTGGTCCAGATCTAGTCATACCCCTTCGCCGTGCACTTTTCTTAAAAAGCCCCTGCGTTTTCTGGAAAATAACCTGCCGTCCCTCGCTACTGTGGCTCTGAGTCTTAGGTTTATTTGCGCAGAGGCCCCTCTAGTTTTCTATTTTTATGCGCGCGAACCAGAGACCCGAGTAATTCAATAAATAAATTTAGAAATTGATTTTTAATGTATAAATAATTCCTAGATGTTGTTTAATTCCTAGAAAATTCATATTAAGTCCGTTTTGACCCATTCCAGTTGCAATAATTTTGTATTAATATCGTCTATCAACTAGTAACATTGTTTAACCATGAAACTTGAATTAAAATGGTTCATTTGAATTAATTTATTCTAAGTGCTTAATAACTCCAGAAATTCATAACTTGATAACCGTAACTCCGAATTTAGTGGTTCTTGTTTCTACGATCTCGTAGCAACGTGTAGATTACTAATATGCAACTGTTCTTATGATTGGTGTAATGTTAATTTTGTCTATACCATATTTGTTTGTATTGCTACGACTAGCGTGAGGACACGAGTCACCTGAAGATCATCCTGGTACCTGGAATCTCAAGTCCCAGGCAAGTTGTGCCCTTGATCACTTCTTTTACCCACTCATGTTCTAATTAATCATAATGATCTGCATAGGTTAATTTGATGGGACCTAATAGGTTACCCTAGTTTGTCTATCTTTATGCCTTGTTTACCACTAAACTTTCTGGGTAGTACTTGCTAGTGCTATATGTGGATTTGGGCATTGAGATACATATTATTCATACTTTTGTTATCAGTTGCTATTTACTGTTCATGATAAGATCATTATGTTAATTGGAACATGGAGAACCACCCGGAAAAACAGTGCTACCACAAGGGAGGAATGGGACCCCTTGGCTGATTAATTAGGAAAGCTAGTGGAAGACTACCTTACCCGAAAGGGGCAAGGGCAGTAGGGGAGTGGTCAGTGTTGGAAGGCCCTCGGGAGGATTTTGCTGCGATGGCGGTCCTGCAAGGGATTCCTGCATTGGAACTTCCTATAAACTGTAGCGGGTTTTCTGAAGCTAGTGGAACTTTGTAAAGGCCTCGTAGTGTTACCCTGCCTCGCCTCCTCGGTACAGGTGTATGGGAAGTCGCGATCCCTTGGCAGATGGGTAACATGACTTGTGGGTAAAGATGCGTAACCTCTGCAGAGTGTAAAACTGGTATACTAGCCGTGCTCACGGTCATGAGCAGCTCGGACACTCACATGATTAAATTATGGAACTTAAACTCAATTTGTCATATGCATTGCATCGCAGGTGAAGTTGTTACTTTTGTTCTACTATTTAACTGGGTTGGTATTTACTTATACTTAGTAACTGCTAATAAAATTTTGACCCACTTTAAAAGCAATGCTCAGCTCTAACCATCTCCTTTGGTAAGCCTTACACTTCACGTGAGCTCCCACCTTTGGCGAGTTCATGCACATTATTCCCCACAACTTGTTGAGCGATGAACGTATGTGAGCTCACTCTTGCTGTCTCACACCCCCCCCCACAGGTCAAGAACAGGTACCACAGGATGAGGCGCTTGGAGGATGCTGTGACGAGTTCGTGAGAGGTCTAGGTCGTCGTCTCCCAGTCAACTTTGGGTTGCTGGACCGTTGTCTCCTTATAATGTAATTATTTATTTATTTTGTATAGAACTCCTGTTATATATAAAGTTGTGACATTCGATCCTGTGCCACTATACATCATATGTGTGAGACTTGGTCCCAGCATACCTGGTGTTTATGTTCGCGCCCGGGTCTTGGTGCCCCTAAAACCCGGGTGTGACAGAAGTGGTATCAGAGGAATGTTGACTGTAGGACGAAACCTAGATAAGAACTGGACAACCATTGTCTACTTACCTTTGCTACTCTGATTCTTTCTAAACTTTTCTTTATCTTTTCTCATCTATTTCCGCTTTACTCTGATTATTCTTACCTTTTCATTCTAAAGACAAAAAAGGATTTCACACTTTGAAATCCTGTACCTAAAGTGACCTTTAGGAATATGAGACCTACTCTTAGGAACAAAAACAAAACTATTTTTATAGATATCTATGCACATGAATGCTTGTTCTTATGATACTTGTTTGATTTGAATCTTTGATTGAGTGTGATTAGTTGTGGAGTAATGTCCACAATTACATCTGTATATACATATAGAAAAAAATGCTTATAAAAGTAACTAGACAAGTTGGATTATCCCTCATTAAAAAATGTATCTAGCTTAATAGATTCATCTCATCTTAAAAGATTCTATCCTACACTCATAGATCTATCTTATCTCAAAAAGATCTTAACCTATCCTAATGTATCTAGATCCATCTTATCTTGAAAAGATTTAATCCTTATCCTAATAGATCTAACTGATCTCAAAAGATTCTATCTTATCTTTATGGATCCATCTTATCCTAATAAGCATACTTATCCACCCTAGATTAAACAACCATGATCTAATGCAAATTAATTAGATCTTATTTAGTCAAACTAGTCATACCAATCTAACCTAGATTCAATCTTGTGTGATAGATCCATCTAAGCTAACGAAGTCTAACCTTAAGTTGAGCTAATTTAAGGTCATCTACTTAACAAGTTCATAGTGATGAAATAGATTAGACCATACTCCTATAAAAATGTCTTAAGATAAATTGGTGCATTGGACTAACTTGACCATACACAACTACCTGACCATCCGATGGTTGCATAACCCCTCTGTTTTAACCCAACAGAGATTCTGACCTACCTACACCATGTAATCCATCCTACCCACAAATATCTTAACAATATGTCCCTAACTCAGATGATCACGCCAAGACCGAAGGAAAGAAGAAGGTCAACCTCGACAACGAAGAATATGGGTAGAACCAGATCTTCATATGAATTAAGATTCACCATCTAAAATGGAGTCTTTCCTTACTCTAACCTTTCTTACCCCAACCTATCCTCGCTATAACCACCCCCACCTTGCCTACTAAATGGCATGAGATAAAAGATGCTTACGCCTTCCTAATCACCTACTAATTAATATTAAAGGAAAAGGAACCTTTTGTTATTGGAACCAATTAGAAACTAAAAAAAAGACTAAAAAAAGCTAACCAAACTTTCTACATTCCTCTTTCTACTAATCTCGGGGACGAGATTTCTGTTAAGGGGGGTAGGATTTGTAAAGCCCAAAATTGGTATAAGGAAAATAATGATAATAAAATAAATAGATAAATAGATAAGTGGGTGTTTTGGGGATCCCTTGATTTTTTTTATTTTCTTTACATACTCAACTAATGACATTAAATTATGCAAATAACAAATAAATAAATAAAGAAATGTGCACCCCATGCTCATGTTATTTTTGTGATGCATTGAATACAGAAAATCATAACTTAATGTGGCCTCAACTCATAAATGAAAATATAAAATAGAAAATAAGAAAGGAAATCCTAATCAAGCTAGTTATAATTAAATAATAAGTAGAAGAATCATTAATAATGGAAATAGGATTCACCTTTACATTATAATTATATATTGAAAGTTAAGATCTGAAACTTTAAACAGGGATTTGAATTTGAATTTGATATCTGAAATTGAAATAGAAAAGATAAAGGAATAGAAAAGAAAAAGAGAATCTCCTGCGCTTGGGCCAAACTTCGCCTTTCTCAACCCACTTCCGGATCCCGCGCAGCCCAAACTCCCATCTTCCCTATCAGCCCATGTCTCGCTCGGGCGGCCCGCTTCGCAATTTTTCTTCCGCGTTGGCCAGCCCGTTTACCTCCTCGTGTCTGACACTGCTCCGTGGGTCCAATTTGTCAGCCTTAGCGCCAGCTCGTGCTTCATCCTCCTCACCAAACCGCGAATACCGATCCTCGTAACAGGAATTCCTACTTCTGCGCCGCCGATCCACCGATCTTCTTGGCACAGACTGATTTTCCCCTGCCACTATAAACGCCCTCGTCAACCTTCCCTCGCTAATCTGATTCATACTCGAAAGCGCCCACCAAGAGGAACACAGGGAAAAGAAAGCCGAGAGGAGAGAGAAAGCGCTGCCGCCGTGGGCATTTTGATGCTCATGCGATTGGTCGCGGTGCGGAGTTTTGTGGCATTCTTGGACTCCGCCTGGGCTTGTGGATGTCGGATATGGCGTTCACGGGCGCGGTCGACCGATCGGTGCGGTGGAATTGGTCGCCGGCGCTGGCACTCCACCGCGTTGCCGCACACCGTCGTGGCCAGGGACCTCCACACTGTGAAATCCGGTAACGAGCCATCAATCGGGATCGCCTTATTTCGCTTTACGTGTAGCGCTAGGGAATCGACGCCTGGGTGCTTGTGCGTGGAGATGACAAACTCCGGCCATGTTGTCCGCTGCCAGGTCTGCGCCGCCATGCGCTTCTGGCGCCACTCGGATCGCGTCTGGGTGGAAGATTGGTCGATCGCCATAGGTTTCGTGTAAGTTAGCACCCGATGGCGTTGAGTTTGGGACATTGGGGTGGCATGGTGGGGGTTGGCCGGTCCTTGGCGCCGCCGCGGATCCGCCCTTCGCCGTGGACCACGCTCCTGCTCGCACGATTCGTGGTAATCAGCCCTTTCCTATGTTTGCTAGGGCACGTTCCTCGTTTTGCGCGCTTTGGATTGGTGTTTGATGTGACTAGGGTGGCGATGCCCTTCCTCCGGCGAGACCTCCGCCGCGGCAGGGGCACTGCCGCTCTCGGCCAGCTGGTTGGAGAAGATGCCCCTTCGGCCGTCGGATCCTCGCTGTGTGCATGAGATTGATCGGGGAGCGGATAAACGCGGGCCATGGGATTCGTAGCCGTTGGATGGGCAGGGAACGAATAGGATTAGATCTGGCAGAGTGCTGGCCCTCGACCATCGATCTTGCGGTGGATGGCGTAGATTAGATCGCGCCCCTTTAAAGTCGGAACCGTCCGTTCGTAATCCAGTGGTCCAGATCTAGTCATACCCCTTCGCCGTGCACTTTTCTTAAAAAGCCCCTGCGTTTTCTGGAAAATAACCCGCCGTCCCTCGCTACTGTGGCTCTGAGTCTTAGGTTTATTTGCGCAGAGGCCCCTCTAGTTTTCTATTTTTATGCGCGCGAACCAGAGACCCGAGTAATTCAATAAATAAATTTAGAAATTGATTTTTAATGTATAAATAATTCCTAAATGTTGTTTAATTTCTAGAAAATTCATATTAAGTCCGTTTTGACCCATTCCAGTTGCAATAATTTTGTATTAATATTGTCTATCAACTAGTAACATTGTTTAACCATGAAACTTGAATTAAAATGGTTCATTTGAATTAATTTATTCTAAGTGCTTAATAACTCCAGAAATTCATAACTTGATAACCGTAACTCCGAATTTAGTGGTTCTTGTTTCTACGATCTCGTAGCAACGTGTAGATTACTAATATGCAACTGTTCTTATGATTGGTGTAATGTTAATTTTGTCTATACCATATTTGTTTGTATTGCTACGACTAGCGTGAGGACACGAGTCACCTGAAGATCATCCTGGTACCTGGAATCTCAAGTCCCAGGCAAGTTGTGCCCTTGATCACTTCTTTTACCCACTCATGTTCTAATTAATCATAATGATCTGCATAGGTTAATTTGATGGGACCTAATAGGTTACCCTAGTTTGTCTATCTTTATGCCTTGTTTACCACTAAACTTTCTGGGTAGTACTTGCTAGTGCTATATGTGGATTTGGGCATTGAGATACATATTATTCATACTTTTGTTATCAGTTGCTATTTACTGTTCATGATAAGATCATTATGTTAATTGGAACATGGAGAACCACCCGGGAAAACAGTGCTACCACAAGGGAGGAATGGGACCCCTTGGCTGATTAATTAGGAAAGCTAGTGGAAGACTACCTTACCCGAAAGGGGCAAGGGCAGTAGGGGAGTGGTCAGTGTTGGAAGGCCCTCGGGAGGATTTTGCTGCGATGGCGGTCCTGCAAGGGATT
Organism: Zea luxurians; assembly: GCA_029449295.1. Lineage (NCBI taxonomy): Eukaryota > Viridiplantae > Streptophyta > Magnoliopsida > Poales > Poaceae > Zea > Zea luxurians. The sequence goes on from JAOPSE010000008.1 coordinate 72,899,373, forward strand.
CCTGCATTGGAACTTCCTATAAACTGTAGCGGGTTTTCTGAAGCTAGTGGAACTTTGTAAAGGCCTCGTAGTGTTACCCTGCCTCGCCTCCTCGGTAGAGGTGTATGGGAAGTCGCGATCCCTTGGCAGATGGGTAACATGACTTGTGGGTAAAGATGCGCAACCTCTGCAGAGTGTAAAACTGGTATACTAGCCGTGCTCACGGTCATGAGCAGCTCGGACACTCACATGATTAAATTATGGAACTTAAACTCAATTTGTCATATGCATTGCATCGCAGGTGAAGTTGTTACTTTTGTTCTACTATTTAACTGGGTTGGTATTTACTTATACTTAGTAACTGCTAATAAAATTTTGACCCACTTTAAAAGCAATGCTCAGCTCTAACCATCTCCTTTGGTAAGCCTTACACTTCACGTGAGCTCCCACCTTTGGCGAGTTCATGCACATTATTCCCCACAACTTGTTGAGCGATGAACGTATGTGAGCTCACTCTTGCTGTCTCACACCCCCCCCACAGGTCAAGAACAGGTACCACAGGATGAGGCGCTTGGAGGATGCTGTGACGAGTTCGTGAGAGGTCTAGGTCGTCGTCTCCCAGTCAACTTTGGGTTGCTGGACCGTTGTCTCCTTATAATGTAATTATTTATTTATTTTGTATAGAACTCCTGTTATATATAAAGTTGTGACATTCGATCCTGTGCCACTATACATCATATGTGTGAGACTTGGTCCCAGCATACCTGGTGTTTATGTTCGCGCCCGGGTCTTGGTGCCCCTAAAACCCGGGTGTGACACGCAACCCTCCCAAGGCGACCCGGTCAAGCGATTGGGAGCACACGCGAGCTCCCCACGCCCGGCGGCAGCGTGATTCTGTTACGCGCGAGCCTGCTGAGAGGGAGAAGAAAGCGCTGATGGAAGGGGCCCACAAATAGAGAGACATGAGTCTGCGCGCGACACAGGAGAGCGCACAGGAGCTGTCCGTCGGGCCCACGCGGTCAGTGAGTCAGGAACCCCCGCGCGCGAGGTGAGTCCCAGGTCGAGCGGGTCCGCGTGTCGGCGTCCGTTTGAGGTGAGCGTGGTTAGTTAAATGACTAGGGTGTTATCTGGGCCGACCGTGAGGAGGAGAGATGGGCCTCAAGCAGGAAATTGTTCTTTTATTTTCTGTTTTGCAATTCCTTTTCTCTATTTCATTTTCATTTTCTTTTCTTATTTTTGAATCTAAAATTTGAATTCAAATCTTGTTGTGAGTCTCATATTTAGTCTAAATGCACAAACTCAAATACTAATATAAAGAGAATATGTTTATTTATGCATTTATTTTCTTTATACAGTCTTTTCCTTCTCTTTTCTTCTATTTCTATTTCTTTTATTTTTGAAGCATTTTACCCCAAAATTCAAATCCATTATAAAGTTTAGGGATTCAAATTGTTGATACATACTCAAAATCATTTAAAAACAATAGATATATATTTATTTTAATTGATTTATTTGTTTGACAGATGTTTGAAATATGAGAAACACTAATATTGTTTTCTTTCTTTTTAGAAAAATAGTAGTTTGGATGTGGGATAAGAAGTAAGAGTTACTTTAGAAGTAAACATTCATGTAAATAGATGCTTATGGTGCCTCACTTAATGATACGCATAATCATTTAGTTGAATAGGAAACTTTTCTATTACTTCTTTTCCAAACTAGTTCTTCATTTTTAAAATTCAGTCCTCAACATTCATTGCTCAAGTATAAGTTCAGACGTCAGAATTTACTATTTTATTTCTTATACAGATTTTGGGCCTTACACTTGCCCCCAAGCGACCGCACATGGAAAGCGGCGACGGACATCACATTCATCTTCCCAAGAATCCATAGCAGCATCACACCCTGACCACCGGATCAAAACCTGACCGATAGAAGCACCTCCACGGGAAACCACTCGATGCTGCAGCACTTGGACAGGAACACGAAGAGCGTCAGGCACTGAGGGAAGAGATGCACTCACCAACACGTGCTGTTTGACAGAAGGTTTCAACTAGGACACATGGAAGACCAGATGCACATGAGAAGAATCCAGTAGCTTCAGTTTATATGCAACATCGCCCACACGTTGCAGCACTTCATAAGGTCCAAAATACTTGTATGAAAGCTTATGATTTGCCCGAACAGCCACTGAGGATTGAATATACGGCTGCAACTTCAAATATACCATATCACCAACTTGGAACTCCCTCTCAGACCTGGATTTATCTGCCTGATTCTTCATGCGCTGTTGAGCCCGGAGCAGATTGTGCTGAACCACATGCATCATAAGCTCACGTTGCGACAACCAAGCACTCAAATTCGAATGAGAGACTGAATCATCAATAGTCAAACCGAAATGGCAAGGCTGTCTTCCATACAATACTTCAAAAGGAGATTTACCCAATGAAGAATGGAAACAACAATTATACCAATATTCAGCAACTGACAACCATGAATTCCATTTAGAAGGGCAAGCCTGAACAAAGTTGCACAAATACGTCTCAAGACATTGATTGACGCGCTCTGTCTGTCCGTCCATCTGAGGGTGGTACGCCGAACTCATCTGCAACTGGGTGCCTGATAGCTGAAATAATTCTTTCCATAAGTTGCTAGTGAAAATTCTGTCGCGATCCGACACAATCTATTCTGGCATACCATGAAGTCGATACACAGCTGCCATGAATACCGGAGCGACCTTTAGTGCAGTAAACGGATGACGCAATGGCACAAAATGAGCATACTTGGTCAAGCGATCAACTACCACCAAGATAGTATTGTAAGATCCAGACTATGGTAGCCCCTCAGTAAAATCCAGCGAAATTGCTTGAAAAGCTTGGGAAGGAACCAACAATGGCTGAATTAATCCAGGATATCGAGACCTGTCAGGTTTAGCCCGATGACACACTTGACAAGCTGCGACAAATTCCCGCACAGAAGTCTTCATGCGTGGCCAATAAAATAGTTGCTTCACTCGAGCATAAGTAACAGGAAATCCTGAGTGACCACCAATAGCACTGCTATGTAATGCACCGATCACAGTAGTCTGGAGGTTAGTATTCTGTCCTAACCAAACTCTGTTTTTGTATCGAATAACACCATCCTGGAGAGTATAAGGAGGTTGAGCTGACACTGCTAAAACGGTGAGGAGCTTTAAGGCTTCAGGATCTTGTTGGTAACCTGCAATCACCTCCTGTAACCATGTCGGAGTGGACACAGAAATAGCAACACATTCGCCATCCTCATGTGGCCGACAAGACAACGCATCAGCAGCTGAATTATCTACCCCTTTTTTATAAACAATCTGATAATGAAGACCCAACAACTTGGTGAATACTTTTTGTTGCCATTGAGTATGGAGTCTCTGCTCATTGAGATGAGACAAACTGCGATGATCAGTGTAAATAACAAATTCAACATGCTGTAAATATGAACGCCACTGGTCGACTACCAACATAATTGCCAAATATTCTTTCTCATGGGCAGATAATCCCATATTTGTCATTCCTAGGGCCTTGCTCACAAATGCCAATGGATGACCCTCCTGCTGCAGAACAGCCCCCACTCCATGTCACACCCGGTTCCAGGGGGTAGAACCGAGCGCATATCATATGTGTGCCAGGATCCATTTCCACACATATGTTGACGTCACAAGTGTAATATATAAAAAGACAATGCAATAAAGGCGTAAAGAGAGAATATAATACTTTAATACATCATGTGCATCATTGTATCTTGAACAAGTATCACATCAAAGTAAAGCGGAAATAAATAACAGGGGCAATCTCCCACAGGAAGATGACCGGCGCATCGTTAGACTTAGAATTCATCATCGTCGATAAAATCTCCATCAAAGTCTCCAGCATCACCCTCTGATCAAAATATTAGCAAGGGTGAGCTCACTTATGGTCGGGGCTCAGCAAGTGGGGGAAAAATTAATGCAGGTATAACAAGGTGAGGCTAAGGTTGAGCAGTAAGCATTTTAGTTGGTCAACATTTTATTAACAACACTTGTCTTACTAATAAGTGTGAATCCCAAATATCCCAATTAAACAAAGGAATATGAATATAACAAAAACACTTAAGTGAAATCACTTAAGCAAATTATTGGCATGTCATCGGATCTCAATTTAATTCCATCTTCAAGTTCAATTATCATGTGAGGAGTCCAGGTCACTCATAACCGGGAGCACGGCTGATATATCAGTTTTACACTCTGCAGAGGTGGTACAACTTTACCCACAAGCCATGTATCCCATCTAGCCCGGGTTGATCGGACCCTTAAACACTGCCGAGGTGAATGGCTAGGGATCCATTATGAGGTTATCACAAAATACACTTAATACGAAGCAACCCGCTAAGGTTTCTAAAGACGATGGTGGTGGCCCCTTGGGTGAGGTACCTTAGCCAAGAATACGTCCTCATGTTAACGTGGGCTGCCAGCACCTACCGCTCTCCCTCTTGCCCATATTTCAGGTAAGGTTGCCAGGCACTAAGCATATAAAGCTAATTACCAAAGCCAGAGCCATGATAGCACTCGTGGTTGCACTGTTATCCTGGGTGGTCACTCCATATTCCAATTGATTTGTAATAAAGTTATCTTAACCATCGGGTTAATGCCATAATTGCCAATTAAATTTTTGGAACATTAATATCAATTGATGAGTGACATTAAAAATCATTAAGTTGAGCGGTAGCATAAATCTTGCAAGCTTAATTATTTCCCACGTTAAACAAGGAATACAGGTGATAAATCTAGGAAATCCTTAATTAGGTATAACCCAACAAATTATGCAGTATATCAAAAAGTAAACATTATTATATGCAATGAGTGGGTACAAAAAGAATATGCGGAGGGAGAATCCACTTGCCTTGCTCAAATACGTTCTGCGGATCGTCTTCGAACGAATTGGGTTCGTCTACCGCACTGTCAGCTTCTAATAACGTTACACGTCGCCATACAAAAAGAAAGTATACACCAATAAATAAACATGCACCATTACATAAACATACATCATTACACAAATAAACACACATCGCACTTATCACATCTTAAATACGTCCTAATCGCGTAAATACTTATTAATTCAATTATAGCTATTATTGTGAATCCTAACGATGAATTAATGAGTGGGTGCAATAAACACAATTTTAACTAGTATTAGTATATTATAACATCATCAATGATAATTATCGTCTTTAATACTAATAAATAAATTAATACCTTTTATCCTTTTTATTTCTAACTCAAATTATTTAGTATAGCAAAAATGAATTTAACATTCTAAAAATCCCTATAAATACTAATTTAACTTTTTATAACACAAGTGAGGTTATTTTGACATAAACTAATATTTTGCTTACTCTAAAATCTAAGTGCTCAATTTGCAAACATGTTTATTTGACTAGCAAAAATCTATTTTTCCACCCTACTAATGATATTTTCTCCTTTCTTTATAAAAAGAAAATGTTAATAAAATAATTAGATAAATCATCTAGAAATCCTATATTATTCATATGACATGAGTTCTATACCATTTTCTAAATCCATTAAAATGCACCTATAACTATAATTCTCCAAATAGTTTCTAAAGTTCCTTGTGACCAAATTCAACTACAAAAATCCCTATCTATTGTTTTTATCACCAACGTGTGACTATTAAATCTACGTCATATTTTCCTAATCCAAAAATCAACGCATCGATTAACATGAATTATCACGGTACTAATAATCGCATGAATCTACCAAACAATTCCATAACGCACATACACATAAATTGCGAATCACACGTGTTCATATTACAACAAACAAAATATACAACTCATCAATCGAATCAAAAGGTACTTTTATAAAATACACAAAATAATTTGGGTCGTCTTCAACCTTGGGTTCGTGCGTGTGACGGAGAGAGTTCGACGGGGTTCGGCCGGGTGGAGAAAAGCAAGGGCTCGACTACGGACGACGGATGGCGAGTGCGTGGCTCCGGCGACGAACTGCGGGCTCCGGTGAACTCCGGCGACGAACGGCAACGAATGACGGCGTCGAGCAGTGCACTGGCGAGCTAGAGAGATTGGGCGAGCTTGGGTAGGCAGGAGAAGAGAGAGAGCTTTGCTGTCCCCTTTTATAGAGAGAGGGAGGGGAGAGGAAAGGGACCGCCAGGGAGCTTCAATGGGGCGCCGTCGGGTCTTCATGGAGGCCTTCAATGGCGCTACCGTTTCCTGCTCGTAATGGGAGGAGGAATGGGGCAAAGGAGAAACGGACGCGCAAGGCTCAGGGTCTTCAAGTCGCGGCGTCGGGGCAGTAACGCGCGCAGGGGCCGGCTCGGCGGCTTGGGGCGCGCGCGCGGCAGCAGGCGCGGGGCTCGGTCGCTGCGGCTTGCGTGGCTCGGGTGCGCGCGCGTCCGGACGTCGGGCTCGCGGGCACGGTCCTGAGTGCGGTGTGGCTGGGGCTCGGTGGAGCTCTGGCGCGTGCGCGCGGTCAGACGTCTGGGCGCATGGCGCTTGGGCAGGGCGCGCGGGCTCGCGCGGCTCCTGGGCGCAGCAGAGAGAGCGAAGGAGAGAAGAAAGAGGGAATAGAGGGAGAGAGAGCAGTGCAGGCGGCGGCAGCGGCGGCTGGCTTGGAGGCCAAGCGCGCGGTCGCGCGACTAGGGTTTGGGGGACCTGGGCCCCTTGTGGGCCGGCTAGGATAGGATTTGTTTTTTTTCTTTTTTTAAAAAAATTGTGAAATGTATTTTTAAAGAGCTCGAAAATTTCTAAAAATTCACCAAAACTATTTATAAGTAAAATACTTGTTTTTAGACTAATAACTATTATATTATTTAATTATATTAATTACTAGGTTTTTTTCTTTAAAAGAATTGATGATAAACATCCGATAATCAATCAAGTGCATACAAAGAAAATTGATTTAAAATGCAAATAAATAATTAAACACTTAAAAAAATTATTACCGTATTTACTAAATTTATTATTTTTAGTTGATGGCTTTTGTGGTGTTACACTCCAGTACCAGAGGCATCAGTTTCTATGGCAAATGGTTTATGAAAGTCAGGTAATGCTAATACAGGAGCTAAAGATAACACTTGCTTAAGAGACTGAAAGGCTGATTCCTGAACATCAGTGCACACAAAGACATCATGCTTCTTAAGCAATGAAGTTAATGGTTTGTCAATAATTCCAAAATTCTTTACAAACTTCCTGTAGTAGCCTGCTAGGCCCAAAAATCCCCTTAATTCCTTGCAAGTCACAGGTACTGGCCACGACACAACAGTAGACACCTTGGACGGATCAGTAGATACCCCAGCTTGGCTGATAACATGTCCCAAATAAGCAATTTCCTGTCGACCAAAGGTGCATTTGGACAACTTGACCTGCCAAGAATCCTTGAGCAACAACTGTAACACCTGCTCAATATATTGGAGATTAACCTCCCACGTAGGGCTATAAACCAAGATATCATCAAAAAATACCAAGGCACATTTGCGAAGCAAAGGCTGCAAGGTCTTATTCATGGCCCCTTGAAACGTCGCAGGTGCCCCCGTAAGCCCAAACGACATTACTCGAAACTCATAATGTCCATGATGAGTTTGGAAGGCTGTCTTATGCTGGTCTTGAGGAGCCATTTGAATTTGGTGAAACCCAGCTCGTAAATCCAGAGTTGAAAACCAAGCAGCCCCATGCAACTCATCAAGGAACTCATCAATGACTGGAACAGGAAATCTGGTTTTGACTGTGAGGGCATTAAGGTGACGATAATCCACACAAAACCTGTAAGTGTTGTCCTTCTTCTTGACTAGAATCACTGAAGAAGAGAACTCACTTTGGCTTGGCTGAATAATACCAGCATCTAACATCTCTATCACTTGCTTTTCGATCTCAGAATTCAATGCAGGAGCATACCTATAAGGTCGCATATGAAAAGGTTGTGCACCTGGCAACAATGCAATATGGTGATCACAATCCCTGGTGGGTGGCAAACCAGTTGGCACTGCAAATACAGACTGATAGCACAGAAGCAACGACTGTAGATCACCAGACAACTCAGAAATGATAGTTTGGTCCTTCTCTTTTAACTCAATCAAATGGCACACCTCAATCAGAGAACAATGTCCTTTAGAAGATTGCAACCCAAAAAATTTAACTTGAGTACCCTTGTAAGGAATGACCACCCACTTCTCAGTCCAATGCACCTCCATAGGACAAAACTGCTCCAGCCAATCCATACCAACAATAAGATCATAAGTTAAGAGTGGTAACACACGTAAAGTGGACTGGAACTCGCACTGCCCCAACGACCAAACAGCCCCTACCAACTGTTGAGTACACTGCATTTGACACCCATTGGCCACCTGAACAGACAATTCCTTGGTCATAGGTGTTAATCCTGTAAGGTGCTGGGCCACGCGTGAACTAAGAAATGAATGAGAACTGCCCGAATCCAATAATACCAGCAAATCAATTCCTTGAATACCACCCACAAACTTTACTGTTTTAGGTGCTGAAATATCAGTCACAGCAGCTTGAGACAGACACAACTGAAGTTCTGTGGATGCTTCAGATATATCATCTTCCTGTTGGTCAGACAGATCCAGTAACTTCCACATTTCATCCACCACATGTAACTGGACTGTGTCAGCACAACGATGTCCCTTGGCATATTGCAAGCCGCATTTATAACAAAGTCCTTTAGCTTTCCTATATGCAAACAATGAAGTCAGCTTATCTTGAGTGGTCTTTTCAGCAGTAGCAGGAAAGTCAGCAACCTTGGCATTCGGCAACTGACGAGAAGGCAAAGGACCTTTGGAGAAGGATTGAGAATAAGATGACATCTCCATCCTATGACCGTCTTTCTTCTTGTCACTGTCTTCCACCTGCAATTGCGCCAAAACGACAGCAGTATCCAAATCTGTAGGTCGTTGCACAATTACTACTGCTTTAATATCATCACGAAGACCATCAATGAAGCGAGTGGTATAATAAAGAGGATCATCATGAGGATTATATGCATGCAATTGATCTATTAGCTAAAAAATCTCTCAACATACTCAGTGACAGTAGAATTTTGTCTAATGTGAAATAGCTGCCTAATAAGAAGTTCATGCTGATTTTTGCCAAAACGGTCCCCAATCATGTGACAGAAATCAAGCCATGTAAGATATGGCAACTGATGCTCAATGGATTGAAGCCATCGTGATGCTGGCCCAGTAAAATTCATCTTAGACACTTTGATCCACACACACTAGGGTGTATAGAATACATAGCAAAGTAATCCTCGCAACGCGACTGCCACAACTTAGGATTGTCGCCATCAAACCCAGGAAATGGCATCTTAGGCAGATTACCAAGAGACCCCGAGTACGTATCCAAAGCAGTTCCCCCAAAAACATCATGCGTACGGGACTAAAAATTCTGAGGGAAAAACTAGGACCAGTATTCATACCATTGTGCGGGAGTAAGCCATGAGTATAGGGATACCCAGGGCCTTCCTCCTAACGGTGGTAAGCATCACGATGTACGCGTGGCGCATCGACGTTCATCCGAGGAGCAGACGGACGTGCCATCGGCGGTATGTATGGCATCGACGCATCCGGTCGACGTAGAGGAGATGCGTAGTGCGGCTGCCCCCAGGGTTCGGACATACGCGCGACCTCCGCACAAAGAGACTCCACGCTGGCTTGGGCGACGCCCATAGAGCGCTCGACGTATGGCCTCCAAGACTCCAGAACCGTCGTAGCCGATTCAAGGTTGGCCACACGCCCAGATAAGGCCTCATCGACGGCATCAATGCGCTCCCATGTCAGAGATTAGAATTCCCCCATCTGAGTCTCCACCTGACGCGATAACGATCGAGCCATGTCCGCGCGAACAGCAGCAGGAACCTCCACCTCTTGCAGCTTGGTCGCCAAGGTGCCGATAGAAGCGATGTTACCCGCCACTGTCTTCTCAAGCGTCTCCCAATGGCGGTCTTGCGCGTCGAGGCGGTCACAGATCTGCTTCAGCAGCCGAGCTTGGGCGGCCATGGTCTGCGCCTGCGCCTCAAGCGCAACAGCGATGCTCGAATCCCTCGAACTCGCCATCGGTGAAGGAAGGAAACAGTTGTGCCCAGGATGAACAAAGCTGATACCACTTGTAACTGTCTACTGGCTAACTACAAAGGAAACGAATGGAAAGAACAGGAATAGCTGTTGGTAATTTCTTTCTTAGTTCTCTCTAACTCTGGTTCGCAGTATTTAAGCTGCCCTTTACATGACGGCTGACTCAGCGCGTCCAGCGAGACGACGAGTATCATGTATTGGGCTTGCGAACACGATGGCCTAGTCTGATAATTCCAGCTTCGACATCATCTTGGCCCATTTCTGCATCCTTTACATCCTCCATCGGAATTCCATCCGGCTGCTGAACCTCCTCAACATGTTGGCTCACGTGTTGTCTGCTGACACTATGGGATAAAAATAGCTTCCAACAGAAGTCCTATTCATCAGATTTTATCAAACTGGTTTAGAACTCGATGACTCGTGTCATAAATATAGTACCCCCGCAATTTAGGTCTTATTTGTATTTCCCATGCTGTTCGTGAAACTTCACATCCGCCTCCCGTGAAACCCTGCGATCACATCATCGTTGCGGCCTCACAAGGGATTCATCACTGGACTCCCCCACCGCTAGTCGGAGGTCCACCCGCCATGGCCATCCAAGCCCCCTCATAGCAAGTCGAAGGTCCACTCGACGTGTGCTGCCCAAGGGTCATCCATGGGCCTCCTTGCCACCAGTCAGGGATCCACCCACCTGTTGTCCCTAGCAGGCAACTTATGGATCTAAGGCCGTCTGCAGCAATCTAACCAAAGTTTACCCTAAAAACTTTGTTATACACTTTAGACTGTATTGTTCGCATAGTGAAATTTAAATATGGGTATGTGTAAACTAGTGGAGATAGTCTAATGCAGTTTATGTGAAACACTAGAAGAATCTCAAAGGAGATTGATTGGATGCATCGGGAAAAGGTGATTGAACAGATGCCTGGAATGTCCAAGGCGTTGGTGTGATGGATTTTCGCATCTTCTGTACAAGCTCTTGTTTGTATTCAGCTTCTAAAATAGTAGGTTAATCTCCATTTTCCTACTGCAGCAGCAAAGGTCCCGATGAATTGATAAACACATGTGCCAAGGATAGGTTGTTGGGGATGGTAATGTTTTTAGAGTCCTAAATCAAATTAAATCGGACCAAAAACAACATTTAGGGCTTAAATATAGAAGTCCTTTTTTTGGAGTTGCTCTAAGCCATATATATGTTAGGATGTGTCCTCTACACTAGCCGGTTAACAGCAACTGAGGTAGGGTTAACCCTAATCGTCTAACCGCGCCCCTGATCGGGGGGGGGGGCGTTGGTTGCAGCCCTCGATCACATGACACCATATAAATAGATTAAGGGGGCTGACGGGTTTAGCCAATGCTAATCGCTCGACCACAAAACCCTAATCAACAACTTGAGAGGAACCGATCCCCTAGGCGCTCAGAGTGACTGGAATCGCTATGGCTATGTCTCAGATCCCCGTTATCGCATCGGGATCTGAGATTCCCCCTGCAGGCAACATTGGAGGAGTTGATCCACCGCCGATCAACGACGGGAACCAATCTCCTCGACACCAGCAGGAAGATCGAGAAGGAGGAACAGGCGGGTCTACGCTGCAAGACGCCGCCGCAATGATGGCTAGGAACAATAACGACGGTATGTGTAACTGTACCCCTCACTAAAATAGGTCTACTCTTCATCGATGTATTTTAGACACGGATTGGTATTCTAGGGACTTAGGAAACGATCCTGTTGGGGCGAAGGCGAAGACGCTACCCTTCGCTCGGTGCCTTCGCTAGTCTCGCTGCACAAAGGGAGACAAGACGACTGGCAGACTCCACCCTTCGTCCAATGCGCCGAGGAACAAAGTCTTCTGGCGAGGTCGCCCCATCCCGCGGCGTCGTCCAACACAAAGGTCCACGTGCAATCTGGCCCATTGTACCAGGCCCCGCGTGGCCGCTGCGCATTACGGGCCTAATTTGTAAAGGCTTCTCTGTAATTATAGTTTGTAACCCTGCTTTATGGGAATATTCCGGGGATAACCTGGGCGCCTGAGGGCACATGCGTACTTAACCCAAGGCGCTGGGCACTTAGGCACCTATAAATACCCCCGCATAGTGCCCTTGAGAGGGGAGATTAAAAAAGCAATTGCCCTCTTGAGCTAAACCTTGTCCGCATTACTTCTACTCCCCCGTTGGATCAACTTGCTCGGGAGAGCAAGTTCCAACATTTGGCGCCCACCGTTCGTGCTACGAAAAACCACCCGCGATGGCACCCAAGAAAGCTAGCTCGAAGGCAGCCCCATCCGTTGACGAAGCTGCGAAAGCAGCGCTGCTGGCTGAGAAAAAGGGCAAGGCCCTTGTCGACACCACCCACCAAGAAGCCTGCGAAGACAATGACGCACTCAGCAAGAGGCAGCGCAATGAACAACCCACACCCAAAGGCAGCCTCCGCACCTGCAGCTCCAGAGGACAACAGCAGCATCCCCCAGGCTTCGCTCCACCAGAGGGCGCGGACGCCACCGAGGACGGCGAAGTCATCGGCGTTTCCGCAGAGGAACAACTACAGTTGCGTGCCTTGCACATCAAGAACCGCAACCTCCAGAGGCAAAAAGAGATCCTCGAGGCCAAACGCCAATGCGTGTCTGCGCAAGCCAAAGTGCGCCAGATGATACGCGATGAAGAGCAAAAGGCTCAGGAGCTTGAGCAAGAGATCGCCCTCATGCAGCGCGAAGGCCAACTCGGTCTGCAACACGGCCCACCCCTCCAACAGCACGCGCAGATCGAAGACTTGTTCATCCCTCAGCGCGGACACACCACTCCGCACGCCGCAGCATTCCAAGGTGTCAACTACCTTGACGAGCGGAGTCCCCTGGCGCCCCACCTGCAAGTATCACCATGGCCCGCCAACTTCAGGGTGAGGACCTATCCCAAGTACAACGGCAGCACTGACCCAGCACAGTATATCATGAGCTATCAGGTCGCCGTTGCATCATCCGGAGGGGACGACGCCACGATGGCCAAGTCATTCATCATCGCCCTCGAAGGCCCAGCCCTCACCTGGTACACCAGGTTGCCCCCACTGTCCATCGACTCCTGGAGAAGTCTCCGGGACAAATTCCTGCTCAACTTCCAAGGGTACCGCCCATACACCGACGCCTTGGCTGAACTTTCGCTCTACAAGCAGCTAGAACGAGAAACTCTGCGGGAGTACTACCGCAAGTTTCTGACCCTCAAGTCACAACCGCCTTCGGTTGATGACCAAATCGCCATTCACTACGCCATCAGTGGCCTTCGGGCCGGCGTCCTTTATAGCCACTGCATCAGAGATCTGCCCAGAAACCTACAGGAGCTGTATCAGCTATTCGAAAAATACGCCAGATCCGAAGAGCTCCACCAGCGCAAAGTCGAGTCTCAGAGGAAACCTAAAGACCCTCCGCAGTCCAGCCGTACATGGACGAGGCCTTCGCAGACAGACTCCGGTCGAGACGGCCGCAATCAGCAGCAGGTACACAACATCGCCAACCAGCACCCCGCTAGCGAGGCCCCTCACCACCAGGAGTACCCCCCCAGGGCCGCGGAAACGGAACTCGTGGTCGGGGCTGGGGACGTGCGCAGCAGCCGCGCAGATTTTATTGCTTGTTCCACGGCGAAGACTGCGCGCACCCTACAAGAGACTGCCCAGAGATGAAGGCCACCAGAGACAGGATGGCACGGGCGCAACCAGCCGACAACCCCAGAGTTGTCGCGCACACATATCAACAACCCCCTCAGCCATACAACCACGGCCCCGCTCCGCATCCACCACACCACGCATACCAACACCACTAGGAGGTACAAATCCTACCTCCCCCACCCCCACCTCCACACCCGCAACAGCAAAACATCCACCACCCCAACCATCCTCAAGCCCCAAAGCAAGAAGACTTCGCCGATCAGCCGTATCGCAGAGTCATTCACATGATCACTGGGGGGTCCAGCGTCGACTTCGACACAAAGCGACAGAAGAAGGACCATTACCGCAACATCAACCACGTCGCCGTCACCGGTCCAGTCATGCAGACGAAGTGGTCCCATGTGTCATTGACCTTCGACGCCCGAGACGTCGATATACGCAGCGCACCCCACATTGACGCCATGGTTATCAACTGCAGCGTGGCAGGCTGGGACCTACACAAAGTCTTAGTCGACAATGGCAGCCAGGCGGATATCATTTTCCTCCATGCCTTAGACCGCATGGGCATAAGCCATAACCTGCTCAAGCCTTCGGACAACCCGCTGTATGGCTTCGGCGGCAAAGCACCTTTCCTGTCGGCAAAATAGAGCTACCCCTCTCCTTCGGTGTAGCACCCAATGCACAAAGTGAGCAAGTCACGTTCGACATCGTCGACATGGTGTACCCGTACAATGCCATAATGGGTCGGGGCTCCATCAACAAGTTTGAGGCAGCCATTCACGGACTTTACCTGTGCATGAAGATCCCAGGTCTGCAAGGCGCCATCACAGTCTACGGCAACCAGCAGGCCGCGCGCAACATAGAAAGAGACTTCGTTCCCGGACAAAGGAACGTACACTGCCTCACGGCCCAGCGCGAGGTCCCCGAGTCTGCCGGCCCAGCCGCCAAAGAACACGACAAAGCACAGCTGTAGAGTAACGACGGGACCAAGACTGTTCCCCTCGACCAAGCAACGCCCAAGCAAACAGTCACCATCAGTGAAGACCTCACTTCGCATGATGAGGAGAGACTCCTCTGCTGCCTGTCCAAAAATAAAGACGTCTTCACCTGGTCCGCCCTCGACCTGGTCGGAGTCAGTCGCTCCATCATCGAGCACAGCTTGGGAATCGACCCTTCGGTGAGGCCGAAGAAGCAGCAGCTGCGCAAGATGTCTGATGAGAAGACAGAAGCCGCCAAGGCCGAGGTACATCGCCTGCTTGAGGCCAAATTCATCGAGCCAATCGCCTACCCTACATGGCTCGCCAATGTAGTGATGGTGCAGAAGAAGAGCGGCAAATGACGGATGTGCATCGATTTCACCAGTCTCAACAAGGCCTGCCCCAAGGACAACTTCCCGCTGCCTCGGATCGACAAAATCGTCGATAGTGCGGCCGGGTGCGAAGTCATGTCTCTCCTTGATTGCTTCTCCGGCTACCATCAAATATATATGAAGGAGGAAGACAAGGCAAGCACCAGTTTCATAACACCCTTCGGCACGTATTGCTTCATCAGAATGCCGGAGGGACTTAAGAACGCCGGGTCCACATTCTCTCGGCTCACCAAAACGGTGCTCGAGAGCCAGGTCGGCAGAAACATATTTACGTATGTGGACGACATCGTCGTCGCCAGCAGAAGTAAGGAGGACCATCTGGCTGACCTCGCCGAAACATTTGCGAACAGGCGGGACGCACGACTTCGCCTAAACCCCAAAAAGTGCGTCTTCGGCGTTCGCCAGGGGAAAATATTGGGCTACCTGGTGTCGCATTGCGGGATTGAAGCCAATCCAACCAAAATCCAAGCCATCATCAACATGACGCCACCACAGTCAGCCAGAGACGTCCAACGACTGACAGGCAGATTGGCCGCCCTCAACAGATTCATCTCCAAATCCGCAGAGCGAAGCCTCCCTTTCCTCAAAACACTCTGTGACGCAAAAGACTTCGCATGGGGACCAGAGCAGGCGGCAACCTTCGCTTCATTAAAGCAGTACCTGTCAGAGTTGGCGATTCTTACAAGCCCCGACCCCTCGCTACCCCTGTTGCTCTACATCGCAGCTTCGCCGCATGCGGTCAGCGCAACACTAGTTCAAGAGCAGAACAGAGAGGGCACGATCAGGCAATGTCCAGTTAATTACGTCTCCGAAGTACTCACGACATCAAAATGCAATATGACGGAACTGGAAAAAATCGCCTACGCAGTTGTTATGGCTTCGCGCAAATTGCGCCATTATTTTGAAGCATTCAAGGTCCGGGTCACCTCAGATAGGGGACTCGGCTAATTGTTTAGAAACTCGGAGGCATCAGTCCGGATTGCCAAATGGGCAGCCGAACTCTCCGGCTACCACATCACATTCGAACCCAGGACAGCCATCAAGTCACAAGTCCTAGCAGACTTCGTCGTCGACTGGACTGGGGCAATGACACAGCCGGACCCGCCCGCAGAGAAGGTGTGGATAATCCATTGCGACGGTGCATGGTGCCATGCGGGGGCAGGCGTCGCTGTAGTCATTACTTCACCCACAGGGGTCAAGCACAGATACGCAGCACGCCTCAGCTTTGCTTTGGAGTCTGATAGATGCACCAACAATATAGCAGAATACGAAGCTGTCATTCTAGGCCTTCGCAAGCTAAGGGCACTTGGTGTCACCACATGCATCATCAGAACGGACTCCAAGGTAGTCGCCGGCCAAGTCGAGAAAGACTACGCAGCGAAGGACCCAGCGCTTATGCAGTACCTCGCGGCTATCCGCAGTCTCGAAAGACAATTCAAAGGTTTTACCCTGCAGCATGTGGACCGCGCCAAGAACGAAGAGGCCGACGCATTGGCCAAGGCAGCCGCCAGAGGCGAGGCCCTGCCCTCCGACGTATTCTACCATGTCATCGGCACGCCAGCCGTCCGCAACCCAGAGGGGCTCCAAATAACCAATGACAGCGAGGGCCACCGCATAGTCAACCTCATCATGACCGAAGACTGGCGGGCACCAATAACCCTGTTCCTGCAGGGGTACTATCATCCAACCGATGTCAATGAAGCCAAGCGCCTCAAACATCGAAGCCGGGACTTCGCACTAATCGAAGGTCAGCTTTACAAGAAGGGGGTCAGTCAACCCATGCTTAAATGTGTCACCGAGACCGAAGGCGTCCAAATCCTGCGCGAAGTCCACAGCGGGACTTGCGGCTCTCACGCAGGTCCTAGGGCCCTAGCCGCAAAGGTGATCCATCAAGGTTTCTACTGGCCCGCCATGATCTGCGCCGCAAATCGGGTCACAAGGTCCTGCGAAGCCTGCCAGAAGTTTTCTCCACGCTCGGGAAGCCCTTCGCAACTCACAAAGCTAATTGCCCACACGTGGCCTCTTCAGCGCTGGGGTCTGGACATTGTTGGGCCCCTACCCACGGCCTAGGGGAACCTCAAGTTCACCTTCGTCGCTGTTGAGTATTTACCAAATGGATCGAGGCGAGGGCTGTATCCACGATAACATCGAAGACTGCCCAGAAATTCTTCTAGAAAAACATTGTTTGTCGCTTCGGAGTCCCGTCCGAGCTCACAGTTGACAACGGCAAGCAATTTGACAGCCAAGATTTCAAGGATTTCTGCTTCTCCATTGGCACCAAGCTTGCCTTCGTCTCAGTGTACCACCCGCAATCTAACGGAGTCGTGGAACACGCCAATGGTAAAATTTTCACAGCCATCAAGAAAATGCTCCTTGACAACAAGAAAGGCAAGTGGGCTGACCTGTCACCCGAAGCAGTCTGGGCGCTGAACACGACTGAGTGTAGGGCGACTGAGTTCACCCCTTTCCGCCTTCTATATGGATCGGAGGCCATGACCCCACAAGAAATAAAACATGGGTCACCACGGACAGTCACATCAGCCGTCCCTGACGTAGACGAGCCTACTTCGAAGGACCTCATTGACGGAGACCGTGTCTTCGCCCTATAGGCTCTAAACAAATACCAAGCTCAAACAAAAGCATGGCGCGACCACACAGTCATCCCGAGGGAATTCAGCGAAGGAGACCTTGTACTTGTCCGCACAACCCAGACAGAGTCACGGGGAAAGCTGGAACCAAAGTGGGAAGGACCATTTATCGTCAAGACAAAGTCGTCTCCCAGCGCGTATAGATTAACAACACAATCTGGCGAAGATCTGGAACATTCCTGGAACATAGACAACCTTCGCAAATTTTTTGTTTAACTACTCAAGGTCAACTCACCCTTGTAATTCCCCAAACAGTTTTATTCCGGTCCGCACTCTTTTTCTCCCGGGGGGTGAGGTTTTTAATGAGGCGGAGCCATGTAATATATACGCAAAAATCCCCCGCAAAGAATCACGTCGAAAACAGATCGCATTGACGGTCTTCGGCATTCGACCACAACGAAGTCACCGCGAGGGGCAGCGCTAGCTACCCTCGCGTGCGACACTCCGCGCAAAAGTCGCCTAAGGGTGCAGCCGGACTAGCACAACAAGTGCGTAAAATCGAAGTCTTCTCCAAAAGACTATTCGTGTAAAAGTCGCCTAAGGGTGCAGCCGGACTAGCACAACAAGTGCGCAAAATCGAAGTCTTCTCCGAAAGACTATCCGTGCAAAAGTCGCCTAAGGGTGCAGCTGGACTAGCACAACAAGTGTGCAAAATCGAAGTCTTCCTCAAAAGGCTATCCGTGCAAAAGTCGCCTAAGGGTGCAGCCGGACTAGCACAACAAGTGCGCAAAATCGAAGTCTCCCTAAAAAGACTATCTGGGCAAAGACCGACTACAGGTGCAGCCGGACCGACATCATACACGCACTAGATCAAGTGCACAAGTCCCCCACGGACACGGCGGATCAGCGAAGGCACACAACATCATCATCCAAATTATAGTTACATACGTACAGCGAGGGCATCACACCTTACATTGGTTCAACCTTTGGAATGATACCCATCTCCCTATAGTTAAACAACATTATCCTCAACTCCTCACCCACAAAAAGACTTCGTAACTCCCCCTCACCTACACTCGCCCCAACCGACGAGGACAACAATTCCCGCTTGCCAGCCCTGTCCACACGAAGACAAGCACCCTCCACCTCACTCACTCTACGCTTCGCCACCGCCCTTCGCCGCCTACGCCCAACACTCGGACCAGGAAAAACTTCAGCATCCGTCACACATGGAGAAGCCTCTGCCGCAGCCACATCTAAGGCCGCAAAGTAATCCAAGTCCTCACCCGAAGACTCTTCCGTCCACGCAACCGAACTCTCAGAATCATCAAACTCAAAAAACTTAGACACAGACTCATCCGATTCATTTCCAACAACCACGGTCGAAGCCGCCACAAAATTAGCAGTAGCGGTTGCGTGCGCAGGCCCAAAATCCTGAACCTGCGCAGCAACCAAGGTTCAGTAACATAGACAAAATTCACTAACTCCCCCACACCCACTAAGCCAGCTGCAAAGGCCCAGCCGCCGCCACGGGATACTCTGCCGCTGGCTCCGCCTTCGGGGGATCTTCCGCCATCGGCGCAGGGGCTGGCTCACCAGACTCAGTAGACGCAGGTGCAGCGAAGGAGCCTTCACCGGTTTCCGGGGCAGTGCCGGGTCGACCTCAGCCTCGGGTAGCACCGGGTTGACCTCCGCCTTGAGTCGCGCACCATTCAGATGCCCAAAGTCTTCAACTTCCTCGGCACGCGCCATCTGCAGCAACAGCACACTCATTCAGCAAACCCACGTGTACCCACATTCAACGACGCGAAACAAAAGACAAACTTTACCTGCTCCCTCGCCCGGTCAGACCGCTCCCTAACCGCCTCTCGACCATAAGGACCCCACATCCGATCGAAGAGTGCCCCCGCGGAGTCCTTCACCACAGGGTCTTCGACCTTAAAAATTTCGCGCTCAAAGTTTTCATCTGACTGATCGAAGACCTCATAGTGTTTGCACCCCTTGCGTGACAGCGCGTTCATGGCCCCCTCGCATGTGACGAGGGAGGCGTAGGACATGAAGCCCTGCACAATAGTCGGGAGCACCTGCAGCTCCTCCTGCAACCATTCAAGGCAGCGGAGGCTGGCCTCGTGGTCGGGCACATCAAAATCTGCAGTCCACGCACCCAGATCGCGGTATGTCTCCGCGAGCTGCGCGTGCATCCGCACGACTTCTGAGCGCACCGAGGTCTCTGCCTTGTCCACGCGGCTGCGCAGAGCGTTGAACCTCGCCTCCCATTCCTCGGCGCGTTGGCTGGCGAGGCTACCCTTCGCCAGCGCCGCCTTAACCTCCGCTTGCGTAGCCTGCGCTTCGGCGACGACCTGGTTAGCCTCCCTCCTCTCCTCCGCCAGCCGGCGTCGGAGGTCAGTCTTCTCAGCCTCTAGGGTGGCCACCTTCTACGCCAGCCTGCGGTTCTTGCTCTCCGCAGCCGACTTATCCCGGACAGCCTCCGCGTGCTGCGCCCGAAGATTCTCGACCTCGGCGGCGACGTCCGTAGTCAGGACGCCCGACGCAACACGGTCAGCGAAGTCGGCCGCCTGGCAAAAACACAAGTCAAACCTTCATGAGACAAACGCATGAACCAAAACACAGCAAACATCGAAGTCCAGCGCAACTTACTTGCTTCAGCTGCTGCGTCAGCTGCTACGACAACTGCTGAGACACTTCCCTCAGCCGCTGGGACATGGTGCCCGCCACGTCCCTAGCGGCAGCGGCCGTCAGAATCTCGCCGCTCGCGCAAAAGGCGGCCCATGGGTCCTGCATGGCCCCCTTCGCCTTTACCACCGCCGATGGCGAGGTGGCTGCCACCGAAGGCGGGACAACAACCAACTGTCCCTCGCCCGACCCTGCAACACGTCTCCGATTAAAAAAAACTTACCGCCCAAATAGTCCTCGACACTGATATTTGTGCCGAAGTCAGCAACACGCTTCGCTGGCGTCGGTCCACCCGGGAGAG
This sequence comes from Zea luxurians, assembly GCA_029449295.1. Classification (NCBI taxonomy): domain Eukaryota; kingdom Viridiplantae; phylum Streptophyta; class Magnoliopsida; order Poales; family Poaceae; genus Zea; species Zea luxurians. The sequence goes on from JAOPSE010000008.1 coordinate 72,920,083, forward strand.
GCTTGGTTCCGCCAGCGACTGCAGCCTTCTCGCCTGTCGGCGCTTTGCTGCCCCCGGGCGCAGCCGTTTTCACAGCCGACACCAGCTTGCCACTGCCGGAGGCCGCAGCCTTCGCGCTTCCTCGCGCCCGCTTCGCCTCGCGCACGGGGTTGACCATCCTGACGACCGGCCGGCGCTTTTGCTCAGCATCTTGACGGTCCTTGTTCATCACTGCCGACACAACAACAGCAATATTCCGTCCGTAAGTAAACACTCTCAAGTCACGAGCCATGCGAGACGTAAAGAAGTCTTCGCCAGCCGCGTGGGGGATAGGAACTGTCGGCGTTTCGAGACTGGGGGTCCCCGAGCCGACGAGTGAGAGTGCCGCGTGCCCCAGCCCAGATGGGTCGAGCGCGTGGGCGAGCGCGAAGGGGGGAAGAGAGAGAGAGAGAGCGAGAGGTCGGTGGCCGGAGCCGGGTCGTGACGGGGGAGACGGAGATTCCCGCGGCCTTCGTGTTCGTCCCGCGCCCAGGTCGGGTGCGCTTGCAGTAGGGGGTTACAAGCGTCCGCGCGGGTGAGGGGAGCGAGCGGCCCCAAGAGAGCGCCTGCCCCTGCCCTCGTTCCCGCGAGGCCAACCTTCTCTAAGAAGGCCCTGGTCCTTCCTTTTATAGTCGTAAGGAGAGGATCCAGGTGTACAAAATGGGGGTGTAGCAAGGTGCTACGTGTCTAGCGAGGGAGAGCTAGCGCCCTACGTACATGCCAAGGTGGCAGCCGGAGAGATCTTGGCACCCTGTTGGTGTGGCGTCGTGGCTGTTGGAGAAGCAGTGGAGCTCGATGGAGGGACAGCTGTTGGAACAGCTGTGCTCTTGCTGACGTCTCCCTGCTTTCGTAAGGGAGTCAAGAGTCGCCGTCGTCATGGTCTAGTGAGGCGCCATCATTGCCTATCTGGCGGAGCTGGCCAGATGGGACGTCGGTCTTGTTCTCTGCGACCCGAGTCGGCTCAGGGCAGGGTGATGATGACGCTTCCTGTTGACGTGGCGGTCTTGTGTCCTAGGTCGGGCGTCGTGGAGGCTCCTCCGAAGTCGAGGTCGAGTCCGTCCTGCATGACAGAGGCCGAGCCCGAACTCCTGGGTCGGGCGAGGCGGAGGTCGTTCGGCAGAGGCCGAGGCGGAGTCCGAGCCCTGGGTCGGGCGAGGCGGAGTTCGTCGTCTTCCGGGGCCTTAGCCCGAGTCCGAGCCCTGGGTCGGGCGGAGCGGAGTTCGCCGTCTTCCGGGGCCTTAGCCCGAGTCCGAGCCCTGGGTCGGGCGGAACGGAGTTCGCCGTCTTCCGGGGCCTTAGCCCGAGTCCGAGCCCTGGGTCGGGCGGAGCGGAGTTCGCCGTCTTCCGGGGCCTTAGCCCGAGTCCGAGCCCGGGGTCGGGCAGAGCGGAGTTCGCCGTCTTCCGGGGCCTCAGCCCGAGTCCGAGCCCTGGGTCGGGCAGAGCCTCCTATGGCACCTCTGGCGAAGTCTGGTCGCCCGTCGGTCTTACCTTTTGCGTTAAACGCCCCGGTGACTTGGTCGGTTGGCGTGGTGATTTAGTCAGGGTTACTTCTTATCGAAGGCGGGGCCTCGGGCGAGCCGGAGATGCGTCTGCCGTGAAAGAGGAGGCCTCAGGCGAGACGGAGTCATCTTAGGGTCGGCTGCCCTCGCCCGAGGCTAGGCTCGGGCGTGGCGTGATCGAGTCGCTCGTATGGACTGATCCCTGACTTAATCAAACCCATCAGGCCTCTGCAGCTTTATGCTGATGGGGGTTACCAGCTGAGAATTAGGCGTCTTGAGGGTACCCCTAATTATGGTCCCCGACAGTAGCCCCCGAGCCTCGAAGAGAGTGTTAACACTCGCTTGGAGGCTTGCGTCGCACTTTTTTGCAAGGGGACCAGCCTTTCTCGGTGGTACTTTGTTCCGGTGGGTGCGCGCGAGCGCACCCGCCGGGTGTAGCCCCCGAGGCCTCGGAGGAGTGGTTTCACTCCTTCGAGGTCTTAATGCCTTGCGTAATGCCTCGGCTGGTCTGGCGGTTCCCTCATGCGAGCAGGGCGCAGCCCAGGTGCACTGTCGGGGCCCAAGTTCTCGGGCTGGTATGTTGACGCTGTCAACGGTTTGGCCGGAGCCGGGTTTGCGAGAGCAGCCCCCGAGCCTCCGCACGGAGCGAGAGGACGATCAGGGACAGACTCGGCTTTTTTTATATACGCCCCTACGTCGCCTTTCCGCAAGGAGGAGGGGGGAGTGCGCCATGTTACCCTCGATGGGCACCGAACATGGTGTCTCCGGTGAGCTGCAATCGGGTAATCCGAGTGGACGTCCGTGCCCCGTTCGTTGGGGGTCGGCTAGGGGCCCGGAGGCACGCCCAAAAGTACCTGCGGGTGATCTGCCGGACCCGGTCCCCTAGCGACGGGGTCCGAGGGCTCATTGCCTCCCTCCGATGGGATTCCGTTACAGAGTCGTTCCCGCTGGTCTCGAAAATGTCCTAGGGTACCTCGGGAGCGCAGCCCGAGCCTTGGTTATGTATCGAACGTACCCCTGGTCATCCCTCGCTCGGCGTCTGAGGCGACTGTGAACCCTTCGACAGGCCAGCCTTCGAACCCCTGATCAGTAATGGGCGCGGAGCCCTAGTAGCCTGAGGCGGTCGTGGAACCTTTCGGGAGGCCGACCTTCGAACCCCTGACCAGTAGTGGGTGTCGGGCCCACGCGATCTGAGGCGGCTGTTGAACCCCTCGGGGGGCCAGCCTTCGAACCCCTGATCAGTAGGGAGGCTCGGAGCCTAGTTCCTTCACGGGGAAGGATCCCTTTGGGGGTATCCTCCTTCCCAGTCCCTGTTGCAAGAGATAGAGAAAGAAGGAAAAGGGAAAAAAGGATACGAAACCAAGCGACGTGGCGTACCTTTTTTGGTGTGGTCGTGTTGGCGAAGGCGAAGCGCCGCCAGCTGCTCCTGCTAGAAGCGTCGCCTGTCCGGCCGTGGAGTTAATGTGCAGGGGCGAGTAATTGGCGAGGCTGCCGTTGCGCGTGCGCGAGCCGTTCGAGGTACGGGTCACGGGCGCGTCGTCTTCACGCCGTGAGAGGGGGTTCTCTTGCTGCCTCCGGATGGGACATGAGCTTGGCAGATGGCGTGACCGCTGCTCTCGCGCGCCTGCCACCGTCATTACTGCCGGCCCATTTTTGACCGCGTTTGACCGCTGCGCCGGGCTGGCGCTGCTGGGTCGCGGGCTGGGTCGCCTCAAATCGCGGTATCGGTTCCGCAATCGAGGAGGTGCGGTGGTGGAGCGAGTGGCACAGCGGCTCGCATGCAGCACCCGGCGCGCCAGTTGCACGACGCGTGGGCTTGAGCCGTCGCGCTGGCCTGTCAGGAGTCAGAGAGGCGCGTCCACTTGGCGCGGTTGCATACCGCCTGCATGGCCGCCTGCCCCTTTCGCCCGCTAGTCTGGGCAAAAGTGGAGGGTTACTTGTAACCGCTGGGTGGTTGCGTGCGTCGTGCGCGACGGTTCGGCCTCCTCTGCTCGAAGCCGGTCTTCCTGACTTGTGGGTCCCAGCCCCCGCGCCGCGGGGGAGGGCTTTGGAGGCGTGTTGAAGAAGACTCAGCCCGTGACGGTTGGGGGCGCAAGCAGGGGGAGTTGCCTTTAAAAGGAGGGCGACCCTTTCGTAAGGCGACTATGCCTTCTCCCTGCCTTATGCATCGTGTCTTTCCACCTTCCAAGCCCCCGGATGGGGGAAACCGCCGTCTCTTCGCCCCATCGTTGGAGGAACGCAACTCCGTGGGAGTTGGTACCTTTCAGCCATCGTTCGGCTTCAAGGATTTCCATCATGCAGCCCGGCTGCACCCCTCCACCGGCGGTCACCCAAGAGGGTGACCCCCGGCTTGATGGTGGAGGGGGGCAAACCGGACTGCAATCTAGGTCCCACCCTCAGCTTCAAGGATGTTCATCATCCTCGCTGGGGTGGGTGCCGGACTGAGCCGGCGCTCTACCTCCCGCGCGGGTTCGTGGGTCATCCTCTCCCACTACGTTCGTGGGAGAGGGCACCCACTGGTCCTGCGGGCGGCTCGGACTTCGACAACGTGGGATGGATCGGCGGCGAACGTCGTCACCTCCAACGTGTCGGGTCCGCTGGCTCGGCTCCGGCGGCCCCTTCTATCGGGGGGCGGCTGCCGCGCCGTGTACACGGGAGGTCCACCCTAGACGCCGCACATCGCGAGGGCGGTGCTCGTGTTCTGGGGTGGCCCTGCCTTTGCACCAAGGCGGCGTCCTTACGCGGAGGCCGGTGCCCCACTCATCTGGGAGGATTTGAGTGGGGATCTGCCGGAGGGCTGATGGCTTCTGCCGTCAGCGTCGAGGTGGAGGCGGCTCGAGAAGCCCCCGTCGCCGGCGGGGTCACCGCCACCATCCGCGCTTCGGGCCTTCGGCTCTTTGTACTTGTCCTCGCCCCTCGGGTGGCGTTATGGGCGAGGGCAAGACTGCAGCGGTGCCTACCCCTGAGGCCTGCGCCGCTGCGGTGGGGGGAACCGGAGTTCCGTTTGTAATGGCGCTTCGTGTGTCGGGTTTTTTGTTCATTTTGGCTTTCGGGGCCTGAACATGTATGTAACTCCGGCACGAAGCCGTGTTTTTTCCTCATTTCTGAGCACTAAGACTTGCCTGTTGTTTGCCTGAACCGCTTCACCAAGCGTGAGTTGCCCCGTGTCAAGGTGACGAGTGAGGTATCCGTATCCCGGAGGCGTAGGAATCCCTCGGCTCGGTCGGACCTGTTGTCCGAGGCTCCTCTAGCTTAGTTAAAGAGACCCCTCGGCCGCTCTTCGACGAGCCAAGGCCAGGGGTAGCGATATCAGCACGAGCAGAGGCGGAGTTGGCTCGGAAATGAAACCTGGTTGGCCGGAGCCTAGCCGGGTTATCTGTTGGCAGGATTGTCGTCGGAGTTGCTCAGCCGAGGCTTCGGACCGAGCTGGCGCCCTCGGAAGGCGGTCGGCCGAGGCCCCGGAGGTGGCCGGCCGAGCCGTCCGCTCGGGCCGGGTTCTCGGAGAAGTCCCTGGCAGAGATTGCTCGAGCGTGGTGATGACGTCGTCCTTCGGAGCGGAGGCCCTCGGACCGCGTCGCCGTCCGAGGCTAGGTCGGGCCTCACCAAAGGTGCTGTCGATGCCGAGGGTGTCATCGCCCTCTTCCAGCGTCAAGATCCGAGCCTGCAGGGTCAAATCGTCTTGAAGCGTGGGCCTTGTGCGGCCGTCGAGGCCAGAACACACACCCTTGCTGCGTTATAAAGCTGCGTCTCTTTTCCTCTTGTTTCGAGTATCTGGACTTTTTGTCGGTAGCAGGGATGTTAGTGCGAGCGAGAGTTGCTTCTCGCGGAAGGTGATGAGTGAGGTATCCGTATCCCGGAGGCGTGGGAGTCCCTCGGCTCGGTCGGCCTTGCCGCTTACGCGTACTTTCACCCGTCCATGAGGCCCTGTCACCGACTCGGTCGAGAAGGCTCGAAGAATCGCTTCGACAGAAGAGCTTCCGTACGTAAAGACTCGTTCGATCCGCGGATTCACCTTATCCGAGCGCGAGTTACTTATCGCAGAAGGTGATGAGTGAGGTATCCGTATCCCGGAGGCGTAGGAGTCCCTCGGCTCAGTCAGCCTTGACTGCTTACGTGTACCCCGTCGTTTCCAGGACCCACTTTTCAAAGTAGTCAAAAAGCACGAAAGATGTTCTGGTAAAAGAGATTTTCTTTTCGAGGAAAATTTTGACGCAGAGGGGGTTTCCCCCCTTTTAGCCCCCGAGGGAGGGTCGGGCCTTGCCGAGGCGAGGCCGACCCTTCCTTGTTGACTAAACTTTGCGTGGGTGCGGGGTATATGAACAACTTGGAAACATCTTAAGGGTAGAAGCGACGTAGCTGTTGGATGTTCCAAGCGTTGCCGTAGACCTCGCCTTGACTGTTGGCTAGCTTGTACGTTCCGGGCTTCAGAACTTTGGCGATGATGAACGGCCCCTCCCAGGGGGGCGTGAGCTTGTGCCTCCCTCGGGCGTCTTGCCGCAGCCGAAGCACCAGGTCGCCCACCTGGAGGTCTCGGGGTCGGACCCCTCGGGCGTGGTAGCGTCGCAGGGACTGCTGGTACCGCGCCGAGTGTAGTAAGGCCCTGTCCCGAGCCTCGCCCAGCTGGTCCAGCGAGTCTTCTCGGCTTGCTTGGTTACTTTCATCGTCGTAGGCCCTCGTCCTCGGGGAGCCGTATTCCAGGTCCGTGGGCAAGACGGCCTCGGCCCCGTAGACTAGGAAGAAAGGCGTGAAACCCGTGGCTCGGCTCGGCGTCGTCCTCAGGCTCCAGACCACCGAGGGAGTTCCTTCATCCACCGCTTGCCGAACTTGTTGAGGTTGTTGTAAATCCGAGGCTTGAGCCCTTGTAGGATCATGCCATTGGCGCGCTCTACTTGCCCATTCGACATGGGATGAGCTACGGCGGCCCAATCCACCCGGATGTTGTGATCCTCGCAAAAATCCAAGAATTTTTTGCCGGTGAACTGGGTGCCATTGTCGGTGATGATGGAGTTCGGGACCCCGAAGCGATGGATGATGTTGGTGAAGAATGCCACCGCCTGCTCGGACCTGATGCTGTTCAGGGGTCGGACCTCGATCCACTTGGAGAATTTGTCGACGGCGACCAGCAGGTGCGTGTAGCCCCCGGGTGCCTTCTGCAGAGGGCCGACGAGGTCCAGACCCCACACAGCGAAGGGCCAGGTGATGGGTATAGTCTGCAGAGCCTGAGCGGGCAGGTGGGTCTGCTTCGCATAGAATTGGCACCCTTTGCAGGCGCGGACAATTCTAGTGGCGTCAGCCACCGCCGTTGGCCAGTAGAAGCCTCGGCGGAAAGCGTTCCCGACGAGGGTTCGAGGTGCTGCATGATGGCCGCAAGCCCCCGAGTGTATTTCCCGCAGGAGTTCCTGACCTTCGGCGATGGGGATGCATCGCTGGAGGATGCCCGAGGGGCTACGGTGGTAGAGCTCCTTCTCATCGCCCAGCAAGACGAACGACTTGGCGCGTCGCGCCACCCGCCGAGCCTCTGCTCGGTCGAGGGGCAGTTCTCCTTGGCGGAGATATTGCAGGTACGGGGTTTGCCAATCTTGATCTGGCATGACCCCGCTCTGCTCCTCCTCGATGCGCAGTGCTTCGCCCTCGGGGGCCAAGGGTTCCTCGGGCTGAACCGAGGGTGGCTCGGGATGGGCCGAGGTTACCTCGGACGGGGCCGAAGGTACCTCGGGCTCGGGCGCGTCGCCCATCTTGACGGAGGGTTGGTGCAGATCCCGGGAGAAGATGTCCGGGGGAACCGTTGTTCGCCCTGAGGCGATCTTCGCCAGCTCGTCCGCAGTCTCGTTGTAGCGCCGGGCGATGTGGTTAAGCTCGAGCCCGTAGAACTTGTCTTCCAGGCGTCGAACCTCCTCACAGTAGGCTTCCATCTTCGGGTCGCGGCAGTGGGAGTTCTTCATGACTTGGTCGATGACGAGCTGCGAGTCGCCGCGTGCATCGAGGCGTCGGACCCCTAGCTCGATGGCGATTCGCAATCCGTTGATCAGAGCTTCGTACTCCGCCACATTGTTGGACGCCGGGAAGTGGAGGCGTAGCACGTAGCGCAGGTGTTTCCCGAGGGGCGAGACGAAGAGCAGGCCCGCGCCGGCTCCCGTCTTCATCAGCGACCCGTCGAAAAACATGGTCCAGAGCTCCGGTTGGATCGGAGCCGTTGGCAACTGGGTGTAGACCCATTCGGCTACGAAGTCCGCCAGAACCTGGGACTTGATGGCCTTCCGAGGGGCGAACGAGATTGTCTCGCCCATGATTTCCACCGCCCACTTTGCGATCCGTCCCGAGGCTTCTCGGCACTGGATGATCTCCCCCAGGGGGAAGGATGACACCACAGTCACCGGATGAGACTCGAAGTAATGTCGCAGCTTTCGCCTCGTCAGGATCACTGCATACAGCAGCTTCTGAACTTGTGGGTAGCGGATCTTGGTTTCGGACAGCACTTCGCTGACGAAGTAAACTGGCCTCTGAATGGGCAATGCATGCCCCTCTTCCTTCCTTTCGACCACGATCGCGGCGCTGACCACCTGAGTGGTAGCGGCGACGTAGACCAGGAGGGCTTCTCCATCAGCTGGGGGTACCAAGATGGGCGCCTGGGTGAGGAGCGCCTTCAGGTTCCCGAGAGCTTCCTCGGCTTCGGGAGTCCACGTGAAGCACTCGGCCTTCCTTAAGAGACGGTACAGGGGTAGGCCTCTTTCGCCGAGGCGCGAGACGAAACGGCTCAAGGCCGCGAGACATCCCATGACCCTCTGTACGCCTTTTAAGTCCTTGATGGGCCCCATGTTTGTGATAGCTGCGATCTTCTCTGGGTTGGCTTCGATGCCCCGCTTGGAGACGATGAATCCCAAGAGCATGCCTCGGGGCACCCCGAAGACGCACTTCTCGGGATTGAGTTTGACGCCCTTCGCCTTGAGACACCGGAATGTCAGTTCGAGGTCGGAGAGAAGATCGGAGGCTTTCCTCGTCTTGACTACGATGTCATCGACGTAAGCCTCGACCGTGCGACCGATGTGTTCGCCGAACACATGGTTCATGCACCGCTGGTACGTTGCACCCGCGTTCCTCAAACCGAACGGCATGGTGACATAACAGTACATGCCGAAGGGCGTGATGAAAGAAGTCGCGAGCTGGTCGGACTCTTTCATCTTGATTTGATGATACCCTGAGTAGGCATCGAGGAAAGACAGGGTTTCGCACCCTGCAGTGGAGTCCACGATTTGATCGATGCGAGGCAGAGGGTAGGGGACCTTCGGACATGCTTTGTTAAGACCAGTGTAGTCTACACACATCCGCCATTTCCCCCCTTTCTTCCTCACAAGTACAGGGTTGGCAAGCCATTCGGGATGGAATACCTCCTTGATGAACCCTGCTGCCATCAGCTTGTGGATCTCCTCGCCTATCACCCTGCGCCTTTCCTCGTCGAATCGGCGCAGAGGCTGTCTAACCGGTCGGGCTCCGGCCCGAATATCCAGCGAGTGCTCGGCGACATCCCTCGGTATGCCGGGCATGTCCGAGGGACTCCACGCAAAGACGTCGGCGTTTGCGCGGAGAAAGTCGACGAGCACTGCTTCCTATTTAGGGTCGAGTCCGGAACCGATCCGGATCTGCCTGGAGGTGTCGCCACTGGGGTCGAGGGGGACGGCCTTGACCGTCTCCGCTGGCTCGAAGTTGCCGGCGTGTCGCTTCACGTCCGGCACCTCTCGGGAGAGGCTTTTCAGGTCGGCGCTGAGGGCCTCGGACTCGGCGAGGGCCTCAGCGTACTCCACGCACTCCACATCGCATTCGAATGCGTGTTTGTACGTGGGGCCGACGGTGATGACCCCGTTGGGGCCTGGCATCTTGAGCTTCAGGTACGTGTAGTTGGGGACGGCCATGAACTTCGCGTAGCATGGCCTTCCCAACACTGCGTGGTAGGTTCCTCGGAACCCGACCACTTCGAACGTCAAGGTCTCCCTTCGGAAGTTGGAGGGTGTTCCGAAGCAGACAGGAAGGTCGATCTGCCCGAGGGGCTGGACGCGCTTCCCAGGGATGATCCCATGGAAGGGCGCAGCGCCTGCTCGGACGGATGACAGACCGACGCGCAGGAGCCTGAGGGTCTCGACGTAGATGATGTTGAGGCAGCTGCCCCCATCCATCAGGACCTTGGTGAGCCTGACGTCGCCGATGACGGGGTCGACGACGAGCGGGTACTTCCCCGGGCTCGGCACGTGGTCGGGGTGGTCGTCCCGGTCAAAGGTGATGGGCTTGTCGGACCAGTCTAGGTAGACTGGCGCCGCCACCTTCACCGAGCAGACCTCCCGACGCTCTTGCTTACGATGCCGAGCCGAGGCATTCGCCGCATGCCCTCCGTAGATCATGAAGCAGTCGCGGACCTCTGGGAACTCTCCTGCTTGGCGATCCTCCCTTTTGTCGTCGTCGTGAGCCCTGCCACCCTCTGCGGGTGGCCCGGCCCTGTGGAAGTGGCGCCGAAGCATGACGCACTCCTCGAGGGTGTGCTTGACGGGCCCCTGATGGTAGGGGCACGTCTCCTTGAGTGCCTTGTCGAAGAGGTTAGCACCTCCGGGGGGCTTCCGAGGGTTCTTGTGCTCGGCGGCGGCGACAAGGTCTGCATCGGGAACGTCGCGTTTCGCTTGCGACTTCCCCCTGCCTTTCTTCTTGGCGCCGCGCGGAGTAGACGCCTCGGGAGCATCTTCCGACGGGCGGCCCTGGGGCTGCTTGTCCTTTCGGAAGATGGCCTCTACCGCCTCCTGGCCGGAGGCGAACTTGGTGGCGATGTCCATCAGCTCGCTCGCCCTGGTGGGGGTCTTGCGACCCAACTTGCTCACCAGGTCACGGCAAGTGGTGCCGGCGAGGAACGCGCCGATGACATCGGAGTCGGTGATGTTGGGCAGCTCGGTGCGCTGCTTCGAGAACCGCCGGATGTAGTCCCGAAGAGACTCTCCCGGCAGTTGCCGACAGCTTCGGAGGTCCCAGGAATTCCCGGGGCGCACGTACGTGCCCTGGAAGTTGCCGGCGAAAGCTTGGACCAGATCCTCCCAGTTGGAAATCTGCCCCGGAGGCAGGTGCTCCAACCAGGCACGAGCAGTGTCGGAGAGGAACAGGGGGAGGTTGCGGATGATGAGGTTGTCGTCGTCCGTCCCACCCAGCTGACAGGCCAGGCGGTAGTCCACGAGCCACAATTCCGGTCTCGTTTCCCCCGAGTACTTTGTGATAGTAGTCGGGGTCGGAATCGGGTCGGGAACGGCGCCCGCCAAATGGCTCGGCTGAAGACCTGCGGACCGGGTGGTTCGAGGCAAAGGCGGGCCCGACGGTCGCGATGAGGGTGCTCGTCGCCGAGGTGGCCCGGGGCCGCAGGCGCGGTGTTGCGCGTGCGCCCGGTGTAGACCGAGGCTTCCCGCGTGAGTCGGGAAGTCGCGACACGAGGTTCCGAGGGGTACCCCTGCCTTTGGGAGGCAGAGCTCTCGGCCCGCCGGGCCGCAGCGCCTTCCAGGAGATGCTTGAGTTCTCCCTGGATTCGCCGACCCTCGGTGGTTGATGACTCCGGCATCGCGCGGAGGAGCATCGCTGCAGCGGCCAGGTCCTGACCGGTTCCGCCGGATGCGGGTGGCGGTCTGTCCCTGGCATCGTTGGCGATGCGGTGCTGGAGACCTTGGGGCAGGTGACGTATTCCTCCGGCTGGGGGCTGGCTCGCCCATACCTGCCCGATGTTCTGGCGGATTGTCTCGAGCGCTCCTGCTCCCTCATCGAGCCCGGCCTGCGCCCCGCGGACTTGCTCGAGCTGTGGGTCGTGACCCCCCGCCGGAACGGGGACCACAGCTAGCTCCCGTGGGATGTTGGCGCGAGGCGCTGGCCTAGGGGGATCACCATCCTCCGGCATGCCGAGACAGCCGCCTCCGGAGGGATCCCCTAGCTCGACGTGGAGACATTCGCGGCTCGGGCCGCAGTCCTTGTCGTCAAGGCTGCGGCTGCCGTCGGAACAGTCGGAGAGGCAGTAGTCACATGCGGTCATGAAGTCCCGCATGGCACTGGGGTTGCCAAATCCGGAGAAATCCCAGCAGATGCTGGGGTCGTCATCTTCCTCGGACCTAGAGGGTCCGTAGGTCGAGACACCCGTCAATCGGTCCCAAGGCGACCGCACACGAAACCCCAGAGAGGTTGCACTCGCCTCAACGTGAGCGCCCGCCAAAGCGAGGTCGCCAGGCGGGTTGAGGCCGAGTCGAAATGACGAAAGATGGGTAGCAGTCGGTACCTTTTTGTCGACGAGGAGCGACGAAGTCACGTCGGGGGCTGACCGCGCCGTCGTCTTGGGTACGAGGGCGACGTCCTGCAGGCCCTTCGTGAGCGTGCTGGCGTCGTCCACCTGCTCGGGGTCGACGTGTTGCGGGGGGATGGCGCCCGCCTTTGCCTCGAACGCGAGGGCGACGCTTGGCGTGTCCTCCGTCGGGGCGCTGGGGGTGTCGATTTGCTCGACAGCCGTCGGAGCGCAGCCTCCCGCTCGGCCTTGGTTGCCCCGCCTCCTCCTCCGATGGCGAGGGAGAGGACGGAGCGAGCTCGAAAGTTGTCCTTCCCCCATGCGGGAAAGACGTCGTCGGTTCCGCCGCCGGCGGGCGGGCCGTCGACCGCCATTGTCGCCGTCGCACGGCGGTGGAAGGAGTACCATGTCGTAGCCGCTGTCGAGAGACACGAACTCGAGGCTCCCGAAACGGAGCACCGTCCCGGGTTGGAGAGGTCGTTGGAGACTGCCCATCTGGAGCTTGACGAGAAACTGCTCGTCAACACGCAGCGTGCCCCTACCTGGCGCGCCAACTGTCGGCGTTTCGAGACCGGGGGGTCCCCGAGCCGACGAGTGAGAGTGCCGCGTGCCCCAGCCCAGATGGGTCGAGCGCGTGGGCGAGCGCGAAGGGGGGAAGAGAGAGAGAGCGAGAGGTCGGTGGCCGGAGCCGGGTCGTGACGGGGGAGACGGAGATTCCCGCGGCCTTCGTGTTCGTCCCGCGCCCAGGTCGGGTGCGCTTGCAGTAGGGGGTTACAAGCGTCCGCGCGGGTGAGGGGAGCGAGCGGCCCCAAGAGAGCGCCTGCCCCTGCCCTCGTTCCCGCGAGGCCAACCTTCTCTAAGAAGGCCCTGGTCCTTCCTTTTATAGTCGTAAGGAGAGGATCCAGGTGTACAAAATGGGGGTGTAGCAAGGTGCTACGTGTCTAGCGAGGGAGAGCTAGCGCCCTACGTACATGCCAAGGTGGCAGCCGGAGAGATCTTGGCACCCTGTTGGTGTGGCGTCGTGGCTGTTGGAGAAGCAGTGGAGCTTGATGGAGGGACAACTGTTGGAACAGCTGTGCTCTTGCTGACGTCTCCCTGCTTTCGTAAGGGAGTCAAGAGTCGTCGTCGTCATGGTCTAGTGAGGCGCCATCATTGCCTATCTGGCGGAGCTGGCCAGATGGGACGCCGGTCTTGTTCTCTGCGACCCGAGTCGGCTCAGGGCAGGGTGATGATGACGCTTCCTGTTGACGTGGTGGTCTTGTGTCCTAGGTCGGGCGTCGTGGAGGCTCCTCCGAAGTCGAGGTCGAGTCCGTCCTGCATGACAGAGGCCGAGCCCGAACTCCTGGGTCGGGCGAGGCGGAGGTCGTTCGGCAGAGGCCGAGGCGGAGTCCGAGCCCTGGGTCGGGCGAGGCGGAGTTCGTCGTCTTCTGGGGCCTTAGCCCGAGTCCGAGCCCTGGGTCGGGCGGAGCGGAGTTCGCCGTCTTCCGGGGCCTTAGCCCGAGTCCGAGCCCTGGGTCGGGCGGAACGGAGTTCGCCGTCTTCCGGGGCCTTAGCCCGAGTCCGAGCCCTGGGTCGGGCGGAGCGGAGTTCGCCGTCTTCCGGGGCCTTAGCCCGAGTCCGAGCCCGGGGTCGGGCGGAGCGGAGTTCGCCGTCTTCCGGGGCCTTAGCCCGAGTCCGAGCCCTGGGTCGGGCAGAGCCTCCTATGGCACCTCTGGCGAAGTCTGGTCGCCCGTCAGTCTTACCTTTTGCGTTAAACGCCCCGGTGACTTGGTCGGTTGGCGCGGTGATTTAGTCAGGGTTACTTCTTATCGAAGGCGGGGCCTCGGGCGAGCCGGAGATGCGTCTGCCGTGAAAGAGGAGGCCTCAGGCGAGACGGAGTCATCTTAGGGTCGGCTGCCCTCGCCCGAGGCTAGGCTCGGGCGTGGCGTGATCGAGTCGCTCGTATGGACTGATCCCTGACTTAATCAAACCCATCAGGCCTCTGCAGCTTTATGCTGATGTGGGTTACCAGCTGAGAATTAGGCGTCTTGAGGGTACCCCTAATTATGGTCCCCGACAGGAACGTTCTTGGGCCATCGACCCCCGGTAACCTCCAGCATCCGCGCCGAAGACTCCCGGAGCTCGGGCGAAGACATCCTTCCCCCGGGGGCCACGCATGTCCCCATCAACTCCATAGCAAAACTATCGGAGACCCCTAGTTCCCCCACCGTAGTACCTAGCTTCCTTTTCTTAGTGGTTGGGGCGGCCTCCAGCGCGGGGTCTTCTTCAACCACAGCTGCTGGTCTTTTCCCGCGGCGGTCAACAACGTCTTTCCCGGGATAACCGCCATACGGTAAACGATTCAACTCGAAGACCCTATTCAGGCAGTCGTTGGATCCGCGTATATCCCAGCTCCGCAGGGCCTCTGTCTTCGGCACGTAGCGCCCCACAATTCACACCGCCCCATCCTCCGCTTCGCGCACAACCACGGCAAGATCCCGCCCTCGCACATCCAAAGCAAAAAGCGGACTTCATACTTTCCGCCCACCCAGGGAGGGCATCTCGCGAGGGCATACTTCGCCCAACGCCCATCCATGCGCCAAGGGCCACACCCCATACGCTATGAACTCCTCAACTAGATCACGCCCACTACTCAAACGGGCAGCGATCCGAAGGGCCCTTTCATTCTCATCATCCTCTGCTACTTCAAATGGAGGGTATGCCACATAATAATGAGAGCACATAATGGCTGCGGGGAGCCCTGGGCGGTCTTTGGCTTCGGCCTCTGAAACATAGAACCAATAATTCCACCAGTTGCCCCACTTATTTTGGGCACAGGGGACCAGCTCCACGACTTCCGTCGAAGTCTTCCCGGACTTCGGTGTGAAAGTGCAAGATCCGAATTGCGCAATCTTATGTCCAATTTTTCTCTTCTGCCAGTGCAGACAGTATTGCTTGGCGAAGACTTCCACCGAAGGCTGACCGCCATATGATGTCGTTGCCCAGACGTACTTCGCCAAAGCCACCACGGCGTTCGGTGTCAGCTGGTGAACCTGGACTTCGAACTTCTGCAGAACCTCCGAAACAAAACGATGTGTAGGCAAATGAAGGCCGGCGATGAAAAATGCCTCAAAAACGACCAATTCGCCCTCGGGCTCGGGAACCTCCTCTGCCCCCGGGACGCGCCCAACCCCGCCGCCAAAATACCCCAACTGTTGCATATCTTGCACGCGGACCGACGACATCCGCGAAACACCAAATTCCACCGTATCACCCTGTCGTAACTCTGTCGGTGCCCGAGGTATCTTCGGACGACGCCTCGGTCGTCGGCGTAGTCGCAGCAGACGAGGAGGAAGACGGCATGGCTACGTACCGTCGACGGCGGTGTGCGGTCTGCTTCACGCGTGCCAGATCTCCGACGAACAGGAGCAAGGAGGGCACACGAGCAGGCGAGCAGTTTGAAAAGGAGGTTAGGGTTTTCGCGGCGTGCGGAAAGGTAAATTTCAACCTGCGCCGCCCCTACCCCTTTTATACACAGGGCGCGACGCTTGGGGAAACCCGCAATCCAACAGTACGGCGTCAATCAACGGTCATGTCAAAAACCCCCGCGGAACCACTTCGAGCGAGGGCAGCGTCTCCACCATATAGCGACGCCTTCGGCACCACATGGCTTAGTCGAACTGGTCCCTCGGAGGGCAAATGTTGGGGCGAAGGCGAAGACGCTACCCTTCGCTCGGTGCCTTCGTCAGTCTCACTGCACAAACGGGGACAAGACGACTGGCAGACTCCACCCTCCGTCCAATGCGTCGAGGAACGAAGGCTTCTGGTGAGGTCGCCCCATCCCGCGGCGTCGTCCAACACGAAGGCCCACGTGCAATCTGGCCCATTGTAACAGGTCCCGCGTGGCCGCTGCGCATTACGGGCCTAATTTGTAAAGGCTTCTCTGTAATTACAGTCTGTAACCCTGCTTTATGGGAATATTCCGGGGATAACATAGGCGCCTGAGGGCACATGCGTACTTAACCTAAGGCGCTGGGCACTCAGGCACCTATAAATACCCGCGCACAGTGTCCTTGAGAGGGGAGATTAAAAAAGCAATTGCCCTCTTGAGCTAAACCTTGTCCGCATTACTTCTACTCCCCCGTTGGATCAACTTGCTCGGGAGAGCAAGTTCCAACAGATCTTAAGCACCAAAAATTCTAACAATATACTCTTTTATATTGTTCCTAAAGACTGAATGCAATATCATCCAACACGTTATACGTCTTCCTTCCTACACTAGGCACTCAACTCGCTCTTGACTACCAAGGCAACGCAGACCGGTAGGATCATAACGTCCACAGACATAGTCGCCGCCGGCACGCTGACGCGTGGGTCTGGCCATGGTCTGGCACCGTCTAGTAGTGGCGGGCAGAGGAGCCGCTCGCCGATGCAGGAGTTGTGCGATGGATGTACCACCGTTATGATAATGGTAGCGTGCTAGGCAGCCTGGCAGGACACGGTGTGGCCAACCCCTGGAAAGCTAGCTAATGACGTAGAGCAGGAGGAGAACTCGGGGGAAGGTGCACGCTCTATCCGCGCTACACTTCCGTCGGGTTTTTGGATGGCATTCGAATTATTGCACCCAGGCCGCCAGGCGTTGGTACTTGGTAGTTTGCCCACCAATGGGGCACTAGTGTAGAGTGCTACTACTGTTGCTACTTGTGCTGTGAGGTTCAAGGAAGCAGAGTTTAATGGGACAGGTCAACATCAAGAACATGGTGGATGCACTTTCCAATGACGAAATTCGAGTAAGTGGACGCTTTGATTTATTAGGTACAATAGAACCAAAAGAATATGAGTGTGCTGTTCGTCTAATTTAGATACGTACTTGCTACACTAACAAAGAAGAAGAACACAAAAAAATGCTCAACTGTTGTTCTTCTCCATCTGTTTCTCGCATGGAATGGAAGGATGGAACCCAAGCCCATACCGCAGCAGCAGCTGTGCTGTGCAAGAGCACCGGCCGGTCCGAGTCGTACGTAGCAGGCATCGACGAGCGGGGTCAGCAGCTGGCTGGCCTCACTGCCTGGCGCTGCCGAACTCGGCGTCGTACACGGCGGAGAGCTCGAAGTCGTCGTCCGTCGCGGCCGGCACGTTGAGGTCGATGGACCCCGAGCTGTCGCCGCATCTCGCTGGCGTCCACGGGGCGGGGACGCCGTGCGCCACGTGCGCGCGCTTGTGGCCGCCCAGGGCCTGGCCGGACTCGAACACGCGGGAGCAGAACGGGCACTCGTGGACGGCCGGGCCGGTCTGGCCGCGGCGAGCCTTGGGCGACCGCGCGGCGGCGGAAGGCGGCACCGGCACCGGCACGCACCCGCCCTTGCCTTTCTTGACGCTGGCGCGGTGGCCGCCCAGCGCCTGGTACGACCGGAACACCTTCCTGCACACGCCGCACCGGTGCCTCCCGCGCGGGCGGGCGACGTCGCCGTGCTCGCGATCGGCCTCGTCGTCCGCGCCGACGAACGAGCGGACGCCGCCGTCCTTGCTCCGATCGGCCCCCGAGCTCGCCGGGCCCCAGCGGGGATCAGGCCCAGGCCCAGGCCCGGGCCTGGACCGCCGCGTCCACGAGTCCCGGGACAACATGACGAGGGACATGGCCACGTCCTCCTCCGGCGTCGCGTCGGAGACGCTGCTCGCCGGATGCTCGGGATCGGACGCCGCCGGGGGCGGCGCGCGCCGGCGCGGCCGCTTGGAGCGTCGCCGGCTCACGGCGAACCGCGGGGACGACTCCGTGTCGCTCTCCCCGTCCTGCACGACCGACGACTCGCCGCGGGCGGCCCTGCCGCCGCCGGAGAGTTGAGGAAAGCCGAACGCTTTCTTGGCGCCTTCTTCGCGTGCCACGCACGGCGTGGGTGGCTTCTGCGGCGCCGGATCGGCGTCGTCGTCCATCTCTGTCGACGAGGTGGACGCCAGGGAGAGCGGCGGCGGCGGCGGCGGCGAGTAGTACGCTGCAGCCGACGACGCGGCCATGACGTGGGAGCGCATGTGGCCGCCCAGCGCGCGGCCATTGTGGAAACGACGGAAGCAGAGCTTGCAGGTGTGCCTGTCCATGACGGAGCAAACAGGCAAGAGTTCCTACACCGAAGGCAGATGACCGGCGCAGAGCACATGCGCGGTAATGGTGAAGGAGGCTTGCCCGCTTGCTTTCTTTGCGGTCTTGCTCTGTGCTGCTGCTGCCTTTGGGCCTCACTCACTCAACGATAACAATAATCTGATGGAAAGTGAGGCGGAAGAAGTGTGTGAGGGGGTGGGCGGAGTGGGGAACTTAACAGGAGTAGGTGACAAGCATCGCTCCTCCTCCTGTCCACTATTAAGCAAGACCGAGAGGGAGAGAGGAAAGGAACGAAGGGACGAGTGGAAAGTTGCAAGCACAGCACTTAAATAACACACAGCACAGTGCCAGGCTTTACAAAAATTAAGGGCGTTCAAGGCACTCGTAAAACTGAAGATCCGCACGATATTAAAAAAAACAGAAAATAACTGCTCCAAGGAAATGGCGTAGCCCGTAAATGCGTGCCAACGAAACAGAGAGAAATTTGCAGTTGCATAACTGGCCGGATTGAATACGGAGATCAGTAGGATCTGGCCGTGGTGCTCGGCAATTCTTGAATTCTTGCGCGCGCGTACAGGGGAAGCGCCAAGCTTGCCTGCAGGAGTTTGCAGTTTTACTAAACATTTTTGGCAACCTTCTTATTTTTTCAAAGGATTTTCATTTACCTAAGGGCCCGTTTGTTTCGTTGAAATTGAATTCCATTTTATTAATTATAATTTAGACAAAACTAATTAAGTTTATATATTTATATATGTAATATATTTGTATGTTATTCTAAATCATATATGAGAGAGATAGTTATATAGTACATTTATGTTATAGAGTCGTAAATAGAAGAATGTGCTATAAGTTGTAATCGGAAAAATAGTATGTAAATCTATAGAATCAATTTTCATCTCTCAAATTCTAAAAAAATGAGATAGACTTATATGATAACTTTGAAAAGTGGTGGAATGTTATATTCTAAAAAAATAGCCTATTCCATTAATAAGATTCCAATTGCTCGAAATTATAGAAAACAAACGGGACCTAAGCAAAATTTGTTCGGCAACCCGAATGTACATTGCATTTGGCCACCGGGAGATTATATGCTCCTGGCCAATGAACGGAATGTAATGACACCTGAGATTCTCTCGCACCTTCTCCGATTCAGGGGGTGTTTGGTTACCCCAAACTAAAATTTAGCCCCTGTCATATCGAATGTTTGAACCTCCGTTCCGGGTATTAAATGTAGTCGGATTATAAAACTAATTTGTCAGCCGAAGATTAAAAGACAAGACGAATCTAGTCCAGTTGGTTGGGTCTATATTTCATACTTCTATTTAAAAGTCAAACGCTTGATGTGACCCGGGCTAAACTTTAGCAACAGCAACCAAACACCCCCTCAATTCCACCCCTGTCCAGCAATTTGGTCCACAGGTCTGCAGGTCCATATGCGGATCATCCGTTGTTGTTGTACTGAAAGTCTTGGCAGCTAGCTAGTCGATCGTAATGCCTGTAGCTACTAGGCCCCTGTTCTTTGGAAACACTGGCTTGCGAAATGGGCAAAGACCGCAGGATGCGATGTCTGTGTGGTGCTACCGGCTGCGCATCATATCACATCAGGCACTGCGCTAGTACTTTGTTGGCGCTGTTCTGTTTATCAGGCAGAGGCAGAGGCAGCAGGGTGCCCGCCCCCACATGGACGTGCGATGCTTTTGTCGGCGCATGTACAGAGCGCATGAATAATCGCTCGCACATGCCTGTCTTTTTGTCGAACAAGACCGTGCTGCTAATTGCTTCCTCCAGTCACGGATGGGGATCACGAACAAGATTACAAGAAAGAGAATGCTAAGTACTTAGCACACCTAGTACCTTTTGGTTGTATCGACCATACCAGAAAAGAGCAGCGCAAGGGATCATCAGCTGGCCATTGGTTTCTGTCAGTAGCCAGGATTTAGTTAGTTGGCACTTGGCAGCTTCGTCTTCGTCCATGCAGTTTGCAATAAACCTGTCCAAGCTGGCTGTGATCCGGGGTAGCTGGGTATTACTGGCCACTAACAACAACCACACCTTCCCATCATGGAGAGTGGAGAGTTGGAGACTAGTGCTCGCTTCGCCTCTTGTCGATTTGATTTTTGCTGCCAGCATCCACCATCACGCCGACCGGGCCCATGCAGGTCGAGGTCGTAGCTACTACTGACTGCTGGTAGTAAACACTGATCGCAGTTCCGATACACTAGGAAATTGAGAGCGGTAGCTAGAGAAAATATGGACAAGAAAACGTAAAGCGGGATCATTATTACACCTTCTTTAGGGTTTGTTCGGTTCTACCCAATCCATATGGATTGAGGGGTTTCAATCTCGTCCATATCAATTTCCTCCAATCCATATGGATTGAAAATAACCGAACAAACCCTTAGGCCTTGTTCGGTAAATCCCGTTACCCATGGATTGGATGGGATTGGAAAAAATTAAGAAAGGGTTTGACTTAGTTGGGATTTAAACCCACCAAATCCCACTCAATCCATGTGGATTGGGAGCTAACCGAACAAGCCCTTAAAGAGTTGGTCGTGGCTCGCCAATGGCGCAGGCCCATGCATGGATTGGGCCATACACAGTACCAGGAAGTTTGGGCCCCACGAAGTCTTCAGTTCACGCCTTCTCCAAGTAAGACTGAAAAGCCCACAATCCTTGCTCCAAAGCGTGCAGCTGCGCACAAGCACTGACGACAGCTTTGTGCTGCACGCGCGGAGGCGAGGAGAGAGTCAGAGAGGAGCGTCCGCGGGGGCGGGGCGAAGGCGGGATGGGAAAGGCCGCATCAATCAGGCAGGCATGGCCGCTTCAAACTTTGGTGAAGCCGAATGGAGGAGACTGAGTGAATTTCAGGCCCAACAGATTCTTTGGTGGGCTAGACGATGGGCCTTGGCGAGCACATTTCCACCGCGGCCTGGCCTGGTACCACAATAGTGCGCGCCGTGTATGCGTGTACGTAAGTGGTGTGTCTAGAGCGCGTCTCGGTTTAGTCCCACACCCGGAGGCTTTGTGCGAGCGGAGCCAGAGGAACCCTATAAATAAAGACTCAGAATGGCGTTGCAATTCATACCTTTCTCGGCCTTTTGGCTAAGATCAAGTGTAGTATCTGTTCTTATCAGTTTAATATCTGATATGTGGATTATATATTCACTTCGATATTAAATTTATTTTTTGTGGGGGAGAACTTATAACAGTAGCTTGCTGCTGGAGTTCTCAAGTGTCGTTTGGGTGTTGCACTATTGCCCAAACCTGGCGCACCTCAACTAAATCTGAACTAAATTTGCACTATTGCCCAAACCTGGCGCACCTCAACTAAATCTGAACTAAATTTTATTTCAATATCTTAAGGTGGTTTCTTTGTATTTTGTTGTTTTATTGTTCTTAAAATCTGAACTAAATTTTATTTCAATATCTTAAGGTAGTTTCTTTGTATTTTGTTGTTTTATTGTTCTTTAAATTTAAATTATGTTAGACATTTATGATAATTTCTATGTTCATATAAAATCTATCTATTATCTTGAATGTATATTTTTTAACTTATTTTAAAATTTAATATGAAACCTAGTTATATATATTATAATTAATTTTATTTAACATACCTTATATAAGATTTTATCCCCTTACCCGCCCCGAAATGGTCATAGGAAAATGCAATTATTGATGAATTGAATATGTACTAGAAAGAATAAGTAAATTTTTTGGTTCTTTCCTGTCAATCGCTAAGTGTTCAATAACATTTGGTTTCAATTATGCATGCTATTTGAAATGTTGGGTCATCCCAACACAAAATATTAGTCGATTATTTTCTCAGTATTGTATCTCTATTAGAAAATTCTGATTATATGTTGCATGCTGAACCCATTGTATTCAACGAAGGGAACTACCAATCATGTATAGTTTTAAATTTCTTTTCTGCTCATTTAGCTGATATTCTTCTCATTATATATTGTTGGATTTTTTCAAATAATGCGAGATTGGTGAAGGTAGATTGCATATTACAATAAAAACTATGTTGTTGCACCTCAAGACATCCATTGCCGCAGATTGCTCATTTCATTTAGTACTATTTTTTCATTCGTGCAAAAATAAGTAATAAGCGTCACTTTCTTCATATGCAAACTTCCTAGAGTAGACCTCGATACCTTTCTGTGAGTTCCCTTCAGATTAGTTTGTAAAATAAACTTTACCCGTGAAGAATCAAGTAAGCGACAAACAAATTCCGTGCACACATTTATCATTTTTCTTCTATTTTCCTTTGTGATCTAGACTTTTATAAAATTCCATCAGTTGCCTCAAACACTCACTGCAAATATGGAACTTACATGACTCGATTCCTAAGTTTTGACCGATTTTTTATATCTACGTAAACATATCATGCATAGACTCGTACGAAGCGCAAGGAATTTACTAGTATATATTATTCTTACAAAAGATATAACACAAGTAGAGCTATAACTTGTGGAAACATATTCGGTACACATATGGTGCATATGAACTAATGAAGTTAAAAAAATCTAAAAAAATCATTGTCGGAGAGGAAATTTTCCGGACGGCCGGCGTAACGCACCCGTCCTAAATCCTAAAATGAGGAGGGGCCTAAGCGTTTTACCTCCTAGATGGACGCGGGATGAACATAAGAACACACAAGGGTTTTAGAGTGGTTCAGGCCGCCGGAGCGTAATACCCTACTCCACTGTGTGTTGTATTGAATCTGTGAACTTGAGAGTTTGAGTGTATCTGCCTTGCAACATCGTGTGCCTTCCCTTTTATAGCTCAAGGGAGACACATACATGGATGCCGAGCTCCGACATGTGGGCCCAGGAACATAATGGAAGGAATATATTGTAGGAGTAACTAACGCCTGTGCAATCTCCTGTGCGCCTCGATGTACGCAGTCCACGCAGTGTTGGTATGCGGCGGCTGCTTCCTTGGTAACGCGCGAGTGATGATGAGCATAGTGCACGCAATAGTATGGATGTACTGCCTGCCAATGGAATGGACAGGCACGCCGCCTGCAGAATGGACTGGTCGCCGCCTGCCAGCGGAATGGACAGGGCTCAATAAATGCCGAGGCGGCACATCGCCTGCCAGTGGAATGGACAGGGCTTATTAAATGCGGAGGCAGCACATCGCCTGTCAGTGGAATGGACAGGCGGCGCGCCTTATCCGCAATAAATGCAGAGGCCGCGCAGTCCCGAGGCCTTACGTCAGGCTCCGCCCGTTGGCTTACGTCACGTGCACCATACCACGTGGCAGCATCGGGGCTCCGCCTAAGCGGGGAGCAGAAGCGTATACGGCAAGGTCCGGACACGTGTCGGCTCCGGACCCCCGCCTGGCCTTGATTAAGGCCTGGGTATTCTCTGTCCTAGAATCCCGGGACCCTGCTGTGAGTGGCCCGGACCCCACACAGAGGGGTCCGGTTTGCGCCCGTGGAGGTCCTGGACCTTACCCAGAGGTCCGGTCTGTATATACAGGGGTCCGACACTTTCCTATAGCGGTCCGGACTCACTATTGATACCTTAGAGTATATCATCTTCTCTGGCCACGTGGCGGTCCCGGAGCCATCCACGTGGTGGGGTCAGGTGCTGTTGCTGGCCCAGAGTAGTCGCCCGAGGCTGGGGTGAGCCATGGTCTGGTCCCATGCACAACTTCTTTACCACGCGACTAAAGATAGCTGCGTGGGTACTGCGTCTTCATACGGTAGTAAGGGGTACCCCTGTTTTAGGGTACTGACAGTGGCCCCCGGGCCCCACCTCAGGGGAGGATGTGAGCCTGCAGGTGGGGCCAATAGCCTGATTGGTGATTGGCGCACCGCTTCCGTGCATCTGCTGACGTACTCGCCGTCAATCCGCCTTCGGTCACGCCAACTGCCATATTTGTCCCCGCTGCTGACTGACCTGTGGCCCCCACGCCTGGGGGTTTCACCGGGCCACGCGTGGGACACCTTGATACCGCTGCATTGTTTAAAAAGTCACCTTCTCTGTCTTCTACCGCGGCCCTGAGGAAGTGCACTACCGGCGCGTGCGGCGGTTCGCTTTTTCTGCACCCGTGAACCGGCACCCAAGGAGTATGACTCGTGGGCCTGGGCCCCCGTGTCATAGACTAGGCTGTTGTTTCTTGCGGTGGAGATGAAGAGGCGCGCTACCGCGGGCGGTGGTTCACTTTTCGGGCGCGCACGACGGTTCGCCTTTTCCGTACCAGGAGTTCAGCGCACAATCCGTATGACTTGTGGACCCGGGCCCCCGTGTCATAGACTGGGTCGCCTGGGCGTCAGGTGTGCGTCGGTCGGGATTTCCTGTAGCGTCTCGAGGCGCGAGCGGGAGAGTCTGTCTTGAAGAGGGATTCACCCTGCGTACAGCAGTTACGCTTTCGCATTCTCTCCCAACTGCTGCGCCCTTTCGCCTTCGAGCTCTCTGCGCCCCTTTGCATTCGCGCTCTTCTGCTTTCCGCCGCCGTAGTCGCCATGGCTTCGCTAGTTCATCCCGAGCGTTTACAGTCTGAGGGGGCGCTCAACCTGGTGCGCCACCTGCTCGGATGGAGCGCACCGGCGTTCGCCGGGAGGATCCGCGCCGGCGCCACTCCCCTCGGCGATCTCGCCGCCGGGGAGTTCGTGCTATTCGTCTCCTACCTCTCATGCGGGTTGGCGCTGCCGATCTTGCCTTTCTTCCTCCTGCTGCTAGAGGAGCTCTTCGCCCACCTCTGCGAGATGTTCGTGGGGGTGGCCCCCAGCACCTCCCTCTTCCGCCATTTCTTCGTGTTGGTGAAGTCTGGGAAGGCTAAGGACCACCTCGGCGCCTACTACTTCCAGACAAGGTCGGACTCAGTCATGGCCTATGTGGCAGAACCTCCAAGTTATTGGGCCCACATGCACCTGTCCTTGTCCCAAAGACCTCAGACAGTTATGCATGTGCACCAGATAACTTAACAGGATATGTCCGATTGCCCCAAGGACATCGGATAAACCACTTACAACCAGAACCGCGGGATTAAGTAACACAAATCACACACACCAATATTGTTGCAGCGGAAATCTTACTACCAAATTTTACAGGTTACAAAAATTTTACATTAGTTTATCGGAGTGATTACAAAAGTATAAGTTTGAAATATATATGCTAGCTCAAGGGATCATCCTCAATAAGAAGTATAGAAGGGTTACTTAGACTTATAAGAAGGCCGAGCCCACCGGCACTTAACACCATCAACAACAGCACAAAGTTAGAACCTGAAAAACAACAGGGAATAAAACCCTGAGTATGGAATTACTCAGCAAGTCTTACCCGACTAAGGAAAAGACTCTCAAGGGTATGCTGGATAAATAGGAGTCAAGGAGAGGCTTTAGCAAAGATCAACTTATATTTTTGCAGAAGTAGCTTACTAAAGTGAGTCCTTACTTTCAATCTTTTAACGCCATATTAAGTATTAATAGACTCTATTTGCATCTAGTCTAATTTCAACATCTCATCAATACAACATCATTTTTATCCATAGTGTTCACATCCTGACTTTAGGTTGTAGAAAAGTGACCAAGTCTTCATAACCGCGAAGGTACGGCGATCCGAATCGATTATACTCAGCTGAGGATCTCCAATCACACGACATATGTAGCACTTAACCCTTGCATATGTCAACCCGCCACCGGGGTTCTTAAGACCGGATCAGGTTCACGCAAACCGAGAGCACAGATACACCACCGTCCAGCCTCTTGCCACGGAGGGTACACGCTACTCTCGCCACCGCTCCACTCCCATTTCGTGTTATCTTATTCCGGCCTTAGTCTGCCCGAGGCAAGGCTTACCCATGATGAGGCATGTGACCAGTTAAAGGGTCCTCGGTCAGCACGCCTACATACGCGTTAATCCTTAACCAACCTGGGTAGAACATCACCTGTACCTACCCCAAGTCTCAATTTAAGTATTTCCATCCTTAGGATTGTGTCTGTTCCTTAGGATGAAAGAGCATCACAGGGAACTTTGCAGTAAGATCCCACCATTGCTCCAAATGAAAATATTCTTGCGGGTAGAAGCCGTCCTTTCTCGAGTTAAATTCAGGACAACCTCTATCCACAAGATCTAAGCAAGGCTAAGCATTTTTGTAAATCATAATTTTGATACTTCACAGAAGTATCTATAAAGGTATGGATATCAAGGAAGGCAATGCATCAAAGGGTTTCAAGTAACTCCTATGAACCTAATGCACATTTCACTAGACTTAAGTGTGCGAAAAATATTTAAAAACACAAGGAAAAGGGTTGCATGCACCGGGGCTTGCCTGAGTAACACTATGTTAGTGTTTGTTAGGCGTCGATCACTTGACGATCAGCCTTTGTTCCGGCATTCATCAGATTATCCGTCTTCAGGTTCGTTCATCAACTTCATCTTGCGGATTAGCCCGCGCTTGGGGTCGACTTGGCTTGTCTTCCGCAACACGCGATTAATTAATGTACCTGAATGGAATGCATTATGCACATGAATGCATATCGACGGAAATATTATAAACCTAAATAGTGTTACGCGATGACGAATTTAAACACCTAGCGGCAAGGCATTGTACAATTTTGTACAGAAACACTAGTTATCGACGTACGACTAAGCGCAGTAATTACGCTTCTCTAAGTTAAACGAACCTAACGCAAACATCACGAGCAACAAATTATACACATGAAGCACAATTTGCCTAATCAACTCATCAGCTAATTAATTTAAATTCTAAATTTATCCCTCGTTTTATAATTGATACTACATCGTTCACAAAGTACTACTTTAATTTTATTTTACTTCTCACATATTTTACATGTCCACAATTAATCAAGCATTTCTTTATGTCATTTATTTAGTGCAATTGACAATGACAAAATTCATCAAATAGCTATATGAAATACCAATTCATATCTATCCTTTATGTCGCCACCTCGTTTAGATATCCCTAAATTAATCTACCTTTCGCATTACTAAACCTATCGTACTTCACTTATTTTTGACACTACCACAACGCGCCTGCGCTAAATATGAGGATTATTACGACTAATAATTCTAGTTAATCCAATCATCAGATAAACGTATAAAAATTATAAATCGGCTCACCAGCACCAAACGCGACCCAATACTCGTACGAATGCTGATAAATCCCGGCTCGAGCTTCCTGTCGTGCACTTGGTGAATATCACGCTGCTGGCTTCGTCTTCACTCGGTTCTTGGAATTTCTTGGGGATGCACGAACGACGACGACGACCTTCGATTGAAGTCTGGAGTAAGCTGGTGAGGTGGGGATCGAGCAGGGGATGACGTGTTTGACGACTCGACAGTAAACGACGCGACAACGAGCTGGGCAGGATCCGAGCTAATGGGTACAGTATCAGACAGCGATCAGCACGATAGACGAACTAAGTCGCGGCGAGGTTGACGGCGTTGAGGGTTCTATGATAAGCCAACAGTGACTGACGAACTCGCAACGGCGCGCACAGAAAAGTTGGCGCCCAGGGAACTATCGTCCGACGGTCCCATGGCACGGTGCAGGGAGGCCGAGTGGAGAACGGCGTTGCCGGAGCGCGCAAGCCGAGCTGGGGCTTCCACGGAACGACGCTTGAAGAAAACGGCTGCGCGCACGGAAGGAGTAGAGAAGCTGCTGAGCACTCGACCGACCATGGCTAGGGAGAGCACCGCGGTGAGTCACGGATAGGGAACTCGAGGGAGCTGCGCTGGTGAACAGGAGGCCGGGAGTGGCGCTGAGCTCACGCGCATGGAGACGGCAAGGCTGGGCGCCATGGGAAAGAGAGGGAGACGCAGTGGGGATGGCTGCCGCAGAAATTCCAGTGCCGGGAGCTGAGCTCGGAACAGGACGAGCAGAGCAGGGCGCCGAACGAGAGGAGCAGGGAAGAACAGCCGGCGCGCAGGGCACGGCACCAAGCTGAGGCTCTGCGCAGGGGACTCCAGGGAGCAGACACGGCAGCCATGGGCGAGCAGAGCGTGCAGGGGAGACGCAGCCCGAGCGCCGGCCATGGAAAAAACAAGGGGCGCGCGGACGGTGAAGACAGCTCGGATCCGAGCTGGGAGAAACGCTGACTATGGCGAGGAGCAGGAGATGAAAGGCGCGCGATGCAGGGGAGGACACAGGGGAACGCGGTCGAGCAGAGCCTCGGCTTCGGCGGCCATGGCCGGGAGCGAGCGAGCTGGGGAAGAAGACGCAGGGCGCCGGCGCAGAGAAGAGAGCAGGGACGCCACGAGCTCGAGAGGAGAGCAGAAAGGAGCGCCATGTGGATTCGACAAGGAGAGCGCGCGGCTAGCAGGAGAAGCGACCAAACGGGGCTGTGGCCGGGTGAGCAGCAGGCCGGCGAGCTCCATGGCTGGGAGGAGCTCAGAGCGTGGGAGCTAGAGGCGGCTGGGCCAGGGCATCCCCAGCGAGCTGGCCATGGGAGGAGCAGCCAACGCGGTGGAGAAGCTAGGCGCTGGAAGTAGACGTCGGAGAAAGACTCGATCCTGTCCTCCCTGCGCGATGGAAAGATCACAGGGAAGAACGGCGTGGGGAAGAAGATATAGATGAGCGAGCGTCGGCTGGAAAAATATCCACACGGAGATAAGCATCTTGACCAGGGGCGCGCGTACAGGATAAGACTAAAGGCCGTGCGGTGGAAAAGATAAGCATCGTTAGAAGAAAAAAATCCAGGAGAGAGCAGCGGTAGAGATAGGTCTGCAGGAGATTTTCCCCTTTTTCAGTTTTCTTTTTTTTAACGAAAATCAAAGATATTTTGGATCATGGTTTTTAAGCGATAATTAAAAGGTCGAATAATTAGAATCGACAGCAATAATTGGACAGGATTTGATTTGGCGCATACTCAGGAGCCGGATGAATTCGTACCATTAATTCACCTTTTTAGATCAAGGCGAGAAGCAACGGACCGAATTAAACGGATTTTGGTTCGATAATTTACTCTGCATTTGATTCAGTTGACTTCAGACAAATTCCGTTCAATATTCAAACGCTCGACTAGAGGACAATTCAATTGAAGACTCGTAGACGCGATGCCACGGATAACGAAAAGGGAATTAAATTACTTTACACTGAAAGTTTAGTCGTCGAGTTCAATTTAATTTACCCGGGATAAAATCGTCCGAGTGAGTCGGGCTTCCGAATTCGTATTCGCACGAGCGATGAATTTTAAATAATCACCGGACGCACCGATGTTCGGAACGACTACGTTCCGAATAACACGAAAATTTCGGAAGAGCCCGGATAGATAAAAATAAAAACGATGTCGCACTCACGACAGACGGAACAGATGCGATATTAAAATCGCGATAGGCAAAAATAATTAGACCTTAGTGTCCGTCTTATTTACTGATATCACGTGCTTAAATTCGTACTCGTTGTCGAGCGGAATATAAACACCTGGGGTGTTACAGCCCTCCCCCCTTAAAAGAATCTCGTCCCGAGATTCGGAGCGAAAGACTTTCAAGAGTGGAGAAGCAGGTAATCCCATGTCCATATCAGCGATAATCGTAAGGCAGTCCCAAGCGAAGACGAGTGTCTCAGAATGTCGTTTCTCTAGTGGACATAACATGTATCGCCATAAGCTAATTTAGAAATGTCCACTAATAGAGACGATATCTGCCAGAAGAACACATAAGGTTCCATATGTGCAGTTTGCTTTCTCGGATGACACTGTACTATCTGAGTCTATTGGGCGAGCGGTAAATACGCGATTTTACCCAAACAGAATCAGACGCACCCTCTTGGGTAAAACACTCAGAAAGAGGTTTACCAACAAGTGATCATTGGAATTTTTATAGTACACAAGACGGGTGTGGACGTCGAACAACATCACAGTTAACTCGTGTCACGCTAGAAAATCTAAGTCCCAGAAGGTGATATAGATTCGAGAGAATTACTAGCGGAGGGATCTGTAGATACGAAATTTACAACCAGTCCATTTCTATCCAGCACTAGTCATGGCTCGCCTTGATCACCCACACAGGAAAAACACACGCGAGGCGTTCGAGACACGACTAGAGCGATAATTAGGTGGTTACTGGCCGACTTAATCTCGATTCTTGAAAATACTTTCTTCAGAGTGGGTTAAACCAGAGTGAGTTTAGACAACTCGACAAACGATCTCTAAACTCAACCTTTGTTCATTGGGTAGTTGCAAGTTAGCAAAACCAACTTGTTGAACTACGGTTGACATTGAGTAAGTCCTCTCATTACCATCGGTAAGTCAACGGTCGAGAGTTCACATTTGCTAAAAAGAGGTCATGCACTTGGGTAGAAATCCATTTGGTCATGTTGTTCACCCGTTTCTCCCATGTGATATGAATTATTCACTTTGTTAGGAAATACTTGGATTAAATAAGGGAGCGAATGAACAAACTCCTGCATTTCAGTAGCAGGGGAAACAGATCTCCATTCTGAGAGCTAATCAATTGTCTCTCGACACTAAAAAGCTCCAAGGCTTCACCTTTACACAAAAGACGTAAAGGGAACTTGTATAAGTAGTCACTATCGAAATCAAAAGAAAAGAGACCACACATAAAAGTGGTATGCTCCTTTTAATCCAACGGAGATGATAGATGGTGCTTGATAACTTGACAAACAACATAGAAATTGTTTCAAGGGAGGAGTCCATAGAAGATCACACATCAGTGTAGTTCCACAATGGATCATGACCAGAGACCTTGGTACCGGCACGCGCCAAGCAGCAAAATCCTGTGTGCGCATGCACAGGAGGCCCTCAGTTTCGCCGCGGTACCATAAGTCCTTAACCATGACACCATTACAAAACTGGCACTAATAATGCCAATACCAGACGTAATCAATAAGAAATCTCACACAACACAAATAGACTGGTCAAGGATGACAATTTACAAGGAGTTACTCCACCTGTAAGAAGGGTTACAAGTAGAGAGTCAAAGAGATTATGGCCCAAGGAAATGAACAAGGCATGGCCATAACCTAAACTTGATGAAAGGAGTACGATGGGAGACTGTTAATTTAGCCAAAACATATTTCTATGCTTATCGTAGGGGTTATAAGGTCAAGGATTAAGTTGGTATGCCTTTGATAGATATAAGGGAACCAAAGGCATCAAGTTCAAGGAAAAGATTGGGTATTCCCTTCCTAGGTTGGGTTGATAAGGCAGCATGGCGATCCTTAAGATAGGCAAACTGGATAAAGGACATCAGCTTGTGTCAATTGAACAAGGGGATGGTTTAGGATGGAGACATGACTCGAGATTCTTGTTTCAAGTCCGAGTACACTTTATATCCAATAAGGAAATTATCTAAGCATTTATTTGTATGGGCTTTGTCATGGATTGATAATGGTAAATTCAACTTTAGGTCATGGTTCACCAACTAAGAACATGGCCTAATTTTCGGTTTAGGCAAACAAGTCACTAACCTTCTATCGGCACATCAAGTACAAGGGCAAACACATAAAGCACCCTAAGAGGTCACCTAAAGAATGGAGGACACCTATTTCATCGAAGTTCATAATTCAGCATTACACCACATTATCTACAATCAATGGTTACTGGAATAAGGATGAGAGAAGCATTTTGGGTGTATAGGTGACAAACATAATGCAACAATCAGGATGCATGCTCGTCTTATCCGTCCTCACTGATTTTGCCAACATAATGTGGCAATAGCGTTCTATATCGGTGGCATACGTTCACTCTCGGTATTTTACTAGTCGTCAGCTACACATACGTTTTCGAGGTTAGTGTACCTGCAGAAAATTCCATCACAGCCCAATTCCCAATGATGCAGTTCACACATGGCAGTTTATCACAGTTTATACTCCATATATTTCTATATGGAGGCCAGCTCATCATTAAGCGCCGAGCCACGCATAGGCGCCGTTGCCACACTTTAACCATAGGGCAACTCATTATGGTAACTCACCTTCTTACCTGAGCGTAGGTGCGTCGTTACAAGTACATTACACTTCTCAGTATTCCCATGTCTGTATACCCATACACATCCATGGGGTACTGAATTCCCAGAAAAGTAAATACTCCACATCGCAGCCTTCATATATACATATGTAGAACATGTATATAATCAAGCGCTATTTATACTCTTCCCTAGACCAACGTTTGTTCAGTCATGCTCTCACATCTCACCTTACCTTGGGCGTCGATCCATTCAAAACTGAATGGTTTTCAAAAATAACAATACACATGTATGCAATAACCACCCGGTTGTGGGTTAGTGGTTTTCAACTAAGCCACCTAATAGTCCTTAGTTTAGGGCTTAACAGAGGATGTCGCTAGCATTATAGTTTTTAAAACGGTTTTTTCAAAACCAAACAATGTGTTTAGTTGAAAATAGGTTTTTCAAAACCAAAACTTTTGTTTTGAAAATACGTATGTGACCGCATATACTTAATCCAGCTCCGATACCAGCCTGTGGCAGAACCTCCAAGTTATTGGGCCCACATGCACCTGTCCTTGTCCCAAAGACCTCAGACAGTTATGCATGTGCACCAGATAACTTAACAGGATCTGTCCGATTGCCCCAAGGACATCGGATAAACCACTTACAACCAGAACCGCGGGATTAAGTAACACAAATCACACACACCAATATTGTTGCAGCGGAAATCTTACTACCGATTGTGAATAGGATGAAATGCAGGGTTTATCCCTTTGTTGTTTTTAGGTGGGGAAGTAGCAGACTTTTGCTGCTTCTGTGCTAAGGTGGTTCCCAACGAAGAAAAACAAGACTGAAGTGCGGGAGGACTCGGTCCTCCACTTAGGATCTTTTGTTTATAGTCTTTCGGGAGAAGTTTTTGTCTCCCTGGTTTGTATAATTATTACTTCTATGCACTCGCTTTTAGACTGGTCTGTAATAAATTAACTCGAGCTTACTTTTGGAAATAAATTTAAGTTTATGTAATTCGCTTCCGCATATCTTCATCTCCGATGGTCTGTAATGTCTGCAAGACGGGTGAAACGTTCCTGGTGAGGTAAGGAAAGATACCGAGCTTGTCAAGTAATTTAGGAACATCTACAGGGTGTCTGATGTCTGTTAGACAAAGACAACTGTAGGTGGGCCTGATTACTTGGGAGGTTTCGTCACAGCCTACATCCCCATCCTCGGTGGTGCAAGGTGGGAGAACTGGCGCAGCGACTGGGTCATCGCTAGCGCCGAGGCCAACGACCGTCTCGTCCTGCCGAGCGACGGACCAGCACTCGATCGGAAGCAATGGAGGGCCAAGCCATCCCTGGCGCCGGAGTTCCTGCCCATGCTGGACAGAATCAAAACCTTGGCAACCGGTGGTCTGACCTCCATGCACGTGGTCGGCGACTTCCTGAAGCGCCAGATCGCGCCGCTGTAGAGGAGGGCACACCTATGTTCCTGGTTCACCGGCTCAAACGACATCGGCCGGATCCAGCGCAGGCCGGGGACCGACCTGTTGTAACATCCCAAAATTTCAACCCAAGGTTTGGAACCCTAATCTCCTACCCCCCTTTTTTATCTCTCCCTAAATTCCACCCCATAGGTCATCTTGTCATATCCATACACTTTGATTGTTAGAAGCAGCTCACATAGATTATTATTTTTCTAGCACCCAAGATTATTTAGCTAATTATTTGTTCAAACGAAAAGGAGATAAAATAAATAGAAAATAAAAATAAGAAATAGAAAAATAAAAAAAGAAAAGGGAAACCCCCCTCGGCTGGGCCGCTTCCAGCCCAGGCCTCCTCTCTCTCTCACGTGCGCCCGCACTTCCCTCCCTTCCGCGGCCCAAGCGGCCCATCGCCGCATGCCTGCGCCCGCCACTGACATCCCGCCCCCACCCGTCAGCTGCCCCTCCCCCTCTCCCTCTCTTGTCGCTCTCCCGCTGTCAGCTCAGCCCCACCCGTCAGCCCGCACTCCCCTCCCTCGCGATCTCTCCCTCCCTGGCAAGCGGGCCCTACCCGTCAGCGCCTTCCTCGCGCCCGTGACCAGGGCTAGCGACGCGATCGCCGCCGGTCGCCACCGCCCCGTCGTCTCGCCATTACTTGCTCACCTGCGCGGTTGGCGCCTTGCGCCTCTGTCCCCTTGCGCCAGCCGAGCCATCCCGTCACCCCCTGCCCGAGCCGTCTCGTCGTTGCCACTGTGCGCTACCATCCCCGCCGTGGCGAGCTCGCCGGTGCACGCCACCTCTCGCCCCTTCCCCGCCCCAGGCGCCTATAAAAAGGACCGCCCGAGCTCCGCTTCTCCCACACCAGCCTCGGCCACCCCCTTCCCCTTTTCCAAGCTCGATTGAGCCAGCGCTACCGCGTCCTTCCCCTGCTCCGGTGAGCCTCGCCTTCCTCCCCCTGCTAAGTTCCAGTCTAATTCATGTAGTTCTTGAGCTTCGCCATTCCCTCACAAACACAATGCACCCATCCCCGCCTCCTATTGCGCTCGGCAGCCTCACCGACGACCTCACCGCCGCGAGCGCCCGCCACCGCACCGTGGACCGGCCACCCCAAGCACCCTCCGGCCAAATTGGCCCCTCCATCATGATCCCCTACCCTCGCCCGTGCCTCACCACCACTCCTCCGTCGCAAAATCGGGCTCCCGGCGGAGAACCGCCGCAGACCTCACCGACAGTCGAGCCCGACCGGTTCGCCCCCCCCCATCGCCCGCTCCACGCCGTTACCCCCCTCCTCTCGCTGACGCATGGGCCCGCACCCACGGCATCCGCCCGCGTCGCTCCACTCCCCCGTGGGCCTGCTGGGCCGCCTGCCCACGCCCGCGCGCACGCCCGCGCTCGCTGGGCCAAAATCTCCCCCCGGCCTAGTTAGCTGAGAATTCCTTTTCTTTTTCCCTTTTCCATTTCTTTTTCCTATTTTCATATATATATATTCATATATTGATATTTTATGCACCAGAAACAGTTTAAATAAATTATAGGGCATAAAAATAATAATGTATGATAATTGGCACACCCCACCAAGTCACCATGATTGATGTATTGTTCCTTATCTGTGTTTGTTAGCGGAAGAGGGATCCGATCCTCCGGAATTTGTAGCTCCGGAAGAAGGTAGGAACCCGACCCCTCTGAAATAGATCTTTTGTGCCAGGAAAGCTTCGACGAAGGCAAGTTCATTCTTCCCTTGATGCATAAATTACCTATTCTTTCTACCACTACCTAAGCTGGGATTAAGGGATGGAACATTTGCATTGTGAGTAGAGAGATAGCCCGCATTAACAAACATTTTTTGAGTACAAAATGTGGGATGGGAAAAGGGCAGTGTTTTGACTAAGCGATGTTTTCAAAAAGTGTATGATGAAGGGAATTCACCCTCATCACCTTGTGAGTGGGATGATCAGGGACTCCCTGGTTTAGGGGAGGGCCTAAGGAGATGGCTCAACTGGTTTAGGTGTGAGCAGAAGGATTGTCCCCTCATATAAGGACCGTTTTGTCATCCTTTACTACCTGTACTCATGATAAGTACAACCACTCGAGACTGTATGGGCAGTCACTCAATCTGAACTCGTATGGTCCTGTAAGGAAAATGGACCCCGGGCCATTTGGCTAATTGAGTTTTGGTGTTTGATGAACAACACAATCCGTGAACTAATAAGTTTTCTAGTGTTTGTGTTTGTAGTTCACAGGATGCGAAGAGAATTGGACCAAGGCAATGAGGATGCAACACCTCAAAAGAAGACATAAAAAGATGCATAGGAGTCCAATACTCAAGAACAAAGAAGCCCGAAGAAATCAGCGAAGAAATCCAAGATAAGGGCTGTCAGCCAGCGCCTGGTGGCGCACCGGACATTGGTGTCCGGTGTGCACCGGACTGTCCGGTGTGCACCGGACTGTCCGGTGTGCCAACGGGCAGAAGGCAACGGTCGGATCCAACGGTCGACTGCTACAGGCGCCAACGGTCGGCTAACATGGCATGCACCGGACACTGAACAGTAGATGTCCGGTGTGCACCGGACTGTCCGGTGCACCCGACGACAGAAAGCCGCTGCTTTCTGTCCAACGGCTAGTTTGGGGTGTGGAGGCTATAAATACCACCCCAACCGGCCATTCTCAAGTGTGAGAGCCCAAGCAACATACCAATACACATATTGCATATTTCCAAGAGCTCAAACACCCAAGTGCTTAATAGAATCACTCGGTGATTAGCGTAGGTGCTTTGCGAAGTGCTTAGGTTAGTTAGACCACTTTAGCGCTTGCTCTAGGTGAATCCTAGTTAGTTGAGTGAGTTTTGTAAAACCACACAACCCCTCGGCTCTTGCGTGAGTCGTTGTAATTGTACCGAGTGGGGCGAGAGTCTTGCGAGACCGTGACAACCTCGTTTGTGTCACGGCTGCCACCGTGTACCGGAGGGAACGAGGCCCGCGGCGTTTCGGCCGGAAGCTCGATAGTGGAGACGGCGGGGAGCGTCCGAGAGGAGCCGGAAGCAGAGCACCACTTGCGCGTGGAGAAGGCCCGCGGCTCTCTACGGAGTTACTCGACCGTGGTGCTTGGCCCTCGCGTGGGCTTCCCTTTGCGTAGGGGCACCAACGAGGATTAGTCGGGACCTTGCGTGGTTCCGGATACCTCGGTAAAAATACCGGCGTCATCCACGAGAGTTTGCTTCTCTACTTAGCTCTTTACATTCCGCATTTATATTAAGCATTTAAGTTTCAATCTTGTGGTCATACTTATTTAGTATAGATTGAAACTTAGCCTTTGCGGTAGAGATAGCAACACTTAGACAAAACCTAGTTTGCACATTCTAGTTTTGATTATTTGCATTGGTTTTGCTCTAGGGATTTAATTGTGGCCTAGTTTAGTAAAAGTTTTAGAAGTCCTAATTCACCCCCCCTCTTAGGCGTCACCCGTTTCTTACAAGTGGTATCAGAGCCCGGTTTGGCTCATTTGAAACGCTTTAGCTTCACCGCTAAAAAGAGCCGACGCTTTTTAGAGGAAGGGATGGATACCCATAGGCCACCACACTTTGACGGCACTAACTTCCCATATTATAGTGCTAGAATGGCTTGTTACCTAGAGGCCGTTGATCTAGGTGTTTGGAGAGTCACTCGTGACGGGATGAAACCCCTCAAGAATCCCGAGAAACCCACCACGAGTGAGGAAAAAGAAATTCATTTAAATGCTAGAGCCAAAAATTGCTTGTATGAATCTCTTAGCATGGATATTTTTAATCAAGTATTTACCTTGAAAACTGCTAATGAGATTTGGCTAAAATTGCATGAGCTCCATGACGGCACATCCAATGTCCGTGAGCAAAAACATTGCCTAATCTTAAATGAGTATAATTCTTTTGCCATGAAAGATGATGAGCTTGTTAGAGACATGTATTCTCGTTTGAATCTAATTATCAATGAGCTCAATTCTATTGGCATTAATAAGCTAGGTGATGCGGACATTGTGAGGAAGATTATCTCCCTGCTACCACAACAAAGATATGGGAGCATCATCACCATCCTTCACAACATGGAGGATTTGAGCAACATGACCCCGACCATTGTGATTGGGAAAATCGCGGCCTTTGAGATGTCGCGAAAAATGAGTCGGGGAGAGGAGCCAACTTCCTCAAGACCATATGCTTTTGCATGTGATGAAAGGAAGGGCAAAAAGAAGGCTCCCACTCCAAGTTCCTCAAGTGAAGAAGAGGAAGAAGAAGAAAGTGATGATGATGAAGATAATCAACCATGCACATCATCCTCCGAGGACGAAGAGACAATCCGACGCGTCGGAAAGGTAATGGGGATGATCCGCAAGATTAATCTAATGGGTGTGCCCCTGCAGGTCGAGGATCTTCTCTTTAACATTGACAGGAAAAAGCAAAGGAAGAGAGGATGCTTCGCATGTGGGGAGAAGGGCCACTTCAGGGACAACTGTCCAAATATGGCCAAACCCAAAAAGGAGAGGAGCAAAGGCAAGGCGCTCACAAGTGTTAGAACTTGGGATGATTCTTCAAGTGAAGATGAACCTCCAAGGACGCGCAGCCACCGGTCCTCGTCACGATCATCACGGTCATCACACAAATGCCTTATGGCAAGAGGTAACAAAAGCATTCCATCCTCTAGTGATGAAAGTAGTAGTGATGATGAAGGTGAGGGAAAGGCCTCTCTAGATGAGCTTGCGGAAGCCGTAAAATTTTTCCAGGATGTTTGCACTAAGCAAAAAGCTCAACTTAAAACCTTGAAAAATAAGTTGGTTAGCTCTCAAAATGATTACAAAGGTTTGCTAGAAAAATTCGAAACTTTTGCAAACTTAAATAGTGAGCTATCAACTAAAATTGAGCTATTAGAATCTAGTGCTCCATCCACTGCTACCGATGATAGCCTTATTAAAAAGAATGAAAAACTTAAGACTAAGTTAGCTAGCTCCCAAGAAGCTATTGAAAATTTGCTAGAGAAAATGGAAATTCTTAGCATACACAACAATGAGCTAACTACTAAGCTAGAAAATATTGGTAGCACCCCAGCAGCATCTTTAGTTGAAATACCTGAAATAATTAAGAAAGATGCTTCTACTTCCTGCTTTGATTTAATTGATGATTCTAACCCCGGCAACCAAGTCATTGTTGAGAATATTGTTGTAGAGACATGTTCGGATGAGGTTGCAAAGGAAAATGAACAATTAAAGCAAGAAGTGGCTCGCCTTGGCAAGGCTTTGTATGACAAGAAAGGCAAAGCCAAACAAATCTGACCTCCACAGGATAACACCACTGCGGGAGTGAACAAGCCTGTAGAGGGAGAAACTGTGATTTGCAGGCTATGCCACATGGAAGGCCACAAGTCTTTCCAATGTAAGGCGATGACCGGGGATAAACAAAGGCAAAAGCTCAAGCAAAATCTCCAACACCTACATCTAAAAGGTGAACAAAAAGGATGCTACACCATATTTGATCAAGAAGAAAAAGAACGGAAAGGTGATAGCAATCAAGGCCAACAAGCAAGCCAACAAAGAAAAAGGGGCTAAACGCATCTGGGTGCCAAAGGAGATAATCTCAACCATGAAAAGCACCAAGAAGGTTTGGATCCCGAGAGGGAAGTAAGTGGACCAAAGGTCATCGGGAAATTTGGAGACTTGGCTAAATTGGGATGTATATCATGGGATACATCATATTGGATCAAGTTTATTGCCAAGTGGGTTAGTGAAAATTTTGGACCCAAATTTCCCACCCATGACTAAGGTAACTAGTTTTATTGTATTTCTCGTTTTTAGATATGCGTATCTATTTACCTTGTATCTAGTTTACCTTTCTTGCCTAGTATTACATGTGTTATGTACTTTTGCTTAAAATCATGCATACTAGGTAAATCATATGGTAGGATTGCTTGTTTTTAATTCATATACTTAAAGCAAACCTACATGGCTTAAAATGTTTATTTAAGCACGGCACATAACTTTTATATCACTCCATAGTAAATGATGCATCAATTGAAAATCTTGATTTCTACAAAGTGTATCATTTAACTTATATGTGCCAAAGTTTGGATTATGGATAATCTGCCCCTCTTGATATCAAATCAAAGTGCATGTCTCCTACAAGTATTCAAAACTTGTATGCACACCTTTAGGGGGAGGTTACTCTATAATCTAACACTTTGAGACTAACACCTTTTCAAGTCTATTTCATGTGATAGTCTCATTGTAAGGAAAATAAGGTCCCCGGAGAAAGACAACAAACTTCCACTGCAAAATCTCCAAGAACTCTCATGTCTCTCAAGCTCGCCATTGATCTTCAATTGGTATCTTTTGAGACTACATTCAGTATCATTTACATGTTTTCTCCAATATTTGATTAGACTATTTTTCATATCATATGCTTCCATGTTGCTAAAAATGCATAAGTAGTTAACTCATATTTTGTTACCTATGCATAAGGGAAGTTAGTCTTTTCAAATCATGTCTTGCACCTCTAATTTTCACATGCTTTTTCCTAAGTAGAGGATCTCTGTCAGGGGGAGTATTTCTTCATCTCTAAAGGGGGAGAAAAACTCTTTCTAAAGGAGAATACTCATTTAGGGGGAGTAATCTTTTGAGGACTCCTTCAAGTGGTATCATTCACATAATTTAATTTAATATCCTTCTAGTGATATCATTTGATACAATTCTTGATGAGGGCAAGCTTTTATTTACTTCCTACATGCTTTTAATGTCTTCCTTTTCGGTGGTTGATGCTAAAGGGGGAGAAGTTTAGGGACCAAGCAATGAAAACTATATCAAACACCAAACACCACCAATTTAAAATTTTATATCTACAAATGGCTTTTCAAGTGGTTTTGGTTATTTGGTCCAAAAATAGGAAGTAAGTGAATTATGGAGTTAGGGGGAGGCTTAAGTCCATAATATCACATTGTGGGGACAATCATGCATCTTAGCAAGTAGATTGCATATTTTCACTCAAATACTTGTATTATTTGCTTGCTTTGGTTGTGTTGTCATCAATCACCAAAAAGGGGGAGATTGT
Source organism: Zea luxurians (assembly GCA_029449295.1). NCBI lineage: Eukaryota > Viridiplantae > Streptophyta > Magnoliopsida > Poales > Poaceae > Zea > Zea luxurians. Next base: position 72,960,384 of record JAOPSE010000008.1, read on the forward strand.
AAGGAAAATGGACCCCGGGCCATTTGGCTAATTGAGTTTTGGTGTTTGATGAACAACACAATCCGTGAACTAATAAGTTTTCTAGTGTTTGTGTTTGTAGTTCACAGGATGCGAAGAGAATTGGACCAAGGCAATGAGGATGCAACACCTCAAAAGAAGACATAAAAAGATGCATAGGAGTCCAATACTCAAGAACAAAGAAGCCCGAAGAAATCAGCGAAGAAATCCAAGATAAGGGCTGTCAGCCAGCGCCTGGTGGCGCACCGGACATTGGTGTCCGGTGTGCACCGGACTGTCCGGTGTGCCAACGGGCAGAAGGCAACGGTCGGATCCAACGGTCGACTGCTACAGGCGCCAACGGTCGACTAACGTGGCATGCACCGGACACTGAACAGTAGATGTCCGGTGTGCACCGGACTGTCCGGTGCACCCGACGACAGAAAGCTACTGCTTTCTGTCCAACGGCTAGTTTGGGGTGTGGAGGCTATAAATACCACCCCAACCGGCCATTCTCAAGTGTGAGAGCCCAAGCAACATACCAATACACATATTGCATATTTCCAAGAGCTCAAACACCCAAGTGCTTAATAGAATCACTCGGTGATTAGCGTAGGTGCTTTGCGAAGTGCTTAGGTTAGTTAGACCGCTTTAGCGCTTGCTCTAGGTGAATCCTAGTTAGTTGAGTGAGTTTTGTAAAACCACACAACCCCTCGGCTCTTGCGTGAGTCGTTGTAATTGTACCGAGTGGGGCGAGAGTCTTGCGAGACCGTGACAACCTCGTTTGTGTCACGGCCGCCACCGTGTACTGGAGGGAACGAGGCCCGCGACGTTTCGGCCGGAAGCTCGATAGTGGAGACGGCGGGGAGCGTCCGAGAGGAGCCGGAAGCGGAGCACCACTTGCGCGTGGAGAAGGCCCGCGGCTCTCTATGGAGTTACTCGACCGTGGTGCTTGGCCCTCGCGTGGGCTTCCCTTTGCGTAGGGGCACCAACGAGGATTAGTCGGGACCTTGCGTGGTTCCGGATACCTCGGTAAAAATACCGGCGTCATCCACGAGAGTTTGCTTCTCTACTTAGCTCTTTACATTCCGCATTTATATTAAGCATTTAAGTTTCAATCTTGTGGTCATACTTATTTAGTATAGATTGAAACTTAGCCTTTGCGGTAGAGATAGCAACACTTAGACAAAACCTAGTTTGCACATTCTAGTTTTGATTATTTGCATTGGTTTTGCTCTAGGGATTTAATTGTGGCCTAGTTTAGTAAAAGTTTTAGAAGTCCTAATTCACCCCCCCTCTTAGGCGTCACCCGTTTCCTACAGGTCCAAACCCCAGGGTTATGAAGGCTGGGGAGCACCGGGAGGATAAGGAGGGGGAATGTTTTGTCCGGTTTGGACATGGCGGTGGCCTGACTCCTTCCGGTATAACCGTTAAGGTTAGGACATGCGAGGAAAGAAAGAGATTCAGATTCGGATCTCATTGGCCATGAGACCGTAGAGCCGGACTAGTGGGTAAAGTGTACCCGTCTGCGCAGAGTTCAAACCTATTCGAATAGTTCGTGTCCACCGGAATGGACGAGTCTGGTGTGGTATGACAATTAGTGTTTTACAACCTCTGTGAGCAGGGAAATGTGTGTGTAAGTGTGTTTTTGGAAATGAAAACGATGCCACGAGAGCGGGAAGCTTAGTGGTGGTTGAGTAATGTGTTATTTCTACTTCTTTGGGAAAAACCCTAAAAGTACTGCCTTTCTCTGAGAAAAAGAAGAGTGACTTCAACTCCACCATATAAAGCATGTATGATATAGGTCCCTTTCTCTTTACGGGAGTAGGATGGGCTTGCGGAATACCTAGTGTATTCACCCAGATTTATTTATGTTTTTCAGCAGTTGAATACTTCTTTTCTGCTATGCTTGATTGAGGGGGCTGTGTCTGCACCCAGTTCTGCCTGTGGCATGAGCTAGTTTATCTTCTACTGCGCTTTGTATTTCTAGCTCTCTCTCGAGCTTGTACTCTGGTATTGTAATAACTTTTATTCGAACTCTGTACTATTTGAAGTAAGGAATGTGGTTACTAGCCTCCTAGGACTAGTAATTGTATCACATTTGAGTCCCAAAGGATCGGGACGCTTCAGGTGGTATCAGAGCCATAGGAGTGGTCGTAGATAGCAGCCCCAACCTTAAAAGTTTGCCTTAACAAGAAAACACCTCTTACCCCTAAGAAAAATCTTCTCTCCTTTCCCCGATATTAACAGACCCTTCTTTTCTTCTACCAGATGGAAGGCTCTTGGGTCATTAGGATATCCTACTGCTTAGAGGAGGAAGGATTCCCTCATCTATTGCGGAGTTGCGCGCTTCGCATGGGGATCCGCAAGAAGCTGGAGTATGTCTGGAAAGAATATCGCGATAACGGAATTGAGAAGTGCTCTATGGCAGTCTACCTGGGAGAAAGCCGAAGTTACCCAAACCACCCTCCTTTCCAAGTCACCTTCACTGGACACCACTTCCCAGACACTTGCCAAAATGTTGCCCGAAAAGCCCTCCGACAGCTATGCTAAAACTATAGCAAAGAGGTTTTTGAAACCCCCTTCGTTACTTCCCACCTAGCAACAAAAATACCCCTACCTAGAGGAAAAGACTTCATGCCCTGTCAGGAAGAGATCCTACTGAGGATGACCCCACCATCGTCTACATGGCCGGATGTCTCCACACTCTCGATAACCACTATGATGACCTTTCCTCCCACTGCACCCACCTAAACTCCCGGGTGGAAAGCTTAGAGCAGCAGGTCAAGGAACTTAAAAAGGAGAAGGCGTCCCTCCAAGAGAGTCTCGATATAGCAAAAGGCGAAGAGGCCAACACTCGTGAAGCCTACCAAACCCTGAAGATGGATTACGATAAGAAGCTAAAAAAGCTCGCCCCATGAAGAAAATCCAAAAGAAGGCCAAGAGCCAAGGATGACAGACTGAGCGGAAAAAGAAAGTCCCCCCAGCACTACCTCCCTCCAGGATAGATAATTTGTCCGACGTCGAGGATATGTCCCTAGCTAGCCTTGATGACCTTCTCAAGGAATTCGGGGACACTTTAGAAAAGGAGTTTGGAAGTACCTTAGAAAGCGCTCGCGTGTAGTGCGACTTGTGGTAACTGTGTGCTTGTAGTGAACTTGTGTAATGAATAAAATAACTTGGTTGAAAAAATTGGCATATGCATAGTAGTAACTCTCTCCCCCTAGCAGATGGCTTCGGATAAAACCACACCTACCGCCTCTAGGATTGGAGCAGGGTTTCCCCTAGGAGCTAAAGGAGAAGCCGGTGGAGAAGGGAGTGAGACCCACCTCCCTGCACCTCCGGAGCTGCCATTAGATTTAGCCCAAGTTCTAGCCAACCAAACCCGACTCATTGAGGTTCTCACTAGAAGTCTAGAGAATCAGCGCCCGAATGGTGGAAGACCACAAGACAGGATGGGAGATTTTCTGAGGCTCAAGCCTCCTACAATCGCTGGATCCAGCAATCCCCTCGATGCTGATGACTGGCTGCGCACGATTAAAAGGAAGTTAGAAGCCATCGGATGCCCAGAGAATCAGCGTGTTCAATTGGCTGCTCATCAACTTTCTGGGATGGCCCTAGCATGGTGGGATACCTTCAGCGCTGCCGTTAGAGATGCTACCTAGACAGAGTTTGAAACTGCTTTCCGAGAGCACCATGTGCCCCAAGGGATCGTTCAGCTCAAGGAAGATGAATTTCGGGAATTAACTCAATGTGGAAGATCTGTCAGTGAGTACGTGCACAAATTCACGGAATTGGCTCGCTACACGCCTGATGACATCAGCACAGAAGCCAAGAAGATGGCCTGCTTTTTGAAAGGGCTCAGACCAAAACTCAAGACCATCCTAGCCAGCTAAGATTTCCTCAGCTTCTCGCACCTCTCAAACAAAGCCATACAAGTGGAAAGGGCAAGGGAAGAAGAAAAAGATCACCTCAAGAGGAAATTCCAAGTCCTCCAAGCTCAGCAGCAAGACCGGCACCAGAGAACTCGATCCTTTGGGTTTCCACCCAAGGGACCAAGCTTCAATAGACCAGCTGGACCCACTCTGTCACGTTTCAGTCAGCAGAGTCAGAGCTCCTTTCAGGCTCCCTCGGTTGCAAGCAACCAACCACCAGCAAATGCCTGTTGGCACTGTGGAGACCCCAGTCACTTCAAGAACAACTACCCCCAGTTGAAGGCATCAGGACCTGCTTACTCCAACTCGGTGAATGGCCCCAAGAATACCTCAGCACCTGCCCCCAAGGCGCCCTCCTCCATCAGCCAGCAGAACACGACCTAGTACCAAGGAAGGGCACAAGTAAACCACGTCGATGCTCAGGAGGCTCAGCAAGCTCCGGGAGTAGTGCTCGGTGAGTTCCTTGTTGAATTTGCTCCCACTACTGTACTTTTTGATTCAGGAGCATCCCATTCTTTTATAGCCACTAGTTTTGTGGAAAAGCATGGCATCCCCTCTACCCACCTAGAAATTCCCTTGGTCACCCGAACCCCAGGGTCAGACCTTCTATGCCAGCTCAAATGCTCCCAAGTCAGAATTCTTTTAAGTGGGGTAGTGTTCTTAGCAGACTTAACCGTCTTGCCATCCCAAGGGATTGATGTGATCTTAGGAATGTATTGGTTAACCAAGCACAAAGGCATCATAAGTTGCGCAAACAAGACTGTCCTTCTCACGGACCACCAAGGAAAGTCAGTTTCTTGTCAGGCTCAGCCACCCACCAATGATCCAATGGTGTTTAATCTAGCAACAGAAAGCATGTCAGTGGTAGAAGAATACATGGATGTATTCCCAGAAGAGTTGCCAGGAATGCCGCCAGAAAGAGAAGTGGAGTTCTACATAGATCTGATCCCTGGCACGACACCCATCGCAAAGAGACCATACCGCATGGCTCCTACCGAGTTAGTAGAATTAAATCTCCAAATCACAGAACTTCAACAAAAAGGGTACATCCGTCCCAGCTCATCCCCTTGGGGAGCACCAGTCCTTTTCGTCACCAAAAAGGATGGAAGTATGAGGATGTGTATTGATTACCGATCTTTAAATGAAGTTACAATAAAAAACAAGTATCCACTCCCTCGGATCGACGACCTCTTCGACCAGCTTCAAGGGGCCAAATATTTCTCCAAGATAGACCTGAGGTCTGGTTATCACCAGCTGAGAATCAAGGAGGCAGATATTCAGAAGACTGCATTTGTCACCTGATACGGACAGTATGAGTTCACAGTAATGCCTTTCGGACTAACAAACTGTCGGCGTTTCGACCCCGGGGGGTCCCTGGACCGACGAGTAAATTGTCGCCGCGTGCCCTAGCCCAGATGGGTCGGCGCGAGACAGAACGCGAAGGGGGGAAGAAGCCGGAGGGAGACAGGCGTGGGAGGTGGAACCCGCGGCCTTCGTGTTAGCCCCGCGCCCAGGTCGGGTGCACTTGCAGTAGGGGGTTACAAGCGTCCACGCGGGAGGGAGCGAGCGGCCTTGCGCGAGTGCCGTCCCGTCCTTCCCCGCGCGGCCAACCCTCTGTAAGAGGGCCCTGGACCTCCCTTTTATAGGCGTAAGGAGAGGATCCAGGTGTACAATGGGGGGTGTAGCAGTGTGCTAACGTGTCTAGCGGAGGAGAGCTAGCGCCCTAAGTACATGCCATCGTGGTAGCCAGAGAGGTGTTGGCACCCAGTTCGTGTGGTGTCGTGGTCGTCGGAGGAGCGCTGGAGCCTGGCGAAAGGACAGCTGTTGGGGCTGTCGAGTCCTTGCTGACGTCCTTTTGCTTCCGTAAGGGGGCTGAGAGCCGCCGTCATCATAGAGCATGCGGGGCGCCATCATTACTTGTTTAGCGGAGTGAGCCAGATGGGACGCCGGTCTTGTCCCCCGTAGCCTGAGTCAGCTTGGGGTAGGGTAATGATGGCTCCTCCTGTGACGTGGTCGGTCCGAGCCCTGAGTTGGGCGAGGCGGAGGCTCCTCTGAGGTCGAGGTCGAGTCTGTCTCCCAAGGCCGAGGTCGAGTCCGAGCCTCGGGGTCGGGCGAAGCGGAGTTCATCGTCTTCCGGGGCTGAGCCCGAGTCCGAGCCCTGGGGTCGGGCAAAGCGGAGTTCGTCGTCTTCCGGGGCTGAGCCCGAGTCCGAGCCCTGGGGTCGGGCGAAGCCGAGTTCGTCGTCTTCCGGGGCTGAGCCCGAGTCTGAGCCCTGGGGTCGGGCGAAGCGGAGTTCATCGTCTTTCGGGGCTGAGCCCGAGTCCGAGCCCTGGGGTCGGGCGAAGCGGAGTTCGTCTTCTTCCGGGGCTGAGCCCGAGTCCAAGCCCTGGGGTCGGGCGAAGCAGAGTTCATCGTCTTCCGGGGCTGAGCCCGAGTCCGAGCCCTGGGGTCGGGCGAAGCGGAGTTTCCTATGGCGCCTGAGGCCGGACTTGGTTGCTGACAGCCTCACTCTGTCGAGTGGCACAGCAGTCGAGGCGGCACAGGCGGCGCTGTCCCCTTGTCAGGCCGGTCAGTGGAGCGGCGAAGTGACTACGGTCACTTCGGCTCTGTCGACTGGAGGGCGCGTGTCAGGATAAAGTTGTCAGACCACCTTTGCATTAAATGCCCCTGTAATTCGGTCGGTTGGCGTGGCGACTTGGCCAAGGTTGCTTCTTGGTGAAGACTGGGCCTCGGGTGAGCCGAAGGTGTGTCCGTTGCTGGAGGGGGTCCTCGGGCGAGACGTGAATCCTCCGGGGTCGGCTGCCCTTGCCCGAGGCTGGGCTCGGGCGAGGCGTGATCGTGTCCCTCGAATGGACCAATCCTGGAGTTAATCGCACCCATCAGGCCTTTGCAGCTTTGTGCTGATGGGGGTTACTAGCTGAGATTTAGGAGTCTTGAGGGTACCCCTAATTATGGTCCCCGACAGTAGCCCCCGAGCCTCGAAGGGAGTGTTAATACTCGCTCGGAGGCTTTTGTCGCACTTTTTTGCAAGGGGACCAGCCTTTCTCGGTTGCGTTTTGTTCCGGTGGGTGCGCGCGAGCGCACCCGCCGGGTGTAGCCCCTGAGGCCTCGGAGGAGTGGGTTGACTCCTTCGAGGTCTTAATGTATTTCGCAATGCTTCGGCCGGTCTGGTTGTTCCCTCATGCGAGCTGGCTGTAGCCCGGGTGCATGGTCGGGTCCCAAGTTCTCGGGCTGGTATGTTGACGCCGTCAACGGATTGGCTGGAGCCGGGTTTGCGAGAGCAGCCCCCGAGCCTCCGCACAGGGCAAGAGGACGGTCAAGGACAGGCTCGTCTTTTTTACATACGCCCCTACGTCACCTTTCCGCAAGGAGGAGGGGGGGGGGGGAAGCGCCATGTTGCCCTTAGAGGGCGCCGAACATGGTGTCTCCAGTGAGCTGTTGACGGGTAATCCGAGTGGACGCCTGTGCCCCATTTGTTAGGGGTCGGCTAGAGGCCCGAAGGCGCGCTCCAAAAGTACCTACTGGTGATCTGCCGGACCCGGTCCCCTTTTGACGGGGTCCGAGGGCTCGATGCCTCCCTCTGATGGGACTCCGTTACAAGATCGTTCCTGCTGGTCTCAGAAATGTCCTAGGGTACCTCGGGAGCGTAGCCCGAGCCTTGGTTATGTATCGAACGTACCCGGGGTCATCCCTCGCTCTATGTCTGAGGCGGCTGTGAACCCTTCGTGGGCCAGCCTACGAACCCCTGATCAGTAGTGGGCACGGAGCCCGAGTGGCCTGAGGCGGCCGTTGAACCCTTCCGAGGGGCCGGCCTTCGAACCTCTGACCAGTAGTGGGCGCGGAGCCCGAGCGCTCTGAGGCGGCTGTTGAACCCTTCCGAGGGGCCAGCCTTCGAACCTCTGATCAGTAGGGGGGCTTGGGGCCCGTTTCCTTTGCGGAGAAGGATCCCTTTCGGGGTATCCCCCTTTCCCGGTCCCTGTTGTAAGAGAGAGAAAGAGGAAAAGGAAAAGGACACAAAATCGAAATGATGTGGCGTACCTTTTCTGACGCGGTCATTATGGCAAAGGCGAAGCGTCGCTTGCTTCTCCTGCCAAAGGTGCCGCCTGTCCCGCCGCGGAGTTAATGCGACGGGACGAGTGGTTCGCGGAGTAGCCGTTGCGCGTGTGCGGGCCGTTCGAGGAACGAAACACGGGCGCGCCGTCTTCACGCCGTGGGAGAGGGTTCTCTCGCTGTCCCACGATGGGACGTGAGCTTGGCTAACGACGTGACCGCTGCTTCTGCCCGCCTGCTACCGCCATTACTGCCGGCCCATTTGTGGCCACATCGACCGTCGCGCCTTCTCCGCGGCTGACCGGCCCGTGACCGATGCGCCTGGCTAGCACTGTTGGGTCATACGCAGGGTTTCCTCGAGTCGCGGTACTGGTTCCGCAGTCGAGGAGGCGCGGTAGTGGCGTGATGGGCGGTGCAGTTGCTCGCACGTAGCAACCGGCGCGCCGGTTGCATGACGTATGGGCCTGGGCCTCCATGCTGGGCGCGTTGGAGTTGAAGGGGCGCGCCCACTTGGTGCGGTTGCATGCCGACTGCATGGCTGTCCACCCTTTCACCCGCTGGTCTGGGCGAAAGTGGAGGAATGCTTGTAACCGCTGGGCAGTTGCATGCCCTGCGCGCGGCGGTTTGGCTCCTTCTACCCTGGACCAGCTTGCATGACGCGCGGGGCCCAGCCCCCGTGTCGTAGGGGGAGGACCTTGGAGCGTGTTGGAGAAGACTCAACCCGCGATGGATGAGGACACAAGTGGGGAGAGTTGCCTTTAAAAGGAGGGTGACCCCCTTGAAAGGCGACCATGTCTTCGCGTTCCCTTATGCGTCGCGTCTTTCCACCTTCCGGGCCCCCGGATGGGGGACGCCCGCAATCCTTCCGCCTTGTCGTTGGAGGGACGCAACTTCGAGGAAGTTGGTACCTTTCAGCCATCGTTCGGCTTCAAGGATTTTCATCAGGCAGCCCGACCGCATCCCCTCACCGGTGGTCACCCAAGATGGTGGCCACCAGCTTGATGGTGGGGAGAAGCGAACCGAGCTACGGCCTTTGCCCCACCCTCAGCTTCAAGGATGTTCATCATCAGTGCTGGGGAGGGGAGTGCGCCGAGTTGGGGTCGGTCTCTGCGCGGGCAGCGGCCCGCTCCTCCCCTCAGTGATCAGGGGGAAGGGCGTTCGCCGTTCGTGGCGCTGGCAGCTGCCGCGTGCCCGGCTCTCTGACCCGAGCGACTTCGGAGCCGCTTCCGGCGCCGCCTTCTGCCACGGCAGCCGGAAGAGGTTTCTCCGCTGACGAGATAGCCGGTGCCGCCTCCGGGCTGACCTCCAACTCTACGGCCTTCTGCTCGTTCTTGCCTCTCGAGTGAGGAAGTGGGCGAGGGCCCCATGGCAGCAGCATCTGCCCTGAGGTCATCGCTGCTGCTGTTCGGCCCCTCGGAGCAGAAGTCGTTGTCATCGTTGCCGGAGCGGGCGGCGGCGAGCCACCCGTCGGCCTTCTGTTGCTCCGCAGGCCCCCCTATCGTGTGGGGTTGTTCGTACCCGCGGGGGCGGAACCGGAGTTCCGTTTGTAATGGCACTTTGAGTGCCGGTGTCTTGTTCATTGTGGCTGTCGGGGCCTGAACATGTATGTATTTTCGGCACGGAGCCGTGTTTTTTCTTCATTTCGAGCACTAAGACTCGCCTGTCGACTATCTGAACCGCTTCACTGAGCGTGAGTCGCCTCGAGCAAAGGTGACGAGTGAGGTATCCGTATCCCGGAGGCATAGGAGTCCCTCGGCTCGGTCGGCCTTGCTGTCCGAGGCTTCTCTTGCTCAGTTAAAGGAACTCTCGGCCGCTCTTCGATGAGCCGAAGCCGGAGGTAGCGGTGTCAGCACGGACAGAGGCAGAGTTGGCTCGAAAAGAAGATTTGGTCGGCCGGAGCCTGGCCGGGTCGTCCACTGGCGGGACCGACACCGGAGTTGAGCTGCCGAGGCCACAAGCCGGGCTGATGTCCTCGGGGGACGGCTGGCTGAGGCTTCGGGGTGGCCGGCCGAGCCGTCTGCTCGAGCCGGATTCCTGAAGAAGACCCCGCCGGCGCTGGTCCGGGCGTGGTGCTGCTGTCGTCCTTCGGGGTGGAGATCCTCCAACCGTGTCGCCGTCCGAGGCTAGGTCAGATCCCGCCGAAGGTGTAGTTGACGCCGAGGGTGCTGCTGCCCCCCTTCAACTGTCGACGTCCGAGCCTGCAGGATCGGGTTGTCTTGTAGTGTGTGTATGTTTTCTACGGCCGCCGAGGCCCAAACACACTATCGTCGTGTTGTAAAGTTGTGTCCCTTTTCCTCTTGTTTCGAGTATCTGGACTTACTTGTCGGTAACAAACTTGTTTGTCCAAGCGAGAGTTACTTTTCACGGAAGGTGATGAGTGAGGTATCCGTATCCCGGAGGCGTAGGAATCCCTCGGCTCGGTCGGCCTTGCCGTTTACGTGTACTCTCACTCGCCCATAGGGTTCTGTCACCGTCGTAGTCGAGAAGGCCTGAAAAATCGTTTCGGCAGAGGAACTTTCGAGCGTGAAGACTTGTTCGGTCCGCGGAGTCACCTATCCGAGCGTGAGTTACTTATCGCAGAAGGTGATGAGTGAGGTATCCGTATCCCGGAGGCGTAGGAGTCCCTCGGCTCGGTCAGCCTTGGCCGCTTACGTGTACTCCGTCGTTTTCAGGACCCACTTTCGAAGTAGTCGAAAAGCACGAAAGGCATTCTGGCAGATAAGATTTTTTTTTTCGATGAAAATTTCGACGCAGAGGGGGTTCCCCCCTTCTAGCCCCCAAGGGAGGGTCAGGCTTTGCCGAGGCAAGGCTGACCCTTCCTTGATGACCAGACTTTATGTGTGAATGAGGTGTACGAATAACTTGGAAGCATCTTAAGGGTAGAAGCGACGTAGCTGTTGGATGTTCCAAGCGTTGCTGTAGACCTTGCCTTGACTATTGGCCAACTTGTATGTTCTGGGCTTCAGAACCTTGGCGATGACGAACGGCCCTTCCCAGGGAGGCATGAGCTTGTGCCGCCCTCGGGTGTCTTGTCGCAGCCGAAGCACCAGGTCGCCCACCTGGAGGTCTCGGGACCGAACCCCTCAGGCGTGGTAGCGTTGCGGGGACTGCTGGTACCGCGCCGAGTGTAGTAAGGCCATGTCCCGAGCCTCCTCCAGCTGGTCCAGTGAGTCTTCTCGATTAGCTCGATTGCTTTGGTCGGCGTAGGCCCTCATCCTCGGGGAACCGTATTCTAAGTCTGTGGGCAAGATGGCCTCGGCCCCATAGACTAGAAAGAACGGTGTGAAGCCCGTGGCTCGGCTCGGCGTCGTCCTTAGACTCCAGACCACCGAGGGGAGCTCCTTCATCCATCGCTTGCCGAACTTGTTGAGGTCGTTGTAGATCCGCGACTTGAGCCCTTGCAGGATCATGCCGTTAGCACGCTCTACTTGCCCATTCGTCATGGGGTGAGCCACGGCGGCCCAGTCCACCCGGATGTGGTGATCCTCGCAGAAGTTCAGGAACTTTCTGCCGGTGAACTGGGTGCCGTTGTCGGTGATGATGGAGTTCGGGACCCCAAAGCGATGGATGATGTTGGTGAAGAATGCCACCGCCTGTTCGGACCTGATGCTGTTTAGGGGTCGGACCTCGATCCACTTGGAGAATTTGTCGATGGCGACCAACAGGTGCGTGTAGCCCTCGAGTGCCTTCTGCAAGGGGCCGACGAGGTCCAGACCCCACACAGCGAACGACCAGGTGATGGGTATGGTCTGCAGAGCCTGAGCGGGCAGGTGGGTCTGCCTCGCATAGAACTGACACCCTTCGCAGGTGCGGACAATTCTAGTGGCGTCGGCCACCGCCGTCGGCCAGTAGAAACCTTGTCGGAAGGCGTTTCCAACAAGGGCTCGAGGTGCTGCGTGATGGCCGCAAGCTCCCGAGTGTATCTCTTGTAAGAGCTCCTGGCCTTCGGCGATGGAAATGCATCGCTGGAGGATGCCCGAGGGGCTGCGGTGGTAGAGCTCCTTCTTGTCTCCTAGCAAGACGAATGACTTGGCGCGCCGCGCCAACCGCCGAGCTTCGGCTCGGTCGGGGGGTAGCTCTCCTCGGTGGAGATATTGCAGGTACGGGGTCTGCCAGTTTCGATTAGGCATGACCTCGCTCCGCTCCTCCTCGACGCGCAGTGCCTCACCCTCGGGGGCCGAGGGTACCTCGGGCTGAGCCGAGGGTGCCTCGGGCTGAGCCGAGGACGCCTCGGACTGAGCCGAGGGTGCCTCGGGCTGGGCCGAGGCCTTCTCGGGCTCGGGCGTGTCGTCGGTCTTGACGGAGGGTTGATGCAGGTCTCGGGAGAATACGTCCGGGGGAACCGTTGTTCGCCCCGAGGCTATCTTAGCCAGCTTGTCCGCAGTCTCGTTGTAGCGTCGGGCGATGTGGTTGAGCTCGAGCCCGTAGAACTTGTCTTCTAGGCGCCAAATCTCATCGCAGTAGGCTTCCATCTTCGGGTCGCGGCAGTGGGAGTTCTTCATGACTTGGTCGATGACGAGCTGCGAGTCACCACGAGCGTCGAGGCGTCGGACCCCTAGCTCGATGGCAATTCGCAACCCGTTGACCAGAGCCTCGTACTCAGCCACGTTGTTGGACGCCGGGAAGTGGAGGCGTAGCACGTAGCGTAGGTGCTTCCCGAGGGGCGAGATGAAGAGCAGGCCCGCGCCTGCCCCCGTCTTCATCAGCGACCCGTCGAAAAACATGGTCCAGAGTTCCGATTGGATCGGAGCTGTTGGGAGCTGGGTGTCGACCCATTCGGCCACAAAGTCCGCCAAGACCTGGGACTTGATGGCTTTCTGAGGGGCGAACGAGATCGTCTCGCCCATGATCTCCACCGCCCACTTTGCAATTCTACCCGAGGCCTCTCGGGACTGGATGATCTCCCCCAGGGGGAAGGATGACACCACAGTTACCGGATGAGACTCAAAGTAGTGTCGCAACTTCCGCCGTGTCAGGATCACCGCGTACAGCAGCTTCTGAATTTGGTGGGTAGCGGATCTTGCTCTCGGACAGTACCTCACTGATGAAGTAGACTGGCCTCTGGACGGGCAATGCATGCCCCTCTTCTCGTCTCTCAACCATAATCGCGGCGCTAACCACCTGAGTGGTAGTGGCGACGTAGATCAAGAGGGCTTCTCCGGCAGCGGGGGGCACCAAGATGGGCGCATTCGTGAGGAGCGCCTTCAGGTTCCCGAGGGCTTCTTCGGCCTCAGGGGTCCAAGCGAAGCACTCGGCCTTCCTTAAGAGGTGGTACAGAGGCAGGCCTCTTTCGCCGAGGCGCGAGATGAAATGGCTCAGAGCCGCGAGGCATCCCATGACCCTCTGTACGCCTTTCAAGTTCTTGATGGGCCCCATGCTGGTGATGGCCGCGATCTTCTCCGGGTTGGCCTCGATGCCCCACTCGGAGACGATGAACCCCAAGAGCATGCCTCGGGGGACTCCGAAGACACACTTCTCGGGATTGAGTTTTACGCCTTTCGCCTTGAGACATCGGAATGTCGCTTCAAGGTCGGAAAGGAGGTCGGAGGCTTTCCTCGTCTTGACTACGATGTCATCGACGTAGGCCTCGACCGTTCGGCCAATGTGTTCGCCGAACACATGGTTCATGCACTGCTGGTACGTTGCACCCGCATTCCTTAAACCAAACGGCATGGTAACATAGCAGTACATGCCGAAGGGTGTGATGAAAGAAGTCGCGAGCTGGTCGGACTCTTTCATCCTGATCTGGTGATACCCTGAGTAGGCATCGAGGAAAGACAGGGTTTCGCACTCAGCAGTGGAATCCATGATTTGATCGATGCGAGGCAGAGGGTAGGGAACTTTCGGACATGCTTTGTTTAGACCAGTGTTGTCGGCGTTCCGAGACCGGGGGGTCCCCGAGCCGACGAGTGAGTGTGCCGCGTGCCCCAGCCCAGATGGGTCGAGCGCGTGGGCGAGCGCGAAGGGGGGAGAGAGAGAGAGCGAGGTGGCCGGAGCCGGGTCGTGAGGGAGTCGGAGAATTCCCGCGGCCTTCGTGTTCGTCCCGCGCCCAGGTCGGGTGCGCTTGCAGTAGGGGGTTACAAGCGTCCGCGCGGGTGAGGGGAGCGAGCGGCCCCGAGAGAGCGCCTGCCCCTGCCCTTCGTTCCCGCGAGGCCAACCTTCTCTAAGAAGGCCCTGGTCCTTCCTTTTATAGGCGTAAGGAGAGGATCCAGGTGTACAAATGGGGGTGTAGCAAGGTGCTACGTGTCTAGCGGGGGAGAGCTAGTGCCCTGAGTACATGCCAAGGTGGCAGCCGGAGAGATCTTGGCACCCAGCTAGTGTGGCGTCGTGGCTGTCGGAGAAGCGATGGAGCCGGACGGAGGGACAGCTGTCGGAGTGGCTGGGTCCTTGCTGACGTCTCCCTGCTTTCGTAAGGGAGCTGAGAGTCGCCGTCGTCATGGTCCAGCGGGGCGCCATCATTGCCTATCTGGCGGGGCTAGCCAGATGGGACGTCGGTCCTGTTCCCTGCGGCCCGAGTCGGCTCGGGGTAGGGTGATGATGACGCTTCCTGTCGACGTGGCGGGCTCGTGTCCTAGGTCGGACGACGTGGAGGCTCCTCCGAGGCCGAGGTCGAGTCCGTCCTGCATGGCCGAGACCGAACCTGAGCTCCTGGGTCGGGCGAGGCGGAGGTCGTTCGGCAGAGGCCAGGGTGGAGTCCGAGCCCTGGGTCGGGCGGAGCGGAGTTCGTCGTCTTCTGGGGCCTTAGCCCAAGTCCGAGCCCTGGGTCGGGCGGAGCGGAGTTCGCCGTCTTCCGGGGCCTTAGCCCAAGTCCGAGCCCTGGGTCGGGCGGAGCGGAGTTCGCCGTCTTCCGGGGCCTTAGCCCGAGTCCGAGCCTTGGGTCGGGCGGAGCGGAGTTCACCGTCTTCCGGGGCCTTAGCCCGAGTCCGAGCCCTGGGTCGGGCGGAGCGGAGTTCGCCGTCTTCCGGGGCCTTAGCCCGAGTCCGAGCCCTGGGTCGGGCGGAGCTTCCTCTGGCGCTTTCGGCCAAGCCTAGCTACCCGTCAGTCTTACCTTTTGCGTTAAAGGCCCCAGTGATTTGGTCGGTCGGCGCGGTGATTTAGTCAGGGTTACTTCTTATCGAAGGCATGGCCTCGGGCGAGCCGGAGATGCGTCTGCCGTGAAAGAGGAGACCTCGGGCGAGACGGAACCATCTCAGGGTCGGCTGCCCTCGCCCGAGGCTAGGCTCGGGCGTGGCGTGATCAAGTCGCTCGTATGGACTGATCCCTGACTTAATCAGACCCATCAGGCCTCTGCAGCTTTATGCTGATGGGGGTTACCAGCTGAGAATTAGGCGTCTTGAGGGTACCCCTAATTATGGTCCTCGACAGTAGCCCCCCGAGCCTCGAAGGGAGTGTTAACACTCGCTTGGAGGCTTTCGTCGCACTTTTTTGCAAGGGGACCAGCCTTTCTCGGTTGCACTTTGTTCCGGTGGGTGCGCGCGAGCGCACCCGCCGGGTGTAGCCCCCGAGGCCTCGGAGGAGTGGTTTCACTCCTTCGAGGTCTTAATGCCTTGCGTAATGCTTCGGCTGGTCTGGCGGTTCCCTCATGCGAACAGGCCGTAGCCCAGGTGCACTGTCGGGGCCCAAGTTCTCGGGCTGGTATGTTGACGCTGTCAACGGTTTGGCCGGAGCCGGGTTTGCGAGAGCAGCCCCCGAGCCTCCGCACAGAGCGAGAGGACGATCAGGGACAGACTCGGCTTTTTTACATACGCCCCTACGTCGCCTTTCCGCAAGGAGGAGGGGGGGAGAGCGCCATGTTACCCTTGATGGGCACCGAACATGGTGTCTCCGGTGAGCTGCGATCGGGTAATCCGAGTGGACGTCCGTGCCCCGTTCGTTGGGGGTCGGCTAGGGGCCCGGAGGCACGCCCAAAAGTACCTGCGGGTGATCTGCCGGACCCAGTCCCCTGGCGACGGGGTCCGAGGGCTCGTTGCCTCCCTCCGATGGGATTCCGTTACAGAGTCGTTCCCGCTGGTCTCGGAAATGTCCTAGGGTACCTCAGGAGCGCAGCCCGAGCCTTGGTTATGTATCGAACGTACCCCTGGTCATCCCTCGCTCGGTGTCTGAGGCGACTGTGAACCCTTCGAGGGGCCAGCCTTCGAACCCCTGATCAGTAATGGGCGCGGAGCCCGAGTAGCCTGAGGCGGTCGTGGGACCTTTCGGGGGCCGACCTTCGAACCCCTGACCAGTAGTGGGTGTCGGGCCCACGCGATCTGAGGCGGCTGTTGAACCCTTCGGGGGGCCAGCCTTCGAACCCCTGATCAGTAAGGAGGCTCGGAGCCTAGTTCCTTCGCGGGGAAGGATCCCTTTGGGGTTATCCCCCTTCTCGGTCCCTGTTGCAAGAGATAGAGAAAGAGGAAAAGGGAAAAAGGATGCGAAATTGAACGTCGTGGCGTACCTTTTTCGGTGTGGTGGTTTTGGCGAAGGCGAAACGTTGCCAGCTGCTCCCGCCAGTAGCGCCGCCCATCGAGCCGCGGAGTTAATGCGCCGGGGCGAGTAGTTGGCGAGGCTGCCGTTGCGCGTGCGCGAGCCGTTCGAGGAACGGGTCACGGGCGTGTCGTCTTCACACCGAGAGAGAGAGGGGGTTCTCTTGCTGCCTCCGGATGAGACGTGAGCCTGGCTGATGGCGTGATCGTTGCTCTTGCGCGCCTGCCACCGTCATTACTGCCGGCCCACTTTTGACCGTGTTTGACCGCTGCGTCAGGCTGGCGCAGCTGGGCCGCGCGCTGGGCCGCCTTGGGTCGCGGTATTGGTTCCGCAACCGAGGAGGTGCGGTGGTGGCGTGAGTGGCATGGTGGCTTACATGCAGCGTCCGGCGCGCCGGTTGCGCGACGCGTGGGCTTGAGCCTTCATGCTGGCCTGTCAGGAGTCGGAGAGGCGCGTCCACCTGGCGCGGTTGCATGCCGCCTGCATGGCTGCCCGCCCCCTTCGCCCGTTGGTCTGGGCAAAAGTGGAGGGTCACTTGTAACCGCCGGGTGGTTGCGCGCACGCCGCGCGCGGCAGTTCGGCTTCTTTTGCTCGGAGCCGGTCCGCATGACAGGTGGGTCCTGGCCCCCGCGCCGCAGGGGAGGGCTTTGGAGGTGTGTTGGAGAAGACTCAGCCCGTGACGGTTGGGGGCGCGAGCACGGAGGGTTGCCTTTAAAAGGAGGGCGACCCCCTTTCGTAGGGCGACCATGTCTTCTTCCTCCCTTATGCATCGCGTCTTTCTACCTTTCAAGCCCCCGGATGGGGGAACCGCCGTCTTCGTGCCTCGTCGTCGGGGGATACCACTCCGTGGGAGCGGGTACCTTTCGGCCATCGTTCGGCTTCAAGGATTTTCATCAGGCAGCCCGGTTGCTCCCCTCCGCTGGGGGTCACCCAAGAGGGCGACCTCCGGCTTGACGGTGGGGGAAAGCGAGCCGGGCTGCGGCCCCTGCCCCTCCCTCAGCCTCAAGGATTTTCATCACCAGGCCAAGAGGGAGGACGAGGCGAGTCAGGGAGCTGTCTCCGTGTGGGTCGGTTGCCCTCTTCTTCCCCGTGCGCCTGGGGGAGAACGGCATCCTCCAGCTTCACGGAGACTTCCTCCAGCCATGTCGGAAGTGGCGGGTCCCGAGGCGTCGGCGGACGGAAGTGGCTTCTCTACCGGTGAGATTGCCAACTCCGTCAGTAGCCCTGGGTCTCCGTCTCCTGGCCTGAATGGCTGGCTCTCGTCCTCGGGGGGCGAGAGTTTTTCTGCCGCCCCGCAGGCCCGCCCCTGTCGAGTGGGGTTGTTCGTACCTGCGGGGGGGGGGGGAACCGGAGTTCCGTTTGTAATGGCACTTCGAGTGCCGGGTTTTGTGTTCATTTTCGGCTTTCGGGGCCTGAACGCGTATGTAACCACGGCACGGAGCCGTGCTTTTTCTTCATTCCCGAGCGCTAAGACTCGTCCGCTGATTGTCCGAACCGCTTCACTAAGCATGAGTCGTCTCGTGTCAAGGCGACGAGTGAGGTATCCGTATCCCGGAGGCGTAGGAGTCCCTCGGCTCGGTCGGCCCTGTTGTCCGAGGCTTCTCTAGCTTAGTTAAAGAGACCCCTCGGCCGCTCTTCGACGAGCCGAGGCCGGGGGTAGCGATATCAGCATGAGCAGGGGCGGAGTTGGCTCGGGAATGAAACCCGGTTGGCCGGAGCCTAGCCGAGTTGTCCGTTGGCAGGACCGACGCCGGAGTTGGTCAGCCGAGGCTTCGGACCGGGCTCGTGCCCTCGGAAGGCGGTTGGCCGAGGCCCCGGAGGTGGCTGGCCGAGCCGCCTGCTCGGGCCGGATTCCCGGAGAAGTCCCTGGCAACGATTTCCCGGGCGTGGTGATGACGCCGTCCTTTGGAGCGGAGGCCCTCGGACCGCGTCGCCGTCCGAGGCTAGTTCGGGCCTTGCCGAAGTTGCTGTTGATGCCGAGGGTGTCGCTGCCCCCTTCCAGCGCCGAGACCTAAGCCTGCAGGATCAGCTTGTCTTGTAGCGTGTGCTTTGTGCGGCCGTCGAGGCCAGAACACACACCCTTGCTGTGTCGTAAAGCTGCGTCTCTTTTCCTCTTGTTCCAAGCATCTGGACTTTTTGTCGGTAACAGGGATATTTGTGCGAGCGAAAGTTGCTTCTCGCGGAAGGTGAGGAGTGAGGTATCCGTATCCCGGAGGCGTGGGAGTCCCTCGGCTCGGTCAGCCTTGCCGCTTACGCGCACTTTTACTCGTCCATGAGACCCTATCACCGACTTAGTCGAGAAAACTTGAAGAATCGCTTTGACAGAAGAGCTTCCGAACGTAGAGACTTGTTCGATCCGCGGAGTCACCTCATCCGAGCGCGAGTTACTTATCGCAGAAGGTGATGAGTGAGGTATCCGTATCCCGGAGGCGTAGGAGTCCCTCGGCTCGGTCAGCCTTGGCTGCTTACGCGTACTCTGTCGTTTCCAGGATCCACTTTTCGAAGTAGTCAAAAAGCACGAAAGATATTCTGGTAAAAGAGATTTTTTGTTCGAGGAAAATTTTGACGCAGAGGGGGTTTCCCCCCTTTTAGCCCCCGAGGGAGGGTCGGGCTTTGCCGAGGCGAGGCCGACCCTTCCTTGTTGACTAAACTTTGCGTGGGTGCGAGGTGTATGAACAATTTGAAAACATCTCAAGGGTAGAAGCGACGTAGCTGTTGGATGTTCCAAGCGTTGCCGTAGACCTCGCCTTGACTGTTGGCCAGCTTGTACGTTCCAGGCTTCAGAACTTTGGCGATGATGAACGGCCCCTCCCAGGGGGGCGTGAGCTTGTGCCTTCCTCGGGCGTCCTGTCGCAGCCGAAGCACCAGATCGCCCACCTGGAGGTCTCGGGGTCGGACCCCTCGGGCGTGGTAGCGTCGCAGGGACTGCTGATACCGCGTCGAGTGTAGTAAGGCCCTGTCCCGAGCCTCATCCAGCTGGTCCAGCGAGTCTTCTCGGCTAGCTTGGTTGCTTTCTTCGTTGTAGGCCCTCGTCCTCGGGGAGCCGTATTCCAGGTCAGTGGGCAGGACGGCCTCGGCCCCGTAAACCAGGAAGAACGGCGTGAAACCCGTGGCTCGGCTTGGCGTCGTCCTCAGGCTCCAGACCACCGAGGGGAGTTCCTTCACCCATCGCTTGCCGAACTTGTTGAGATCATTGTAAATTCGAGGCTTGAGCCCCTGTAGAATCATGCCATTGGCACGTTCTACTTGCCCATTCGACATGGGGTGAGCTACGGCGGCCTAGTCTACCCGGATGTTGTGATCCTCGCAAAAATCCAAGAATTTTTTGCCGGTGAACTGGGTGCCGTTGTCGGTGATGATGGAGTTCGGGATCCCGAAGCGATGGATGATGTTGGTGAAGAATGCCACCGCCTGCTCGGACCTGATGCTGTTCAGGGGTCGGACCTCGATCCACTTGGAGAATTTGTCGATGGCGACCAGCAGGTGCGTGTAGCCCCCGGGCGCCTTCTGCAGAGGGCCGACGAGGTCCAGACCCCACACAGCGAAGGGCCAGGTGATGGGTATCGTCTGCAGAGCCTGAGCGGGCAGGCGGGTCTGCTTCGCATAGAATTGGCACCCTTCGCAGGCGCGGACAATTCTAGTGGCGTCAGCCACCGCCGTCGGCCAGTAAAAACCTTGGCGGAAAGCGTTCCCAACGAGGGTTCGAGGTGCTGCATGATGGCCGCAAGCCCCCGAGTGTATTTCCCGCAGGAGTTCCTGACCTTCGGCGATAGAGATGCATCGCTGGAGGATCCCCGAGGGGCTTCGGTGGTAGAGCTCCTTCTCATCGCCCAGCAAGACGAACGACTTGGCGCGTCGCGCTACCCGCCGAGCCTCGGCTCGGTCGAGGGGCAGTTCTCCTTGGCGGAGATATTGCAGGTACGGGGTTTGCCAATCTTGATCTGGCATGACCCCGCTCTGCTCCTCCTCGATGCGCAGTGCTTCGCCCTCGGGGGCCAAGGGTTCCTCGGGTTGAACCGAGGATGGCTCGGGCTGGGCCGAGGTCACCTCGGACGGGGCCGAGGGTGCCTCGGGCTCGGGCGCGTCGCCTATCTTGACGGAGGGTTGGTGCAGATCTCGGGAGAAGACGTCCGGGGGAACCGTCGTTCGCCCCGAGGCTATCTTCGCCAACTCGTCCGCAGTCTCGTTGTAGCGCCGGGCGATGTGGTTAAGCTCGAGCCCGTAGAACTTGTCTTCCAGGCGTCGAACCTCCTCACAGTAGGCCTCCATCTTCGGGTCGCGGCAGTGGGAGTTCTTCATGACTTGGTCGATGACGAGCTGCGAGTCGCCGCGTGCATCGAGGCGTCGGACCCCTAGCTCGATGGCGATTCGCAATCCGTTGATCAGAGCCTCGTACTCAGCCACATTGTTGGACGCCGGGAAATGGAGGCGGAGCACGTAGCGTAGGTGCTTCCCGAGGGGCGAGACAAAGAGCAGGCCCGCGCCGGCCCCCGTCTTCATCAGCGACCCGTCGAAAAACATGGTCTAGAGCTCCGGCTGGATCGGAGCCGTCGGCAACTGGGTGTCGACCCATTCGGCTACGAAATCCGCCAGTACCTGGGACTTGATGGCCTTCCGGGGGGCGAACGAGATTGCCTCGCCCATGATTTCCACCGCCCACTTTGCGATCCGTCCTGAGGCTTCTCGGCACTGGATGATCTCCCCTAGGGGGAAGGATGACACCACAGTCACCGGATGAGACTCGAAGTAATGTCGCAGCTTTCGCCTCGTCAGGATCACTGCATATAGCAGCTTCTGGACTTGTGGGTAGTGGATCTTGGTCTCGGACAGCACTTCGCTGACGAAGTAAACTGGCCTCTGAATGGGCAAAGCATGCCCCTCTTCCTGCCTTTCGACCACGATCGGGGCGCTGACCACCTGAGTGGTTGCGGCGACGTAGACCAAGAGGGTTTCTTCATCAGCTGGGGGTACCAAGACGGGCGCCTGGGTGAGGAGCGCCTTCAGGTTCCCGAGGGCCTCCTCGGCCTCGGGGGTCCAAGTGAAGCACTCGGCCTTCCTTAAGAGACGGTACAGGGGCAGGCCTCTTTCGCCGAGGCGCGAGATGAAACGGCTCAAGGCCGCGAGGCATCCCATGACCCTCTGTACGCCTTTTAAGTCCTTGATGGGCCCCATGTTTGTGATGGCCGCGATCTTCTCCGGGTTGGCTTCGATGCCCCGCTCGGAGACGATGAATCCCAAAAGCATGCCCCGGGGCACCCCGAAGACGCACTTCTCGGGATTAAGCTTGACGCCCTTCGCCTTGAGACACCGGAATGTCAGTTCGAGGTCGGAGAGAAGGTCGGAGGCTTTCCTCGTCTTGACTACGATGTCATCGACGTAGGCCTCGACCGTGCGACCGATGTGTCCGCCGAACACATGGTTCATGCACCGCTGGTACGTTGCACCCGCGTTCCTCAAACCGAACGGCATTGTGACATAACAGTACATGCCGAAGGGCGTGATGAAAGAAGTCGCGAGCTGGTCGGACTCTTTCATCTTGATTTGATGATACCCTGAGTAGGCATCGAGGAAAGACAGGGTTTCGCACCCTGCAGTGGAGTCCACGATTTGATCGATGCGAGGTAGAGGGTAGGGGACCTTCGGACATGCTTTGTTGAGACCAGTGTAGTCTACACACATCCGCCACTTCCCCCCTTTTTTCCTCACAAGTACAGGGTTGGCAAGCCATTCGGGATGGAATACCTCTTTAATGAACCCTGCTGCCATCAGCTTGTGGATCTCCTCGCCTATCACCCTGCGCCTTTCCTCGTCGAATCGGCGCAGAGGCTGTCTGACCGGTCGGGCCCCGGCCCGAATATCCAGCGAGTGCTCGGCGACATCCCTCGGTATGCCGGGCATGTCCGAGGGACTCCACGCAAAGACGTCGGCGTTTGCGCGGAGAAAGTCGACGAGCACTGCTTCCTATTTGGGGTCGAGCCCGGATCCGATCCGAATCTGCTTGGAGGTGTCGCCACTGGGGTCGAGAGGGACGGCCTTAACCGTCTCCGCTGGCTCGAAGTTGCCGGCATGTCGCTTCACGTCCGGCACCTCTCGGGAGAGGCTTTCCAGGTCGGCAATGAGGGCCTCGGACTCGGCGAGGGCCTCGGCGTACTCCACGCACTCCACATCGCATTCGAATGCGTGTTTATACGTGGGGCCGACGGTGATGACCCCGTTGGGGCCCGGCATCTTGAGCTTCAGGTAGGTGTAGTTGGGGATGGCCATGAACTTCGCGTAGCATGGCCTTCCCAACACTGCGTGGTAGGTTCCTCGGAACCCGACCACCTCGAACGTCAAAGTCTCCCTTCGGAAGTTGGAGGGTGTTCCGAAGCAGACAGGGAGGTCGAGCTGTCCGAGGGGCTGGACGCGCTTCCCGGGAATGATCCCGTGGAAGGGCGCAGCGCCTGCTCGGACGGATGACAGATCGACGCGCAGGAGCCTGAGGGTCTCAGCGTAGATGATGTTGAGGCAGCTGCCCCCATCCATCAAGACCTTGGTGAGCCTGACGTCGCCGATGACGGGGCCGATGACGAGCGGGTACTTCCCCGGGCTCGGCACGTGGTCGGGGTGGTCGTCCCGGTCGAAGGTGATGGGCTTGTCGGACCAGTCTAGGTAGACTGGTGCCGTCACCTTCACCGAGCAGACCTCCCGACGTTCCTGCTTACGATGCCGAGCCGAGGCGTTCGCCGCATGCCCTCCATAGATCATAAAGCAGTCGCGGACCTCGGGGAACCCTCCTGCTTGGTGATCTCCCTTCTTGCCGTCGTCGCGGGCCTTGTCACCCTCTGCGGGTGGCCCGGCCCGGTGGAAGTGGCGCCGAAGCATGACGCACTCCTCGAGGGTGTGCTTGACGGGCCCCTGATGGTAGGGGCACGTCTCCTTGAGTGCCTTGTCGAAGAGGTTGGCGCCTCCGGGGGGCTTCCGAGGGTTCTTGTGCTCGGTGGCGGCGACAAGGTCTGCGTCGGGAGCGTCGCGTTTCGCTTGCGACTTCCTTCTGCCTTTCTTCTTGGCGCCGAGCGGAGCAGACGCCTCGGGAGCATCTTCCGACGGGCGGCCCTGGGGCTGCTTGTCCTTTCGGAAGATGGCTTCAACCGCCTCCTGGCCGGAGGCGAACTTGGTGGCGATGTCCATCAGCTCGCTCGCCCTGGTGGGGGTCTTGCGACCCAACTTGCTCACCAGGTCACGGCGGGTGGTGCCGGCAAGGAACGCGCCGATGACATCGGAGTCGGTGATGTTGGGCAGCTCGGTGCGCTGCTTCGAGAATCGCCGGATATAGTCCCGAAGGGACTCTCCCGGCTGTTGCCGACAGCTTCGGAGGTCCCAGGAATTCCCGGGGCGCACGTACATGCCCTGGAAGTTGCCGGCGAAAGCCTGGACCAGATCTTCCCAGTTGGAAATCTGCCCCGGAGGCAGATGCTCCAACCAAGCGCGAGCGGTGTCAGAGAGAAACAGGGGGAGGTTGCGGATGATGAGGTTGTCGTCGTCCGTCCCACCCAGTTGACAGACCAGGCGGTAGTCCGCGAGCCACAATTCCGGTCTCGTTTCCCCCGAGTACTTAGTGATAGTAGTCGGGGGTCGGAATCGGGGCGGAAACGGCGCCCGCCGAATGGCTCGGCTGAAGACCTGCGGACCGGGTGGTTCGGGCGAGGGACTCCGATCCTCCCCGCTGTCGTAGCGTCCCCCACGCCTGGGGTGATAACCTCGGCGCACCCTTTCGTCGAGGCGGGCCCGACGGTCGCGATGAAGGTGCTCGTCGCCGAGGTGGCCCGGGGCCGCAGGCGCGGTGTTGCGCGTGCGCCCGGTGTAGACCGAGGCTTCCCGCGTGAGTCGGGAAGTCGCGGCACGAGGTTCCGAGGGGTACCCCTGCCTTCGGGAGGCAGAGCTCTTGGCCCGCCGGGCCGCAGCGCCTTCCAGGAGATGCTTGAGTTCTCCCTGGATTCGCCGACCCTCGGTGGTTGATGACTCCGGCATCGTGCGGAGGAGCATCGCTGCGGTGGCCAGGTCCTGACCGGTTCCGCCGGATGCGGGTGGCGGTCTGTCCCTGGCATCGTTGGCGTTGCGGTGTTGGAGACCTTGGGGCAGGTGACGTATTCCTCCGGCTGGGGGCTGGCTCGCCCATACCTGCCCGATGTTCTGGCGGATTGCCTCGAGCGCTCCTGCTCCCTCATCGAGCCCGGCCTGCGCCCCGCGGACTTGCTCGAGCTGTGGGTCGTGACCCCCCGCCGGAATGGGGACCACAGCTAGCTCCTGCGGGATGTCGGCGCGAGGCGCCGGCCTAGGGGGATCACCATCCTCCGGCATGCCGAGACAGCCGCCTCCGGAGGGATCCCCTAGCTCGACGTGGAAACATTCGCGGCTCGGGCCGCAGTCCTTGTCGTCAAGGCTGCAGCTGCCGTCGGAACAGTCGGAGAGGCAGTAGTCACATGCGGCCATGAAGTCCCGCATGGCACTGGGGTTGCCAAATCCAGAGAAATCCCAGCAGATGCTGGGGTCGTCATCTTCCTCGGACCCAGAGGGTCCGTAGGTCGAGACGCCCGTCAATCGGTCCCAAGGCGACCGCACACGAAACCCCAGAGAGGTTGCACTCGCCTCAACGTGAGCGCCCGCCAAAGCGAGGTCGCCAGGCGGGTTGAGGCCGAGTCGAAATGACGAAGGATGGGAATCAGCCCGTACCTTTTGGTCGACGAGGATCGACGAAGTCGCATCGGGGGCTGATCGTGCTGTCATCCTGGGTGCGAGGGCGACGTCCTGCAGGCCCTCCGTGAGCGTGCTGGCATCGTCCACTTGCTCAGGATCGGCGTGACGCGGGGGGACGGCGCTCGCCTTCGCCTCAAATGCGAGGGTGATGCCCGACACATCCTCCGTTGGGGCGCTGGGGATGTCGATTTGCTCGACAGTCGACTGAGCGCAGCCTCCCGCTCGGCCTTGGTTGCCCCGCCTCCTCCTCCAATGGCGAAGGAGAGGACGGAGCGAACTCGAAAGTTGTCCTTCCCCCACGCGGGAAAGGCGTCGTCGATTCCGCCGCCGGCGGGCGGGTTGTCCGCCACCATTGTCGCTGTCGCGCGGCGGTGGAAGGAGTGTCATGTCGTAGCTGCCGTCGAAAGACATGAACTCGAGACTCCCGAAACGGAGCACCGTCCCGGGTTGAAGAGGTCGTTGGAGACTGCCCATCTGGAGCTTGACGGGAATCTACTCGTCAACACGCAGCAGGCCCCTACCTGGCGCGCCAACTGTCGGCGTTCCGAGACCGGGGGGTCCCCGAGCCGACGAGTGAGTGTGCCGCGTGCCCCAGCCCAGATGGGTCGAGCGCGTGGGCGAGCGTGAAGGGGGGAGAGAGAGAGAGCGAGGTGGCCGGAGCCGGGTCGTGAGGGAGTCGGAGAATTCCCGTGGCCTTCGTGTTCGTCCCGCGCCCAGGTCGGGTGCGCTTGCAGTAGGGGGTTACAAGCGTCCGCGCGGGTGAGGGGAGCGAGCGGCCCCGAGAGAGCGCCTGCCCCTGCCCTTCGTTCCCGCGAGGCCAACCTTCTCTAAGAAGGCCCTGGTCCTTCCTTTTATAGGTGTAAGGAGAGGATCTAGGTGTACAAATGGGGGTGTAGCAAGGTGCTACGTGTCTAGCGGGGGAGAGCTAGTGCCCTGAGTACATGCCAAGGTGGCAGCCGGAGAGATCTTGGCACCCAGCTAGTGTGGCGTCGTGGCTGTCGGAGAAGCGATGGAGCCGGACGGAGGGACAGCTGTCGGAGTGGCTGGGTCCTTGCTGACGTCTCCCTGCTTTCGTAAGGGAGCTGAGAGTCGCCGTCGTCATGGTCCAGCGGGGCGCCATCATTGCCTATCTGGCGGGGCTAGCCAGATGGGACGTCGGTCCTGTTCCCTGCGGCCCGAGTCGGCTCGGGGTAGGGTGATGATGACGCTTCCTGTCGACGTGGCGGGCTCGTGTCCTAGGTCGGACGACGTGGAGGCTCCTCCGAGGCCGAGGTCGAGTCCGTCCTGCATGGCCGAGACCGAACCTGAGCTCCTGGGTCGGGCGAGGCGGAGGTCGTTCAGCAGAGGCCAGGGTGGAGTCCGAGCCCTGGGTCGGGCGAAGCGGAGTTCGTCGTCTTCTGGGGCCTTAGCCCAAGTCCGAGCCCTGGGTCGGGCGGAGCGGAGTTCGCCGTCTTCCGGGGCCTTAGCCCAAGTCCGAGCCCTGGGTCGGGCGGAGCGGAGTTCGCCGTCTTCCGGGGCCTTAGCCCGAGTCCGAGCCCTGGGTCGGGCGGAGCGGAGTTCGCCGTCTTCCGGGGCCTTAGCCCGAGTCCGAGCCCTGGGTCGGGCGGAGCGGAGTTCGCCGTCTTCCGGGGCCTTAGCCCGAGTCCGAGCCCTGGGTCGGGCGGAGCGGAGTTCGCCGTCTTCCGGGGCCTTAGCCCGAGTCCGAGCCCTGGGTCAGGCAGAGCTTCCTCTGGCGCTTTCGGCCAAGCCTGGCTACCCGTCAGTCTTACCTTTTGCGTTAAAGGCCCCAGTGATTTGGTCGGTCGGCGCGGTGATTTAGTCAGGGTTACTTCTTATCGAAGGCATGGCCTCGGGCGAGCCGGAGATGCGTCTGCCGTGAAAGAGGAGACCTCGGGCGAGACGGAACCATCTCAGGGTCGGCTGCCCTCGCCCGAGGCTAGGCTCGGGCGTGGCGTGATCAAGTCGCTCGTATGGACTGATCCCTGACTTAATCAGACCCATCAGGCCTCTGCAGCTTTATACTGATGGGGGTTACTAGCTGAGAATTAGGCGTCTTGAGGGTACCCCTAATTATGGTCCCCGACAAGTGTAGTCTACACACATCCGC
Organism: Zea luxurians; assembly: GCA_029449295.1. Taxonomy (NCBI): domain Eukaryota; kingdom Viridiplantae; phylum Streptophyta; class Magnoliopsida; order Poales; family Poaceae; genus Zea; species Zea luxurians. The sequence goes on from JAOPSE010000008.1 coordinate 72,987,672, forward strand.
CATTTCCCCCCTTTCTTTCTCACAAGCACAGGGTTGGCAAGCCATTCGGGATGGAATACCTCTTTGATGAACCCTGCCGCCATTAGCTTGTGGATCTCCTCGCCTATGGCTCTGCGCTTTTCTTCGTCGAATCGGCGCAGAGGCTGCTTCACGGGTCGGGCTCCAGCTCGGATATCCAGCGAGTGCTCGGCGACTTCCCTCGGTATGTCGGGCATGTTCGAGGGACTCCACGCGAAAACATCGGCGTTTGCGCGGAGAAAGTCGACGAGCATTGCTTCCTATTTGGGGTCGAGCTCGGAGCCGATCCGGATCTGCTTGGAGGCGTCGTTGCAGGGGTCGAGAGGGACGGACTTAACCGTCTCCGCTGGCTCGAAGTTGCCGGCGTGGCGCTTCACGTCTGGCGCCTCCCTAGAGAGGCTCTCCAGGCCGGCGATGAGGGCCTCGGATTCGGCGAGGGCCTCGGCGTACTCCACGCACTCCACGTCGCATTCGTACGCGTGTCGGTACGTGGGGCCGACGGTGATGACCCCGTTGGGGCCCAACATCTTGAGCTTGAGGTAGGTGTAGTTGGGGACGGCCATGAACTTGGCGTAGCATGGCCTCCCCAGCACTGCGTGGTAGGTTCCTCGAAACCCGACCACTTCGAACGTGAGGGTCTCCCTTCGAAAGTTGGAGGGTGTCCCAAAGCAGACGGGTAGATCGAGTTGTCCGAGGGGTTGGACGCGCTTCCCGGGGATGATCCCGTGGAAAGGCGCAGCACCCGTCCGGACTGAGGACAGATCGATCCACAGGAGCCCGAGGGTCTCGGCGTAGATGATGTTGAGGCTGCTGCCTCCTTCCATGAGGACCTTGGTGAGCCTAACGTTGTCGATGATGGGGTCGACAATGAGCGGGTATTTCCCCGGGCTCGGCACATGGTCGGGATGGTCGCCCTGGTCGAAGGTGATGGGCTTGTCGGACCAGTCTAGGTAGACTGGCGCCGCCACCTTTACCGAGTAGACCTCCCGACGCTCTTGCTTGTGATGCCGAGCCGAGGCGTTTGCCACTTGCCCACCGTAGATCATGAAGCAATCGCGGACCTCGGGGAACTCTCCTGCCTTGCGATCTTCCTCCTTATCGTCGTCGAGAGCCTTACCACCCTCTGCGGGTGGCCCAGCCTTGTGAAAGTGGCGCCGAAGCATGGCGCACTCCTCAAGGGTGTGCTTGACGGGCCCCTGATGATAGGGGCATGACTCCTTGAGCATCTTGTCGAAGAGGTTGGCACCTCCGGGAGGTTTCCGAGGGTTCTTGTACTCGGCGGCGGCGACAAGGTCCGCGTCGGTGGCGTCGCGTTTCGCTTGCGACTTCTTCTTGCCTTTCTTCTTGGTGCCGCGCTAAGTTGACGCCTCGGGGACATCTTCCGGTGGGCGGCCCTGGGGCTGCTTGTCCTTCCGGAAGATGACCTCAACCGCCTCCTGGCCAGAGGCGAACTTGGTGGCGATGTCCATCAGCTCGCTCGCCCTGGTGGGGGTCTTGCGACCCAGCTTGCTCACCAGGTCGCGGCAGGTGGTGCCGGCGAGGAACGCGCCGATGACATCCGAATCGGTGACGTTGGGCAGCTCGGTGCGCTGCTTCGAGAATCGCCGGATATAGTCCCGGAGAGACTCTCCCGGCTGTTGGCGGCAGCTTTGGAGATCTCAGGAGTTTCCAGGGCGCACGTACGTACCTTGGAAATTGCCGGCGAAGGCTTGAACCAGGTCGTCCCAGTTGGAGATCTGCCCCGGAGGCAGGTGCTCCATCCAGGCTTGAGCGGTGTCGGAGAGGAACATGGGGAGGTTGCAGATGATGAGATTATCATCGTCCGTTCCACCCAGTTGGCAGGCCAGCCGATAGTCCGCGAGCCACAGTTCCGGTCTCGTCTCCCCCGAGTACTTTGTGATGGTAGTCGGGGTTCGGAACCGGGTCGGGAACGGCGCCCGTCGTATGGCTCGGCTGAAAGCCTGCGGACCGGGTGGTTCGGGCGAGGGACTCCGATCCTCCCCGCTGTCGTAGCGTCCCCCACACCTGGGGTGGTAGCCTCGGCGCACCCTCTCGTCGAGGTGGGCCCGACGGCTGCGGTGATGGTGCTCGTTGCCGAGGCGACCCGGGGCCGCAGGCGCTGTGTTGCGCGTGCGCCCGGTGTGGACCGAGGTTTCATGCATGAATCGGGAAGTCACGGCGCGAGGTTCCGAGGGGTACCCCTGCCTTCGGGAGGCGGAGCTCTCAGCCCGTCGGACCGCGGCATCCTCCAGGAGGTTCTTGAGCTCTCCCTGGATACGCCGCCCCTCGGTGGTTGATGGCTCCGGCATCGTGGCGGAGAAGTATTGCCGCTGCGGCCAGGTTTTGGCCGACTCCACTGGTAACCGGTGGCGGCCTTACCCTAACGTCGTCGGCGATGCAGTGCTGGATGCCCTGGGGGAGATGACGCACTTCCCCGGCCGGAGGCTGGCCTGCCCATTCCTGCCCGATGTCCTGGCGGATCGGCTCAAGTGTTCCTGCTCCCTCGTCGAGCCTGGCCTGCATCTCGCGGATTTGCTCGAGCTGTGGGTCATGACCCCCCGCCGGGACGGGGACCACAGCTAGCTCCTGAAGGATGTCAACGCGAGGCACATGCATAGGGGGATCACCGTTCTCCGGTATACCAAGATGGTTGCCTTCGCCGGGACCCCCTAGATTGACGTGGAGACATTCGCGACTTGGGCCGCAGTCCTCGTCGCCGAGGCTGCGGCTATCGTCGGAACAGTCGGAAAGGCAGTAGTCGCATGCGGTCATGAAGTCCTGCATAGCACTGGGGTTACCAAGTCCGGAGAAATCCGAACAGAAGTCGGGCTCGCCATCTTCCTCAGACCCCGAGGGCCCGTAGGTCGAGACGGCCGTCAGCCGGTCCCAGGGTGACCGCATACGATACCCCAGAGGGTTTGGACTCGCCTCTATGAGAATGTCCACCGAAGCGGAGTCGCTTGGTGGGTCGAGGCCGAATCCAAAAGGCGCGAGATGGGAATCGGTCGGTACCTCTAGGTCGACGGGCGGTGGCGAAGTCACGTCGGGGACTAACTGCACCGTCGTCTCAGGTACGAGGGTGACGCCCAGCAAGTCCTTCGCGAGTGTGCTGGCGTCATCCGTTTGCTTGAAGTTGGTGTGTTGTGGGGAGACGGCGCTCGTCTTCGTCTCAGACGCGAGGCCGATGCCCGACACGCTCTCCGTTGGGGCACCGGCGCCGTCAACTCGCTCGACAGCCGACGAGGTGCCGCCTCCTGCTTGGCCTTGGTTGCCCCGCCTCCTCCTCCGTCGGCGGGGGAGGGGACGAGACAAGCCCGAATGTCATCCTTCCACCACGTGGGGAAGGCGTCGTCGATTTCCCCGCCGGCGGGTGGGTTGTCGACCGCCATTGTCGCTGTCGCGCGGCGGGGGAAGGAGTATCATGTCGTAGCTGCCGTCGAGGGACATGAACTCAAGACTCCCGAAACGGAGCACCGTCCTGGGCTGGAGAGGTTGCTAGAGACTGCCCATCTGGAGCTTGACGGGAAGCTGTTCGTCAACACGCAGCAGGCCCCTACCTGGCGCGCCAACTGTCGGCGTTTCGACCCCGAGGGTCCCTGGACCAACGAGTAAATTGTCGCCGCGTGCCCCAACCCAGATGGGTCGGCGCGAGACGGAACACGAAGGGGGAAGAAGCCAAAGGGAGACAGGCATGGGAGGTGGAACCCGCGGCCTTCGTGTTAGCCCCGCGCTCAGGTCGGGTGCGCTTGCAGTAGGGGGTTACAAGCGTCCACGCGGGAGGGAGCGAGCGGCCTTGCGCGAGCGCCGTCCCGTCCTTCCCCGCGCAGCCAACCCTCTGTAAGAGGGCCCTGGACCTCCCTTTTATAGGCGTAAGGAGAGGATCCAGGTGTACAATGGGGGGTGTAGCAGTGTGCTAACGTGTCTAGCGGAGGAGAGCTAGCGCCCTAAGTACATGCCATCGTGGCAGCCGGAGAGGTTTTGGCACCCAGTTCGTGTGGTGTCGTGGCCGTCGGAGGAGCGCTAGAGCCTAGCGGAAGGACAGCTGTCGGGGCTGTTGAGTCCTTGCTGACGTCCTCTTGCTTCCGTAAGGGGCTGAGAGCCGCCGTCGTCATAGAGCATGCGGGGCGCCATCATTACTTGTTTAGCGGAGCGAGCCAGATGGGACGCCGGTCTTGTCCCCCGTAGCCTGAGTCAGCTTGGGGTAGGGTAATGATGGCGCCTCCTATGACGTGGTCGGTCCGAGCCCTGAGTTGGGCGAGGCGGAGGCTCCTCCGAGGTCGAGGTCGAGGTCGAGTCTGTCTCCCAAGGCCGAGGTCGAGTCCGAGCCTCGGGGTCGGGCGAAGCGGAGTTCGTCGTCTTCCGAGGCTGAGCCCGAGTCCAAGCCCTGGGGTCGGGTGAAGCGGAGTTCGTCGTCTTCCAGGGCTGAGCCCGAGTCCGAGCCCTGGGGTCGGGCGAAGCGGAGTTCGTCGTCTTCCGGGGCTGAGCCCGAGTCCGAGCCCTGGGGTCGGGCGAAGCGGAGTTCGTCATCTTCCGGGGCTGAGCCCGAGTTCGAGCCCTAGGGTCAGGCGAAGCGGAGTTCGTCGTCTTCCGGGGCTGAGCCCGAGTCCGAGCCCTGGGGTCGGGCAAAGCAGAGTTCGTCGTCTTCCGGGGCTGAGCCCGAGTCCGAGCCCTGGGGTCGGGCGAAGCAGAGTTCGTCGTCTTCCGAGGCTGAGCCCGAGTCCGAGCCCTAGGGTCGGGCGAAGCGGAGTTTCCTATGGCGCCTGAGGCCGGACTTGGTTGCTGACAGCCTCACTCTATCGAGTGGCACAACAGTCGGGGCGGCGCAGGCGGCGCTGTCCCCTTGTCAGGCCGGTCAGTGGAGCGGCGAAGTGACTACGGTCACTTCGGCTCTGTCGACTGGAGGGCGCGCGTCAGGATAAAGGTGTCAGACCACCTTTGCATTAAATGCCCCTATAATTCGGTCGGTTGGCGTGGTGACTTGGCCAAGGTTGCTTCTTGGTGAAGACTGGGCCTCGGGCGAGCCGAAGAAGTGTCCGTTGCTGGAGGGGGTCCTCGGGCGAGACGTGAATCCTCCGGGGTCGGCTGCCCTTGCCTGAGGCTGGGCTCGGGCGAGGCGTGATCGCGTCCCTCGAATGGACCGATCCTGGACTTAATCGCACCCATCAGGCCTTTGCAGCTTTGTGCTGATGGGGGTTACCAGCTGAGATTTAGGAGTCTTGAGGGTACCCCTAATTATGGTCCCCGACACGAACGCACCCGCCTTTTTCATGAACCTCATGAACAAGGTATTTATGGAAGAACTAGATAAGTGTGTCGTAATCTTCATTGACGACATCCTTATCTACTCCAAGAATCGTGAAGATCATGAGCGTCACCTCTGGATCATCCTCGGAAGACTCAGGGCACATCAACTCTATGCTAAGCTCAGCAAATGTGAATTCTGGTTAGAAAAGATAGCCTTCCTTGGGCATATCTTGACTGCAGAAGCAATAGAAGTAGATCCGTCCAAGGTAGAAGCGGTATCAAAATGGAAGCAGCCATCCAACGTCAGTGAAGTTCTTAGCTTTCTGGGAATGGCAAGATATTACCACCGCTTTATCAAGGGATTCTCCAGCATAACAAGACCTATGACCGAGCTCCTCAAGAAAGACAATAAGTTTGTGTGGACCCTGAAGTGTGAGGAAAGTTTCCAGATCATAAAGGAGAAGCTCACAACCGCGCCCGTTTTGACACTACCAGATATACATCAGGATTTCGTCGTCTTCTGTGATGCTTCAAGGCAAGGCTTAGGGTGTGTTCTGATGCAAAATGAGAAAGTCATTGCTTATGCATCACGCTTACTCAAGCCGCATGAGCAGAATTATCCCACCCACGATTTAGAATTGGCAGCCATAGTGCATGCCCTAAAAATATGGAGGCACTACCTAATTGTGAACAAATGTCACATCTTCACCGATGACAAGAGTCTGAAGTATATCTTCACTCAGCCAGACCTCAACCTCCATCAGAGAAGATGGCTGGAACTGATCAAAGATTATGACCTTGAGATACATTACCACCCCGGAAAGGCCAACGTGGTAGCTGAAAGGGAAATAGGGTCAAACCTTTTCCTAAATAATTTTGGTGGTTGAATTGCCCAACACAAATAATTAGACTAACTAGTTTGCTCTAGATTTTACATTTTACAGGTGCCAAAGGTTCAACACAAACCAATAAAAAGAACAAGTTAGGAATCAAAAGAACGGAGCAAAAGGAAACCAAAGTGTGCCATGGTCTGGCGCACTGGAATGTCCGGTGTGCCACCGAACAGTGTCCGGTGCACCAGGGTGAATCAACTCAAACTCCTCAGCTTCGGGTTTCCCAGGCGCAGCTCCGCTATAATTCACCAGACTGTCCGATGTGCCACCAGACTGTCCGGTGCACCAGCGGAGCAACGGCTATCTGCGCGCAACGGTCGACTCCGACGGATGAACAGTGTAGCATAGTATCGCGACAGAAGTCAGAGCAACAGGTCAGAGGGGCACCAGACTGTCCGGTGTGACACCGGACTGTCCGGTGCCACATGAGGACAAAGCCTCCAACGGTCGACCAGCTCCAAGCCCTAACGACAGGGTGACGTGGCGGCGCACCGGACACTGTCTGGTGCGCCCATCGCCAGCAGACTTCACCAACGGCTACAATTTGGTTGGTGGCTTAAATACCACCCCAACCGGCCACTTCAAGGTGTGGGAGCCCAAGCAACATTCCAAGTCATATAGTTGACATATCCAAGCCCTCCCAACCACCTTTATTCATTGATCCATCCTATACACAAGATTTAGACCACTACAACCCACACAAGTGCCACAAAAGATAGAGCAAGCAAAAGAAAGCCTCTCGTGTGAGTTTAGCTCTAGTGCCTTGTGAGATTCATTGAGAGAAAGTCTGTGCTACATCTTGTGATCATTTGTGCGTGGAGTTTTGACTCCCATTGAACTCCCTCCAAAGTTTTGGAGGCTTGTAAAGCTAGCAAGAGACACCTAAGTGTGTGGTGATCCTTGCGGGGTCTTAAGTGATCCTTGAGAAGAAGAGCTCGCCGATCTTGGGGATCGGTAGAGAGAGGGAAAGGGTTGAAAGAGACCCGTCCTTAGTGGACTCCTCAACGGGGACTAGGCCTTCGAGGGCCGAACCTCGGTAAAACAAATCACCCGTGTCTCGTGTGTTTATTGCTTGTGATTTGTTTGTTCTCTCTCTTTCCAAGTTCTCTTGCGCTACTCTTTGCTAATATTATTTTGCATTGCTTCAAGTTAAATTCTCATTTAGAGAAGCAACTCCTTGCAAGAAAGAACTTGTGTTATCCTCTTCTTATCTAAGCCCTGTTGCATTATTTTCCACTAACATTTCTAGGAGTATTGTTGTTGATTAAATTCCGCACAAGACTCGTTGCAAACAAAGGACTTAGTTTTATACTCCGATAAGTGTGAATCTTGTTCTAACACTAATCAAGGGATCTAGTTTGTATTTAGAATTATAATTTTCAGGTTTCGCCTATCCACCCCCTCTAAGCGACTTTCAATTGGTATCAGAGCTAGGCACTTCATATTGAGTCTAACAACTCGAAGTGATGGCTCGAAGAAGATCCCAAAAGAACAAGAAGACCAAGGAGAACAAGGAGGTAACTCTTGAGATATTGCTTTCCGATTGTTCTAATTATGATTCATGAGCTACTAGGGTGCTAAATGCTTTTAGTACCATAGATCCACGATTAGAACAAATTATATACAAGAGTATCATACCCTCTAGTTATAATAAAGAAAATGCTTCCGAGGAAGATCAAAGATGTATACGCTTAAACTATCTAGCTTATGACATCTTAAGTAATTCTCTTAGCAATGAAGATTATCGTGCCTTCATATCAAATTATAATGAATCTATTCATGATGCGCATGATATTTGGACTAGAATTAAAATCAAATTTGATGAGTCCAAACATGATGGTTCATTTTGTGCTTCTACTTCCTTTGGTCCTTGTGAAACTAACCCCTTGAAGGAAGAAGAAGAAAATGAACGATGGAGACCAAACGATGAATCCACCTCTCCAAAAGGTTTGTCTTCCAATTTCGATTCCCACATATGTTGTGTGGCTAATGAAAATGATAGTGGAAGCACAAATGAGGATGAGGAGGATGAAAGAAGCTTCATGCAACTCTACGCTCATCTAAGCCTAGAAGATAAAGCCGTCATGCTCAAACTTCTAAAAAGAGCGAGAGAGCAAAGCAAAGCTCGTCAAATGCTAGAAGATATTCTCTCCATGAAAATGCTACGCTTTGATGAGTTGACTAAAGAACATGAGGAGCTAAAGTGCTCTCATGTTGATTTGGTCCAAAGGTATGAAACTATTTCAATTGATCAAGATAACTCTTTACTTGTATCGCTCAATTAGTAAATAGAAATGCCTTGCTAATTAAGGACCAAATGGAAAAGCTAAAATTGAAAATCTAGCTTTTCAAGAAAAATATGATATGCTTATATGTTCTCATAAAAATCTTATGGATGATCATATCATGTTAAATATTGCTCATGAGGTTATAATAGAAAACTTAAAATCTCAACTACCTCACTCATGCACATATATTCAAATTGAAACTATTTTATCATGTGCTAATGCTTGTTGTCCGTCGACAAGCAAATCTTCCTTTGAGCTAGAATTTGCAGGAACAAAAGATGATACATATCAAAAGCTTAAAGAAGAAAATGAGAGGCTAAAGATAAGCTTGACACAACTTAAAGGAAAGTGCATTGCTCAACCTTCTCAAGATAACTGTGATTACATGGTGAAGGAGCTTGAGACGGGAACAACCGTAGCATGCACTAAATCCCTTGAAGAAAATGTCAAGGACTTGAGGATTGTCAAGAGGAAGGAACAAAATAAGAAAATCAATACCTCTGCCAAAAGCCTCAACCATGCCTCCATGCAAGGTAACATCCAAGGTAATAATCAAGTCACACTTCATACTAAGAGAAGTAAGAAGTGTAGTGAATGCTTTGAAAAGGGACACTCGATTAGGTCATGTCCCTATATTAAAAATGTCTTGATTACTAACAAGGATGATAAACTTTGTTTTGAATGCTCAAAGAAGGGACACTTAATTAAGTCTTGTCCCTATTTGAAACAAAAAGGCATAATGTTAGAAAAGAAAATATTAGCTAACCATGTAGCAAGCAAGAAACAAGGAAAGAAGAAATCTTTAAAACTTGAAGATCGCCTTTGCTACATATGCCGAAAGAAGGGACATCAATGCAAGGATTGTCCCATTGGTAACTATCCCACCTCTAGCTTGTCAATTATTTCACATGTAACTAGGCAACCCAAACTTGCAACTTGTGCTAGAAAGGTAATGAGTTTACCAAGTGCTAACACAAAGGACTCTTGGGTTCCTAGATCTTTGTTGTCTAACCTTGATGTACCCATCAAGCGATGGGTACCAAAATATGCCTGACAAGCCTTGCAGGAATAGGAGATGGTATGAAGCTTTGGGGTGCTTGAGAGAGTCAATTCAATTTTTATTAACTCAAGCTATCAATCTTCAATGATCTATATCCAAGATTGACCCAAAGTTATTTTGAATTGTTATGTCTAAAACTCATATCATCTCGGGGAAGATATTGATGTTGTAGGAAATAAAGAATTATCCTGTGCCGAAAAGTCGAGACCTACAACATGGAGGAAAGCCAAAGGATGGTAACAATTATGCCTTTAAGTGCAAGTATCTTAAATTATCATTTCGTATGTGTCTTGTGTAGTCACATAGAAAAAGGAAGCACTTCAAATGTTTTTAAATTATGTCACCATTCTTTGAAGAAATTCCTCTCATATGGTAGATTGTATATTCATCATTTCTATACCATGGCAATCTACATGCTTTAAATTGTTGTAAGTATCTCATGGCATGCTTTACACTATTCATCCTATTTTTGCCATGTTCTAGATATAGAGAGATATTCCAAGTTCTTAAAGGAATAAGGTGTCACGTAAGGAATTCAATTCCTTAGGACACTTATAAAGGGAATCTCTCTTTATATCTAGAAATCATGAGACTAATGTTTTTGTCTAAATAGCCTAAGTAGTCTCACATGTAGAGAATAAGTTTCACTTTGAAGATGTGTAATCTAACATGAAAAGAAAAGTCAATCCAATGATTTATGTTGTTCTGCCTCTTGCTTAAATTGGATATGATTCTTCTATATTTATTGCTCTCCATGTTATGAATTAGATTTATTCCCATAATCTTAAAGAATTAACTATGCTTGTTTTGTAAGTAAAATTAAGCATACATCATGGAATAACCTAGTTCACATTATAAAGTTTCCATGCTTTGGTAATCTATTTTCCATTCCTTATCAAAATGATTACAAAAAGGGAAACTAGTCCTTGTGTTACTAATGCCATATCTCTTGAGCTTACTTATGAAAATCTACAAGAAAGGTAAAAGAAAAGGTATGGGAACTCATCCTCTTAAACAAATAAAGTTCCCATCGTTGGTTATTTATTCAAATTTATCATATTCTATCTATGTGAAGAATAGATTCTTTATTTGGACTTAAGTCAGCCAGATGTGGATTCAATCTCGTTCTCATAGATGCACTTGTCCATTAGAATCTAATTCATGCCTTTGCTATATCTGTCCTCATATTGATATGCTTTTAAGTTGTGATAATAAAATCAATATGAAGAAGTAAAATTCCTATGATTGATCAAAATATTTAAAAGGTGCATATTCCTCTTTTCCAATGATGTGCACTAATGTTAAAGATTTTACTTCATGTCTGTGTGACTTGTGAATGATGAATTGTTTATATTCCCTATCTAAAAGAAATCATCCTTCATCATATACTCCATTGTGCTATTAACATCTCTCTTGAGTATTTTCAATAAGTTTGGAAGGAAAAAGAGTCAACTACAAAGGGAGGACACTCAAATGAAAAAGGAAGACATCAAGAGCAACAACACCTACTTGGATAATGAGATCTTCAAAACAATCAATGGTGTGGTTGTAAGCATTCTAAATCCTTTTCATTGTAAGAATACCAGGCATAAGTTATTTATTGCAAATCTTATAAGCATTGATCAAGATGAATAATGCTTCTCCCCATTTGTCTTTAAAAATGAGTGCATCTATCCAATTCATTTAATTTCTTGATGCATATCTTTAGGGGGAGCCTATTTCTATATCTTGATTATATTGAGACTAACACTTTATCTTAGTAATCTCATATAGTCTCATGTATGAGAATAATTTTCTCATGAAGTATGCTACTACATATCAATCCATCTTGGTAAAGTAATGTCACCTTTATCAAGGATTGTAGCTTTCATTGTTAAAGTAGCATATTTACTGGATTCGCCTATCTTAAGCTTATCTAATGCATATGTTGTTCTTTTGATCACATCTGCTATTTGTTTGATCATTGAATAACTTTAATTAACACTTATGTTTCTTAGTGCATCATATACTATCAATCGATATCTCTCTTGATATGTTCTAAGTTAAAAGGAGAATTCTTGATACATTTCTGCAATTTGTGATCTACTTGATATGTGAAAACTGTGACTTAGAAAAGGATCACTAGTTGTAGAACTCTCTCTTATGCAAAATATTTCCATACATTGTCTTGAATATAGGTCTTAAGTAACTAAGGCTAAGGACAAAGCACAATGAAGAGAGCATCTCTATGTGAAGGTACAAAAGGGTAAAACTACTTCCTCTCATTTACACATGTACCTATATCTTCCTCTTCTATCCATTCCTTGCATATCTTGTATAAAAGTAAGAGAAAGCATGTCTATGCATATCCCTGCTTCATACCTAGTTTAACCTCTCAAAATTTTCATTCCTGCATTTTATGCATTTTTGTTGAAACTAGAAGAAGTGATTTTATTGTCAAAGAGCTTAAAGCTTAACCTTGTAACGAGGATAAGCTACCTCTGTTTCAAAGGTGGAGGGTCCTTAAGTCTCTTTGAAATCCTTAAGGGTAACTGCTTAAAATGATTCCAACATGCTTTCATAAGTGCATAAGTCTGACATGAGCATCACACTTTTATTATGACACATTGCACTTCACAGTTTCTATGATAAAGATATGTTCTCATTAACCTAATTATGTGCATTTGACATTCAAGGCCAAAATTTGTATTCCTCTCAAGGAACATATTTAGGGGGAGCAATCTATATTATATAGAACTGTTTAAGCTTAATTGACATATCCTTTTAACCATGTCTCTTTCCTTTGGTACATTTGCATATTTCCTATCTCTATTGTGCCAAGGCTAAGACTAATATGTTTCATGAGCATCTCGTGTATTAAGTCTTAGATTGAAAGGGAAATGGAGTATTCGGCAAAGACATCGCTTCCACTCTACACCTTTGGTATTATCCTTCCTTGCCGGTATTCCGCCATCTCTTCAAATTTGGTATAATCTTCACTCGTACTCATTTGTACCACTAGGGGAGAAAGTAAAAAGGGCTTATATTTCACTCACAAGTATCCGTTTTTGGCGATTCATGCCAAAGGGGGAGAAAATATTAGCCCAAAGCAAAAGGACCGCACCACCACGCCAATTTCAAAATTTTTTGAAACAAGTTTAAGTTTTTTAAAATGTTTTTCAATTGGTATCTTTGAAAATTCTATCTCAATTGGTAAACCCCTCTTGAACACTAAGAGGAGAATTTCATTGAGGGGGAGTTTTGTTAAGTCAAAGGAAAAGCATTTGAAATAGGGGGAGAAATGTTCAAATCTTGAAAATGCTTCTCGAAATCATATTCATATACCTTTGATTATTTGCAAAAAGTCTTTGAAAAGAATTTCCAAAAACATTTGCAAAAACAAAACAAGTGGTGCAAGTGTGGTCCAAAATGCTAAATATGAAGAAAGCAATCCATGCATATCTTATGAAATGTAAATTGGTTTAATTCCAAGTAACCTGTGCACTTACCTTATGCAAACTAGTTCAATTCTGCACTTGTATATTTGCTTTGGTTTGTGTTGGCATCAATCACCAAAAAGGGGGACATTGAAAGGGAAATAGGGTCAAACCTTTTCCTAAATAATTTTGGTGGTTGAATTGCCCAACACAAATAGTCGGACTAACTAGTTTTTTCTAGATTATACATTCTATAGGTGCCAAAGGTTCAACACAAACCAATAAAAAGAACAAGTTAGGCTTCAAAAGAACAGAGCAAAAAGGAAACCGAAGTGTGCCCTGGTCTGGCGCACCGGACTGTCCGGTGTGCCACTGGACAGTGTCCGGTGCACCACCGGACAGTGTCCGGTGCACCAGGGTGAATCAACTCAAACTCCTCAGCTTCGGTTTTCCCAGGCGCAGCTCCGCTATAATTCACCAGACTGTCCAGTGTGCCACCGGACTGTCCGGTGCACCAGTGGAGCAACGGCTATCTGCGCGCAACGGTCGATTCTGACGGATTAACAGTGCAGCATAGTATCGCAGTAGAAGTCAGAGCAGCAGGTTACAGAGGCACCGGACTGTCCAATGTGACATCGGACTATCTGGTGCCACATGAGGACAAAGCCTCCAATGGTCGACCAGCTCCAAGCCCTAACGATATGGTGACATGGCGGCGCACCGGACTGTCCGGTGCGCCCATTGCCAGCAGACTTCACCAACGACTACAATTTGGTTGGCGGCTATAAATACCACCCCAACCGGCCACTTCAAGGTGTGGGAGCCCAAGCAACATTCCAAGTCATATAGTTGACATATCCAAGCCCTCCCAACCACCTTTATTCATTGGTCCATCCTATACACAAGATTTAGACCACTACAACCCACACAAGTGCCACAAAAGATAGAGCAAGCAAAAGAAAGCCTCTCATGTGAGTTTAGCTCTAGTGCCTTGTGAGATTCATTGAGAGAAAGTGTGTGCTACATCTTGTGATCATTTGTGCGTGGAGTTTTGACTCCCATTGAACTCCCTCCAAAGTTTTGGAGGCTTGTAAAGCTAGCAAGAGACACCTAAGTGTGTGGTGATCCTTGCGGGGTCTTAAGTGATCCTTGAGAAGAAGAAGAGCTCGCAGATCTTGGTGATCGGTAGAGAGAGGGAAAGGGTTGTAAGAGACCCGTCCTTAGTGGACTCCTCAACGGGGACTAGGCCTTCGAGGGCCGAACCTCGGTAAAACAAATCACCCGTGTCTCGTGTGTTTATTGCTTGTGATTTGTTTGTTCTCTCTCTTTCCAAGTTCTCTTGCGCTACTCTTTGCTAATATTATTTTGTGTTGCTTCAAGTTAAATTCTCATTTAGAGAAGCAACTCCTTGCAAGAAAGAACTTATGTTTATCCTCTTCTTATCTAAGCCCTCTTGCATTATTTTCCACTAACATTTCTAGGAGTATTGCTATTGATTAAATTCTACACAATACTCGTTGCAAACAAAGGACTTAGTTTTATACTCCGATAAGTGTGAATCTTGTTCTAACCACTAATCAAGGGATCTAGTTTGTATTTAGAATTATAATTTTCAGGTTTCGCCTATCCACCCCCTCTAGGCGACTTTCAGTAGCAGACGCCCTCAGCCGAAAACCTTTCGGGAAGAAGGGGACCAAATTTTTAGAAGATTGGAAGAAGGAATCAGCTCAGCTGAATGCATGTCTAGGAAACAACGGCAGCCTACAAGTCAAGCAAATGCTAGAAGACCACATATGCAAGGCTCAACGCCTAGACACGGAGACAGCAAGATTTATGGAAAAAGCTCACAAAGAACAACTTTCGGACCTTAGGACAGATGAAGAAGGAGTCCTTTGGTTCAAGAACCGTTTGTGTGTACCAAAAGGAGAGACACGAGAAGTCCTGCTCGATGAAGCTCACAACTCAGCCTACTCCATCCACCCAGGAACCACCAAGATGTACCTAGACCTCAAAACCAGATACTGGTGGAGAGGGATGAAGAAAGAGATAGCACAGTATGTGGCCCGGTGTGACACTTGCCAACGAACTAAAGCCGAGCACCAGAAGCCTGTAGGCCTATTGCAACCCCTTCCAGTGCCCGAATGGAAGTGGGAGGAAATAGGCATGGATTCTGTAACCGAACTGCCCTAGACGCAAAAAGGGAACGGCTCTATCTGGGTGATAATACACCGTCTTACCAAGGTAGCCCACTTCATTCCAGTGAAAACTACCTTTGGAGGAGCCACCCTTGCCCGGATATATCTTAAAGAGATAGTCAGACTCTATGGCATTCCGAGGAAGATAGTGTCAGACAGGGGAACCCAGTTCACCTCCAAATTTTGGATGAGCCTTCAGCAAGCTATGGGCACCAAGCTAGACTTCAGCACTGCCTATCACCCCCAGTCAGATGGTCAGACAGAAAGGGTCAACAAGGTCCTCGAAGATTTATTAAGAGCCTGTGTGTTAACGTTCGACAGAAACTGGGAGTCCAGTTTGCCTTATGCAGAGTTCTCGTATAACAACAGCCATCAGGCCAGTATCAAGATGTAACCGTTCGAAGCATTGTATGGACGAAAGTGCCAGACCCCCCTAATGTGGTCCAACGTAGGGGAAAAGACACTAGAAGGACCTGCCTTTGTTAAAGAGGCCGAAGATAAAGTTGCCCTGATCCGCAAAAGATTACTTGAAGCTCAGAGTCGGCAGAAAAGTTATGCGGACAACAGGCAGAGAGAAATTGGATTTGAGGAAGGAGACTTCATCTACCTCAAGGTCTCCCCAATGCGTGGTGTCAAAAGGTTCCAAGTGAAAGGAAAGCTAGCACCGCGATTCGTCGACCCCTATCCCATCATTGGCAGAGTGGGACCCGCAGCATATCATCTTGAATTACCAGAATCCATGTCTGATATCCACGATGTGTTTCATGTGTCCCAGCTCCGCAAATGCCTGCAAGTACCAGAAAGTCACATCAAAGAAGAGACAATCCAGATTCAGAAAGATCTTCAGTACCAAGAAACGCCAATAAAGATTCTTGACTCAGCAGTCCGAAAGACCCGCAACTCAGAAGTGAGACTCTGTAAAGTTCAGTGGAGCAGAGAAGGAGAAGAGGAAGCTACTTGGGAAAGTGAGGACTCTTTGAGGAGGGAATACCCTTACCTTTTCTCGAGCCCCGTCTGAATCTCGAGGGCGAGATTCCTTTAAGTGGGGTAGGTTTGTAACATCCCAAAATTTCAACCCGAGGTTTGGAACCCTAATCTCCTAACCCCCCTTTTTTATCTCTCCCTAAATTCCACCCCATAGGTCATCTCATCATATGCATACACTTTGATTGTTAGAAGCACCTCACATAGATTATTATTTTTCTAGCACCCAAGATTATTTAGCTAATTATTTGTTCAAAATAAAAGGAGATAAAAGAAATAGAAATAGAAAATAGAAATAAGAAATAGAAAAAGAAAAAAAGAAAAGGGAACCCCGCTCGGCTGGGCCGCTTCCGGCCCAGGCCTCCTCTCTCTCTCGTGCATGCGCCCGCACTCCCCTCCCTTCCGCAGCCCAAGCGGCTCATCGCCGCGCGCCCGTGCCCGCCACTGACATCCCACCCCCACCCGTCAGCTGCCCCTCCCCCTCTCCCTCTCTCATCGCTCTTCCGCTGTCGGCTCGGCCCCACCCGTCAGCCCGCACTCCCCTCCCTCGCGATCTCTCCCTCCCTGACAAGCGAGCCCCGCCCGTTAGCGCCTTCCGCGCGCCCGTGACTGGGGCTAGCGACGCGATCGTCGCCGGTCGCCACTGCCCTGTCGTCTCGCCATTACTCGCTCGCCTGCTCGGTTGGCGCCTTGCGCCTCTATCCCCTTGCGCCAGCCGAGCCATCCCATCACCCCCTACCCGAGCCGTCTCATCGTCGCCACTGTGCGCCACCATCCCCGCTGTGGTGAGCTCGCCGGTGCATGCCACCTCTTGCCCCTTCCCCGCCTCGGCGCCTATAAAAAGGACCGCTCAAGCTCCGCTTCTCCCACACCAGCCTCGCCCACCCCCTTCCCCCTTTTCCAAGCTCGATTGAGCCAGCGCTGCCGCGTCCTTCCCCTGCTCCAGTGAGCCTCACCCTCCTCCCTCTGCTAAGTTCTAGTCTAATTCATGTAGTTCTTGAGCATCGCCATTCCCTCACAAACACAATGCACCCATCCCCGCCTCCTATTGCGCTTGGCAGCCTCGCCGGCGACCTCACCGCCGCGAGCGCCCGCCACCGCACCATGGACCGGCCACCCCAGGCTCCCTCCAGCCAAATTGGCCCCTCCACCATGATCCCCTACCCCCACCCGTGCCTCACCACCACTCCGTCGCAAAACCGGGCTCCCGGCGGAGAACCGCCGTGGACCTCACCGGCGGTCGAGCCCGACCAGTTCGCCCCCCCATCGCCCGCTCCACGCCGTTACCCCCCTCCTCTTGCTGACGTGTGGGCCCGCACCCACGGCATCCGCCCGCGCCGCTCCACTCCCACGTGGGCCGGCTGGGCCGCCTGCCCGCGCGCGCTGGGCCAAAATCTCCCCCCGGCCCAGTTAGCTGAGAATTCCTTTTCTTTTTCCCTTTTCCATTTCTTTTTTCCTATTTTCGTATATATATTCATATATTGATATTTTATGCACCAAAAATAGTTTAAATAAATTACAGGGCACAAAAATAATAATGTATGATAATTGGCACACCCCACCAAGTCACCATGATTGATGTATTGTTCCTTATCTGTGTTTGTTAGCGGAAGAGGGATCCAATCCTCTAGAATTTGTAGCTTCGGAAGAAGGGCAGGAACCCAACCCCTCTGAAATAGATCTTTTGTGCCAGGAAAGCTTTGACGAAGGCAAGTCCATTCTTCCCTTGATGCATAAATTACCTATTCTTTCTACCACTACCTAAGCCGGGATTAAGGGATGGAACATTTGCATTGTGAGCAGAGAGATAGCCCGCATTAACAAACATTTTTTGAGTACAAAATGTGGGATGGGAAAAGGGTAGTGTTTTGACTAAGCGATGTTTTCAAAAAGTGTATGATGAAGGGTATTCACCCTCATCACCTTATGAGTGGGATGATTAGGGACTCCCTGGTTTAGGGGAGGACCTAAGGAGATGGCTCAACTGGTTTAGGTGTGAGTAGAAGGATTGTCCCCTCATATAAGGACCGGTTTGTCATCCTTTACTACCTGTACTCATGATAAGTACAACCACTCGAGACTGTATGGGCAGTCACTCAATCTGAACTCGTACGGTCCAAACCCCAGGGTTATGAAGGCTGGGGAACACCAGGAGGATAAGGAGGGGGAATGTTTTGTCCGGCTTGGACATGGCGGTGGCCTAACTCCTTCCGGTATAACCGTTAAGGTTAGGACGTGCGAGGAAAGAAAGAGATTCGGATTTGGATCTCATTGGCCATGAGATCGCAGAGCTGGACTAGTGGGTAAAGTGTACCCCTCTGCGCAGAGTTCAAACCTATTCGAATAGTTCGTGTCCACTGGAATGGACGACTCTGGTGTGGTATGACAATTAGTGTTTTACAACCTCCGTGAGCAGGGAAATGTGTGTGTGAGTGTGTTTTTGGAAATGAAAATGATGCCACGGGAGCAGGAAGCTCAGTGGTGGTTGAGTAATGTGTTATTTCTACTTCTTTGGGAAAAACCCTAAAAGTACTACCTTTCTCTGAGAAAAAGAAGAGTGACTTCAACTCCACCATATAAAGCATGTATGATATAGGTCCCTTTCTCTTTACGGGAGCGGGATGGGCTTGCGAAATACCTAGTGTATTCACCCAGATTTATTTATGTTTTTCAGCAGCTGAAGACTTCTTTTCTGCTATGCTTGATTGAGGGGGCTGTGTCTGCACCCAGTTCTACCTATGGCATGGGCTAGTTTATCTTCTACTGCGCTTTGTATTTCTGGCTCTTTCTTGAGCTTGTACTCTGGTATTGTAATAACTTTTATTCGAACTCTGTACTATTTGAAATAAGGAATGTGGTTACTAGCCTCCTAGGACTAGTAATTGTATCACATTTGAGTCCCAAAGGATCGGGACGCTTCAGGTGGTATCAGAGCCATAGGACTGGCTGTAGATCGCAGCCCCGACCTTAAAAGGATCGGGACACTTCACCTGTCCTGGGAGGAGCTAGAACTTCTGGTGAAGGGGATTACTGGTGAGTCCTTCGTCCCTGAGTCCCTAATCCTCCCCAGGGCATCCGTGCGCTCTGCGACGACCCAGGGTTGAGGACGTCGATTTTGGCTACGCTGCCGACCTTCGACGAGAGCGGCGTGGTGGTTCACCAGACCGGCGGCCGAGACACCCACCATGGGATCTGGATCTCCGATGCGCCGGCTGGAGGCCCCCAGTCTGCCGGCGTGGCTCCCAGCGCCCCCGCCGTGGTCCCTCGCCCCTTGGACAAGGGCAAAGGGGTTGCAGGCAGTTCCTCCACCCCAGGTGGCACCAGGGGTCGGAGGAAGAGAGGCGGCGCCGACTGTGCCGCACCGACGAGTCATTCATCTCGGACCCCCAGAAGCGTCAGAGGACTGCTGGTGGGGCCGAGGAGGTCGGCTCCCAGGCCCAGGGCACGTAGAGGCGCGTCAGTCCCCTACCACCACCGTCGGGTCCACCGCCGCCGCCACCACCTGGGGTAATCTCCCCTAGGGGCAACAGCAGCAGCAGCAACGACAGTAGCAACAGCAGCGGTCGCCCCGCTTCCAGGGTCGCTGGAAAGTCCAGGGTCACAATTGAGTGTAACCCCTTTTTTCCATTAGTCTATTTATCATGCCGACAGGTCTTAACCCAGCCTTTGCTTGTCAGGGCTTCCTCCCCCTCTGCTCCCAAGGCCACGCCTCCTCCGCCAGATACCATGCCCGGCGGGTCTGGCTCTCAGCAGCAGGCATCTGCTAGGAGTGGCGCCGGCGGTCTGCCCCCGGCTCCTGCAACTGCGCCGACGGCTACCGCAGCCCAACGACAGCGATGCCGTCGAGTACACCGTCGGTAGCGGTAGAGGAGGTCCCAACTGCGCCCGCCCCCGCCATTGAGGGTGACGCGGGGGGCGCGTCAAGCTCCATCCCGCCGCCCACTCCGGAGGAGACGGAGGTGATTTTTGGGCGGCGGCTCCAGTCCGGCGCCGAGCCAGAAGTAGCGCTGGTTACCCTCCCCCGGGTGCTGTCTCGTGCCCATCAGGCTCTTCATGAGACTGAGGCGGCAATCCTGCGGGAGTGGGAGGCGCTTGAGGCCGAACACCAGCGCCTCAGCGACTGGCGTACCCAACTGGAGGAGCGCACCAAGGCGCGTCCCGCTAGTTCGCCTCCGAGTGGTCTGAGCTTGAGCAGGACCGCAAGGACTACAAAAAGGACCTCCAGAAGGTGTACGCCCCGGGAGCTAGAGGTGGCCCAGAAGGAGAAGAAGTTGGCCAGGAAGGAGGAGGCCTTGAACCAGAGGGAGGAGGTCGTCACAGAGCTCAGCGCCAAGCTAAGTGCCATGAACGAGATCCTGGAAGAGCAGCGGATCCAGCAGACCGCGGCTATGGAGAGGCTGCAAAAGCTACAATGAGAGCTCGAGGGCAAGGCCCGTGACACCACCCTCGCCGAGGAAAAGCTTAAAGCGAAAGGAGAGTCCTTAGACAGGCGGGAGACGGACCTCGCCTGGTGGGAGACGGACCTTGCCAGGCGGGAGAAGGATCTCGCCTTCAAGGAGGAAATGCTTGAAAGGCGGGAGAAGTTGCTGACCGAGCATGAGCTCGAGGTGGAGGAGAAGGAGCGGATGCTAGAAGAGCAGGTCTGCCAGTTCTAGGCGACGTAGGCGGCACTGGGCCCCCAGGTGGTGGAGGCGACGAAGAAAGCACTTGAAGATCTCCAGGCAGAGCATCGTGCCGGGGTCCAGCGCATCGCCGCATGGGCCAGCGAGGCGAGCACGACTCTGGTGTCGCTAGGGATGAGTCCCATCCCGGTGTCGTAGCTACTGACGTCCATCTCCGACACGCTCCCGGTGTTGGACTCCGCCGCCGACCGCTTCTGATGCCTGGACTAGATTCTTGGCGCCCGCCTGGAGGCCGAAGGTGGCAGGCTCTGTCGGGCGGTAATCGAGTATATCCTGACGTGCTTCCGGAGCCACGACCCGGCCATCTCCTTGGAGCCGGTGATCACTGGTCCGGTGGCCAACACTGAAGACGCCGCCCGGGAGGGCGTACAAGGTGTCGTAGAACTGGTGGCCAAATGCTTCCAGCGGGATCCTACTGATGATGAGTAGCTAGATCTGCAGAGAGAAGGCAAGGGTCCCACTGGGAAGTGGCTTTTTAATATTTTTTGGTTTTGTAAGATAATTTTGAGTACTATTTATCAAGCAGCTCTTATCTGTATGCTATTTGTCCTTGCCGTGTGTGGCGTTACCAACTCCTCCCTGGTACTTGGCCCCCCTAGGATGTAGGCTCGATGTGTCAAGGCTGGATACTAGTATACCTAAGAAAGAGTTGGTGACCCGACCCCCAGGAGGTAGTCTTGACTGGGACCTGGACTTGTACACAGCTTCAGCTAGGAAGTGTTAGTAGCACACCCATAGGACCCATCGTCTGGTATCTTCCATCCTTTGATTCATGCAACAGGACCTGCAGGATTTAACCTGAGAAACCGAGCCTTATGCCCGAACCTACAAGGTCACAGCTCCAAATACTAGGGCACCCGTTGCAGAGTGATGGAGGTGCAGGCTTAGGGTACGGGACCAGGCTAAGCGGCTACACAGCTCCGGACCACTCCAGAAAACAAGCGCCCATTCTCTAGAACCGGACCCGCAGGTTGCCGGACCCCCTGTATCAGGATAGGGGCCCCGAAATGCAAGCCTGGCTTACTCAATTCGGATGTCATCATACCAGCAAGGGTGGGAACTGTATGGGTGGGTTAGATAAAAAATAAAATCTAGAAACTGTACCAGAATAAAACCATCACAGAAGCACATCTGGTGGGGTAAATCCTTTCTTTATAACTTGATATGCATGGGTGCAGACCAACAGGTCGGGCTTATGAGGGTGGACCTCATTGGACTGACGTACACATATGCACAACCTAGTTACAAAAAGAAGAAACCTTAACCCCTCAGACTTGCTCCTATGGATAGAACTTACGGAGATGCTCTATATTCCAGGGGTTGGGAAGAGGCACTCCTTCAGTTGTGGCAAGGCGGACACACCTGGGTCGGCATACTTCCGTCACCTTGAAGGGTCCTTCCCAACTGGGGGAGAGTTTGTGGAGCCCTTCTCGGTTCAGTACTCGCTTTAGGACCAGGTCCCCGACCCCGAGCTCCCTACTATGCACGAACCGTTGGTGGTAGCGCCTAAGCGCCTGGTTGTACCATGCATTTCGGATCGCTGCTTGTGAAAGGGAAATAGGCTTACACCTTTCCCTAGAATAATTTTGGTGATTGAATTACCCAACACAATTAATTGGACTAACTAGTTTGCTCTAGATTATGAGTTCTACAGGTGCCAAAGGTTCAACACAAACCAATAAAAAGTCTAAGAAAGGGTTCAAATAAAAAGAGCAAAAGACAACCGAAGGCAACCCTGATCTAGTGCACCGGACTGTCCGGTGCACCACCAGACAGTGTCCGGTGCACTAGAGAGTTCAGCTCCAAACTTGCCACCTTTGAGAATTTGGGAAGCCACCCCGCTATAATTAACCGGACTGTCCGGTGTAGCACCGGACTGTCCGGTGTGCCAAGCGGAGCAACGGTCGCTAGCACAACAGTCGAGTTCAACGGTCGGCTGACAACGCTACAGTGTGCGGACTGCGCACGCAAAAGTCAAAGCAGGCGCAGATGGCGCACCGGACAGTGAACAGGACCTATCCGGTGCGCCACCGAACTGTCCGATGGCCCACATGTCAGAAGCTCCAATGGTCGAACCCTAACGGTTGGGTGACGTGGCTGGCGCACCGGACTGTCCGGTGCGCCTTACGGCAGCAGCCTTCCCCAACGGCCATTTTGGTGGTTGGGGCTATAAATACCCCCAACCACCACTCTTCAAGACATCCAAGCATTCACTACTCCTCATTCAATACAAGAGCAATACACAACACTTCAAGACACAAATCAAAGCCACCGATCGAATCAAAGTCCACAATTCAACTCTAGTTTTTAGGACTTGTGAGAAGATCGACTTGTGTTCTTTTGTTGTTCTTGTTGCTTGGTTGGCTTTCTTCTTTCTATCATTCTTACTCTCAAAGCCTTGTAAGCGAAGCAGGAGACACCAATTGTGTGGTGGTCCTTGCAGGGTCTAAGTGACCCGGGAAATCAAGGAAGGAAGCTCACTCGGTCTAAGTGACTGTTTGAGAGAGGGAAAGGGTTGAAAGAGACCCGGTCTTTGTGACCACCTCAACGGGGAGTAGGTTTGCAAGAACCGAACCTCGGTAAAAACAAATCACCGTGTCATCTGTTCTTATTCGCTTGTGATTTGTTTTCGACCTCTCTTTCGGACTCGATTATATTTCTAACGCTAACCTCGGCTTGTAGTTGTGCTTAAACTTTATAAATTTCAGATTTGCCTATTCACCCCCCTCTAGGCGACTTTCAATTGATATCAGAGCCCGGTACTTTATTAGAGCCTAACTGCTCGAAGTTATGTCGGGAGCTCATGCTAAGAAGGACATGGTGACCGGCGACAAGCCCGCCACAAGCCACGGGAAGGCTCCATCGGGAGAGTCCAGCAACAAGAAGAGGGAGGAATCACCTCCCCGTGTCAAGTCACACCGGAGTGGCGACAAGAAGAAGAAAATGAAGAAAGTGGTCTACTACGAGACCGATTCTTCATCGCCCTCCACCTCTGGGTCCGACACGCCATCCGTCACTTCTAAGCGCCATGAACGCAAGAAGTTTAGTAAGATCCCCTTACGCTATCCTCGCATTTCCAAATGCACTCCTTTACTTTCCGTCCCACTAGGCAAACCACCGGTTTTTTACAGTGAATATTATTGTATATGGAGTGATAAAATGAGGCACCATCTAACCTCACTCCACGCTAGTATTTGGGACATTGTTGAATTTGGTGCGCAGGAACCATCCGTGGGGGATGAAGGCTATGACTCGGACAAGGTAGCCCAAATCCGGCACTTCAACTCCCAAGCCACCACTATACTCCTCGCCTCTCTAAGTCGAGAGGAGTATAACAAGGTGCAAGGGTTGAAGAGCACCAAAGAGATTTGGGACGTGCTCAAGACCGCGCACGAAGGAGATGAGGTAACCAAAATCACCAAGCGGGAAACGATCGAGGGGGAGCTCGGTCGATTCATGCTTCACCAAGGAGAAGAGCCACAAGCCATGTACAACCGGCTAAAGACCTTGGTGAATCAAGTGCGCAACCTCGAGAGCATCAAATGGGATGACCATGAAATGGTCAAGGTTATTCTAAGGTCACTTGTATTTCTTAACCCTACTCAAGTTCAATTAATTTGTGGTGATCCTAGATATAAACTAATGTCTCCTGAGGAAGTTATAGGAAAATTTGTGAGCTTTGAATTGATGATCAAAGGCTCCAAGAAAATCATCGAGCAAGGCGCCTCCTCCACACCCGACGTGCAACCCGCTGCATTCAAAGCAACGGAGGAAAAGAAAGAAGAGTCTACATCAAGTAGGCTCCCCATCGACGCCTCCAAGCTCGACAATGAGGAGATGGCTTTAATCATCAAAAGCTTTCGCCAAATCCTCAAGCAAAGGAGGGGGAAGGACTACAAGCCCCGCTCCAAGAAAGTTTGCTACAAGTGTGGTAAGCCCGGTCATTTTATTGCAAAATGTCCATTATCTAGTGATAGTGATAGGGGCGACGACAAGAAGGGAAAGGGGAGAGAAAAGGAGAAGTATTACAAGAAGAAGGGAGGCGATGCCCATGTTTGCCGGGAGTGGGACTCCGACGAAAGCTCCACCGACTCCTCCTCTGACGAGGATGCCGCAAACATCACCGTCAACAAGGGTCTTCTCTTCCCCAACGTCGGCCACAAATGCCTCATGCCAAAGGACGGCAAAAAGAAGAAGGTAAAATCTAGAGCTTCCACTAAATATGCAACATCTAGTGATGAGGCTAGCTCTAGTGATGATGAGGATGATTTGCTCACCCTTTTTGCCAACTTAAACATGCAACAAAAAGAAAAATTGAATGAATTGATTAGTGCTATTCATGAGAAGGATGAACTCTTGGATAGCCAAGAAAACTTCCTTATTAAAGAAAATAAGAAGCATGTTACAGTTAAAAATGCTTATGCTCAGGAGATAGAAAAATGTGAAAAATTAACTAGTGAGCTAAGCACTTGCCATGACACTATTTCCAACCTTAGATTTGAAAATGACAAATTGATTGCTAAGGTTGAAAAAATAAATGTTAGTGATGATTCTCTTGTCAACCTTAGAAATGATAATGCTAATTTGATTGCTAAGATTGACAAATTGAATGCATCTCTTTCTAGCCTTAAAATTGAGAATGAAAAATTAATTGCTAAGGCTAAAGATTTAAATGTTTGCAATGTTTCTATTTCCAATCTTAGAGATGAGAATGCTAGTTTACATGCTAAGATTGTTGAATTAAATACTTGCAAACCCTCTACATCTACCGTTGAGCATGTTACTATTTGCACTAGATGTAGAGATATTGATGTTGATGCTATTCATGATCACCTAGCTTTAATTAAACAACAAAATGATCACATAGCTCAACTTAGTGCTAAAATTAATGAGCATGACTTAGAAAATGAATAATTCAAATTTGCTAGAAGCATGCTCTATAGTGGGAGACACCCAGGCATTAAGGATGGCATTGACTTCCAAAAGGGAGACAATGTCAAGCTTAATGCCCCTAAGAAATTGTCTAATTTTGTTAAGGGTAAGGCTCCCATGGTTCAGGATAACGAGGGTTACATTTTGTACCCTGCCGGTTATCCCGAACACAAAATTAGGAGAATTCATTCTAGGAAGTCTCACTCTGGCTCTCATCATGCTTTTATGTATAAGAGTGAGGCATCTAGTTCTAGGCAATCCACTAATGTTAAATTGCCTAAAAGGAAAACTCCCATTGCATCAAATGATCATAACATTTCATTTAAGACTTTTGATGCATCATATGTTTTAACTAACAAATCAAGCAAAGTAGTTGCCAAATATGTTGGGGCCAAACACAAGGGCTCAAAGACTTGTGTTTGGGTGCCCAAGGTGCTTGTTTCTAATGTCAAAGGACCCAAGACCGTTTGGGTACCTAAGAACAAGGCCTAAATTTGTTTTGTAGGTTTATGCATCCGGGGGCTCAAGTTGGATAATTGATAGCGGGTGCACAAACCACATGACTGGGGAGAAAAGGATGTTCTCCTCCTACGAGAAAAACCATGATCCCCAAAGAGCTATCACATTCGGGGATGGAAATCAAGGTTTGGTCAAAGGACTTGGTAAAATTGCTATATCTCCTGACCATTCTATTTCCAATGTTTTTCTTGTAGATTCTTTAGATTACATTTGCTTTCTGTTTCTCAATTATGCAAAATGGGTTACAACTGTCTTTTTACGTATATAGGTGTTACTGTCTTTAGAAGAAGTGATGATTCAGTAGCATTTAAGGGAGTGTTAGAGGGTCAGCTATACTTAGTTGATTTTAATAGAGCTGAACTCGACACTTGCTTAATTGCTAAGACTAACATGGGTTGGCTCTGGCATCGCCGACTAGCCCACGTTGGGATGAAGAATCTTCACAAGCTTCTAAAGGGAGAGCACATTTTGGGACTAACCAATGTTCATTTTGAGAAAGACAGGATTTGTAGCGCATGTCAAGCAGGGAAGCAAGTTGGTGTTCATCATCCACACAAGAACATCATGACGACTGACAGGCCGCTCGAGCTACTCCACATGGATCTATTCGGCCCGATCGCTTACATAAGCATTGGCGGGAGTAAGTACTGTCTAGTTATTGTGGATGATTATTCTCGCTTCACTTGGGTGTTCTTTTTGCAGGAAAAATCACAAACCCAAGAAACCTTAAAGGGATTCTTGAGACGGGCTCAAAATGAGTTCGGCTTAAGGATCAAAAAGATTAGAAGCGACAACGGAACGGAGTTCAAAAACTCTCAAATAGAAGGCTTTCTTGAGGACGAGGGCATCAAGCATGAGTTCTCTTACCCCTACACGCCACAACAAAATGGTGTAGTGGAGAGGAAGAATAGAACTCTACTTGACATGGCGAGGACCATGCTTGATGAATACAAGACTTCGGATTGGTTTTGGGTGGAAGCAATCAACACCGCTTGCTACGCCATTAACCGCCTCTACCTTCACCGAATCCTCAAGAAGACATCGTATGAACTCCTCACCGGTAAAAATCCCAATGTTTCATATTTTAGAGTCTTTGGTAGCAAATGTTTTATTCTTGTTAAAAGAGGTAGAAAATCTAAATTTGCTCCTAAGGCTGTAGAAGGCTTTTTACTTGGTTATGATTCAAACACAAGGGCATATAGAGTCTTTAACAAGTCCACTGGACTAGTTGAAGTTTCTTGTGACATTGTGTTTGATGAGACTAACGGCTCTCAAGTAGAGCAAGTTGATCTTGATGAGCTAGATGATGAAGAGGCTCCATGCGTCGCGCTAAGGAACATGTCCATTGGGGATGTGTGTCCTAAGAAATTCGAGGAGCCTCCACATGCATAAGATCAACCATCTTCCTCGATGCAAGCATCTCCACCAACTCAAGATGAGGATCAAGCTCAAGATAATGATGATAAAGATCAAGAGGAGCCACCTCAAGAGGAGGACAATGATCAAGGGGGAGATGCTAATGATCAAGACAAGGAAGATGATGAGGGTCCAAGGCCGCCACACCCAAGAGTCCACCAAGCAATACAACGAGATCACCCCATGAACACCATCCTTGGTGATATTCAAAAGGGGGTAACCACTCGATCTTGTGTTGCTCATTCTTGTGAACATTACTCCTTTGTGTCTTCTATTGAGCCATACAGGGTGGAAGACACATTAAGGGATTCGGATTGGGTGTTGGCAATGCAAGAGGAGCTCAACAACTTCACGAGGAATGAGGTATGGCATCTTGTTCCACGTCCTAACCAAAATGTTGTAGGAACCAAATGGGTCTTCCGCAACAAGCAAGATGAGCATGGTGTGGTGACAAGGAACAAAGCCCGACTTGTGGCCAAGGGATACTCCCAAGTCGAAGGTTTGGATTTCAGTGAAACCTATGCACCCGTAGCTAGGCTTGAGTCAATTTGTATATTACTTGCCTATGCTACTTACCATGGCTTTAAGCTCAATCAAATGGACGTGAAAAGTGCCTTCCTCAATGGACCAATCAAGGAGGAGGTCTATGTTGAGCAACCTCCTGGCTTTGAAGATAGTGAGTACCCTAACCATGTTTATAAACTCTCTAAGGCGCTTTATGGGCTCAAGCAAGCCCCAAGAGCATGGTATGAATGCCTAAGAGATTTTCTTATCGCTAATGGCTTCAAAGTCGGCAAAGCTGATCCTACTCTCTTTACTAAAACAATTGCAAATGATTTGTTTGTATGCCAAATTTATGTTGATGATATCATATTTGGGTCTACTAACAAATCTACTTGTGAAGAGTTTAGTAGGATAATGGTTCAAAAATTCGAGATGTCTATGATGGGGGAGTTGAAGTATTTCTTAGGATTTCAAGTAAAGCAACTCCAAGAGGGCACCTTCATCAGCCAAACGAAGTACATTCAAGATATTCTCACTAAGTTTGGAATGAAGGATGCCAAGCCCATCAAGACACCCATGGGAACCAATCGGCATCTCGACCTCGACACGGGAGGTAAATCCGTAGATCAAAAGGTATACCGGTCGATGATAGTATCTTTACTCTACTTATGTGCATCTCGACCGGATATTATGCTTTCCGTATGCATGTGTGCAAGATTCCAAGCCAATCCTAAGGAAGTTCACCTTGGGGCCATGAAACGAATCTTGAGATATTTAGTTCATACTCATAAGTTTGGTCTTTGGTACCCCAAAGGGATCCACTTTTGTTTTAATAGGATATTCATATGCTGATTGGGCAGGGTGTAAGATTGATAGAAAGAGCACATCAGGGACTTGTCAGTTCTTGGGGAGATCCCTGGTGTCTTGGGCTTCAAAGAAACAAAATTCCGTAGCTCTTTCTACTGCCGAAGACGAGTACATTGTCGCAGGCCATTGTTGCGCGCAATTGCTTTGGATGAGGCAAACCCTTAGGGACTATGGTTACAAATTAACCAAAGTTCCTCTCCTATGTGATAATGAGAGTGCAATCCGCATGGCGGATAATCCCGTTGAGCACAGCCGCACTAAACACATAGCCATTCGGTATCACTTTTTGAGGGATCACCAACAAAGGGGGGATATTGAGATTACATATGTTAGCACCAAAGAACAATTAGCCGATATCTTTACCAAGCCCTTAGATGAAAAAACCTTCACCAAACTTAGGCATGAGCTAAACATTCTTGATTCCAGGAATTTTGATTGATATTTTTGCACACATAGCTCATATATATACCTTTGATCATATCTCTTTTATGTGCTATGACTAATGTGGTTTTCAAGTGTATTTCATGCTAAGTCATAGATTGAAAGGGAAATGGAGTCCTCGGCGAAGACAAGGCTTCCACTCCACTCCATCAAGTTATTCATCCTTCGTCGTCGCTCTACACCGCTCTCCAATTTGGTATAATCTTCACTCCTATATTATCTACCAAAGGGGGAGAAAGTTGAAAAAGGGCTTATATTTCACTCGCAAGTATCCGTTTTTGGTGATTCATGCCAAAGGGGGAGAAAGTATTAGCCCAAAGCAAAAGGACCGCACCACCACAAATTTCAAAATTGTGTTCTTTCAATTTGTAAAGAAGTTTTTCAATTGATATCTTATTTTTGATATAATTTCAAATTGGTATGACCCCTTTCAAAATTAATATCTAAAACCCTCTTGAACACTAAGAGGAGAATTTCATTAAGGGGGAGTTTTGGTTTAGTCAAAGGAAAAGCATTTGAAACAGGGGGAGAAAATTTCAAATCTTGAAAATGCTTCTCAAAATCTTATTCATATACCTTTGACTATTTGCAAAAGACTTTGAAAAGAATTTCCAAAACATTTGCAAAACAAAACAAGTGGTGCAAGCGTGGTCCAAAATTTTAAATAAGAAGAAAACCTTCCATGCATATCTAGTAGAAATCATTATTGGTTTCATTCCAAGCAACCTTTGCACTTACCTTATGCAAACTAGTTCAATTCTGCACTTTTATATTTGCTTTGGTTTGTGTTGGCATCAATCACCAAAAAGGGGGAGATTGAAAGGGAAATAGGCTTACACCTTTTCCTAAAACAATTTTGGTGGTTGAATTGCCCAACACAAATAATTGGACTAACTAGTTTGCTCTAGATTATGAGTTCTACAGGTGCCAGAGGTTCAACACAAACCAATAAAAAGTCTAAGAAAGGGTTCAAATAAAAAGAGCAAAAGACAACCGAAGGCAACCCTGGTCTGGCGCACTGGACTGTCCGGTGTGCCACCAGACAGTGTCCGGTGCACCAGGGAGATCAGCTCCAAACTTGCCACCTTCGGGAATTTGGGAAGCCACTCCGCTATAATTCACCAGACTGTCCGGTGTAGCACCGGACTGTCCGGTGTGCCAAGCGGAGCAACAGTCGCCAGTGCAACGGTCGAGTTCAACGGTCAGCTGACAACACTACAGTGCGCGGACTGCGCGCGCAGAAGTCAGAGCAGGCGCAGATGGCGCACCGGACAGTGAACAGGACCTGTCCGGTGCACCACCGGACTGTCCGATGGCCCACATGTCATAAGCTCCAACGGTCGAACCCTAACGATTGGGTGATGTGGCTGCCACCGGACACTGTCCGGTGCGCCATACGACAGTAGCCTTCCCCAATGGCCATTTTGGTGGTTGGGGCTATAAATACCCCCCAACCACCACTCTTCAAGACATCCAAGCATTCACTACTCCTCATTCAATACAAGAGCAATACACAACACTCCAAGACACAAATCAAAGCCACCGATCGAATCAAAGTGCACAATTCAACTCTAGTTTTTAGGACTTGTGAGAAGATCGACTTGTGTTCTTTTGTTGTTCTTGTTGCTTGGTTGGCTTTCTTCTTTCTCTCATTCTTACTCTCAAAGCCTTGTAAGCGAAGCAAGAGACACCAATTGTGTGGTGGTTCTTGCAGGGTCTAAGTGACCCGGGAAATCAAGGAAGGAAGCTCACTCGGTCTAAGTGACCGTTTGAGAGAGGGAAAGGGTCGAAAGAGACCCGATCTTTGTGACCACCTCAACGGGGAGTAGGTTTGCAAGAACCGAACCTCGGTAAAACAAATCACTGTGTCATCCATTCTTATTCACTTGTGATTTATTTTCGACCTCTCTTTCAGACTCGATTATATTTCTAACGCTAACTCCGGCTTGTAGTTGTGCTTAAACTTTATAAATTTCAGATTTGCCTATTCACCCCCCCTCTAGGCGACTTTCAGCTTGCCATCTGCGCTCGTCGATGAAGTCCACGTCCTCACACCGTAGCTGTTCCTGCATAGACTCATCAAACGACTGGACCCGTGGGGAGCCCATAAGGATTTCTGGGGGAAGGCAGGCTTCGGCCCCGTAGACCAGGAAGAACGGGGTCTCCCCGGTAGCTCGGCTGGGTGTGGCCCGGTTCCCCCATAGCACAGACGGAAGCTCATTGACCCAATTTGCACCATGCTTTTTCAAGCAGTCATAGGAGCGTGTCTTGAGTCCCCTGAGGATCTCTGCATTTGCCCTCTCAACTTGACCGTTGCTCCTAGGATGAGCTACAGACGCAAAGCAGAGTTGGGTGCCGATGCCCTTGCAATACTCCTGGAAGAGTCGACTTGTAAACTAGGTCTCGTTGTCCGTAATGATACGGCTTGGGACCCCGAATCTGCAGACGATCGTCTTGAGGAAGACAACAACAGCACCCTGGGTGATGCTAACCACAGGGGTGGCCTCAGGCCACTTCGTGAACTTGTCGATGGTGACGAAAAGGAATCGGTACCTGCCGATGACCCTGGGGAATGGTCCCAGGATATCCACCCCCATACGACGAATGGCTAGGAGGGTGGAATCATCTGCAGAGCCTGAGCTGGTGTGTGTATCTGCTTTGCATGGAACTGACACGCATTGCAGTACTTTACCATCTCAGCTGCATCCTGGAGAGTTGTTGGCCAGTAAAAGCCGTGCCGAAAGGCCTTACCAACCAGTGTGCGGGATGCTGAATGACTTCCGCACTCTCCTCCATGGATCTCCACGAGTAACTCACGGCCCTCCTCCTGGGTGATGCACCGCATGAGAATGTCGTTGGCGCCACTGCGGCAGAGATCCCCCTCTACCACCGTGTAGCGTTTAGCCAACCGCACTATGCGCTCTGCGGACACATAATCTTTAGGAAGGATATTTTCCTTCAGGTAGTCCCGGATCTCGGAGATCCATGCATCGGGACCACTCTGAGACACTGGCTGTGGCGCTACAAGGTTATCAGGACCCGATGTAGCACACACAGTCTTTGGTGGGTTTTGTAGATGGTATGCCACCAGGACCACTAGCTTCGAGGTGCTAGTCTCGCCCCCTTCGTCCAGTTCGGTAGGCTGGGCGGTGGGTCTCAGCAGCCGTATTTCGAAGATGCCCTTGGGCACGGGTGTCCAAGTTGATGCAATCACGGAGAGTTCATCTGCCGCCGAGTTGTCAGCCCGAGGAACATGTTGTAGTTCCAGGGTCGTGAAGTCTTTTTCCAGCTTCCTTACGTGGAGGAGGTAAGCTGCGAGCCTAGGCTCATTGCAGCTACATTCCCCGCAGACTTGTTTGATGATTAGCTGGGAGTCCCCCTTCACGAGGAGCTGGCGGATCCCCAGGGATAGGGCGGCCATCAAGCCAAAGATCAATGCTTCGTACTCTACCATATTGTTGGTGGCCTTGAACTCAATGTGCACCATGTACTTCACTTGATCTCCATTGGGGTCGATGAGGACCACCCCAGCTCTGCCAACTTGTTGATGGGCGGATCGGTCGAAGAAGAGTGTCCAGTGGGGCTCGGTGAAAACCGGACCCCTGGGCTCCACCGGTGTGGGGTCTGAATCGGGATCTGGACCCCCAGGAGCACCCGAGGGAGGTGTCCACTCCGCGATGAAGTCAGCCAGGACCTGGCTCTTGACAGCATGGCGAGGCTGGAAGTCCAGCTGGAACTCAGCGAGCTTCGCTGCCCACTTGGTGATGTTGCATGTGGAGTTAGAGTTGTGGAGGATAGCCCTTAACGGAAAGGAGGTCACCACCACGACCCTATGTGCCTGGAAATAGTGGCGCAACTTCCTGGACGCAACAAGCACAACATAGAGAAGTTTGTGCGTCTCAAGGTACCTGGCTTTTGCTTCGTGGAGGACCTCACTGATGTAGTAGACCGGCCTCTGAACGGTCCAGACCCCTGCCGAGCCCCTAGGTTCCTAGCCTTCTAGCGCCACCTGGTCTTCTTGTGTCGTCCTTTTGACAACCAGCACCATGCTCACCGCTTCTACAGCCACCGCGATGTATAAATACAACGGCTCCCCAGGTTCTGGCGCTACCAGAATTGGTAGGGACATCAAGTGCTGCTTCAACTCTTGAAAGGCATGTTCCGCCTCTTCGTACCAAGCGAATGGGCCGGACTTCCGCAACAGCTTGAAGAAGGGCAGTGCCCTCTCAGCCAGCCTTGAAATGAAGCGGCTAAGGGCGGCTAATGACCCCGTAAGCTTCTGGACGTCCTTGATACGGGTTGGAGGCCTCATCGCCTCAATTGCTTTGATCTTCTTCGGGTTTGCTTCAAACCCCGGTGCGAAACCAGGAACCCCAGCAACTTTCCTGCGGAGACACCAAAGACGCACTTGTCCGGGTTCAGCTTCGTGCGTGTTGCTCGCAGCTTGTCAAAGACCAGGGTTAAGTCTTCCACTAGGGTCGACCCTCTCTTAGTCTTGACCATGATGTCATTGATGTATACCTCTACTCTGTCTCTAATCAAGTCCCCGAAAGTCTTACTCATCGCCCGCACAAATGTTGGCAAGGCGTTTTTCAGACCGTAAGGCATTACGACATAGCAGTAAAGCCCATCCACTGTTACAAAAGCGGTATGCTTCCTATCTTCCCTAGACATCTGGATTTGATGGAAACTAGAGTAAGCATCTAAGAAGGACAAGAGGTCGCACCTAGAGGTAGAGTCCACGATTTGATCTATACGTGGAAGTGGATACGGGTCCTTGAGACAAGCCTTATTAAGGCTGATGTAGTCGATGCGCATCCGAAGCTTCCCATTCGCCTTGGGGACGATGACTGGGTTGGCCAGCCACACTG
Source organism: Zea luxurians (assembly GCA_029449295.1). Taxonomy (NCBI): domain Eukaryota; kingdom Viridiplantae; phylum Streptophyta; class Magnoliopsida; order Poales; family Poaceae; genus Zea; species Zea luxurians. The sequence goes on from JAOPSE010000008.1 coordinate 73,022,002, forward strand.
GGTGATGAACCTCTTCGATGAAGCCGGCGTCTAGTAGCTTCTGGACTTCCTTTCAGATGAAGTCCTGCCGCTCAACGGACTGTCTCCGAGGCTTCTGACTCACCGGTTTGGCGTCAGGGTTGATCTTCAGATGGTGCTCAATCACCTCCCTAGGGATCCTAGGCATCTGCGACGACTCCCATGCAAACACGTCGACATTTTCCTGGAGGAAGGCGACGAGCGCGAGTTCCTATTTTTCTTCCAGATCACCCGCTATGCGAGAGGTCTGGGGGGAATTTGCACCGAGCCGGATGGCCTTGACGGGGATGTCGTCCGCCCCGGATGGCCACACCTTTTGGCACCTTGGTAGGCGCCTTGGTGCCGGAGGTCGAGGGATCCCTCCCTTTGTCGTCCAAGCGAGCAGCTTCTGCCGCCATGGCATGCAGCTTCTCCATAGCCGCAAGAGCAGCGGCGCGGTCGCCCCGCACAGTGAGGACCCCAGCTGGAGATGGCATCTTGAGGACCAAATACCCGTAATGTGCAATGGCCATGAACCGGTACATGGCCAGCCTACCAATGATGGCATTGAACGGGAGGTTAACCTCCGCAACGTCGAACTGGACGTTCTCTGTGCGGAAGTTTTCCTCTGTACCGAATGTAATCGGGAGTGTGATGCTCCCGAGGGGATACACCGGTTGAGCGCCCACTCCGGAGAATGGACGAGAGGGTCCTAGTTGGGACCCTGGGATCTGCAGCTGCCTGAACGCAGCGTGGCTGATGACGTTGAGCCCAACCCCACCGTCGATCAGAACGTGATGCAGCTTGATGTTGGTGATGACAGGGGCGGTGATGAGCGGCAGTATGCTGGCCCCTGCCATGTTCTCGGGGCAGTCGGATGCCCCGAAGGAGATAGTGGTGCTTTGCCAACACTGGTGTGGGGCTGCCTTCGGGACCCCTGGGGTCGCTGACAGGACCTCGCGGCGCAGGGACTTCACGTTCCTACGGGAGGTGAGCTCACAGCTTCCGCCGTACATCACGTACAACTTCTTGCGGTGGTCGGTATCATCACCGGAGTCGGAGTCTCCAGTGAGGATGTCCTTGAGATCCCATTCTCCCGCGGCCACATCACCATCGTCGACCCTCTCCTTGCCAGGCCGGCGACGAGGTGGGGAGCCATCCTTGGAAGTCTGCTCGCGCCGCTCGCTAATGCGCTTCACGAGCTTGATGATCTCGTGGCACTCCGTGTGCTGTGGCGACTGTTGGGGTGCATAGGGCATGAGCCGCTGTTGCCTCCCTGTGGCCGTGGGCGCTTGTTGCGCTCTTTCCGGCCCCCAGTCACGGCTGTGATGACCGGAGCAGCAGACGACGGCTTCTCGTGGCCGTGGTTCTTCTTCTTCTTCTTCTTTTTGCCGTCTTGGGTGATGGCACCCGAGCCACCCGTCTGGGTGACTCCGGTCTGTGGTGTCGAGTGCCATGCACGGCCCTCGGTAGCTCTAGCACACTTGTCGGACAGAGCGAAGAGCGTGGTGACAGTTTCCACGTCATGCGTGGCCAACTTCTCCAGCATCTTTTCATCACATACCCCCTAGCGGAAAGCGGTGATGATGGAAGCATCGGAGATACGGGGTATAGTCCCTCGTACCTTAGTGAAGCGGGAGATGAAAGCCCGGAGAGTTTCCCCGGATTCCTGCCTCACTGCATGGAGGTGAGCCTCCACGCCATGCTGTTGATAAGCGCTGGCGAAGTTCGCTGTGAACCGCGCACAGAGCTCTTCACAGGAGTAGATCGATCCTGGGGTGAGGTTCATGAGCCAGGTTTGGGCTGGCCCAGACAAGGCTACATGGAAGTATGTTGTCATTACGGCAGTGTCTCCACCTGCTGCCGTAATAGCGGTGATGTATACCTCCAAGAATTCCGATGGATTTGACGTACCGTCGTACTTCTCCGACAGGTGTGGCCGGAACTTGGATGGCCAAGTCGTCGCGCGGAGATGATCCGCTAGTGCGGTGCAGCCCACGCCGGCCAATGGGACACCCGCCTAAATTCAGGCACCCCTTGGAGTTTGCGGCGCAACCGCGGAGAAGTCTAGGTCGAGGTTGCGACCCTCGACGTTCTACCGGCGCTCATGCGCCCTCTCCAGAGAGACGCGGGCATCCTCGCCCGCACGCCTGCGGTTGAGTTCTGCCCGCAGGTCATCAGGCCTCTCCAGAGAGACTGGAGCGTCCTCTCCCGCACGCCTGCGGTTGAGCTCCGCCCGCAAGTCCTCAGTTGGTGCGGCCCTCACCGAGGGTGAGCGCACTGACGCCGATGCCTCATGTTGACGTCGGGATGACCGAGGCCTAGGCCTAGCTGAGCCAGAATGCGCCATGCCGAGCAGACGGTCGACATCGTCACGCCACTGCTTCATGGCCCCCGGCGAGGCCGTGGAGCTAGGAGGGTGGCGCAGCAATTCCCTGGCTGCAGACAATGCCCCAGGCGTAGCCCTTGATGCTCTGGACGCCTACGCAGGAGTGTGCTACCGCGCAGAGTGCACAGCAGCAACACCAGGCGTAAGGTGGTTGAAGACCCGTGGCGTGGAAGACGCAGCTTCTTCCTCCATCGGGAAGTCTTCGGGAACGAAGTCATGGTGCTCGATGATCTGGACCATGGTGTCGAGCAGGAAAACAAGCAAAAACCTAATGCCAAGACCCCTACCTAGCGCGCCAAATGTCGGAGAGAAAATTCTCCAGCCGGGTGGCGGAACACACCCGCCCTAAATCCTAAGATGAGGAGGGGCCTAAGCGTTTTGCCTGCTAGATGGATGCAGGATGAACACAAGAACACACAAGGGTTTTAGAGTGGTTTAGCCACCGGAGCGTAATACCCTACTCCACTGTGTGTTGTATTGAATCCATGAACTTGAGAGTTTGAGTGTATCTGCCTTGTAATGTCGTGTGCCTTCCCTTTTATAGCTCAAGGGAGGCACATACATGGATGCCGAGCCCCGACATGTGGGCCCAGGGACATAATGGAAGGAATATATTGTAGGAGTAACTAACGCCTATGCAATCTCCTGTGCGCCTCGATGTACGCAGTCCACGCAGTGTTGGTATGCGGCGGCTGCTTCCTCAGTAACGCACGAGTGATGATGAGCATAGTGCACGCAGCAGTATGGATGCACTGCCTGCCAATAGAATGGACAGGCACGCCACCTGCGGAATGGACTAATCGCCGCCTGCCAGCGGAATGGACAGGGCTCAATAAATGTCGAGGCGGCATATCGCCTGCCAGTGGAATGGACAGGGCTCATTAAATGCAGAGGCAGCACATCGTCTATCAGTGGAATGGACAGGCGGCGCGCCTTATTCGCAATAAATGCAGAGGCCACGCAGTCCCGAGGCCTTACGTCAGGCTCCGCCCATTGGCTTACGTCACGTGCACCATGCCACGTGGTAGCATCGGGGCTCCGCCTGAGCGGGGAGCAGAAGCGTATACGGCAAGGTCCGGACACGTGTCGGCTCTGGACCCCCGCCTGGCCTTGATTAAGACCTAGGTATTCTCTGTCCCAGAATCCTGGGACCCTGCTGTGAGTGGCCTGGACCCCACACAGAGGGGTCCAGAACCCATCCTAGGGGTCTGGTTTGCGCTCGTGGAGGTCCTGGACCTTACCCGGAGGTCCGGTCTGTATATACAGGGGTCCGACACTTTCTCATGGGGTCCGGACTCACTGTTGATACCTTGGAGTATATCATCTTCTCTGGCCACGTGGCAGTCTCGGAGCCATCCACGTGGTAGGATCGGGTGCTATTGCTGGCCCAGAGTAGTCGCCCGATGCTGGGGCGAGCCATGGTCTGGTCCCACGCACAGCTTCTTTACCACGCGACTAAAGATAGCCGCGTGGGTACTGCGTCTTCATACGGTAGTAAGGGGTAACCCTATTTTAGGGTACAGACAATCATACATATTTTTCTGACTGTGGTAATAATTAGGGATACCTGAATTATACTCCTAACAATCGCACTTAAAGAGATAAGAACGAAGCTCCCCGAGATATCTCCCCGAGTCTCCCACCTCGTGCAGGACTCCGCCTCGCCCGAGGTCACTGCCGCTCCGCCCGTCTTCCCCGAGACAGCCCCAGGCAGATAAGACAGGACGCCCGAAAACAAGAAGAGAACATACACATTTAATGCGCGTGCCAACCCACGCTACGACAGTAGAGCACAGTGACTGACAAGACGACGATCATGTCTGGCGCAACAGCATGATTACGTCTACACTACAGTGTGCTCACGCTGCCTGCCACCCTCCGATGGCACACCTAATACGACAAGCAGAGCAGACTGGCCCTTGGACGCATTCTCTCCGCCTCACACGAAGTAGGATTCAGCCCATGGGCACAATCTCTCCGCCTTGGCCGACCCCAGTTCCAGCCTTCGGGTGATTTCTCCGCCTCGCCCGATCTCAGTCTCGGCCACCTACTATGCCGTGAATCCCACAGACGGCCACTCCACCCAATTGTGGTGCTCCGCCCAACTGTGGCGCACGTCAAGGGACGATTCAGCTAACACCTCGGGAAGACTGCCGCCTCGGCGTCCTGCCCTATGGGCCCCACGCCTAGTGCTCTCTCAGCTACTAAGCTGTGGACCCTAGTGTTCGCGCCTACTGCGCCTGCATAGCACCCGATCACGCCCACATAAAAAATAGTGTAGAGCGAGCACTCGAACACACACCTTCCTACTTTAGAAATTTAGGGCAAATCACTAAACCACACATACTGTTTAGAAATAAACAATAATTATATTTGTATAAATATATCAAAATCTATTTACATGATATATAACAATCGTACCAAAGTAGGGACAACCTGCTAGTTATAGGAAAGGAATGACATTTTTCCAATTTCTGTTGTTAACTTAAATATTCATTGCTGCATAAATAATAATGATGAGATGGCCGAGTTGGTCTAAGGCGCTAGATTAAGGTTCTGGTCCGAAAGGGCGTGGGTTCAAATCCCACTCTCGTCAGTGTTTTTCTTTCAGCTCAATTTTTTTTGGTATTTTATGCAAAATTAATTTTAACCTTTTGACAAGATAAAATGTATCCGATTTTTTATTTCTAGCCCTTTCACGAGCTCAACTGCTCAAGCGTTTCAAATCTACTCTCGGCCAGTTTTCTCTATTACGTCCAGTTTTATTTCTAACTTTTTGACGGCGTGAGTTTTATCCAATTTTTATTGCTAACCACTGAAGAGCTCAATTGCAAGTTCTTTTCTGCAGGCGTGGATTCAAATTCCACTCTCGTCACTTTTAGCTTATTATTTTATGTTTTTTTAATTGTTCGGCTCAACTGATTACTGATTATAAGAGTTGTATATTTTGTACTTTGAAAGGTGCTGTTTTTTAGTTTGGAACTAATTTGCTAAGTATCTAGCTAATTGACTTGTTAATTTCTGTAGGCTGTATCAGTTTATCTTGACCCAGGAGCTTTGTTCACAATTTGAAAGCATTGGCATATGGAGTGCTAGAAGAGTTGTCTTCTGATCACTTACTCCCAGGATATTGTAGATGGAGTGCCTTTGTATGTTTCATCAAACTGCCTCCATGTTAAAGCTTTGAAATATGAACCTGCTGGTCATTCGTTCCATGCTGTAGCAATGAAGCTTCTTGGTCATGGGCAGCATGAAGAAGAAGAAACTGATGATCCCAGCGTCTCATAGGATGATGATAAAAGCCAAGATTTTAATACTGCTTCTGATACCTTTAGCAGCAAAGGGAAGAAGAAGTCATCTTGTTGTCGACAACAGGATCACTATGCATTACTTGTGTTGGGGCACGAGAGGTTCTTGGCCACTGAAGATCAGATACGAAGAAGTTATCGGGGCATGGCTCTCAAACATCATCCTGATAAGCAGGCTTCATCGATTCTTGTAGAGATAACAGAGGAGGCAAAGCAAGCAAAAAAGGATGAGATAGAGAATCATTTCAAGGCCATCTAGGAGGCCTATGAAGTCCTCATAGACCCTGCAAAGAGGAGGATTTATGATTCTACAAATGAGTTTGATGATAATGTCCCAACAGACTGTTCCCCACAAGACTTCTTCAAGGTTTTTGGCCCAGCCTTCATGAGAAATAGACGTTGGTCCGTTATGCAGCCTATTCCTTTTCTAGGAGATCATACTACTCCTATAGAGGATGTTGATAAGTTCTACAATTTCTGGTACAACTTCAAGAGTTGGAGGAAATTTTCAGATGATGATGAGTATGACTTGGAGCAAGCTGAATCTCCTGAACATAAGAGATGGATGGAGAGACAGAATGCAAAGCTACACGAGAAGGCCAAAAAGGTAGAATATGCACGGGTACGCACTCTTGTGGACAATGTTTATAAGAAAGACCCAAGGATCCAGATGAGGAAAGAGGAGCAGAAAGCTGAGAAACAGAGGAGAAATGAGGAAAAGTATCTGACAAAGAAATTGCATGAAGAGGAAGCAACCAGAGCTGCTGAAGAAGAAAGGATAAGGAAAAAAGAAGAGTCCAAGAAAGTTGCAGAAGCCGCTCAACATCAGAAGAAGCTAAAGGAGAAAGAGAGGAAGTTGCTTCGCAAAGAGAAAACTCGTTTGCGCACTATTGCCGCACCTGTGGTTGCAGATAGCCACTTTGGTATGTCAAAAGAAGATGTTGAATCAACATGTGTTTCACTTGATATGGAACAGCTGAAGAAGTTATGTGATGGAATGGATGGCAAGGATGCAGCTGAAAAGGCCAGGTTGATGAGCAATGCACTTCGCAATGAAAGTTCCTCAAAGGAAGAGAAGAAAATTGAAGCAAATGGTGTGGAATGTCCTGGTGGCGCCGTGGTGGTGCTTCGGGCTGTGTCGGGCTTCTTCCGGTGGAGTCGATGCGGAGGCAAAGACTACTGGCTTAGGAAAGAACATGTGGCAGGCATGGTGCTGAGTCGGGCGTAAGCCTTCACTAACGTCTATGGCAGCGGCGATGGTGGTGGCGCCCTTGTGGCGTCGCTCTACCTGTTGGGGCACCATTGGAGGCAATCATGTCCCTTACTGCATGGGGCTCTTGAGGGTATGAACCCTGTCCATCCTTGGACGTGCGACGACGGCGCCATTGGCGTCGTGCCCTCCTTGGAGGCACCACATCTGAGGCCCGTCTTGGTCAGGTAGTGGCGATGGTTGGTTGGTGGTGTTGCTCGTGCGTAGCGGCAGAGCAGGTGCGCTTGGTCCATGTTGGCAGGGAGGTGCAGAGGAGCCATGGGTGATGGAGGTCTTGAGCTAATGCGCTTGGTGCGGTGGTGCCCACAGTGCCGGTGGGCGGTGATTTCTAAGTCCTTGGCATAGGAGTGTGAGCCAGGCGATCGACGCCCGTGCGTGTGGCTTGAGGGTGATTTCCCTTGGTGGAGGAGTTCGAGGTGTCGCTCAGGCTTGCAGCGACCTGCGGCTTTTGGCGTGGCACATCGTTGGCGACGACGGCGCAGTTCGCGGCGGCTTCTTTTGCTTTCTCTCCGAGTTTGTGGTGGTGTAGTGTTTTGTTGGTTGTGTTGTTTGCGTGGTGGTGGTGTTCGCTTCGGCGTGTTTCTCTGTCGTCGTTGTGCTGAGTTGGTATGGTGTCGGCGTGTTGATGTACCAATCCAACCACCTGTTGTCTGTCGGCCCGTCTTGTGGAGTCGGAGCTGTTTGTCCTTTTTGTCGAGCTCGGCAACGATAACTCTAGATCAGTTGTGTGGGGGTTACTGTTCTCTAGGCTGTTTGTGTGCTCTGTATAGGTTTTGGGCCCTATTTTTCTTAAAACAGGGTCAATTCCATTCTTTTTAAATGAAAGACAGAGCTCCTGCGATTATGTTTAAAAAAAGAAGAGGTTGAGATTCTTAGTAAAGCAATCCAAAAGTATCATAAGGGAACTTCTAGAAGATGGGAGGTTGTTTCAGAATTTATTGGGACTAATAGATCGGTTGAAGAAATTCTCAAGGGAACGTATCATGTGTTCATGGAGCTCTTGTGCTCATATGAGCACTTTAAATCTGGTACCTTTATTTCTCATCCAAGGGGTGAGGGCAGCAGTGGCACACAGAAGAGACAGGCGGCGCGGCGCAACAAGAGCGGTCAAGGGTGGCACTATAGATAGCCAAACGGGCCGCCCGGCCCGACCCAGCACTAGCACTATTAGGCACGACACTATTAGGCACTATTAGTAATCGTGTCGTGCCATGCCGGCACTAGTGCCTAACCAGCGGCCCAGGCACTACACTATAGGGCCTAATCGTGCCGTGCCGGCACTATACGACACTAATACCTAATAGTGCCCGTACCAGCCCAGGCACTATTTCATTTTAAAAGCTCAAAAAATATAGAAGATCTTTAAGATTATGTATATAATTTTAAAACTTTAATATTTATATCATTATTAAGTGAATTCATTATGTGTAAATCATAACAAATAACAATGTACAACCACGTGCACATATCACAATCACATCTATAAACCACATGTTGGTCTAAGTCGTGCCTAACCGTGCCGGCCAGTTAATCGTGCCGTGCTCGTGCCAGCTCATCGTGTCGGGGTGGCGGCCCAAGCACGACACTAGACTCATGTCGCGCCGGCACTGACACTATATGAATTGTGCTCGTGCCGTGCCGAAGCACTATGAGCCGTGTCGTGCTTAGTGCCGCCCATTTAGCACGACCCGTTTGGCCATCTATAGGTGGCACACAGAAGAAACTAGGAAATGTCCATTCACACTTGGATGAGAAATGAAGACACCAGATTTAAAGTGATCATATGAACACAAGAGCTACATGAGCACATGATACGTTCCCAATTCTCAAGGCCAAAAGAGTGTTCTTTTGCAGAAGCCAGACTCATCGAAAGCTTTCGACTCCTTCCTTGAGAAGCGCAAACCGGCCCAATCTATTGCTTCACCTCTTTCGACTCGAGATGAAATTAGTTCATCAACTGACGGAGCTAGGACTGCATCGTCAAAGGCCACACAACCTGCGAGTAGCCAGACAGCCAATGGGAAAGTTGTCGCTGATCCTGTCCCAGATGAAGCACCATCTGTGGCTGATCCAGATGCCTGGACAGAGACGCAGGTTCTGGCTCTACTCCAAGCGCATCTCGAACCGCCATCGCCAAGAAGCTGAGAAGATCCACGGCGCCGACGAAGGAAGGTGGGGAGAAACGCAAGCGCATCTCGACGCCGCCATCGTCATCGTCTTCCATTCGGTCGGGTGGTCCAGATCCGAAGACAAAAAGGTAAACATTGAAGATCAATTTTGCTTTCTATGATTCTAGTACTTGAAATGCTACAACTCGTCCAGATCTAGGGTTAGGTTCACCGAACATACATTCGATGGATGTAGGATTCCTTGAGCACTAGGTTTTCTGTTCATAATTTTGGTTGCCATTAAGAAAATATGATTGTGCTACAAGATTTCTCTGTTCTAGTAATCGATGTGTATTTACAAATACATGGGGACTGCTTTAGACAGACTGAATCATGACCACTATGCTATCTCTTGATAATTGATGTTCACATTAAGGAAATTTCTTTGTGCTAGAAGCTTTGTTCATATAGGAATCGAGGTGTATTCACAATTACTTGGCCAATGCTTTTGACACACTGAATCATGACCACTAGGTTTAATCTTGATAATTGATGTTCATAATTCATGTGATGATTTGAACTGCCTACTAGCAATACTAGCTGCTCCAGAGTATATTTACCATCAATTAATGTAGCAACTAGGCCACGGTATACATAAAATTTTCACGTACATATATTAACACAACCATATGTTTTATGTAGACCATGGATTCGGAGAACGCAAAGCTCCGAGGAGCACTCGCTCATTTAATCAGAGTAGTGGAGCAACGTTGTGCCGACATCGTCGATGTCGTCCACGGTGCCTTCCAACCAGTTAGCGGACCAGTCCTCAATGAAATGAATCGTGCTTTAGTTCAGATCGAGGACCTCGCCAAGGACCTTGATCACCTTGCACTGGAAAAAGACTGGGAGATGGAGCACATGGCCCCTTCTCCAATAGCTGAATCATCAGAAACAGAGGATGAGCTTCTGCTTGATTATGATTCAGAGTTGAATCCTGACGATATCGTCGGCTACGACGACGGACGCGACTACTCCACCGACGACACCTATCCCTACTAGATTAGCATGCACCTAAGGAATATGTGTATGTGTTAGGTTTATGTTAGTGGAACTAGTCTTTTGTATGTGAACACAACAGATGTGTGGCACAAGTTAGTGGTTTAGTTGATGTCATGTTTATGTTGTCGACACCTATCCGGACGCGATGTTGATGACATGTTTATGTTAACGTGGTCTGTTTAATGTTATGAACTTTCCAATATATCTAGTCTCCAGCACTTCTGAGTTTCTTCTGCCTATCCTGTTTACTTTCTCATGGTTGTGCTTTCATTTCAAATGCTTGCCTCAAATGTAGTACACTTATTCAATTTAATCTCATGTATTTTTATGTGAGTACCTTCAATGTACAGCATGGGTACGGATTGGAACCAAGTTATGGCACAATATGGCAGTTTCCTATCCGAGGATGATGGCACTCAGTTTGACAACACTGCATTTCCTCCTCCGCCTGATATACCAGCCCAGGCCTCACCAGCACCACCTCCAGTGAAGAAGCCTCCTCAATGCACAAAGCTAGCTAATTTCACGTCTGAAGAGGATATGAGGGTTTGTCAAGCATGGTTGGCTGTGAGTTGTGATCCCATTGTCAACACAGGTCAGAAGCGTCAAGGATTTTGGAATCGGATTACAGAGGCATACAACTCTCATAGAGGATCAATGCCAGAGAGGTCTACGAAATCTCTCATGAGCAGGTGGGACAATATCAAAACTCAATGTTCTACCTTTGCTGGATACATGATGGCTGTGCTTCGACAAAACCCAAGTGGCATGACTGATGCAGATAAGGTACGTAAATGTTTGTAAATGTTGACAAGAAGCTAACAGATTTTTGTACGTAAATGTTCGACAAAACCAACAGATTTTTGTTTTGCAGACTTCGCTTGCGGCTACTCGGTTTGCTGCTGTTGAAAAGAAGCCCTTCCATTTCTTACATTGTTGGTCCATATTGAAGGATCAACCAAAATGGATGGACCAGCACATGGGCAACCAAAATCCTCCACCCAACCCAATTGGTACCCAATCAAATACTATTGACTTAGATGCTGCTGAAGACTCAGGTCCATCAAGCTTTACTTCGAAGAGGCCGCTTGGTCGTGATTCAGCCAAGGAAAAGGCAAAGAAGCAAATATCAGAGAACACATCATCCACTGATTCCGAGTACCTAACACGGATGGGTGAGCTATCTTTGGAACGGTTATCTGTCTACAAATCAGTAGCTTCAACTGAGGAGAAGAAGTTGGAGTTCATGAAAAAACAGGAGAGGCAGAAACTGATATTGGAGAGGAAGAAGCTAAATTTAGAGAAGATGAAGATGGAACGGCAAAAGGCGAAGGAGGACACAGAATAGGAGGTTCTCATATTGAGCATGGATTTGACAAAATGTAACCCCTTACTTCGACAGTACTACGAGGCAAAACAACAGGAGATTCTGGCAAGGGTTACTGGAAGCTCGTCGTCAAGCAAGTGAAAGTTCATTCTAGTGGTTGAGGAAGTACTCTAATTTGTTTTCGAGAACAATTTTATGTTTCTGCACTTGACAATTTTCTGTTCTGTGATATTTGAACTCAGTCATGTTGCTTAATAATAGTAGACTTGTTATATCATTCGTCAATTAAAGCATTACACATTGGCCAACCACAAATGTGAAGAACTTCATCTGTTTGCAGTACACATAGTTGAAACATAAACTTCATCATACTTAAGACATAGTATAGACATAAACTTCATACTTAACACATAGTAGCTTCGGAATAACAGAACCGACGACATGACACACTAGACATGACAATAAGACAAACATACTTAACACATCACAGACATAAACTTCATACTTAAGTAGCTCCGGGTCCATGCCGTGCCCAGTGGTGGTGGATTAGATCAACCTGCAACTGATTATATTTCACTGGATCATGTAGCTGGTCATACCTGTTGTTGATGTACTCATTCCGCTCTGAAATGGAACCATGACTAGTGTCCGCCAAAACTCCGATGTTGTCGAAGCTTGTGTTCAAAGACGAAGGACCTTCATCTTCTACGATCATGTTGTGTAATATGATGCATGTTTTCATTATATCTCAAATGTGTTGTGGAGACCAATTATATGCAGGACCACGAACTATGGCCCATCGCTTCTGTAGTACTCCAAATGTTCATTCAATGTCTTTTCTAGCAGACTCTTGAATAGTGGCGAAATGTTGGGTCCTCACATCATACGGATGATGGATTGTCTTGACAAATGCTGGCCAATCCGGATAAATACCATCTGCTAGGTAATATCCCATGTTGTACGTGTGTCCATTGACGGAGAAACTCACTGGTGGACTATCACCATTAAGATGCGAATCAAACAGGTTTGAACACTGAAGAACATTGATGTCGTTACAGCTACCGGGCATGCCGAAGTATGCATGCCAAATCCATAGGTCATATGAGGCAACAGCTTCGAGGATCATTGTAGGGTGTTTACCGCGACCGGTAAACATCCCCTTCCATGCAGTTGGGCAGTTACGCCACTCCCAATGCATGCAATCCACACTACCAAGCATACCAGGGAAGCCGCGTGATTCTCCAACTTGGAGAAGCCTAGCGATATCAGCAGTAGTAGGTTTCCTGAGATAGTACCCCCCAAAAGTAGTTTGGATGGCGGTGCAAAAGTGTTTCAAAGCCTCATGTGCTGTAGATTCTCCAATTCGTACGTATTCGTCAACGGCATCCGCAGGAACACCGTATGCAAGGATACGTACGACAGCAACAACTTTCTGAAGGGCAGATAGGCCTAGCTCACCGGCACAGTTTGGACGTTGAACGAAGTAGGGATCCACTTGTTGCACAGCAAGAACAAGACGCTCGAACACATGGCGACGCATGCGAAACCTATATTGCAAACTTTTTTGAGTACAATTGTCAAGTACGTACTATGGACGTGAATAGATGTGCGTATGAATAAACATACCTCCTCCGAAATTGTGCATCCGTGTAAATCGGTTGCGCGCAAAAGTAGTCGGCTCGGATTCTTGCATCACCACTGATATGGTCACGATGGATTCAAACACGACCGGGAATGGAACCAGCATACCGACGCTCGTTAAGTGCACGACGCCTACGATGTTGGTACGTCGCAACCTCGAGCTCATGGTCTTCATCTTCCATGTCTTGCGCCATCCTAAGAAAAATATTGGAATCTACGAACCGGTCCATTGTTGTGGAGGAGTGTATGCGAAGTGTGAGTGAAGTGTTGAAGTAGTGATTATTTATAGAAGGGATAGGCTTCGGAGAGAAGCCATGCTCTTGTCGTGCAGCCGAAGGTAGATAATGGCTTGTTCAAGAAGTGTTGTGGCTTACGGTGGAAGCATGTGAATTCCTAAACATTTTTTCATACGATTCAAATACCGTGACACGTTTTTTCGACAATAATTACACACAACATAAAATGCAATGTTATTTATTTTGTACATTTCGAAATTATTAATCAACCATTGTTTTTAGATTATTATTTCTAAAATTATTGATTACAAAATTTTTAGCATCCTTTGAATAGCATGAAATGGGTACAAAACAAAGAAAACAGAAAAAGAAAAGGAAAAAGGAATTCTGTTAACACTGTAGCTTTAGGGGATCGAATTTAGAGGACGTTGCTGGAGACACAGAAGATATAGAGGACATAATCTTTTAGAGTGTGCTGTAAAGTATAGGAAATATTCTTTTAGGGGACGCTGCTGGAGACAGCCTTAGTATGTTACAGCGAGTAATTTCAGATGTCAACTAGCATTGTCATATGTCTTAGCTACTCTGTTCAGTCGTTTGCTAATCCCCCTCGCACCTACTAGTATGTTGACAATTGATTATGTGCCGATTTCACAGTTGACAATTGATTATGTGGGATTATATTTACAGTTCTTTTTACTATCCGAACTGAATTTCTGATTCAATTCCAGACCAATATATTCTTATTGTGAAGAAACTGAATTGCCGGGTTTTTTTTTTTCCTCCATGGTTTGCATCAAAGCCCTCGTCGCCGCCGCCAATTTTACGCAGTCTCTTCCCGTTTTGTCCTCTGATTTAGGGCCCGCTCGTAAAACATGTATAGCTTTCGCATGCAGACACAGTTTTCAGCAAACTCAGTAACTTTTCTGACCAGGGAAAAAAAATTCCACATTTGTTTGTGCCTTCCTTTGACGGGTTCGGCGAATCTTGTTTCCTGGAAATAGCTTAATTGGAGGATAGTCTGTTCGAGTTCGAAAGGTTTTTTTTTCTCATTTTTTGAGCGCATCTTCGGAACTTTCCGCAGCTGCCTCCAGCAGCATGCGCTAAAGGAGCAGGTACCGTATATTTAGCATTTCTGGCTGTCTGTAAACCCTCCAACAAGGTCCGCTATTATGTTCTCTAAAATAGCGAACGACTCTGGCAGCCGCTAGATGTAGAGGTGTACTATGCGTTCGGTAAATGTACGTGATGCTTCTTTTGGCTGATACTAGCTCACGTCATGTCCTTTTTTATTATATTTTGGTTAATGCCGTACTAAATGCGACCAATGGAAAAATAAAATCTATTAATACTGTAGCTTTAGAGAACCGGATTTAGCGAACGTTGCTGGAGACTGAGAAGATATAGAGGACATAATCTTTTAGAGTGTACTGTAAAGGATAGAGAATATTCTTTTAGGGGATAGAATTTAGGGGACGTTGTTGAAGACAACCTAACTTGTCTAAGCTCAATTTTTTGTGGTTACTTGTTTTATGCTCCTAGGGCAAGAAAATATATATATCTCTACTAATCTATATGTTGCTACCGAGGGCGTCCACCACAGCATGGCTTCACCGTGCCCCGCGCGCCCCCGGCCCCGTGTCCCTACGCTCCACCAAAACAGTGACGAAATCCTCGCCGCCGCCTCCGTAGCAGCCATCAGCGCCCATGCCTCGCCCCCGCGAAATCCTCCTCCACCGAGCCGCGCCGAAAACCTCGCTCGCGTCGAAAACCTCCACCGCGTCCGATTCCCCACGATCCACTCCCCCACTGGGCTGCTTTCCTACAAGGGTCGCAATCTCCTCGGCGAGATCCACGCTGCTCTCCAAGCAAGGACAGCTTCGTCCGACCTCAGTGCCCGCGGGGACCAGATACTGGTCCACTGCGTCCTCCACGGCAGCCAAGAAGAAGGCGAAGAAGAAGCTCTCGACTTCTCGAGCTGGGCCCTTTTTGGTTCCAAGTACGATGACGCCGCCGACCTCTTCGATAAGGCTATGAACTCCTTAGAACTCGCCAAGAACTGTGAGTGCTCCTAGCTGCCCAGATCCCCCTGGCCTCTCCATTTCCTTTCCCCTAATTGGTTATAAAAAGTCACTTAGTGGCCCTGCCGCCAGATCTGTTGGCCAATTGGGCGTAAGGACTGTTAGTTTCTCGGCTCCGGCCTGGTCGCATGTCTAACAGTACCATCTCGTTTAGTTCTGGAAAGGGGATCAAACTATTTGCTTATCAATGACATAAACTCATAAAGTTACCTGTGCACGAAGCTGCTTTACTTCTTCAGTGAGCAAGGTTTCTTCTATGCTGTTAAGATCTTTCCTCTGGTCGTCATTAGGCTGTTGCAAAGATCTGCCAGACTTCAGCACTGTGGGGTCATGCATTCTCTCGGAAACAGAGGCACTATACATGTGATTCTTCGATATAGATTGATAATGAGAACTGTCTTCTGCAGATAGAAATTGAGCTGGACACTCAACTTGCCCCCATCTCTGAGATTTTGCTTGGACTGGAGTGTACAGGACCTCATTTCTCTGATTGGAGCGTTGTACTAAAGCCACCTTTTCCTTTTCCACAGGTAAGTTTACATCCCTGAATATACGAGACAACTTTGGTGTGTATGACCTTATAATTTCAGCTCCTTTGCTGGTATTTAGTTCAGACTTTACCTTACCATAATCCACAACTTTCAGTAGCTGACTGAAACACCCATCACACACACGATACCTTCTGCTCTTATCTGGTGCAAGTGCTGCCTTGGCAACCTTGTTGCTACTACAGGAATTACAGAACATAGATCCACAATGGTAACAGTTGTGCTTCTTTCTGGTTAATGTTGTTTGTGTACCTGATTGTCTGTTGTCACTTGTCAGGTATCTATAAGCTACATTGAGACTGCAACAGTCACCAAGAAGAGATACAATGATCTGAAGCGGTACTTTAACTGCACATGCCCACGCTGTGTAAAAGGTTTTTTTTTTCCTTTTTCCTGTCTATTATTTTTTAAACCTCTTTCATGACAAATTGACCAAATCTTGACCACCAAATTGTATTCTCTATACATTTTAATGCAGGGTTCTGAGGAGGATGCGCTACTTGAGGGGTTCAGGTGCAAGAACCAAACATGTGACGGCTTTCTACTGCCCAACTCAGGTTGGTTGCCAATAAGACAAAAAGTACTCATTGAGTGGTTGTGGAGAAATAGTTGAAAGTTGGTGGATCAACCAAACATATATTACGTTGAAATTGGAGACTCATTTTGTTTGATCGGTTATTAATCTTATATTTTGTGGTTATTAATCTTATATGTTGTGTTTATCTGACACTATAGGTAAAAAGGCTTATTATACATGCCAAAAAATGTGGTGCTTCTAGAGACGTGGAAGAGATTAAAAAAAAGATGAGAAGCGAAATACTACAGTTATCGGATGAAACATCTTTATTTCTTTCATCAGGAAGTATCCTTGTCTAATGATTAAGTGTCTCTAAAACAAAAAAACTCTCACATCTGGTCAAAATGATCATCATCTTTATTTGTTGTACGTAATACATATATTACCTTAATGAGGAAAAGCTTGTGTCTAAGGTTGGTTAGCACCTATATTTTCTTTATGTGAGAATCATGCCTCTTGTTGCAAGCAGTCAGAAATAGGCAACACTAACATTTTATCTTTAGTCTGGTAGATTGTCATTCAAGAGCTAGGAAATCTTTAAAGCAGCTCATTTTTTACAAGGTAATAGTTTCCCTTGTCTGAATAATTTATCTTGTTTTTTTGTAAATGTGTGCACTAAGACTATTACTAATGGATCTACTTGGTGGAACAGAAAGGGAGACAACCATTGCTGCAACTACTTCACCCTCTTTGATCAAGTTATCTTTCTCTAGATGATCTTAAATTATTTTCTGTAACCTTACATCTCAAATTATTTTCTGCAAAGTTTCTACGTACATAGTTTTTTTGCTTTTGCTTTGTACCCAAAAAATTCAAAAGACTTATACTTTGAAATAAAGGAAGGAGAATAATATTTTATTGTTAAAAGTACTTGCCTTGCAAACCGAATGAACCATGTTTCTTCGCTTCAAAATGAGTGCAAATTGAAGTAACCATGTTTCTACATTTCAAAAAAAAGAAGTAACCACTTTTTTTAGTATGCTCACGTAGAATCTTTTTGAGATCTAGGATCCTTTGTTATTTTAGTATCTCTAAATTCTGTCCACACATGCGCACGTAGGTAATAAAGTCTATCTTTGTTCCTTCACTTTTATATTCCAGCATTTTTTACTATATAGTGTTTGCAAGTCATAAATCCATAATTATTTCTTACAATAGTTAATTGCTTCTTTCCTTTTACCCTAAGCTTTATTTTTGTTATCAGAGATTTCTCCTGAAATTGTTGCTGAACCGCTAGAAGCTTATTGATTTTATGATGTTGTCGATTGTCTGATCTCTTATAGCTTATATGGTAATTACATTTGAGTAGAAAATTACATTTGTTCTCTATAAAAATTTATAGAGGTCACTTTGTTTTACAGGTGGGTTGGAATCACCATTGATACCATCCTGGCTGCACTCCTAGGTGATCTACTAATCTTCAATTTAACAAGGCAAATTGTATTTCAAGTAAGAATTTAGATTATAATCATGTCAACTAGCTTGTTTACCGTAGCTGTCATTTTCTGTTTGTGATTACACCAATAGATTTTTGCCTGTAGTTGGGTGAATGTTGTTCGTCACATATAACATGTGAGCAATAAGTTTGTGAACATGTTCATTATCAGTTTATGTGCATCTTCATTAGTATTAACTTTGCCAGTGCTTGTGATATGTAACAGTGACTCCACGAGGTCATTTCCCTAGCGCTGACGTGAGCTACAATGCCTACTGCAATGCTGCTTGTGTTTGGTGTTTCTTACGATGCATCTACATTCAGTCAGATAGGTAATAGGGTCAGTCTTCAAAGTTATTAATACTATCTCTGACTTCATGACTTGGAACATCATCTTCTGTTTTTTTTCCTCAAAGTGTGAGGTGATGCCTCTGCATGTTCTTAATGTTGATTATATCATATTGTTTGGATCCAAAGTAACAACCTTACACTCACATATCCAGGCCCTTGCTTGGGTACAGGCCGGCGAGCAGCGGCGAAGGCGAAGACGAAGACGACAACTATGGGATGGAGATTGGGTTGCCCATGGACGTGCAGCATGTGGCGCACATCACGTTCGATAGGTTCCATGGGTTCCTTGGGCTTCCCTTTTGATTTCGAGCCGAAATACCCCGCCTGCTCCAAGTGCGAGGCATGCCTCTTCTTCCTCATCAAATTGCTATCGAGCTCATGCTTCCAGAAATCTGATTTTCTTTTTCAGAATTTACTTATGCAATAACATGAACTCTCTTCTAGCTCCAATTTTAGTTTTAACTTGGATGGTGTTTGCACCTTTTCCCATTCTTCTAATTCCAAATATATGGGCAACAGTTGCACAGATAGTAATATTATATTATGTTCTGTTAGAAAGTTGTAAAATGTAAATGATGTTTGTTTGACACGGGGGTGGTTAAAAGTTGCAATTTGATGGCATGGTTGTTTCAGTACTATAGTTTTGATTCCTATCCTTTTGTTTGTGTTACAGCCTCCATGTTGTAGCAAAGTTGCTGTGGAGTGTCGACCACCTCGACCTACAGCTCAAAGGTATGTTATGGCTCCTCTCATGTCCTCTCCTGCTCCACCTCAACCTATATGTGCTAGCGTGGTGCCCCTACAGTCTCTCTGTTCATTGATGATGCTAGCAGAGAACAAAACTAATGAATATTAAGCCTTTTAGAGATCAATGTCGGTATATTCAGAAAGCATACCATATTCAGAAACCCAGTACTCATTTGAGAAGAAGATTGTAGTTCCAAGACTAGCTTATTCCAATATGCGTCAGTGGCATTATAATGCATGCACTATAAGTTCTGCCACCAGCATACCTCTGCACTCGCCAAAAAAGCTGTTGTTATCACCAATTAGCTTCTAGATTTGTTAGACTGATTGTTGCATTGTTTCCTGAGCGTGATAGCCGAATGTCTGAGTTCCACTTGGTCCCAAGTAAAAAGCACTCTTAACGTGCAGGGGAAAAAGATTGATTTACCCTATAACTTGCCCGTCCACATACCATGGTTTTCAGTCATCTACGATAGAGAAATTAAGGGACCTAATCCAGTATTGTGTGCTAATATAAGGTACATCGATGTCATGATCACCACTGTAAACTACACTTCTATATCCTTTGGTGGTCACATCTAAATGGTACTTCACTGAACTCTGAATATCTTTCAAATACGGTGCTGAAGGTAGTGCCTTCGCTGGGGGTCTTTGAAGCTTGGTTAACTGACTTTACATTTTATATGTATAACTCTGCTTTGTTAATTTTTACCTACTAAGCATCCACAAAATCTCATTATAAGTTCTGAGAAGGCCAAGTCCATTTTTCAGGATATTGCAAAAGTTAGGTTGGAGAGCTCCCTTGTTCAGGCTTTTGTCTTGCTTCTGCAGGAGGAGAGATGACTTGGTAAGACACTAAATTCTCCTTTATATGCTCCACGAAAATACAGTTCTGTGGAAAAGTAATGTAATGGCAATATGTGTGCTAACTATAAAATTCCAATTACAGCTTTCATGTCTGCATGACATGATGGCATGTGACGCAGCGGTCTCTGCTCCGCAACCCTTGTCATGGCCTGGAGTTGGTGTTCTAGGAAGGGGCACAATTTTATTAGGGTAGCCACCAGAGTTGAGGTCCCTTTTTAATGGACGAACTTGGTGCCGTGGACGACATTTGCTATTGTAGCTAGGCTCATACATGGTTTCCTATAAATGCTAGCTTTGAATCACCAAAGGAAAACACAAGAGTACTCTTGGAGGAAACTTTAGCATTCAGTTTAACAAACTTTACCAACTCATGCCCTGTTTGAATGCAATAATGCCTGTTGCCGTGTTGTTGCTTAGACACATGCTTGGCATGCCTATTTTCTGGTTATGTCACAACTCACATCTCCCATGTAAATTTATGGCTATAATATGCATCAAACAAGATTATATTTTGCTCTCAAGTTGGTTCAAACAGTTCTAATTCATCTTAATATTTATCTGAAATTGGCTTGATAATTGCTGCAATAAGGAACTCATTTGAAAGTAAGAGTTATGTGTTGTCTTGTCAATCACTGATTGACGTGTGGTTCAATTTAATCCAGTTTTATTGGTTTGAGCTCTTGTGACATGTCGTGCTCGTGCAACACTCAAAGAAGACGAAATTATACACCAGCATTGTACTACATATTGTTTAAACAAGGTCTAACTATGTGATATATAGAAATCGTAGCAACGTAACTGCAACATAACTGTGATATATAGAAATTGTAGCAACACACTGGCAATTCACATATCCGCCTGTTTGGTTGGCTTCTCCCGGTAACCTGGTTGCATGAGCCAGGTCGGCGGGAGCCTGGCTCCAGAGATGCGAATAATTTGCTCGCGCCTGCAGAGCCTGGCCCAGGGTGTTTTAAGTATCGTGCGAGCCTGACTCCACATTTGTACCCAGGTAACCAAACACACACCTCACACGCGTAGAGCTGGTTGACAACAACCAAACACCAGCTCATTGCATCCCGCGATGCAAGTACCAGCAAATACAGGCAACCAAACACATGGATATAAATGGATTACAAAATCATTTCTCATTATACTATAACACATATTTATACATAAGTTATCGTAGTATTCTATGTTTCCGTTGCAACGTACGGGCACCCACCTAGTATATATATATAAACACAAAAAACTGTAATATTAGATATAGACTAGGCATGCCGTCGTAAACCGGTGGTATGGTGATGGGCATGCATGCAATGGCATGTCCTTGCCGCCGACGGACGGTAGCGACCGAGCACGTACAAGTGCCAATGTGCGATCACATGGCAAATCAAATCCACCATTTAAAGCGCACACAACCAACGGACCAAAAAAAGCAAAGACACCGACAGCGCCAATCAGGGCTCCTCCCCTAGCCTAGCCCCGACCGTTAGCCGGTCGTTATATTCCACAGCAACCGCGGGGCCGCGCCATGCTCATGCACCAACGGCCGCCCGGCCCCGGCCCCGGCCCAGACGCGCGACCCGGTTGTAAATCAGTGGTACAGATTGTCGCGTCGCGTCGCGTGTGGCAGGCATCATCGTCCGGTGCGGTCTCCGGCTCGCCGTGGACAAAACGGCCGGTGGGGGCGCTCCGTCGCCGCTTTCCCCCTTTGAATGCTGAGCGGGCCTGCTTGCTGGGCTGTTCGCGGAAGCCCGACTGCCGCCCGAGGCAGGTGTGGAGGAAGCGGATCCAGACAAAAGAACACACGTTGTTGTAGTCGCGGCACTGCTAGTGGCCCCGCCCTTGCTGCACTGCACGCACCAGCGCTTTTCCAGACAATAGTAGTAGCATGGAGACGTTGCTCCGCGCACGGGATTATTTTTTGCTCCAGATCCGCAACAGATCGACTTCACACTTCACAGGCGGTGTAGGTGAGGGGTCGGCATGCACCTCCGTGCTTGTGCAGCGAGCAGCTAGCAGCTAGCAGCTAGCTAGCTAGCAGACCCATGTGAGCTGGGAAGAAATTTCCAAACCTGACACATCCCTGCCCCTAACAACCGGCGATCACGGACAAGCGAGCCCGCGCCTCCTGCCTGTGTGTTTCTTTTCTTGGCCACAAGAAACCCGCCGTGTCATCCACCTTGCTGTGTGCCATGGCGCAAGCACGTTTGCTTGCTTAAGCTTGAAGCCTTCAAAGCCATGCCAAATTGCCAATACCTGCAGTCCTGCACGACTCAGCGAACTTCGCTGGCCCTCCTCGGTGCACTTCCAAATTCTGTTAGAGCTTGTCTAGGAAAGAGGATAGGAGGGGATTCAAGGCCTAAAATCATTTAGCATTCAATTTTAGATAATAAAGGATTTTAGCACAATCAATCCTCTTACTCTCAAACAAGCCCTCATCCCGAAATTCCTTAGTCTAGACACACTTAATCCAGAAGTTCTTTTCAGATTGACTATCGAAAAAAGGTGCACGTACTATCAATCTTATTAATCCTTTGGCCACAATATCCCAACATTAGTAATGTTTGGTATCTCTATTGGGTACTAATGTTAAATAATCAGTATCGATTGAAAACATAAACCAGAACTAATTATATATATATATATATATCAGTACATGTTCATGCCTTCATCGATATAAATTAATTATAATCAGGACCGGTTGAAGACACCCTAAACTATAGCGTTAATATCGGTTGATGATCTCAATTGGTACTAATATTTTAGCTTTATTACGGTTGAAGCCATCAGCCGACACTAATCTGTGTTCAATATATTTGTATCGGTTGGTGTCTTCGATCGGTATTTCATCTAAGATATTAGTACTAGTTGGAGCCACAACCAATACTAATATTCTAGTTCATTATTTAATGTTTTTTTTGCTCTGGTATTATGGACAAAGAGGAGCTCTATTCATATTGCATCCATAGCGATTTTCTAGAGAGGTGGTATCAATTGTCGTGGATTCATAATTTAGATGTCAAACAAACGAGGCCTAAGCACGGCCATGACAAAAAACACGTCCATGCTTCAATCATTCGTCGTACGCAGCAACTAAAAAAGGAGTCAAATCACGCACGATGTACACCATTGTAGTTAGCAGTCTCCCGAGTATCCAATTATCATCCATGCAGCAGGTACACGGACGGTGGACATACCCGTAGCCGTAGAGCACATAACTGAAGACTACTTATTAGAAGAGAATACCGGTCGTGCGCGGCACAAACTCCTGCCGCGGGCGGGCGCAACAGCTTGCCCGGCAGGGGCTCCAGACGTGGGGACCAGATGGCTGAGAGCTCAGTTCGCGGCCCGGCAAGTGCGCGGGCGGGTGAGTCCCGGAGATCTTGTGCGCGAGCGAGAGGCGTTTGCGTGCCGGGGGCCCGGGCAGGTACCCGAGCGAGACGGGATAGTGGCCCGCACCTGCACATGCGGGCGACGCGAGCGAGAGCGAGAGCGAGAGCGCGCCGTCGGCATCCGGCTTTTCGCCCCCGCACATGCATGCGGCTGCGGCTCATGCCAAAGCTGCCCCGTCCCGTCGCGTCGCGTTGCGTTCGTCGGCTCGATCACCTATCGTCGCTGCTCCGACCAGAGGAGATAAAATGGTGGGGCCCCAAATGCTGGACGCCTGGTAGGCAAGACCTGCGTATCTCGAGCGTATCCGTGCAAACACAACATTGTGCGTGCAAATAATACAGCGCCAAGCAATTTGATTGGTGGGTTACTGATGCTTCGATTCCAAGTTTTTTTTTTCTGTTTAGGGAGCACAAAGTTCTCAACGTTTTTGTTTGGTTTGAGGTTAAAGTAGGATGAGGCTGGAAGGTCCTCTCAATTTTTTTAGATCCGGTGGTTATCTCGTCCCACTTAACCCTCTTCCCACTTAACTCTTATCCAAACACTATAAAAATTGTGGCCATCTTCTTTCGCCTCTGCTTATACATCCAACCAAATATATAGAGACCGGTGTCACGATTACTTTGCAGAGATAAAATGTTACTAATACGCAAAACAATACTCCTATTTATAGATGTACATGAGGCACGGGCCCGTTAACCCGGCCCGAGGCCCGTTTTTTTTGGCCCGCTTCGCGCCCGGCCCGGCACGTATGGGATGGGCCCGGGCTGGCACGGCCCAGTGGAGCAGGCCATGCCTGGGCCGCTGGCCAGGCACGTGGGCCGGCACGGCACGGCCTGCTCCACGCGGAGAGCCCGGTCGGGGCCCGTAGGCCGTAGCCGACGCCGCCCGTGCCCCTTTACCTCCTCGCCTCCTCGCCCCAAGGGGCCCACCTCTCAGTCCCTCCGCTCGCACTCGCATTCGCACTCGCACCCTGACCCTGCTCCCTCTCTCTCTCCCGACTCGGCGGCGATTGACTTGGCGATTGGCGATTCCCCTCCGACGCCTCCGTCGCGGCGCCGCCCCTGTCCAGCGACCTCGGCTCCCGTCCCCGACGCCGGTGACCTCGATCCACCAGCTCCTCTCTAACCCCTCTCCCCTATCCAATCCCCTCTATCTCGGTGAACTATGTGAGTTCGTGTTGTCGTCTCATCCTCCCCTCCGGCCATCCCCAGCTCGCCGTCGTCTCTAATCGGTCTCTGTCTGTCGTGTGTCGTCTGGGTGGCCCCCGTGTTCTCCGGCATCGGGCTCCGGTAGCACAGGTAAACCCTAACCCTAGATCTTTCGTAAACCCTAACCCTAACCCTAACTGTATAATGTTTTGCTCTTTTGTAGGTCAGTTGCTGATGCCTCGTCTTCCTCCTCTGGGGTAGATCGGGCACGGCGACTGCGTGCTCCGTTGAGGGACGGTGCTGGAGATCGGCCGTCCGCGGTGAAGGTCGCCATGGCGGATGATGACGATGTCAATCCGGTCACCGGCAACGACGACCTTCGCGCGGCAGGGCTTGTCCCAGATGACGAAGACGACATCCAGGCTGACGCTGCTGCTTTGCTCGGTATCGATCTAACCTCTGCTCCTGTCGATCTAAGTTCTAATCTGACCAACGCTGGTGGAGGGCCTGCTACGGCCACCGATACTCCGGTCGGCTCCACCAGCACCGATGGTGGTACTGGTACCTCATCTGTTGGTAAGCGTAAATCTACTGTCTGGGTTAATTTTGATGAGGTATTTGAGAAAGTGAATGGGTCCAATGTTCGAATTGCTGCTATTTGTAGAATGTGTAAGACTCGTTTATCTGCTAGATCTTCTGCTGGTACTGGGCATTTGCTTAGACACCAGAAAGCTTGTAAGAAGAAGGTTGATCACGCTGCTAGGGTCCAGTCTAGGCTTGCTTTCAATCCTGATGGTTCTCTACACAATTGGGAATATGATCCTATTTTTGCTCGAACTGAGTTGTGTCGTCTGATTGCTAGGCTTGACCTTCCATTAGGTATTGGTGAGTCACAGGCCTGGGAGGATTATATTGCCCGTGCTCATAACCCTAGGTTTACCAAAGTGTCTAGACAGACCACCACTAGAGACCTTCTGAAGCTTTTCACTGAACGACGTAATGTGCTTATTGATAGTCGCCTAGAGGGGGGGTGAATAGGGCGAAGCTGAAATTTACAAATATAAACACAACTACAAGCCGGGTTAGCGTTAGAAATATAAACGAGTCCGCGAGAGAGGGCACAAAACAAATTGCAAGCAAATAAAAGTGTGACACGCGGATTTGTTTTACCGAGGTTCGGTTCTCGCAAACCTACTCCCCGTTGAGGAGGCCACAAAGGCCGGGTCTCTTTCAACCCTTCCCTCTCTCAAACGATCCCACGGATCGAGTGAGCTTTCTCTTCTTCTCAATCAACCGGGAATAAAACTTCCCCGCAAGGGCCACCACACAATTGGTGCCTCTTGCCTTGGTTACAATTGAGTTTAATCACAAGAACAAGTGAGAAAGAAAAGAATGTGATCCAAGCGCAAGAGCTCGAAAGAACACAAGCAAATCACTCTCTCTAGTCACTATGGTGTTGTGTGGAATTTGGAGAGGACTTGATCTATTTGGTGTGTCTAGAATTGAATGCTAGAGCTCTTGTAGTAGTTGAGAAGTGGAAAACTTGGATGGCAATGAATGTGGGGTGGTTGGGGTATTTATAGCCCCAACCACCAAAAGTGACCGTTGCTGGAAGCTGTCTGTTCGATGGCGCACCGGACAGTCCGGTGCACACCGGACAGTCCGGTGCCCCTGCCACGTCACCATTGCCGTTGGATTCTGACCGTTGGAGCTTCTGACTTCTGGGCCCTCCTGGGTGTCCGGTGCACACCGGACATGTACTGTTTGATGTCCGGTGCACCGGTATGGGCGATCCTGACGTCTGCGCGCGCTGCGCGCGCATTAAATGCACCGCAGGGAGCCGTTGGCGCCGCAGAGAGCCGTTGCTCCGCTGGCACACCGGACAGTCCGGTGCACACCGGACAGTCCGGTGAATTTTAGCGGAGCGGCTGCCGCGCGAACCCGAGGCTGGCTAGTTCCGGAGACCGCGCTTCCTTGGAGCACCGGACATGTCCGGTGCACACCGGACAGTCCGGTGAATTATAGCGCGCCGGCTTCCGAGAATTCCCGAGAGCGAAGAGTTTGAGTTGGAGTCCTCTGGGCGCACCGGACACTGTCCGGTGCCTTCAGCCAGAGATGCCTTCGGTTGCCTCGTTGCTCTTTTGTTGAATCCAACACTTGGTCTTCTTATTGGCTAAATGTGAACCTTTTGCACCTGTATAACTTATGCACTAGAGTAAACTAGTTAGTCCAATATTTGTGTTGGACAATTCAACCACCAAAATTATTTAGGAACTAGGTGTAAGCCTAATTCCCTTTCAATCTCCCCCTTTTTGGTGATTGATGCCAACACAAACCAAAGCAAATATAGAAGTGCATAACTGAACTAGTTTACATAATGTAAGTGCAAAGGTTGCTTGGAATTGAGCCAATATAAATACTTACATGATGCGCATGGAATGTTTCTTGGTTTTTGACATATTGGACCACATTTACACCAAGAGTTTTGTTTTTGCAAATTCTTTTGTAAATTCTTTTCAAAGTCTTTTTGCAAGATAGTCAAAGGTAAATGAATAAGATTTTGCAAAGCATTTTCAAGATTTGAAATTTTCTTCCTTTGTTCAAATGCTTTTCCTTTGACTAAACAAAACTCCCCCTCAAATAAGGTCTCCTCTTAGTGTTCAAGAGGGTTTTAAGACATCAATTTTGAAAATACTAGTTGCTCCCCCTTTAGAACACAAAGAGATACCAATTTTGAAATTTACCAATTGAAAATCATCAAATTTAAAAATAGGGTGGTGGTGCGGTCCTTTTGCTTTGGGCTCATATTTTCTCCCCCTTTGGCATGAATCGCCAAAAACGGAATCATTAGAGCCCAATGAAGTACTTTCTCCCCCTTTGGTCATGAAATGAATGAGTGAAGATTATACCAAAGTTGGAGAGATGATGCGGAGCGACGGCGAAGGATGAGTAGTAGAGCGGAGTGGAAGCCTTTGTCTTCGCCGAAGACTCCTATTCCCTTTCAATATACCTATGACTTGGTTTGAAATACACTTGAAAACACATTAGTCATAGCATATATAAAAGAGACATGATCAAAGGTATATTTATGAGCTATGTGTGCAAGACTAGCAAAAGAAATTCCTAGAATCAAGAATATTGAGCTCATGCCTAAGTCTGGTAAAAGATTGCTCATCAAGTGGCTTGGTAAAGATATCGGCTAATTGATCTTTAGTGTTAATGTAAGAAATCTCGATATCCCCCTTTTGTTGGTGATCCCGAAGAAAATGATAACGAATGGCTATGTGCTTAGTGCGGCTGTGCTCGACGGGATTGTCGGCCATTTTGATTGCACTCTCATTGTCACATAGCAAAGGGACTTTGGTTAATTTGTAACCGTAGTCCCGCAGGGTTTGCCTCATCCAAAGCAATTGCGCGCAACAATGGCCTGCGGCAATGTACTCGGCTTCGGCGGTAGAAAGAGCGACCGAATTTTGCTTCTTTGAAGCCCATGACACCAAGGATCTTCCCAAGAACTGGCAAGTCCCCGATGTGCTCTTCCTATTAATCCTACACCCCGCCCAATCGGCATCCGAATACCCAATCAAATCAAAAGTGGATCCCCGAGGGTACCAAAGCCCAAACTTAGGAGTATAAGCCAAATATCTCAAGATTCGTTTTACGGCCGTAAGGTGTGATTCCTTAGGGTCGGCTTGGAATCTTGCACACATGCAAACGGAAAGCATAATGTCCGGTCGAGATGCACATAAATAAAGCAATGAACCAATCATCGACCGGTATACCTTTTGATCCACGGACTTACCTCCCGTGTCAAGGTCGAGATGCCCATTTGTTCCCATGGGTGTCTTGATGGGCTTGGCATCCTTCATTCCAAACTTGCTTAGGATATCTTGAGTATACTTCGTTTGGCTAATGAAGGTGCCTTCTTGGAGTTGCTTGACTTGGAATCCTAGAAAATATTTCAACTCCCCCATCATCGACATCTCGAATTTTTGTGTCATGATCCTACTAAATTCTTCACATGTAGATTTGTTAGTAGACCCAAATATGATATCATCAACATAAATTTGGCATACAAACAAATCATTGTCAAGAGTCTTAGTGAATAGAGTAGGATCGGCCTTGCCGACTTTGAAGCCATTTACAATAAGGAAATCTCTAAGGCATTCATACCATGCTCTTGGGGCTTGCTTAAGCCCATAAAGCGCCTTAGAGAGCCTATAAACATGGTTAGGGTACTCACTGTCTTCAAAGCCGGGAGGTTGCTCAACATAGACTTCCTCCTTGATTGGTCCATTGAGGAAGGCACTCTTCACGTCCATTTGGTAGAGCTTGAAGCCATGGTAAGTAGCATAGGCTAATAATATGCGAATTGACTCAAGCCTAGCTACGGGTGCATAGGTTTCACCAAAATCCAAACCTTCGACTTGTGAATACCCTTTGGCCACGAGTCGAGCTTTGTTCCTTGTCACCACACCATGCTCGTCTTGCTTGTTGCGGAAGACCCACTTGGTTCCTACAACATTTTGATTAGGACGTGGAACTAAGTGCCATACCTCGTTCCTCGTGAAATTGTTGAGCTCCTCTTGCATCGCCATCACCCAATCCGAATCTTGAAGTGCTTCCTCTACCCTGTGTGGCTCAATAGAGGAAACAAACGAGTAATGTTCACAAAAATGTGCAACACGAGATCGAGTAGTTACCCCCTTATGAATGTCGCCGAGGATGGTGTCGACGGGGTGATCTCGTTGTATTGCTTGGTGGACTCTTGGGTGTGGCGGCCTTGATTGTTCATCCTCCTTGTCTTCATCATTTGCATCTCCCCCTTGATCGTTGCCGTCATTTTGAGGTGGCTCATCTTCTTGATCTTCTTGTTCAACATCTTGAACCTCATCCTCAATTTGAGTTGGTGGAGATGCTTGTGTTGAGGAGGATGGTTGATCTTGTGCATTTGAAGGCTCTTCGGATTCCTTAGGACACACATCCCCAATGGACATGTTCCTTAGCGCTATGCATGGAGCCTGTTCTTCACCTGTTTCATCAAGATCAACTTGCTCTACTTGAGAGCCGTTAGTCTCATCAAACACAACGTCACAAGAAACTTCAACAAGTCCTGAGGACTTGTTAAAGACTCTATATGCCCTTGTGTTTGAGTCATATCCTAGTAAAAAGCCTTCTACAGTTTTAGGAGCAAATTTAGATTTTCTACCTCTTTTAACAAGTATAAAACATTTGCTACCAAAAACTCTAAAATATGAAATATTGGGCTTTTTACCGGTTAGGAGTTCATAAGATGTCTTCTTGAGGATTTGGTGAAGATATAACCGGTTGATGGCGTAGCAGGCGGTGTTGACCGCCTCGGCCCAAAACCGATCTGGTGTCTTGTACTCATCAAGCATGGTTCTTGCCATGTCCAATAGAGTTCGATTCTTCCTCTCCACTACACCATTTTGTTGTGGAGTGTAGGGAGAAGAGAACTCATGCTTGATGCCCTCCTCCTCAAGAAAGCCTTCAATTTGGGAATTCTTGAACTCCGTCCCATTATCGCTTCTAATTTTCTTGATCCTTAAGCCGAACTCATTTTGAGCACGTCTCAAGAATCCCTTTAAAGTCTCTTGGGTATGAGATTTGTCCTGCAAAAAGAATACCCAAGTGAAGCGAGAATAATCATCCACAATTACAAGACAATACTTACTACCGCCGATGCTTATGTAAGCGATCGGGCCGAATAAATCCATGTGTAGGAGCTCCAGTGGCCTGTCGGTAGTCATGATGTTTTTGTGTGGATGATGTATGCCAACTTGCTTCCCGGCTTGGCATGCGCTACAAATCCTGTCTTTCTCAAAATGAACATCGGTTAGTCCCAAAATGTGTTCTCCCTTTAGAAGCTTGTGAAGATTCTTCATTCCAACATGGGCTAGTCGGCGGTGCCAGAGCCAACCCAAGTTAGTCTTAGCAATCAAGCAAGTGTCGAGTTCAGCTCTATTAAAATCTACTAAGTATAGCTGACCCTCTAACATTCCCTTAAAAGCTATTGAATCATCACTTCTTCTAAAGACAGTAACACCTATATCAGTAAAAAGACAGTTGTAGCCCATTTGACATAATTGGGATACGGAAAGCAAATTGTAATCTAAGGAATCTACAAGAAAAACATTAGAAATGGAATGGTCAGGGGATATAGCAATTTTACCCAAACCTTTGACCAAACCTTGGTTTCCATCCCCGAATGTGATAGCTCGTTGGGGATCTTGATTTTTCTCATATGAGGAGAACATCTTTTTCTCCCCTGTCATGTGGTTTGTGCACCCGCTATCGAGTATCCAACTTGAGCCCCCGGATGCATAAACCTACAAAACAAGTTTAGTTCTTGATTTTAGGTACCCAAACGGTTTTGGGTCCTTTGGCATTAGAAACAAGAACTTTGGGTACCCAAACACAAGTCTTGGAGCCCTTGTGTTTGCCCCCAACAATTTTGGCAACTATCTTGCTGGATTTGTTAGTCAAAACATAAGATGCATCAAAAGTTTTAAATGAAATTGCATGATCATTTGATGCATTTGGAATTTTCTTTCTAGGCAACTTGGTATGGGTTGGTTGCCTAGATCTAGATGTCTCACCCTTATACATAAAAGCATGATTAGGGCCAGAGTGAGACTTCCTAGAATGAATTTTCCTAATCTTGCTCTCAGGATAGCCGGCAGGGTACAAAATGTAACCCTCGTTATCCTGAGGCATGGGAGCCTTGCCCTTAACAAAGTTAGATAAGTTCTTTGGAGGGGCATTAATTTTGACATTGTCTCCCTTTTGGAAGCCAATGCTGTCCTTAATGCCAGGGCGTCTCCCATTATAGAGCATGCTTCTAGCAAGTTTAAATTTTTCATTTTCTAAGTCATGCTCTCTAATTTTAGCATTAAGTTGTGCTATGTGATCATTTTGTTTTTTAATTAAGGCTAGGTGATCATGGATAACATCAATATTAATATCTCTACATCTAGTACAAATGGAAACATGCTCAACATTAGATGTAGAGGGTTTGCAAGATTTAAGTTCAACAACCTTAGCATGCAACATATCATTTTTAGTTCTAAGGTCGGAAATAGTAGCATTGCAAACATCAAAATCCTTAGCCTTAGCAATTAATTTCTCATTTTCATTTCTAAGGCTAGCAATGGAAACATTCAACTCATCAATCCTAGCAAGCAAATCAACATTATCATTTCTAGGATCAATGCAAACATGAGAATCAACCTTAGCAATTAATTTAACATTTTCATTTCTAAGGTTGGTAATAGTGTCATGGCATGTGCTTAGCTCACTAGATAATTTGTTACATTTTTCAACTTCTAGAGCATAAGCATTTTTAACCTTAACATGTTTCTTGTTTTCCTTGATTAGGAAGTCCTCTTGGGAGTCCAAGAGATCATCCTTTTCATGGATGGCACTAATTAGCTCATTTAATTTTTCCTTTTGTTCCATGTTAAGGTTGACAAAAAGAATACGCAAATTATCCTCCTCATTTTTATCATCATCCTCATCACTAGATGTTTCATATTTAGTGGAGGACCTTGATTTTACCTTCTTTTTGCCGTCCTTGGCCATGAGACACTTGTGGCCGACGTTGGGGAAGAGGAGGCCCTTGGTGACGGCGATGTTGGCGGCGTCCTCGTCGTCGGAGGAGTCGCTTGAGCTTTCGTCGGAGTCCCACTCCCGACAAACATGGGCATCGCCGCCCTTCTTCTTGTAGTATCTCTTCTTCTCCTTCCTCTTGCCCTTCTTGTCGTCGCCCCTGTCACTATCACTAGACATAGGACATTTTGCAATAAAATGACCGGGCTTACCACACTTGTAGCAAACCTTCTTGGAACGGGATTTGTAATCCTTCCCTTTCCGTTGCTTGAGGATTTGCCGAAAGCTCTTGATGATTAGGGCCATCTCCTCGTTGTCGAGCTTGGAGGCGTCAATTGGTTGTCTACTTGGTGTAGACTCCTCCTTCTTTTCCTCCGTTGCCTTGAAGGCCACCGGTTGCGCCTCGGATGTGGAAGGCTCGTCAAGCTCGTTGATCTTCTTGGAGCCCTTAATCATGCATTCAAAACTCACAAAATTCTCGATAACTTCCTCGGGGGTCATTAGTGGATATCTAGGATTGCCACGAATTAATTGAACTTGTGTGGGGTTAAGGAAAATAAGGGCTCTTAGAATAACCTTAACCACTTCGTGGTCATCCCATTTTGCGCTCCCGAGGTTGCGCACTTGGTTCACCAAGGTCTTGAGCCGGTTGTACATGTCTTGTGGCTCCTCCCCTTGGCGAAGACGGAAGCGACCGAGCTCCCCCTCGATCGTTTCCCGCTTGGTGATCTTGGTGAGTTCATCACCCTCGTGCGCCGTCTTGAGTAGGTCCCAAATCTCCTTTGCGTTCTTCAACCCTTGCACTTTGTTGTATTCCTCCTTGCTTAGAGAGGCAAGGAGAATAGTTGCGGCTTGGGAGTTGAAGTGCTCGATTTGGGCAACTTCGTCCGTGTCATAGTCCTCATCCCCTACGGATGGTACCTGTACACCATACTCAACAACATCCCATATACTTTTGTGGAGAGAGGTTAGATGAAATCGCATTAAATTACTCCACATAGCATAATCTTCACCATTAAAAGTTGGTGGTTTGCCTAATGGGACGGAAAGTAAAGGTGTATGTTTAGGAATGCGAGGGTAGCGTAGGGGAATCTTACTATACTTCTTACGCTCTTGGCGTTTAGAAGTGACGGACGCCGCGTCAGAGCCGGAGGTGGATGTCGATGAAGTGTCGGTCTCGTAGTAGACCACCTTCCTCATCCTTTTGTGCTTGTCCCCACTCCGATGCGGCTTGTGAGAAGAAGATTTTTCCTTCTTCTCCTTGTGGTGAGAAGAGGAAGATCTTTTCTCCTTCCGTTTGGAGGAGTTCTTCTTCTTCTCCCTTCTCTTGGTGCGGGACTCTTCCGATGAAGTGCTCCCTTGGCTTGTAGTGGGCTTGTTATCGCCGGTCTCCATCTCCCTCTTGGTGTGATCTCCCGACATCACTTCGAGCGGTTAGGCTCTAATGAAGCACCGGGCTTTGATACCAATTGATAGTCGCCTAGAGGGGGGGTGAATAGGGCGAAGCTGAAATTTACAAATATAAACACAACTACAAGCCGGGTTAGCGTTAGAAATATAAACGAGTCCGCGAGAGAGGGCACAAAACAAATTGCAAGCAAATAAAAGTGTGACACGCGGATTTGTTTTACCGAGGTTCGGTTCTCGCAAACCTACTCCCCGTTGAGGAGGCCACAAAGGCCGGGTCTCTTTCAACCCTTCCCTCTCTCAAACGATCCCACGGATCGAGTGAGCTTTCTCTTCTTCTCAATCAACCGGGAATAAAACTTCCCCGCAAGGGCCACCACACAATTGGTGCCTCTTGCCTTGGTTACAATTGAGTTTAATCACAAGAACAAGTGAGAAAGAAAAGAATGCGATCCAAGCGCAAGAGCTCGAAAGAACACAAGCAAATCACTCTCTCTAGTCAATATGGTGTTGTGTGGAATTTGGAGAGGACTTGATCTATTTGGTGTGTCTAGAATTGAATGCTAGAGCTCTTGTAGTAGTTGAGAAGTGGAAAACTTGGATGGCAATGAATGTGGGGTGGTTGGGGTATTTATAGCCCCAACCACCAAAAGTGACCGTTGCTGGAAGCTGTCTGTTCGATGGCGCACCGGACAGTCCGGTGCACACCAGACAGTCCGGTGCCCCTGCCACGTCACCATTGCCGTTGGATTCTGACCGTTGGAGCTTCTGACTTCTGGGCCCTCCTGGGTGTCCGGTGCACACCGGACATGTACTGTTTGATGTCCGGTGCACCGGTATGGGCGATCCTGACGTCTGCGCGCGCTGCGCGCGCATTAAATGCACCGCAGGGAGCCGTTGGCGCCGCAGAGAGCCGTTGCTCCGCTGGCACACCGGACAGTCCGGTGCACACCGGACAGTCCGGTGAATTTTAGCGGAGCGGCTGCCGCGCGAACCCGAGGCTGGCTAGTTCCGGAGACCGCGCTTCCTTGGAGCACCGGACATGTCCGGTGCACACCGGACAGTCCGGTGAATTATAGCGCGCCGGCTTCCGAGAATTCCCGAGAGCGAAGAGTTTGAGTTGGAGTCCTCTGGGCGCACCGGACACTGTCCGGTGCACACCGGACAGTCCGGTGCCTTCAGCCAGAGATGCCTTCGGTTGCCTCGTTGCTCTTTTGTTGAATCCAACACTTGGTCTTCTTATTGGCTAAATGTGAACCTTTTGCACCTGTATAACTTATGCACTAGAGTAAACTAGTTAGTCCAATATTTGTGTTGGATAATTCAACCACCAAAATTATTTAGGAACTAGGTGTAAGCCTAATTCCCTTTCACTTATCAATTCTGTGTTGCCTGCTACTTCTTCGGCTGCATTAACCTCAGACATTTGGTCTGGTAATGCTAAGGAGGACTACATTAGTGTTGTCTGTCATTATGTTAATGCTGATTGGGAATTACAGAAAAAGGTCATTGGTCTTAGGCTTATTGAGGTTAGACATACTGGTCAAAATATTGCTGAAAGAATTGGTGTTGTGGTTGAGGAGTTTTGTCTGTTGACAAGATTTTCTCTCTCACTCTAGACAATGCTTCTTCTAATTCAAAGGCTATGGATACATTGACACCTTTGTTTGCTGGTTATTTGGGTCCTGATCCTTCTTCTAACTACACTCTTATGCATCAACGTTGTGCTTGTCATATCATTAATCTCATTGTTAAATCTGGAATGAAGAGACTGAAACCTTTTTTGGAAGATTTTAGAACTGCAATTAATTTCTTAAATGCTTCTAATTCTAGAATAGCAACATTTAAAGAGTACTGCTTAGCAAGGGGTGTTAGACCCAGAAAATTTGGATTGGATATGGATGTTAGATGGAATTCTACTTATTTGATGCTTAAACATTTGGTCCCATACAAAACTGTTTTTTCTGTCTTCATCAATTCACATTATGAGTCACAATTATTGCCTCCTAATCATTGGTATGTTGCTGAGAAGATTTTAGAGTTTCTAGAACTGTACTATGACTCTACTGTTGTTCTGTCTGGTGTTTATTATCCAACTAGTCCACTAGTTCTTCATCATATTCTGGAAATTGCATCTCATTTGAAAGCATGTGAAAGAGATTTAAATCTTAGAACTATTGTGTTTCCAATGCAACTTAAATTCCTTAAATACTGGAGTGACATACCTTTGCTATATTCATATGCATTCATTCTGGACCCTAGAGCTAAGATGAGAGGTTTTTTTAATGTGTTGCATTTACTTGGAGAGTGCACTGGGTGTGAGTACAGTACATATTATGCTGATGTAAAAAATGAATTGTATAAACTGTTTACTAAATATGAGACTAAGTTTGGTGCAGTTAGGGCTCAAAGGGCTGCTCAGCCTTCTATTCATACAGGTAAAAGAAAACAAGCTTGGGGAAGAATATTTGGAGATTCCAGTTCAGGTGTTGTTGGTCCTCCCCCTAGCTCTACCCCTTCTGCTTCATCTTCATCTGCTATTTCTGAGCTCTCAGCCTACTTAGACAGTGACAATGTCACTTCTTATGAGGATGATTTTGATATACTTCTCTGGTGGCGTGACCACAAGCTAACATATCCAGTTTTATCCATAATGGCAAGGGATATTATGTCTGTTCCTGTATCTACTGTCTCTTCGGAGTCTTGTTTCAGTTTGACAGGGAGGATAATCGAGGAGCGACGACGACGCTTATTGCCTGAGAATGTGGAGATGCTGACTTGCTTAAAGGATTGGGAATTAGGAGAAAAGAGAGAACAACATGCTGTTGACAATCCAGAGCTTGAGGACTCATTCCAGAATTTATTTCTTGATGAAGATGAACCTGTTGCTGCTTAGTTGTAGTCTTCTAGACTGTGATGTGGTCATCTGACATGTGCTTTCACTGCTTTGTCATTGAGTGATTGTGAGAGAGTCATTTTGTATTGTAATATACAACTGTAACAGATACAAACTTAGTGATTAAACTTTTGAGCTGGCTGCACTCTTTTTTCCTTTCTAGGGTTTCTCACAAGGGTGAGTTTTACCTAGAAAGGTTTTTAATGAGGCAGCATTGCACAAAACAGCTCATTTATTATATTTGTCTATATTTTCTGCTGTTTTTTAAATTTGGTTAAATTTCTCTATGTTTTCTGCTGTTTAGGATCTCTGACGGGCTGGTGCTGGCACGACCCGTTTTTTTGAGCGTGCCTAGCGGGCTGGCCCGGCACGAAAAGTGGCCCAGAGGGCCGTGCCTGGGCCAACGGCCAGGCACGTGGGCTCCCTAGGCACGGCCCGTTAAGCCCGTGTGCCCGGGCCGGCCCGTTGGCTGATGGGCCGTGCTTCCCTGGGCCCGTGCCGGGTCGTGCCGGGCCGGCCTGTTGGCCATCTATACTCCTATTGGCCACCCCAAAGGGCGGTTCTACTAACAGGTCCATCTATATGGCATCGTGTCCATGTGCGTTCCGCGAGAATCGTGTTAGATCCATCCTCGATCATCGTCGTAGCGTGGAGGTCAACCAGCATTGTGCTCACGTGACCGCGTTTACTGACGCCGTGACAAACGGCCAGTGACATTAAAGTCATCTGCTCGTCCAAGCTTGCCTCTATTAATTGCAAGTCAGCCATGTTAACATGGGGTTTAGCGCGCCTAATCACGGCTCGAATCCAGTAGGACCGTCGTATACGTACGATTTATACTAGTACATACTAGTACTTTTTAGTGGCAGTTTCCTCGAGGTCCCACATGAAAGTAAGATCCGCGCATGCATGATTAGTTCGAGGGCCGACGGTTATATATGGAATCGGTTGCGGAAAGCGTTTGGCGGGGAAAGCGACTTTTTTTTGCTGGGGGCCGGGTGGGAGATTTGCAGTATCCTTTGCTTTCGAGTTTCGATCAAAGCGCTTACTTAGCTAGCAGCACTGTAAATATATATACACTGCACCCTTTTGTGGTGGCCGTGAAAACCATGATGAACTTTAACAATAGTCCTATCAGAAAAGCGGAGCCCAAAAAAAGCTTGTCGTACGTCGTTAACCAGTCATCTCAATCTCTGTTATGTCATTATGTGATGGGTATGTGTAGCTGGCTGTGCTCTGAACAAAAGAGGTGCACTCCAAGTCAGCTATAGTGCAGCCTGTACTACTAGGATAGTAAAAAGTACCAGTACGTACTGACCCCATGGACCTGATTAGAAAGCCATTTCATTTACGAGGCACGGGTCCCCTGGCACTGGCACTGGCATTAGTTAGGAGGCAGCATGGGGGTAGAGGTAGCTAAACAACATCACACTGATGTAGTATTAACCAATAACCATGGTCTGCTGGTTACACACCGCACACCGGTAATGATAGAGTGACAGTGGGCGGGAGAGCGCATTGATGCTCGCCTCCTCTAATTTCCCACACATCTTCAAGACACACACCAACACACACCCCACGCACGCCGGAATTGAGGTTTAAAAAATCCTCAGTCATCGGTTGCCGACGGCAGCCACTAAACAAGAACACTTAAAGCAACGAGCTATATATCTCGATCGGACGTACGACGGTCGCAGAGGTGACCGATCGAGCTAGCTCATGCAGTGGGCGCCCCGCCCGGCCGGTCGGGTTAATTCGTATACTGGACGAAGGAGCGGTAGTCGACGTCGGCGATGTAGTTGGCCGGGATGACGTTCTGGGCCACCAGCTGCTTGCCGGACTCGTTGGTGATGCGCACCGAGAAGGGCCCGCAGAGCGGGCGGCTGGGGTCGATCCGCCAGACGGCGCCCCAGGACTCGTGCAAGGGCTCCCAGTACCCGGAGTTGTTCTGCATGATGTCGGCCTGCACCACGTCGCCGTCCATGTTCTCGTGCTCGATGAGCACGGCCAGGTACATGGGGTTGGAGCCGTGCTGCACGCGGAAGGTGACGGTCAGGCCCGGGAAGTCGCACGGCACCCTCCGGAACTGCATGTCGATGATACCGGCGTGCCGGAGCCTGTCGTTCAGGCCGGAACTCGCCATGGCGCCGAACGCCGTGCCGCTCAGGTCGAAGTGGTACTTGGCCACCGGGTAGTAGTTCATGTCCGTGATGATCACCGTCTGCGGCACGCCGGAGCAGGCCGGGTGGTTGCTCTGGAGGCACCGTATCTGGGAAAAATTAAAGGCCAAGCACAAAGGCCGGTCAGCGGGTCGATCGTCAGATGCACGTGCACGTGGTCCTGGTGAGGGCAATCTTCTTCGTGTTAATATATGTATGTACCCCACCTGATAGCATGAGCCGCAGCCCTTGCCGTCCTTGAAGATGGGCTCGTTGCCACAGGACGTCATGGACGAGAACGGGTACTGGTTGGTGCCCTTGAACCCGCACGCACCACCTAGCAAGAGGAGGCATTTAGACGACACGTACAGACATGGAGAGAGACGGCGGCCTCTGCTGGTATATATGCCGATTGATCCTTACCGTTGTCGTCGGGGCCGGCGCCGGTGGGCGCGCCGTACCAGGTGGCCTTGGCGGGCAGCCAGCCACTGCTGTAGGACAGCAAGGACCTGTCCTGCGACGACTCGGAGGCGTTGTGGCTGGGCTGCTGCTGGGCGCGAGCGCCGTAGGTGACGACGGACACCACGGACAGGAGCGCGGCCACTGCGAGGGCCTTGAAGGAGAGCGCGGTGGCCATCGTCGTTGCGCTAGCTAGGACCTCGACCGATCGGCTTGCTTGGCAGTCGTTCCTGCCAGCTGCTATGTGTTCCGATGGTGTGAGGTGGAGAGCACTGCGTTGCTGGGGCGTGGTTTTTATAGGCACCAGAGAGCAGACACAGGACGGTTAAATGGGGACGCTTGAACTACCGATCCGCCGGCCTCATCGATCGACGCTACACCTGACGTGCGTTAGAGGAGCGAGCTCGATGGCGAGGTCCGTCGTCGCGTCACATGGGCGCCGCGCGAATCGTGGAGGGAAGGGATGGAAGGCGGCGTCGTCGTCGTCGTCGGTTAACGCGAGAGTATACCATTATTATAGAATCAGATCCTGGCAGTTATAGTTATGGCATGTTACTTGTAAACAACTCCTACTACGAATAATCTCGTCCACATCGAAGGGCAGGGCACACACCCGCCACTCTACAGCTCTTTGACGTTGGATGCATCACAAGGCTGGAGTGAGTGGTTCGGTGTATAAAAAATAGGATAAGGATCCCGCGCAATACTCCATGAAAATCAGTACATGTGTACGCAATACTCCATGAACAATATCCTCATCATTGCAAAAGCTATTTTAAAACCAAATGTGTACTGTTGTTGGTCCCGTGCAGTGCATATATGCAACTGACGGGTATACAGTATGCACACCCACGAAGTAGCTACTACCTCTGTTCACAAATATATGACACTATTGACTTTCTTCGAAAACTTTGACCACTTATCTTATTCAAAATATTTATTCAAAAATGTAAAATTTAAAGTTAAGCACAAACTACCTTGAGTGATAAAACAAACCACAAATAAATAAATAATAACTCATTATTTTTTTAATAATACGAATGGTCAAACATTTTTAAAAAAGTCAACGATATCATATTTATGAAAGGAGGGAGTACTATTTATGAAACTATATTTTTTAGGCATACAGAGATACAATACAACTCAAATAAAATCTTATACATATCTAAATACAGAGGCGGCCACAAAGGGGGGCAAAGTGGGCCATGACCTCTCTCAGTTTTTTTAAATCTATTATAGCTATCTTTAAGTATAGAGAAAAATAAAGTTTTGGATAGGTCAAAATAGTCTCGTCCTAGACCTCCTCGTCGGATTGGTCCAGCCTTCTCTAGGAGTCCTTTTTTCGACCTAGTTCTCGTATCTATCTGTACGGACATATTCTTTCCGATGACGTCCGAACCAATCCAGCCTAACACATCGTTCCCTATCTTGTCCTCCTCTCGACACGTGACACTAGCCCATCCAACAGACCCAATCTCGCTCGTCACAGTGACGGGACCTGTCCTCGGCGGCCAACGAGCATGGCAAATTAACGAGTCCTGGCTTTCAGCCAGTCACGTCGCCTGACCCTACCCCTTTTCTGCGTTGCGATCCTTTCAACATTTGATTAGCATTTGATAGGAGTCCTTTGAGGTGATCAGAAAAGGTGCTCGGATTTGGGTTGCTAGAAATTCTGCATTAAGAACCAAAATCATAGATGCACAACATAACAACATTATGGGTGGGCATTCTAGGGGACATGCCACTTATCACAGAGTGAGGCGTCTGTTTTGGTGGAGTGGATTAAAGGCTGATGTGGTGTGTTTCATTAAACAATGTGTGGTTTGCTAGCAGGCTAAAGTGGAGAGGATTCATCCTCCTGGTCTTTTACAACCCCTTCCTATTCCTTAGGGGCCTGGTAGGATTTGAGGTTGGACTTCATTGAAGGGTTGCCCAAACCAGAGGGTTTTGACACTATTCTAGTGGTTGTGGATATATTTTCAAAATATGCATATTTTTCCTCAAGCACCCTTTCTATGCTTCAAAAGTGTCTCGGGTTTTCTTGGATAATGTGGTTAAGTTGCATGTCACATCTCGATCTCTGGTTTCTGACATAAATAAGGTATGCATTAGCAGTTTTTGGAAGGCTCTTTTCTCCTCACTCAACACCAAATTAGATTTAACCACAACTTACACCCTAATCAGATGGGAGAGTGAGAGGTGGTTTCCCTTGGAAATGTATTTGAGGTGTGCAATTTCAGATTTCCCAAACTAGTGGAAGAGGTGGCCTCCCTTGACCGAGTTTTGGTACAACTCTACTTATCATTCAGCTTTGGGTTGTTCTTCCTTTAAGGCTTTATATGGTTACGTGCATGTGTTTGTTGCTGCTCCTATAGTTTCTGGTGATGGGGAATAGTTAGTGACTGAGTGGGTTACAGAGAGGCAGGCCTATTCTGATCTACTCAAGCAAAAGCTGGCTTTAGCTCAAATCAAGATGAAGTTGCACGCTGGCAAACATAGGACTAAGAGGGAGTTCCCCCTACTCGTTTTAGGGTTTCACCTCTATAAATATCTTTGTAAGCCGCAGGAGATAGCCATCTCAATTGTAAATCTCCTGCGATCTGTAACCACCCGATAATAGTGAGATTGTTGCTGGCCGGCGCCCGTGGTTTTTTCCCTTCACCTTGGAGGGGTTTTCCACGTTAAATCTGTGTCTTCTCTGTGATTGATCCCCTTTGTGTCGTATTCATTTATAACAAGTGGTATCAGAGCCTGGTTGTTTGGTGATCGGTGTGCTAGGGTTTCCTGCCGGCGCACGGATGTCGACGACAATGAAGTACGATCTTTCGCTGCTAGATCTCGACACGCGTTTCTCGCTGTGGCAGGTGAAGATGCGGGCGATTCTCTCACAGTCTGATCGTGACCTGGATGATGTCCTAGATGGATTTGGCAACAAGGACGCCAGGACATGGACTGATGAGGAGAGGCGCAAGGATCGTAAGGCGCTCGCACATATTCACCTTCATCTGTCTAACAATATCCTGCAGGAGGTTCTGGCGGAGAAAACCGCCGCTGCTCTCTGGTTGAAGCTGGAGTCGATCTGTATGTCAAAGGATCTGATCAGCAAGATGCATGTCAAAATGAAGTTGTTCTCCCACAAGTTGCAGGAAGGAGGCTCCGTTCTGACGCACATATCGGTGTTTAAGGAGATCGTGGCCGATCTGACGTCTATGGAGGTAAAGTTTGATGATGAAGACCTAGCTCTTCTTCTCCTGTGTTCCCTCCTTGCATCGTTTAGCAATTTTCGAGATACCATCCTATACAGTTGTGATACTCTAACCGTGGCTGAAGTGTATGACGCTTTGACTGTGAAAGAAAAGATGTGACAGATGGTTAACTCGGAAGATGCTGCTGGCTCGAGTGGAGAAGCTTTGTATGTCCATGGCCGCACTGAGCAGAAAAAGTCCAACTCAGGTGGCAAAGGAAAGGGAAAGAACCAGAGGGGTCGCTCCAAGTCAAGGGGGCCATCCGATGAATTATTTTGCAAATACTGCAAGAAGATGAACCATGTAATTGAGAACTGTTACAAACTGCAGAACAAGGAGAAGGGTAAGAACGGTGGTACTGTCTCTGTTGCATCCGAAAATAATTCTGATAATGGTGATGTTCTTATTGCCTTTGCTGGTTGTGCTGCTGATGATGCCCAATGGATCCTCGATTCTGCTTGCTCGTATCATGTTTGCACTAACAAATCTCTGTTCAGTACCTATGAAGCTGTGCAGAACGGAGGTACCCTTCGGATGGGTGATAACTCCCCTTGCACTGTTGTTGGCATGGGCACCGTGCAGATCAAGATGTTCGATGGGATTGTACGCACATTGACTGAAGTGCGACATGTTCCATCCATGTCCAGGAACCTCATCTCTCTGAGTACTCTGGACACAAAAGGTTACAAGTATACTTGAAAGTCGCCTAGAGGGGGGGGGGGTGAATAGGGCGAAACTGAAAATCTCAAAAATAATCACAACTACAAGCCGGGTTAGCGTTAGAAATATAATAGAGTCCGCGAGAGAGGGTGCAAAACAAATCGCAAGCGAATAATGAAGTGAGACACGCGGATTTGTTTTACCGAGGTTCGGTTCTCTCAAACCTACTCCCCGTTGAGGAGGCCACAAAGGCCGGGTCGTTTTCAACCCTTCCCTCTCTCAAACGGTCCCTCGGACCGAGTGAGCTTCTCTTTCTCAAATCACTTGGGAATCAAACTTCCCGCAAGGATCACCACACAATTGGTGTCTCTTGCCTCAATTACAAGTGAGTGTTTGATCACAAGAAAGAATGCGAAAGAAAAAGAAGCGATCCAAGCGCAAGAGCTCAAATGAACACTACAAATCACTCTCTCTAGTCACTAGGGCTTTGTGTGGAGTTGGGAGAGGATTTGATCTCTTTTGGTGTGCTTTGCAATGAATGCTAGCTCTTGTATAGTGGTTGGAAGTTGGAAAACTTGGATGCCATGAATGTGGGGGTGGTTGGGGTATTTATAGCCCCAACCACCAAAAGTGGCCGTTGGGAGGCTGTCTGTTCGATGGCGCACCGGATAGTCCGGTGCCTCCGCCACGTCATCAATGCCGTTGGATTCTGACCGTTGCAGCTTCTGACTTCTGGGCCCGCCTGGGTGTCCGGTGCACACCGGACAACCACTGTTCATTGTCCGGTGCGCCAGTATGGGCGTGCCTGGCCTCTGCGCGTGCTGCGCGCGCATTAAATGCAGCGCAGGTAGCCGTTGGTGCCGAAATAGCCGTTGCTCCGCTGGTACACCGGACAGTCCGGTGCACACCGGACATGTCCGGTGAATTATAGCGGAGCGGCTGCCGCGCGAACCCGAGGCTGGCGAGTTGCGGAGGCCGCGCTTCCTTGGAGCACCGGACACTGTCCGGTGTACACCGGACAGTCCGGTGAATTATAGCGGAGCGCCTTGGAAAATTCCCGAAGGTGGCGAGTTCGAGTTGGTGTCCTCTGGTGCACCGGACACTGTCCGGTGTACACCGGACAGTCCGGTGCCTCCAGACCAGAGGTGCCTTCGGTTGCCTCTTTGCTCCTTTGTTGAATCCAAAGCTTGATC
Organism: Zea luxurians; assembly: GCA_029449295.1. Taxonomy (NCBI): domain Eukaryota; kingdom Viridiplantae; phylum Streptophyta; class Magnoliopsida; order Poales; family Poaceae; genus Zea; species Zea luxurians. Next base: position 73,066,138 of record JAOPSE010000008.1, read on the forward strand.
TTTTTATTGGCTGAGTGTGAACCTTTTGCACCTGTATAACTTATACACTAGAGCAAACTAGTTAGTCCAATATTTGTGTTGGGCAATTCAACCACCAAAATTATTTGGGGACTAGGTGTAAGCCTAATTCCCTTTCAATCTCCCCCTTTTTGGTGATTGATGCCAACGCAAACCAAAGCAAATATAGAAGTGCATAATTGAACTAGTTTGCATAATGTAAGTGCAAAGGTTGCTTGGAATTGAGCCAATATAAATACTTACATGATGCGCATGGATTGTTTTCTTTGTTTTTGACATATTGGACCAAATTCACACCACAAGTTTTGTTTTTGCAAACTCTTTTATAAATTCTTTTCAAAGTCCTTTTGCAAGATAGTCAAAGGTAAGTGAATAATATTTTGCAAAGCATTTTCAAGTTTTAAAATTTTCTTCCTTTGTTCCAAATGCTTTTCCTTTGACTAAACAAAACTCCCCTAAATGAGATCCTCCTCTTAGTGTTCAAGAGGGTTTTGATATACCATTTTTGAAATACTACTTCCTCCCCCTTTTGAACATAGTAAGATATTAATTTGACCAATTGAAAATCTCCAAAATTGTTAAAGTTAGGTGGTGGTACGGTCCTTTTGCTTTGGGCTCATATTTTCTCCCCCTTTGGCATGAATCGCCAAAAACGGAATTATTAGAGCTCAATGAAGTACTTTCTCCTTCTTTGGTCATAAAATAAATGAGTGAAGATTATACCAATGTTGGAGAGTGATGCGGAGCGACGACGAAGGATGAGTAGTAGAGTGGAGTGGAAGCCTTTGTCTTCGCCGAAGACTCCAATTCCCTTTCAATATACCTATGACTTGGATTGGAGTACACTTGAAAACACATTAGTCATAGCATATAAAAGAGACATGATCAAAGGTATTCTTATGAGCTATGTGTGCAAGTTTAGCAAAAGAAATTCCTAGAATCAAGAATATTAAGCTCATGCCTAAGTCTGGTAAAAGATTGTTCATCAAGTGGCTTGGTAAAGATATCGGCTAATTGATCTTTAGTGTTAATGTATGAAATCTCGATATCCCCCTTTTGTTGGTGATCCCGAAGAAAATGATACCGAATGGCTATGTGTTTAGTGCGGCTATGCTCAACGGGATTATCCGCCATGCGGATTGCACTCTCATTATCACATAGAAGAGGAACTTTGGTTAATTTGTAACCGTAGTCCCGCAGGGTTTGCCTCATCCAAAGCAATTGCGCGCAACAATGGCCTGCGGCAATATACTCGGCTTCGGCGGTAGAAAGAGCGACCGAATTTTGCTTCTTTGAAGCCCATGACACCAAGGATCTTCCCAAGAACTGGCAAGTCCCCGATGTGCTCTTCCTATTAATCTTACACCCTGCCCAATCGGCATCCGAATAACCAATCAAATCAAAAGTGGATCCCCGAGGGTACCTGTCGGGGACCATAATTAGGGGTACCCTCAAGACGCCTAATTCTCAGCTGGTAACCCCCATCAGCATAAAGCTGCAGAGGCCTGATGGGTTTGATTAAGTCAGGGATCAGTCCACACGAGCGACTCGATCACGCCACGCCCGAGCCTAGCCTCGGGCAAGGGCAGCCGACCCTGAGATGTTTCCGTCTCGCCCGAGGCCTCCTCTTTCACGGCAGACGCATCTCCGGCTCGCCCGAGGCCTTGCCTTCGTTAAGAAGTAACCCTGACTAAATCACCGCGCCGACCGACCAAGTCACTGGGGCCTTTAACGCAAAGAGTAAGACTGACGGGCGGCCAGGCTTGGCCAAAAGCGCCAGAGGAAGCTCCGCCCGACCCAGGGCTCGGACTCGGGCTAAGGCCCCGGAAGACGGCGAACTCCGCTCCGCCCGACCCAGGGCTCGGACTCGGGCTAAGGCCCCGGAAGACGGCGAACTCCGCTCCGCCCGACCCAGGGCTCGGACTCGGGCTAAGGCCCCGGAAGACGGCGAACTCCGCTCCGCCCGACCCAGGGCTCGGACTCGGGCTAAGGCCCCGGAAGACAGCGAACTCTGCTCCGCCCGACCCAGGGCTCGGACTCGGGCTAAGGCCCCAGAAGACGACGAACTCCGCTTCGCCCGACCCAGGGCTCGGACTCCACCCCGACCTCTGCCGAACGACCTCCGCCTCGCCCGACCCGGGAGCTCAGGTTCGGCCTCGGCCATGTAGGACAGACTCGACCTCGGCCTCGGAGGAGCCTCCACGTCGCCCGACCTAGGGCACAAGTCCGCCACGTCGACAGGAAACGCCATCATCACCCTACCCCGAGCCGACTCGGGCCGCAGGGAACAGGACCGACGTCCCATCTGGCTAGCCCCGCCAGATAGGCAATGATGGCACCCCGCTGGACCCATGACGACGGTGGCTCTCAGCTCTCTTACGAAAGCAGGGGGACGTCAGCAAGGGCCCAACCACTCCGACAGCTGTCCCTCCGTCAAGCTCCATTGCTTCTCCGACAGCCACGACGCCACACTAGCCGGGTGCCAAGATCTCTCCGGCTGCCACCTTGGCATGTACTTAGGGTACTAGCTCTCCCCCGCTAGACACGTAGCACCTTGCTACACCCCCATTTGTACACCTGGATCCTTTCCTTACGCCTATAAAAGGAAGGAACAGGGCCTTCTTAGAGAAGGTTGGCCTCGCGGGAACGGAGGGCAGGGGCAGGCGCTCTCTCGGGGCCGCTCGCTCCCCTCACCCGCGCGGACGCTTGTAACCCCCTACTGCAAGCGCACCCGACCTGGGCGCGGGACGAACACGAAGGCCGCGGGAATCTCCGACTCCCTCACGACCCGGCTCCGGCCACCTCGCTCTCGCTCTCTCTCCCCCCTTCGCGCTCGCCCACGCGCTCGACCCATCTGGACTGGGGCACGTGGCACACTCACTCGTCGGCTCGGGGACCCCCCGGTCTCGGAACGCCGACAGTTGGCGCGCCAGGTAGGGGCCTGCTGCGTGTTGACGAGTAGTTTCCCGTCAAGCTCCAGATGGGCAGTCTCCAACGACCTCTTCAACCCGGGACGGTGCTCCGTTTCGGGAGTCTCGAGTTCATGTCTTTCGACGGCAGCTACGACATGATACTCCTTCCACCGCCGCGCGACAGCGACAACGGTGGCGGACAGCCCGCCCGCCGGCGGCGGAATCGACGACGTCTTTCCCGCGTGGGGGAAGGACAACTTTCGAGCTCACCCCATCCTCTCCCTCGCCATCGGAGGAGGAGGCGGGGCAACCAAGGCCGAGCGGGAGGCTGCGCTCAGTCGACTGTCGAGCAAATCGACATCCCCAGCGCCCCAACGAAGGACGCGTCGGGCATCACCCACGCGTTTGAGGCGAAGGCGAGCGCCGTCCCCCCGCGACACGCCGATCCCGAGCAAGTGGACGACGCCAGCACGCTCACGGAGGGCCTGCAGGACGTCGCCCTCGCACCCAGGACGACAGCACGATCAGCCCCCGATGCGACTTCGTCGATCCTCGTCGACCAAAAGGTACGGGCTGATTCCCATCCTTCGTCATTTCGACTCGGCCTCAACCCGCCTGGCGGCCTCGCTTTGGCGGGCGCTCATGTTGAGGCGAGTGCAACCTCTCTGGGGTTTCGTGTGCGGTCGCCTTGGGACCGATTGACGGGTGTCTCGACCTACGGACCCTCTGGGTCCGAGGAAGATGACGACCCCAGCATCTGCTGGGATTTCTCTGGATCTGGCAACCCCAGTGCCATGCGGGACTTCATGACCGCATGCAACTACTGCCTCTCCGACTGTTCCGACGGCAGCCGCAGCCTTGACGACAAGGACTGCGGCCCGAGCCGCGAATGTTTCCATGTCGAGCTAGGGGATCCCTCCGGAGGCAGCTGTCTCGGCATGCCGGAGGATGGTGATCCCCCTAAGCCAGCGCCTCGCGCCGACATCCCACGGGAGCTAGCTGTGGTCCCCGTTCCGGCGGGGGGTCACGACCCACAGCTCGAGCAAGTCCGCGGGGCGCAGGCCGGGCTCGATGAGGGAGCAGGAGCGCTCGAGGCAATCCGCCGGAACGTCGGGCAGGTATGGACGAGCCAGCCCCCGGCCGGAGAAATACGTCACCTGCACCAAGGTCTCCAGCACCGCATCGCCAACGATGCCAGGGACAGACCGCCACCCGCATCCGGCGGAACCGGTCAGGACCTGGCCACCGCAGCAATGCTCCTCCGCGCGATGCCGGAGTCATCAACCACCGAGGGTCGGCGAATCCAGGGAGAGCTCAAGCATCTCCTGGAAGGCGCTGCGGCCCGGCGGGCCGAGAGCTCTGCCTCCCGAAGGCAGGGGTACCCCTCGGAACCTCGTGCCGCGACTTCCCGGCTCATGCGGGAAGCCTCGGTCTACACCGGGCGCACGCGCAATACCGCGCCTGCGGCCCTGGGCCACCTCGGTGACGAGCACCCTCATCGCGACCGTCGGGCCCGCCTCGACGAAAGGGTGCGCCGAGGTTATCACCCCAAGCGTGGAGGACGCTACGACAGCGGGGAGGATCGGAGTCCCTCGCCCGAACCACCCGGTCCGCAGGTCTTCAGCCGAGCCATTCGGCGGGCGCCGTTTCCGCCCCGATTCCGACCCCCGACTACTATCACAAAGTACTCGGGGGAAACGAGACCGGAATTGTGGCTTGCGGACTACCGCCTGGCCTGTCAACTGGGTGGGACGGACGACGACAACCTCATTATCCGCAACCTCCCCCTGTTCCTCTTCGACACCGCTCGCGCTTGGTTGGAGCACCTGCCTCCGGGGCAGATTTCCAACTGGGAGGATCTGGTCCAGGCTTTCGCCGGCAACTTCCAGGGCACGTACGTACGCCCCGGGAATTCCTGGGACCTCCGAAGCTGCCGGCAACAGCCGGGAGAGTCCCTTCGGGACTACATCCGGCGATTCTCGAAGCAGCGCACCGAGCTGCCCAACATCACCGACTCCGATGTCATCGGCGCGTTCCTTGCCGGCACCACCTGCCGTGACCTGGTGAGCAAGTTGGGTCGCAAGACCCCCACCAGGGCGAGCGAGCTGATGGACATCGCCACCAAGTTCGCCTCTGGTCAGGAGGCGGTCGAGGCCATCTTCCGAAAGGACATGCAGCCCCAGGGCCGCCCGTCGGAAGATGCTCCCGAGGCGTCTACTCCGCTCGGCGCCAAGAAGAAAGGCAGGAGGAAGTCGCAAGCGAGACGCGACGCCGCCAGCACGGACCTTGTCGCCGCCGCCGAGTACAAGAACCCTCGGAAGCCCCCCGGAGGCGCCAACCTCTTCGACAAGGCACTCAAGGAGACATGCCCCTACCATCAGGGGCCCGTCAAGCACACCCTCGAGGAGTGCGTCATGCTTCGGCACCACTTCCACCGGGCCGGGCCACCCGCAGAGGGTGACAGGGCCCGCGACGACGGCAAAGGGGAAGATCACCAAGCAGGAGAGTTCCCCGAGGTCTGCGACTGCTTCATGATCTACGGAGGGCATGCGGCGAATGCCTCGGCTCGGCATCGTAAGCAGGAGCGTCGGGAGGTCTGCTCGGTGAAGGTGGCGGCGCCAGTCTACCTAGACTGGTCCGACAAGCCCATCACCTTCGACCAGAATGACCACCCCGACCACGTGCCGAGCCTAGGGAAGTACCCGCTCGTCGTCGATCCCGTCATCGGCGACGTCAGGCTCACCAAGGTCCTGATGGATGGGGGCAGCTGCCTCAACATCATCTACGCTGAGACCCTCAGGCTCCTGCGCGTCGATCTGTCATCCGTCCGAGCAGGCGCTGCGCCCTTCCACGGGATCGTTCCCGGGAAGCGCGTCCAGCCCCTCGGACAGCTCGACCTTCCTGTCTGCTTCGGGACACCCTCCAACTTCCGAAGAGAGACTTTGACGTTCGAGGTGGTCAGGTTCCGAGGGACCTACCACGCAGTGTTGGGAAGGCCATGCTACGCGAAGTTCATGGCCATCCCCAACTACACCTACCTGAAGCTCAAGATGCCGGGCCCCAACGGGGTCATCACCGTCGGCCCCACGTACAAACACGCATTCGAATGCGATGTGGAGTGCGTGGAGTACGCCGAGGCCCTCGCCGAGTCCGAGGCCCTCATTGCCGACCTGGAAAGCCTCTCCCGAGAGGTGCCGGACGTGAAGCGACATGCCGGCAACTTCGAGCCAGCGGAGACGGTTAAGGCCGTCCCTCTCGACCCCAGTGGCGACACCTCCAAGCAGATTCGGATCGGTTCCGGGCTCGACCCCAAATAGGAAGCAGTGCTCGTCGACTTTCTCCACGCAAACGCCGACGTCTTTGCGTGGAGTCCCTCGGACATGCCCGGCATACCGAGGGATGTCGCCGAGCACTCGCTGGATATTCGGGCCGGAGCCCGACCGGTCAGACAGCCTCTGCGCCGATTCGACGAGGAAAGGCGCAGGGTGATAGGCGAGGAGATCCACAAGCTGATGGCAGCAGGGTTCATCAAAGAGGTATTCCATCCCGAATGGCTTGCCAACCCTGTACTTGTAAGGAAGAAAGGGGGGAAATGGCGGATGTGTGTAGACTACACTGGTCTCAACAAAGCATGTCCAAAAGTCCCCTACCCTCTACCTCGCATCGATCAAATCGTGGACTCCACTGCAGGGTGTGAAACCCTGTCTTTCCTCGATGCCTACTCAGGGTATCATCAAATCAAGATGAAAGAGTCCGACCAGCTCGCGACTTCTTTCATCACGCCCTTCGGCATGTACTGTTATGTCACAATGCCTTTCGGTCTGAGGAACGCGGGTGCAACGTACCAGCGGTGCATGAACCATGTGTTCGGCGAACACATCGGTCGCACGGTCGAGGCCTACATCGATGACATCGTAGTCAAGACGAGGAAAGCCTCCGACCTTCTCTTCGACCTCGAACTGACATTCCGGTGTCTCAAGGCGAAGGGCGTCAAGCTCAATCCCGAGAAGTGCGTCTTCGGGGTGCCCCGAGGCATGCTCTTGGGATTCATCGTCTCTGAGCGGGGCATCGAAGCCAACCCGGAGAAGATCGCAGCCATCACAAACATGGGGCCCATCAAGGACTTAAAAGGCGTACAGAGGGTCATGGGATGCCTCGCGGCCTTGAGCCGTTTCATCTCGCGCCTCGGCGAAAGAGGCCTGCCCCTGTACCGTCTCTTAAGGAAGGCCGAGTGCTTCACTTGGACACCCGAGGCCGAGGAAGCCCTCGGGAACCTGAAGGCGCTCCTCACCCAGGCGCCCGTCTTGGTACCCCCAGCTGATGGAGAAGCCCTCTTGGTCTACGTCGCCGCTACCACTCAGGTGGTCAGCGCCGCGATCGTGGTCGAAAGGCAGGAAGAGGGGCATGCTTTGCCCATTCAGAGGCCAGTTTACTTCGTCAGCGAGGTGCTGTCCGAGACCAAGATCCGCTACCCACAAGTCCAGAAGCTGCTGTATGCAGTGATCCTGACGAGGCGAAAGCTGCGACATTACTTCGAGTCTCATCCGGTGACTGTGGTGTCATCCTTCCCCCTGGGGGAGATCATCCAGTGCCGGGAAGCCTCGGGACGGATCGCGAAGTGGGCGGTGGAAATCATGGGCGAGGCGATCTCGTTCGCCCCTCGAAAGGCCATCAAGTCCCAGGTACTGGCGGACTTCATAGCCGAATGGGTCGACACCCAGTTGCCGACGGCTCCGATCCAACCGGAGCTCTGGACCATGTTTTTCGACGGGTCGCTGATGAAGACGGGAGCCGGCGCGGGCCTGCTCTTCGTCTCGCCCCTCGGGAAACACCTGCGCTACGTGCTCCGCCTCCATTTCCCGGCGTCCAACAATGTGGCTGAGTACGAGGCTCTGATCAACGGATTGCGAATCGCCATCGAGCTAGGGGTCCGACGCCTCGATGCACGCGACGACTCGCAGCTCGTCATCGACCAAGTCATGAAGAACTCCCACTGCCGCGATCCGAAGATGGAGGCCTACTGTAACGAGGTTCGACGCCTGGAAGACAAGTTCTATGGGCTCGAGCTTAACCACATCGCCCGGCGCTACAACGAGACTGCGGACGAGCTGGCGAAGATAGCCTCGGGGCGAACAACGGTTCCCCCGGACGTCTTCTCCCGGGATCTGCACCAACCCTCCGTCAAGATAGGCGACACGCCCGAGCCCGAGGTGCCCTCGGCCCCGTCCGAGGCGACCTCGGCCCAGCCCGAGCCATCCTCGGTTCAACCCGAGGAACCCTCAGCCCCCGAGGGCGAAGCACTGCACATCGAGGAGGAGCAGAGCGGGGTCATGCCAGATCAAGATTGGCAGACCCCGTACCTGCAATATCTCCGCCAAGGAGAGCTGCCCCTCGGCCGAGCCGAGGCTCGGCGGGTAGCGCGACGCGCCAAGTCGTTCGTCTTGCTGGGCGATGAGAAGGAGCACTACCACCGTAGCCCCTCGGGCATCCTCCAGCGATGCATCTCCATCGCCGAGGGTCAGGAGCTCCTGCAGGAAATACACTCGGGGGCTTGCGGCCATCATGCAGCACCTCGAACCCTCGTCGGGAACGCTTTCCGCCAAGGCTTCTACTGGCCGACGGCGGTGGCTGACGCCACTAGAATTGTCCGCGCCTGCGAAGGGTGCCAATTCTATGCGAAGCAGACCCACCTGCCCGCTCAGGCTCTGCAGACGATACCCATCACCTAGCCCTTCGCTGTGTGGGGTCTGGACCTCGTCGGCCCTCTGCAGAAGGCGCCCGGGGGCTACACGCACCTGCTGGTCGCCGTCGACAAATTCTCCAAGTGGATCGAGGTCCGACCCCTAAACAGCATCAGATCCGAGCAGGTGGTGGCGTTCTTCACCAACATCATCCATCGCTTCGGGGTCCCGAACTCCATCATCACCGACAATGGCACCCAGTTCACCGGCAAAAAATTCTTGGATTTTTGCGAGGATCACAACATCCGGGTAGACTGGGCCGCCGTAGCTCATCCCATGTCGAATGGGCAAGTGGAACGTGCCAACGGCATGATTCTACAAGGGCTCAAGCCCCGGATTTACAATGATCTCAACAAGTTCGGCAAGCAATGGATGAAGGAACTCCCCTCGGTGGTCTGGAGCCTGAGGACGACGCCAAGCCGAGCCACAGGTTTCACGCCGTTCTTCCTGGTCTACGGGGCCGAGGCCGTCCTGCCCACTGACCTGGAATACGGCTCCCCGAGGACGAGGGCCTACAACGAAGAAAGCAACCAAGCTAGCCGAGAAGACTCGCTGGACCAGCTGGATGAGGCTCGGGACAGGGCCTTACTACACTCGGCGCGGTATCAGCAGTCCCTGCGACGCTACCACGCCCGAGGGGTCCGACCCCGAGACCTCCAGGTGGGCGATCTGGTGCTTCGGCTGTGGCAAGACACCCGAGGGAGGCACAAGCTCACGCCCCCCTGGGAGGGGCCGTTCGTCATCGCCAAAGTTCTAAAGCCCGGAACGTACAAGCTGGCCAACAGTCAAGGCGAGGTCTATGGCAACGCTTGGAACATCCAACAGCTACGTCGCTTCTACCCTTGAGATGTTTCCAAATTGTTCATATACCTCGCACCCACGCAAAGTTTAGTCAACAAGGAAGGGTCGGCCTCGCCTCGGCAAAGCCCGACCCTCCCTCGGGGGCTAAAAGGGGGGAAACCCCCTCTGCGTCAAAATTTTCCTCGAACAGAAAATCTCTTTTTACCAGAATATCTTTCGTGCTTTTTGACTACTTCGAAAAGTGGGTCATGGAAACGACAGGGTACACGTAAGCAGTCAAGGCTGACCGAGCCGAGGGACTCCTACGCCTCTGGGATACGGATACCTCACTCATCACCTTCTGCGATAAGTAACTCGCATTCGGATAAGGTGACTCCGCGGATCGAACAAGTCTCTACGTTCGGAAGCTCTTCTGTCGAAGCGATTCTTCGAGTTTTCTCGACTAAGTCGGTGATATGGCCTCATGGACGAGTAAAAGTGCGCGTAAGCGGCAAGGCCGACCGAGCCGAGGGACTCCCACGCCTCCGGGATACGGATACCTCACTCCTCACCTTCCGCGAGAAGCAACTTTCGCTCGCACAAACATCCCTGTTACCGACAAAAAGTCCAGATGCTTGGAACAAGAGGAAAAGGGACGCAGCTTTACAACACAGCAAGGGTGTGTGTTCTGGCCTCGACGGCCGCACAAAGCACACGCTACAAGACAAGCTGATCCTGCAGGCTCAGGTCTTGGCGCTGGAAGGGGGCGGCGACACCCTCGGCATCAACAGCACCTTCGGCAAGGCCCGAACTAGCCTCGGACGGCGACGCGGTCCGAGGGCCTCCGCTCCAAAGGACGGCGTCATCACCACGCCCGGGCGATCGTTGTCAGGGGCTTCTCTGGGAATCCAGCCCGAGCGGGCGGCTCGGCCAGCCACCTCCGGGGCCTCGGCCAACCACCTTCCGAGGGCACGAGCCCGGTCCGAAGCCTCGGCTGACCAACTCCGGCGTCGATCCTGCCAACGGACCACTCGGCTAGGCTCCGGCCAACCAGGTTTCATTTCCGAGCCAACTCCGCCTCTGCTCACGCTGATATCGCTACCCCCGGCCTCGGCTCGTCGAAGAGCGGCCGAGGGGTCTCTTTAACTAAGCTAGAGGAGCCTCGGACAACAGGGCCGACCGAGCCGAGGGACTCCTACGCCTCCGGGATACGGATACCTCACTCGTCACCTTGACACGGGGCGACTCATGCTTAGTGAAGCGGTTCAGACAATCAGCAGACGAGTCTTAGTGCTCGGGAATGAGGAAAAAACATGGCTCCGTGCCGTAATTACATACATGTTCAGGCCCCGAAAGCCAAAATGAACAAAAAACCCGGCACTCGAAGCGCCATTACAAACGGAACTCTGGTTCCCCCTCCGCAGGTACGAACAACCCCACTCGATAGGGGTGGGCCTGCGGGGCAACAGAAGACCGACGAACGGCATGTCGCCGACCGCCCCGACAGCGGCGACGATGAAGACTTCTGCCCCGGGGGCCGAACAGCAGCAATGATTGTAACACCCAGGTGTTACCCTGGCTGGAGCCACTTTGGCACTAGAAGCTGTGATCACATAAGATAAAGGCTTAGGGCAGCACATAAGAACCTTGGGGCTCATGTTATAATTGAGTTGCCCATGACATGAGAAGAACCCTAGCTCTCTCCAAAGCCCTACCTTCCTAAACCCTAAGTAAGGGGGGGGAGAGAATGATCAAGTAGGTAAAGCATGTGTAACTTTTACCCAAACCCTAAGCAACATTATAGCCATCATTTTGGAGGGGGAAATTTTGCAAAAAGGCCCCTGGAGAAACCCCATTTCAATCTCCAAGTGGAGAGAGAGCTAGAGCTCTCTAATTTTCTCTAAGTCACATTTTGGCCCTAATTCAAAGACCAGCCGTGTTCACTTTGAAAATGGCGCCAAAACCACTTGGGTTCTATACCAAAAATGTGCTATACCACTTAAGGCACCCCCTGGAAAAATTTGAAACCGAGACTTGGACATTTGACAAGCTTTGACATCGGTTTTGTCGCGGAGTGTGCAGTGAGACAAACCAAACTTGGCGCCGGTCTATCTCCTAACCTAGGGCGTATCCTCCCTTGGAACTCACATGAAATAGGTAGCTCTAGGTGCAGGGAAGAGATCTTTCACAGTCGACATGGCGAGATTCGTACGCTTGGCCGCTCAGCAGAGCGAAGAACACGGGCAAAAGCAAAGCGCCACGTGTTCGACGCGCTCTGAGCACGCCAGAGCACGCCCGCGCGCGCCCCTCGCGCCCGCGTCGTGCCAAACGGGCAAGCCAACGCCCTGGTGCACGCCCGCGCCTATAAAACCCTCCCGAGCGTCGACCATACCCGTCCGCACCCACCCGACCCTCGCCGGAGCTTGGTTCGCCGTCGTTGGCCCGTGCGTCGCCGTCCGCGGCCACCCAGTCCCCCTGCCACCGTCGACCGGCCCACTCCGCCATTTCCAGCCCCGTCCCGCCCTCGGAGAAGCTTGTGCACCCCTCTGCGAGACTCCCCGAGCGAGGAATTGGAGTTTCCTTCGCCGGAGAAGCCAGTCCACCCACGCCGGAGCACTTAACCTCGCCGGAGTTCGTGGACCGGGTAATCCACTCAGCCATTCTTCGATTCCTTGCGCACACAGTCACTACGCGACCCCGTGAAGCTCACCGTGCCGTCGGATTGAACCAGCTCGCCGTGATTTGGCCGGTATACTCGCCGCCGACGAGGACACCCGCCTGCGCTCGTGGACCAGGCGATTCCGGCCACCTCCGGCGACGACCCGCACCTCGACGTGACCGCCAGAGCCTCCCCGAGCCGACCCCACCCTTCGCCGGACCTCCCTCGCCGCCGGTAAGCCGCGCCGTCCTTTCTTTCCTACGGCTACTGTTCGGTTTAGAAGAAGGACCGCGGGTGTGAGGAAGAAAACCCTGGGGGGTTAAGTGTAAAGCCCAAGACTCATATGAATAGTGACCTGGGGGTAGATCTGCGAGAGTTGAATCAGTTTAACCCTAGGGGTCTCGGCGCAAACTGGTTTTTCCAGAAAACCTTAATTAAATCTGTTTTTAATTGGACAGCAACTTTAAAAATGCATAACTTTTGTTTAAATCATCCAAATTTGGTCAAACCAATTTTGCCAAACTCTAAATACTGTAACCTGTCTAAGAAAAATATAAAACCACATATGAACTAGAGAAAAATATAAGGTTCTGATTTATTTTCAGTTTTGGCCAAAAGCTTAATAATAGCAAGAAAAATAGTTGCACTATTTAACTAGGGTTAGAAAAATTTGGAGAAGTTTATATTCACTCACTAACTTAGTTAAAAATGTTGAACCTCTCTGTCTATTACATTAAGATAATTTTAAACCCCTTATTCTATAATATACTTAAGTTAAGGAAAATAGAAAAAGTGCTACAAATGATGAACCAGAGGGCACACCTATTTTTGTTGAGATACTTAGTCAATGTAGTTCACTGGAAAAATATATCATACCCTGTTGTAGTGTAAAATAAACAAGATACCTTTTTAATGAAGAAAATAGGGATAACTTAGAAAAACCCTACAAAAATATCCCTAAGGAGAAACCTCCCCAAACCCTAGGATAACTACTGTATTGATAATAAGAACTTGAGAAAAATCTGAAATCTGTTGTTTGATATTTTTCAAAGGACAAGTTAGTTCTAATCACTCTTTTTGCACCAAAGTTTAGAAATTCACCATTAATTAACCACCATGTAGCTCTCTGTCATTTTTGGCACAAGAGCTTTTCATCACTACTAGAGGCCAGCAAAAATAACCATTAGGTCAGAAACCACTTTAATACAGGACTTGTAGTGTAAAGTGGCCCATTTTGCCTAACCATTGTTATTTTTGTTTAAAGATTAGCTTTTATACTTTAAGCCTCAAATTATCAAAACAAGCTAGTATAGCCAGTAACAACCCACTGTAACTTTTACAGAATTTTTGGAAAGTTTAAACTACCATCATAGTTCAAAACCCCCACTAGAAACCCTAGATAGGACTTAAGAAAAGAAAATGGATGGTGGAATTTAATGTCCCCCTAAGACCTTTATAATTGTCCACTAAAATCTATAAAGGCAATACAAATCCAATATGCTATTTTAAAGGGAAGGCCTAAACCTAAAAGGGTGATAAGTCTATGTATACCACTAGAAGACCCTCGTAGCCAAGAAGCCCTAAGTTAATTCTTGACTTAAATTCTGTAGCTTAATGTTCTTAAATTTTGCATAATCATGACATACATGTTCATTGCATTTCGATAGACTGTAATCTTGCTGACGGAGAGTACGTCCTCGTGCCGGAGCAAGGAGCTACCCAGGAGGTTGCCCCCGACCCAGCACCAGAGCCTGCACCAGAGGACCTGCCTGCCACTGCTTTGGAAGGCAAGCCCCGGTTTTATGCATAACCTGTTATTTATGCTATTTTACTACACTTAATGATTGTAGGATTGTTTGTGCACTTAAGTGTAGGAATTGTTTGAAACCCTAGTTGCATGATCTCAGGAATCCTTTTGAGATGGAGACTAGTATGCTAGGTCGAGTAGCTGCTTTATTAATTAGGATCTCGGTAGAAGTCGAGTGATTTTTCTAGCACTCGCGCGAGGTCAGGAATTTGGTTGTATCCACTTTCTTCTCATAATGATGTGGTTTGTGGGCAACAATCCATGGGGATTGGTTGTTCACGGAATAAAAGGTTGATTAAGGATTAAGGTGTGGTACCGTGAGTCAAGCGTTTGAACGTACTAAGCACATACCGAGAAATATGGTAAATCGGTAAGCCTAGTACCTGAGTGAACCTGGCAGTGGACATACCTCCTCACGCGACCTGAGACGTAGTCTCCCATTCCGGTTATGGTGGGTACAAGTGCGGCCACTGCACGACGGCCAGTCGGGGTCAGTGGGGCATTGTACGCCAAGGCGGTGAGCCCTGATCTGCTGACGGGGAATCGATGGGGACGGTTGATGTGTGTGGGGACGGAGTGCCCCTACATGTCGTGTGTTTAGGTTTACCTTGCAAGGATAAAAAACTCGATTCGAATCGTCTGCTTCTCGCAGCTAATGAGACTGCTTGATCCATGCTGCTACATTGAGTAACAAGTGGAACTGGTTGAGATGATACAAACTGTTGATTGCTAATAATGTTTGCTACTATGTATGAATAGATAGTACACTTTTAGCCTTAAGAGAGTCACACTTAATCTTGATTAAGTTAAAATCTTGATTTAGAAACCCAGCTAGTGCTTTTGGCAACCAAACCCCACAGCCAAACAGCTGCATGTCTAGAGGTAGAGGAGTATAGACTCCTCACACCGGGTAAGTCTAGCTGAGTATTAGTATACTCAGCCTTGCTTGTGGCACAATTTTACAGGTTCTCTGGAGGACATGGTTGCTGGAGTGACTTGGCCATCCACCCTGCCACCGGGTTGGACTGTTGAGTGGGACCCTGCCTCGGCTGAGGAGGAGCATGAGGAGTGATGGGACCGGCTTCCCCATCCCTCCATTTATTTACCGTTAGTTTATTTTTCCGCTGCACTCCAAAAACAATGATGGTTACCTTTGCGAAAACTCCGATGGTGACAATGGTGATGTAATAATTTAATACTCTTCCATGCATGGTTTTATGCTTTATTGTATTTGCTCTGTGACTCACCATCGAGTGAGACTGTGGTACTTGATCCTGTCAGTGGCCGTGTCGGACTAGATCCGAGGGATTGACGGGTTATTCCCTTTTAAGTGTGGTCTAGCCTCTAAGGCCGGATTGAGGCACTTAAGTTGGAATAATTCGGGCAGTTCCGCCACAGCTGGTATCGGAGCTTGTACCACCACAGAGGAATCAATAAATCCTAAATACCATCCCTTTTCTAAAAGTAAAACTGGATAGAAACAATGTTGGATAGATAGTAGGGCGAGCAGGATAGACCTAGGACGTGAAGCCTTAGGATAGTAGAAGGGTAGCTAGGTGGCTAAGTGACTAGGCCCTACAGGCCACTTTTACAGGATGGGACTTCTTCCCTATTCCTTTTATTTCCTTGTGAGGTCGTTCAGGACGTGCACGCATGCATTCTTAATTAAGTAAATAATTGACTAAATAAAAAGACTTAAAAGTGAAATAGCAGCCAACTAGGTCCTCACTACCTTTTTCTTTTAACCAGAGGCAGGTTAAGTTTTGTTTTCCCTGTTCTTTTTACTTCTTTTTCTTTACTTACGCTTAACCGTGCACAGATGACTTCCCACGGATCCTCCGAGGATGGAGATGCACTGACCCACACTGACGGACTTGCGCGAGAGGGTTTTCCCCGCATCTTGTGGGAGGTGCTTCAGGGGGCAGGATATTCGACACCCCCTCAGTACGCGGTGCAGCTATTCGAGAAGCACCGGGTACCTCGCTGTAGGGTGAGGATGACCTTGGAGCCTCATCCCTTGCAGCCAGGCTGGCGTTCACTGGACTCCGAGTCCTATGGATACCGGGCTGAGGACACTATTGAGGCCATCGCTCTGCATGGGCTGACTACCTTCTGCGGATTCCATCCCTTGGAGTTGGCTACCCACCCCATTGGGTTGTTCCCCGCGGAAAAGGAGGACGACCCGATGTGGAAGGATCGGGTGGAGCATGCCAAGGACATCTGGGCTCTCTACCCAGGCCACACCGCCCACTTGTCTGTACGATGCATGAATGCTCTGTATCGTCTGCAAGTGATGCGTGGGGAGGCCATGTCCCACCTGATGGCATTGTTGGAGGCCACCAAGATCACCCTGGATAGCAGGGAGGAGCTCGTGGTGGATTTATCCCAGGAGCTGGTGGAGAAAGATTTACAGGTGGAGCAGCTGACTGACGAGATTCATGAGTTGGAAGAGCTGGTGGGTACCAGGGAGAATACCATAGAGGTCCTCGAGGATCAGCTCCTCAACACTCAGCAGCAGTTAGCAGAGGCTAATGCGCATCTGGACATGCATCACCAAGAGATCCATGATGCGGAGGCTGACGAGGACGTCGACATCGAGGGAGGAGATGAGTCTGCCTCCAGTGTAGACACCGCTGGCTCAGGAAGACCCCCTTCCCCCGAGTCTAGCGTCGCCTCGTTCGCTCAGTAGAGGCCAGACTAATGTTAGAAATTGGTGATAGTTGGACTCCTCGCCGCTAGCTTAGCTTTTGCACCCTTAGGGTACTAGGCTAGGTAGAGTTGAGTCTTTTTGCTCCTTGATGTAACCAGTAGTGAAACTCTTTTGGATGTCTAGGGAGGACTGATGGTAATTTAAATTCGGATGGAAGGATCATGTTTTCGTTTGTTTTATTTGAAATCTATCAATTACTTTGACTCCCCTACCATGTTCGAACCTTAAGCTTGGAGATATGTTATTAAGCAACCATGTGGCTTTTTCAGATGGCTAGGAGAGCGTGCCGTGAACAGAATGAGCACGTTCCTCCACCGCCACCGCCTCCCACTCTGCAGGAGCTCATGGCCTAGCAGAATGAGATTCTGAGGCAGTTAGCTCAGCGTCAGCCACCACCTCAGCATTATGGTGGAGACCATCAGCGTCACCCCGCCGCTGCTACTTACCAGGAGTTTCTCAGCACCCAGCCACCATTGTTTACCAGGTCGGAGGACCCACTTGATGCAGATGTGTGGTTGAGGGTGGTAGAATCCAAGTTCCCACTGCTCCATGGGGCTTGCTCAGAGGTCACCAAGGTCAGGTTCGCCACACAGCAGCTTCGCGGACCCGCAAGGACTTGGTGGGACCATTTTCTGGCTATGCAGCCGGATGGTAGAGAGGTGGAGTGGAGGGAGTTCAAGGCCGCTTTCAGAGGGCATCATATTCCCGCTGGCATCATGGACCGGAAGCTCAATGAGTTTCTGGCACTCACTCAGGGCAGCAGGACCGTGTTACAATATGCCCAGGCCTTCAACGATCTGTGTCAGTATGCCGGATACCATGCAGATACGGATGAGAAGAAGCGAGACAGGTTCAGGAGAGGGCTCAGCACCAAGCTCCGTGACCGTCTCAACACCGTCAGAGCCAACAGTTACAATGAGTTGGTCAACATGGCTATCTCCCAGGAAGACTGCATCTTGGCTCGACAGGCGGAGAAGAAGAGGAAGACCCCTGTGGCCGGACCCTCGTCACAGCCCCAGCGCTTCAGGATTGTGTCTGATTCCCAGAGCAGGGGACCCCAGCAGCAGCAAGGAAGGTGGGTGATCAGGCCACCTCAGCAGCAGCAGCAGCAGCAAGCACCCAACCGTGCCCAATTCCCAGTTCAGAGGAACAACCAGCAGCAGCAGTACCGCCAGGCTAATGATAACCGGTGTTTCACTTGTGGCAGTACTGGGCACTATGCCAAGAATTGCCCCAAGAATCAGCAGAGGCAGGGGCAAAATGTCAACCAGAACCAGGGGAAGAGGCAGAAAGTGCAAGTAAGACAGGGCAAGCTGAACTTCACTACAATGGCTGACATTCCAGAGGGAGCACCCGTCATGACTGGTATCTTTACAGTTTTAAATTTTCCTGCTATTGTTCTTTTTGATTCTGGTGCTTCACATAGTTTTGTCAGTGCCAAATTTAGTGTCAAGTGCCAGCTGCCTTTTTGCCACACCCACGGGGCTATTACCATTTCAACCCCGGGAGGCAGGATTGCCACAAATCAAATCAGCAGGCACGTGCCCATAAAGTTTGGTAGTTTGATAGTTAAAACTGACCTTCTTATCTTGGGACTGGATAGTGTGGATATCATCTTGGGAACTGATTGGTTGGCCAAACATCAGGCAATATTGGATATTGTAGCCAGAGCCATTGAAATTCATTCTCCTGCTTATGGCGAGACTGTTTTGTATTTACCCAACCAGGATGATGCCCAGTCTTGTGCCTTTGTTATGGCAGAGTCTCCAGTAAGGCAGATCCCAGTGGTCTGCGACTACCCCGACGTTTTCCCGGATGAATTGCCAGGGATGCCACCTGACCGGGACATTGAGTTTGCCATTGAATTGCAACCCGGGACTGCTCCTATCTCCAAGAGACCTTATAGGATGCCTCCCGCAGAGTTGGCGGAATTGAAGAAGCAACTGCAAGAATTGCTGGACAAGGGATTTATTCGACCAAGCACTTCACCATGGGGATGTCCCGCCTTGTTCGTGAAGAAAAAGGATGAGAGTTTGAGGATGTGTGTTGATTACCGCCCTCTCAATGCGGTGACTATCAAAAACAAGTACCCGTTACCCCGCATTGATGTTCTGTTTGATCAGTTGGTAGGAGCCAAGGTATTCTCTAAAATAGACCTTCGCTCGGGCTACCATCAGATCAAGATTCGAACCAGTGATATTCCCAAGACGGCCTTCTCTACCAGATATGGGCTCTATGAGTTTTTGGTGATGTCTTTTGGGCTAACCAATGCCCCGGCTTATTTCATGTACTTGATGAACTCAGTGTTCATGCCAGAGCTGGACAAGTTTGTGGTTGTCTTCATTGATGACATTCTGGTTTATTCCAAGAATGAAGATGAGCACACGGAGCATCTGCATATTGTGCTTCAAAGGCTTCGTGACCATCAGTTGTATGCTAAGTTGTCCAAGTGTGAGTTCTGGCTGAAGGAAATAAAGTTCTTGGGTCACACAATCTCTCAGGATGGGATATCAGTAGACCCTGAGAAGGTGCAAGAAGTGATGGACTGGAAACCCCCGACTACAGTGAAGCAGATTAGGAGTTTTCTGGGATTGGCAGGGTATTACCGACGATTTATTCCGGATTTCTCTAGAATTGCCAAGCCAATGACTGAACTGTTAAAGAAAGGAGTCAAATTTGAGTGGAGCCAAAAGTGTGAAGATGCTTTTCATACCCTGAGGCAACAATTGACAACAGCTCCAGTGCTAGCTCAACCGGATAATACCAAGCCATTTGAAGTTTATTGTGATGCTTCTGGGACAGGATTGGGTTGTGTGTTGATGCAAGAGAACAGAGTGATTGCTTATGCTTCCCGAGCCCTTAGACCTCATGAGCAGAATTACCCGACACATGACTTGGAGTTGGCAGCAGTAGTTCATGCTCTAAAAATATGGAGACACTACTTGATGGGAGCCCACTGTAACATTTACACTGATCACAAGAGCCTCAAGTACATTTTCACTCAGGCAGATCTGAATATGAGGCAGAGGAGATGGTTGGAATTAATCAAGGACTATGATTTGGAGGTACATTACCATCCTGGCAAGGCAAATGTTGTGGCAGATGCTTTGAGCCGAAAGACCCAATGTAATTGCATGAACATGGATGCAAGAATCACCACCTTGTGTGATGAGTTGTGCAAACTGAACCTGGAAGTTGTTCCTTCCGGTGAATTGGGATATATAGCAGTGGAGCCTACACTGCAAGAACAAATAGCTCAGGCACAGTTCAGGGATAAGGGTGTTCAGGTCATCAAGGATATGATCAAGCAAAAGGCCGAGAAATACAAGTGTTTCCGTCAGGACAGCAAGGGAATTTTATGGTTTGAAGATCGATTGGTTGTTCCCAAAAATCCAGAGCTCAGAAGGAAGATATTGGATGAAGCTCACATTTCTAAGTTCTCCATGCACCCGGGTAGCAACAAGATGTACCATGACCTCAGACCTCTTTATTGGTGGACCAGGATGAAGAGGGAAATTGCCAAGTACGTTTCAGAATGTGACACTTGTCAGAGAGTAAAAGCTAGTCATCTGAAAGCAGCAGGCCCTTTGCAACCCCTTCCCATACCATCTTGGAAATGGGAGGACATTTGCATGGATTTCATAGTGGGATTACCCAATACCTCCCGACACCATGATTCCATATGGGTTATTGTGGACAGATTGACCAAGACGGCTCATTTCTTGCCAGTGCACACTACCCACCGGACGGAAAAGTATGCGGAAATTTACGTCGACCAGATAGTTCGTCTGCATGGGATACCAAGGACCATAGTCTCTGACCGAGGAGCACCTTTTGTGGCACGATTTTGGGAGCAATTACAGGAATCACTTGGGACCCATGTAATCCGAAGCTCAGCATATCACCCTCAAACAGATGGTCAGACAGAAAGGGTAAATCAGGTTTTGGAAGACATGTTGAGAGCATGTGCACTACGCTATGGAAAGGACTGGGACAAGTGTCTGTCCTTGGCAGAATTTTCTTACAATAATAGCTATCAGTCTAGTCTGAAAATGGCACCTTTCGAGGCTTTGTATGGAAGAAGATGCAGAACCCCGCTAAATTGGTCTCAAGCAGGAGAAAGGGAAATATTTGGGCCAGATTTGGTAATTGAAGCAGAGGAAAAGGTTAGAGTTATCAGGAAGAACTTGGAAGCTGCTCAGGCCAGGCAAAGGAGTTATCATGACCAGAGACGGAAGCCACTGCAGTTTGAGGTGGGAGATCATGTCTATCTTAAGGTATCACCAACCAAGGGTGTCCAGAGATTTGGGATCAAGGGCAAGTTGGCCCCTCGCTACATTGGACCTTATGAGATCAAGGAAAGTTGTGGACCCGTAGCCTACCAATTGGAACTACCACCCCATCTGTCAGCAATTCACAATGTGTTCCATGTATCTCAACTGCGAAAATGTGTTCGTCTACCCACTGAAGTGCTACCAGAACCAGACATTGAGATAGAACCAGACTTGTCCTACCAAGAGTACCCCGTCAAGGTATTGGATCAGAAGGAAAGATCAACTCGAGCAAGGTCAATCAAAATGTATAAGGTTCAGTGGAGTCATCATTCAGCAGAAGAAGCTACATGGGAGACGGAGAATTTTCTACGCTCTCGCTTCCCCGACTTTCTACCCAAAGAAGCCGGTACGTAACCCCGAAACCCCACCCCCACCTGCCCTTTGAATACAATTATAAGAAAAACTTAGATAACAAGGATAGTCTAAGTTATGGACTTAACTTAAGAAGGGCTTCCTTCTGAAGTTGCAAAGAGGATGACATTCGAAGAACAGTTAACAAGAGAAACTTGTGTAAAGGAGAAACACCACCATCACCCCTTCAAGCACCCTCCAAGGAACTCTACCTAAATCTCGGGACGAGATTCCTTTAAGGGGGGAGGGTTGTAACACCCAGGTGTTACCCTGGCTGGAGCCACTTTGGCACTAGAAGCTGTGATCACATAAGATAAAGGCTTAGGGCAGCACATAAGAACCTTGGGGCTCATGTTATAATTGAGTTGCCCATGACATGAGAAGAACCCTAGCTCTCTCCAAAGCCCTACCTTCCTAAACCCTAAGTAAGGGGGGGGAGAGAATGATCAAGTAGGTAAAGCATGTGTAACTTTTACCCAAACCCTAAGCAACATTATAGCCATCATTTTGGAGGGGGAAATTTTGCAAAAAGGCCCCTGGAGAAACCCCATTTCAATCTCCAAGTGGAGAGAGAGCTAGAGCTCTCTAATTTTCTCTAAGTCACATTTTGGCCCTAATTCAAAGACCAGCCGTGTTCACTTTGAAAATGGCGCCAAAACCACTTGGGTTCTATACCAAAAATGTGCTATACCACTTAAGGCACCCCCTGGAAAAATTTGAAACCGAGACTTGGACATTTGACAAGCTTTGACATCGGTTTTGTCGCGGAGTGTGCAGTGAGACAAACCAAACTTGGCGCCGGTCTATCTCCTAACCTAGGGCGTATCCTCCCTTGGAACTCACATGAAATAGGTAGCTCTAGGTGCAGGGAAGAGATCTTTCACAGTCGACATGGCGAGATTCGTACGCTTGGCCGCTCAGCAGAGCGAAGAACACGGGCAGAAGCAAAGCGCCACGTGTTCGACGCGCTCTGAGCACGCCAGAGCACGCCCGCGCGCGCCCCTCGCGCCCGCGTCGTGCCAAACGGGCAAGCCAACGCCCTGGTGCACGCCCGCGCCTATAAAACCCTCCCGAGCGTCGACCATACCCGTCCGCACCCACCCGACCCTCGCCGGAGCTTGGTTCGCCGTCGTTGGCCCGTGCGTCGCCGTCCGCGGCCACCCAGTCCCCCTGCCACCGTCGACCGGCCCACTCCGCCATTTCCAGCCCCGTCCCGCCCTCGGAGAAGCTTGTGCACCCCTCTGCGAGACTCCCCGAGCGAGGAATTGGAGTTTCCTTCGCCGGAGAAGCCAGTCCACCCACGCCGGAGCACTTAACCTCGCCGGAGTTCGTGGACCGGGTAATCCACTCAGCCATTCTTCGATTCCTTGCGCACACAGTCACTACGCGACCCCGTGAAGCTCACCGTGCCGTCGGATTGAACCAGCTCGCCGTGATTTGGCCGGTATACTCGCCGCCGACGAGGACACCCGCCTGCGCTCGTGGACCAGGCGATTCCGGCCACCTCCGGCGACGACCCGCACCTCGACGTGACCGCCAGAGCCTCCCCGAGCCGACCCCACCCTTCGCCGGACCTCCCTCGCCGCCGGTAAGCCGCGCCGTCCTTTCTTTCCTACGGCTACTGTTCGGTTTAGAAGAAGGACCGCGGGTGTGAGGAAGAAAACCCTGGGGGGTTAAGTGTAAAGCCCAAGACTCATATGAATAGTGACCTGGGGGTAGATCTGCGAGAGTTGAATCAGTTTAACCCTAGGGGTCTCGGCGCAAACTGGTTTTTCCAGAAAACCTTAATTAAATCTGTTTTTAATTGGACAGCAACTTTAAAAATGCATAACTTTTGTTTAAATCATCCAAATTTGGTCAAACCAATTTTGCCAAACTCTAAATACTGTAACCTGTCTAAGAAAAATATAAAACCACATATGAACTAGAGAAAAATATAAGGTTCTGATTTATTTTCAGTTTTGGCCAAAAGCTTAATAATAGCAAGAAAAATAGTTGCACTATTTAACTAGGGTTAGAAAAATTTGGAGAAGTTTATATTCACTCACTAACTTAGTTAAAAATGTTGAACCTCTCTGTCTATTACATTAAGATAATTTTAAACCCCTTATTCTATAATATACTTAAGTTAAGGAAAATAGAAAAAGTGCTACAAATGATGAACCAGAGGGCACACCTATTTTTGTTGAGATACTTAGTCAATGTAGTTCACTGGAAAAATATATCATACCCTGTTGTAGTGTAAAATAAACAAGATACCTTTTTAATGAAGAAAATAGGGATAACTTAGAAAAACCCTACAAAAATATCCCTAAGGAGAAACCTCCCCAAACCCTAGGATAACTACTGTATTGATAATAAGAACTTGAGAAAAATCTGAAATCTGTTGTTTGATATTTTTCAAAGGACAAGTTAGTTCTAATCACTCTTTTTGCACCAAAGTTTAGAAATTCACCATTAATTAACCACCATGTAGCTCTCTGTCATTTTTGGCACAAGAGCTTTTCATCACTACTAGAGGCCAGCAAAAATAACCATTAGGTCAGAAACCACTTTAATACAGGACTTGTAGTGTAAAGTGGCCCATTTTGCCTAACCATTGTTATTTTTGTTTAAAGATTAGCTTTTATACTTTAAGCCTCAAATTATCAAAACAAGCTAGTATAGCCAGTAACAACCCACTGTAACTTTTACAGAATTTTTGGAAAGTTTAAACTACCATCATAGTTCAAAACCCCCACTAGAAACCCTAGATAGGACTTAAGAAAAGAAAATGGATGGTGGAATTTAATGTCCCCCTAAGACCTTTATAATTGTCCACTAAAATCTATAAAGGCAATACAAATCCAATATGCTATTTTAAAGGGAAGGCCTAAACCTAAAAGGGTGATAAGTCTATGTATACCACTAGAAGACCCTCGTAGCCAAGAAGCCCTAAGTTAATTCTTGACTTAAATTCTGTAGCTTAATGTTCTTAAATTTTGCATAATCATGACATACATGTTCATTGCATTTCGATAGACTGTAATCTTGCTGACGGAGAGTACGTCCTCGTGCCGGAGCAAGGAGCTACCCAGGAGGTTGCCCCCGACCCAGCACCAGAGCCTGCACCAGAGGACCTGCCTGCCACTGCTTTGGAAGGCAAGCCCCGGTTTTATGCATAACCTGTTATTTATGCTATTTTACTACACTTAATGATTGTAGGATTGTTTGTGCACTTAAGTGTAGGAATTGTTTGAAACCCTAGTTGCATGATCTCAGGAATCCTTTTGAGATGGAGACTAGTATGCTAGGTCGAGTAGCTGCTTTATTAATTAGGATCTCGGTAGAAGTCGAGTGATTTTTCTAGCACTCGCGCGAGGTCAGGAATTTGGTTGTATCCACTTTCTTCTCATAATGATGTGGTTTGTGGGCAACAATCCATGGGGATTGGTTGTTCACGGAATAAAAGGTTGATTAAGGATTAAGGTGTGGTACCGTGAGTCAAGCGTTTGAACGTACTAAGCACATACCGAGAAATATGGTAAATCGGTAAGCCTAGTACCTGAGTGAACCTGGCAGTGGACATACCTCCTCACGCGACCTGAGACGTAGTCTCCCATTCCGGTTATGGTGGGTACAAGTGCGGCCACTGCACGACGGCCAGTCGGGGTCAGTGGGGCATTGTACGCCAAGGCGGTGAGCCCTGATCTGCTGACGGGGAATCGATGGGGACGGTTGATGTGTGTGGGGACGGAGTGCCCCTACATGTCGTGTGTTTAGGTTTACCTTGCAAGGATAAAAAACTCGATTCGAATCGTCTGCTTCTCGCAGCTAATGAGACTGCTTGATCCATGCTGCTACATTGAGTAACAAGTGGAACTGGTTGAGATGATACAAACTGTTGATTGCTAATAATGTTTGCTACTATGTATGAATAGATAGTACACTTTTAGCCTTAAGAGAGTCACACTTAATCTTGATTAAGTTAAAATCTTGATTTAGAAACCCAGCTAGTGCTTTTGGCAACCAAACCCCACAGCCAAACAGCTGCATGTCTAGAGGTAGAGGAGTATAGACTCCTCACACCGGGTAAGTCTAGCTGAGTATTAGTATACTCAGCCTTGCTTGTGGCACAATTTTACAGGTTCTCTGGAGGACATGGTTGCTGGAGTGACTTGGCCATCCACCCTGCCACCGGGTTGGACTGTTGAGTGGGACCCTGCCTCGGCTGAGGAGGAGCATGAGGAGTGATGGGACCGGCTTCCCCATCCCTCCATTTATTTACCGTTAGTTTATTTTTCCGCTGCACTCCAAAAACAATGATGGTTACCTTTGCGAAAACTCCGATGGTGACAATGGTGATGTAATAATTTAATACTCTTCCATGCATGGTTTTATGCTTTATTGTATTTGCTCTGTGACTCACCATCGAGTGAGACTGTGGTACTTGATCCTGTCAGTGGCCGTGTCGGACTAGATCCGAGGGATTGACGGGTTATTCCCTTTTAAGTGTGGTCTAGCCTCTAAGGCCGGATTGAGGCACTTAAGTTGGAATAATTCGGGCAGTTCCGCCACAATGATGGCCTCAGGGCGGATGCTGCTGCTAGGAGGCCCCCGCCCTTGCCCAAACTCGAGAGGCAAGGACGGGCAGAAGGCCGTAGAGTTGGAGGTCGGTCCATGGCCAACCTTGGCTGTCGCGCCGGCGGAAGAACCTCTTCCAGTTGCCGTGGCGGGAGGCGGCACCGGGAGCGGTTCCGAAACCGCTCGGCTCAGAGAGCCGGGCACGGTGCAGCTGTTAGCGCCACGAACGACTCCCGCCCTTCCCCCCGATCACTGAGGGAAGGAGCGGGCCACCGCCCGCGCAGGGGCCGACCCCAACTCGGCACACTCCCCTCCTCAGCCCTGGTGATGAAAATCCTTGAGGCTGAGGGAGGGGCAGAGGCCGCAGCCCGGCTCGCTTTCCCCCACCATCAAGCCGGAAGCCACCCTCTTGGGTGACCGCCGGTGGAGGGGTGCAGCCAGGCTGCATGATGAAAATCCTTGAAGCCGAACGATGGCTGAAAGGTACCCACTCCCGCGGAGCAGTGTCCTCCGACGATGAGGCACGGAGACGGCGGTTTCCCCCATCCGGGGGCTTGAAAGATGGAAAGACACGACACATAAGGGAGGAAGAAGACATGGTCGCCTTACGAAAGGGGTCGCCCTCCTTTTAAAGGCAACTCTCCCTGCTCGCGCCCCCAACCGTCACAGGCTGAGTCCTCTCCAACACGCCTCCAAAGCCCTCCCCTGTGGCGCGGGGGCTGGGACCCACCTGTCATGCAGACCGGCTCCAAGCAGAAGAAGCCGAACCGCCGCGCGTGGCGCGCGCGCAACCACCCAGCAGTTACAAGTGACCCTCCACTTTTGCCCAGACCAACGGGCGAAGGGGGTGGACAGCCATGCGGGCGGCATGCAACCGCGCCAAGTGGACGCGCCTCTCCGACTCCCGACAGGCCAGCACGGAGGCTCAAGCCCACGCGTCGCGCAACCGGCGCGCCGGATGCTGCATGTAAGCCACTATGCCACTTGCGCCACCACCGCACCTCCTCGGTTGCGGAACCAATACCACGACCCGAGGCGGCCCAGCGCGCGGCCCAGCTACACCAGCCTGACGCAGCGGTCAAACGCGGTCAAAAGTGGGCCGGCAGTAATGACAGTGGCAGGCGCGCAAGAGCAGCGGTCACGCCATCAGCCAAGCTCACGTCCCATCCGGAGGCAGCGAGAGAACCCCCTCTCTCACGGTGTGAAGAAGATACACCCGTGACCCGTTCCTCGAACGGCTCGCGCACGCGCAACGGCAGCCTCGCCGACCGCTCGCCCCGGCGCATTAACTCCGCGGCTCGACGGGCAGCGCCACTGGCGGGAGCAGCTGGCGACGTTTCGCCTTCGCCAAAACGACCACACCAAAAAAGGTACGCCACGTCGTTCAATTTCGTATCCTTTTTCCCTTTTTCCTCTTTCTCTATCTCTTGCAACAGGGACCGGGAAGGGGGATACCCCCAAAGGGATCCTTCCCCGTGAAGGAACTAGGCTCCGAGCCTCATTACTGATCAGGGGTTCGAAGGCTGGCCCCCCGAAGGGTTCAACAGCCGCCTCAGATCGCATGGGCCCGACACCCACTACTGGTCAGAGGTTTGAAGGTCGGCCCCCCGAAAGGTTCCACGACCGCCTCAGGCTACTCGGGCTCCGCGCCCATTACTGATCAGGGGTTCAAAGGCTGGCCCCCCGAAGGGTTCACAGTCGCCTCAGACACCGAGCGAGGGATGACCAGGGGTACGTTCGATACATAACCAAGGCTCGGGCTGCGCTCCCGAGGTACCCTAGGACATTTCCGAGACCAGCGGGAACGACTCTGTAACGGAATCCCATCGGAGGGAGGCAACGAGCCCTCGGACCCCGTCGCCAGGGGACCGGGTCCGGCAGATCACCCGCAGGTACTTTTGGGCGTGCCTCCGGGCCCCTAGCCGACCCCCAACGAACGGGGCACGGACGTCCACTCGGATTACCCGATTGCAGCTCACCGGAGACACCATGTTCGGTGCCCATCGAGGGTAACATGGCGCTCTCCCCCCCTCCTCCTTGCGGAAAGGCGACGTAGGGGCGTATGTAAAAAAGCCGAGTCTGTCCCTGATCGTCCTCTCGCTCTGTGCGGAGGCTCGGGGGCTGCTCTCGCAAACCCGGCTCCGGCCGAACCGTTGACAGCGTCAACATACCAGCCCGAGAACTTGGGCCCCGACAGTGCACCCGGGCTACGGCCTGTTCGCATGAGGGAACCGCCAGACCAGCCGAAGCGTTACGCAAGGCATTAAGACCTCGAAGGAGTGAAACCACTCCTCCGAGGCCTCGGGGGCTACACCCGGCGGGTGCGCTCGCGCGCACCCACCGGAACAAAGTACAACCGAGAAAGGCTGGTCCCCTTGCAAAAAAGTGCGACAAAAGCCTCCAAGCGAGTGTTAACACTCCCTTCGAGGCTCGGGGGCTACTGTCGGGGACCATAATTAGGGGTACCCTCAAGACGCCTAATTCTCAGCTGGTAACCCCCATCAGCATAAAGCTGTAGAGGCCTGATGGGTTTGATTAAGTCAGGGATCAGTCCACACGAGCGACTCGATCACGCCACGCCCGAGCCTAGCCTCAGGCAAGGGCAGCCGACCCTGAGATGTTTCCGTCTCGCCCGAGGCCTCCTCTTTCACGGCAGACGCATCTCCGGCTCGCCCGAGGCCTTGCCTTCGTTAAGAAGTAACCCTGACTAAATCACCGCGCCGACCGACCAAGTCACTGGGGCCTTTAACGCAAAGAGTAAGACTGACGGGCGGCCAGGCTTGGCCAAAAGCGCCAGAGGAAGCTCCGCCCGACCCAGGCCTCGGACTCGGGCTAAGGCCCCGGAAGACGGCGAACTCCGCTCCGCCCGACCCAGGGCTCGGACTCGGGCTAAGGCCCCGGAAGACGGCGAACTCCGCTCCGCCCGACCCAGGGCTCGGACTCGGGCTAAGGCCCCGGAAGACGGCGAACTCCGCTCCGCCCGACCCAGGGCTCGGACTCGGGCTAAGGCCCCGGAAGACGGCGAACTCTGCTCCGCCCGACCCAGGGCTCGGACTCGGGCTAAGGCCCCGGAAGACGACGAACTCTGCTCCGCCCGACCCAGGGCTCGGACTCGGGCTAAGGCCCCGGAAGACGACGAACTCCGCTTCGCCCGACCCAGGGCTCGGACTCCACCCCGACCTCTGCCGAACGACCTCCGCCTCGCCCGACCCGGGAGCTCAGGTTCGGCCTCGGCCATGCAGGACAGACTCGACCTCGGCCTCGGAGGAGCCTCCACGTCGCCCAACCTAGGGCACAAGTCCGCCACGTCGACAGGAAACGCCATCATCACCCTACCCCGAGCCGACTCGGGCCGCAGGGAACAGGACCGACGTCCCATCTGGCTAGCCCCGCCAGATAGGCAATGATGGCACCCCGCTGGACCCATGACGACGGCGGCTCTCAGCTCTCTTACGAAAGCAGGGGGACGTCAGCAAGGGCCCAACCACTCCGACAGCTGTCCCTCCGTCAAGCTCCATTGCTTCTCCGACAGCCACGACGCCACACTAGACGGGTGCCAAGATCTCTCCGGCTGCCACCTTGGCATGTACTTAGGGTACTAGCTCTCCCCCGCTATACACGTAGCACCTTGCTACACCCCCATTTGTACACCTGGATCCTTTCCTTACGCCTATAAAAGGAAGGACCAGGGCCTTCTTAGAGAAGGTTGGCCTCGCGGGAACGGAGGGCAGGGGCAGGCGCTCTCTCGGGGCCGCTCGCTCCCCTCACCCGCGCGGACGCTTGTAACCCCCTACTGCAAGCGCACCCGACCTGGGCGCGGGACGAACACGAAGGCCGCGGGAATCTCCGACTCCCTCACGACCCGGCTCCGGCCACCTCGCTCTCGCTCTCTCTCCCCCCTTCGCGCTCGCCCACGCGCTCGACCCATCTAGGCTGGGGCACGCGGCACACTCACTCGTCGGCTCGGGGACCCCCCGGTCTCGGAACGCCGACAGTACCAGAGCCCAAACTTAGGAGTATAAGCCAAATATCTCAAGATTCGTTTTACGGCCGTAAGGTGTGATTCCTTAGGGTCGGCTTGGAATCTTGCACACATGCATACGGAAAGCATAATGTCCGGTCGAGATGCACATAAATAAAGCAATGAACCAATCATCGACCGGTATACCTTTTGATCCACGGACTTACCTCCCGTGTCGAGGTCGAGATGCCCATTTGTTCCCATGGGAGTCTTGATGGGCTTGGCATCCTTCATTCCAAACTTGCTTAGAATGTCTTGAGTATACTTTGTTTGGCAAATGAATGTGCCCTCTTGGAGTTGTTTGACTTGAAATCCTAGAAAATACTTCAACTCCCCCATCATAGACATCTCGAATTTCTGTGTCATGATCCTACTAAATTCTTCACATGTAGATTTGTTAGTAGACCCAAATATAATATCATCAACATAAATTTGGCATACAAACAAATCATTATCAAGTGTTTTGGTGAATAAAGTAGGATCGGCTTTGCCGACTTTGAAGCCATTTGCAATAAGGAAATCTCTAAGGCATTCATACCATGCTCTTGGGGCTTGCTTGAGCCCATAAAGCGCCTTAGAGAGCCTATAAACATGGTTAGGGTACTCACTGTCTTCAAAGCCGGGAGGTTGCTCAACATAGACCTCCTCCTTGATTGGTCCATTGAGGAAGGCACTCTTCACGTCCATTTGATAAAGCTTGAAGCCATGGTAAGTAGCATAGGCCAATAATATGCGAATTGACTCAAGCCTAGCTACGGGTGCATAGGTTTCACCAAAATCCAAACCTTCGACTTGTGAATACCCTTTGGCCACGAGTCGAGCTTTGTTCCTTGTCACCACACCATGCTCGTCTTGCTTGTTGCGGAAGACCCACTTGGTTCCTACAACATTTTGATTAGGACGTGGAACTAAATGCCATACCTTGTTCCTCGTGAAATTGTTGAGCTCCTCTTGCATCGCCATCACCCAATCCGAATCTTGAAGTGCTTCCTCCACCCTGTGTGGCTCAATAGAGGAAACAAAAGAGTAATGTTCACAAAAATGTGCAACACGAGATCGAGTAGTTACCCCCTTATGAATGTCGCCGAGGATGGTGTCGACGGGGTGATCTCGTTGTATTGCTTGGTGGACTCTTGGGTGTGGCGGCCTTGGTTGTTCATCCTCCTTGTCTTCATCATTTGCATCTCCCCCTTGATCGTTGCCGTCATTTTGAGGTGGCTCATCTTCTTGATCTTCTTGTTCAACATCTTGAGCCTCATCCTCAATTTGAGTTGGTGGAGATGCTTTCATGGAGGAGGATGGTTGATCTTGTGCACTTGAAGGCTCTTCGGATTCCTTAGGACACACATCCCCAATGGACATGTTCCTTAGTGCTATGCATGGAGCCTGTTCTTCACCTATCTCATCAAGATCAACTTGCTCTACTTGAGAGCCGTTAGTCTCATCAAACACAACGTCACAAGAAACTTCAACAAGTCCTGAGGACTTGTTAAAGACTCTATACGCCCTTGTGTTTGAGTCATATCCTAGTAAAAAGCCTTCTACAGTTTTAGGAGCAAATTTAGATTTTCTACCTCTCTTAACAAGAATAAAGCATTTGCTACCAAAAACTCTAAAATATGAAATATTTGGCTTTTTACCGGTTAGGAGTTCATAAGATGTCTTCTTGAGGATTCGGTGAAGATATAACCGGTTGATGGCGTAGCAGGCGGTGTTGACCGCCTCGGCCCAAAACCGATCCGGTGTCTTGTACTCATCAAGCATGGTTCTTGCCATGTCCAATAGAGTTTGATTCTTCCTCTCCACTACACCATTTTGTTGTGGAGTGTAGGGAGAAGAGAACTCATGCTTGATGCCCTCCTCCTCAAGGAAGCCTTCAATTTGAGAGTTCTTGAACTCCGTCCCATTGTCGCTTCTAATTTTCTTGATCCTTAAACCGAACTCATTTTGAGCCCGTCTCAAGAATCCCTTTAAGATCTCTTGGGTATGAGATTTGTCCTGCAAAAAGAACACCCAAGTGAAGCGGGAATAATCATCCACAATAACTAGACAGTACTTACTCCCGCCGATGCTTATGTAAGCGATCGGGCCGAATAGGTCCATGTGTAGGAGCTCCAGTGGCCTGTCACTAGTCATGATGTTCTTGTGTGGATGATGAGTGCCAACTTGCTTCCCGGCTTGGCATGCGCTACAAATCCTGTCTTTCTCAAAATGAACATTGGTTAGTCCTAAAATGTGTTCTCCCTTTAGAAGCTTGTGAAGATTCTTCATTCCAACATGGGCTAGTCGGCGGTGCCAGAGCCAACCCAAGTTAGTCTTAGCAACCAAGCAAGTGTCGAGTTCAGCTCTATCAAAATCTACCAAGTATAGCTGACCCTCTAACACTCCCTTAAATGCTATTGAATCATCACTTCTTCTAAAGACAGTGACACCTACATCAGTAAATAGACAGTTGTAGCCCATTTGACATAATTGAGATACGGAAAGCAAATTGTAATCTAAAGAATCTACAAAAAACATTGGAAATAGTATGGTCAGGTGATATAGCAATTTTACCCAATCCTTTGACCAAACCTTGATTTCCATCCCCTAATGTGATAGCTCGTTGGGGATCTTGGTTTTTCTCATATGAGGAGAACATCTTTTTCTCCCCTGTCATGTGGTTTGTGCACCCGCTGTCGAGTATCCAACTTGAGCCCCCGGATGCATAAACCTACAAAACAATTTTAGTTCTTGACTTTAGGTACCCAAACGGTTTTGGGTCCTTTGGCATTAGAAACAAGAATTTTGGGTACCCAAACACAAGTCTTGGAGCCCTTGTGTTTGCCCCCAACAATTTTGGCAACTACCTTGCCGGATTTGTTAGTTAAAACATATGATGCATCAAAAGTTTTGAATGAAATAGCATGATCATTTGATGCATTGGGAATTTTCTTTCTAGGCAACTTGGCACGGGTTGGTTGCCTAGAGCTAGATGTCTCACCCTTATACATAAAAGCATGGTTAGGGCCAGAGTGAGACTTCCTAGAATGAGTTCTCCTAATTTTTCTCTCAGGATAGCCGGCAGGGTACAAAATGTAACCCTCGTTATCCTGAGGCATGGGAGCCTTGCCCTTAACAAAGTTAGATAAATTCTTTGGAGGGGCATTAAGTTTGACATTGTCTCCCCTTTGGAAGCCAATGCCATCCTTGATGCCCGGGCGTCTCCCACTATAGAGCATACTTCTAGCAAATTTAAACTTTTCATTTTCTAAGTTATGCTCGGCAATTTTTGCATCTAATAATGCTATATGATCATTTTGTTGTTTAATTAAAGCCATGTGATCATGAATAGCATTGATATCAACATCTCTACATCTAGTACAAATAGAAACATGCTCAACATTAGATGTAGAGGGTTTGCAAGATTTTAGTTCTACAACCTTAGCATGTAACATATCATTCTTAGTTCTAAGGTCGGAAATAATAGTATTGCAAACATCAAAATTTTTAGCCTTAGCAATCAAATTTTCATTTTCTACTCTAAGGCTAGCAATAGAAACATTCAACTCATCAATCCTAGCAAGCAAATCAACATTATCATTTCTAGGATAGGAAGTTGAAACAATACAAACATGAGAATCAACCTTAGCAATTAAATTAGCATTTTCATTTCTAAGGTTGGCAATAGTGTCATGGCAAGTGCTTAGCTCACTAGATAGTTTTTGACATTTTTCTACTTCTAGAGCATAAGCATTTTTAATCTTAACATGTTTCTTGTTTTCTTTAATTAGAAAATCCTCTTGGGAATCCAAAAGGTCATCCTTTTCATGAATAGCACTAATCAATTCATTTAATTTTTCCTTTTGTTCCATGTTAAGATTGGCAAAAAGGATACGCAAATTATCTTCCTCACCACTAGCATTATCATCACTAGAAGATTCATATTTAGTGGAGGAGTTAGATTTAACCTTCTTCCTTTTGCCGTCCTTTGCCATGAGGCACTTGTGGCCGACGTTGGGGAAGAGAAGCCCCTTGGTGACGGCGATGTTGGCGGCGTCCTCGTCGGAGGAGGACTCGGTGGAGCTCTCGTCGGAGTCCCACTCGCGGCACACGTGGGCATCGCCGCCCCTCTTCTTGTGGTACCTCTTCTTTTCTCTTCTCTTGCCCTTCTTGTCGTTGTCCCTGTCACTGTCACTTGATAATGGACATTTAGCTATAAAGTGACCGGGCTTACCACACTTGTAGCAAACCTTCTTGGAACGGGATTTGTAGTCTTTCCCTTTCCGTTGCTTGAGGATTTGGCGAAAGCTTTTGATGATTAAAGCCATCTCCTCATTGTCGAGCTTGGAGGCGTCAATTGGTTGTCTACTTGGTGTAGACTCCTCCTTCTTCTCCTCCGTCGCCTTAAATGCCACCGGTTGTGCTTCGGACGTGGAGGGATCATCAAGCTCGTTGATCTTCCTTGAGCCCTTGATCATACATTCAAAGCTCACAAAATTCCCGATAACTTCCTCGGGGGTCATTTGAGTATATCTTGGGTTGCCACGAATTAATTGAACTTGAGTGGGGTTAAGGAAAATGAGAGATCTTAGAATAACCTTAACCACCTCGTGGTCGTCCCACTTCTTGCTCCCAAGGTTGCGCACTTGGTTCACCAAGGTCTTGAGCCGGTTGTACATATCTTGAGGCTCCTCCCCTTGGCGAAGACGGAAGCGACCGAGCTCCCCCTCGATCGTTTCCCGCTTGGTGATCTTGGTGAGTTCATCACCCTCGTGCGCGGTCTTGAGTAGGTCCCAAATCTCCTTCGCGCTCTTCAAACCTTGCACCTTGTTATATTCCTCCTTATTTAGAGAAGCAAGGAGTATGGTTGTAGCTTGAGAGTTGAAGTGCTCGATTTGGGCCACCTCGTCCTCATCATAGTCTTCATCCCCTACAGATGGTACCTGTACACCATACTCAACAACATCCCATATACTTTTGTGGAGTGAGGTTAGATGAAATCGCATTAAATCACTCCACATAGCATAATCTTCACCATTAAACGTTGGTGGTTTGCCTAATGGGATAGAAAGTAAAGGTGTATGTTTAGGAATGCGAGGGTAGCGTAGGGGGATCTTACTATACTTCTTACGCTCTTGGCGTTTAGAAGTGACGGACGCCGCGTCGGAGCCGGAGGTGGATGTCGATGAAGAATCGGTCTCGTAGTAGACTACCTTCCTCATCCTCTTCTTCTTGTCCCCACTCCGATGCGGCTTGTGAGAAGAAGATTTTTCCTTCTTCTCTTTGTGGTGAGAAGAGGAAGATCTTTTCTCCTTCCGTTTGGAGGAGTCCTTCTTCTTCTCCTTCCTCTTGGTGCGGGACTCTTCCGATGAAGTGCTCCCTTGGCTTGTAGTGGGCTTGTCGCCGGTCTCCATCTCCCTCTTGGTGTGATCTCCCGACATTACTTCGAGCGGTTAGGCTCTAATGAAGCACCGGGCTTTGATACCAATTGAAAGTCGCCTAGAGGGGGGGGGGTGAATAGGGCGAAACTAAAAATCTAAAAAATAATCACAACTACAAGCCGGGTTAGCGTTAGAAATATAATAGAGTCCGCGAGAGAGGGTGCAAAACAAATCGCAAGCGAATAATGAAGTGAGACACGCGGATTTGTTTTACCGAGGTTCGGTTCTCTCAAACCTACTCCCCGTTGAGGAGGCCACAAAGGCCGGGTCTTTTTCAACCCTTCCCTCTCTCAAACGGTCCCTCGGACCGAGTGAGCTTCTCTTTCTCAAATCACTTGGGAATCAAACTTCCCGCAAGGATCACCACACAATTGGTGTCTCTTGCCTCAATTACAAGTGAGTGTTTGATCACAAGAAAGAATGCGAAAGAAAAAGAAGCGATCCAAGCGCAAGAGCTCAAATGAACACTACAAATCACTCTCTCTAGTCACTAGGGCTTTGTGTGGAGTTGGGAGAGGATTTGATCTCTTTTGGTGTGCTTTGCAATGAATGCTAGCTCTTGTATAGTGGTTGGAAGTTGGAAAACTTGGATGCCATGAATGTGGGGGTGGTTGGGGTATTTATAGCCCCAACCACCAAAAGTGGCCGTTGGGAGGCTGTCTGTTCGATGGCGCACCGGACAGTCCGGTGCACACCGGACATGTCCGGTGCCCCCGCCACGTCATCAATGCCGTTGGATTCTGACCGTTGCAGCTTCTGACTTCTGGGCCCGCCTGGGTGTCCGGTGCACACCGGACAACCACTGTTCATTGTCCGGTGCGCCAGTATGGGCGTGCCTGACCTCTGCGCGTGCTGCGCGCGCATTAAATGCAGCGCAGGTAGCCGTTGGCGCCGAAATAGCCGTTGCTCCGCTGGTACACCGGACAGTCCGGTGCACACCGGACAGTCCGGTGCACACCGGACATGTCCGGTGAATTATAGCGGAGCGGCTGCCGCGCGAACCTGAGGCTGGCGAGTTGCGGAGGCCGCGCTTCCTTGGAGCACCGGACACTGTCCGGTGTACACCGGACAGTCCGGTGAATTATAGCGGAGCGCCTTGGAAAATTCCCGAAGGTGGCGAGTTCGAGTTGGTGTCCTCTGGTGCACCGGACACTGTCCGGTGTACACCGGACAGTCCGGTGCCTCCAGACCAGAGGTGCCTTCGGTTGCCTCTTTGCTCCTTTGTTGAATCCAAAGCTTGATCTTTTTATTGGCTGAGTGTGAACCTTTTGCACCTGTATAACTTATACACTAGAGCAAACTAGTTAGTCCAATATTTGTGTTGGGCAATTCAACCACCAAAATTATTTGGGGACTAGGTGTAAGCCTAATTCCCTTTCAATACTGCCGGTGACGGTGTCATGAAGGTAACAAAAGGCTCTCTTGTGGTTATTAAAGGTGATTTGAAAGCTGAAAAATTATATGTGCTTCGAGGTAGTTCTGGCTCTGCTAATGCTGTTGTTGCTTCTGATTCTGATACTACTAAAATTTGGCATATGGGCCTTGGCCATATGAGTGCACCTGGTTTGGCAGAATTGAGCAAGAGAGGCCTTCTTGATGGTTGCCATGCCGATACCCTTGATTTCTGTGAGCACTGTGTTTTCGGTAAGCATAAAAGGGTAAAGTTCAGTTCTGCTGTTCATAATACCGAAAATATTCTTGATTATGTTCATGCTGATTTGTGGGGGCCGTCACGTATACCTTCTCATGGTGGTGCTCGTTACATGTTGACTATCATTGATAATAATTCACGCAGAGTTTGGCCTTATTTTCTTAAGCAAAAATCAGATGCCTTTGAGTCTTTCAAGGTTTGGAAGACTATGGTTGAGAAGCAGACTGAGAGGAAGCTGAAAGTTTTGAGAACTGACAATGGTATGGAGTTTTGTTCTGGTGATTTTAACTCTTTCTGTAGGAAGGAGGGCATTGTGAGGCACCACACTATACCATATACGCCTCAGTAGAACGGTATGGCAGAGCGTATGAACAGAACAATAATCTCCAAGGCTCGGTGTATGTTGTCCAACTCAGGTTTGAGCCGAAAGTTTTGGGCTGAGGCCGCTTCCACTGCTTGTCATTTGATCAATTGTTCACCATCCACTGCTATCGATAAGAAAAATCCAATTGAGGTTTGGTCTGGTTCCCCCTATGATTATTCTCAGTTGAGAGTGTTTGGTTGTACTGCATATGCACATGTTGATAATGGTAAACTTGAGCCTAGAGCAATTAAGTGTGTTTTTTTGGGTTATGGATCTGGTGTTAAAGCATATAAATTATGGAATCCTGATACACAGAAGGCATTTTTTAGTAGAAACGTTGTGTTCAATGAATCTGCTATGTTCCCTTCGGTTGTATCTACCAGTGCTACTAACCAGAATTCTGAGTCTATCAGTGTGCAGGTGGAGCACGGGGGGGGGGGGGGATGTTGATGATCATGCTCCACCATCTACTGAACCTGCTGAAAATTCACCTGCTGAAAATTCATCACCTGTTGTGGAGTCTCATCCTCAGTCTCTTGCTGAAGGCCGAGCTAGGAGGCAGATAGTTCGGCCCCAAAGACTGGTTGAAGAGTGCAATGTTGCTTTTGCTTTGGTTGTTGCTGAAGAAGTTGATAATGTTCAGGAACCATTGAATTATTCAGAAGCTATATTGTCTACTGATAGTGAAAAGTGGATGGGTGCTATGCATGAAGAAATGGAGCCTCTTGATAAGAATGGCACTTGGGAACTAGTTCGGTTGCCTTCTGGCAAAAAGGCAATTAAGTGCAAATGGATCTTCAAAAGAAAAGAACGTATGACTCCAAAAGAGCCTCCACGCTTTAAAGCAAGGCTAGTTGCCAAAGGTTTTAGTCAGATTCCAGGAATTGATTACTCTAATGTCTATTCTCCTGTTGTCAAGCATAGTTCAATTCGTACATTTTTTAGTCTTGTTGCTATACATGACTATGAGCTTGAGCAGTTAGATGTAAAAACTGCTTTCTTACATGGTGATTTGGAGGAGGACATTTATATGGACCAGCCTAAGGGGTTCATTGTTCCTGGAAAAGAAGACTATGTGTGCAGGTTGAAGAAGTCCTTATATGGTCTGAAACAATCTCCCATACAGTGGTATAAGAGGTTTGATTCATTTATGCTTTCTAATGGTTTTCAGAGGTCTCAATATGATAGATGTGTTTATCTAAAATTTGTTAATAGATCACCTAAATATTTGCTGCTATATGTTGATGATATGTTGATTGCTGCCAAGAGCATAAAGGAAATCGCTGCTTTAAAGACACAACTTAGTAGCGAATTTGATATGAAGGATCTAGGTGCTGCAAAGAAAATCCTTGGCATAGAGATAGTCAGGGATAGGAAGTCTGGACTACTGTACTTGAGCTAGAAGAATTATATTGAGAAGGTCCTTCGTCGTTTCAACATGCAAAATGCTAAACCTGTGAGTACTCCGTTGGCTCCTCATTTTAAACTGTCTGCTAAACAGTGTGATGAAACTGATGTTGAGCTTGAATATATGTCAAAAGTTCCATACTCTAGTGCTGTTGGGTCACTCATGTATGCTATGGTTTGCTCTCGTCCTGATTTGTCTCATGCTATGAGCGTTGTTGCTAGATACATGTCTAATCCTGGTAAAGAGCATTGGAAAGCTGTTCAGTGGATTTTCAGATATCTACGTAGTTCTTCTAGTGCTTGTTTATGTTTTGGTAAATCTGGAGATGGTCTGGTTGGCTATGTTGATTCAGATTGTGGTGGTGATTTAGACAGGAGGAGATATCTTTCAGGTTATGTCTTTACTGTTGGAGATTGTGCTGTGAGTTGGAAAGCTCGTTTACAGGATACTGTTGCTTTGTCTACCACAGAAGCTGAGTATATGTCAATTGCAGAAGTTACTAAGGAAGCCTTATGGTTGAAAGGTATATATTCAGAGCTATGTGGAATTAAGTCTTGCATTACCATCTATTGTGATAGTCAGAGTGCTATTCATCTCACCAAAGATCAGATGATTACTGAGAAATCCAAACATATTGATATTCGTTATCACTTCGTTCGTGATATCATTGAAAAAGATTTGGTGAAGGTATGCAAGATCAGTACTCATAATAATCCTGCTGATATGATGACAAAGCATGTTTCTGTTATGCTCAAACTTAGTTGGTATTATAAATTAGCCCTTGGTGGCTGTTGGCGCCGGCAAGATGATGATGCATTTGTTTAAGGTGGAGTTTGCTATTATGATGCTACAAGGAATTTGTCTCAAGGTGGAGTTCGTTGAGTTTGTGATCTAAATTCTGAAGAAGGCGGCCAAGTTGGCGAGCGAAGCGGAGGCCCGTCGCCGGGAGGCTTGGGCCGGAGCTCCAACGGTACAGATCGTTTCCCTACTCGTTTTAGGGTTTCACCTCTATAAATATCTTTGTAAGCCGCAGGAGATAGCCATCTCAATTGTAAATCTCCTGCGATCTGTAACCACCCGATAATAGTGAGATTGTTGCTGGCCGGCGCCCGTGGTTTTTTCCCCTTTCACCTTGGAGGGGTTTTCCACGTTAAATCTGTGTCTTCTCTGTGATTGATCCCCTTTGTGTCGTATTCATTTATAACATGTTGGTTAAGTTGTAGCCTTATGTTCAAACTACTGTGGTCAACATGCCCTGCCCCAAATTGCTTATGAAATATTTTGGTCCATTCAAAATTCTTCAGAAGGTTCGTCTGGTGATCTAAAGGGGAGCTTTCAAATTCTTCGGCGATTCACCCAGCTTTCCATGTGTCGCAGTTAAAACCATTTACTCCTTCTTCTACACCAATCTATTCAGATCTTTCCTAAATGGTGGACATTTCTGGTGAGGTTGTACAGCTTGTGAAGATATTGGAAAGAAGATTGGTCCAGTAAGGAAGTCATCCAGTGGTCCAAGTGAGGGTGACATGGTCACATTTTTCTAAAGAAGTTTCTACATGGGAGGACTATGATGTGCTTAAGAGCAGGTTTCCTGATGCTCTTGATTGGAGCAATCAAGCTTCCGACGAGAGGAAGATGTCAGTAGCGTAGGTGCAGTGTGTTGTGTTGTTCATGTGTGGTGATTGTAGTCCAGTGATTAGGGTTGATGGGCTATACTTGGGCTTGGTAATCGACCTGTAAGAGGGAGCTGAACCCCTATAAGTACCCGAATTTTGCTAGGACAAGCCATAACAGAAATAATAACTGAATTTTGCTAGGAGAAGCCATATATAGATTATAGCCCGAATTTTTCAATTCTCGAAAAGAACGTAAAAATAAGATGTTGCAAACCAAATTTTCCAGTCAGGCGATTGAAAGAAAGATACAAATATTGGACCCTATTACTCGCGCGGGAGCTAGTGATCAGTGGAACTGAGCGATGGTACGGTAATCGGCATTGCCCCTCCAGTTGACCGGGATGACGTCGTAGGCCACCAGAGTCTTGCCGGAGTCGCTGCGGACGCGCAGCGAGAGGGGCGCCTTGAGCGGGTGGCCGGGGTCGATCCTCCAGACGGCGCCCCACGACTCGTAGAGCGGCATCCATGCCGGCGAGTTGGCCTCCTTGAGGTCCACCTGCACGACGGCGCCATCGCTGCCGGCGTAGTACACGATCACCGCGAAGTAGAACGGGTTGCAGCCTCCCATCACGTGGAACTTCACGTTGAGGCCCTTGTAGTCGCAGGGCACCCTGCGCGGGCACGACGACGAGGAGGTAAGGTCGGTCGTCGATGCACATATATATATACGAGAACGTTTGCAAATTAATTAAAGCGTCAGGGAGATCGATCTGCTTGCTGCTGCTGCTAACTGTTGTTACGTACGGACCTCCTGAACTGGATGTCGAGGATGCCGGCGTCGCGGAGCTTGCCGTTGAGCCCCGGCTTAGCCATGGCGCCGAACGCCGTGCCGCTGAGGTCGAAGTGGTAGGGGGCGACCTTGGTGTCGTAGTTCACGTCGGTGATGATGACCGTCTTGGGCTCGCCGGAGCAGGCAGGGTTGTTCTTGCTCACGCATTTTATCTGGACACGATCGGAGACATCAATGCATGGCATGCGTTACGGTCGTCGATCGTTGACAACGACACAATGCTCGACCGAGCAGAACGTTACCTGGTAGCACGCGCCGCAGCCTTTGCCGTCCCTGAACAAGGGCTGGTTGCCACAGGATGTCATGGAGTTGAAAGGGTACGTGTTGGTGCCGCTGTACCCACACCCGCCACCTGCAAAACGAACCACATCGATCGATCAGCGCCACGATCCTGGTTGATAGCAACACAGCGGCAAGCAGCATCACACACCGTTGTTGTCGGGGCCGGCGCCGTTGGGCCGGCCGTACCAGGTGGCCCTGGCGGGGAGCCAGCTGCCGCCGGTGGTGCTGGAGTAGTACAGTTCTCTGCGGGCGGCAGAGGCATTGTAGCTCGGCTGCGCGCGAGCGCCGTGCGTGGCGAACACGGAGACGACGAGCGCAGCGAGCGCGGCCAGCTTGGTGGAGATCGCGACGGCCATCTCAGCGCAGGATCGTCGTACTCCAGTATATACGTGTTGGTTGTTTTTGTCGGAGCGGGGCGAGGCCTGCATATCGCATATATAGACAGACATTGCAAAAGGGGCGACGCATTCAGCATTTTCTAAACACCCCGATCGACGTGGTGACGTGTTATTCGCGATCGTGTCCACCCGACCGCTGTTCAACTAAAAGATGTGCCACCACGTAGCTAGTTAACGGCCGGCCGGCCGGCCTAAACTTGTTTTGATTTCAGGAAACAAATATCGCCTAAACTTCTTTTGAAAAGTCTATATACGCATTCTCGCCGAACCATTGTCCCTTTAAGAATGTTACATGGTTGTGGCAACATACTACAGCGGCGACGTGATGGGAAAACGTCTCTATATAAAGTTTTATCAGATCATGCAAGGCACAACTCTGGGCTGACTTTCGATTATATGTTGCCTTGCACATTGATCCTCAGGGGATATGACAAACCATATAAATAGAAAAAAGGGCGTGGCAAAATGTAGAAATAGATGGGAGAGAGAGAGCAAAACTATAATAATCTATACTCTTTTAAAGCATCAGTTTCATACGTCACAAACGAAACACGTTGGTTTGTTCCCCTCCCCCGCTTCTCGCCTAACAATGAGCCCAATAGGCTGTTACAACACAGATGAGCCATAGAAAACCACCTAAATCCAACATGACAGGAAGTCCCACGCAGCGCAACGTTTTTATATAGTACCACCTCGCTAACTGAAGGAGGACGAGCGACCGAGCGAGTTAAAAAAAGAGGTCGAGCTACTTTTCAACTCATATCTTTCTCAGCCTTTTGGCTAATATAAAATGTAATGTTTATTCATATCAGTTTAATATCTGATATGTGGACTATATATTCACTTTAGAATTGAATTTATTTTTTATGAGTATCAAATATGATTGTGTGTCGTCGTAGTGCATAGACATTGTACAAGGAATAATGCCCAAGTGCAAAGTATTGAACTATAGAACACCTACAGGAATCCGTTTGCATGGGAATGGGAAGCATAAAAAGCACTTGGATTACAGATAGTAGACACAGCAAAATGATCAACAACCTTGTTGCATATGAATTTGGATATAGTAAACATAAGTTATTGCATCGACAAATAGAGGACTTATTGCGATAAGCCATTTTATTGCGACAAGGCCTCAATTTCACATAGTTGCATGCTTTTTGCATTGTCATTAATTTATTTCAATAGAAAGATAGTGATATTATTTCAGTGATAAAAACTATGTTCCACTAATATGATTTTGTCAATGTAAGATCTACACTAGATTCGATGAGGACATTGTTGCTATTGATACAACCATAGCGACAACCCTTCACAAGTTATGACTAAGCAAGGACCCACGCGTGTGCACGTGAACTTAATTATCAGGTGAACTTATTCCTAGTTTTTCAATTAATTCTTCTTGAAATGTGGTACTACTAAAGCCTTGTGATGACTTTATTATTCTAAGGTGCTTGAGAGTTGTAGTCGGAAAACACAACGTCGACATCCACTTCAAATCGTGGTTATCAGGAGACGGTGTACCTGTCGCTCAAGGAGCCACACCATCTTGGTTGTGTTAGTTGGGCAGCCAACGTCATTCTGCAACAATTTTCTAACCTTCATCACCTCTCATTTAAAGATCGGGCTTCCTCCAACTCGTCGGTTTTATCAAGTGGTATCAAATTTCAGGTTGCTCGGTGAGAGATCTGCTCCTTTATAAATTTATTTACTTATAGTCCACTTTTGCCTAAAGATAAGTTTAGATATGAAAATCCCATAAAATACATTTTGAGCCTCTACTTTGCTACTTAGTTTCTGACTTGTTGAATTAACGGCTGCTTCATTGTGTCCAATTGTTGGTCCAAAATTTTCTTACTACAAGAGTTTTGAGTCACGCGGCCTTATTTAGATCACCATTTTAGTCCTCTGGTTGTAGTCCAAAAAAGGGAAAGGAAAAAGACAAGCGCACAAAAAAGTCGCATTGATCATCAAAAAAGAATACACAAAGAAGAAAAGAAAAATCACAGTAAGAATATTGGTCGATAAAGTTTACAAGTGCAACAAAACAAAAGACACTTTGTGCGTCCTCGGTTTACGGTTTTAAAATCTAGCTTGCTTTTTAGAGCTTTTGGTGATACTATTCGTGTAATGACTCGCGTCTCTGTTACGGTTTGGACTAGGACCAACACATCACCATTGTGGAACGTTTATTCAACTTGTTGTGACTAACGTGGTAATAGTAGTTCCTTTGTGTAATTGTGTTTAGCAGCCACCTACAGCTCCACAAAATTATCTAAAACACCACTAGGTTGTGCCGGTTGTCACCGTTGTTGTTGTTCTTACTGTTTGTTGTTGCCTCCTGCATTGTTTGGTAAGAACTTGTTTGACCAGTTTGAGAGTGAGCAATTACAACAATGATTCCTAGTAGTTTATCAGAGATATTATTGTATTTGTTCCTTGTTTTTACTGAACATGGCAGGTGATGTAGATTTTCGGGCCAACCAAACTTTATATTCAAGACATCATTCAACACTTGCCTTCATATGCTGCTACATTTGATCCTCATGCACACATTGATTGCGAGCTCATAGTAGATAAGGAATTTGATGAGCATGATCTATTGTAGAAACAAAAGATTTATATTGCCTGTAATATTTGTACCATGTTTGGTGGTTTAGATGAATGCATGGAAGATGTAATGACTATGTTCATGAAAGGATTCAATTCTAA
This sequence comes from Zea luxurians, assembly GCA_029449295.1. NCBI lineage: Eukaryota > Viridiplantae > Streptophyta > Magnoliopsida > Poales > Poaceae > Zea > Zea luxurians. The sequence continues at coordinate 73,110,738 of JAOPSE010000008.1, forward strand.
AATTCAGACTATGGTCATGCATGAAGCTTATGGACACATTTCCCACTTGTTTTTGCTTGCATGTAAAGTTGAAAGGAAATTTGTATTATACATTTATACATGCACTGAACATGTGACCCATAGTTCCTCTTTTTCGTCTGCTCTGCATGTTGATCAAGAACACAAAATAGTGAAACTTGTTGTTGTTTTTCTATCATCATAAGAAGAATTGATTGCTGACCCTTGTGATAGCGAAGAGTTGTGGTATAATCGTTCACTTGTACTCAGGCAACAACTAGTAAATGAACATATTATATCCGTTATTGAACCAAATATTATGGCTAAAAAGTAACATGTTGTTTGCATTGCAAATGAAACTAAAGAACTGAAGTTTCTCTCTTCTTTAAATACTTGGGGCTATATTGAGTTTGATGATCTTTGTGAGCTTGGTAATTTGGACAATATTTTATTTGCTACATCAACTATGCCTTGCCCTTCTCGTGCTACATTTTACATTGCTGGAAAGTACAACAACACAGGACAATTTTTAGTGCATAGAGTTTATATTTCATCAATACATGTTATTTCTTCACATTGTGCAAGTAAGATATTGGTATATTTTCAAGAAGAGGAAAATTCTTGTTTCTATGTACTTTAGTAGAAGTTTCAGATTTATATATGAAAGACCTTGATAAAACCTATCGGGTACCCAGCAACCGGGTGCCCGAAGTAGGCCCAAAGCCTCTTAACGACCTAGTTGCCAACCAAGCCTCTATCGAGCACCAATGCGAGGCAGAGCGATCGAGCAACTCTCTGCTGGGCAACCCTGCGAGGTGGAGTGGCCGACCAGCTCTTTGTCGAGCAACCCTATGATATGGAGCGTACGACTAGCTCTCTGCTGAGCTGTGAGGCAGAGTGGTTGACCAAGTCCTCTTCCAAATAACCCTGCGAGGTAGAGCGGTCGACCAACGCCCCGCCAAGCATCTTAGCGAGGCAGAGGCCCCGATCTAGTTCTACTGACCCACGTCAGCCACAACGAGATGTGTCGTCACCAAACCACGTTCGGACGCACGTGTGACATACCGAAGGGGCACCAAGAAGTCCCTATCAACACGACGGTATGCCACCGCATACGGTCTTAGGCTTATCCTTGCTGCCTTGTGGGACAGTCAACCCCAGTCATGGGGGACCTGAGCACCGGAGTCTCTACAGTAACCCACATATCGGAAAGGACGGGAAGATACACCATACCGAGTATATGCCTACGCTCCCTAGAGGATGACGCAGGGTTCATGACGATAGGCGAGACTGCGCCACGCACGACCACACTGTGGGAATATCATGTGGGACCCGCCACACACCACTACAAGGACATCAACATCGTACTCACTATAGGGACCTGTATAACAGACGAACGGAGTGGTACGCCATACCAGGAGTATGACTACGCACAACCTTATGGACGACATCAGAGGCACTACGTCAATCGGAGGCAACAAACCACACTCTTAATTACCAGTAGGAAACAAGTCTCCTCTATAAGACCCTACTATTGAGCTATAAAAGGGCAGGCCACCTTCCTTCTCACACATGCACCAGTTGTTACATAGTCCTCAAACAATACTACAATTGTTGGGGCTGTCTCTCGACAGCAAGGAGATCCAACACGGGTGAATGGAGATGGCAACAGGGCACTCGCGCGTGATGGCAAAAGCTCTGTTAATCTGGCCTCTCACGGGCACTGTGCGGGGGTATTTATAGGTAACCGAGTGCACGGCGCCTTGCGTCAAGGACGCATGTGCCCTCAGGTGCCTAGTTTATCCCCAGAATATTCCCATAAAGCGGGGTTACAAGCTGTAATTACAAGTACGCCTTTACAAATTAGGCCCGTAACACAAAGGCAGCCACGCAGGGCCCGTTACAATGGGCCAGATCTCATGTGGGCCTCGGAACTGACCGAGGCCGCGCCGTGGGAGGCGTCGCCGCAGGCCTTCGTCTGGTGCCGAATCGAGCGAAGGGTCTCCGTGTTGTCTCTGGTGCCGACAAGCGGAGGGTGTCCCTGCCTGCTTTGTCTGTCAGGGCAGGGGCTAAGCGGTGGAGACTTCGGGCGAAGGGTGGCGTTTCTGCCTTCGCTCCAACATTTGCCCTCCGAGGGACCAGTTCGACAAAGTCACCTGGTGCCGAAGACGTCGCTAGATGGCGGAGACGCTGCCCTCGCTCGAAGTGGTTCCGCGGGGGTTTTTGATGTGACCGTTGATGGACATCGTACTGTTGGACTGCGGGTTTTCCGAAGCGTCGCGCCCTGTGGGATTGCGGGTTTCCCGAGGAGCCGCGCCCTGCCTATAAAGGGGGGCGGGGGACGGCGCTGTTTGCACTTTGCCTTCCGCGCTCCGTGAAAACCCTAGCCGCCCGCCGTCTTTCTGCTCCTCTTCTTCTACTGCTCGCTTTGCTCGTCGGAGATCTGGCTCGAGTGAAGCAGACCGCCCGCCGCCGCCGACGGTACGTAGCAATGCCATCCTCTTCTTCTTCCGCCGACGCCACGCCGCCGGCCGCCGCCTCGTCTGAGGAGACGTTGAGTGGCGTGATGGTGGAGGAGCTGCGCGCCGGCGACTCTGTTGATTTTGGTGTGTCACGGATGACGTCGGCCCGCGTCGAAGAAATGCAGCGCTTGGGCTACTTTGGCGGCGGAGTCGCTCGTGCTCCGGGGACGGAGGAAGTCCCCGAGCCGGAGGGTGAGTTGGTTGTTTTTGAGGCGTTCTTCGTCGCCGGTCTCCGCTTGCCTGCGCACCGGTTTGTTGGCGAAGTCCTGCGTAGATTCAACGTTCAAATTCATCAGCTGACACCGAACGCCGTGGTGGCGCTGGCGAAGTATGTCTGGGCGACGACTTCGTACGGCGGACAGCCGTCGGTTGAAGTTTTTGCGAAGAATTACTGCTTGCATTGGCAGAAGAGGGTGATTGAGGGCGGAGTTGCCCAGTTTGGGTCGTGTACATTCACGCCGAAGACCGGCAAGACCACAATGCCAGTAGTGGAGTTGGTTCCGTGCGCCCGCAACAAGTGGGGCAATTGGAATGAATTTTGGTTTTACGTTGCTGAGGCTACTGTCGAAGGCCATGAAGGACTGCCCGTATCTGAGATGTGCTCTCACTATTACTCTGCGTATCCGCCCTTTGAAGTGGCAGAAGAGGATGCAGACGAAGGGGCCCTTCGATGCGCCGCCGGCCAGAGCAGTGGTCGTGATTTAGTTGAAGAGTTTGTGGCGTACGGGGTCTGGCCCTTGGCGCACGGCTGGGCGTTGGGCGAAGTGTGCCCTCGCCAGATGCCTTTTCACGGAGGAAGGGTGGTGCGAAGTCCAGCCTTTGCACTGAATTTGCGAAACCGTGACCCGGCCGCCTTTGTGCGTGATGCGGAGGACTTGGCGGTGCGGCTCGTGGGGCGGTACGTGGCGAGGACGGAAGGCCAGCGCAGCTTTGATATTCGCGGGTCAAATGAACGTTTGAACAGGGTCTTCGAATTGAATCAATTGCCGTACGACGGCTACCCTGGACAAGACGAAGCGGACCGCCGTGGGAAGAAGCCGGCGGTGGAGACTGGAGGCGACCCTGCGCTGACGGCCGCCCCCTCCTCAAAAAAGAGAAAATTAGGTACTGCGATGGGAGGAATCGGGGTGTCTGATAGTTTTGCTAGGGAGTTAATGAGGACGTGCGCGGCCCCGGGGGAGAGGATGTCTTCGCCCGAGCTCCGGGAGTCTTCGGCTCGGATGCTGAGGGTTACCGGGGGCTGCTGGCCTAGAAATGTTCCTGTCCCCTGTGCGGCTGAGGAAGACTGTTTTACATCTCGTATGGTTCGTCAGTGGAGGGTTTTTCCTTACGGGCGAAATATCGGTGCTGTTGTGTGGGCAGTGATGGACAAGGATCGCCAAGGGGCAGCGCAAAAACGCCAGGCGACCGTAAGGATTCACGACGCCCGGCCGAAAAGGCAACGGGGAACGGCGAAGGCTGCGGCCTCCAGTGGAGGCAAACCGCCGCTGGCGGCGAAGGCGGGCGCCGCTGCGCCCAGCAAGGCGCCGGAGACAGCGGCGGGCGCCGGAGTCTCCAAGCCGACGAAGGTGGTGCCGCCGGCCAGCGGAGTGGCGGAGGCTTCGAAGGCGGCCCGAGCGTTGCCGCCGCCGGGCAAGCGCATCGCCGACTTCGGCACCGACATTAGCGTGGACGATTATCTTGGGGGTAAGTCACCCGGCCGCCTCTTTTTTTTTTTTGATTGTTGATGCGCTACAGGGTCGGACGAGGGCCGGCTTGCTATAGCCGTGCCTGCCGGGGCAATCGCGACGGCGAAGGGCGGGGCCCTTGGCGCCGGAGGCGAGGTGTCGGCCCTTGCGAAGGTCAGAGACGAGGCTGGCGCGGCGACCCGCCGGCTGAAGGGAGTGACGGAGGCGCTGAATCAGGCGACGGAGGCGCTGAGTCAGGTCCGCCGAGTTTTTTTTTTTTTTTTTTACGGCCATGGCCTTACGTGTTCTCTGCAGGTGGCTGACTTCACCAGCCGTACTGCGTCGGGGGCGCTCACGGCAGCCTTATCTGCCGAAGTCGAGAGACTTCGGACGCAACATGCTGACGCTGTCCGTGAGAAGTCTGCCTCCGACAGCAAGTGTCGTAAACTGGCGGACAAGGTGGCCGCCCTGGAGGAAGAAAAGGCTGATCTCCGGCGCCAGCTGGCGGGGGAGAGGAGGGAGGCCAACTAGGCCGTCGCCAAAGAGCAGGCCGCGCAGGCGGAGGCTAGGCTGGCACGGGCGGAGGCCAATCTTGCCAAGGATCTCGCCGAGGACCTGCGGGGGCGGCTCACCGCTCTGGAGAGCCGCACGAAGGGGGCCGAAGCCGCGGCACGAACGGAGGCCGAACGGACGCGCACACAGCTTATGGCCACATACCGCGAGCTGGGTGCGCGGACCGGTGACTTCGTGGTGCCGGAGCGAGAGGCCGGACTTCGCTGCTTGGAATGGGTGCAAGAGGAGCTGCAGGAGCTCCCCACTGTCTTGGCTGGATTAATGTCGTTCGCCTCCCTGGTTACCTGCGAGGGGGCAATGAACGCACTCTCTCGCGAAGGGTGCCGGCACTATGAGGCCTTCGACCAGGCAGATGAAGATTTTGGGCGAGACATCTATAAGGTCGAAGACCCCGTGGTGAAGGAGTCCGCCGGCGCCCTCTATGATCGGATGTGGGGTCTGTATGGCGGTGAAGTGGTCAGGGAGCGGGCCGAGGCTGCGAGGGCTCAGGTAACGTTGTCGTTTGTTTGGCGTTTGCTGGATGTGGTCTGTGCGTGTGTTTGCTGACTTTTTGTATGTTTTGTTTTAGGCGGAGCGAGGCGAGCGGGTGGACGATTTCGGAGCACTGAACGACGCCCTGCCTGACCCGGAGCCGGCCCCGGAGACTACGGAAGACGCACCAGGCGCCCCCACATCTGCTGCGACAGTTGAAGACGTGCCCATGAAGGTGGCCGAAGGCGCTCCCGATGCCCTCGCAGCAGCCGCGCCGACCGTCGAAGATCCGACGGCGGAGGCGGTGGAAAGAATGGCGGGAGCGGCGGCGGAGACAACGGCGGAGGCACCCGCCACGTCAGGGCCCTCGCAGGTGGCATAGTGGTTGTCTAGGGTTAGGAAATTTTGGATGTTTGTACTGAACTTTGGTTGCTGCGCAGGTTCAAGATTTTGGGCCTGCGCACGCAACCACTGCTACTGAGTTTTTGGCGGCCTCGACCGCGGAAGGTGGTAAACAATATAGTGGGTCTGCATCTGAGTTTTTTGACTTTGCTGACTCCGGGAGCTCGGTTGAGTGGACTGAGGAGTCGTCGGAGGAGAATTTGGATTATTTTACGGCCTTGGACGTGGCTGCGGCGGAGGCCTCGCCACACGCCGCGGACGCGTCGGACGTGCCAGGCCCTAGCGCCGGGCGCCGTCGTCGAAGGGCGGTTGCAAAACGTAGGGTTAGCGCGGAGGAGCGGGCTTTGCTTCGTGTGAGTGGGGCCGGTCGGCAGGAACTGTTGTCTCTGCCGACCGCCGAGAGTGTAGGTGAGGGGGAACTGCGAAGGCTTTTTGCGGGTGAGGAGCTCAGGATAATGTTATTTAATTATAGGGAGATGGGAATTATTCCTAAAGTTGAACCGATGTAGAGTGTGGTGTCCTCGCTTGTGTATGTAGAGTCTTGTATGGTGGAATTGTGTGCCCTCGCGTGCATGTGTGTGAAGGCGTTTTGTACTAACTGATTCGTTCGGCTGCGCTGTGCTTGGTTGATTATAATTGGTCTTGGCGTGAATGGTTCGATGTTGTCGTTTCGGCCGTTGTCGTGCTAGTCCAGGTGTACCCTTAAGTGTCTTCTGCACAGATAGTCTTCGGTTTTTTCGCACTTGCTGTGTTAAACCGGTTGCGCCCTTAGGCGACTTCCGCGCGGATAGTCTTCGCGATAGACTTAAATTTTTTCCGCACTTGTTGTGCTAATCCGGCTGCACCCGTAGGCGACTTCGGCACGGATAGTCTTCGCGATAGACTTAGATTTTTTTTCCGCACTTGTTGTGCTAATCCGGCTGCACCCGTAGGCGACTTCCGCACGGATAGTCTTCGCGATAGACTTTGATTTTCTCCCGGCTGCACCCTTAGGCGACTTCTGCACGGATAGTCTTCGCGATAGACTTAGATTTTTTTCGCACTTGTTGTGCTAATCCGGCTGCACCCTTAGGCGACTTCGGCACGGATAGTCTTCGCGATAGACTTAGATTTTTTCCGCACTTGTTGTGCTAATCCGGCTGCACCCGTAGACGACTTCGGCACGGATAGTCTTCGCGATAGACTTAGATTTTTTCCGCACTTGATGTGCTAATCCGGCTGCACCCGTAGGCGACTTCGGCACGGATAGTCTTCGCGATAGACTTAGATTTTTTTTTCCGCACTTGTTGTGCTAATCCGGCTGCACCCGTAGGCGACTTCCGCACGGATAGTCTTCGCGATAGACTTTGATTTTCTCCCGGCTGCACCCTTAGGCGACTTCTGCACGGATAGTCTTCGCGATAGACTTAGATTTTTTTTCGCACTTGTTGTGCTAATCCGGCTGCACCCTTAGGCGACTTCGGCACGGATAGTCTTCGCGATAGACTTAGATTTTTTCCGCACTTGTTGTGCTAATCCGGCTGCACCCGTAGGCGACTTCGGCACGGATTTGTCGCACGCGAGGGTAGCTAGCGCTTAGCCTCGCGGTGACCTCGTGGTGGTCGAATGTCGAAGACCGTCATCGCGGTCTTTTTCGACGCATGTCTTTTTGCGGGGGATTTTTTACGCATATATTACATGGCTCCGCCTCGTTAAAAACCTCACCCCCCGGGAGGAAAAGAGTGCGGGCCGGTGCAAGATTGTTTTTGCAAATTACAAGGGCGAAGACAGCCCTGAAGAATCAAACAAAAAATTTGCGGAGGTTGTCAATGTTCCAGGAATGCTCCAGGTCCTCGCCGGTTTGTGTTGTGAGCCTGTATGCGCTGGGGGAGGCCTTCGTCTTGACGATGAAAGGGCCCTCCCACATGGGCTCCAGCTTGCCCCTTGACTCCGTCCGAGCTGTCCGAATGAGCACGAGGTCCCCCTCGCTGAACTCCCTCGGGGTGACTGAGTGGTCGCGCCATGCTTTGGTCTGGGCTTGATACTTGTTCAGAGCTTGTAGGGCGAAGACACGGTCTCCGTCGATGAGATCCTTTGAAGTCGGCTCGTCCACATCTGGGACGGCTGACGGGACCGTTCGCGGGGACCCGTGCTTTATTTCCTGCGGGGTCATGGCCTCCGATCCGTATAACAGACGGAAAGGAGTAAACCCGGTCGCCCTGCACTCAGTCGTGTTTAGTGCCCAGACTGCCTCAGGTAAGAAATCGCTCCATTTGCCCTTTTTTTCATCGAGGAGCATTTTTTTGATAGCTGTGAAGATTTTTCCGTTGGCGCGCTCCACGACCCCGTTGGACTGCGGATGATAGACTGAGGCGAAGGCAAGCTTGGTGCCAATGGAGAAACAGAAATCCTTGAAGTCTTGGTTATCAAACTGTTTGCCGTTGTCGACCGTTAACTCGGACGGTACTCCGAAACGGCAAACGATGTTCTGCCAGAAGAATTTCTGGGCAGTCTTCGATGTTATTGTGGAGACAGCCCGTGCCTCGATCCATTTGGTGAAGTACTCGACCGCGACGAAGGCGAACTTGAGATTCCCCTGAGCGGTGGGCAGGGGTCCAACAATGTCGAGACCCCAGCGCTGGAGAGGCCATGTGTGGGCGATCAGCTTTGTGTACTGCGAAGGGCCGCCTGGTCGAGGAGAGAACTTCTGGCAGGCTTCGCAGGACCGAGTGACCCGATTCGCGGCGCAAATCATTGCTGGCCAGTAGAAACCCTGGCGGATCACCTTAGCAGCTAGGGCCCTTGGCCCCGCGTGCGAGCCGCACGTGCCACTGTGGACTTCACGTAGGACCTGCATGCCTTCGGCCTCGGTGACGCACTTAAGCATTGGTTGGCTGACTCCTTTTTTGTATAGCTGGCCTTCAATCAGAGCGAAGTCCCGGCTTCGATGTCTGAGGCGCTTGGCCTCACTGATGTCAGCTGGGTGATAATACCCCTGCAGGAACAGGGTAATGGGTGCTCGCCAGTCTTCGGTCATGATGAGGTTGACTGTACGGTGGCCCTCGATGTCGTTGGTTATATGGAGCCCTTCGGGGCTCCGGACTGCTGGCGTGTCGATGACGTGGAAGAACACGTCGGAGGGCAGAGTTTCGCCCCTGGCCGCGGCCTTGGCCAATGCGTCGGCCTCCTCATTCTTGGCCCGGTCCACATGCTGCACGGTGGTGCACCTCCGCCTTGGCGGCCTCTGTCTTTTCATCGGACATTTTGCGAAGCTTTTGCTTTCTTGGTCGCACCGAGGGGTCGATCCCCAGACTGTGCTCGATTATGGATCGGCTGACTCCGACCAGGTCGAGGGCGGACCAGGCGAAGACATCTTTATTTTTGGCCAGGCAGCAGAGAAGCTTCTCTTCTTCATGCGGAGTAAGGTCTTCGCTGATAGTGACTGTCTGCTTGGGCGTGGCCTGATCGAGGGGGACAGTCTTGGTCCCATCCTGACTCCGCAACTGAGCCTTGGCGTGCTGCTTGTCAGTGGGGCTGGCGGGCGCAGGGACCTCGCACTGTGTCGTGAGACAGTGCACGTTCCTCTGACCAGGCACGAAGTCCCGCTCTATGTTGCGCGCAGCTTGCTGGTTACCGCGGACCGTAATTACGCCTAGAGGGCCTGGTATCTTCATGCACAAATACAGTCCGTGGATGGCAGCTTCAAACTTATTGATGGAGCCCCGACCCATGATGGCGTTGTATGGATATACCATATCCACGATGTCAAAAGTCACTTGCTCGCTTCGGGCATTGGGTGCTACACCGAAGGAGAGGGGCAACTCTATTTTGCCGACGGGGAAGGTGCCCTTGCCGCCGAAGCCATACAACGGGTTGTCCGAAGGCTTGAGCAGGCTGTGGCTGATACCCATGCGATCGAAGGCATGGAGGAAGATGATGTCCGCCTGGCTGCCGTTGTCGACGAGGACCTTGTGTAGGTCCCAGCCTGCCACGCTGCAGTTGATGACCATGGCATCGCAGTGGGGGGCGCTGCGCAAGTCGACGTCCCGTGCGTCGAAGGTGAGCGGTATGTGGGACCACTTCGTCTGCACAACTGGGCCCGTGACAGCGACATGGTTTACGCTGCGGTAGTGGTCCCGCTTCTGCCGCTTGGTGTCGAAGTCGGTGCTGGACCCCCCAGTTATCATATGAATGACTCCGCGATAAGGTTGATCGGCGAAGTCTTCCTGTTTTGGGGCGTGGGGGATGTTTTGTTGTTGCTGGTGTGGTGGTGGAGGCGGAGGATGTACGATTTGTACTTCCTGATGATGTTGGTAAGCGTGGTGCGGTGGATGCGGGGCGGGAGCGTGGATATATGGTGGAGGGGGTGGCTGGTAATTATGCGCGACAATTCTGGGGTTGTCGGCTGGCTGCGCCCTCGCCATTCTGTCTCTGGTGGCCTTTACTTCGGGGCAGTCTTTAGTTTGGTGGGCGCAGTCTTCGCCATGGAAAAGGCAGTAAAATCGGCGCGGCGGAGGGGGTGGCTGCGCACGCCCTCGGCCCCTGCCGCGAGTTCCACTTCCGCGGCCCTGGGGGGGATATTCTTGGCGACGAAGGGGGTCAGCGGCCGGCTGCTGGTTGGCGATGTTGTGCACTTGCTGCTGACCGCGGCCATCCCGACCGGAGTCTGGCTGCGGAGTCCTTGTCCACGTGCGGCTAGACTGCGGAGCATCTTTTGGCTTCCGCTGGGACTCAATCTTGCGCTGGTGGAGCTCCTCGGACCTGGCGTACTTTTCAAACAGCTGGTATAACTCTTGGAGGTTCTTGGGTGGGTCCCTGATGCAATGGCTGTAAAGGACGCCAGCGCGAAGACCACTGATAGCATAGTGGATGGCAATCTGGTCATCGACTGAGGGTAGCTGTGACTTGAGGGTCAGGAATTTGCGGTAATATTCCCTCAGGGTCTCCTTCTCTAGCTGCTTGCAGAGCGAGAGTTCGGCCAGGGCGTCGGTGTCCGGGCGGTACCCCTGGAAGTTGAGGAGGAACTTGTCCCGGAGACTTCTCCAGGAATCGATGGACAGCGGGGGCAACCTGGTGAACCAGGTGAGCGCGGGGCCCTCGAGGGCGATGATGAAGGACTTCGCCATTGTGGCGTCGTCCCCCCCGGACGATGCGACGGCGACCTGGTAACTCATTATGTATTGAGCCGGGTCGGTGCTGCCGTTGTACTTGGGGTAGGTCCCAGCCCGGAAGTTAGCTGGCCACGGCGTCACTTGCAGGTGAGGCGCCAGGGGGCTTCGCTCATCGAGATAGTTGACCCCTTGGAATGGCGCGGCGTGCTGGAAAGTGAAGTCGCGCTGGGGGAAACGCGGGTCCTCCGGTTGCGCGCGGTGTTGCAGGGGTGGCCCATGCTGCAGGCCGGGGTGGCCCTCGCGCGTGTCTTCGTTTTGTGCGCGCTGCTGGAGGGATGATTCGTGCCGCGGGCTGAGGTGGCCTTCGCGCTGCATCAGCGCGATCTCCCGCTCGAGTTCCTGGGCCTTGTGTTCTTCGTCGCGGATCATCTGCCGCACTTTGGCGAGTGCGGACACACGCTGGCGCTTGGCCTCCAGTATCTCCTTCTGCCTCTGGAGGTTGCGGTTCTTGAGGCGCAGGGCGCGCAGCTGTAGCTGTTCCTCTGCTGAGATGCCGAGGACCTCACCGTCCTCGGCGAGGTCCGCGCCCTCCGGTGGTGCGAAGCCTGAGGGAGGTGCGAAGCCTGGGGGAGGTGCGAAGCCTGAGGGAGGTGCGAAGCCTGAGGGTTGTCCCTCGGGGTCGCAGGTGCGGAGGGTGTCGTCTTCAGTGGCCTCTTGGTGGGTGGATTGGGTGAGGGCGAGGGCCTTGCCCTTTCTTGCGGCGAGCAGTGCTGCCTTCGCAGCCTCGTCAGCCTTCGGGTTAGCTCTCTTGGGTGCCATCGCGGGTGGTTGTCTCGTAGCACGAACGGTGGGCGCCAAATGTTGGGGCTGTCTCTCGACAGCAAGGAGATCCAACACGGGTGAATGGAGATGGCAACAGGGCACTCGCGCGTGATGGCAAAAGCTCTGTTAATCTGGCCTCTCACGGGCACTGTGCGGGGGTATTTATAGGTAACCGAGTGCACGGCGCCTTGCGTCAAGGACGCATGTGCCCTCAGGTGCCTAGTTTATCCCCAGAATATTCCCATAAAGCGGGGTTACAAGCTGTAATTACAAGTACGCCTTTACAAATTAGGCCCGTAACACAAAGGCAGCCACGCAGGGCCCGTTACAATGGGCCAGATCTCATGTGGGCCTCGGAACTGACCGAGGCCGCGCCGTGGGAGGCGTCGCCGCAGGCCTTCGTCTGGTGCCGAATCGAGCGAAGGGTCTCCGTGTTGTCTCTGGTGCCGACAAGCGGAGGGTGTCCCTGCCTGCTTTGTCTGTCAGGGCAGGGGCTAAGCGGTGGAGACTTCGGGCGAAGGGTGGCGTTTCTGCCTTCGCTCCAACAACAATCAACACTACACTGGACTAGGGCGAAAGCCTGAACCAATATAACTCTCTATGTCAAACACTCTGCTCGAATCCCATCGATTCACCATTCGAAGTGAGTCTGCGCTAGCACCCCCACCGAACACAAATTCCATTGTTCCCCGGTTTCCAAAACCACGACAAAATCTTAGTCATTAACATCAATCATAATACAAAACTGAGGATGGTTTGCTATCAAGATGGGGAGAATGATGAGAACATTGATGGCTCATATATGACCATGTTAATGGCTCTTGTTACAAAGGTGAAACTCTTCCACCTTTGATATATTTTAAGAATTGATATTGTGTTGTAAAGTATGTATGTTTTATTTGTAGAACTTCTTACATGGATCAAGCGATGTGTTGAATGTACAAGTAAGGCATTGAGGAACAAAAAAAATTTACCCGGGGACCAAATAATGATATTTCCCAACTAGACAACCACGTCATCAGATTTGAAACCATACTTGGGTGAGGAGTACACATTGGAGTCAAGGATGACTCTACTGCAAGAAGGGGAGGATGATGAGAACATTGCTACCATTGATAGAACCACAACGACAACCCTTCACAAGTTATGACTAACCTTTTCATTTGTTGTAGTAATCGATAAAAAACTTACTAGTTTTTGTCTGTTAGAGGAGACCGATTAAAATTAGATCTTTTCGTCTATTAATTTATAAGAGCTAGAGGTTGACAAAAATTAATCTATACCGATGCAAATTAGCTATTTTTTAGGTGACACAAAGGATGCCAATTTAATCCGTAGATCCATAATCTGACCTACGGCTGTACCCGCACCCGACCTAAAGTTTCGCGGGTGTGAGTGCGGGTTTATATTTCAACCTGCATATGACTTGCACCCGACCCAAAATTTATTCAATTCTTTATTTTGTACAAAAATGAATAAGTAATTTGGCTAATAATTCATGAAATATTTTTTATTCCTTCTCAGTGTGATAAGGTATAAAATCCTAGATAATTGTTGGTACTTAATTGCTTATAGCTGAATTATTATTTAAAAGTGTATAGTAAGTAAAAACCTGCAGTTGGACCCAAACTGCATGAAACCCGACGGGTGCAGGTATGGGTTTGGAATTGCATCGGCGGGTACGATTGTTGGTAGGATTAGGTAGACTTCATGGGTATGATCGTGGACGGATTTTTGCTCCACTCCATCCGAACCTGACCAATTGCCATCCATAGACAACACATAATTTTCGTCCGTAAAAAATATTCAGAATACTGGGTCAGTAAAAAATATTCAGTTTACTTTTGTTAGGGGCAACGTCGAGATCACATTTCCAAGTGAACACAGATGTGTATTGGTGACTGCAATTAAGGAACAAGTAGCAAAGTGTCCATACATTGATATGTTTTCTATTTATGTTTAAGTATAGAATATAAAATATAAATATATGTGTTTTATTGGTTAAGTGGGTGTAAATTTGGATTTAGAGCCAATGGTCATGATTCGAACCTCTTTCATGCATAATTTTAATAGTTTTACTATATAACATAGAGAACACGACATTAATGGAAACCATGGATCCATGGAAACTTGTGTTATCTCAATAGAGGGTAGTTAACAGAATACAACTAATATATAACGGTGATGTTAAAGAAGGACTAAAATATTACAAATTGATGGCAACCAAGAGATGTTATAATTTTTGGTGGCAACCCAGGAATCATTAAATATAAAGTTTCAATAGCAACAAGGGCATTCTGTCTTATTTCAATGTTGCGATCGTGGGCGGGAGATCACATACACATTGCCTCCTCCATCATCCCACGCATCTTAAGACACGTAAACACAATAATTAAAAAAGCAATATATAATTAATCGGACGAATAACAATGATAGATATAGATCCGGGTGATCGCGCGCAGCGTGCGGCTAAGGGAACTGGACGGAGGAGGGGTAGTCGGTCATCGGCTTCCAGTCGGCCGGGATGACGTTGCTGGCCACCAGCGTCTTGCCGGAGTCGCTCCGGACGCGCAGCGAGAAGGGCGGCCGCAGCGGGCGCTTGGTGTCGAGGCGCCAGACGGCGCCCCACGACACGTGCATCGGCGTCCACACTCCCGTCGGCTTGCCGGTGGCCATGTTCGTCTCCATCAGGTCCAGCTGCACCACGGCGCCGTCCTTGCCCGCGTACTGCACCAGCACCGCGAAGTAGTTCGGGTTGGAGCCCACCTGGACGCGGAAGTTGACGTTCAGGCCCTTGTAGTTGCAGGGCACCCGCCTGAACTGGATGTCGATGATGCCGGCGTGGCGGAGCTTGTCGTTGAGCCCCGTCCTGGCCATGGCGCCGAACGCCGTGCCGCTGAGGTCGAAGTGGTACTTGGACACCGGGTAGTAGTTCATGTCCGTGATCACCACGCGCTTGGCTCTGCCGGAGCAAGCGTCGTGGCTGCTGTTGAGGCACCGTATCTGATGGCGAGGATATTAGAGGGTTGCTGCTACGGTTGACCGATCAAATTAACTGACAAGGACTCCAAGTTAATTTTATCTAAAGATAAACTAGTCCTACATACCTGGTAGCATGCGCCGCAGCCCTTGCCGTCCTTGAACAGCGGCTCGTTGCCGCACGACGTCATGGACATGTACGGGTACTGGTTGGTGTGCTTGAACCCACACGCGCCGCCTGCAGATACGATATGGCACAGCAACGTCAGACATGCATGCACACGAGCATCGTCGGCAGTCACACGCACGCACGCACGTACGTACCATTGTCGTCAGGGCCGGCGCCGTCGGGCGCGCCGTACCATGTGGCCTTGGCCGGGAGCCAGCTGCCCGCCTCGGCGTGCATCGCAAGCACCATGAACAGTGCAGCGAGTGCAGCCACCTTTGAGGAGGAGGAGGAGGTCAAGGCGGAGGCCATCTCAGCTCGATCGCACCGTCCAGAGCTAGCTAGTCACCTGGCTGCAGTTCTCGAGTACTTCAGCGAGCACTTGGATTGGATGTTCGGTACGGTGTTTTTCTTTGGTCGACCCGAGGACGACATCGCCGGTGCATTTATAGGCAGGCGAAAGCCGGCCGGGTTGATCGAATTGGCACCAAGAGTCGCCATTCGGCTCGTCGCGTACGACGGCCATGCCGTGTTAGAGGTGCAAGGTCACATGGCCACCAGGCGCAATGGAGTAGGCGGCTGGCGACCCTGCTGATGGCGGTTGCAGAATGCGATCTTGTACTGCAGCTGGTACGTACCACATGCGAAGCCCTGCCGAAGTGCCGATGATTGGTAAGATTACAATCTTGGGGTATCGTTCTCAATGGTGCGGAGGCCAGATATTTTTTTTCCCTTATCTCTTTCAAAACTATCATCGCATTTTAATTTAGCATGATTGCCGTGGCATGCTCTCGTTTACTTTGAGTGCCCGAATTTAGGTTTCTACCATCGATCCCAAATTATGGGGAAAATATATATAACCGCGTAGCTCTGTTTGGCACTAGAGCTAATAGTTAGCTTTTATAATTAGCTGGTTTTATAAATTTTTTAGCAAAACACTGTTAAAGTTTAAAAAAATTTATATTATATAGCAAGCTGGTCCTGCTGACCTTGATAATACCCCAGTTAACACACCCAGCTAAAATTAGCTATAGATTTATTATCTTAGAGCACCGTTGCACTATTGGAACCTTGATTGTCAGCGTTGACTCCAGTTGACCCGGCCCCTCACATAATTTTGAGGCACACATTCCCGTTCGTTTTGCTAACAGAAGGGAGGATCGGTTAGACGTTGTAGACGCCATATATTCAATCTTGGGATCACGGAAACCAATCATTCCCCGTACGTATTATTGTTCCTTCACGAGTGTGCTACACATACCGTACGTATATGGTAGCTAGCTATTAGCTTCGTGCAACGAACATGCACAAGATCAAAGAGTGTGAACTGACGATCCGCGCGCTAGCTGCTGAAACAGTTTCTGGGCGCGTACGTCAAGGCTTCTCGTCGACGTCTCTCGTACATCTGACCACGAATTGTTTAAGCTAGTGGAGTAGTGGGTAGTACGTATATATATTACGAACGTCTACCGTACGTACACGTACGTGCCTACAGCAGTCAGTCAGTCACGATGAACCCTAATATCCGATGCATGAGCTGTGATGCGTGCCATCGCCAATGCGGCGAGGACGCAAGGTAGCGTTGCTGAGCGGAGTACGCCGTTGTCCGTGGCCGGCGTCGTCGCTCACGTGTAGCGTACGCGGCGGCTAGCGTATAGAGGAAGGGTGCGGCCCGTGCTGCTGCATGCGTGCGTGCGTGCGCAAGCATAACACAGGAGACCCGCAAGTTACCTGCGCCGCCCACGATCGCGAGAGGCTGGGAGAGGGCAAAATGAGCCCCGCGCGCGCTAGTCAACGTAAGAGGTGGGCGGGTTGCAAGAGCACGAAAAGTCAATCTAATGATGACCCCATAGCATGGTTTGTTACAAGGTCAAATCATCTGAATCGTGGATTTGCAGTTACCACACATCTTTCATCATGCGCTTCCTTTACTGCAGCCTAATGAGTAATGAGAACAGAGGTATTATGCTCATACAGTCATAGTATGAGCGTAACCAAAAATGTATCTGGCAATTCGGTCCATAAACAATTAACCACAATGAACCAAAGAACAATTTCTGGCCTTCAAATAATGAAATTAAATTAAAAAAATATATTGACAGCTAGCTTTCTCGGACCATTAGTAGTAGTGCAGACACACGTTGAAACGAACATATGGCATTCGAGCTTTGCTTCCAAGTATGAAGAATGTCTAATCCATAACACATACCAGCAGATTGCAGAAAATAAATGACTTCATCACAGTGGCCCCATGTATACATATTTCACAAAACTCTTTTGGTTCCTCTTGTTTTTTCCCCTTGAGTGAAGGAAGCAACAACTTTTGGTTTACCTGCATTATGCGCACACATATTTGGAAGTTCTCAACAATGGGAAATGCTACCTTTGTGTAATGCATATTTTGAGGTTGCGCAGTCAAGCTACAATTCTAATATTCCAAAGAGCATAAACAGACTTTAATTTACAGGACCATGAGGAACGAAGACAAAATAGTTCTAGATTCCTTACTAATGGCTAAATATTATCATACTGAATAAACTAAACCATAATTCCTATCTGCAAGACTTCCACACATAATAAATAGACTCTTCCAATTCTGAAAACTGGATCTGAAAAGGTAAGCAATTTCCTGAAGTTTGCAAACCAAACCTGATTTGATCAGAACTTGCCACTCTGAAACTCCAATCTGAAAATAAATGGAATTTCAGTAAGAAAAAAAATGATATGCTTGCAGATTTTGACAACAGCGCCGCATGCCCATTTGAGCTTATGAAACATTATTATGATTAGAAATTAAACAAGGAATGCAGGAGGTACATAAAGCAAAAAGAACCAAAAATATGCAGCAGAAGCAACGAAGCTTGCATGCTGTCAGCTGCTTGTGCCTTCCTGCCTGGCTCCTACCTTCTAATAAATATAAAGGAAAACAAGGGCATCTATATTGAGCCTTTTCACATTCGCATGTGAACAAATTCATATGAACCAGAAATCCAGCACATCACCCATATATGAAAATAGCCGAAGAGCATATTCATATTGGATGCCTTGAAACACCACACGGGATCATAACAATATAAACAGCCAAAAACTTTGATTCTCCAAGGCCGGTAACAGTATATTTATCATACAGCTTCGGTGTTGCAACAATAAGCCAAAGCAACAACCTTGTCAAGAACAAAATTATATATATAAACTAAGAAAATTACAAATTACCACCTTACTCTTCCTAATGGCACATACAGAACTGCCAAGCATCTGTGTATGGTTTGTGAACAAAAGTTGACAGGATCCAGCTGCAACTAACTTGATTGGATGGGGGAAGTATAATTTCCTATTGATCATTGTTCTGGTCAGATTGTGCTTGTGTATCCAATTTGTTTTCTTCAATTTGAGTTGTGCTGCCATCCTCATTGTCAGGAAAAAATTCTGATTGTAGAGAGGGTGCAATCTTGTTAACTTGAAGCCATGTTGCTTCCCAGAAACTGTTTTCACTGGCACCTGTCTTTGACAGGACCCCACTCGCTTTCATCACCATCAGAATGTTCTTGACTAACTCTGGGATAGCCTCTTTTAGCTTCTCAGTCCTCCTCCCTCTCACTTTGACTTTCATGAACTTCTCTATCATGTCAAGGACTTCCCACCACAACTTATCAAAACTGCCCTGTTCTGAGAGGTCTTTAAGTGACTGCAAGAACACCTTGCATAACAGTTTTATAGCATGCAAGAGAGACACCTCCATGTTCCTGAAATCCTTTGGTGGGTAGCTCTGAGCAATCTCCAACAGTTCGTCAAGCAACTGGAAAATAATGTCAAATGCCATCAACCATGTTGAAGACTTAACTAATATTCCATCAACTACCAAGCATCTGTGCAATGATAACAATGCATGGTTCCTCACTTCTTCCCTCTGATCCATGCACACCTTGCGTAGAGCCTGCACAAGCCGCAGCCACATCTCAGCAATTCCTTCCAATATTCTGTCTGCCTCTCCACCAGCTTCTCTAACCTCCTGTGACCATCGCATAAGGCAGTTAACTGAGTCTGCCATTAGGTTCAAAGCATGGATAGATCTTTCTGCAGACCCAAGCCGAGATTCTGCAAACTGCCTTGATGCCTCCACTGAAAGGATGAAGTTGGCAGGTGAGAGGTGCGCTCCTTCTGACATGATAAAAACCAGGGCTTCAAATCCTGCATCAGAAGCATCAGGATGGCGTGCCGTGATGCAGAGCAAGGATATGATAGTCCGCCAGCCCATCTGGGATTTTATATGGGTTGCATTGGCCTTGACAAGCAGTGTGACCTCCAAGGTAATGTTCTCACAGTAAGCATCAGCTACACGTGCATCAAGTTTCAAAATCAGCTGCAATGACCTCAGCAAATCATCTACTAAGTTCGCCTTATAGGGAAGCAACCTCTGACAGATGTGTAGGAGCCCAAAAACAGCCTTCTCCACTAGGTTGCAGGGCATTACCGTGGACTGGACAATATGGGTTATGTGCTCAAAAACATCCTGCCACAAAAGAACAATCCTGTCTCTGTTGTTTAATGTGACAGTAATTAGAAGCTCTAAGCAGAAGACAGCTATGCCTTCATCATCAAGTGAGCTGCTGATTTTCTGAGGTCTGCCTGCTGCCTGAATGAGGGCTCTTGCCAGATTTGAAAGCGAATCAGCTTGCAAGAATTTGCTCTCAGTGAAGATGGTACCTATTTGGCACTTCTTTACAGTCTCTGAAGCATTCCTCTGGGCAGCAAGTTGCTCCTCAGTTGGTTGCGACCTTGGTTCATCAGCATCTAAGTACAGTAGTTGGCTGAATCTCCCCATCAACCCATAAGTTTTTCGAGAAGTGCTAATTGGCAAAACTTGAGGAGCAGATGAAGCAAGTTTACCAGGTAATGACTTTGAAGAGGAGTCCTGATCATCAGCTGTATCGCCAGTGAGGGGACCAGGAAGAAGTCCTATCTTATGCAATCTTAAAATACAATCTATTATGTTCCTCCATCCGCTGCGTATGTGATCACCATAAACAGTTGCTATAGTGAAAACAGCTTCTGTTGCCATTCTAGCCTTGGTATCCTCCCCAAACGCTGTTACAGGATCGTCAATGTAGGAAGTGTTCAACAAAGTGGTGAATTTAGATAGTGCCACAACAAGATCATTCAGAACATCACCAAGATGATAGAATGCAGCCAGTTTCGCCACTGACAGAAAGCCGTCAATGCATCCTGTAAGAACCTCTTCATGCTCAACGTTATCAAAAACCACAGAAACAGCAGCAACTGTTGGTCCGGCCATAACAGAAAACATGTCATGATCAAGAAATGGGTAAGAGTTACAAGCAATATACATTGATGTTCTCTTTGACCTCCACATTAGATCAACCCAACGACTGAAAGACATCTCAGAACACCCAGCTCCCTGCTCAGGAATAGTTCTGATTTCATTCCGGCAAATAGAATAGTAAAGCTCTGACAAGAATTCTCTAGGCAGATCATTTCCTCCATTTATATGGCGATTGTTCCTAATAAAGTCTTCCTCAGTCATCTTCTTCTTAACCCTTACATTGTGCTGATCAGTATTGAGCAAGATTACAGAATATGATAATACCAAAGCTGCATCTCTATTAACAAACATGTGTGGTGACTGTTCATAATATCTCTCAGAAAAGGCCTCAAGAATCCTCTGTATCTTCTGTGACTCGCCAGGCAGCCGGAAAGTTTCCAAGAAGAGCCTTAAGGCAGCATCCAAATTCATATCCTTGAAGTCAAATGTTCTAGCAAATTCATGAAGAACACGAATAGAGAATTCATCGTGATTACCCAGGTAATCCCCAAGAAGATTCTTGTCCAACCCAGGTGTGTACCTGAAGAACAGAGCAACATTGTGTGGATCAAGTTTTTCAGGCAAAAGATGAACGCCTTGTAGGTACTCGAATCCCTTCTTTTTGTCCCTATTAAAATGTTCAACACCAACCATTAGCTTTCTCTTGATGCTTTTTTGCTGGTGGACAAATTTAACCCAGTGATCAGGATCATTACTGCTCTCACACTTCAACTGCCAGAAAGGAAAATATTCACTTATTTCTGGCACTGTTTGCTCATGAAGTTGAGGTGCATTATCAGTCCTCTGTGCCATTGCCTGAATGACAGCAACCAAACCATCCAAAGCAAGCACATTTAAAGCTGACAAAGGACTGTTCACAGGAAATGCGCTCTTAGACAGAAGGTTAGCTAACTCTTCAAAAATATTTGAGCACTGTAGATCACAGTCCATATTTGCATACATCTCAGCCATAAACTCTTTCTGCCGACAAAAATCAATTAGAGCCTCAAGGGCAACTTCTTGCTGCTGATAACTTGCTCCATATCTACTCTGTGCTAATCTTAGGATAACACATGAGAAGAAAGCCTCTATTTGCAGCTTAAGTTCATGGCGCAGATGATAAAAGAGAGTAAAAACAATGCTGCACACTGTCGACAGGATCAGGGGGCTCATTGACAGGCCAAAATGCATTAGATTGTGGAACAATTCATCCTGTACAAATGCTAAAAGTTTTTTATGTCTGTGTATAGATGAAGCCGACAACTCAATAGCCGAATTAATCAACCCCAGAGCAAAAAGTGGCACATCCTCATCGAAGTCAATCGGATTCATCCTTGGGTTCACCTCAATGTCCTCTGCTATGTTCAATAGGGAGCACAAAAATTGCAATATCTCTACCATACAAGGAACCCCAAAGGGCTCCATCAAGTCTTTGTCTTCCACAACGCCAGAACCATCTCCCACCTCATCGCCAGAGCTATTCAAATATACATAGTCACTCTTGCCATTCTCTGTCTCCTCAGCACCCAAAATTTGGTTCTTGCAACCAACAACCTGCATTACAAATGCTACCGACAAATTAATAAAATTCATTTAGTATAGGAACACATGAGTCTTCCATGTTTCTACTAACAAAAGCTTGGTTCCAAGCTAACAAGAACTGATCTTGGTGTCAGACTGTCAGTATCTGCGAGGTGGTGTGGTCGTATTGCTCAAATGACAACAATTAGTTCAAACTAAGTTTGACAAAAAAAACTAGATCATTTCACTTGTTTACACTTCAGACCAATGTGTGTAAGAATAGTAACTTGAGTTATTATGCTGAGGTAGGAATGCTATTGCAAAATTTACCATGTTCACCAGCACAGCAAAATAATAGCGAGTATAACAATGCTCCATACCTGCTCGTCGGACAACACGGTGACATCAATGTCCTGCAGGCGGGCGAAAACAGTTCGTATAACCTCCTGCATTGTCTGTCTCGAGACACGCTGCAGTAGCTCCCCCTTGGTTCCAGCCTGCTGCACGACGCGGAAGCATGTGTTGACGATCGTGCAGACGTGGCGGTTGGCAAGCGCTAGCGCTGCACGGCTGCGCACGCAGGCGAGCAGCACTTGCAGGACCCTTGCCAGGACGGCCTCCTCGGACGCCGGGTCGATGACCTCAAAGCGGCAGGCCGTAACGGCGTCAACGACAGCGGCCATTGCCTCGGCAGCGCCTGGTGCGCCGGGCCCAACGAGGTCAAGGGTGAGGATCTTGTGCAACGACGAGAGCGCGGCGCCCGTGATGGGCGCCCCAGTCTCGTCGGAGCGGACGACATCGAGGAAGGGTCGGAGGTAGAGGAGCGGTTCGACGCCCGTCCAGCGACCGTGGCCCCACGCGGCAGCGCGGCGGCGGAGAGCCTTGAGCCCCGCGACGAGCGGGTGGTCAAGGTGCTCGTCGTCCCCCGCGCCGCCGTAGCGGACGTCCGCCCAGCGGACATTGCGGCGCATGACGGCGAGTACAGTGGCAGCCTCGGACGCCAGCACGCACGCCATCGCCAGTCGCTGCGCCGCGTAATCGGATCCCACCCCCGCAACAGCTCGGGATCCCGCGACGGATGGCGATGCTGCCCTGAGCCCGCCCATGGATTCGAGCGAGCGCGCGGGGTCCGGGTGCAGCTACGACGGCGAGGGCATCTGGGAATTGGGATCTGAAGGGGCGCGTTGAGATCTGGGTCTGCTGTGGTGCACTGCGAAGAACTCCTAGTGAGTCGTGAGGGTTTCTTTATTTGCTTTTTTTCTTTTTTCTTTACAATAAAAATACAAGTTTTGGGCGGGTTTTGTTCAGCCCAACATATTTTCTATCCTTTTAATTGGAAATGTTTCTGTGAATTACTCAAAATCCTTTTTTATAAAAACATTTTTAGCTTTAACCAAATATATATATATATATTGTATATTTAAATTTAGGATATATAATAACTATTAGTTGAATAAATTGCTAAAAACGTTTGATATATAAATGCTGTTAATATTTTTTGTAAATCTGACTAAATTTGTAAAAGGTGGAGTCACACGAATCTATGGCGATAATGGTATAAATCATGAGTACAAGTCTGTTCATGAGCAAAGCGGAGAGGATAAAATGGTTAAGGAGTAAGGACACAATGCCACCAGCCATTGAAAGTTTATGACAAGGATGATCCGCCTATGAAAGTAGGAAGCATATACCCAAACATGCATGGCTTTACATCTCATGAAATCAAAAAAGAATTTAAGTTCCTCGTAGTGAAGAGTGATCCAAGCAGATGTCAAGCCTTTTGCTTTGAGGTTTGAGGGCTGCAAAGGGAGGATACATGCATATGAAATGGGAGACATTGTTACTATGAAGGTAATTGCATTTATTTTCTCTTGGTTCCTTTTTGTATGTGTAGATTGGGAAGTAAATTTCAATGTATCGTATTTTTAGGTAAAAGGACACTTATCCACATGATTGTAATAGTACAAGGATGAGTGGGAAGGTGAAAGGAGCAACTAAGTTTTTGGTAGCTGAGAAGGTGAAAGATTGACTAGATGATCATAGGAAGTTAGGCCCTACAGAGCTACAAATAAATATCAAAGAACACTACAAGGTAGATGTTCATTACAAATGGTGTATCATGGCAAGGAACTTGCTCTGAATCAATTGCATGGTAATTGGCAAGAGAGATTTGATAATTTGTGTAGGTTCAAGGCTCAGATAGAACAATATTGTCCTAGTAGCTTTGTAGTGATTGATCACCACACCATCAAAAATAAGATAAACCATATCTATTTGTGTATAGCACTTTTTAACTATGAGATTTAGGGGGCAGTTGTGCGTTGCTTGTGCAGTAGATGGGCAGGATGTATCATGTTTCCATTGGGATGATAGACTCAAAAAACAATGAAAATTTGGACTTGGTTCATGGGAAGGCTTAAAGAAGCTATAGGTTCAAGGTCTAAAAACGCATAGATTGTGGTTAGACAACGATGTTAGGAGTTAGTGTAGTTTTTCCTAATGTTGAACATAAAGAGTGTATGTTATACTTGTTCCAGAACTCCAAGAAAAGGTTTAAAGGTAAGGTATTTGATGACCACTCGTTGAGATTATTTGTATAGCGGGAACACTTATCTATTTGAGAAACATTACAGAGCTATAACAAAAAACAGAAGCTTTGAAGTACTTACAACAAAACCACACAAAAGCTCTAGACCAGGATCCAATTCTCCACTTTGTCTAAAGTGGATTCTGTGACAAACACTTTGGTAGTGAGTTCTAATAATTGTGTTAATGGGGACAAGGTGATGGATCCATCAGGATTTCCAATCTTTTATTAGCTTCATGATAGTTCTTGTTTTGGTGGAACACGACATACCGGTCTAGCTTTAAATTAAAAGACCAAAGCTTCAACCTTAGCACCATGACTCCTTTGGTTATCAATCTGAGAGCACCTAGAGGGGGTGAATAGGCGATCCTGTAAAAATAGCTCAACAAAAACAAACTTGATCTAAAGTGGATTAGTAAAATCAAAACCAAGTTTGACTGAAGAGCGAGAGAAGATATGACTTCTTCACTTAATTGCTCTCACAAGATGAGTGTTAAACTTAGAGCAATATTATAAGTGAAGAGACGTGCTAGAAAGAATAGAATCGCAGTAAAGTGAAACAGACAGGTGACACGGTGATTTTTATCCTGTGGATCGGTCAAGTGTAAAATGCTTGCCTACTCCACGTTGTGGCGTCCCAATGGATGAGGGTTGCACTCAACCCCTCTCAAGTGATCCAAAGATCAACTTGAATACCATGGTATTCTTTCTTATCTTAAGTTTACCCGGTTGTGAGGAATCTCCATAATTTGGAGTCTCTCATGCCTTACACAATTTGATCTCAAATGAACTCAAGAGTAAGGGGGAGTAGAAACACACACAAGAGACAAAATCAATGCAACATACACACACAAGTTGAGAGAGGAGCACAAGAAATGGCACAGTGGAATTATAGCTCAAACACTTGCTCGAATCTCAATCTATCGAATCAAAAGCGTGGTCACAGTGTCTCGGAGTTGTAGAATGTTCAATGGATGCTTGATGTAGTGCTCCATGATCCTAGGGGGTCCCTTTTATAGCTCCAAGGGACATAGGAGCCGTTGGAGCTCCATTTGGTAGGCTTTGGTTGCCTTCTGTCCACGAGTGCACCAGACTGTCCGGTGTGCACCGGACAGTGAAAAGTGCAGCGACAGAGAATCGTGTGATTGCCTGGTTTCCTGTTCTGGGGGCACCAGGTCGTCCGGTGGGTGGCACCAGACTGTCTGGTGCTCCAAGTGACTGTTGGGCCTCGACCTACGTGGCAGCTAGCCGTTAGCTGGCACACCGGACGGTCTAGCGCTCCGTGTGGATAGTCTGGTGAATTATAGCTGACGTAGGCTGAAATTCCTGAGAGCAGCTAGTTGGTCGGACTGTGCACCAGGCTGTCTGGTGCTTCTCAACCTAGCACATCTTCTCCTTTTTCTATCTTGTTCTCTTTTGCTCCTTTTGACTTAACTTCATAAAGTCCCTAGCATTAAGACAAATATGATTAGTACACAAAACAATTGACTAAGTGTCCAAAGCTTACCTTTTTCACTTGGTCCCATATAGATTTGTATTATGTCCTCTTCCAAGCTCAATTTGCTTATGTACCTTTGCTCATTTCTCATGTTAGTCTAATCATAATGTGTTGTGCATTTAATCACCAAAACAATATAGAAATGGTCCAAGGGCACATTTCCATTTCACAATCATGTCACTAATTTGTTTGAAGTTGCCAAGAAGGATTATCCCTAATTGTGAAATGAAGAATACAAGCAAGAACTTGAAAGCACACAACTCAATGAAAGTGACAATTGTAGACTGTTGGAGGCCTGCTTCGTCACCGAAGGTCCTTTAAGAAGAAGCACCTTCGAAAGATCAGCGTATAATCAAACACAGCATGATGGTACACGCCGAAGCTACGATCCAGGGA
Source organism: Zea luxurians (assembly GCA_029449295.1). Classification (NCBI taxonomy): domain Eukaryota; kingdom Viridiplantae; phylum Streptophyta; class Magnoliopsida; order Poales; family Poaceae; genus Zea; species Zea luxurians. The sequence goes on from JAOPSE010000008.1 coordinate 73,136,749, forward strand.
GCTTCGGCATAGCGACATGCCTTGAGACGAAGGGCTGCACCGACTTAAAGAGGAAAAGACCGATCAATCCATGATGATTTGTGTCATGATTATAACTAGTCATCAGGGGCATAAATGTAATTCTGACCAGGCTGCGTCCCATGCATATAAATAGGTGAACAGTACCCCCGTACTGTTCACGCTGACTTGTATTCGCTCGTGTGTCACGCTTGGACTTTTACCTTCTGTCAAGCCGAAGGTACAAATGTAATTCAATATTGTTTCTGTTTATCCATGATAATAAAAAGAAGAGATATTAATAATATCATATGATTATTCATGTTGCATTTTATATCTCATATGCTTCTTCTTTCACTAACATATACTGCAATAATGAAGGTATGTCCTTCATATCCTTCGTCTGAAGATCATTATATCCTAAGGGAGATAATGCTTCGAAGGACGAAGGGTATTAACCTTTAACATTTTATGTTGCCTTGTTCTTAACTCATAGCATTTGAGAACAAGTCCCCAACATTGGCGCCCATCTCTAGTGAACTCACTTCCACTTTTGAACTGATGGCTTCGTTCAACAACCAAGTCGGAGCACCTTCGGCTACGAAGCTGATGCTCCCGATAACAGGCGGTTCAAGTTCAGAGCCGGCTAACAAGAAGCAGAAGAAGGAAGCATAGAGAAGGGTGCAACATGTTGGAGTGCAGGGACCTTCATCAAGTCCAAATGGTCTCACATTCCAATCACCGTCTCCTAGGAGGACTTTCAGCTCAAAGATTACCCTCACAATGATGCTATGGTCATATCTTGTGTCATCAAGGGATTTCTGGTCCATAATGTTCTGGTTGACACAGGCAGTGCAGCGGATATCATATTTGCTAAGGCCTTTAGACAGATGCAAGAGCCAGAAGACAAGATTCATAATGCTACACACCCTCTTTGTGGCTTCGGAGGAAGGCAGATTGTCGCACTTGGTAAAATCACAATGCCAGTGACCTTCGGCTTCGTCCACGACACAAGGACTAAGCAGGTTGTCTTTGATATTGTTGACATAGAGTACCCCTATAATGTAATCATTGGCCGAGGGACACTTAATGCCTATGAAGCAATACTTCATCCAGCATATTTATGCATGAAGATACCTTCGGAACAAAGGCCCATTGTTGTTCATGAGAGTCAAGAAGCTGACGGAAGGGTCGAAGGAAACTGGACAGATTCAAAGGCAATCCATAACATAGATGAAGCTGAGGCCTGTCAGTTGTATAAATACAAAAGAGAGAAGGCTGCTTCGGCGGATCAGTCGAAGCCTATGCTTCTATGTGAAGACATAGCAGAACAAAGGGTACTGCTGGGATCTCAATTATCTGATGAGCAAGAGAAGACTTTGCTAAGATTTTTATTCAACAACAAAGATGTTTTTGCTTGGTCAGCTAATGATCTCTGTGGCGTCAACAGAGATGTTATTGAACATTCACTCAATGTGGACCCATCCTTCAGGCCAAGAAAACAAAGGCTTCGGAAGATGTCTGAAGGCAAAGCTGAAGGTGCTCGGAATGAAGTAAAGAGACTTCTTAGTGCCGGTGTCATCAGAGAGGTGAAATACCCAGAATGGCTAGACAACACTGTTATGGTGAAGAAGGCCAATGGTAAATGGAGAATGTGTATTGATTTCACAGATCTCAACAAGGCATGCCCAAAGGACGAGTTCCCATTGCCAAGAATAGATTCTCTAGTAGATGCAGCAACTTCTTCAGAGCTCATGAGCCTACTGGATTGTTACTCAGGCTATCATCAAATTTGGATGAAGAAGGAAGACGAGCCGAAGACTAGCTTCATAACTCCCAGTGGCACTTATTGCTACCTTCGGATGCCTAAGGGGCTCAAGAATGCCGGAGGAAGCTTCAGCAGAATGATAGCCAAGGTCCTTCATTCTCAAATAGGTAGGAATGTATTGACCTATGTTGATGATATCATAGTGAAAAGCACGAAGCAACAAAATCACATTGCTAATTTACAAGAGACATTTGCCAATTTCAGGCAAGCTAGCCTAAAGTTAAATCCAGAAAAGTGTGTTTTTGGGGTAAAGAAGGGCAAATTCCTTGGTTGTTTGGTATCAACGAAGGGAATTGAAGCCAACCCGAGCAAGATTGAAGCTATCCTTCGGATGGAGCTGCCAAGCACAAAGAAGGGGGCCCAACGACTGGCAGGAAGAGTAGCATCATTAAACAGATTTATATCCAGATCAGCAGAAAGAAATCTGCCATTCTTTGAAATACTGAAGTCAACCAAAGTTTTTCATTGGGGTCTAGCTCAGCAAAAAGCTTCCGAAGAGCTGAAACAATACTTGATTGATCTAACAACACTAACTCCACCTTCGTCAGGGGCTCCATTACTCTTATATGTGGCAGCTTCGCACTCTGCAGTTAGTGCGGCTCTTGTACAGGAGAAGTTAGATGGCCAAATCAAAAAGCAAGCTCCAGTGTACTTTGTCTCTGAAGTTTTAAGTTTATCAAAGAAAAATTATACAGAATTGGAGAAGGTGTTGTATGTTGTGTTAATGGCCTCCAGGAAGCACCGACGCTATTTTCAAGCATATCACATAATTGTTCCTTCGTCACATCCTCTGAAGGACATAATGAGGAACAGAGAAGCTACTGGAAGGATTGGAAAATGGGCTGCGGAACTTAACGAATTCAGTATCGACTATGTGCATAGATCCTCAATTTAATCCCAGGTGTTAGTAGACTTCATTGCTGATTGGACGCCAGTGGCTCAGGAAGAAGAAACAAATAAAGACGCCGAAGCTTGGACAGTGTTCTGCGATGGTTCTTGGGGAACCTTCGGCGCACGAGCAGCTGCTGTCCTAGTTGCACCTTCCAAAATCAGAACATGTTATGCAGCAAAGCTTGACTTCGGTTGTACAAATAACATTGCTGAATACGAAGCACTTCTATTGAGACTTCATAAGTTAAAGGCAATGGGAATAACAAGGGCCATCCTTAAAACTGACTCTCAAGTCATTTATGGTCATGTATACAAAAGTAGTAAGGCGAGAGATTCGAAGCTCGAAAAATATCTTGATACAGTTCGAAGGTTGGAGGCTTCTTTTGAAGGTTTTTCTGTCAAGATTATTCCAAGTGGAGAAAATGAACATGCAGATCTGTTAACCAAATCAGCGGCACAGGGGCTCCCTTTACCTTCGGAAGTATTCTTCGAAACAATAAAATCACCTTCGGTTGAACTTATGGAGAGAGCGGTGCTTAAAATTTCCCCTGTACATAGTGAAGATTGGAGAAATGAAATTATATCTTTCCTCCAAGGTAATTGTCTTTCGGATGACGAAGCTTATAATAAGAGAATGGAGGCAAGGACAAGACCGTATGTGATAATAGAAGGGGAATTATATAAGCATGGAGTCTATTCTCCACTCCTCAAGTGTTTATCCAGAACCGAAGGTATAGAATTAATGAAGGAGATACATGCAGGTCTGTGTGGATCTCACATTGGGTCTAGGCCCTTGTTGGGAAAAGTGTTTAGACAAGGATTTTATTGGCCGAAGGCAGCTTCGGATGCAGCAGAGTTAGTTCAAAAGTGCGAGAATTGTCAAAAGTGTGCAAGAGATCAAAAGCAACCTTCGTCTCTCACACAGCTGATACAGCCTACTTGGCCGTTGCAAAGATGAGGCCTGGATCTGTTAGGCCCACTTCCACCAGCGCAAGGTAATTTGAAATATGTTGTGGTGGCTGTAGAATATTTTCTAAGTGGATTGAAGCAAAGCCTTTGGCTACAATAACTTCGGTTACATTCCAAAAATTCTTCTGGCAAAATATTGTTTGTCGCTTCGGCGTGCCGAAGGCTATAACTGTCGACAATGGAACATAGTTTGATGCTGAAACGTTCAATGATTTCTGTGACCAAATAGGCACAGAGATTCATTTTGCATCAGTAAGGCACCCAGAATCAAATGGACTGGTAGAAAGAGCAAATGATATTATAATGACAGGGATAATGAAGCTAATCTTCAATCAGCCCAGAGGAAAGTGGCCAAATGAGTTGATCAAAGTGGTGTGGAGCCACAACACAACCATGTCAAGATCAACAGGATTTACACCTTTCAAACTATTATTTGGTAACGAAGCTATAACTCTAGAAGAAGCTAAAGCAGGATCAATAAGAACAGTAGCTTCGGCGGAAGACGAAGCTGATTACTGAGAGCACCTAGAGGGGGGGTGAATAGGTGATCCTGTAGAACTTGAAACTTAAGCCAAAAAAACTTGGTTAAGCGTTAGCACAATAATCGCCAAGTGGCTAGAGAGGAGTCTCAACAAAACACAATAACCACAAGAGATCAATCACAGAGATGGCACGATGGTTATCCCGTGGTTCGGCCAAGACCAACGCTTGCCTACTCCACGTTGTGGCGTCCCAACGGACGAGGGTTGCAATCAACCCCTCTCAAGCGGTCCAAAGACCCACTTGAATACCACGATGTTTTGCTTGCTTTTCTTAATCCCGTTTGCAAGGAATCTCCACAACTTGGAGCCTCTCTCCCTTACACTTGAAGTTCACAAAGAAGCACGGAGTAAGGGAGGGATTAGCAACTCACACAAGACACTAAGATCACAGCAAATACACACACACAAGACCCAAACTTAAGCTCAAAAGACTAGCACACTAGAACGGAGCTCATCACTAGAATGTCAAACAAGTGCGCAAGAATAGAGTGTGAGTGATCAAGAATGCTCAAGGAATGCTTGGTGTACTCCTCCATGCGCCTAGGGGTCCCTTTTATAGCCCCAAGGCAGCTAGGAGCCGTTGAGAGCAATCCTGGAAGGCAGATCTTGCCTTCTGTCGACTGGCGCACCGGACAGTCCGGTGCACCACCGGACACTGTCCGATGCAGATATCCTTCCTTATTTGGCGAAGCCGACCGTTGGAGTCTGAGAGCTGTTGGCGCACCGGACACTGTCCGGTGCACACCGGACAGTCCGGTGCACCAATGTGACCGTTGGCTCGACCACGCGTCACGCGCGGAATCCTCGGCCGACCGTTGCCCCGGCTGACCGTTGACTCACCGGACAGTCCGGTGCACCACCGGACAGACCGGTGAATTTTAGCCGTACGCCATTGATGGTTTCCCGAGAGCGACGAGTTCGCCTGTGAACGGCTCACCGGACAGTCCGGTGAACCACCGGACAGACCGGTGAATTTTAGCCGTACACCGTCGTCGAAGTCCCGAGAGCAGCCTGTTCGCCAGAGCCAGCCTGGCGCACCGGACACTGTCCGGTGCACCCAGACCGAGTAGACTTTGGCTGAACAAAGCCATCTCATTTCCAATTCAATCTTTCCTGTTTCCAGCACTTAGACACAATACATTAGTCCATAAAACAATGTACTAAGTCTAGAAACATACCTTTTGACTTGATTTGCACTTTGTTCACCACATTGCATAGATCAACACAAAAGCACTTGCGTTGGCGCTCAATCACCAAAATACTTAGAAATGGCCCAAGGGCACATTTCCCTTTCAATCTCCCCCTTTTTGGTGATTTATGCCAACACAACATAAAGCAACTAGAACAAGTGCAATATCAATGCAAATGAAAACCAAAAGTTGTTTTGAATCAATTTTGGCATATATGGATCACTCTTTGCCACCACTTGGTTTGTTTTTGCAAATCAAACTCAAATTCCTATCTCTAAGTCAAATCCACCTGTAGAGACATAAAGAGAGGTATTCCAAAGAAAATTGATCAAGGATTTCAAAAACTCCCCCTTTTTCCCATAATCAACACTTCTCCCCACAAGAGGCCAACTTTTGACAAAAGAGACAATAAAAGAGTTTCGACAAACCAAAAGCTCTAATCTACCATTTTCAAAATTTCTCAAGTGGTAGCTGATCCATCTATTGCTTTGGCCTTTATTTTCTCCCCCTTTGGCATCAAGCACCAAAACGGGATCAATCTTGGCCCTTGAACCCCATTGCCTCACCAAAATCTTCAAATAAGAATATAAAGACAATAAGAGTACATGAGATGAACTTGGAATAAGTTACCCTCTCATTGGAGTGCAGTGGAAGTCTTTTCATGGTCCAAGTCCACCTTTTCCCTTTCAAACCTCCTTTGAGACTAAATCAAGCAAACTTAAGCAAACGGTTAGTCTCAAAGGGTCAAGTAGCACAACTCCCCCTAAATATGTGCATCACTTGCACAAGGACATGTGAGGTCCGAGGAGTGATTGTACAACTTGAGCACCACGGTAAGCAGCAAAATGCATAAGGAACATGATCAAAGGCATAAACACATGTATGCTATGAATCAATCCAAGTTCCGCGAATCTAGGACATTTAGCTCACTACGCACCCTGCAAAAGGTCTTTTCATCTAAAGGCTTAGTGAAGATATCGGCTAGCTAGTTCTCGGTGCTAACATGAAACACTTCGATATCTCCCTTTTGCTGGTGGTCTCTCAAAAAGTGATGCCGGATGTCAATGTGCTTTGTGCGGCTGTGCTCAACAGGATTTTCCGCTATTCGGATAGCACTCTCATTGTCACATAGGAGTGGGACTTTGCTCAGATTGTAGCCAAAGTCCCGGAGGGTTTGCCTCATCCAAAGTAGTTGCGCGCAACACTGTCCTGCGGCAACGTACTCGGCCTCAGCGGTGGATAGGGCAACGGAAGTTTGTTTCTTAGAGTTCCACGACACCAGGGACCTTCCTAAGAATTGACACGTCCCCGATGTACTCTTCCTATCGACCTTACATCCAGCATAGTCGGAATCTGAATATCCAATCAAGTCAAAGTTAGACCCCTTTGGATACCAGATCCCGAAGCAAGGCGTAGTGACTAAATATCGAAGAATTCGCTTCACAGCCACTAAGTGACATTCCTTAGGATCGGATTGAAATCTAGCACACATGCATACGCTAAGCATAATATTCGGTCTACTAGCACATAAATAAAGCAAAGAACCTATCATGGACCGGTATGCTTTTTGATCAACGGACTTACCTCCTTTGTTGAGGTCGGTGTGTCCGTCAGTTCCCATCGGCGTCTTTGCGGGCTTGGCGTCCTTCATCCCAAACCGCTTTAGCAAGTCTTGCGTGTACTTTGTTTGGGAGATGAAGGTGCCGTCCTTGAGTTGCTTCACTTGAAACCCAAGGAAGTAGTTCAACTCGCCTATCATCGACATCTCGAATTTTTGCGTCATCACCCTGCTAAACTCTTCACAAGACTTTTGGTTAGTAGAACCAAATATTATGTCATCGACATAAATTTGGCACACAAAAAGATCACCATCGCAAGTCTTAGTGAAAAGAGTTGGATCGGCTTTCCCAACCTTGAAAGCATTAGCAATTAAAAAGTCTCTAAGGCATTCATACCATGCTCTTGGGGCTTGCTTAAGTCCATAGAGTGCCTTAGAGAGCTTACACACGTGGTCGGGGTACCGTTCATCCTCGAAGCCAGGGGGTTGCTCCACGTACACCTCCTCTTTGATCGGCCCGTTGAGGAAAGCGCTCTTCACATCCATTTGGTACAACCTGACAGAATGGTGAGTGGCATATGCTAGCAAAATACGAATTGATTCTAGCCTAGCCACAGGAGCGAAAGTCTCCTCAAAGTCCAAACCTGCGACTTGGGCATAACCTTTTGCCACAAGTCGAGCCTTGTTCCTTGTCACCACCCCGTGCTCGTCCTGTTTGTTGCGGAACACCCACTTGGTTCCCACAACATTTTGCTTGGGGCGAGGCACCAGTGTCCAAACTTCATTGCGCTTGAAGTTGTTGAGTTCCTCCTGCATGGCCAACACCTAGTCCGGATCTAGCAAGGCCTCTTCCACCCTGAAAGGCTCAATAGAAGAGACAAAGGAGTAATGCTCACAAAAATTAACTAATCTAGAACGAGTAGTTACTCCCTTGCTAATATCACCCAAAATTTGGTCGACGGGATGATTCCTTTGAATCGTCGCTCGAACTTGGGTTGGAGGTGCCTGAGGTGCTTCTTCCTCTTCAACTTGAACATCCTGTGCTCCCCCTTGATCATGCGCCTCCATTTGAGGTACCTGTTCGTCATCTTGGGTTGGGGTATGCACCATTGTTGAGGAAGACGGTTGATCTTGCTCCAATTGTTGCTGAGGCCGCACATCTCCAATCGCCATGGTGCGTATCGCGACTGTTGGAACGTCTTCTTCATCTACATCATCAAGATCAACAACTTGCTCTCTTGGAGAGCCATTAGTCTCATCAAATACAACGTCGCTAGAGACTTCAACCAAACCCGATGATTTGTTGAAGACCCTATACGCCTTTGTATTTGAGTCATAACCTAATAAAACCCTTCTACAGCTTTGGGAGCAAACTTAGAATTTCTACCTTTCTTCACTAGAATATAACATTTGCTCCCAAATACATGAAAGTAAGACACATTGGGTTTGTTACCAGTTAGCAGCTCATACGAAGTCTTCTTGAGGAGGCGGTGAAGGTAGACCCGATTGATGGCGTGGCAAGCCGTGTTCACGGCTTCCGACCAAAACCGCTCGGGGGTCTTGAACTCTCCAAGCATCGTCCTCACCATGTCTATGAGCGTCCTGTTCTTCCTCTCTACCACACCATTTTGCTGTGGTGTGTAGGGAGCGGAGAACTCGTGCTTGATCCCTTCCTCCTCAAGGTACTCCTCCACTTGAAGATTCTTGAACTCGGACCCGTTGTCGCTCCTTATCTTCTTCACCTTGAGCTCAAACTCATTTTGAGCTCTCCTTAGGAAGCGCTTGAGGGTCCCTTGGGTTTCAGATTTATCCTGCAAAAAGAATACCCAAGTGAAGCGGGAAAAATCATCAACTATAACAAGACCATACTTACTTCCTCCTATGCTTAGATAGGCGACGGTTCCGAAGAGGTCCATATGAAGCATCTCCAAAGGTCTTGATGTGGTCATCACATTTTTGGTATGATGAGAGCTTCCCACCTGTTTACCTGCTTAACAAGCTGCACAAGGTCTATCTTTTTCGAAAGTTACATTAGTTAGACCTATCACGTGTTCTCCCTTTAGAAGCTTGTGAAGGTTCTTCATCCCCACATGAGCTAAACGGCCATGCCACAGCCAGCCCATGCTAGTCTTAGCAATTAAGCATGCATCTAGACCAGCCTCCTCTTTTGCAAAATCAACTAAATAGAGTTGCCGTCTAATACACCCTTAAAAGCTAATGAACCATCACTTCTTCTAAAGACAGACACATCTACATTTGTGAATAAACAATTATATCCCATATTGCATAATTGACTAATGGATAACAAATTATATCCAAGCGACTCAACTAAGAATACATTAGAAATGGAGTGCTCGGATGAAATAGCAATCTTTCCTAACCCTTTCACCTTGCCTTGGTTCCCATCACCGAATATGATTGAATCTTGGGAATTCTTGTTCTTGACGTAGGAGGTGAACATCTTCTTCTCCCCGTCATGTGGTTTGTGCATCCGCTGTCGATAATCCAGCTTGTACCCCCGGATGCATAAACCTGCAAGGCAAATTTAGGCTTGGGTTTTAGGTACCCAACTCTTGTTGGGTCCTACAAGGTTAGTCACAATGGTCTTAGGGACCCAAATGCAAGTTTTATCTCCCTTGCATCTTGCCCCTAACTTCCTAGCAATCACCTTCTTATCCTTTCTACAAATAGCAAAGGAAGCATTGCACGCATGATAAATTGTAGAAGGTTCATTAATCTTCCTAGGAACATGAGCAACATCTCTCCTAGGCATATGATGAACAACATTTTTCCTAGTCAAATTTCTATCATGCATAATAGAAGAACTAGAAGCAGTCATGGCATGAGAATTAAAAGCATCATAACTTCTATAATTATTCCTAGAATGTCTCCTATCATGGTACATGAAAGCATGGTTCTTTTGAACACTACTAGCCATAGGGGCTTTCCCTTTCTCCTTGGTGGAGATGGAAACCTTATGGCTTGTTAAGTTCTTGACTTCCCTCTTGAAGCCAAGACCATCCTTAATTGAGGGGTGTCTACCAGTCGTGTAGGCATCCCTTGCTAATTTTAGCTTATCAAATTCACTCTTGCTAGTCTTAAGTTGGACATTAAGACTAGCCACCTCATCATTCAATTTAGAGATTGAAACTAGGTGTTCACTACAAGCATCAACAGCAAAATCTTTACACCTATTGCAAATTGTAACATGTTGTACACAAGATGTTGATTTATTAGCTATTTCTAACTTAGCATGCAAATCATCATTTATGCTTTTTAAGCTAGAAATAGAGTCATGGCATGTTGACAATTCACAAGAAAGCATTTCATTTCTTTTAATTTCTAAAGCAAGGGATTTTTGAGCCTCTACAAACTTATCATGTTCTTCATACAAAAGATCCTCTTGCTTTTCTAATAATCTATTCTTATCATTCAAGGCATCAATCAACTCATTAATCTTATCAACCTTAGTTCTATCTAAGCCCTTTGTCGGCGTTCCGAGACCGGGGGGTCCCTGGGCCGACGAGTGAATGTCGCCGCGTGCCCCAGCCCAGATGGGTCGAGCGCGAGGGCGAGCGCGAAGGGGGGAGAGCGAGGCCGCCGGAGACCGGCGTGAGAGAGGTGGGAATCCCGCGGCCTTCGTGTTCGTCTCGCGCCCAGGTCGGGTGTGCTTGCAGTAGGGGGTTACAAGCGTCCACGCGGGAGAGGGAGCGAGCGGCTCCAGGCGAGCGCCTGTTCTCGTCCTCGTCCCCGCGCGACCAACCTTCTCTAAGAGGGCCCTGGTCCTCCCTTTTATAGACGTAAGGAGAGGATCCAGGTGTACAATGGGGGGTGTAGCAGGGTGCTACGTGTCTAGCGGAGGTGAGCTAGCGCCCTAGGTACATGCCGTTGTGGCAGCCGGAGAGATCTTGGCACCCAGCTGGTGTGATGTCATGGCCGTCGAAGGAGCGATGGAGCTTGGCGGAGGGACAGCTGTCGGAGCGGTTGAGCCCTTGCTGACGTCCTCTTGCTTTCGTAAGGGGGCGGAGAGCCGCCGTCGTCACAGAGCATGCGGGGCGCCATCATTGCCTATCTGGCGGCGCGAGCCAGATGGGACGCCGGTCTTGTTCCCTGCGGCCCGAGTCAGCTCGGGGTAGGGTGATGATGGCGCCCCCTGTCGACGTGGCTGGTCTACGCCCTAGGTTGGGCAATGTGGAAGCCCCTCCGAAGCCGAGGTTGAGTCTGAGCCCCCGGGTCGGGCGAGGCGGAGATCGTCGTCTTCTGAGGCCGAGCCCAAGTCCGAGCCCTGGGTCGGGCGAGGCAGAGATCATCGTCTTCTGGGACTTAGCCCGAGTCCGAGCCCTAGGTCGGGCGAGGCGGAGATCGTCGTCTTCTGGGACTTAGCCCGAGTCCGAGCCCTGGGTCGGGCGAGGCGGAGATCGCCGTCTTCTGGGACTTAGCCCGAGTCCGAGCCCTGGGTCGGGCGGAGTTCCCCGTCTTCCAGGACTTAGCCCGAGTCCGAGCCCTGGGTCGGGCGGAGCGGAGTTCGCCGTCTTCCGGGACTTAGCCCGAGTCCGAGCCCTGGGTCGGGTGGAGCGGAGTTCGCCGTCTTCCGGGACTTAGCCTGAGTCCGAGCCCTGGGTGAGCGGCATATGCTAGCAAAATACGAATTGATTCTAGCCTAGCCACAGGAGCGAAAGTCTCCTCAAAGTCCAAACCTGTGACTTGGGCATAACCTTTTGCCACAAGTCGAGCCTTGTTCCTTGTCACCACCCCGTGCTCGTCCTGTTTGTTGCGGAACACCCACTTGGTTCCCACAACATTTTTCTTGGGGCGAGGCACCAGTGTCCAAACTTCATTGCGCTTGAAGTTGTTGAGTTCCTCCTGCATGGCCAACACCTAGTCCGGATCTAGCAAGGCCTCTTCCACCCTGAAAGGCTCAATAGAAGAGACAAAGGAGTAATGCTCACAAAAATTAACTAATCTAGAACGAGTAGTTACTCCCTTGCTAATATCACCCAAAATTTGGTCGACGGGATGATTCCTTTGAATCGTCGCTCGAACTTGGGTTGGAGGTGCCTGAGGTGCTTCTTCCTCTTCAACTTGAACATCCTGTGCTCCCCCTTGATCATGCGCCTCCATTTGAGGTACCTGTTCATCATCTTGGGTTGGGGTATGCACCATTGTTGAGGAAGACGGTTGATCTTGCTCCAATTGTTGCTGAGGCCGCACATCTCCAATCGCCATGGTGCGTATCGCGACTGTTGGAACGTCTTCTTCATCTACATCATCAAGATCAACAACTTGCTCTCTTGGAGAGCCATTAGTCTCATCAAATACAACGTCGCTAGAGACTTCAACCAAACCCGATGATTTGTTGAAGACCCTATACGCCTTTGTATTTGAGTCATAACCTAATAAAAACCCTTCTACAGCTTTGGGAGCAAATTTAGAAGTTCTACCTTTCTTCACAAGAATATAACACTTGCTCCCAAATACACGAAAATAAGACACATTGGGTTTGTTACCAGTTAACAGCTCATATGAAGTCTTCTTGAGGAGGCGGTGAAGATAGACCCTGTTGATGGCGTGGCAAGCCGTGTTCACGGCTTCCGACCAAAAACGCTCGGGGGTCTTGAACTCTCCAAGCATAGTCCTCGCCATATCGATGAGCGTCCTGTTCTTCCTCTCTACCACACCATTTTGCTGTGGTGTGTAGGGAGCGGAGAACTCGTGCTTGATTCCTTCCTCCTCATGGAACTCCTCCACTTGAAGGTTCTTGAACTCGGACCCGTTGTTGGTCCTTATCTTCTTCACTTTGAGCTCAAACTCATTTTGAGCTCTCCTGAGGAAGCGCTTGAGGGTCCCTTGGGTTTCAGATTTATCCTGCAAAAAGAATACCCAAGTGAAGCGGGAAAAATCATCAACTATAACAAGACCATACTTACTTCCTCCTATACTTAGATAGGCGACGGGTCCGAAGAGGTCCATGTGAAGCATCTCCAAGGGTCTTGATGTGGTCATCACATTTTTGGTGTGATGAGAGCCTCCCACCTGTTTCCTTGCTTGACAAGCTGCACAAGGTCTATCTTTTTCGAAATGTACGTTGGTTAGACCTATCATGTGTTCTCCCTTTAGAAGCTTGTGGAGGTTCTTAATCCCCACATGTGTTAAGCGGCGATGCCACAACCAGCCCATACAAGTCTTAGCAATTAAGCATGCATCTAGACCGGCCTCTTCTTTTGCAAAATCAACCAAATAAAGTTTGTCGTCTAGTACACCCTTAAAAGCTAGTGAACCATCACACCTTCTAAAGACAGAGACATCTACATTTGTGAATAGACAATTATATCCCATATTGCATAATTGACTAACAGATAACAAATTATATCCAAGCGACTCAACTAAAAACACATTAGAAATAGAGTGCTCGGATGAAATAGCAATTTTACCTAACCCTTTTACCTTGCCTTGGTTCCCATCACCGAATATGATTGAATCTTAGGGATCCTTGTTCTTGACGTAGGAAGAGAACATCCTCTTTTCCCCCGTCATGTGGTTTGTGCATCCGCTGTCGATAATCCAGCTTGAACCCCCGGATGCATAAACCTGCAAGGCAAATTTAGGCTTGGGTCTTAGGTACCCAACTCTTGTTGGGTCCTACAAGGTTAGTCACAATTGTCTTAGGGACCCAAATGCAAGTTTTATCGCCCTTGCATCTTGCCCCTAACTTCCTAGCAATCACCTTCTTATTCTTTCTACAAATGGCAAATGAAGCATTGCAAGCATGATATATTGTAGAAGGTTCATTAACTTTCCTAGGAATATTAACAACATTTCTCCTAGGCATATTATGAACAACATTTCTCCTAGCAACATTTCTATCATGCATAACATGGGAACTAGAAGCAGTCATAGCATGAAAATCAAAAGCATCATAAACATTACAACACCTATAAGCATTTCTAGATTGTCTCCTATCATGGTACATAAAAGCATGGTTCTTTTTAGTACTACTAGCCATAGGGGCCTTCCCTTTCTCCGTGGCGGAGATGGGAGCCTTATGGCTTGTCAAGTTCTTGGCTTCCCTCTTGAAGCCAAGTCCATCCTTAATTGAGGGGTGTCTACCAATCGTGTAGGCATCCCTTGCAAATTTTAGCTTGTCAAATTCACTTTTGCTAGTCTTAAGTTGGGCATTAAGACTAGCCAATTCATCATTCAATTTTGAAATTGAAACTAGGTGTTCACTACAAGCATCAATGTCAAAATCTTTACACCTGTTGGGGCCATGCTTCGTTGCGCCGAAGGTCTTACACGAAGAAGCAGCTTCGGTCGAAGTTGTCCCCAGGGGATAGCCGAAGGTTCCTTTTTATGGAGCTTCGGCGTTACAAACCGACATAGAGATAGAATGACCTTTTTATCCATAGAGGTCTAAGTTAATGTTGTAAGCTTTTGTAAGGGGCATAATTGTAATTCGTCACAGGCTGCGTCCTGTGTCTATAAATAGATGAACAGTACCCCTGTACTGTTCACGCGAACCTGCCATTTGCCTTCGCATCACACCTGTACCTTTATTTTCCTCAGGACCGAAGGTACATTTGTAATTTGAAGTCATTTATATTCATTCATTCATGATAATAAAAATGGGAATGATTCCATGATCATATTTAAATGTTTATTTCATACTTCATGATTTATATGATATGAATGCTTCGTCCCTTACTATTATGCTTACGAAGGTACGTCCTTCGTAACCTTCGTCTGAAATTCTTTATATCCTGAAGGGATATAATGTTTTGGAGGACGAAGGACCTTAACACCTAACATTTTCTATGTTGCCTTGTTCTTAATTCTTAGCATTTGAGAACAAGCCCCCAACATTGGCGCCCACCTCCGGTGAACTCACTTCCACTTTTCTGAGCTGATGGCTTCGTTCAACAATCAAGCTGGAGCTGCTTCGGCTTCGAAGCTGGTACTTCCGATAACAGGCGGTTCTTGCTCAGAGCCGGCTAACAAGAAGCAGAAGAAGGAGGCTCAGAGAAGGGTGCAGCATGTTGGAGTGCAGGGACCCTTCATCAAGTCAAAATGGTCTCACATTCCAATTACTTTCTCTCAGGAAGATCTTCAGCTTAAGGATTATCCTCACAATGATGCCATGGTCATCTCTTGCGTGATCAAAGGATTTCTGGTCCACAATGTCTTAGTTGATACAGGCAGTGCAGCTGATATTATATTTGCTAAAGCCTTCAGACAAATGCAAGAGCTCGAAGACAAGATTCATGATGCTACGCACCCTCTTTGTGGCTTCGGAGGGCGACAGATTGTAGCACTTGGGAAGATTACCATGCCGGTAACCTTCGGATTTGTTAACAACACAAGGACTGAGCAAATTGTGTTTGATATTGTTGACATGGAGTATCCTTACAATGCTATCATTGGCCGTGGTACTCTTAATGCCTTCGAAGCAATTCTTCACCCAGCTTATCTCTGCATGAAGATACCTTCGGACCAAGGGCCTATTGCTATTCATGGAAGCCAGGAAGCTGCTAGAAGGGCCGAAGGAAGCTGGACTGACTCCAAGGCAATCCATAACATAGATGGAGCTGAAGCTTGTGAACAGTACAAATTCAGGAGGGAGAAGGCAGCTTCAGCGGATCAGCCGAAGCCCATGTTATTCTGTGAAGACATAGCAGAGCAGAAGGTGCTGTTGGGCTCGCAACTATCTGAAGACCAGGAGAAAACCTTGATAAGGTTTTTATTCAACAACAAAGATGTTTTTGCATGGTCAGCTAATGATCTCTGTGGAGTAAATCGGGATGTTATTGAACATTCGCTCAATGTTGACCCATCCTTCAGACCCCGAAAGCAGAGGCTTCGGAAAATGTCTGATGACAAGGCCGAAGGGGCTCGCAATGAAGTAAAAAGACTCCTCAGTGCAGGAGTTATCAGAGAAGTGAAGTATCCAGAGTGGCTAGCTAACACTGTTATGGTGAAGAAGGCCAATGGCAAGTGGAGAATGTGTATCGATTTCACAGATCTCAACAAGGCTTGTCCAAAGGACGAATTCCCGCTGCCAAGGATAGACTCTTTAGTCGATGCAGCAGCTTCTTCAGAACTCATGAGTCTCCTAGACTGCTACTCAGGCTATCATCAAATTTGGATGAAGAAGGAAGATGAGCCGAAGACTAGCTTCATAACCCCAAGTGGCACATATTGCTATCTTCGGATGCCTGAGGGGCTCAAGAATGCTGGAGGGAGTTTCAGCAGAATGACTGTGAAGGTTCTCCAGTCTCAGATAGGCAGAAATGTGTTGACCTATGTCGATGACATTATTGTAAAAAGCACGAAGCAGGAAAATCATATTGCTGATCTGCAGGAGACCTTCGCCAGCTTCAGACAAGCTGGTCTGAAGCTGAATCCAGAAAAATGTGTCTTCGGAGTGAAGAAGGGTAAATTTCTTGGATGCTTGGTTTCAACAAAGGGAATCGAAGCTAATCCAAATAAAATCGAAGCTATACTTCGAATGGAGCCACCAACCATAAGAAAGGGGGCCCAAAGATTGACAGGAAGGCTGGCATCTCTCAACAGATTTATATCCAGATCAGCAGAAAGAAACTTACCATTCTTCGAGGTGCTGAAGTCAGCTGAAGTCTTTCAATGGGGCCCAAGTCAACAAAAAGCCTTCGAAGAGCTGAAGCAATACTTAATAGATCTAACAACATTAACTCCACCAACGCCAGGGGCTCCTCTGATGTTATATGTGGCAGCTTCGCACTCAGCAGTAAGTGCGGCACTTGTCCAGGAGAAGTTTGATGGACAAGTCAAGAAGCAGGTCCCAGTATATTTCGTATCTGAAGTCCTTAGTATATCAAAGAAAAATTATACAGAACTGGAGAAGGTATTATATGCCGTTTTAATGGCATCCAGGAAGCTTCGGCATTATTTTCAGGCATACAATATTATTGTTCCTTCTTCGCAGCCGTTGAAGGATATCATGAGAAATAGAGAAGCTACTGGACGGATTGGAAAATGGGCTGCAGAGCTCAATGAATTTTACATTGATTATGTGCATAGATCCTCGATCCAGTCTCAAGCATTGGCAGATTTCATTGCCGACTGGACGCCAGGGGCTCAGGATGAAGAAGCAAATAAAGATACCGAAGTGTGGACAGTGTTTTGTGATGGCTCTTGGGGAACCTTCGGAGCAGGTGCAGCTGCTGTGTTGGTCTCACCATCCAAGGTTAAAACTTGTTATGCAGCAAGACTTGACTTCAGCTGTACAAACAATATTACTGAGTACGAAGCCCTGCTCCTGGGCCTTCGGAAATTAAAGGCAATGGGAATCAGAAGGGCGATTCTTAAAACTGATTCCCAGGTTGTTTCGGGTCATATTGACAAAAGTTGCAAGGCTAAAGATCCGAAGCTTGAAAAATATCTAGACACGGTCCGAAGGATCGAAGCCTCCTTCGAAGGATTTTCTGTCAAGAATATTCCTCGAGGACAAAATGAGCATGCTGATTTGCTAGCCAAGTCTGCAGCACAGGGGCTGCCGTTACCTTCGGATGTGTTCTTCGAAACAATAAAGGCACCTTCAGTGGAGCTCCTTGAAAGAGCAGTCCTCAACATATCTCCTGTTTACAGCGAAGATTGGAGAACTGAAATAATCTCTTACCTTCAGGGTAAGTTCTTTTCAGATGACGAAGCTTACAATAAAAGAATAGAGGCAAGAGCTCGTTCGTATGTCATGATAGAAGGGGAATTATACAAACATGGAGTTTGCGCTCTGCTGCTCAAGTGCTTATCTAGAGCCGAAGGTATAGAGTTGATGAAAGAGATACATGCAGGCCTGTGTGGATCCCACATCGGATCCAGGCTGTTACTTGGAAAAGTGTTCCGCCAAGGATTTTATTGGCCGAAGGCAGCTTCAGATGCAGCGGAGTTAGTTCAAAAGTGCGAAGGTTGTCAAAAATGTGCAAGAGATCAAAAGCAACCTTCGTCTTTGACACAGCTGATACAACCCATCTGGCCATTGCAAAGGTGGGGCCTTGACTTGTTGGGTCCATTACCACCGGCCCAAGGGAATCTAAAATATGTTATAGTAGCTGTGGAGTATTTTTCCAAGTGGATTGAGGCGAAGCCATTAGCCACAATAACTTCGGCCACTGTCCAAAAGTTTTTCTGGCAGAATATTGTCTGTCGTTTCGGGGTACCGAAGGCCATCACTGTAGATAATGGAACACAGTTTGACTCCGAAGCTTTCAGAAATTTCTGTGATCAAATTGGAACGAAGATCCATTTTGCATCAGTCAGGCATCCGGA
Organism: Zea luxurians; assembly: GCA_029449295.1. Lineage (NCBI taxonomy): Eukaryota > Viridiplantae > Streptophyta > Magnoliopsida > Poales > Poaceae > Zea > Zea luxurians. Next base: position 73,155,022 of record JAOPSE010000008.1, read on the forward strand.
GTCGAATGGGCTCGTTGAAAGGGCCAACGGCATTATAATGACAGGAATAATGAAGTTAATCTTCAATCAACCCAGGGGAAAGTGGCTAGATCAGTTGACCAAAGTGGTGTGGAGCCACAATACAACAACATCAAGGTCTACAGGTTTTACCCCATTCAAGTTATTATTCGGTGACGAAGCAATAACTCCGGAAGAAGCTAAAGCTGGATCAATAAGAGTGGTAGCTTCGGCAGAATCAGGTACCGAAGATGCTTGTCTTGTGGAAAAAGATGCCTTAGAAGGGATCAGGCTTCAAGCCGTGGAGAATATCAATAAATACCAGGCTGAAACAGTCAAATGGCGAGATAGAAAGGTCCGGCTAAAAAATATTGAGCCAGGACATTTGGTGCTTCGGAGAGTGGCCAACCCAGATACAGTGGGCAAGTTACAATTGAAATGGGAAGGGCCTTTCTTAGTAGCATCTTCGTCAAGGCCTGGTTCGTACAGATTAAAGGACATGGATGGCAACGAAATTCCAAGATCTTGGAATGCAGATGAGCTTCGGAGATATTATGTATAACTTGATGTAACTTTTTATGTTTTTCTTTTTCTTTTTCATGGCACCCTTTTCCTTTCTAAAGGGGGAGAAAGGTTTTTAATGGGGCCATCATATGTAATTTCCTTTTTTTAGTTTTATAAGAGCAAAATCCCCCAAAGAATGTAAATGTAAAAAGCTGAGAACGCACCATCGAGTGCCGAAACTGAAAAAGAGAAGAAGCTCCAAAGACGTCCCTAAGGGGATGCAGAGCTCACAGCGAAAAGTCAACGCTGATTCCGCCGAAAGTAAAAGGCGAAGAAGCTCCAAAGACGTTCCTAAGGGAATGCAGAGCTTATACCGCCTAAGTAAAAGGCGAAGAAGCTCCAAAGACGTTCCTAAGGGAATGCAGAGCTTATACCGTCTAAGTAAAAGGCGAAGATGCTCCAAAGTCGTTCCTAAGGGAATGCAGAGCTGATGTGTGGTTGTTTCTAAGGAAATAATGGCTGAGAGTGTGGCTTCGGACATATGCTTTGGACATTCATTCGCACATTACATTACATCATAGCATTTGCATTCATAAGCATTCATTCATAGCATTTGTGTTCCTAAGTGGTTGCTTCGGCAAAAAGAAGAAGTGGTCTCTTATGCTTTGTTGTGTACAAAAAAGAAAAGCTTCGGCAAAAAGAAGAAGTGGTCTTTTATGCTTCATTGCTCGGCAAAAAGAAGAATTGGTCTCTTATGCTTCGTTGTGTACGAAAAGAAGGGAAGGTGTTTTTTCGCCTTCGGCTCAAAATACTAATTTCGTCCACATCAAAGCGCCTCAATAGAAGGGTAAGAATATATTACAAGGTATGTGCAAAGTTCATTGAGAACAGATTAATTGTATTTACAAAAAGTTGTTACAAATTCTCCTGAGTTTTTCTAGTCTACTCCTGCTAATCTTCGTCAGGCTTCCGCTTCGGCGGCATATTCTTTAAGTATCACCTTCAGCTTCGTCATCCTACATAAATCAAGGTATCGTGAGTAAAAATCAAGTGCAAAGGAGAAGGTAAGTACGAAGTATCATTTCTTACTGGTTCAAGATGACTTCGAGCTTCGTCTCCAGCCTTCTCCCGCCCGCCTTTTGTCCATATCATTTTTATAAATCTATTTGAGATGCTTCGGGCGAGGTCAGGTATATCGTCCAGGATTGATGGAGACAGGGTGAAGTTGGGCCTGTTGACGATTTTTCCATGCTCGCAGCCGGCCTTCAGGAACGCTGCAGCGGTACCCCGAGAAGCTACCCAGGCACAGAAGTCACCGTGCCCGGCTATAACTTCGTCAAGTTCTTCGATTTCAGCTTCAATATGATCGAAGGCTTGTGGTAAATTTTCCGCTGAAGGGTTAAACTTCCCGCTGCTGGCTCCAACAGAGTAAAATATCTTTTTTAATCGTTCAATACAATTATTGCTAAATTTCAAGCATTTGTCTTGAAGGCTTGTTAATGATTTCTTCAAGTCTGAGTTGGCCTGGACTTCGGCTTCAAGTTTCTAATTAAGCTCTAGCTTCTCCTGTTCAAATTGTTTTGATTGACTGATAAGCTTCGAATTCAATTCTGATACTTTAGCTTCAGTCTCTGCCAGCAAGCCTTCGGTCGATTGGAGCTCGAAGTCTTTCTTTTCAATGATAGCTGATTGTTCTTTTATCTTGCTCTCTAAATTTTCAATTATAGCTTCGTGTTTTTTGTCCTCCAAATCTTGCTGCATCTTCAGAGCTTTGCTCAGTAGCATGCTCTGCACAGAAACAACTTTTGTTAGTAACATTTTCATTATTAAAAGCAATAAAAACCAGAGAAAAGGTTGTTTACCTTGAAGTTGGAATAAAATAAGCTGCCGACGATATGTTGCCGTCGGTAGCGGCTGATATCTGTCTCTAGCTTCGGAAAACCGATACTCTTTGATAGAGTACCGATTACCTTAGCTCCAGTTTGGTCTCGAATGCAGCCTAATTTTTCATCGTCCACACCTCCGAAAAGAAGAGCTCCTGGCCTGTATCCGCAAGATTTGGCGTATTCCTTGAGCTCTTCTATTTCGGCCTTCGTCAGTTTTTGCCCAACTAAATTTTGAAATGTGTAGGCTTCGTCGTCCGAAGTGTCTTCGGCTATTTCTTTCCCCTTCCCAGGCACTGTGGCCATGGTTTTTTCAGCAGCAGTGGCAGCTTCTTCTGCAGCCATGTCTTGCAAAATTTTGTCGATGTCCTCAATGGTAGTTTCTAAGTTCACATCTTCGGCTGTAGCGGCTTCGGTAGCCGCGACCTCCGAAGGTGCGACTTCGACGTTAGTTGTGCCCTCGACAGCTGGTGTTTTCTGAATTGACGCCCTCGGCGGCGTCTTGTCGATAACTTCAGTCACTGCAATAATTCTTTGCCGTTTTGGTTTGGTTATCTTCGTTTGTTCCGGCTCTTCCACCTTTCGAAAAAGCTTCGTCAGTTGAAGCCCTAATGGACTTAGCTTCGTGGGCACGGGTTCAGTCATTACCTTTAAAATTTCCTCCACGTCGCTGGTAGAAGGTGGTGTGGGGGTCCCCTCTTCATCGGATAATTTTCGCTTTGGAGTTGATATTTTTCTCTTCTTGGGAATTTTCTTCTCTTTTGCTGGTTTTTCTTCATCCTTGTTCAAAGCTTCAGCCACTCTTTTTCTTTTTTGGCCCTCAGCACCCTTGTTCAGCCGTTCATAGTCAGGGTACTCGAAGCCCAGGGCATCAAGCACTCGGTTCAGCCTTCGCTTCGGACGGGTGCCGAAGGCTGCTGTCATCAGTTGATCTTCTTTTTTGGAATAATTCCCAAGGATTTCATTACACATCACCTCAACTGTGTCCAGCCACTCTTGGCAGGGCTTCTTAAAGTATTTCTTGAATTTGAAGTGATAAGGAAGCCGGACAAGTTCCCCCTCCTTCTTCTCCCCCTTTAACTTTGGCATTTCCCATTCTTTCAGAGTAGGGAAGACTCTGAATGCCAAGAATTCTTGAACCAGATCCCTGGTACTGATATGCTCTGCAATAATTCTGAATTCATCCATTGCCTGTTGTGTTTGACCTTCTGGTGTCATGTTGCAGCGGGGTCGGGTTTCTCCGAAGATCAGCTCGAGTGGACTTTGCACAAGCTTCTCCTTGTCGTCATCAACCTTGATATAGAACCATTCTGATTTCCAGCCTGCCGGCCATTTGCTTCGGTAGCTGATTACAGGAAACTTTGCAGTTTTCCGATAAGCAAAATTATAGCAACCAAAATTGTCATGCAATCCATCTTTTCTAGCCTTCGTCTGATAGTGCAGTTCGTGAACTCGACAGAAACTGTCGGCAAATGGCTCCACTGCTTGGCTTCGGAGGGCCCAAATATAAACGCTAAGCCTAACGATAGCGTTAGGGGTTAACTGGTGAAAGTAGATACCAAACCTCTTCAGTACCTCCACAATAATCTCGTGTAGGGGGAATCTTAATCCGGCCTTTAGAAAGCTCTTGAAAATGACAATTTCATCCTTCGCCGGCTTTGGGGTAGTCTCTTCTCCCCCGAAGCGAAGTAGCTTCTTCTGATTTTCATTGAAATAACCTGCTTTCACCATCTTGGAAAGATCAGCCTTTGAAACAGTTGATTTCCCGAAGTCTAAGTGACTGGGTTTGCTGGGCATGGCAATGCGATAGTCATCTTCGGGATCAGTTCCTTCAATGTTCTCTTCTTCTCCTTCGGCAGTTGCCGGGTTTGCTTCAGCAGCAGGCATTTCTTCCGCAATCACTAGTCCGGAACGCTGCATTGCTTCGGAAATGGGCACAGTATTCGAACCTTCGGCTTCGTCTCCTTCACGATCAACTCTGGCAGTAGATCGCACTCTGGCCATTTAATTCTGAGTTTGGGGAAGTTAGATACTTTTTTCTTTTTCCTTTTCTCCCGAAGCTTTTCTTTCTGACGAAGCAGACTTCGAAATGGACCTTCGTTCGATTTTGAGGATCAAGCTTCGGCTATAGTTAAAAATTTTGGCAGCAAAACAGTGCAAATAGCAATGAATGCTGTGGTAACTTCACACCTACTCGTCTGTTTATATAGTGCTGCAGGTAAGAGGGCGAAGCGGCAGGATTTTTACACCAGGCGGGCAGTCACTTGTACTCGCTGCGTAGTGGACCGCAAAGATCAAACAGTAACTCTGCAAGGTGGGACCGACACGAGCTCGGGAACTGAATCGTTTCTCGGCAACGAGCTCAGGGAAGGTGTTTTTTGGACCTTCGGCTTCCCGAAGCTTAAGAGGCTTTTTTCACGGATCAAGCTCGTTACGAAAAACGATCTAGCGCCGCGAAAGGGGCTACTGTTGGGGCCATGCTTCGTTGCGCCGAAGGTCTTACACGAAGAAGCAGCTTCGGTCGAAGTTGTCCCCAGGGGATAGCCGAAGGTTCCTTTTTATGGAGCTTCGGCGTTACAAACCGACATAGAGATAGAATGACCTTTTTATCCATAAAGGTCTAAGTTAATGTTGTAAGCTTTTGTAAGGGGCATAATTGTAATTCGTCACAGGCTGCGTCCTGTGTCTATAAATAGATGAACAGTACCCCTGTACTGTTCACGCGAACCTGCCATTTGCCTTCGCATCACACCTGTACCTTTATTTTCCTCAGGACCGAAGGTACATTTGTAATTTGAAGTCATTTATATTCATTCATTCATGATAATAAAAATGGGAATGATTCCATGATCATATTTAAATGTTTATTTCATACTTCATGATTTATATGATATGAATGCTTCGTCCCTTACTATTATGCTTACGAAGGTACGTCCTTCGTAACCTTCGTCCGAAATTCTTTATATCCTGAAGGGATATAATGTTTTGGAGGACGAAGGACCTTAACACCTAACATTTTCTATGTTGCCTTGTTCTTAATTCTTAGCATTTGAGAACAAGCCCCCAACAACACCTATTGCAAATCCTAACATGTTCTATACAAGAGTTAGATTTACTTGCTACTTCTAGTTTAGCATTTAAATCATCATTTACACCTTTTAAAGTAGAAATGGTTTCATGACTAGATAGTTCACAAGAAAGCATTTCATTCCTTTTAACCTCTAGAGCAAGTGAATTTTGTGCACTAACAAATTTATCATGCTCTTCATATAAAAGATCTTCTTGTTTCTCTAAGAGTCTATCCTTTTCATTCAAGGCATCAATTAACTCATTAATTTTGCCAATTTTAATTCTATCTAAACCTTTAAATAAACTAGAATAGTCTATTTCATCGTCATCACTAGAATCATCATCACTTGAAGAAGTATAAGTGGTATCCCGAGTACATACCTTCTTCTCCTTCGCCATGAGGCACGTGTGATGCTCGTTTGGGAAGAGGGATGACTTGTTGAAGGCGGTGGCGACGAGTCCTTCATTGTCGGAGTCGGAAGAGGACCAATCCGAATCCCACTCCTTTCTGATATGTGCCTCGCCCTTGGCCTTCTTGTAATTCTTTTTCTTCTCCCTTTTGTTCCCTTTTTCCTGGTCACTATCATTATCGGGACAGTTAGCAATAAAATGACCAAGCTTACCACATTTGAAGCATGAGCGCTTCCCCTTTGACTTGGTCTTACTTGGCTGTCCCTTGCGACTCTTAAGCGCCGTCTTGAAGCGCTTGATGATGAGGGCCATCTCTTCATCATTGAGCCCTGCCGCCTCAACTTGCGCCACCTTGCTAGGTAACGCCTCCTTGCTTCTCGTTGCCTTGAGAGCAACGGGTTGAGGCTCATTGATTGGACCATTCAGTGCATCGTCCACGTACCTCGCCTCCTTGATCATCATTTGCCCGCTTACAAATTTTCCAAGGACTTCTTCGAGCGACATTTTGGTGTACCTGGGATTCTCACGAATATTATTCACCAAATATGGATCAAGAACGGTAAAGGACCTTAGCATTAGTCGGACGACGTCGTGGTCCGTCCATCGCGTGCTTCCGTAGCTCCTTATTTTATTGATGAGGGTCTTGAGCCGGTTGTATGTTTGGGTTGGCTCCTCGCCCCTTATCATCGCAAATCTTCCGAGCTCGCCTTCTACCAACTCCATCTTGGTGAGCAAGGTGACGTCATTCCCCTCATGAGAGATCTTGAGGGTGTCCCAGATTTGCTTGGCATTGTCCAAGCCGCTCACCTTATGGTACTTGTCCCTGCACAAGGAGGCTAACAACACAGTAGTAGCTTGTGCATTTCTATGAATCTGTTCATTAATAAAAATAGGACTATCCGAGCTATCAAATTTCATTCCATTCTCAATAATCTCCCATATGCTTGGATGGAGAGAGAACAGGTGACTACGCATTTTGTGGCTCCAAAATCCGTAGTCCTCCCCATCAAAGTGTGGAGGCTTGCCGAGAGGAATGGAGAGCAAATGTGAATTTGAACTTTGAGGAATACGCGAATAATCGAAAGAAAAGTTTGAGTTAACCGTCTTTCGTTTGTCGTAGTCGTTGTCGTCGTTGTCCTTATGGGAAGAAGTGGACTCATCACTGTCGTCGTAGTAGACGATCTCCTTGATGCGTCTCGTCTTCTTCTTCTTTCCATCTTTGCGTCTGTGGCCCCGAGCCCGAGTCGGTAGGCTTGTCATCCTTAGGCTCGTTGACGAAGGACTCCTTCTCTTTATCGTTGATCACGATTCCCTTCCCCTTAGGATCCATCTCTTCGGGCGATTAGTCCCTTTGTGAAGAGAACGACTTTGATACCAATTGAGAGCACCTAGAGGGGGGGGTGAATAGGTGATCCTGTAGAACTTGAAACTTAAGCCACAAAAACTTGGTTAAGCGTTAGCACAATAATCGCCAAGTGGCTAGAGAGGAGTCTCAACAAAACACAATAACCACAAGAGATCAATCACAGAGATGGCACGATGGTTATCCCGTGGTTCGGCCAAGACCAACGCTTGCCTACTCCACGTTGTGGCGTCCCAACGGACGAGGGTTGCAATCAACCCCTCTCAAGCGGTCCAAAGACCCACTTGAATACCACGGTGTTTTGCTTGCTTTTCTTAATCCCGTTTACGAGGAATCTCCACAACTTGGAGCCTCTCGCCCTTACACTTGAAGTTCACAAAGAAGCACGGAGTAAGGGAGGGATTAGCAACTCACACAAGACACTAAGATCACAACAAATACACACACACAAGACCCATACTTAAGCTCAAAAGACTAGCACACTAGAACGGAGCTCAAATCACTAGAATGTCAAACAAGTGCGCAAGAATGGAGTGTGAGTGATCAAGAATGCTCAAGGAATGCTTGGTGTACTCCTCCATGCGCCTAGGGGTCCCTTTTATAGCCCCAAGGCAGCTAGGAGTCGTTGAGAGCAATCCTGGAAGGCAGATCTTGCCTTCTGTCGACTGGCGCACCGGACAGTCTGGTGCACCACCGGACACTGTCCGGTGCAGATATCCTTCCTTATTTGGCGAAGCCGACCGTTGGAGTCTGAGAGCCGTTGGCGCACCGGACACTGTCAGGTGCACACCGGACAGTCCGGTGCACCAATGTGACCGTTGGCTCGACCACGCGTCACGCGCGGAATCCTCGGCCGACCGTTGCCCCGGCTGACCATTGACTCACCGGACAGTCCGGTGCACCACCGGACAGACCGGTGAATTTTAGCCGTACGCCGTTGATGGTTTCCCGAGAGCGACGAGTTCGCCTGTGAACGGCTCACCGGACAGTCCGGTGAACCACCGGACAGACCGGTGAATTTTAGCCGTACACCGTCGTCGAAGTCCCGAGAGCAGCCTGTTCGCCAGAGCCAGCCTGGTGCACCAGACACTGTCCGGTGCGCCACCGGACACTGTCCGGTGCACCCAGACTGAGCAGACTTTGGCTGAACAAAGCCATCTCATTTCCAATTCAATCTTTCCTGTTTCCAGCACTTAGACACAATACATTAGTCCATAAAACAATGTACTAAGTCTAGAAACATACCTTTTGACTTGATTTGCACTTTGTTCACCACATTGCATAGATCAACACAAAAGCACTTGCGTTGGCACTCAATCACCAAAATACTTAGAAATGGCCCAAGGGCACATTTCCCTTTCAATTATCACGTAGCAAAAGATACTATAGAGGGGATCAGACTTCAGGCTGTAGAGAACATCAATAAATATCAAGCCGAAACAATAAAATGGTGTGACAGAAAAGTTTGGTTGAAAAATATTAAGCTAGAGCATTTGGTGCTTCGGAGAGTGGCCAATCCGGACACAGTAGGCAAATTGCAGCTGAAGTGGGAAGTACCTTTTCTGGTGGTACCTTCGTCGAGGCCTGGTTCTTACAGATTGAAGAATATGGACGGTAACGACATACCCAGATCTTGGAATGCGGGTGAGCTTCAGCGATATTATGTGTAATTTAATGTAATCTTTTTTTTATTTTTTCTATGGCACCCTTTTCCTTTCCAAAGGGGGGAGAAAGGTTTTTAATGGGGCCATAGCTTGTAACTTTTTCTTTCTTATTTAGCTCCACAAGAGCTAAATCCCTCAAAAGGATGTAAAATATAAAATCTGAGCATGCACCATCGAGTATAAAGGAAAAAGAAGAAGAAAAGCAGGGAGAAGCTCAAAAGTCATCCCCTAAGGGGATGCAGAGCATAACAAAGCTACAAAAAGTCGTTCCTAAAGGAGCGCAGCGTAAGTTTTCTGCTTAAAAGTCATTCCTAAGGGAATGCAGAGCCAAATATCGCCGAAATATAAGGCAAAGAAGTTCAAAAGTCATTCCTAAGGGGATGCAGAACTTATACCGCCGAAATAGAAGGCAAAGAAGTTCAAAAGACGTTCCTAAGGGAATGCAGAACTTATACCACCGAAATAGAAGGTGAAGAAGCTCAAAAGACGTTCCTAAGGGGATGCAGAGCTTAAGACTCAAAAGACGTTCCTAAGGGGATGCAGAGTCAGGGTGTGGCTTCGTGTGCGTATGTTTGGACATTCATTTGCACATTACATCACATCATTCATTGCATTCATACACATTCATGTAGACATTCGTAGGATCATCATCTTCATAACATAGAGTACAAACAGATGCTTTGGCTTTGATGACAATGCTTCGATAAGAAGCAAAGATATGCTTCGTTGTGTACAAAAAAAGGGAAGGTGTTTTTCGCCTTTGGCTCAAAAGATACAAGTTTCGTCCACATCAAAGCAATTCACACATGGATGAAAAGGCAAAAATATATTACAAGGTACGGACAAATTTACAGAGTAATGTTTGATTCCTAAAATACAAAATCTTTTACAAGGATAATTCAAATGTCTCTAAAGCTTTGTGCAGCAGCTTCATCAATCTTCATCAAGCTTCGGTTTATTGACCTTCGGCATCGTCATCATGTACACAACAAAGCGATATAAGATAAAAAGTAATCTCAGGAGAAGGTAAGAAATAGGTACAAGCTTAATACTGGCTTAAGATGACTTCGAGCTTCGTTATCAGCTAAGTCCCGCTCACCCTTCATCCAAATTTATGTTATAAATCTATTTCCAATGCTTCAGGCTAGGCTGGGGATATCAGTTAAGTCCGCTGGTGATAAGCTGAAGTTCGGTCTGTTGACAATTTTTCCGTGCGTGCAACTGAAAGGGAAATAGGGTCAAACCTTTTCATAAATGATTTTGGTGGTTGAATTGCCCAACACAAACAATTGGACTAACTAGTTTGCTCTAGAGTATATGTTCCCCAGGTGCCAAAGGTTCAACTCAAAATTAATACAAAGATTAAAAAGGGTTCAAAAAGAAAGGAGCAAAGGAAACCGAAGTGCTCCCTGGTCTGGTGCACCGAACTGTCCGGTGCACCACCGGACAGTGTCTGGTGCACCAAGGAAGATCGACTTCAAACTATTCACCTTCGGGTTTCCCAGACGCAGCTCCGCTATAATTCACCGGACTGTCCGGTGAACCACCGGACTGTCCCGTGAACTAGCGGAGCAACGGTAATCTGCGCGCAACGGTCGACTCTGACAGTGAACAGTGCAGAACAGTACACGCGACAGAAGTCAGAGCAGAAGGTCAGAGGGGCACCGGACCGTCTGGTGTAGCACCGGACTGTCCGGTGCCACATGAGGACAAAGCTTCCAACGGTCGACCAGCTCTAACCCTAACGAAGAGGATGACGTGGCGGCGCACCGGACACTGTCCGGTGGCGCACCGGACTGTCCGGTGCGCCCATCGCCAGCAGCCTTCTCCAATGGCTACATTTTGGTTGGTGGCTATAAATACCACCCCAACCGGCCACTTCAAGGTGTGGGAGCCCAAGCAACATTCCAAGACATCTAGTTGACATATTCAAGCCCTCCCAACCATCTCTATTCATTGATCCATCCTATACACAAGATTTAGACCACTACAACCAACACAAGTGCCACAAAAGAGAGAACAAGCAAGAGAGAGCTAGTCATTTGAGTTTAGCACTAGTGCCTTGTGAGATTCATTGAGAGATAGTGTGTGCTACATCTTTGTGTTCATTTGCGCGTGGAGTTTTTACTCCCATTGAACTTCCTCCAAAGTTTTGGAGGCTTATAAAGCTAGCAAGAGACACCAAAGAGTGTGGTGGTCCTTGCGGGGTCTTAAGTGATCCTTGAGAAGAAGAAGAGCTCGCCGGTCTTTGGTGATCGGTGGAGAGAGAGAAAGGATTGAAAGAGACCCGTCCTTAGTGGACTCCTCAATGGGGACTAGGCCTTCGAGGGCCGAACCTCGGTAAAACAAATCACCCGTGTCTCTTGTGTTCATTTCTTGTGATTTGTTTGTTTTCTCTCACTCTAAGTTTTCTTGCACTATTCTTTGCTATCATCATTTAGTGTTGCTTCAAGTTGCACTCTCATTTAGTGGAGCAACACCTTGCAAGAAAGAACTTGTGTTATTGCTCTTCTTATCTAAGCCCCCTTGCTTTATTCTCTTAGACCTATTAGTTGTATTATTTTATCAATTCCGCATTATTTTAAAGCAATACTCTTTACAAGCAAGGACTTAGGTTTTATACTCCAATAATTGTATATCTTGTTCTAACCACTAATCAAGGGATCTAGGTGGGTATAAAGTTGTAATTTTCAGGTTTCGCCTATCCACCCCCTCTGGGCGACTTTCATTTGGTATCGGAGCCAGACACTTCATCTTGAGTCTAACAACTCGAAGTGATGGCTCGTAGAAGATCCCAAAAGAACAAGAAGACCCAGGAGAACAAGGAGGTAACTCTTGAGATATTACTTTCCGATTGTTCTAATTATAATTCATGGTCTACTAGAGTGATAAATGCTTTTAGAACCATAGATCCTCAATTAGAACAAATTTTAGACAAGAGTATTATTCCTCCTAGTTATACTAGAGAAAATGCTTCCGAGGAAGATCTAAGATATATACGCTTAAACTATCTAGCTTATGACATCTTAAGTAAATCCCTTAGCAAAGAAGATTATCATGCCTTCATAATAAAATATGATAAACCTATTTGTGATGTGCATGATATTTGGAGAATTAAAAGCAAATTTGATGAGTCCAAACATGATAGTTCATTTTGTGCCTCTACTTCCTTTGGTAATTGTGAAACTAACCCTTTGAAGGAAGAAGAAGAAAATGAACGATGGAGACCAAACGATGAATCCACCTCTCCAAAAGGTTTGTCTTCCCATTTCGATTCCCACATATGTTGTGTGGCTAATGAAAATGATAGCGGAAGCACAAATGAGGATGAGGAGGAAGAAAGAAGCTTCTTGCAACTCTATGCTCGCCTAAGCCAAGAAGATAAGGCGGTCATGCTCAAACTTCTAAAAAGAGCAAGAGAGCAAAGCGAAGCTCGTCAAAGGCTAGAAGATATTCTCTCCATAAAAATGCTAAGCTTTGACGAGTTGACTAAATAACATGAGGAGCTAAAGTGCTCTCATGTTGATTTGGTCCAAAGGTATGAAACTATTTCAATTGAGCAAGATAACTCTTTACATTGTATCGCTCAATTAGTAAATAGGAATGCCTTACATAAGGACCAAGTAGAAAAGCTAAAATTTGAAAATCTAGCTTTTCAAGAAAAATATGATAGGCTTCTATGTTCTCATGAAAATCTTATGGATGATCATATCATATTAAATATTGCTCATGAGGTTGTGATAGAAAACTTAAAATCCCAACAACCTCACTCATGCACATGTATTCAAATTGAAACTACATTACCATGTGCTAATGCTTGTTGTCCGTCGACAAGCAAATCTCCCTTTAAGCTAGAATTTGCAGGAACGAAAGATGATACATATCAAAAGCTCAAAGAAGAAAATGAGAGGCTAAAAATGAGCTTGACACAACTAAAAGGGAAGTGCATTGTTCAACCTTCTCAAGATAACCGTGATTACATGGTGAAGAAGCTTGAGACGGGAACAACCGTGGCATGCACTAAATCCCTTGAAGAAAATGTCAAGGACTTGAGGATTGCCGAGGGGAAGGAACAAAAGATGAAAATCAATGCCTCCTCCAAAAGCCTCAACCACGTCTCCATAAAAGGTAACATCCAAGGTAATAATCAAGCCACACTTCACACTAAGAGAAGTAAGAAGTGTAGTGAATGCTTTGAAAAGGGGCACTCGATTAAGTCATGTCCCTATATTAGAAATGACTTGATTATTAACAAGGATGATAAACTTTGTTTCAAATGCTCCAAGAAGGGACACTTGTTTAGGTCTTGTCCCCATTTAAAACAAAAAGGCATAGTGTTAGAAAAGAAAATATTCACTAACCATGTAGCAAGAAAGAAACAAGGAAAGAAGAAATCTTCAAGACTTAAGAATCACCTATGCTACATATGCCGAAAGAAGGGACATCAATACAAGGATTGTCCCATTGGTAACAATTCTACTCCTAGCTTGTCAATTAATTCTCATATAACTAGGCAACCCAAAATTGCAACTTGTGCTAGAAAGGTAATGAGTTTACCTAGTGCTAACACAAAGGATGTTTGGGTTCCTAGATCTTTGTTGACTAACCTTGATGGACCCATCAAGAGATGGGTACCAAAATATGCTTGACAAGCTTTGCAGGAGAAGGAGATGATATGAAGCTTTGGGGGTGCTTAAGAGAGTCAATTCAATTTTTATTAACTCAAGCTATCAATCTTCAATGATCTATATATCCAAGATTGACCCAAAGTTATTTAAATTTATTATATTCAAAACTCATATCATCTCGGGAAAGATATTGATGTTGTAGGAAATAAAGAATTATCCTGTGCAAGAAAGATCAAGGCCTACAACATGGAGGAAAGCCAAAGGATGGTAACACTTATGTTTAGGCGCACACATCTTAAATTATATTTTCTCATGTATCTTGTGTAGTCACATAAAAAACACTCTAAATGTCCTTAAAATTATGTCACCATTCTTTGAAGAAATTCCTCTCATATGGTAGATTGCATATTCATCATTTCTATTCTATGGCAATCTACATGCTTTAAATTATTAGTAAATATCTCATGGCATGTTTTTACACTAATTATCTTATTATTGCCATGATTCTAGATATAGAGAGATATTCCAAGTTCTTAAGAGAATAAGGTGTCATGTATGGAATTCAAATCTTTAGGACACTTATAAAAGGAAAATTCTCTCTATAACTAGAATAGTGAGACTAATGCTTTTATCTAAGTAACCCAAGTAGTCTCACTTGTAGAAGAATAAGTTTCTCTTTGGAAGTGCGTAATCTAACATAAAAAAAGAAAAATCAATCCAATGACTTATGTTGTTGTGCTTCTTGCTTAAAATTGGATATGATTCTTCTACTTTCATCACTCTCCATGTTATGAATTGGATTTGTTCCATAATCTTAAGAAATTATCTATGCTTGTTTTATGAGTTAAATTGAGCATAACAACATCTATGGATAATCCAGTTCATGCTATGAAGTTTCCATGTTTTAGTGTTCTATCTTTCATTACTTTCAAAAATGATTACTAAAAGGGAAACTAGTGCTTATGTTACTAATGACATATCTCTTGAGCTTACTTATGAAAATCGACAAGAGAGTAAGTGCAAGCCACAAGCCTCAAGGGTTACTCTTCACCCTAAGGAAGAAAGTTAAAAGCAAAGGTATGTGAACTCTTTTTCCCATCTATGGTTATTTACTCTAAATTATCTTACTCTACCTATGTGAAGAATAGATTCTTTATTGGACTTGATTTTTGCTAAGTATGCATTCAATCTCGTTCTCATAAATGTACTAGTCCATTAGAATCTATTTCATGCCTTTGCTACACATATTCTCATATTGATTTACTTCTAAATAATGATTAAAAAATTCAATATGAAGAAGTAAATTTCCTATGATTGATCAAAATGTTTAAAAGGTGCATATTCCTCTTTCTCAATGAAATGCACTAATGTTAATGATTTTACTCCATGTCTATGTGACTTATGGATGATGAATTGTTTTTATTTCCTATCTAAAGAAATCATCCTTCATCATATACTCCCTTATACCACTAACATCTCTCTTGAGTATTTTCAATAAGTTTGGAAGGAAAAAGAGATAACTACAAAGGGAGGACTCTCAAATGAAAGAGGAAGACATCAAGAATAACACCACCTACTTGGATAGTAAGATCTACAAAACAATCAATGGTGTGGTTGTGAGTATTCTAAATCCTTTTCATTGTGAGAATATCAGGCATAAATTGTTTATTGCAAATCTTATAAGCCTTGATCAAGATGTATAATGCTTCTCCCTACACGCCTCTAAAATGAATGCATCTATTCATCTCATTCAAATTCTTGATGCATATCTTTAGGGGAAGTCTATTTCTATATCTTGATCATGTTGAGACTAACACTTTATCTTAGCAATCTTACTTAGTCTCAAGTATGAGAATAAGTTTCTCATGAAGTATGCTACTACATATCAATCCAACTTGTTAAAATAATGTCGCTGTTATCAAGGATTGTTGCCCTCATTGCTAAAGTAGCATATTAAATGGACTCTCCTATTATTATTTAATGCATACGTTGTTCTTTTGATCACATCCGTTATTCGTTTGATCATTGAATAACTTCAATAAACGCTTATGTTTCTTAGTGCCGCATATCTATCAATCTATATCTTTCTTGATATGCACTAAGTTACAAAGGAGAATTCATGATACATTTATGCATCTTGTGATCCATTTGATATATGCTAACAATGACTTGGAAAAAGATCACTAGTTGTAAAACTCTCTCTTGTGCAAAATATTTCCACATATTGTCTTGAGTATAGGTCTTAAGCATCTAAGACTAAGGACAAAGCACAATGAAGAGAGCGTCTCCATGTGAAGGTACAAAAGGGTAAAACTACTTCATCTCATTTATACATGTACCTAAATCTCCCTTTTATATACATTCTCTGCATATCTTGTTTAAAAGGAAGAGAAAGCATGTCCATGCATTAACCCTGCTTCATACCTAGTTTAACTTAAAAAAAATCTCACTCCTGCATTAATGCATCCTTTGTTAAAACTAGATGAAGTGATTTTATTGTCAAAGAGCTTAAAGCTTAACCTTGTAACGAGGATAAGCTGCCTTTGTTCGAAAGGTGGATGGTCCTTAAGCCTCTTTGAAATCCTTAAGGGTAAATGCTTAAAATGTTTATAACATGCTTTCATAAGTGCATAAACTGTCATGAGCGTCACACTTATACTATAACACAATGCACTTCACATTCTGTATGATATAGCTATGTTCTCATTAACCTAATTATGTGCAATTGGCATTTAAGGCCAAAATATGTATTCCTCTCCATGCACATATTTAGGGGGAGCAATCTATGTTATTTAGAACTATGATTATGCTTAATTGATATATCTTTTTGATCATATATCTTTATGTCTATGACTAATGTGTTTTCAAGTGTAATCTTATGCTTAGTCATAGAATTGAAAGGGAAATGGAGTATTCGGCAAAAACGACGCTTCCACTCAACTCCATCGGTATTATCCACTCTTTGCCGGTATTCTACATAGTTCTTCACTTTGGTATGATCTTCACTCATATTTATTTGTTTGCCATTGGGGAGAAAGTAAAAGGGCTTATATTTCACTCACAAGTATCCGTTTTTGGCGATTCATGCCAAAGGGGGAGAAAGTATGAGCCCAAAGCAAAAGGACCGCACCACCACCAAATTTTTTTAAAAAATAAAGTTGTTCAAATTGATATCTTATTGTGTTCAAAAGGGGGAGAAAGTAGTATCTTCAAAACTTGGAAAACCCTCTTGAACACTAAGAGGAGAATTTCATTGAGGGGGAGTTTTGTTTAAGTCAAAGGAAAAGCATCTGAAATAGGGGGAGAAAATTTCAAATCTTAAAAATTCTTCTTTCAATCTTATTCATGTACCTTTGACCATTTGCAAAAAGCTTTTGAAAAGAATTTTACAAAGAATCTGCAAAAACAAAACTAGTGGTGCAAGCGTGGTCCAAAGTTTTAATAACAAGAAGAAAAACATTCATGCATATCTAGTAAAAATAATATATTTGTTTAACTCCAAGCAACCTTTGCACTTCCTTTATGCAAACTAGTTCAACTCTGCACTTATATATTTGCTTTGGTTTGTGTTGGCATCAATCACCAAAAAGGGGGAGATTGAAAGGGAAATAGGGTCAAACATTTTCATAAATGATTTTGGTGGTTGAATTGCCCAACACAAACAATTGGACTAACTAGTTTGCTCTAGAGTAAATGTTCTCCAGGTGCCAAAGGTTCAACTCAAAACCAATACAAAGATTAAAAAGGGTTCAAAAAGAAAGGAGCAAAGGAAACCGAAGTGCTCCCTAGTCTGGCGCACCGGACTGTCCGGTGCACCACAGGACAGTGTCCGGAGCACCAGGGAAGATTGACTTCAAACTCTTCACCTTCGGGTTTCCTAGGCGCAGCTCCGCTATAATTCACCGGACTGGCTGGTGAACCACCGGACTGTCCGGCGCGCCAGCGGAGCAACGGTCATCTGCGCGCAACGGTCGACTCTGACAGTGAACAATGCAGAACAGTACACGCGACAGAAGTCAGAGCAGAAGGTCAGAGGGGCACCGGACCGTCTGGTGTAGCACCGGACTGTCCGGTGCCACATGAGGACAAAGCTTCCAACGGCCGACCAGCTCCAACCCTAACAAAGAGGATGACGTGGCGGCGCACCGGACACTGTTCGGTGGCGCACCGGACTGTCCGGTGCGCCCATCGCCAGCAGCCTTCTCCAATGGCTATATTTTGGTTGGTGGCTATAAATACCACCCCAACCAGCCACTTCAAGGTGTGGGAGCCCAAGCAACATTCCAAGTCATCTAGTTGACATATTCAAGCCCTCCCAACCACCTCTATTCATTGATCCATCCTATACACAAGATTTAGACCACTACAACCAACACAAGTGCCACAAAAGAGAGAACAAGCAAGAGAGAGCTACTCATTTGAGTTTAGCACTAGTGCCTTGTGAGATTCATTGAGAGATAGTGTGTGCTACATCTTTGTGTTCATTTGCGCGTGGAGTTTTTACTCCCATTGAACTTCCTCCAAAGTTTTGGAGGCTTGTAAAGCTAGCAAGAGACACCAAAGAGTGTGGTGGTCCTTGCGGGGTCTTAAGTGATCCTTGAGAAGAAGAAGAGCTCGCCGGTCTTTGGTGATCGGTGGAGAGAGGAAAAGGGTTGAAAGAGACGCGTCCTTAGTGGACTCCTCAACAGGGACTAGGCCTTCGAGGGCCGAACCTCGGTAAAACAAATCACCAGTGTCTCTTGTGTTCATTTCTTGTGATTTGTTTGTTTTCTCTCACTCTAAGTTTTCTTGCACTATTCTTTGCTATCATCATTTAGTGTTGCTTCAAGTTGCACTCTCATTTAGTGGAGCAACACCTTGCAAGAAAGAACTTGTGTTATTGCTCTTCTTATCTAAGCCCCCTTGCTTTATTCTCTTAGACCTATTAGTTGTATTGTTTTATCAATTTCGCATTATTTTAAAGCAATACTCTTTACAAGCAAGGACTTAGGTTTTATACTCCGATAATTGTATATCATGTTCTAACCACTAATCAAGGGATCTAGGTGTCGGGGATTTGTTCTCAGATGCTTCGGATTAAGAACAAGGCAACATAGAAAGTGTTAAATGTAAGGCTCCTTCGTCCTTAAAAACATTATATCCCTTTGGATATAATGAATCTTGGACGAAGGTTACAAAGGAAAAGATTCTCATAAGATTGACTAACGGTAAAAAAGAATACATAAATACAATACAAATAATGGCTTGATTATTATCATCAACTTATCTTCAAATTCATGAAAATAAATTACAAGTGTACCTTCGGATTGTTGGAAAGTAAAGATGCAGACGTAATGCGAAAAAGCGTATGCCAAGTCAGCGTGAACAGTACGGGAGTGTTGTTCATCTATTTATAGGTACGGGACGCAGCCCATGTAAAATTACATTGATGCCCTTTACATTTGATAATAACTTTATGGCAATCCTTCGAGGTTTAACTTGACTTTTCATCCTTAAGTCGGTTTCTCTTTTCCTTCGTCATGCCGAAGCTTTTCTGCACGTAGCTTCGTGATCGTCCTATCTTTCGTCGTGATCGCTTTCCACCCTAGTTAAGCTTCGTCTTAACCATGCTCTTGTACACCCGCAACCTGACTCCAAAGATGCCTGTTCACATGTTTCACTCGGAAAATATTGTCAAATCATGTTTTTGAGGAGCTTCGGAAGCTGAAGGCCCCCAACAGTAGCCCCTCGCAATATTAATTTACTGCAATGATAAATTCATATTGCGACATGGACGAAGGCTTTGAGCCGAAGGTCCGAAAAAACACCTTCCTTCTGCTAGAATAGCAACAGTCATTGACAGACGGGGCCCTCCAGTTTCCGACACACTGGGTGTATAAATAAGAGCTCACCGCAAGTTTATTTGGCACGCTCTTCTTGCCATCCGCTTTTACTCATCCAAAAATTCTTAGCCTGCACGGAACAGCACTTGGTCGGCTTTAGATTTTTAAGCTTCGGTTTCGAGTGTGTTTTGTCAGCATTTGCAAAGATGCCTGAGGATAAGAAAGTTGTTGGTGCTTCGAAGCTAAGCCTTTCTGAGGAAATGCACCTGGGTTTTCTTGAATCAATGTCGAAGACTAATACGGAGAAGATTACCAGAGAAATTTTAGAGGGTTTATCTGAAGATACTGGCGACAGTGATAGTTACGATGTGGATAGTGGTGGTGAAGACTCCGAAGATCGACCCTAGCGACCAAGCCATGCAGTTTTTGGTAAGTCCAGCATTAAGGAAAACCATCTTGTTAATATGAGAGGGAGATATTTTCGGGACTTGTCTATTGTGAGGGCTGACGAAGGAGAGAAGACTTGTCCGACTCCTGAAGAGAATGAGGTCGTGATATTCCGAAGCTTCTTGAAAGCTGGACTACGATTTCCCTTGAGTAGTTTTGTCGTGGAAGTGCTGAAGACATTTGAAATCTACCTTCACCAACTGATCCCCGAAGCAATTATAAGGATGAACATCTTTGTGTGGGCCGCAAGAAGCCAAGGTTTGGAACCTAACGCAAAAAGCTTCTGTAACATACACGAGCTATTGTATGAGACAAAACCCTGGGGCAAAGAGCAGTATCACAACAACTTTGGCTGCTACAGCTTCGGCGCTCGATCCGGGTCAAGCTGCCCTGTGCCAACTTTTCGAAAGAGGTGGCCCGGCGACTGGATGACAGAATGGTTTTACGTAAAAATGACTTGAAATCACGTGAGGATATCAAAGGTATCATTATGCGCCCTATCTAGCAATGCTTCGGCCTCCGGAAGCCAAAGGTGGAGATGGATGAAGCAGCTGAAGAATGCCAGAGAGCCTTCGGCGTAGTCTGCTCCTTTGTTGGTACAAGGGATCTGGTTCAAGAGCATATTGCCTTCAGAATTTGGCCACTTGTAGAAAAGTGGGAAATGCCGAAGGAGACCGTCAAGGAAGCTGACGAAGGCTGGTTAGTTAGACTAAAATACACATTCAAATACGGAGATAAGTTTGTTGAACCAGACAACGACTGGTTGAAAAGTATTGAGGCCATAAGTGACGAATTGCTTGGGTTATACTCGAAAGCCGAAGATACTGCACTATCAGCGGCCTTCGGAGGCCGAAAGAAGAAGAGGCTTAACCGAGTGTTTGATGCAATTGGGTTCATCTACCCCGACTACCATTACCCGGTGCGGGGCCAAAAAAGGAAAAATACTTCTCCTGCAAAGGAAATTGCTTCAGCTGCTCCTAGTGAGCCGGCGCCGAAGAGGAAAAAGGTAAAGGTGCTCACACACCCTCCACGTTATATTGAGCCGGCTACAGTGCCTGAGTTTATTGGTGAGGCCTCTTCGGCCAATGAAACTAGAGAACCAACTCCAGCACCAAAAATCGAAAAGATGGCCGAAGCACCAACAACAGAGAAAATAGAAGAACCGAGGACAGGAGAAACAAAAACATTAGAAATTTTAAGTCCTCCAACAAAAATCGAGGCCGCGAAAAGCCAAAAGGGTCCGGCAGTGACCCCAAAAAGAAAAAGGATGGTTAATGTGTTAGACGTTTTGGAAACAATTAAATCTTCAAGTAAAACACTAAAGAAAACTGTTGAAGCTTCTGAAATGTCAACTGAAGCCTTTGTTGCTGAAGCTTTGAAGCAACAAATTGAAACTGAAGCTGGGCCCTCAGAGCCCACCAAGGTAAAACCTTCGAAATCTGAAGAAAGAAAATTGACGGAGGCAACTTTGGAAACCGAAAAAATAAAAATGACAGAGCCAGTTTTGATTGAAGAAATTGACACTAGCGCCCCCAAAGCATCCTCCAAAATACATGATTATATTGTGCGACATGCTTCGAGGAAGAAACTATCTGAAGAAGAGATTTTTGAATCTAATCACTATGCCCGAGAACTGAAGTATCCGAAGGGGGCTGTAGTGTTTAATGGAACAGACGAAGATGACTTCCTATACTGTCTCCCAGACAATAAAGAATTATCCGTCTGCCGGGAGATGGCTAGGAGCATGGGGTTCCCGAAGCTTGAAGCTGGCCTCTGCGCCATGACGAAGGAGGATCTTGCAGATAGCCTTGCGTATAACAGTCTGAAGGTACAAAGATTGTAAATTTTTAAATTTATGAATTTTAAATTAACCTTTTGTTTTTATGTTAATCCATTCATTCTTTTGAACAGGGCTTAATACTTAGCAATGCCTTAAGGGCACAAAAGAGTGCTGAAGATGAGAGCTGCACTATTGCTCTTAACAACCTTCGGACAGAGGTTATTAGACTAAGAAACGAAGCCTTGAAAAAGGACAAAATCCTGGTTACATTAGTGGATAAGATAAAGGAAAACGAAGCTAATTCTAAAATTCAAGTCGAAGCTCAGAAGCGGGAAATCGAAGATCTTCGGAAGCAACTAGCCCGAGCTAAAGAAGAACGCATTCTTGAAGAAACAAAACGAGAACTAAGTGATCAATGAGCAAATCATTTGGAAGTAAATGTTGAAGAGCTTCGTGCTTCGAAGAAAAGGTGCTATGATAAATCCATAGAGTGTGTTAAAAAGATAAAATCCAGCTTCGCCCGCGTCGGCGCATTTTCTAGTGAAGAAAATTTCACAAGAGGGAATCCAAAAGGCCCGATTGTGTGGATCAGTCACGAAGCTGAGGCCTTTGAGGAAATCTTGAATAGTCGCGGGGATATTTGCGCTTTTTCGGGCGCCAGAGGAATTGTTACTATTTTGGAGAAGAAAGGGTGCGAGCATATAAAATCTTTGGCACAATCTGGAAATGCTTTATCCTCTGAAGATATCAAAGACCCTTCAGCCGAAGCGAGCCAGGTCGGCAGAAAATTTTTCACCGACATTTGGGATAATGGCGGCCGAGAAATGGCTCAGGAAATCATTCAAAGAAGCGAAAAAGGCATCCATGACGCTAGGAGGGTAGCGGAGGCTGCTGAAAAAAGCACAGGGCCCGAAGGGCAAATAGGTATTAATTAGTGGTTTTTATTCTGTTGTGATTTTTGATTTTGAACTTCGTTCGTGGTTTTGTAATAGTAATATAGCCGTGTCCTCTCCTCCCTCAGAACCTGCTGAGGCAGCTCCGGATCCCCCCCGAAGGGGGACGACGAAATTAGACAAATGGCCGAAGCCATCATGGACAAAGTTGTCAATCAGCTACTAAACGAAGCCGCAGAAGTAGTTCTTAGGGAAGATTAAGTGCTATTGTAAAAATACTTGGAACATGACATGTGTAAAACTTTGTAACTTTGAATGTAATATATAATCTATTTATGATTCAATTCTTTACGATGCATGAAATTTTGCATACATACCGTTTTTTGAGCCTTCAGCGAAAAAAACACCTTCCCTTCTTTTCATGCTTCGTGAAGGAAATCTTTTATGCATCACAAGAATTTCCATACTTCTCTGATGAAGAATATCCAAGCTTCGTGAAAACATTCTTCGAAGCTATAAAAAAGTTTTATGTTGCCTCTCTGATGAAGCTATACTTCTTGTCAATTTATCTTGTACTTTAGCACAATTTTCCCTTTTTCCAAAACATTCTTCGAGAATCAATACTGTGTCCCCTTCTTGTTCTACATGCAATATGATGTATGATGCTTATGTTATGCAAAATGATGTGATGATGTCATGCTATGCAAAATGATATTTATGCCGAAGATACACACATCTCTGCAATAGGGCACACAATCTTTTTATCTCAGCGCTGACTTTTCGCTGTAAGCCTCCCTTAGGAGCTTCTTCGCCTTTTACTTTCAGCGGAATCAGCGTTTATTTTTCGCTGTAAGCCTCCCTTAGGAGCTTCTTCGCCTTTTACTTTCAGCGGAATCAGCGTTTATTTTTCGCTGTAAGCTCTGCATTCCCTTCGGAACGACTTTTGAGCAGAAAACTTACACTGCGCTCCTTTAGGAACGACTTTTTACTACTTCGAAGAAGTTACAGTGTGTTCCTTAGAACAAGTTTTTGATAATTCGAAGGTTCTCCATGCCACCATAAATTCTTGTGCTTCAGTAACTCAAGCCTATGGAGAAGATATATTTTCATTATGATGATAAGCTAAACTGTTACAAGAATTTGAAAAAAACGATAAAAGACACTTAAACTTACCACAATTGTTCTTTACTACAAAGAAAGTAAAACTGAATGCGAAAAGTTGCTGTCGAGGTAGGATATTTTGTCAGTAAATATGCTTCGACTCTGGCACAGTGCTATTGACTGTGCGAGCTTCGGACTCCTCCCTGAGGTCCCTCTGAGGGTGAGAGTGCTGGCTCCCTTCTGGCTGCGGACCACGTTGTATTGGTGGTGGTGGAGGAAGCTGTTGCCAGGAAGCTTGGGGTTGGCTTGCCGAAGCAACAGAAGCTGCAGGGTGATTGCCTACATATTCTGGAATGTAAGGCGAATGGTACGAAGCAGTATGCATGACCTGCTTCGACTGGCTCTGTTGCGCTGCAGCCTCTGCTAACTCCTTTTGCTTCTGGATGGTAACATGGCACATCCTGGTGGTATGGCCCTTGCCTTCACCACAGAACAGGCAATAAATTTTTCTTGGTTGATCTCCAAATCTTCCCCCGAAGCCCCTGTTGCCTCTGCCCCTTGACGCTGGCGGCCGGAAAGAGCTTTGTTGTTGCCCCGAAGCTTGCGAGGAGCATTGTGGCCTTTGTTGTTGACTGCCTTTGTCATCACTTTGGGTAGAATTGTGAATTGACCTGACGTGCCTCGGATAAAATCTTCCTCCGAAGCCCCTGGCCATTTCAGAGAACCTTAAAGCTTCCTCCCTTCTTTGGCAAAAATCATTGTCAGCTCGAATATACTCGTCCATCTTCTGGAGCAGCTTCTCCAAAGTTTGAGGAGGCTTCCTGGCAAAGTACTGGGCTGCAGGTCCTGGCCGAAGCCCCTTGATCATGGCCTCAATGACAATTTCATTGGGCACTGTTGGTGCCTGTGCCCTCAGACGTAGGAACCTTCGGACATATGCCTGAAGGTATTCTTCGTGATCCTGGGTGCACTGGAATAAAGCTTGAGCAGTGGCTGGCTTCGTCTGAAACCCTTGGAAGCTGGTTATCAACATATCCTTCAACTTTTGCCATTAGGTGATTGTCCCTGGCCTAAGGGAGGAGTACCAAGTTTGTGCAACGCTTCTGACAGCCATGACGAAGGACTTTGCCATGACCGCCGTGTTGCCACCGTACGAAGATATAGTTGCCTCGTAGCTCATCAAGAATTGTTTCGGGTCTGAATGACCGTCGTACATGGGGAGCTAGGGCGACTTGTAAGACTGTGGCCAAGGAATAGCCTGCAGTTCTGTTGACAAGGGAGAAGCATCATCAAAAGCAAAATTTCCGTGATGGAAATCTTCATACCAGTCGCCCTCGTTGTAGAAGCCCTCTTGATGAAGCTCTCTATGTGGGGGCCTTTGGTTCTGGTCATCTTGAGCAAGATGTCGAAGCTCTTCAGAGGCCTCGTCTATCTGCCTTTGAAGATCAGCTAGACGAGCCATCTTCTCCTTCTTCCGTTGGACCTGTTGATTGATCATCTCTAAATTTTGGATTTCTTGATCCAAGTCGTCCTCCGGAGGCGTTGGACTGGTGGCCTTCCTCTTCTGGCTTCGGGCCTCCCTAAGAGAAACGACATCTTGATTGGGGTCCAGCGGCTGCAGAGTGGCAGCCCCTGTCGCTGAAGCTTTTTTAGGTGGCATGACGAAGGTGACGCTTGCCGAAGGTGTACAAAACTTTAGAAAATGGGCGTGAGTTCACCAGAGGTGGGCGCCAATGTTGGGGACTTGTTCTCAGATGCTTCGGATTAAGAACAAGGCAACATAGAAAGTGTTAAATGTAAGGCTCCTTCGTCCTTAAAAACATTATATCCCTTCGGATATAATGAATCTTGGATGAAGGTTACAAAGGAAAAGATTCTCATAAGATTGACTAACGGTAAAAAAAAATACATAAATAGAATACAAATAATGGCTTGATTATTATCATCAACTTATCTTCAAATTCATGAAAATAAATTACAAGTGTACCTTCGGATTGTTGGAAAGTAAAGATGCAGACGTAATGCGAAAAAGCGTATGCCAAGTCAGCGTGAACAGTACGAGAGTGCTGTTCATCTATTTATAGGTACGGGACGCAGCCCGTGTAAAATTACATTGATGCCCTTTACATTTGATAATAACTTTATGGCAATCCTTCGAGGTTTAACTTGACTTTTCATCCTTAAGTCGGTTTCTCTTTTCCTTCGTCATGCCGAAGCTTTTCTGCACGTAGCTTCGTGATCGTCCTATCTTTCGTCGTGATCGCTTTCCACCCTAGTTAAGCTTCGTCTTAACCATGCTCTTGTACACCCGCAACCTGACTCCGAAGATACCTGTTCACATGTTTCACTCGGAAAATATTGTCAAATCATGTTTTTGAGGAGCTTCGGAAGCCGAAGGCCCCCAACACTAGGTGGGGTATAAAGTTGTAATTTTCAAGTTTCGCCTATCCACCCCCCTCTAGGCGACTTTCAGCAACCAGCCTTCATAAAAGCTATAGCTGTGCCATGAGAAGCTAGCAGGGCACAGAAGTCGCCGTGCCTAGCTATTACTTCGTTAAATGCCTCAACTTCGCTCTCAATATGTTCGAAGGGGCTTGGCAGGTCTTCAACTGAAGGTTCGAATTTTTCAGAGCTGGCTCCCACTGAGTTGAAGACCTGCTTTAGCCGTTGCACGCAGCGGTTGCCGAAGTTCAAGCAAGCATTCCAAAGCTCTTTTAGGGATTCTTGCAATTTTAAGTTTTTCTCGACATCGGCTCCAAGCCTTATATCAAAACTTTTCTTTTCTTGCTTGAAGTTTTCCGATTTTTGGAGGAGTTCATCGTTTAATCTGGCAACTTCGGCTTGGGCTTCAGCCAATGAACCCTCCATTGTCTAAAGAAGGAAGTTTTTATTTTCTAGAGAAGCTTCATGATCTTTGATTTTATTTTCCAAGCCCTCGATTATAACCTCATTCTTCTTATCTTCGAGGTCTTGTTGCATTCTCAAGGCTTTGCTTAGCAGCATACTCTGTGCAAAATAATCTTTGTCAGAAATCTTTGCTTCATCACAAAACAATAAAAACTGAGGAAAAAAGCTTTACCTTAAAGTTGGAGTAGAATAAGCTACCGACGATATGCTATCATCGGTAGCTGCTGATGTCAGCTTCAAGCTTTGGAAAACCAACACTCTTCGACAAAGTGCTGATAACCTTCGCACCGGTGTGGTCTCGAATGCATCCTAAGGCTTCTTTGTTGATTCCACCAAAGAGCATGGCTCCTGGTTGGTAGCCACAGGATATAGCATACTCCTGCAGCTCCTCCTTCTCGGCCTTGGATAATTCTTGACCAATTAGATTTTGAAAGTTGAAGCTTTTTCCTTCCGAAGTATCTTCGGTAATTTATTTCCCTTTTCCAGGCACTGCGGCCAGGGCTTCTTCTATAACCGCAGCAGTCTCCTCTGCAGCCAGGATTCCCTCTATAGCCGCGGTAGTCTCCTCCGTGGCCAAATCCAAGAGCACTTTATCAATAACAGATAATGTACTCTCCAGATTGGTAGCTTCGGCAGTCGCAACTTCGGCAGAAGTAGCAGCTTCGGTAGCTAGTGTCATTTTTGATGCTGAGGCCGGCGGTGGAGTTTCCTCAATGGCTTGCATAACAGTAACAATTCTTTGCTTTTTTGGCCCAACCGCCTTTTTCGCTGCCGAAGGTTCGTCCTTCTTCTGTAAAAGCTTCATCAGATGTGGCCCCAGAGGACTTAGCAGCTTGATAGGTAAGGATTCGATTATTACCTTTAAAATTTCTTCTACTTCGCCAGCAGAAGGCGTCGAAGGAGCTTTCCCCTCTATCTCAGCCATCTTTGGCTCTGGAGTTGTAGTTTTTCTCTTCTTCGAGGTCGCCACCTTCGGCTCAGGACTGGATTTTCTCTTTTTCAGAGCTTTTTCGTCCTCTTTCACCATCCTAGCAGCCTGTCTGCTCATAACACTGACAACCCTTTTCTCTTTGGTCCTTCGGCACCCTTGCTCAGTCGTTCATAGTCAGGGTATTCAAAGTTTAAAGCGTCTATTACCCGATTCAACCTTCGTTTTGGTCGAGTGCCGAAGGCTGCAGTCATCAGTTGATCTTCCTTTTTGGTATAATTGCCCAAAATTTCGTTGCACATAGCCTCAATCATCTCTAGCCACTCTTGGCAAGGCTCTTTGAATTGTTTCTCAAACTTGAAGCGATAGGGCAATCGAACAAGTTCACCCTTCTTCTTTGTTCCTTTCAGCTTCGGCATACTCCATTCACTCAATGTTGGAGAGATCCTGTTCGCCAGGTATTCTTGTACTAGATCCCTGGTACTGATATGTTCAGCCACAACTCTGAATTCTGCTACGGCTAGCTGGCATGGTAATCCTGGCTTCATGTTGCACAAGGGTCTGGTCATCCCGAAGCTTAAACTCAGTGGGCTCATGACCATCGTTTTCAGCTTCTCCCTCTTCTTCTCATCGGCCTTGATATGAAACCACTCACTCTTCCAGCTAGTTGGCCACTTGGTGCGATAACTGAGGACCGGAGCCTTCGTATCTTTGCGATACGTGAAGTTATAACAACCAAAATTTTCATGTAGCCCGTCTTCCCTGGCTTTTGTTTGGTAATGCAGCTCATGCACTCGGCAGAAAGCTTCAACATTTGGGTCCATTCATTGGCTTCGAAGGGCCCAGATGAAGATGCTAAGCCTAATGATGGCGTTAGGAGTTAGCCGATGAAGAAAAATCTCAAAATTATTCAAAACCTCTCCAATCATCTCGTTCAAGGGAAATCGCAATCCTGCCCTAAAAAAGCTTTTGAAAACCACTACTTCGTCATCCTTCGGCTTTGGAGTGGTTTCTTCTCCAACAAAATGAATAAGCTTCTTCTCAGCTCCTCCGAAGTATCCCAGTTTTATCATCATGGGCATATCAGTTTTAGACACAGTAGATTTTCAAAGTCCAAGTGGCTAGGTTTTGATGGGATCATAATGTTATAATCTTCTTCTTCTTCATCAGCATTTTCTTCCTCAACATCAGCTTGTTCAGCTTCGGCAACAGGTGCACCTTCTTCGATGGCTCCCTCTGCCACAACTAACCCCGATTGCCTCATGACTTCGGAGATTGGAGCTGTCTCGGTGGCTTCAGTCTCCTCTCCTTCACGTGTTACCCTCACAGTCGAGCGTACTCTGGCCATCTGATGGATCTTTTGTAGTTTTTATGAAGTTGATGTTTTTTTACAGTTTTGACGAAGCTCCCTCTTTTGACGAAGCTAATTCAAAGTGACTGTTCGCTCGAGAATGCGGTGAGAAAGCTTCGGCTATGGTCAATTTTTTCAACAGCACAACACTGCAATGGCAATGAATATTGTGGTAACTTCACACCTACCCGTCTGTTTATATAGTGCTGCAGGTGGAAGGTGAATCGCCAAGACGCCAGCACCCGCCGAACAGTCACCCGCACCCTCTGAATAGTGGACCACTACCCCGCTGTGTGGTGGCCCACCTCGCGCCCAAAATACTTTAATCGTTTCTCGGCAACAAGCTCAGAGAAGGTGTTTTTTGGACTTTCGGCATTCCGAAGCCTTGAAGATTTTTCATGGATCAAGCTCGTTACGAAAAACGATCTAGCACCATGAAGGGGCTACTGTTGGGGTCTGCTTCATCACCGAAAGTCCTTTAAGAAGAAGCACCTTTGAAAGATCAGCGTATAATCAAACACAACACGAAGGTACATGCCGAAGCTACGATCCAGGGAGCTTCGGCATAGCGACATGCCTTGAGACGAAGGGCTGCACCGACTTAAAGAGGAAAAGACCGATCAGTGCATGATGATTTGTGTCATGATTGTAGCTAGTCATCAGGGGCATAAATGTAATTCTGACCGGGCTGCGTCCCATGCCTGTAAATAGGTGAATAATACCCCCGTACTATTCACGCTGACTTGTATTCGCTCATGCGTCACGCTTGGACTTTTACCTTCTGTCAAGCCGAAGGTACAAATGTAATTCAATATTGTTTCTGTTTATCCATGATAATAAAAAGAAGAGATATTAATAATATCATATGATTATACATGTTGCCTTTTATATCTCATATGCTTCTTCTTTCATTAACATATACTGCGATGATGAAGGTATGTCCTTCATGACCTTCGTCTGAAGATCATTATATCCTAAGGGAGATAATGCTTCGAAGGACGAAGGCTATTAACCTTTAATATTTTGTGTTGCCTTGTTCTTAACTCATAGCATTTGAGAACAAGTCCCCAACAGTAGATGTATGATTAAGCACTCATAGTTGGGTTTTCGCAATTGATAATAGAGATTATTTAATGATAGATTGGTCTAAAGCAAAATCTAAATCTGAACATGGGTGATGGTGTCCGATTATATAGTATAAGAGGCTTTCACGGACCCTTATTCTCGTCTATAAGAGTCCCAACATGATACAAGATCCAAACAACTGAAACATATTAGTGTTTTTGTTTTAAAAACAACAAAAACTTCACCATGAGACTTGGTGATATGTCCTCTATGAGATGCAACAGATGGTCCTCTGTGTGATGCAGCGGATGGTCCATTGTGAGATGCAATGGATGTGTTTTCGAAACTTTTGCCATGAGACTTGGCGGATGGTTCATTGTGAGATGCAATGAACGTGTTTTCAAAACTTTCACCATGATACTTGATTCATTGTGGGTTGCAATGAACATGTTTTCAAGGGTTACTTTACTATAACGGTTCACCGTTGGACTTGGTGAACGGTTCATTGTGGGTTGGAATGAACATTGAAGTTACTGGATTGTAACAAAGTTTTTACTCAACAAAATGTTTTATAAATTGGGATTAGTATGCTTGTTAGGTACAATTAAAATTTGACCAACTAAAAGCAACCGCTCAAGCTAGTCCACTATATAGCCAGTTTACTTTTACTTAAAATTGGGATACTTGTTGAGTGTGAAAGTAGTCACTATTGACTTCTTCACTCTCACCTAATATATTTTTTTTATGCAGATAGAGAAGAATAGGTGCCCTGGACCCAATAGTTATAGGACCACGAGTTCTAGACCCGCGATCAACTAGTCGGTTGAAGGGTCTACTAGTGCATTGATATACCATATTGATATGTAATAAATACTCTATTTCATTATACATAAAGTATTGTGTTTTGATATATTAATTCACTATGACGTTGTTGTACATGTGATTCTCGATCCGATTTTACGTATAGTGGGTATTCAGTTGTGTCTTTAAATCCGTGTGTGATAGACGGCATAGTAACAAAGACGGAACTGCCGAACCCGTTACAAAAATAATTTGCAATGATCACACAATAGTACTCTACCCCGGCCCCTCCAAATAAATAAGTGTAGCACCACGCCTTTATATATGGTTATACTTATGCCAGTGTTTGATTAATTATAATATATGCGGTTAAGTGAACTGGACGTAGGAGCGGTAGTCGGTGTTGGGCCTCCAGTTCGCCGGGATGACATTGTAAGCCACCAGCGTGGTGCCGGACTCGCTGCGGATGCGCATCGAGAAGGGGCCCCTGAGCGGGCGGTAGGAGTCGAGGCGCCAGACGGATCCCCAGGAGCGGCGCATCAGCATCCATTGGCCGCCGGAGCCGGACTCCATGGCGTCCATCTGCACCACGGTGCCGGCCTTGTTGGCGTACTCGACCAGCACCGCCAGGTAGTTGAGGTTGGAGCCGGCCTCGACGTGGAAGTTCACGGTCAGCCCCCGGTGGTCGCAGGCCACCCTCCGGAACTGCATGTCGATGATGCCCGCGTGCCGGAGCCTGTCGTTGAGGCCGGGCCTCGCCATGGACCCGAACGCCGTGCCGCTCAGGTCGAAGTGGTACCTGGCCACCGGGTAGTAGTTCATGTCCGTGATCATCACCGTCCTCGCCTCGCCGGAGCAGGCGGGGTTGTTCTTGGCGGTGCACCGTATCTGCATTGTATTGTTAATAATTAGCTCATCATCATCAGAAGGCAAGAGAACGTGAAAAGATGCTTCCGTTTGACCTCACCAATTCATTCATTCATTCATCAACTAGCTCATGGAGTCCACTGATCTGCTGCTGGTGGATAGCTAGTACGTTTGACCGATTTATTTATTTGAACTAAAAAAATTATTTATTTGAAACTAAAAAAATGAACCGGACAAGTGGACGCGGCCGGCCGGGTATGTAATAATATAAACAGCAAGTTGAATGGTGGAATAGCTATACGTATTGTACCTGGTAGCATGCGCCGCAGCCCTTGCCGTCCTGGAACAGGGGCTGGTTGCCGCACGACGTCATGGACATGAACGGATACTGGTTGGTGTTCTTGAACCCGCACGCGCCGCCTGACGAAGAATGGATCCGTACGTGCAAGCACAACACACAATATAATGTCAGCCACACGTACGGCATTGCACACAGTGCAACCTAGCTAGCAGTAGCTAGGCATGCACGCACTGACATTACTGCGTACGTGCGTACAGCGTACGTACCGTTGTCGTTGGGGCCGGCACCGTTGGGCGCGCCGTACCAGGTGGCCTTGGCCGCCTGCCAGCCGCCGCCGCCGCCGCTGGAGCGGAGTTGGCGCACAGCGGAGGTGCGGTTCATCGCCGCTTGCGCGCCGCTTGCGCCGGAATGCATGACGACAAGCACGGCGAGGAGGGAGACAAGTGCAGCAGCTGCCTGGGCGGCCATCTCAGCTCGTGTAGTAGTGTGTGTACCAACAAAACCTTGTATAGTTGTATGCTCGTGTTTTGATAGTCGAAAGGGACGAGACTGCCTGTGTACTTATAGGCGATCGAGCAAGCAGACAAAGTGTAGTATGAGCAGTTCGATCGCGGGGGTCGCGGCATCAATAGTCGTCGGAAGTGCCGTGTTAGATCGATCACATGGCCACCGTACCTAGCTAATCATGGTGGAATGGAGTACTCGGTCCGCGAGCCAGTCAGCCATATTACAAAACACACACATCTGGGACTGGGAGTAGTAGCAGGCTAGCAGCTCAGCACAGCACATGCACATGCCCATGGCACATGCGATCGTACGCTCAGCTCGTACCGTACGCCGGTGCGCGCGGTGCCTGCCAATGATTCCAAAACGAACCTCTGGACTCTGGTAGTTATCATCAGCAGACAGAGGCCGGACCACAAATCGGTGAAAGTGGGCGCCACACTAGCTACTACCTGCGGTGCTGTGCGTTGACCATTAGACCTAGTTTGAGTATTCCTTAATACATATGTATTGAGATAGATAAGGATGTAACACCGTATAAAATTTTCGGCGGTCGAACTCTGACCGATGAAAATAAGACCGTATTATTTTCGGCGGTCGAGGACCTGACCACCGAAAATAACCTTATTTTTGGCACCCGTGACATAGACCGCCGAAAATAAACGAATTTAAACCCGCCCACAACTTTCTTCTCTTTTTCCTTCTCTCGACGTCGCGTCGCTGCTCCCTCTTTGCCCATGCCCACGCCCCCGTCGCCGGACCTGCCCCCGCCGCCCTCGGCTCGCGTCGCCCGATCGTCGCTGCCGAGCCCTCCTCCATCGATAGGTTTTTTGCATATTTTATTCCATAATTTTGGAGGACGTTATTTAACTGCCGCAGAAATTAGTATGTATTTGTTATTATACTTGTTTGATTAGGGTGTGTGATTAGTATTATTGTTTAGTTCGATTCCATAAATGTATTAGTGCCATATGTGGTTCAGTGATTAGTGGCATATTGTTTAGAGCAAAAAACGGTGAAATCCCCGATGAGCTATGCAGTCAAGCGACCGCTGAGCGTATGGTTCGTAGCTGTTAGGATTAATATTTTCTTGCCACATAGCTATACATTACATGTGTGCTTAACCTTCATATTCTATTGTAGGAGACTTACGGGCAAGAGATGGTTAGATAGTATGGAGAAGACTATGATTGGCGAGAAGCGTCTACCATCGACACTGAAGTTGGGCATTCTATTGAAAAAAGGTCCATGGACGGTATGAACTTGTAAATTTTTTTCAATAAGATTGAAATTATGACCGAATAGCTAATTTTTTTCAACATATTTTATGTTTACCGGTGTGATCGATTCAACGGAGTTGCGGTCTCGTGACGGCTCTTCGTCGTAGGCGGGTTTGGTAGCAGTCGTAGTCGACACTCGATCATGGAGGAGGCTATGAGGGAGCTCAAGAAAGGTTTCATGAAGAGCTGCGACAGTCGTCCAACAACAATTAGAGTATAGGACTGCTTACAATGCACATGCGCAACAAACAATGAACGTGAATGTCTTATTTATTCTCAACACGATCGTATATTTGTCCTATAACTAATATACTATATTTGCAATAGTTTTGGTTTCCAGAGCAGGCATAACGACAACCATTCGTTTTCCCTCAATTTCAGCCGCTGATGCCTCATTCGAGATTACATGCTCCGACACCTCCACCTCAGGTGCGTCAATTTAGTTTAGACTTATCGTTTGTATTAACCTTTCAAATCTTGATTTAACTTGATTTTGTAGGGATTTGGGTTATGGGCCACAACACGACACCATCGGTGATACCAGCACCAGGAGGAGCTTCTAGAGGGGAGGGAGCTACTACAGAAGAGGTTAGTTTGATAAACAATTCGTTTGAATAGTGGTCGACTTAACACTGTAGTTATTAATATCTTCTTTTCTTTCAGACTCCAAACCAGATAGATGACTTCGTAAACAACTTCTTCGCTTCTAGAGGTAGTGGTCACAACTTAAATGACCTCTATATGTGATGGTTTGATACTCTTGTGGTGAATTTGGACGATGCGATGGATTATGATGTATTTGTAATAGATTTGTAAGGTATTTTGGTGAACTGTGATATATTTGTGATGAATTGTGATATTTTGTGTTGAATGTGTGTAATTCTGAAATTTCTGTTGTTATCATAATATTGTGATTATATTGTTGTTGAAATTACTGTTGATTTTATATTTCTTTCATATTTTTTCTAAGAAATTACTTATTTTCGGCGACTATGTGTAGACCGCCAAAAATTAGATTGTTGTTGAAATTTTTGGCGACACACCTAGGCCACCGAATATTAGAGCCGCCAAAAATATACAAGCTTATTTTCGGCGGCCTAGGTGTGTCCACCAAAAATTATTCTTTATTTTCGGTTAAATTATTTTGGCGGCCAGGAGCTTCCGAAAATAGGTCATATATTGTATCTTGTAGTGAACTTAGGGTCTGTTTGGTTACTTTAGTCCAGGGACTAAAGTTTAGTTATGAGACTAAAGTTTAGTCCCTAGCCTGTTTGGTTTCAAGGACTAAAAGTATTCCGAACGTATTAAATTAATCATAAGAGGATCAAAATAACCGTTAGTATTATCCGTCACTAGTGCAACTGAAACAAAAGAAGGCAAAAAGTTGAATTAATATGATTTAGTCCCTTTTAGTCACCCTTGAGGGATTAGAGACTAAAACAGTATAATTTTTAGTCCCACCGTTTAATAATTTAAAGACTAAATGAGATTAAAATGGAGGAGCTAACCTTAAGAGCATCTCCAAGAGACTCTTTATTTTTTACTCTCTATTTGACTCTTTATTTGTCTCTCCATAAATATTAAACTCTATATATAACATCTCATTCCAACAGACTCTCCAAAATGCAATTTAGCTTGGCTAGCGAGAGTTGCTAGCCAAATTTGGCTAGTGAGGGAGTTAATTTAGAGAGCCAGATAGCTTAGCAACAAGTTAAATGGCTACTCTGTTGGATAGCTATTATGCTATTAATTAGCTAAAATTTAGCCTGACAAGCTATTTTGCTAGTCTCTTGGAGATGCTCTTAATCCATCAAACCAAACGAGGATTTAGTGTGGTACTATACAATAAGTAGTTACAACTTCCACATGCAAATGTGAATGGACGGTCGACCATGAGAGACACCGTTGCCCGGCTGACTTTATCATCGATGCCTTCAACATCTTACCCTCTATTATTGAGCATGTTCAGTTTATTAACAACACTGTATTCTATGATGTGCTGGATCTGGATTATGGGAGTGCTCGGTTTCTTTAGTAACCTTCTAAATTTTAGTCTTTTTTAAGTAAAATCTGGTAGGTATGCTACAGTTTCATTGAAGTGAGATAAAATTGTTCTTGATTACATAGCAGATCGAACAGAGATTGGATAAAAGAACAGGAAAAAACAAAAACAAAACAAGCCACGGAAAGTAAACTGAAAACTAGCGCTTAAGAGGCTAACAGACTAATATCACTACTGGAATCCGAGACTTTGCCAAGTGTCGGACTCTTTGTCGAGTACCTTTTGTCGGGCACTCGGCAAAGTTTGGCTCTCGGTAACGAGCCTTTTTATCGAGTGCAGGACACTTGGCACAGGACCACACTCGGCAAAGACATGTTTGCCGAGTGTTTGACACTCGGCAAAGAAGGCGCTCGGCAAACGGCCGTCAGCCTTTGCCGAGAGCCGAGGACTGGCACTCGGCAAAGGGGCTTCTTTGCCGAGTGCCAAATACTGGGCACTCGACAAAGAACTCTTTACCGAGTGCCTTCTATAGACACTCGGCAAAGCATATTTTTGTTTTTTACATTTTGGTCACCAAACTTTTTGTGGTATGTTCCTACACTATGTAGACCTACATGTACCATTTTGGGACAATTATACCAGTGTTTGCAATAGCTAGTAGATTTAGTTCGTTTATTTGAATTTGTTCAGAAAATTCAGATTTGAACTGCAGGTCACTCGAAACTTGGAAAACCGTGCATGCAAAAATGATATCCATGCTACTTAGCACAAGTTAACCGATTTCAGGAGCGGATCCGAAACTTCGAGCACCATGCTCACTCAACATGGCTGTGAACTTGCCATCTAGGTGTTTAAAAATTGTATAAAACACAAACAAAATCAGAAAATCATGAAACCTGTCCACGTGTCATGATATCATATGTATAGGCTGTGATAAAATTTGAAAAAGTTTCGAGAAAACTGTGACGCACTATGTGTACAAACCTAAGAGATCCACATTGAAACTCTATGATTTCATGTGTAGTTCTCTTAGGTTTCTACACATAATGTCTCACAACTTTCTCGAAACTTTTTCAAATTTTTATCACAACCTCTACATATGATATCATGACACGTGGACAGGTTTCATGATTTTCTGACTTTGTTTGTGTTTTATACAATTTTTAAACACTTGGATGGCAAGTTCACAGCCATGTTGAATGAGCATGGTGCTCGAAGTTTTCGGTCCACTCCTGAAATCGGTCGTAACTTGTGCTAAGTAGCATGGATATCATTTTTGCATGCATGGTTTTCCAAGTTTCGAGTGGTCTGCAGTTCAAATCTGAATTTTCCGAAGAAATCCAAATAAATGAACTAATTCTACTAGCTATTGAAAATACAGCTATAATTGTCCCAAAATGGTACATGTAGGTCTACATAGTGTAGGAACACACCACAAAAAATTTGGTTGGGAAAATAAAAAAAACTACAAATGTACTTTGCCGAGTGTCGCCCAAGGGACACTCGGCACAGAATAGTAAAAGAATCTTTACCGAGTGTCGCCTAGGGGACACTCGGCAAAGGAGACTTTGCCGAGTGTCAGCGATCTAGCACTCGGCAAAGAATATTTTAAAATTTTAAAAAAATCTTTGCCGAGTGCCAGATCGCGGGCACTCGGCAAAGAAGAGAAATAAACCGCCCGCGGGTTCTCCTTTCTCCTTCTTTCTCTCATCTCACTCTCTCTCACCCCGCCGTCCGCGCGCCGTCGTCCGCTCGCCGCCGCGCCGTTCGCCCGCCGCCGCGCCCGCCCCTCGCCGCGCCGTCTGGCCGCCCCTCCCCACGCCCGCCGGCTGCCCCTCCCCATGCCCGCCGGCCGCCCGCCGCGCCCACCCACTCACACGCGCGCCGCCACGCCCTCACCGCCGCCGTGCTCGCCGTGCTCGCCGTGCCCGCACCCGCCGCGCTCGCCGTGCCCGCGCCCGTGCCCGCCACGCTCGCCGTGCTCGCCGTGCCCGCGCCCGCCGCGCTCGCCGTGCCCACAGCCGCGCCCGCCGCGCTCGCCGTGCCCACAGCCGCGCCTGCCGCGCTCGCCGTGCCCGCGCCCACGCCGCCGTGCCCCTCGTCGTGCCCCTCGCCCGCCACCGCCTTGCCCGCGCCGCCGTGCCCCTCGCCCGCGCCCCTCGCCGTGCCCCCGCCACCAACGCCGCGCGCCACCACCGCTGCCGGAGGCCGCCTCCTCGCACGCCGCCACCGCCGCCCGGCCACGCCACGCGTACCATCGTCGCCCCCACGCGAGGTATAAACTTTTTATGCGTCAATTCACCATGTAGTTGTGGATCTACCAAGTTTTTCGCATCTCCATCATGAAGCATTGTGATGGCTTGCAATGGGAAATAAGAAATGTGACAACTGCTAGTAGTGTATACTTTAGGTGAATTTCTTCTTACTGTGTGCATGTCAGCCATCGTGCTGTTAGTTTTATTTGCAGGTTTTAAAAACCTCAACGTACAGGGGAGGTGCTGTCGATTTTTTTTGTATTAACATACTTGTGTTTCTTTTTTATAGAGAAGATACTTGTCTTCCTAGCCGCTGCGGGTCTGCCTGCACCGCGTCGCATCGCCACTGCACCGACCCGCCATAGCCCCACTAGCCTGACTCCACCGCCACCCTAGGTATAACCTCTATTTCCGCATCATAGTCGTAGATCACATAACCCAGTTAGGCGTCTCCTGTTCGAAAGAGATACGGTGTAGATATGCAGATCTTTGCATATCTACAAATGTATCAGTTTCGAATTGTCCACGTTTTTTGGACAGCCCGGGGTTGCGTAGATGGTGTTAGTTTCATGCTCTACTCCGATCCGAGATAGAGTTTCGGCGTCACCTCCCTGTTGTTCTCTAGACAGTACACTCTCCCTACCAGGACGTGTATCCGAAGAACAACGGGGAGGTGCTGCCGAAATTCTATCTCGGATCGGAGTAGAGCATGGAAACTAACTCCATCTACGCAACCGCGGGTGGGATTAGGATCTATCCTCACCTATTAGAAGGTAGGAACGTAGTGTACATGCATTACATGTCTATATTAAACTATACTCGGTTATATATGTTAGAGGATGGAGGATCGTGAGTGGATGTACATGTGCCGCGTAGGACGTAATGATGTCACCCCTAAATGGATTAGGAAGACCGATGCTTTCGTGGAACGGGCATTTGGCGAAGCTGCTAAAGGAGCGAGTCTAGTCCCTTGTCCGTGCAGCAAATGTGCCAACAGGAAAAGGAAAACAAAGAAGGCCATGGTAGAACATATTTGGAAGAATGGATTTACGCCGGACTATACTCGGTGGATCTTCCATGGTAAAGCGCATCGCACGAGAGAGGAGGTGGTGAGACAACGCGTCGAGGATTACGATGCTGATGCCGGGGTAGCGGACATGTTGAACGACTATCACGAGACACAGTTTGCCGAAGGACGTACGGAGGACGAGCCAGAGGCGACTGCAAAGGCATTCTACGACATGTTTGACGTGGCACAGAAACCCCTTCATGGCAAGACAAAGGTTTCTCAACTAGATGCCATTGGGCGTATAATGGCGTTCAAGTCGCAGTACAGCATGAGTCGAGACGCCTTCGATGGTTTGTTGATAGTTATTGGCAGCCTGCTTCCGGAGGATCACGTTCTGCCAAAGAGCATGTACGAGGCACAGAAACTACTTCGTGCACTCAAGATGATGTATGAGCAGATACATGCTTGTCCGAAGGGCTGCGTCCTATTTAGGAAAGAACACACTGAGGCAAAGTACTGTCCGAAGTGTAAATCGTCTAGGTTCATGGAGGTAGACTCTGGTGATGGACAGAAGAGGCAGCTCGACATCCCCGTGACAATCCTACGCCACCTTCCGTTCATACCGAGGATCCAGCGTCTATACATGACAGAGAAATCCGCGAAACAGATGACATGGCACAAAAAAGGCAAACGATACAATCCTGACAAGATGGTTCACGCATCCGATGGTGAAGCATGGACCCACTTTGATGCCATTCACCATGAGAAAGCTGAAGAGGCTCGTAATGTTCATGTTGTGCTGGCCACAGATGGGTTCAATCCCTATGGAATGACCGCTGCCCCATACACATGTTGGCCCGTGTTCGTTATCCCCATCAATCTCCCCCCCCGGCGTATGCTTTCAAAGACAGAACATATTCGTGTCGTTGATAATTCCTGGACACCCGGGGAATAAAATGGGCGTGTACATGGAGCCTTTGATTGATGAATTGGTCCGTGCTTGGGAGGAAGGGGTATGGACGTACGACCGAGCTACGAAGACAAACTTCAAAATGCATGTTTGGTACCAGTACTCCATGCATGACTTTCCGACGTATGGGCTATTTTGCGCCTGGTGTGTTCATGGTAAGTTCTCATGCCCAGTTTGCAAGGAAGCTCTTAGGTTCATTTGGTTGAAGAAGGGTGGCAAATATTCGTCATTCGATAAACATCGACAATTTCTCCCTCCTGACCATGCATTCCGACTAGACATCAAGAACTTTACGAAAGGTGTCGTGGTGACAGACCGCCCACCTGCAATGATGACTGGTGTCGAAGTTCGCCAACAGATAGATGGTCTCGTGGCCAACCCAGAAGGTGGTTTTGTGGGATATGGTGAGCAACATATGTGGACACATAAGTCGGGCTTGACTCGGCTCCCCTATTATGATGACCTGCTCCTTCCACACAACATTGACGTGATGCACACTGAAAAGAATGTCGCCGAGGCACTTTGGGCAACAATTATGGAGATTCCTGATAAGTCAAAGGATAACGTAAAGGCAAGAGTGGATCTGGCAGAGTTATGTGATAGACCAAACCAAGAGATGAAGCCGCCTAGTGGTGGAAAGACATGGAGAAGGCCTAAGGCCGATTTCGTCCTGAGCAGGGCCCAAAGGAAGGAAGTACTATAGTGGATCAAGATGTTAATGTTCCCTGATGGGTATGCAGCTAACCTGAGTAGGGGGGTGAACTTATCTACTATGCGAGTCTTAGGGATGAAGAGTCATGACTTCCACATATGGATTGAACGAATTCTTCTGGTGATGGTTCGAGGCTATGTCCTTGAGCATGTCTGGCTAGCGCTTGCAGAGTTGAGCTATTTCTTCCGCCAGCTTTGTGCAAAAGAGTTAGCTCGGACCATGATTGTAGACTTGGAAAGGATGGCACCCGCGTTATTGTGTAAGCTGGAGAAGATCTTTCCACTCGGCTTCTTCAATCCGATGCAACATTTGATTCTTCATCTCTCGTATGAGGCACGAATGGGGGGGCGTGCAGGGACGTTGGTGCTATCCAATCGAGAGATGTCTAAAGACTATCCAAAAGAAATGTAGAAATAAATGCAAAATCGAGGCTTCCATTGCAGAGGCATACATACTGGAGGAGGTGTCAAACTTCACAACAACTTACTATGGTGACAAACGGCCGAGCGTGCATAATCCACCCCCTCGTTACAATGATGGCGGCAATGAATCGAACCTCAGCATTTTTCGAGGGCAACTCGGAAGCACGAGTGGTTCGACCACCAAGACCCTGAGACATGAAGAGTGGCGCCATATCATGCTATATGTATTGACCAACCTTGAAGAGGTGACGCCAAACATGGAGCAATTTCTTCATGAATTCTGGCGTCGATCAAGGGACCCAACTCCACAGGAATATGATACCCTTCTTAGAAAGGGTGCGGGAAATGGATTGCCCGATTTCATTTCCTGGTTTAAACGTAAGGTACGTGCTTAGTTTGTCATTTGAAGTTGCTCTTACGTGCGAATAATATAACAATCTAGCGTGTTTGAACTTGCAGGGCTAAAGAGAGCCGTCTATGAGTGCCGAGTTGAGACAAGTAGCCAATGGCTTTGCCTATAGGGTCAGTAAATTTTCTGGGTATGACGTCAATGGATATCGTTTTCACACAACAAGCTACGACCAAAGTCGGCCCAATCGAAAAACCACGTGTTCTAGAGTCTTTACGCCCGGGCTTGACGAGGTCGAGTATTATGGAAGAATTGAAGAAATATATGAACTCAATTTTCATGGTTCCAAACCTCTTACTCCAGTGATATTCAAATGTCATTGGTTTGACCCTGAAGTTACGAGATGGACACATTCTAATCTTGGGCTAGTCGAAATTCGACAGGATTCCACCTTACCAGGAGACGATGTCTATATTGTGGCCCAACAGGCCACACAAGTGTATTATCTTCCATATGCGTGCCAAACGAAAGAACATCTTAAGGGTTGGGATGTTGTGTATAAGGTATCACCGCACGGTAAATTACCTGTTCCAAATGATGAAGATTATAACTTAGACCCGGACACATATGACGGAGAGTTCTTCTAAGAAGATGGGCTAGAAGGGCGATTTGAGATAGACTTAACCGAAGCGATCGGAATGGAAGTAGATATTGAAATGGTTGTTGATGAGGAGGATGATGAGGTGCAAAATGAGAATGACTTAGAAATGCTTGAAGGCAATGCCAATGACGAACTTGCGCCTTCAGATGGTGTTGACTATGAAATGGTTGATAGTGACACTTATGATCCGGCTAACCCGGACACATATAAAGATTATTTTTAATCGATGTAATGCTATATTTCATTTATTTTGCATATGTTTCTAAATACATATTTTTTTATCTGTGCTTAATTGCTTACTCTTAATTGCAGGTTGTTGGACAAAGATGGTAGGCGGTGGGACGAGGATGAGGAGGGGGAGGGGGAGGAGGAGCACCCGTAGGACGGAGGAGGAGGCACAGCAGGATGACGCCGTACAGCAGCAGGTGCAGCAAGCCATTGTCGATGCGGCGCAGCAGGACGACGACGATGCGGCGCAGCAGGACGACGACGATGCAGCGCAGCAGGACGACGACGACGACGCCGCTCAGCAGGACGTCTCTGGTTCTGGCTCCTCAGGTTCGAGGAACGTCTACTTGCGAGGTCCCGCGAGTCTTCCTCAGCGACCCATACTTCGTGACAGACGTCCGCTGATACGACCCAATGGGGAGAGGTAGGTAACTTTAGATGTTGTTGCTGCTTTTTCATATTATATGTTCAAATTAATAATAGAAACTAATACTTTATCTTAATCACTTGGACAAGTCTTGGATGGTTTTGGAGAGTGCAGGGGGTCACAGCCGCCTCCCCAATGGCATCCTCGGCCTTCTATGCAGGGAACACTTCCCTGGACTTGTCGAGTACGTCGAAGTGACGGGCCCAGCCTACACCTTCGACCACTACGCCATCGCCCCCGATGCAGTAGATCGGGACGGCAGGGAATTCAACAACAAGGCGGAGCGGGTGAAGCAAGAGCTGTGGGTAAGTCTTCCTCGCACTATATTGTTTAATAAGTCGCATTTATTGCATATTCTTGAAATAATGTATGGATACATCGTCTTTGTATGTAGGATTTCTTCAGACGCGAGGCTGGATATGAGGCCAGGGCGGATGTGGTGGCTACCACGAGCTGTAAGAAGCTCGTCGTGGACATGCACTACGAGGCGCGCATCCAGGCCATCGTCACGTACCATGGCTTCATCCTTGGGGAGAAGGTGAGCAAGAAGGACGCCCGAACCATGTCGTTGACTCTGGACCAGTACTTGCAGGTAAATACAAAACTTTATTATTGGTACTAAATATGCTTAATTTTATCTTCTGATATGCCGTGTACTTGTATTTTTTAGATGATTCCTTATTGGTGTGCCGCGCATCCTGAGTGCTGGGAGCAGATGGTGCAGAGGTGGTGCTCGGCTGAGTGGGACGAGGCGCACAACGCTAGCCGGGAACGGCGTTTGATGATGCAAGGTCCCTCCCACCATCAAGGCAACCACAGCCTGGGCAAATATGCGGAAGCATGGGTACGCGCTATTTTTTATTTAGGTATATAACTTTCGATTAGACATGATTTCTAACCATCTCGTTGGTTTTCTCGTAGTCGGCGTCACATGGTGGCCAGCCTTGCTCCATCTTCTCGGCATATGCTATGGCCCACAAGGGGAAGGCGACGTCCGACGTCACCTACAACCCAGATGACGGGCCCGAGGTGTACACCAACCCCGCCGTCCACAGCTGCCTCAGTGAGTACACCGCCATGGCCAAGGAGGTCCATGGGCTAGATTACGATCCAAGGACCGAGGACATCGACGAAGATGTCCTCATGAGGGTCGGAGGAGGCAAGAGGCATGGGCGGTACTGGATTGCCGACGGGGCAATCGACTGGTCCTCCACGCCCACTCTATCTCAGGTGCGAGCAAGGAGCACGAGCGCGAGCCCAGCCGTACGACCTCGGCAGGACAGCTCACAGCATCGTATCCAGCAACTCCAGGTTATTCCTTATCTATTCGTCGTTCATTGATTATTATATATCTTCTCTTTGCATTATCGTAACATTAGGGCGAAATATTACAGACTCAGCTAGATGATGAGAGGAGGCAACGTGAGGAGCTGGAGAAGAGGATGGCGGAGATGTTTGCGTACATGCAGAGCCTTGGCGCCGCACAGGGTCATGCTCCACCACCTCCGTTGTTCCCTGCAGCTGACCCTGCTGAGTTCACTACTCCTGTGAGTATCAAAATTTTAGTACTGCATGACATATATTCATATGTTCTTACACATGCAATCTCTTCTCTATGCAGGGTCAATCGGCGGCGTCGAACAACCCTCACGCTTCGTCCAGCCCTTCGCCGAACCAGTCCAGCCGCCCACCTCGTTGATGACCTGTTTTGTGATGATCCAGACTTATATTTGTGAGTGTTGGTGATGTTAGTTATACTTGGTCTTGTGAGATACTTAGTGAGACTTATGTGCTGTGAAACCTGATTTATGTGGTGATATTTGTGATATATATGGTGTTGATGATAAATGTGTTGATTCTATGATGCGAATGATATATAATGTGATGTGAATGATATATATCTTCTGTTTGTTTGGATGGAATAGCAAAAACAAATAAAAAAGGGACTTCCTGGTCACTTTGCCGAGTGTAACACTCGGCAAAGAGGTTCTTTGCCGAGTGTCAAGACCATAACACTCGGTAAAGAACCAAGACCTGGGCACCGGTATAGGTTCTTTGCCGAGTGTAATGTTTGTGGCACTCGGCAAAGAGGCACGCTTTGCCGAGTGTCGGGCGCAGCACTCGGCAAAGAGCCTAACATGAGGACCCTCCCTGGCGGGTCCTTTGCCGAGTGTCCTAGGTGGCACTCAGCAAAGATGGATTCTTTGCTGAGTGCTTCTGGGAAGACACTCGGCAAATGTAACTCCTTTGCCGAGTGTCATCCGTGCCACTCGGCAAAGACGCCGTCTCTGTCACCCATCGCCGTAACGGTCGCTTTTCTTTGCCGAGTGCTCCCTGGCACTCGGCAAACCTCTTT
This sequence comes from Zea luxurians, assembly GCA_029449295.1. Taxonomy (NCBI): domain Eukaryota; kingdom Viridiplantae; phylum Streptophyta; class Magnoliopsida; order Poales; family Poaceae; genus Zea; species Zea luxurians. Next base: position 73,199,979 of record JAOPSE010000008.1, read on the forward strand.
GCCGAGTGCCCGAGAAAAAGTACTCGGCAAAGATGGCTTTGCCGATGCACTGTTTACTGAGCCTTCTTTGCCGAGTGTGACACTCGGCAAAGCCTTTGCCGAGTGTTTTTAAGGCTTTACCGAGTGCTCTGGGCACTCGGCAAAGCACTCGTTTCCGGTAGTGTATATTGGGTGTGTCCTCTACAAGCTAGTCATCAGTGATCGGATTAACAAAACCCAACTAACCATCTTCTCAATCAGGCCCTTGATTAGGAGGGCCCTTGATTAGGAGGGTCCACGTGAACCTCGGTTGTAGCCTTCGGTCACACGACGCTATATAAAGGATTAAGGGGTCACAGGAAAAGCTAACGCTAGTACTCGCCCGAAACCCTAATCCACACATAGGACCCATCACCTAAGCATCAGAGTGACCAGGAGCGACAACCAACGACGACCCGGATCTCGGTGCCTATTGTTCCTCTGTAGGGAAATGGAGGTGTCGCCGGTGACGGTGACCACGCTCCACCAACACCACACCAAGTCGTGTCAACACAACAACAACGAAGGTATGTCACCCTATTCCTCTCAGTAGAACAAATCTACTAGTCATCAAGGATTTCCAGTTACGGGATGGTATTCTAGGGGCTCAAGAATCAATCCTAGGCACCACAAAATATATCAATGGTATCAAAGCCACCCTAAGACCCCTAGATCTCCTAAACCAAACATGATTTTGAGATCACAGAGAGGTCTCGGGTCAAGTGATTGAACTCAGTTTTGTTCATTATAGTTCATCACCCCAAGAACAGAAAGATTAGATCGTGAAAAGTAACTCAGAGAGAGTTTAGATACTCTCGGGTTAGGGTTTACCTAACCCTAAGACTAGGGTTTCGATCACTGCAAAAGAAATGAGGTCTCGACCATGAACCCGTGATTCCATGGTCTAGGGTTAGGGTTTCAATACCTAACCCTAGTTCAAAAATCAGGTCACAAAGGCCATACTCAAGGGCTCCAGATCTATGAATCCGTGACCAAGAAATAAGAAAAATATAAACCTACAACAAGGTTAAACCCTAACCAGATCTTCCACAATAGGGAACCGGTCGATTCATGTGCACAGAGGCACTTCTCGAGCACTCGCGTGCACAAAGACCGCACACGTGCGCTCAGGATCAAAGATCCACGACCAAAATCAGTGAAAGAACAGAATCAACCGAACAAAAAAAGTTCGGGTCATAACCCTAACCGAGTCAAGCCCGCACCCAATAAATCACAGAAACACACAAAAGTGAGCCGCCGAAACTCGATCCTTGCACATTACATCTGAAAGTCGCCTAGAGGGGGGGTGAATAGACAAATCTGAAATTTATGAAGTTTAAGCACAACTACAAGCCGGGGTTAGCGTTAGAAATATAATCGAGTCCGAAAGAGAGGGCGAAAACAAATCACAAGAAAATAAGGCGGATGACACGGTGGTTTGTTTTATCGAGGTTCGGTTCTTGCAAACCTACTCCCCATTGAGGTGGTCACAAAGACCGGGTCTCTTTCAACCCTTTCCCTGTCTCACACGGTCACTTAGACCGAGTGAGATTTTCTTCTCAATCAATCGGGACACTAAGTCCCCACAAGGACCACCACACAATTGGTGTCTCTTGCCTTGATTACAATTGAGTTGGAAACAAGAAAGAAGAAGAAAAGCAATCCAAGCGCAAGAACCCAAATGAACACAATTGTCTCTCTCACTAGCCACTATTTGATTGGAATGATCTTTGGACTTGGGAGAGGATTTGATCTCTTTATTTGTGTCTTTGAATGAAGTCTAGAGCTCTTGTATGAGGTTTGATGGCTGAAAACTTGAATGCATTGAAGTGTGGTGGTTGGGGGGTATTTATAGCCCCAACCACCAATATGGCCGTTGGTGAGGGCTTCTATCGTATGGCACAACGGACAGTCCGGTGCGCCACCGGACACTGTCCGGTGCGCCAGCCACGTCACCAAGCCGTTGGGTTTCGACCATTGGAGCTTCTGACAACGGGGCCACCAGACAGTCCGGTGGTGCACCGGACATGTCCTGTTCACTGTCCGGTGCGCCATCTGTGCCTGCTCTGACTTCTGCGCGCGCAGTCGCGCACTGTAGTGTTTCACTATAGCGTTGCAGAAGACCGTTGGCGTGGACGACCGTTGCTCCGCTTGGCACACCAGACAGTCCGGTGCTACACCGGACAGTCTGGTGAATTATAGCGGAGCGGCCTCCCCAAATTCCCGAAGGTGGCAAGTCTGGAGTTGAGTCCCTAGTGCACCGGACACTGTCCGGTGGCACACCGGACAGTCCGGTGCGCCAGACCAGGGCTGCCTTTAGGTTGTCTTTTACTCTTTTTATTTGAACCCTTTCTTGGACTTTTTATTGGTTTGTGTTGAACCTTTGGCACCTGTAAAACTTATAATCTAGAGCAAACTAGTTAGTTCAATTATTTGTGTTGGGCAATTCAACCACCAAAATCATTTAGGAAAAGGTGTAGGTCTATTTCCCTTTCAATCTCCCCCTTTTTGGTGATTGATGCCAACACAAACCAAAGCAAATAAATAAGTGCAGATTTGAACTAGTTTGCATAATGTAAGTGCAAAGGTTACTTGGAATTAAACCAATATTACATTTCATAAGATATGCATGGATGCTTTCTTCATATTTAACATTTTGGACCACGCTTGCACCACTTGTTTTGTTTTTGCAAATTCTTTTGGAAATTCTTTTCAAAGTCCTTTTGCAAATAGTCAAAGGTAAATGATTAAGATTTTGAGAAGCATTTTCAAGTTTTGAAATTTTCTCCCCCTGTTTCAAATGCTTTTCCTTTGACTAAACAAAACTCCCCCTCAATCAAATTCTCCTCTTAGTGATCAAGAGGGTTTTAGATATTAATTTTGAAGAGGTTATACCAATTTGAAATTATATCAAAAATAAGATACCAATTTGAAAATCTTTTAAAAAAACTTCTTTAATACAAATTGAAAGACTACAAATTTTTGAAATTGGTGGTGGTGCGGTCCTTTTGCTTTGGGCTAATACTTTCTCCCCCTTTGGCATGAATCGCCAAAAATGGATACTTGTGAGTGAAATATAAGCCCTTTTTCAAACTTTCTCCCCCTTTGGTAAATAATATAGGAGTGAAGATTATACCAAATTGGAGAGCGTTGTGGAGCGACGGCGAAGGATGAATAATTCAATGGAGTGGAGTGGAAGCCTTTTGTCTTCGCCGAGGACTCCATTTCCCTTTCAATCTATGACTTAGCATAATATTCACTTGAAAACACATTAGTCATAGCACATGAAAGAGATATGATCAAAGGTATATAAATGAGCTATGTGTGCAAAATATCAATCAAAATTCCTAGAATCAAGAATATTTAGCTCATGCCTAAGTTTGGTAAAAGATTTCTCATCTAATGGCTTGGTAAAGATATCGGCTAATTGATCTTTGGTGTTAATGTAAGCAATCTCGATATCTCCCCGTTGTTGGTGATCCCTCAAAAAGTGACACCGAATGGCTATGTGCTTAGTGCGGCTGTGCTCAACAGGATTATCCGCCATGCGGATTGCACTCTCATTATCACATAGGAGAGGAACTTTGGTTAATTGTAACCATAGTCCCTAAGGGTTTGCCTCATCCAAAGTAATTGCGCGCAACAATGGCCTGCGGCAATATACTCGGCTTCGGTGGTAGAAAGAGCTACAAAATTTTGTTTCTTAGAAGCCCAAGACACCAGAGATCTTCCCAAGAACTGGCAAGTCCCTGATGTGCTCTTTCTATCAATCTTACACCCTGCCCAATCAGCATCTGAATAACCAATTAAATCAAAAGTGGATCCCCTGGGGTACCAAAGGCCAAACTTAGGAGTATAAACTAAATATCTCAAGATTCGTTTCACGGCCCTAAGGTGAACTTCCTTAGGATCGGCTTGGAATCTTGCACACATGCATACGGAAAGCATAATATCCGGTCGTGAAGCACATAAATAGAGTAAAGAACCTATCATCAACCGGTATACCTTTTGATCTACGGATTTACCTCCCGTGTCGAGGTCGAGATGCCCATTGGTTCCCATGGGTGTCTTGATGGGCATGGCATCCTTCATCCCAAACTTGGTGAGAGTATCTTGAATGTACTTTGTTTGGCTAATGAAGGTGCCTTCTTGGAGTTGCTTGACTTGGAATCCTAAGAAATACTTCAACTCCCCCATCATTGACATCTCGAATTTTTGTACCATGATCCTACTAAACTCTTCACATGTAGATTTGTTAGTAGACCCAAATATAATATCATCAACATAAATTTGGCATACAAACAAATCATTGGCAATTGTTTTAGTAAAGAGAGTGGGATCGGCTTTTCCAACTTTGAAGCCATTAGCGATAAGAAAATCTCTTAGGCATTCATACCATGCTCTTGGGGCTTGCTTGAGCCCATAAAGCGCCTTAGAGAGTTTATAAACATGGTTAGGGTACTCACTATCTTCAAAGCTGGGAGGTTGCTCAACATAGACCTCCTCCTTGATTGGTCCATTGAGGAAGGCACTCTTCACGTCCATTTGATAGAGCTTAAAGCCATGGTAAGTAGCATAGGCAGGTAATATGCGAATTGACTCAAGCCTAGCTACGGGTGCATAGGTTTCACCAAAATCCAAACCTTCGACTTGTGAATATCCCTTGGCCACAAGTCGGGCTTTGTTCCTTGTCACCACACCATGCTCATCTTGTTTGTTGCGGAAGACCCACTTGGTTCCTACAACATTTTGGTTAGGACGTGGAACTAAATGCCATATCTCATTCCTCGTGAAGTTGTTGAGCTCCTCTTGCATCGCCAGCACCCAATCCGAATCTTGAAGTGCTTCCTCTACCCTGTGTGGTTCAATAGAGGAAACAAATGAGTAATGTTCACAAAAATGAGCAACATGAGATCGAGTGGTTACCCCCTTATGAATATTGTCGGCGTTTCGACCCTGGGGGGTCCCTGGACTGACGAGTAAATTGTCGCTGCGTGTCCCAGCCCAGATGGGTCGGTGCGAGACGGAGACACAAGGGGGGAAAACAGTAAGGGGAACTCGCGGCCTCGTGTTGTCCTGCGCCCAGGGCGGATGCGCTTGCAGTAGGGGGTTACAAGCGTTCGTGAGGGAGAGAGAGAGGGCGTGAGACTGCGCGTCAGCCTGTTCTCCCGCGTGGCCACCCCCCTCATACGAGGGCCCTGGACCTTCCTTTTATAGATGTAAGGAGAGGGTCCAGGTGTACAACGGGGGGTGTAGCAGTGTGCTAACGTGTCTAGCAGAGAGGAGCCAGAGCCCTATGTACATGCCGACGTGGCTGTCGGAGAGGTGTTGGAGCCCTGTTCATGTGGCGTCGTGGCCGTCGGAGGAGCGCTTGAGCCCTGTAGAAGCACAGCTGTAGGGGCTGTCGGATCCTTGCTGATGTATCCTTGCTTCCGTAGGGGGCAGAGAACCACCGTCGTCATGGAGCACGCGGGGTGCCATCATTACTTGTTTTACCGGGGCGAGCCAGATGGGACGCCGGTCTTGTTCCCCGTAGCCTGGGCTAGCTAGGGGTAGGGTAATGATGGCCCCCCTTGTGGCGTGGTCGGTCCGAGCCCAAGGTCGGGCAAGGCGGTGATTCCTCCGAGGTCGAGGCTGAGTCCGAGCCCTGGGGTCGGGCGAGGCGGAGACCGTCGCCCGAGGTCGAGGTTGAGTCCGAGCCCTGGGGTCGGGCGAGGCGGAGACCATCGTCCGAGGTCGAGGTTGAGTCCGAGCCCTGGGGTCGAGCGAGGCGGAGATCATCGTTCGAGGTCGAGCCCTAGGGTCGGGCGAGGCGGAGATCGTCTTCCGGAGTCGAGGTGGAGTCCGAGCCCTGGGGTCGGGCGAGGCAGAGACCGTCGCCCGAGGTCGAGGTTGAGTCCGAGCCCTGGGTCGGGCGAGGCGGAGACCGTCGTCCGAGGTCGAGGTTGAGTCCGAGCCCTGGGGTCGGGCGAGGCGGAGACCGTCGTCCGAGGTCGAGGTTGAGTCCGAGCCCTGGGGTCGGGCGAGGCGGAGATTCCTATGGCGCCCGAGGTTGGACTTGGTTGCTGTCAGCCTCACCCTGGCGGGTGGCACAGCAGTCGGAGCAGCGCAGGCGGCGCTGTTTTCCTGTCAGGTCATTCAGTGGAGGGGCGAAGTGACTGCGGTCACTTCGGCCTTGTCGACTGGAAAGAGCGCGTCAGGATAAGGTGTTAGACGATCCTTGCATTGAATGCTCCTGCGATCCGGTCGACTGGCGAGGCGATCTGGCCAAGGTTGCTTCTTCGTGAAGCCTGCCCGAGCTGGGCCTCGGGCGAATCGAAGGTGCGCCCATTGCTTGAGGAGACCCTCGGGCAAGGCGTGAATCTGCCTTGGTCTATCGTTCCTGCCCGAGGCTAGGCTCGGGCGAGGCGAGATCGTGTCCCTTGAGTGGACGGAGCCTTGACCGGAATTGCGCCCATCAGGCCTTTGCAGCTTTGTGTTGATGGGGGTTACTAGCTGAGATTAGGAGCCTTGGGGGTACCCCTAATTACGGTCCCCGACAGTAGCCCCCGAGCCTCAAAGGGAGTGTGGGTACTCGCTTGGAGGCTTTATCGCACTTTTTTGCAAGGGGACCGACCTTTCTCGGTTGCATTTTGTTCCGCGCGCACCCGCCGGGTGTATCCCCCGAGGCCTCGGAGGAGTGGTTTGACTCCTTCGAGGTCTTAATGCCTTTCGTGATGCCTCGGCCGGTCTAGTTGTTCCCTCATGCGAACTGGTCGTTGCCCGGGTGCATAGTCAGGTTCCGAGTTCTCGGGCTGGTATGTTGACGCCGTCAACGGTTTGGCCGGAGCCGGGTTTTGCGAGAGCAGCCCCGAGCCTCTGCATAGGGCGATAGGACGGTTAAGGACTGACTCGGCTTTTTTCATACGCCCCTTCGTCGCCTTTCCGCAAGGAGGAGGGGGGGAAAGCGCCATGTTGCCCTCGGAGGGCGCCGAACATGGTGTCTCCAGTGAGTTGCTAACGGGAGATCCGAGTAGACGCCCGTGCCCTGTTCGATAAGGGTCGGCTAGTGGCCCAGAGGCACGCTCCAAAAGTACCTACAGGTGATTTGCCGGACTCGGTCCCGTTCGATAGGGTTCGAGGGCTCGATGCCTCCCTCTGATGGGATTCCATTACAGAATTGCTCCTGCTGGTCTCGGAAATGTCCTAGGGTACCTCGGGAGCGTAGCCCGAGCCTTGGTTATGTATCGAACATACCCAGAGTCATCCCTCACTCTGCGTGCTCTGGGGCGACTGTCGAACCCGTCAGGGGGGCAGCCTACGAACCCCTGATCAGTAGTGGGCGCGGAGCCCGAGTGGCCTGAGGCGGCTGTCGAACCCTTCCGAGGGGCCAGCCTTCGAACCTCTGATCAGTAGTGGGCGCGGAGCCCGAGTGCTCTGAGGCGGCTGTCGAACCCTTCCGGGGGGCCCGCTTCCTTCGCGGAGAAGGATCCCATTCAGAGTATCCCCCTTTCCCGGTCCCTGTAGCAAGAGAGAGAAAGGGGAAGAAGAAAAGGATACGAAATTGAACGACGTGGCACACCTTTTTTGACGCGGTCATTATGGCGGAGGTGAAGCGTCGCCCGCTTCGCCTGCCCTGCCGTGGAGTTAATGCGACGGGACAAGTGGTTCGCGGGGCAGCCATTGTGCACGCGCGAGCCATTCGAGGAACGGAACACGGGCGCGTCGTCTTCACGCCGTGGGAGAGGGCTCTCTCGCTGTTCCAGGAGGGGACATGAGCCTGCAGGCGATTTGACTGCTGCTTCCGCCCGCCTGCCACCGCCATTACTGCCAGCCCACTTCTAGCCATCGTTGACCATCGCGCCTTCTCCCGTGGCTGATTGACCCGTGACCGGCGTGCCTGGTTGGCACTGCTGGGCCGTGCGCAGGGTTGCCTCGAGTCGCGGTACCGGTTCCGTAGTCGAGAAGGCGCGGCGCTGGCGCAAGTGGTGCTGCAGTTTTTTGCATGTAGTAACCGGCGCGTCGGTTACATGACGTGTGGGCCTAGGCCTCCATGCTGGATGCGTCGAAGTCAAAAGGGTGCGCCCCCTTGGTGTAGTTGCATGCCGCCTGCATGGCGGTCCGTCCTTTCACCCGCTGGTTTGGGCGAAGACGAAGGAATGCTTGTAACCGCTGGGCGGTTACATGCTCCGCGCACGACGGTTTGGCTTCTTCTGTCCTAGGCCAGCTTGCATGTCGCGTGGGGCCCAGCCCCTGTGTCGTAGGGAGAGGACCTTAGAGCGTGTTGGTGAAGACTTAGTCCGCGACGGCTGAGGACGCGAGCGAGGAGAGTCGCCTTTAAAAAGGGATCGACCTCCTGGGTGGTAGCCATGCCTTCGCACTTTCCTCATGCGTCGCGTCCTTCCGCCTTCCGAGCCCTCGGATGGAGAGCGCCCACGTTGCCTTCGTCTCGTTGTGGAAGGAGCGCGGCCTCATGGAGGTTGGTACCTTTCAGTCATCGCTCGGCTTCAAGGATTTTCGTCGTGCAGCCCGGTCGCGTCCCCCCACCAATGGGCAGTTTGGTGGAGAGAAGCGAGCCGGGCTGCAGCCTCCGCCCCGCCCTCAGCTTCAAGGATTTTCGTCATTTGGGCTGAGGCGGTGGAGCGCACCGAGTGGGGGGTTGCCTCCGCGTGGGCCGGTAACCCTTTTCTTCCCCCGGCGTTTGGGAGAGAAAGGCATCCTCCAGCCCCGCGGAGGCTTCCTTCAGCCATGTGGGGGAAGGCGAACCACTGCTTCTTGGACAGGGTGCAGCGTTCCGTCCTTCATCCGGGCGGTGGCCGCGCCGCGTACGGGCCGGCCACGTCCTGGTCTTCCTCACGCCTATAGCCATGCCAGAGGGTCGCCCAGCACGTCGTACGCCACGAGGGCGGTGCTCATGTTCTGGGGCGGCCTCGGCGAGGGTGGGAGTGAGAACCTGCCAGTGCGCTTCGAGGCGCCCGGCGCCCGCTGGTGCGGTGTTGGCGGACAGGTGGACGCCACCGTTGGTGCTGTGGTGGCAGCAGCCGGAGAAGGTTTCTCTGCCGACGAGATCGCCAACTCCGCCTGCACCCCAGGACCTCCGTCTCCCTGGCTTGAATGGCTGGTTCTCGTCCTTTGTGGGCGAGAGCTTTTCCGCCGCAGCGTTTGCCCGGAAGCCGTTGCTGCAGCTGTCTTGCCGCCCGGGACGGAGGTCGTTGTCGCTGCTGCAGGAGCGAGCGGCAGTGAGCCGCTTGGAGTTCGTCGTCCCGCGGGCCTCCTGGTATGGAGGTTGTTCATACCCGCGGGAACGGAACCGGAGTCCCGTTTGTAATGGCACCTTGAGTGCTGGCGTATGTTCATTGCGGCTGTCGGGGCCTGAACATTTGTGTATTTGGGCGTAAAGCCGTGTTTCTTCCCCATTTCGTGCACCAGGACTCGCCTGTTGGCTAGCTGGACCGCTTAACCAAGTCTAAGTTGCCCTGTGCGGAAGGTGACGAGTGAGGTATCCGTATCCCGGAGGCGTAGGAGTCCGTCAGCTCGGTCGGCCTTGCCGCTCAAGGCTTCTCTTGCTCAGTGAAGGAACCCTCGGCTGCTCTGCGATGAGCCAAAGCCGAAGGCAGCGGTGTCAGCATGGACAGAGGCGGAGTTGGTTGGAGAAGAAACTTAGTCGGCCCAGGAGTAGGGGACTTCCCAGGTCGAGGAGGCGTTGCAGTGGCAGCTGGGTCCTGGCCAGGTCGTCCACTGGCGGGACCAACCCTGGAGTCGGGCTACCGAGGCCATGAGCCAGGCTGGTGTCCTCAGGGGACAGCTGGCTGAGGCTACGGAGCGGCCGGTCCGGCCGTCTGCTTGGGCCAGGTTCCTGGAGGAGACCTTGGCGATGATGGCCCAGGCGCGGTGCTGACATCTTCCTTCGAGGTGGAGATCCTCTGACCATGTTGCTGTCCGAGGCCGGGTCGGATTCCGCCGAAGGTAGAGTCGATGCCGAGGGTGCTGCTGCTCCCCCTACTAACGTCTGAACCTGCAGGGACAGTTTGTCTGTAGTGTGCGTATGTTTTTTGCGGCCACCGAGGCCAAAACATACCGTCGTTGTGTTGTAAAGCTGCATTTCTTTTCCCCTTGTTTCGAGTATCAGGACTTGTTCGTCGGTAACAGAATCGTTTATTCGAGCGAGAGTTACTTATCGCAGAAGGTGATGAGTGAGGTATCCATATCCCGAAGGCGTAGGAGTCCCTCGGCTCGGCCGGCCTTGCCGCTTACGTGTACTCTTACTCGTCCGTAGGATTCTGTTATCAATATAGTCGAGAAGGCACGAAAAATCGTTTCGGCAGAAAAAGTTTCCGAGCGTTAAGACTTGTTCGGTCAGCGGAATCCCTTATCCGAGTGTGAGTTACTTATCGCAGAAGGTGATGAGTGAGGTATCCGTATCCCGGAGGCATAGGAGTCCCTCGGCTCGGTCGGCCTTGCCTGCTTACGTGTACTCTGTCGTTTTTAGGATTCCACTATCGAAGTAGTCGAAAAGCACGAAAGATGTTCTGGCAGAAAGACTTTTTCCGAGGAAAATTTTGACGCAGAGGGGGTTCTGCCCTTCTAGCCCCCGAGGGAGGGTCGAGCTCTGCCGAGGCAAGGCTGACCCTTCCTTGATGGTTAGACTTTGCTTGGGTATGTAAACGAGGTACATGAACGACTTGAAAACATCTTAAGGGTAGAAGCGACGTAGCTGTCGGATGTTCCAAGCGTTGCTGTAGACCTCGCCTTGACTGTTGGCCAGCTTGTATGTTCTAGGCTTCAGGATCTTGGTGATGATGAACGGCCCTTCCTAGGGAGGCGTAAGCTTGTGGCGCCCTCGGGCGTCTTGTCGTAGCCGAAGCACCAAGTCGCCCACCTGGAGGTCTCGGGACCGAACCCCTCGGGCGTGGTAGCGTCGCAGGGACTGCTAATACCGCGCCGAGTGTAGTAAGGTCATGTCCTGAGCCTCTTCCAGCTGGTCTAGTGAGTCTTCTCGGTTTGTCTGGTTGCTTTGGGCGTCGTATGCCCTCGTCCTCGGGGAGCCGTATTCTAAGTCTGTGGGCAAGATAGCCTCGGCCCCATGGACTAGAAAAAACGGCGTGAAGCCCGTGACTCGGCTTGGTGTCGTCCTCAGACTCCAGACCACCGAGGGGAGTTCCTTCATCCACCGTCTGCCAAACTTGTTGAGGTCGTTGTAGATCCTCGGCTTGAGTCCCTGTAGAATCATGTCGTTGGCACGCTCTACCTGCCCATTCGTCATGGGGTGAGCTACGGCGGCTCAGTCCACCTAGATGTGGTGGTCCTCACAGAAGTCCAGGAACTTTCTGCCAGTGAACTGGGTGCCGTTGTCGGTGATGATGGAGTTCGAGACCCCGAAGCGATGGATGAAGTTGGTGAAGAACGCCACCGCCTGTTCGGACCTGATGTTGTTTAGGGGTCGGACCTCGATCCACTTGGAGAATTTGTCGATGGCGACCAGCAGGTGCGTGAAGCCCCCAGGTGCCTTCTGCAAGGGACCGACGAGGTCCAAACCCCACACAGCAAACGGCTAGGTGATGGGTATTGTTTGTAGAGCCTGAGCGGGCAGGTGGGTCTGCCTTGCGTAGAATTGACACCCTTGGCAGGTGCGTACAATCCTAGTGGCGTCGGCCACCGCGGTTGGCCAGTAGAAACCCTGTCGGAAGGCGTTTCCCATGAGGGCTCGAGGTGCTGCGTGGTGACCGCAAGCTCCCGAGTGTATTTCTTGCAATAACTCCTGACCTTCGGCGATGGATACGCATCGCTGGAGGATGCCTGAGGGGCTGCGGTGGTAGAGCTCCTTTCCGTCACCCAGCAAGACGAACGACTTGGCGCGCCGCGCCAGTCGTCGAGCTTCGGCTCTGTCGAGGGGTAGCTCTCCTCGGTGGAGATATTGCAGGTATGGGGTCTGCCAGTTTCGATTAGGCGTGACCCCATTCCGCTCTTCCTCGATGCGCAGTGCCTCACTCTCGGGGGCCGAGGGTGCCTTGGGTGGGGCTGAGGTTGCCTCGGGCTGAGCTGAGGGCGCCTCGGGCTGGGCCGAGGTCGTCTCGGGCAGAGCCGAGGCCTTCTCGGGCTCGGTCGTGTCATCGGTCTTGACGGAGGGTTGATGTAGGTCTCGGGAGAAGACATCCGGAGGAACCGTTGTTCGCCCCGAGGCTATCTTAGCCAGCTCATCTGTGGTCTTGTTGTATCGTCGAGCGACGTGGTTGAGCTCGAGCCCGTAGAACTTGTCCTCCAGGCGTCAAACCTCGTCGCAGTAGGCTTCCATCTTCGGGTCACGGCAGTGGGAGTTCTTCATGACTTGGTCGATGACAAGCTGCGAGTCGCCACGAGCGTCGAGGCACCGAACCCTAGCTCGATGGCGATGCGCAACCCATTAACCAGAGCCTCATACTCGGCCACGTTGTTGGACGCCGGGAAATGGAGGCGCAGCACGTAGCGGAGGTGCTTCCCGAGGGGTGAGATGAAGAGCAGGCCCGCGCCCGCTCCTGTTTTCATCAGCGACCCGTCGAAAAACATGGTCCAGAGTTCCGGTTGGATTGGAGCTGTTGGAAGCTGGGTGTCGACCCATTCAGCCACAAAGTCCGCCAAGACTTGGGACTTGATGGCCTTCCGAGGGGCGAACGAGATTGTCTCGCCCATGATCTCCACCGCCCACTTTGCAATCCTACCCGAGGCCTCTTGGCACTGGATGATCTCCCCCAGGGGGAAGGATGACACCACAGTCACCGGATGAGACTCGAAGTAGTGTCGCAACTTTCGCCGTGTCAGAATTACCGCGTACAACAGTTTCTGAATTTGCGGGTAGCGGATTTTGGTCTCGGACAGTACCTCACTAATGAAGTAGACCGGCCTCTGGACAGGCAATGCGTGCCCTTCTTCTCGTCTCTCGACCACGATCGCGGCGCTGACCACCTGAGTGGTAGCGGCGACGTAGATCAAGAGGGCTTCTCCAGCAGCGGGGGGTACCAGGATGGGTGCGCTTGTAAGGAGCGCCTTCAAGTTCCCGAGGGCTTCCTCGGCCTCGGGGGTCCAAGTGAAGCGCTCGGTCTTCCTTAAGAGGTGATACAGGGACAGGCCTCTTTCGCCGAGGCGCGAGATGAAGCGGCTCAGAGCCTCAAGGCATCCCATGACCCTCTGTACTCCTTTCAAGTCCTTGATAGGCCCCATGTTGGCGATGGCCGCGATTTTCTCCGGGTTGGCCTCGATACCCCGCTCGGAGACGATGAACCCCAGGAGCATGCCTTGGGGGACTCTGAAGACACACTTCTCGAGATTGAGTTTTACGCCTTTCGCCTTGAGACACTTGAATGTCGTTTCAAGGTCGGAGAGGAGGTCGGAGGCTTTCCTCGTCTTGACTATGATGTCATCGACGTAAGCCTCGACCGTTCGACCAATGTGCTCCCCGAACACGTGGTTCATGCACCTTTGGTATGTCGCACCCGCATTCCTCAAACCGAATGGCATAGTAATGTAGCAGTACATGCCAAAGGGTGTGATGAAAGAAGTCGCGAGCTGGTCAGACTCTTTCATCCTGATTTGGTGATACCCTGAGTAGGCATCAAGGAATGATAGGGTTTCGCACCCAGCAGTGGAATCCACGATTTGATTGATGCGAGGCAGAGGGTAGGGAACCTTTGGACATGCTTTGTTTAGACCAGTGTAGTCTACACACATCCGCCATTTCCCACCTTTCTTTTTCACAAGCACAGGGTTGGCTAGCCATTCGGGATGGAATACCTCTTTGATGAACCCTGCAGCCATCAGCTTGTGGATCTCCTCGCCTATGGCTCTGTGCTTTTCTTCGTCGAATCGGCGCAGAGGCTGCTTCACGGGTCGGGCTCCAGCTCGGATATCCAGTGAGTGCTCGGCGACTTCCCTCGGTATGCCAGGCATGTCCGAGGGACTCCACGCAAAAACCTCGGCGTTTGCGCGGAGAAAGTCGATGAGCACTACTTCCTATTTGGGGTCGAGCTCGGAGCCGATCTGGACATGCTTGGAGGTGTCGTTGCTGGGGTCGAGAGGGACGGACTTAACCGCCTCTGCTGGTTCGAAGTTGCCGGCGTGGCGCTTCGCATCTGGCGCCTCCTTGGAGAGGCTCTCCATGTCGGCGATGAGGGCCTCGGATTCGGCGAGGGCCTCGGCGTACTCCACGCACTCCACGTCGCATTCGTACACATGTCGGTACGTGGGGCCGACGGTGGTGACCCCGTTGGGGCCCGGCATCTCGAGCATGAGGTAGGTGTAGTTGGGGACGGCCATGAACTTGGCATAGCATGGTCTCCCCAGCACTGCGTGGTAGGTTCCTCGGAACCCGACCACCTTGAACGTGAGGGTTTCCTTTCGGAAGTTGGAGGGAGTCCCGAAGCAGACGGGCAGGTCGAGTTGTCCAAGGGGCTGTACGCGCTTCCCGGGAATGATCCCGTGAAAGGGCACCGCACCGGCCCGGATCGAGGATAGATCGATCTGCAGGAGCCTTAGGGTGTCGGTGTAGATGATGTTGAGGCTGCTGCCTCCGTCCACGAGGACCTTGGTAAGCCTGACGTTGCCGATGACGGGATCAACAACGAGCGGGTACTTCCCTGGGCTCGGCACGCGGTCGGGGTGGTCGTCTTGGTCGAAGGTGATGGGCTTGTCAGACCAGTCTAGGTAGACTGGCGCCACCACCTTTACCGAGCAGACCTCCCGGCGCTCTTGCTTGTGGTGCCGAGCCGAGGCGTTCGCCACTTGCCCACCGTAGATCATGAAGCAGTCATGGACCTCGGGGAACTCCTCTGCCTTGTGGGCTTCCTTGTCGTTGTCGGGGGCTCTGCCACCTTCCACCGGTGGCCCGGCCTTATGGAAGTAGCGCCGAAGCATGACGCACTCCTCAAGGGTGTGCTTGATGGGACCCTGATGATAGGGGCATGACTCCTTGAGCATCTTGTCGAACAAGTTGGCGCCTCCGGGAGGTTTCCGAGGGCTCTTGTGCTCGGCGGCCGCGACAAGGTCTGCGTCGGCGGCGTCGCGTTTCGCTTGCGACTTCTTCTTGCCCTTCTTCTTTGCGCCGCGCTGAGCGGATGCCTCGAGGACGTCATCCGGCTGGCGCCCCTGAGGCTGCTTGTCCTTCCGGAAGATGGCCTCGACCGCCTCCTGGCCAGAGGCGAACTTGGTGGCGATGTCCATCAGCTCGCTTGCCCTGGTGGGAATCTTGCGACCCAACTTGCTCACCAGGTCGCGGCAGGTGGTGCCGGCGAGGAACGTGCCGATGACATCTGAGTCGGTGATGTTGGGCAGCTCGGTGCGCTGCTTCGAGAATCACCAGATCTAATCCCGCAGGGATTCTCCCGGCTGCTGGCGGCAGCTTCGGAGATCCCAGTAGTTCCCAGGGCGCACGTATGTGCCCTGGAAGTTACCGGTGAAGGCTTTGATCAAGTCGTCCCAGTTGGAGATCTGCGCAGGAGGCAGATGTTCCAGCCAGGCTCGGGCGGCGTCGGAGAGGAACAGGGGGAGGTTGCGGATGATGAGGTTGTCATCGTCCGTTCCACCCAGCCGGCAGGCCAGCCGGTAGTCCGCGAGCCACAGTTCTGGCCTCGTCTCCCCTGAGTACTTGGTGATGGTAGTCGGGGCCCGGAACCGGGTCGGGAACGGTGCCCGTCGTATGGCCCGGCTGAAAGCTTGCGGACTGGGTGGTTCGGGCGAAGGGCTCCGATCCTCCTCGCTGTCGTAGCGTCCCCCACGCCTGGGGTGGTAGCCTCAGCGCACCTTCTTGTCGAGGTGGGCTCGATGGTCGCGGCGATGGTGCTTGTTACCAAGGCGGCCCGGGGCCGCAGGCGCTGTGTCCCGCGTGCGCCCGGTGTGGACCAAGGCTTCCCGCATGAATCGGGAAGTCACGGCGCGATGCTCCAGGAGGTATCCCTGCCTTCGGGAGGCAGAGCTTTCGGCCCATCGGACCGCGGCGTCCTCCAGGAGATTCTTGAGCTCTCCCTGGATACGCTGCCCCTCGGTGGTGGATGGTTCCGGCATCGCTAGGAGTAGTATTGCTACTGCAGCCAGGTTCTGGCCGACCCCACTGGAAGCCGGGGGCAGCCTTGCCCTGGCATCGTCGGTGATGCGGTGCTGGACGTCCTGAGCCAGATGACGCGCTTCTCCGGCCGGTGCTCGGCCTGCCCGCTCCTGCCCGATATTCTACCGGAGCTGCACAAGTTGTCCTGCTTCCTCGTTGAGCCTAGCCTGCATCTCGTGGATTTGCTCGAGCTGTGTGTCCTGACCCCCCACAGGGACTGGGACCACAACTAGCTCCCGAAGGATGTCAACGCGAGGCGCAGGCCCAGGGGGATCGCCGTCCTCCAGCATACCAAGGTGGTTGCCTTCGTCGAGACCCCCTAGATCGATGTGGAAACATTCGCGACTTGGGCCACAGTCCTCGTCGCCGAGGCTGTGGCTATCGTCGGAGCAATCGGAGAGGCAGCAGTCGCATGCGGTCATGAAGTCCCGCATAGCACTGGGGTTATTGAGCCCGGAGAAATCCCAACCAGAGTCGGGCTCGTCGTCTTCCTCGGAACCCGGGGGCCCGTAGGTCGAGACAGCCGTAGCTTGACCACATATGGTACCCCGAAAGGTTTGGATATGCCTTTATGAAAGCGTCTACCGAAGCGGGGTTGCTTGGTGGGTCGAAGCTGAATCTAAAAGGCACAGGATGGGAAACGGACGGTACCTCTTGATCGACGGATCGTGACGAAGTCGCATCGGGGACGGACTGCACCGTTATCTCAGGTACAAGGCTAACGCTCAGCAAGTCCTTCGCGAGCGTGCTGGCGTCGCCCGTCTGCTTGGGGTTGGCGTGTTGCAGGGAAATGACGCTCGTCTTCGTCTCAGACGCGAGGTCAACGCCCGACGTGTCCCCCGCTGGGGCACCGGCACCGTCGACTCGCTCGACAGCCGACGAGGCGCCGCCTCCTGCTTGGCCATGATTGCCCCGCCTCCTTCCCCATCGACGAGGAAGGTGATAGGACAGACCCGGATACTGTTCTCCCATCGCGCGGGAAAGACGTCGTCGATTCCGCCGGCGGCAGGCGGGCTGACGGCCGCCATTGTCGTTGTCGCGTGGCGGAGGAAGGAGTATCATGTCGTAGCTGCCGTTGAGGGACATGAACTCGAGACTCCCAAAACGGAGCTTCGTCCCGGGTTGGAGAGGTTGCTGGAGAATCCCCATCTAGAGCTTGACGGGAAGCTGTTCGTCAACACGCAGCAGGCCCCTACCTGGCGCGCCAACTGTTGGCGTTTCGACCCCGGGGGTCCCTAGACCGACGAGTAAATTGTCGCTGCGTGTCCCAGCCCAGATGGGTCGGCGCGAGACGGAGACACAAGGGGGAAAACAGTAAGGGGAACCCACGGCCTCGTGTTGTCCTGCGCCCAGGGCGGATGCGCTTGCAGTAGGGGGTTACAAGCGTTCGCGAGGGAGAGAGAGAGAGCGTGAGACTGCGCGTCAGCCCGTTCTCCCGTGCGGCCACCCCCTCGTATGAGGGCCCTAGACCTTCCTTTTATAGACGTAAGGAGAGGGTCTAGGTGTACAACGGGGGGTGTAGCAGTATGCTAACGTGTCTAGCAGAGAGGAGCCAGAGCCCTATGTACATGCCGACATGGCTGTCGGAGAGGTGTTGGAGCCCTGTTCATGTGGCGTCGTGGCCGTCGGAGGAGCGCTTGAGCCCTGTAGAAGCACAGCTGTCGGGGCTGTCGGATCCTTGCTGATGTATCCTTGCTTTCGTAGGGGGCAGAGAACCACCGTCATCATGGAGCACGCGTGGTGGCATCATTACTTGTTTTACCGGGGCGAGCCAGATGGGATGCCGGTCTTGTTCCCCGTAGCCTGGGCTAGCTAGGGGTAGGGTAATGATGGCCCCCCTTGTGGCGTGGTCGGTCCGAGCCCAAGGTCGGGCGAGGCGGTGATTCCTCCGAGGTCGAGGCTGAGTCCTAGCCCTAGGGTCGAGCGAGGCGGAGACCATCGCCCGAGGTCGAGGTTGAGTCCGAGCCCTGGGGTCGGGCGAGGCGGAGACCGTCGTCCGAGGTCGAGGTTGTGTCCGAGCCCTGGGGTCGGGCGAGGCGGAGATCGTCGTTCGAGGTCGAGCCCTGAGGTCGGGCGAGGCGGAGATCGTCTTCCGGAGTCGAGGTGGAGTCTGAGCTCTGGGGTCGGGCGAGGTGGAGACCGTCGCCCGAGGTCGAGGTTGAGTCCGAGCCCTAGGATCGGGCGAGGCGGAGACCATCGTCCGAGGTCGAGGTTGAGTCCGAGCCCTGGGGTCGGGCGAGGTGGAGACCGTCATCCGAGGTCGAGGTTGAGTCCGAGCCCTGGGGTCGGGCGAGGCGGAGATCATCGTCCGAGGTCGAGCCCTGGGGTCGGGTGAGGCGGAGATTCCTATGGCGCCCGAGGCTGGACTTGGCTGCTGTCAGCCTCACCCTTTGCGGGTGGCACAACAGTCGGAGCAGCGCAGGCGGCACTGTTTTCCTGTCAGGTCAGTCAGTGGAGGGGCGAAGTGACTGCGGTCAGTTTGGCCTTGTCGACTGGAAAGCGCGCGTTAGGATAAGTTGTCAGGCGATCCTTGCATTGAATGCTCCTGCGATCTGGCCAAGGTTGCTTCTCCGTGAAGCCTGCCCGAGCTGGGCCTCGGGCGAGTCAAAGGTGCGCCTGTTGCTTGAGGAGACCCTCGGGCAAGGCGTGAATCCGCCTTGGTCTATCGTTCCTGCCCGAGGCTGGGCTCAGGCGAGGCGAGATCGTGTCCCTTGAGTGGACGGAGCCTTGACCGGAATTGCGCCCATCAGGCCTTTGCAGCTTTGTGCTGATGGGGGTTACCAGCTGAGATTAGGAGCCTTGGGGGTACCCCTAATTACGGTCCCCGACAAATATCGCCGAGGATGGTGTTCACGGGGTGATCTCATTGGATTGCTTGGTGGACTCTTGGGTGTGGCGGTCTTGGACCCTCATCATCTTCCTTGTCTTGATCATTAGCATCTCCCCCTTGATCATTGTCCTCCTCTTGAGGTGGCTCCTCTTGATCTTTATCATCATCATCTTGAGCTTGATCCTCATCTTGAGTTGGTGGAGATGCTTGCATTGAGGAAGATGGTTGATCTTGTGCATCTGGAGACTCTTCAGATTCCTTAGGACACACATCCCCAATGGACATGTTCCTTAGTGCGACACACGGAGCCTCTTCATCATCTTGCTCATCAAGATCAACTTGCTCTACTTGAGAGCCGTTAGTCTCATCAAACACAATGTCACAAGAAACTTCAACTAATCCAGTGGATTTGTTGAAGACTCTATATGCCCTTGTGTTTGAATCATAACCAAGTAAAAAGCCTTGTACAACCTTAGGAGCAAATTTAGATTTTCTACCTCTTTTAATAAGAATAAAGCATTTTCTACCAAAGACTCTAAAATATGAAACATTGGGCTTTTTACAGGTTCATACGATGTCTTCTTGAGGATTCGGTGAAGGTAGAGACGGTTGATGGCGTAGCAAGCGGTGTTGATTGCTTCCGCCCAAAACTGGTCCGAAGTCTTGTACTCATCAAGCATGGTCCTCGCCATGTCAAGTAAGTTCTATTCTTCCTCTCCACTACACCATTTTGTTGTGGCGTGTAGGGAGAAGAGAACTCATGCTTGATGCCCTCGTCCTCAAGAAAGCCTTCAATTTGAGAGTTCTTGAACTCCGTCCTGTTGTCGCTTCTAATCTTTTTGATCCTTAAGCCGAACTCATTTTGAGCCCGTCTCAAGAATCCCTTTAAAGTCTCTTGGGTTTGAGATTTATCCTGCAAAAAGAACACCCAAGTGAAGCGAGAATAATCATCCACAATAACTAGACAGTACTTACTCCCGCCGATGCTTATGTAAGCTATCGGGCCGAATAGGTCCATGTGGAGTAGCTCAAGTGGCATGTCAATCGTTATGATGTTCTTGTGTGGATGATGAACACCAACTTGCTTCCCTGCTTGACATGCGCTACAAACCCTGTCTTTCTCAAAATGAACATTTGTTAGTCCCAAAATGTGCTCTCCCTTTAGAAGCTTATGAAGATTCTTCATCCCAACATGGGCTAGTCGGCGATGCCAGAGCCAACCCATGTTAGTCTTAGCAATTAAGCAAGTGTCGAGTTCAGCTCTATTAAAATCAACTAAGTATAGCTGATCCTCTAACACTCCCTTAAATGCTACCGAATCATCACTTATTCTAAAGACAGTAACACCTATATCCGTAAAAAGATAGTTGTAACCCATTTTGCATAATTGAGAAACAGAAAGCAAATTGTAATCTAAAGAATCTACAAGAAAAACATTGGAAATAGAATGGTCAGGAGATATAGCTATTTTACCAAGTCCTTTGACCAAACCTTGATTTCCATCCCCGAATGTGATAGCTCTTTGGGGATCATGGTTTTTCTCGTAGGAGAACATTCTTTTCTCCCCAGTCATGTGGTTTGTGCACCCGCTATCAATTATCCAACTTGAGCCCCCGGATGCATAAACCTACAAAACAAATTTAGGCCTTGTTCTTAGGTACCCAAACGGTCTTGGGTCCTTTCACATTAGAGACAAGCACCTTGGGTACCCAAACACAAGTCTTTGACCCCTTGTGTTTGCCCCCAACATATTTGGCAACTATTTTGCCTGATTTGTTAGTTAAAACATATGATGCATCAAAAGTCTTAAATGAAATGTTATGTTCATTTGATGCAATAGGAGTTTTCTTCTTAGGCATTTTAACATGTGTAGAACGCCTAGAGCTAGAAGCCTCATTCTTGTAAATAAAAGCATGATGAGTCTTCTTTGCATGAATTCTCCTAATCTTATCCTCAAGATAACCAGCAGGATACAAAATATAACCCTCGTTATCCTAAGGCATGGGAGCCTTGCCCTTAACAAAATTGGACAATCTTTTAGGAGGGGCATTAAGTTTGACATTGTCTCCCTATTGGAAACCAATGCCATCCTTAATGCCAGGGCGTCTCCCACTATAGAGCATGCTTCTAGCAAATTTAAATTTTTCATTTTCTAAGTCATGCTCATTAATTTTAGTACTAAGTTGAGCTATGTGATCATTTTGTTGTTTAATTAAAGCGAGGTGATCATGAATAGCATCAACATTAATATCTCTACATCTAGTGCAAATAGTAACATGCTCAACGGTAGATGTAGAGGGTTTGCAATTATTTAATTCAACAATCTTAGCATGTAAAATATCATTATCATCTCTAAGTTTGGAAATAGAAGCATTGCAAACATCTAATTCCTTAGCCTTAGCAATTAATTTATCATTCTCATACTTAAGGCTAGCAAGAGATTCATTCAACTTGTCAATCTTATCAATTAAACTAGCATTATCATTTCTAAGATTAACAATTGAATCATCACAAACATTTGATTTCTCAACCTTAGCAATTAATTTGGCATTTTCATTTCTAAGGCTAGAAATAGTGTCGTGGCAAGTGCTAAGCTCATTAGTTAATTTTTCATTTTTCTCTACCTCCTGAGCATAAGCATTTTTAGTCTTAACATGTTTTTTATTTTCCTTAATAAGGAAGTCCTCTTGGCTATCCAAGAGTTCATCCTTCTCATGAATAGCACTAATCAATTCATTTAATTTTTCCTTTTGTTGCATGTTTAAGTTGGCAAAAAGAGTGAGCAAGTTATCCTCATCATCACTAGAATTATCCTCATCACTAGAAGTTGCATACTTAGTGGAGGATCTAGATTTTACCTTCTTGTTATTTCCGTCCTTTGCCATGAGGCACTTGTGGCTGACGTTGGGGAAGAGAAGACCCTTGTTGACGGCGATGTTTGCGGCGTCCTCGTTGGAGGAGGAGTCAGTGGAGCTCTTGTCGGACTCCCACTCCCGGCAAACATGGGCATCGCCGCCCTTCTTCTTGTAGTGCCTCTTCTTTTCTCTTCTCTTTCGCTTCTTGTCGTCGCCCCTGTCACTATCACTAGACAAAGGGCATTTAGCGATAAAATGACTGGGCTTACCGCATTTGTAGCAAACCTTCTTGGAGCGGGGCTTGTAATCCTTCCCCCTCCTGTGCTTGAGGATTTGGCGGAAGCTCTTGATGATGAGCGCCATCTCCTCATTGTCGAGCTTGGAGGCGTCGATGGGGATCCTACTTGGTGTAGAGTCTTCTTTCTTCTCCTCCATTGCCTTGAATGCGACGGGTTGTGCCTCGGGTACGGAGGAGGCGCCTTGCTCGATGATTTTCTTTGAGCCTTTGATCATCAATTCAAAGCTCACAAATTTTCCTATCACTTCCTCGGGAGACATTAGTTTGTATCTAGGATCACCACGAATTAATTGAACTTGAGTGGGGTTAAGAAATACGAGTGATCTAAGAATAACCTTGACCATTTCATGGTCATCCCACTTGGTGCTCCCGAGGTTGCGCACTTGGTTCACCAATGTCTTGAGCCGGTTATACATTGCTTGTGGCTCCACCCCTTGGTGAAGCATGAAGCGACCGAGCTCCCCCTCGATTGTTTCCCTCTGGGTGATCTTGGTCACCTCGTCTCCTTCGTGCGCGGTCTTGAGTACGTCCCAAATCTCTTTGGCACTCTTCAACCCTTGCACCTTATTATACTCCTCTCGACTTAGAGAGGCCAGGAGTATAGTAGTGGCTTGGGAGTTGAAGTGCCGAATTTGGGCTACCTCGTCCGAGTCATAGCCTTCATCCCCTACGGATGGTTCCTGCGCACCAAACTCAACAATGTCCCAAATACTAGCGTGGAGTGAGGTTAGATGGTGCCTCATTTTATCACTCCACATGCAATAATCTTCACCATCAAAAACCGGTGGTTTGCCTAGTGGGACGGAAAGTAAAGGGGTGCGCTTGGAAATGCGATGATAGCGTAAGGGGATCTTACTAAACTTCTTGCGCTCATGGCGCTTAGAAGTGACAGACGGTGTGTTGGAGCCGGAGGTGGATGGTGATGAAGAGTCAGTCTCGTAGTAGACCACTTTCTTCATCTTCTTTTTCTTCTCGCCGCTCCGACGCGACTTGTTGTGTGAAGGAGATCCCTTCACCTTGTTGCCGGACTCCCCGGATCGAGCCTTCCCATGACTTGTGGCGGGCTTCTCGTCGGTCACCATCTCCTTCTTGGTGTGATCTCCCGACATCACTTCGAGCGGTTAGGCTCTAATGAAGTACCGGGCTTTGATACCAATTGAAAGTCGCCTAAAGGGGGGTCAATAGGCAAATCTGAAATTTATAAAGTTTAAGCACAACTACAAGCCGGGGTTAGCGTTAGAAATATAATCGAGTCTGAAAGAGAGGGCGAAAACAAATCACAAGCAAATAAGGCGGATGACACGGTGATTTATTTTACCGAGGTTCGGTTCTTGCAAACCTACTCCCCGTTGTGGTGGTCACAAAGACCGGGTCTCTTTCAACCCTTTCCCTCTCTCACATGGTCACTTAGACCGAGTGAGCTTTCCTTCTCAATCAATCGGGACACTAAATCCCCACAAGGACCACCACATAATTGGTGTCTCTTGCCTTGATTACAATTGAGTTGGAAACAAGAAAGAAGAAGAAAAGCAATCCAAGCGCAAGAACTCAAATGAACACAATTGTCTCTCTCACTAGTCACTATTTGATTGGAATGATCTTTGGACTTGGGAGAGGATTTGATCTCTTTTTTTGTGTCTTGGAATGAAGTCTAGAGCTCTTGTATGAGGTTTGATGGCTGAAAACTTGAATGCATTGAAGTGTGGTGGTTGGGGGTATTTATAGACCCAACCACCAATATGGCCGTTAGTGAGGGCTTCTGTCGTATGACGCACCGGACACTGTCCGGTGCGCCAGCCACGTCACCAAGCCGTTGGGTTTTGACCATTGGAGCTTCTGACAATGGGGCCACCAGACAGTCCGGTGGTGCATCGGACATGTCCTGTTCACTGTCTGGTGCGCCATCTGCGCCTGCTCTGACTTCTGCACGCGTAGTCGCGCACTGTAGCGTTGCAGACGACCGTTGGTGTGGATGACCGTTGCTCCGCTTGGCACACCGGACAGTCCGGTGCTACACCGGATAGTCCGGTGAATTATAGCGGAGCGGCCTCCCCAAATTCCCGAAGGTGGCAAGTTTACAGTTGAGCTCCCTGGTGCATCGGACACTGTCCAGTGGCACACCGGACAGTCCGGTGCGCCAGAACAGGGCTGCCTTTAGGTTGTCTTTTGCTCTTTTTATTTGAACCCTTTCTTGGACTTTTTATTGGTTTGTGTTGAACCTTTGGCACCTGTAAAACTTATAATCTAGAGCAAACTAGTTAGTTCAATTATTTGTGTTGGGCAATTCAACCACCAAAATCATTTAGGAAAAGGTGTAGGCCTATTTCCCTTTCAACATCAAGTCACATTTCTTACATACATTCATCACACAGAGTGCAATCGACACAGAGTGGGTCGAGTTATAGAGTTGAAAGGGGTAGATCAGGGTGCACAGGTCAATGGGACAGCCAACAGGCCACAATTTTTTTCTTACCTCGCCGACCAAGGACCACCGCCGACGTCCTGGCGATGGCGACGCACTCACCCGAGGGGATGCGCTCGCCGACAGCACGGCCCGTGAGGCCCGCTTCACCAGGCCACATCATTCAGAGTGGGAGCTGATGGTAGGCGAGGTGTAAGATGAGTTTTCAGAGTGGGCCGGCCATTGCCGGTCAACGAGGCCACAACACAAAGAGGTGGCCGAAGTAATAGAAAGTAGAGTTGAGCCAGAGTTTTTCGGAGGAAAAAGAACCGGCCAAGCGTCGGTGAGCTCCAGGAACATTGAAGAACGTTCCAGAGAGAGAAGTCATGGTGGAGCCGACCGAATCGCTAATGGCGGGTGAGGAAAGGAGCAAGTGATCTAGGGTTTCTCCCCCTCCGAATTTCTCGATTTAAACAGGTTGGCACATAGTACTCTGCGAATCCACGATCATTAGATCAGCTTGGACAACCAGGATCAAGGTGGGATGAGGCATGCGCCCTGCATGGGCCAGAAGTGTAGCCTAGACCTAGGTTATGGCCTAGGCACACAACCCTCCCCCTCACGCCAGTCGTATGGGCCAGGAAGGACGGGACGAAAGGCTGCATAGTAGTGGGCCAAATGGTCCTTAGAAGGCCGAATGGCCATTTTTAAATTAAGAAAATTCTTTTTCTTTATTTTTTGTGCAGAAATGAATAAAAATAAAAGATTAGAGAAAACTGAAAAGAAAATTAGAATTTTATTTTTCAGTGATATATAATTTAGCAGAGATATTTTGGATAGTTTTATTTCTGCTGCACACTTTATTCATATTTAATGCAATTTCCAGTTAATTATGAAACCAATGTGGATTAACTATCGTTTAAATTGCATAGAATTCAGAAATTTTTGTGGTAATTGAATATTTTGACCAACGTTGAATATTGTTACCACATTTTGATAGAAATATATGTTTTCTAGATCATCCAACGACGGTTTAGAATTTTAGAACTAGATTGTTATTTTTCTATGTATTACCGTTTGTTATGAAGCCAACATGGATTAATTGTCATTAAGTGCATAGAAATCCAGAAATTGTGATGATTGAATATTTTAACCAACGTTGAGTATTGTTGCCACATTTTGCACATGAGTTTAGTTTTCTAGATGTCCAACGGTGGTTTAGAATTTTAAAACTAAAAACCTTATTTATCAGGCATGTTATTATATGACCAACGTCGAATATTTAATTCTTGCAAGTTCGATGTTTCAGTATTTCAGTTGTCCTAAATATTTTCTTTTTATTTTGCAAAAGTGCACGTACTGGGCTACTAGTTGGTTAGATAGGGCAGATTAAACTGCTAAATGATATTTGAAAGGGAAATAGTCTCAACATTTCCTATAATCGATTTTGGTGTTTGACGACCATCACAAACCTTGTGGACTAACCAGTTTGCCCAGTTGATCATTTCACAGGTGCATAAGTTCATCTACAACTATTCTAAATCGACTGTCCAGAATACCGTAGATTATTCCGGACAGGAGAAGCTTTTTGGAAAAACAGACTAAGCGCGGACCATCCGGGCCCTTGCGGCGGACCATCCGTGACACCAAAGTGTGCCTCGGACAGGAACACTGCATAAACGGAAGTCAACACTGCGGACTGTTCGATGGAGAAGCGAGCACCGTCTGAGACCAAGCGCGTCTCGTCCGGCCTGAGGCGCGGACCTTCTGGTCGGGGAAAACCAATGAAACCCGAAGGTGACGGGTTCGGTAAAATGTATTTTTAGCGTTCTCGCGGACCGTCCGGGGTGCACGACCCGACCATCCATGACTGCTTTATCTGACATCTGATGACGCATTAAATGCTTTATAGCCGTTGATATAGCCGTTACTGCTGATCGTTGCGATTTTAGCCGTTGATGTGCAGGGGCGGACCAGCCAAACCAGGGGCGCGGACCGTCCGCGGTCGGCAGAAAAGGAGCAACGACTAGGAAGTGGTTGGGGGCTATAAATACAACCTCAACCACCTCCATTCATACCACCCAAGCACTCCAATCCTTCACATTCAATACAAGAGCTTGCAAGCCATTCAAAGACACAATTCCAATCTCTCCAAGTTCCACAATTGAGACAAGTGATCATTAGTGATTAGTGACTTGAGAGAGAGAGTGATATGTGTGTTATTTGTCGCTCTTGTCGCTTGGCTTTTGCAATCATGCTTTCTTTCTTCCCATTCTTATTCTCAAGTGACTTGTAATCAAAGCAAGAGACACCAAGTGTGTTGTTGGGGGCCTTCGGCTTCCGAAGGTCCTCAAAAACATAATTTAACAAAGTTTCTGGAGTATGATGCATGAACAGGTATCTTCGGACATGAGTTAAAACCATAGTGTGAAGAAGCACAAAAGGAATACGAAGGATGGCGCGGAGCCGAAGCTGTGCGCAGAAGAGCTTCGGCATGATAGCAGGAAAGGAAACCGACTTAAAGATGAAAATGCTATTTAGACCTCGACAGGTTACTATAGAGTTATTAGCAAATGTAAAGGGCATGGGTGTAATTTTACATGGGCTGCGTCCCGTGCCTATAAATAGATGAACAGTACCCCCGTACTGTTCAGGCTGACTTGACATTTTCTTTTGTGTCACGCTTGTATCTTTACCTTCATTTAAGCCGAAGGTACACTTGTAACTTAATATCGTTTCTATTTTTCCATAGTAATAAAATAGAAATGAGTTAATAAAAAGATATAGTTGTTCATATTATCTTCTGTTACGTGATTCTTTCTTCAGTATCATATATTATGACTTACGAAGGTATGTCCTTCATAACCTTCGTCCGAGAATCATTATATCCCAAGGGAAATAATGTTTTGAAGGACAAAGGATTTTAACGTTTAACGTTCTTTGTGTTGTCTTGTTCTTAATTCATAGCAT
Source organism: Zea luxurians (assembly GCA_029449295.1). Classification (NCBI taxonomy): domain Eukaryota; kingdom Viridiplantae; phylum Streptophyta; class Magnoliopsida; order Poales; family Poaceae; genus Zea; species Zea luxurians. The sequence goes on from JAOPSE010000008.1 coordinate 73,227,399, forward strand.
TTGAGAGCAAGTCCCCAACATTGGTGCCCACCTCCGGTGAACCCTTTTCGACCACCTTCGGCAAGCATCGACCTTCGTCATGCCGTCAAAGAAAGCTTCAGCGACAGGGGCTGCCGCTCTACAGCCGTTGGACCCGAACCAGGACACCCTTTCTCTTCGAGAGGCTTGAAGCCAGAAGAGGAAGGCCACCAGTCCAACGCTCCAGGAGGATGACTTGGACCAAGAAATCAGGAATATGGAGATGCTCCATCAGCAAGTGCAAAGGAAGAAGGAAAAGATGGCTCGGCTAGCTGACCTACAAAGGCAGATAGACGAAGCCACTGAAGAAGTTCGTCATCTTGCTCAAGATGAGCAAAACCGAAGGCCCCAGCACAGAGAGCTTCATCAAGAGGGCTTCTTCAACGAGGATGACTTGTATGAGGATTTCCATCATGGAAATTTTGCTTTTGATGATGCTTCTCCTCTGTCAGCAGAGCTACAGGCTACACCTTGGCCCCCGTCTTACAAGCCACCCCAGCTCCCCATGTATGATGGACACTTAGATCCGAAGCAATTTCTGATGAGCTACGAAGTGACCATATCTTCGTATGGTGGCAATACTGCAGTCATGGCAAAGTCTTTCGTCATGGCAGTCAAGAATGTTGCACAAACCTGGTACTCCTCTCTTCGGCCAGGAACAATCACATCATGGCAGAAGCTGAAGGACATGCTGATCACTAGTTTCCAAGGGTTTCAGACGAAGCCAGTCACCGCACAAGCTTTGTTCCAGTGCACCCAAGATTACGAAGAATACCTTCAGGCGTATGTTCAAAGGTTCTTGTGTCTGAGGGCACAGGCGCCAACGGTGCCCAATGAAATTGTCATTGAGGCCATGATCAAGGGGCTTCGGCTAGGACCTACGGCCCAATACTTCGCTAGGAAACCCCCTCAGACTCTGGAGAAGCTGCTCCAAAAGATGGGTGAATACATTCATGCTGACAATGACTTTCATCAGAGAAGGGAGGAAGCTTACAGGTTCTCCGAAATGACCAGGGGTTTCGGAGGGAGAATCCACCCAAGGCACGTCAGGTCCATCCACTCCACTCAGAATGACGATAGAGGAAGTCAGCAACAGAGGCCGCAACATTCTTCCCAAGCTTCGGGACAGCAACAAAGCTATCCTCGGCCTTCAGCCCCAAGAGGCAGAGGCGCCAGGGGCTTCAGTGGAAGGTTTGGGGATCAGCCCAGGAAAATTTATTGTCTATTCTGCGGTGAGGACAAGGGCCATACTACAAGGATGTGCCATGTCACCATCCAGAAACAGAAGGAGATAGCAGAAGCTGCAGCTCAACAGAACCAGCCGAATCAAGTTATGCATACTGCTTCGTATCATTCACCGTACATCGCAGAGTATGTGGGTAACCATCCTGCAGTTTCTGTTGCTTCGGCAAGTCAACCTCAGGCATCTTGGCAACAGCCTTCACCTCCACCACCAATGCAATGAAGCCAGCAGCCAGAAGGGAGCCAGCACACTCACCAGCAACGAGATTTCAGAGAGGAGTCCAAAGCTCGCACAGTCAACAACAATGTGCCAGAATCGAAGCACATCTACTAGAAGATATCCTACCTCTGCAACAGTTTTTTGCATCTGCCATCGTTTTCTTTTTAATAAAGGGCAATCATTGAAAGCACAGTTCCTTTTGTTGTTTTTAGATTCTTGTAATAGCTTCGTTATTGTCAAGATATAATATACCTTCTTCACAGACCTACGGAGTCCGAAAGTTGCTGAAGCATGAACATTCGTTCTTAAGAGAACTTGAGGCTACAAAAAACATCTCCGAAGCTACAAAAAGTCGTTCTACGGAACGCAGCGTAAGCTTGCCGAAGTTGCAAAAAGTCGTTCCTAAGGGAGCGCAGCGTAAGTTTTCTGCTCAAAAGTCGTTCCAAAGGGAATGCAGAGCTTACAGCGAAAAATAAACGCTGATTCCGCCGAAATATAGGATAAAGAAGTTCAAAAGACGTTCCTAAGGGGATGCAGAACTTACAGCGAAAAGTCAACGCCGATACACCGAAAAATAAGCGGTGAAGCCGAAAAATAAACGGCAAAGTGGTTGTGTATACTACTGAGGGAATGTGTGTGTATCTTCGGCACGAATATCATTTTGCATAGCATAACTTTATCACATCATTCGCATAGCATAACATCATGCATCATATCGCATCAATGGCACAAGAAGGGGATATAATATTGATCTTAGGAAATTGCTTCGAAGAAGTTGTGCCAAGGCACAAAATGTTTTGAAGGAGTGCAGCTTCATCAACTCTAATGTGGAAAGGAATCTATTGCTCAGGAAGCTTAATGTTTTTACGGAATATGGATATTCTTCACGAAGCATGAAAAGAAGGGAATGTGTTTTTTTCGCCGAAAGCTCAAAAATGGTATGTACGTAAAGTTTCATGCATCGTAAAGAATTGAGTCACAAATAGTTTATATATTACATTCAAGACTACAAGATGTTACATACTTTGTTCAGCAAATATTACATTCCAAATGTCTTTACAATAACAGCTATTCTTCTTTCAAAACTGCTTCTGCAGTTTTGTTTAATAGTTGAGCAACAACTTCGTCCAAAATAGCTTCGGCCATTTTAATGATCTCATCTTCTTTCTTTGCTTCTGGGTCGACCGTTGGCTCGAAGAGCTCCGGGGAAGGAGATAGTTCGGCTGCGGTAGAAAACGTAAATAAGTTCGAAGTCATAAAATTAGAAAATAAAGTTAAAAATTATTAAGCGATACCTATCCGCTTCTCGAGTTCCGCAGCTTTCTCAGCTGCCTTTGTTGCTTCTTTTACATCGTGAGAATCTTTTTCGCTCTTTTTTATTATCTCGTGGGCCATCCCTCGGCCGCCATTCTCCCAGATGTCAGTAAAAAATTTTCCGCCAACTAAGCTTGCTTCGGCCGAGGGGTCTTTTGTATCTTCAATGGATAAAGTAGCTTTGGCCTGGGCCAAAGCTTTCACATGCTCGCAACCGGACTTCTCCAAAATAGCCGCAATCCCTCTGGCACCTGAGAAGGCGCAGACATCCCCACGACCGTTCAAAATTTCCTCAAAAGCTTCGGCCTCGTTGCTGATCCACTCAATCGGGCCCTCTGGATCGCCTCTTACGAAGTTATCCTCGCTAGAGTATGCGCAAGCTAGTCTTTATTTTATCTACGTATTCTATAGATTTCTCATAACATTTCTCTTTCGAAGAGCGAAGTTCTACAACTGTTTTTTCCCAATAATTTTTCCAATAGTTACTAGCGTCTCGGTCAGCTTCGGTGATAGCACATTTTAAATTCGCCTCAGCCAGCTGTTTCCGAAGATCTTCAATTTCGCATTTCTGGGCTTCAACTTGGGCTTTGGAAGTAGCTTCGTCTTCTTTCATCTTATTCACTAATGATTTTAATATTTTATCTTTCTCAAGACCTTCGTTCCTCAGTTCAATTACTTCGGAACGAAGGTTGCTCAGAGCTATAGCACATCCTTCGTCTTCGGCGCTTTTTTGCGCCCTGAGGGCGTTGCTAAGAATAAGGCCCTGCAAAAGGAGTGCGGTATTAAGTATAAGCAAATGGGCAATTTTGTTTTTAAGTACAAGAATCTAATTTTCTCACCTTTAAGCTATTGTATGCTAAGCTGTCGGCCAGTTCATCTTCTGACAGCACCGAGAGCCCCTCTTCTAGTGTCGGGAATCCGAAGCTCCTGCTCATCTCCCGGTAGACAGAAATCTCCTTGTTGTCCGGGAGACAATACAAGAAGTCTTCTTCTCCGCTGCCATTGAATATTAACACCCCTTTCGGATATTTCAGTCTCTGGGCATAATTTTGGGCTTCTCGCTTCTCTTCTGCAGATAACCTCTTTCCCGAAGCATGTCGTATAATATAATCGAGAGCTTTGGAGGATGCTTCGGGAATAGGAATGGCAATTTTTTCAAACAGAGTTTCTTCTGCAGCCTCTTTTTCCGTTTCTTCTTCTATTTCCAAGGATTTCTCCTTGGCGGGCTCTGAGGGCCCAGCTTCGGTCTTGGCTTGACTCTTGGCAGCTGCGGCTTCGGATAGTTTTGCCTCAATTTGTGGTTTCGAAGCTTCAACAGTCTTCTTTGGAGTAGAGCTTGAAGTTTTTATTGTTTCCAGCACATCTAATACGTTCACCATCCTCTTCCTCTTGGGAGTTGTTGTAAGATCCTTTTGTGCCTTCGGCATTGTCACCTCTGCCGAAGGGCTTATAACCTCTAATGTCTTTGTTTTCTCAACTTCTATCTCTCCAATATTAGTGGCCTTTGGCTCATCTGATTTGGCTGGTAACGCCTTCAGCATTACAGTCGGCTCTTCAATTTTCTGTGCAATCGCAGGTTCTTCGGCTTTAGTAGCCGAAGAGCTCTCACTGCCAAATTCGGGCACTGTGGCTGGTTCTATGAAGCACGGTCGGTGAGTAAGGACCTTCACCTTTTTTCCCTTCGGCGCAGACTCGCCTGGAGCAGCTCAAGCATTATCTTTCCTGGAAGTTGTACTCTTTCTTTTTTGCCCCCGTGACGGGTAGCGGTAGTCAGGATACATGAATCCGATGGCATCAAAAACTCTATTTAATCTCTTCTTTTTCCAGCCTCCGAAGGCTGTAGATAGCGCATTGTCCTCCGCCTTGGAGTATGGCCCAAGCAGATCATCACTTGTAGCTTCGACGCTTTTCAGCCAGTCGTCGTCTGGCTCGATAAACTGGTCTCTAAACCTAAAGGTATATTTTAGTCGAACCAAACCGCCTTCGTGAGGATTGCTGATGGTTTATTTTGGCATCTCCCAGTTGGCTACCAATGGCCATATCCTGTAGGCCACGTGCTCTTGAACTAAGTATCTTGTCCCGATGAAAGAGCAGACTAAGCCGAAGGCCTTGCGACATTCTTCGACTGCTTCGTCAATTTCTACCTTCGGTTTCCGGAGGCCGAAGCGTTGCCAGATAGGGCGCATGATGATCCCTTTAATATCCTCTCGTGCCTTTAAATCATTTTTTACATAGAACCATTCTTTCATCCAGTCTCCAGGCCATCTTTTTCGAAACATTGGCATGGGGCAGCTTGACCCAGAGCGGGCAACGAAGCTGTAGCATCCAAAATTGTTATGATACTGCTCTTTACCCCAGGGTTTTGTCTCATATAACAGTTCGTGTATATTGCAGAAACTTTTTGCATTTGGCTCCAAGCCTTGACTCCTTACAGCCCATACGAAGATCCCCATTCTTATGAGTGCCTCGGGCGTAATTTGATGAAGGTAAACCTAGAAGGTCTTCAGAACTTCCACCACAAAACTGCTTAGGGGGAACCGAAGTCCAGCCTTGAAGAAGCTTCGGAAGATCATGACTTCGTTCTCTTCGGGAGTAGGAGAAGTCTTATCTCCGTTGTCAGCCCTCACGATAGACACATCTCGAAAGTATCTTCCCCTCATATTGTCAAGATGACTCTGTTTAATAGTTGATTTTCCGAAAACTGTATGGCTTGGCCGCCAGGGTCGATCTTCGGAGTCTTCCTCACCACTTTCCACATCATAACTATCACTATCACCAGTGTCTTCAGATAAACCTTCCAAAATCTCCCTTGTAATCTTCTCTGTATTTGTCTTCACTATTGATTCAAGAAAGCCAAGATTCTTCTCCTCAGAAAGGCTCAGCTTCGTTTCAGCAACAACTTTTTTATCTTGAGACATCTTCGGAAATGCTGAAAAAGTGCTCTCAAAGCTGAAGCTTAAAATTTTTTTAAAAAGTCAAGCAAATGTTGGTGCACAAGAGCTAAAAATTGAGTAAGCAAGAGCAGATGGCAAGAAAGCGTGCCAAATGAGCTCGTGGCGCGCTCTTATTTATACACCTAGTGAGTTGAAAATTGGAAGGCCCCGCTTGTCAGTGACTGTTGCTATTCTAGCAAAGGGAAGGTGTTTTTTCGGACCTTCGGCTTAGGGCCTTCGTCCACATCGCAATCTGAATTTATCATTCTAACAAATTAATATTGCGAGGGGCTACTGTTGGGGGCCTTTGGCTTCCGAAGGTCCTCAAAAACATAATTTAACAAAGTTTCTGGAGTATGATGCATGAACAGGTATCTTCGGACTTGAGTTAAAACCACAGTGTGAAGAAGCACAAAAGGAATACGAAGGATGGCGCGGAGCCGAAGCTGTGCGCAGAAGAGCTTCGACATGATAGCAGGAAAGGAAACCGACTTAAAGATGAAAAGGCTATTTAGACCTCGACAGGTTACTATAGAGTTATTAGCAAATGTAAAGGGCATGGGTGTAATTTTACATGGGCTGCGTCCCGTGCCTATAAATAGATGAACAGTACCCTACTGTTCAGGCTGACTTGGCATTTGCTTTTGTGTCACGCTTATATCTTTACCTTCATTCAAGCCGAAGGTACACTTGTAACTTAATATCGTTTCTATTTTTCCATAGTAATAAAATAGAAATGAGTTAATAAAAAGATATAACTGTTCATATTATCTTCTGTTACGTGATTCTTTCTTCAGTATCATATATTATGCCTTACGAAGGTATGTCCTTCATAACCTTCGTCCGAGAATCATTATATCCCAAGGGAAATAATGTTTCGAAGGACGAAGGATTTTAACGTTTAACGTTATTTGTGTTGTCTTGTTCTTAATTCATAGCATTTGAGAGCAAGTCCCCAACATGTGTGGTGGTCCTTGCGGGGTCTAAGTGACCTGTTTGATTAAGGAGAAAGCTCAATCGGTCTAAGTGACCGTTTGAGAGAGGGAAAGGGTTGAAAGAGACCCGGTCTTTGTGACCACCTCAACGGGGACTAGGTTCTTTGGAACCGAACCTCGGTAAAACAAATCATCGTGTTCATCCGCTTTATTTCTTGGTTGATTTGTTTTCCCTCTCTTTCAGACTCGAATTTAATTCTAATGCTAACCCCGGCTTAAGTTTATAATTCTAATGCTAACTCATCGTGTGCTTAAGTTTATAATTTTTAGATTCCGCCTATCCACCCCCTCTCTAGGAGACTTTCAATTGGTATCAGAGCCCGGTACTTCATTAAGAGTCTAACCACTCGAAGTGATGTCGGGAGGATCCGCCAAGAGGGAGATGGAAACGGCCACAAGCCACGGGAAGGCTCCATCAATGGAGTCTGGTGCCAAAGGAAGGGAGGAATCACCTCCCCGCATCAAGTCGCATCGGAGTGGCGACAAGAAGAAAAAGATGAAGAAAGTGGTCTACTACAAGACTGATTCTTCGTCACCATCCACCTCCGAGTCTGACATGTCGTCCATCACTTCTAAGCGCCATGAGCACAAGAAGTTTAGTAAGACCCCCCTACTCTATCCCCGCATTTCCAATCGCACTCCTTTACTTTCCGTCCCACTAGGCAAACCACCGATTTTTGATGGTGAAGATTATTGTATGTGGACTGATAAAATGAGGCATCATCTAACCTCACTCCACGCTAGCATTTGGGACATTGTTGAGTTTGGAGCGCAGGTACCATCCGTGGGGGATGAAGGCTACGACTCGGACGAGGTCGCCCAAATCTGACACTTCAACTCCCAAGCCACTACTATACTCCTCGCCTCTCTATGTTGAGAGGAGTATAATAAGGTGCAAGGGTTGAAGAGTGCCAAAGAGATTTGGAACGTACTAAAGACCGCGCATGAAGGGGATGAGGTGACCAAGATCACCAAGCCGGAGACGATCGAGGGGGAGCTCGGTCAATTCATCCTCAACCAAGGGGAGGAGCCACAAGCAATGTACAACCGGCTCAAAACCTTGGTCAACCAAGTGCGTAACCTCGGGAGCACCAAATGGGATGACCATGAAATGGTCAAGGTTATTCTAAGATCACTTGTTTTTCGTAATCCTACACAAGTTCAATTAATTTGTGGTGATCCTAGATATAAGCTAATGTCTCCCGAGGAGGTTATAGGAAAGTTTGTGAGCTTTGAGTTAATGATCAAAGGCTCCAAACAAATCGTCAAGCAAGGCGGCACCTCCACACCCGAGGTGAAACCCGTCGCATTCAAAGCGACAGAAGAAAAGAAAGAAGAGTCTACATCAAGTAGGCTCCCCATCGACGCCTCCAAGCTCGACAACAAGGAAATGGCGCTCATCATCAAGAGCTTCCGCCAAATCCTCAAACAAAGGAGGGGGAAAGATTACAAACCCCGCTCCAAGAAAGTATGCTACAAATGTGGTAAGCCCGGTCACTTCATTGCTAAATGTCCTATATCTAGTGATAGTGACAGGGACAACGGCAAGAGGGGGAAGAAGAAGGAGAAGAAGAGATATTACAAGAAGAAGGGCGGCGATGCCCACATGTGTCGGGAATGGGATTCCGACGAATGCACCACCGACTCCTCCTCTGACAAGGACGCCACCAACATCGCCGTCAACAAGGGTCTCCTCTTCCCCAACGTCGGCCACAAGTGCCTCATGGCAAAGGACGGCAAAAAGAAGAAGGTAAAATCTAGAGCCTCCACTAAATATACAACATCTAGTGATGAGGGTAGCTCTAGTGAAGATGAGGATGATTTGCTTAGTCTTTTTGCCAACCTTAACATGCAACAAAAGGAAAAACTAAATGAATTGATAGGTGCCATTCATGAGAAGGATGAACTCTTGGATAACCAAGAGGAATTCCTTATTAAGGAAAATAAAAAACATGTTAAGGTAAAGAATGCTTATGCTCAGGAAGTAGAAAAGAATGAAAATTTGACTAAGGAGCTTAGCATTTGCCATGACACCATTTCCAACCGTAGAAATGAGAACTATAATTTACTTGCTAAGATTGAAAAATCAAATGTTTGTCATGATTCAATTGTCAATCTTAAAAACGATAATGCTAGGTTGATTGCTAAGATTGATAAATTGAATGAATCAATTTCTAGCCTTAAAATTGAAAATGCTAACTTAATTTCAAAAACTAAATATTTAAATGTTTGCAATGCTTCTATTTCCAATCTTAGAGATGAGAATGTCATTTTACATGCTAAGATTAATGAACTAAATGTTTGCAAACCCACTACATCTAGTGTTGATCATGTCTTTATTTGTACTAGATGTAGAGATGTTAATGTTGATACTATTCATGATCACCTAGCTTTAATTAAAGAACAAAATGATCACATAGCTCAACTAACTGCTAAAACTAATGAGCATGAGATAGAGAATGAAATTTTTAAATTTGCTAGAAGCATGCTCTATAATGGGAGACGCCCTGGCATCAAGGATGGCATTGGTTTCCAACAGGGAAGCAATGTAAAACTTAATGCCCCTAAAAGATTGTCTAATTTTGTTAAAAGCAAAGCTCCCATGGCTCAGGATAACGAGGGTTACATTTTATATCCTGCTGGTTATCCTAAGCATAAGATTAGGAGAATTCATGCAAAGAAGTCTCATTCTGTTTCTCACCATGCATTTATGTATAAGAATGAGGCATCTAGCTCTAGGCATTCTACTCATGTTAAAATGCCTAAAAAGAAATCTCATATTGCGTCAAATGAGCCTAATGTTTCATTTAAGACTTTTGATGCTTCTTATGTGCTTACTAACAAATCAGGCAAAGTAGTTGCCAAATATGTTGGGGGCAAACACAAGGGCTCCAAGACTTGTGATTGGGTACCCAAGGTGCTTGTTTCTAATGTGAAAGGATCCAAGACCATTTGGGTGCCTAAGAACAAGTCCTAAACTTGTTTTGTAGGTTTATGCATCCGGGGGCTCAATTTGGATAATTGATAGCAGATGCACAAACCACATGACAGGGGAGAAAAGGATGTTCTCCTCCTATGAGAAAAACGAAGATCCCCAAAGAGCTATCACATTCGGGATGGAAATCAAGGTTTGGTCAAAGGACTTGGTAAAATTGCTATATCTCCTGACCATTCTATTTCCAATGTTTTTCTTGTAGATTCTTTAGATTATAACTTGCTTTCAGTTTCTCAATTATGCAAAATGGGTTACAACTGTCTTTTTACAAATATTGGTGTTACTGTCTATAGAAGAAGTGATGTTTCAGTAGCATCTAAGGGAGTATTAGAGGGCCAGCTATACTTAGTTGATTTTAATACAGCTGAACTCGATACTTGCTTAATTGCTAAGACTAACATGGGTTGGCTCTGGCAACGCCGACTAGCCCATGTTGGGATGAAGAATCTTCACAAGCTTCTAAAGGGAGAACACATTTTGGGACTAACCAATGTTCATTTTGAGAAAGATAGGGTCTGTAGTGCATGTCAAGCAGGAAAGCAAGTTGGTGCCCACCATCCACACAAGAACATCATGACAACCGATAAGCCGCTTGAGCTACTCCACATGGATTTATTCGGTCCGATCGCATACATAAGCATCGTCGGGAGTAAGTATTGTCTTGTAATTGTAGATGACTATTCTTGCTTCACTTGGGTGTTCTTTTTACAGAAAAAATCACAAACCCAAGAGACTTTAAAAGGATTCTTGAGACGAGCTCAAAATGAGTTCGGATTAAGGATCAAGAAAATAAGAAGCGACAATGGGACGGAGTTCAAGAACTCTCAAATAGAAGTGTTTCTTGAGGATGAGGGCATCAAGCATGAGTTCTCTTCTCCCTATACACCTCAACAAAATGGTGTAGTGGAGAGGAAGAATAGAACTCTATTAGACATGGCAAGGACCATGCTTGATGAGTACAAGACTCCTGGTCGGTTTTGGGCTGAGGCGATTAACATCGCCTGCTACTCCATCAACTGGCTCTACCTTCACCGAATCCTCAAGAAGACATCATATGAACTAACCGGTAAAAAGCCCAATGTTTCATATTTTAGAGTCTTTGGTAGCAAATGTTTTATTCTTATCAAAAGAGGTAGAAAATCTAAATTTGCTCCTAAGGCTGTAGAAGGCTTTTTACTAGGATATGACTCAAACACAAGGGCATATAGAATCTTCAACAAATCCACTGGATTAGTTGAGGTTTCTTGTGACGTTGTGTTTGATGAGACTAATGGCTCCCAAGTGGAGCAAGTTGATCTTGATGAACTAGATGATAAAGAGGCTCCATGCGTCGCACTTAGAAACATGTCCATTGGGGATGTGTGTCCTAAGGAATCCGAAGAGCCCACACAAGTTCAAGATCAACCATCATCTTCCATGCAAGCATCCCCTCCAACTCAAGATGAGGAACAGGCTCAAGACAATGAAGATGAAGATCAAGAGGAAGAGCCACCTCAAGAGGAGGACAACGATCAAGGGGGAGATTAAGTTGATCAAGACAAGGAAGATGATCAGGATCAAAGACCGCCACACCCAAGAGTCCACGAAGCGATTCAAAGAGATCACCTTGTCAACTCCATTCTTGGTGATATCCATAAGGGGGTAACAACTCGATCTCGAGTCGCTCATTTTTGTGAACATTACTCTTTCGTGTCCTCTATTGAGCCATACAGGGTGGAGGATGCACTAAGAGACTCAGACTGGGTGTTGGCAATGCAAGAGGAACTCAACAACTTCACGAGGAATAAGGTATGGCATTTAGTTCCACGTCCTAATCAAAATGTTGTAGGTACCAAATGGGTATTCTGCAACAAGCAAGACGAGCATGGTGTGGTGACAAGGAACAAAGCCCGACTTGTGGCCAAGGGATATTCACAATTCGAAGGTTTGCATTTCGATGAAACCTATGCACCCGTAGCTAGGCTTGAGTCAATTTGTATATTACTTGTCTATGCTACTCACCATGGCTTTAAGCTTTACCAAATGGACGTGAAATGTGCCTTCCTCAATGGACCAATCAAGGAAGAGGTCTATGTTGAGCAACCTCCTGGCTTTAAAGATAGTGAGTATCCTAATCATGTTTACAAACTCTCAAAGGCGCTTTATGGGCTCAAGCAAGCCCCAAGAGCATGGTATGAATGCCTACGAGATTTCCTTATCACTAATGCCTTCAAAGTCGATAAAGCCGATCCTACACTCTTTACTAAAACCATTGCAAAAGATTTGTTTGTATGCCAAATTTATGTTGATGATATCATATTTGGGTCTACTAACAAATCTACTTGTGAAGAGTTTAGTAGGATCATGATTCAAAAATTCGAGATGTCTATGATGGGGGAGTTGAAGTATTTCATAGGATTTCAAGTAAAGCAACTCTAAGAAGGCACCTTCATCAGCCAAACAAAGTACATTCAAGACATACTTACCAAGTTTGGAATGAAGGATGCCAAGCCCATCAAGACACCCATGGGAACAAATGGGCATCTCGACCTCGACACGGGAGGTAAGTCCGTAGATCAAAAGGTATACTGGTCGATGATAGGATCATTACTCTATTTATGTGCATCTCGACCAGATATTATGCTTTCCGTATGCATGTGTGCAAGGTTCCAAGCCGATCCTAAGGAAGTTCACTTAGGGCCGTGAAAAGAATCATGAGATATTTAGTTTATACTCATAAGTTTGGACTTTGGTACCCCAAGGGATCCACCTTTGATTTTATAGGATATTCAGATGCTGATTGGGCACAGTGTAAAATTGATAGGAAGAGCGCATTAGGGACTTGTCAGTTTTTGGGGAGATCCCTGGTGTCTTGGGCTTCAAAGAAACAAAACTCAGTAGCTCTTTCTACCGCCGAAGCTGAGTATATTGCCATAGGCCATTGTTGTGCGCAATTACTTTGGATGAGGCAAACCCTTAGGGACTATGGCTATAAATTGAGCAAAGTTTCTCTCCTATGTGACAATGAGAGTGCAATCCGCATGGCGGATAATCCTGTTGAACATAGCCGCACTAAGCACATAGACATTCGGTATCACTTTTTGAGGGATCACCAACAAAGGGGGTTATCGTGATTGCTTATGTTAGCACCAAAGAACAATTAGCCGATATCTTTACCAAACCACTAGATGAGAAAACCTTTACCAAACTTAGGAATGAGCTCAATATTCTTGATTCTCGGAATTTTGATTGAAACATTGCACACATAGCTCATTTATATACCTTTGATCATATCTCTTTCATTTTGGTACAAATGCAAATTTCGTATTATTTATGTACCAAGGCTATGACTAATGTGTTTTAGAGTGTATTTTTACTAAGTCATAGATTGAAAGGGAAATGGAGTCTTCGGCGACGACAAGGCTTCCACTCCACTCTATCGGTATCAATTACCCTTCGTCGTCACTCCACACCACTCTTCGATTGGTATAATCTTCACTCATATTTTATTTACCAATGGAGGAGAAAGTAAAAAGGGCTCTCAAAAGTCTCCATTTTTGGCGATTCATGCCAAAGGGGGAGAGAGTATTAGCCCAAAGCAAAAGGACCGCACCACCACCTAAAAATTTCAAAATTTTCAAAAGAACGTTTTCAATTGGTATCTTGTTAAGTGTTATACTTCAAATTGGTATGATATTTTCAATTGGTATAAGTTTTTCAAAAACTAGCATCTCAATATATTTCCAATTGGTATCTATTAAAACTCCCTTGAAAACTAAGAGGAGAATTTCATTAAGGGGGATTTGGTTAAGTCAAAGGAAAAGCATTTGAAACAGGGGGAGAAATTTCAAATCTTATTCATATACCTTTGACTATTTTCAAAAGACTTTGAAAAGATTTTCCCAAAAGAATTTGCAAAAACAAAACAAGTGGTGCAAATGTGGTCTAAAATGTTAAAAATATCAAATCAAACATATATGCTTAGAAATGCTTTCATTTTAAAATAACTTATGCACATCTATCAAAAAGCAAACTAGTTACATTTCTACACTTGGTATTTTCTTTGGTTTGTGTTGGCATCAATCATCAAAAAGGGGGAGATTGAAAGGGAAATAGTCTCAACATTTTCGATAATCGATTTTGGTGTTTGACGACCATCACAAACCTTGTGGACTAACCAGTTTGCCCAGTTGATCATTTCACAGATGCATAAGTTCATCTACAACTATTCTAAATCGACTGTCCAGAATACTATAGATTATTCCGGACAGGAGAAGCATTTTGGAAAAACAGACTAAGCGCGGACCGTCCGCGACACCAAAGTGAGCCTCGGACAGGAACACTGCATAAACGCACGTCAACACTGCAGACTGTCCGATGGAGAAGCGAACACCGTCCGAGACCAAGCGCGGACCGTCCGGCCTCAGGCACGGACCGTCCAGTCGGTGAAAACTAGAAAAACCCGAAGGTGACGGGTTCGGTAAAATGTATTTTTAGCGTCCTCGCGGACCGTCCGGGGTGCACGACCGGACCGTCCGCGACTGCTTTATCTGACATCTGACGACACATTAAATGCTTTATAGCCGTTGATATAGCCATTATTGCTGACCATTGCGATTTTAGCCGTTGATGTGCAGGGGTGGACCATCCGGACCAGGGGCGCGGACCGTCCGCGGTCGGCAGAAAAGGAGCAACAGCTAGGAAGTGGTTGGGGGCTATAAATACAACCCCAACCACCTCCATTCATACCACCCAAGCACTCAAATACTTCACATTCAATACAAGAGCTAGCAAGCCATTCAAAGACACAATTCCAATCTCTCAAAGTTCCACAATTGAGACAAGTGATCATTAGTGATTAGTGACTTGAGAGAGAGAGTGATCTGTGTGTTATTTATCGCTCTTGTCGCTTGGCTTTTGCAATCGTCCTTTCTTCCTTCCCATTCTTATTCTCAAGTGACTTGTAATCAAAGCAAGAGACACCAAGTGTGTGGTGGTCCTTGCGGGGTCTAAGTGACCCGTTTGATTAAGGAGAAAGCTCACTCGGTCTAAGTGACCGTTTGAGAGAGGGAAAGGGTTGAAAGAGACCCGGTCTTTGTGACCACCTCAACAGGGACTAGGTTCTTTGGAACCGAACCTCGGTAAAACAAATCACCGTGTTCATCCGCTTTATTTCTTGGTTGATTTGTTTTCCCTCTCTTTCGGACTCGAATTTAATTCTAACGCTAACCCTGGCTTGTAGCGTGTGCTTAAGTTTACAATTTTCAGATTCCGCCTATCCACACCCCCTCTAGGCGACTTTCAATATTAATTACCACTTGTGACGAGAAAAGATTGAGATAATAACTACAATGGGTGAAATAGATTACTCACTGCGGTTAGAGAAACCAGCTAAGCCTATAGAAGGCTCACTTCAGTATGACCATAAATGTTGCAGTACAACATCGATTATGTCAAGTGGAAAAGATCCAAATGTAGAGTACTTTATCATAATAAGAGTCTCATTAAGGACCTTATCAAGGGTGCTATTCTAGAGCATGAGACACTTCATATTCAGTATAACACCGTGTAAAGGGCGAGTACAACATAGATCAACTCATGACACAGTGTGTCCATGAGGAGGAAAGTTTGAAGAGTGGAAAAGATGACTCTATCAATCTTGCCAAAAGACAATATCCCCAAACATAACAAGAACTCTATGTAAAGTTCAAGAAACAGATGAAGCATGATCACTAGGCTTCTACAAGCAATAGTCAGCCGAAGCAGTCAGACAGTTTCTCAGTTCCCCGTGACACCTGCCTCTACTACAAGAAGAAAGGGCATTACAATAAAAGGTGCTTAGAATTCTTGTAGTACCTGCTACAAAATGCAATTCTAAACAAACATAAGGCTCCCAGATGGCCAAAAAAACAGATACAGTGGTTAACAAAAAGGAAGCAGATACTTAACTTCACTTTCAAGATTAGACGATCAACACATATACTGTCACTTCGGTGACAGACATCGTGTGTTATTCATTTTGGTAATAAAGATTTTAGTCTCATCATTTGACAAGGCATGCTTTATTTACTTTCGCACAGTGATACAATTAATGTCTTAGATACACCAGAAAACAATCCAGCCAACACTGACAGGAGAGGGTTAGTATAAGGAATGTAGAGAACAAAGGGGGATTGTTGGGTGTGTCGTTTACAATTGGTCATCAGTGAACGGATTAGGCTAAACCCAACTAACCATCTCCTTAATCGGACCATTGATTGGAAGGGCCCACACTATCCTCGGTTGTAGCCCCGGTCACACGATGTTATATAAAGGATTAAGGGGTCACAGGAAAAGCCAACGCTAGTACACGACCGAAGCCCGAATCAACACAGAGACCCCATCGTCTAAGCGTCACAGTGACTGGAAGAGCGACAACCAACAGCGGCTCGGACCCTAGTACCTGTTGTTCCTCTGCAGGGCATGGAGGTGTCGCCGGTGGTGGCGACCACGTTCCTCCAACACCACGCTAGGACACGTCAACACAACAACGACAAATGTATGTCACACTATTCCTCACAGTAGAATAGATCTATTCGTTATCGAGGATTTTCAGTTATGAATTGATATATTCTAGGGGCTTAGGAATCGATACTAGACACCACAAAATCTATCAACTAACACCTCTTTAGTTACTAAAGGTGGGAACAAAACACCCACTACAGTAAAACAGTACAAATCCGATGGCTCGCTTATGTCCGACGGCCGCCTAGGGCACCGTTGGACATAGCTTATGTCTAACGACTACCGGCGGCCGTCGGACATAATGCGGGACATCCGAGGGTTGTCAGACAAGCCGTCGGACATATGTCTGACGGTCTCCTAGGGGGGCCGTCAGAAATAAACGAAATTAACTGACGGCCCCGCGCCTGCGTCGGTTCATTCTCTATCTTCTCTCTCGCTCGCGTATGCCTAGCCGCCGCCGAGGAACCGCCGCCGCCGAGGCGCCGTCGCCCGGTAACTCCGCTGCCGCCCAAGCAACTCCTGGCGACCTCCTGCCCACCCCGACGCCCAGCCCGTGCCTGGGCCTCTGCCCCCATCGCCCGGTAACTCCACAGCCGCCCAAGCAACACCGGAGCCACCCTGACGCAGCCCGTGGCCACCGGAGCCTCTGCCCCCGTCCCAGACGCCACCGGCGCCCGCCCCGACCCCGTCGACGCTCGCTTCACCGGCTTTTCGTCCGGCAAAGTGAGTAATTTTATAATTTTTAGTATAATTCTGTATATACATATATATTGTTTGCTAGTAGTAATGTTTAGTTTTGTTATGTCCGACGACCTGATATAATTATGCAATTAAATTAGCTTGTTTTAATTTATTTATTAGTGGCTATATAATTTAAACTTTTAATTTCCGAGGGTAATTATTAAGCCCTCGGAAATAAGGTTGTTTTATTTGATTTAGGGTCCCGTGAAATGATTTTTCTGTAGTGATATTGTATTAGTGTGGTTCATTAGTAATCATAACTAATTAAGTGAACGTCTCGTATCTAGTATGGAGGAGGATCGTCGATGGATGTATGAAGGTTGGAAGAAAAGAGGTGCTCTATCAAGTGAGTGGGTTGCCAAGACTGATGCTTTTCTCGACCGTGCTTTTGCTCGGTTAGAGAGTGGAACCGATGTTAGGTGCCCTTGTAGCAAGTGTCGGAACATTTGTTTCCTTAACAGGAGGACTATGTCGATAGATATTTGCAAGAACGGTTATATGCCAAGCTATGAGGTGTGGGTGCACCACGGTGAGAACCCACCTCCTCGTATTGTATCGGAATTTTAGTCACATGAAGAGGGGGACTATGATAGGATGGAAGAGATGCTTGACAATGTACGCCATGAGATTCTAACCGTCGATTCGGAGAACCCTGGTCAACCCACCGATTATGAGGATCCAGCTACACCTGAGGTTTAGAAGTTCTTCGAGCTCCTTAAAGCTGCCGAAGAGCCGTTGCATGAGCACACGAAAGTGACCGTCCTTGTATTTGTGACTTGACTTATGGCTATTAAGTCTAAGTTTGCATTCTCAAACAACTGCTACAAGGAGCTTTTGAACTTGATCAGTGATGTACTTCCGAAGAATCACAAGATGCCAAAGGACATGTATCAGTCCAAAAAGTTGGTCTCTGGGCTCGGTATGGACTACGAAAAAATCGATGTTTGTGACAATAACTTTATGTATTTCTGGAAGGAGACCGCGAGTGAGAAGAAGTGTATTGTATGTGGTGAGCGTAGATTCGTTGAGGTTGAAAACGACGATGGTTTGACCGTGACAACGAAGATTGCACGTAAGCAGCTTCGTTACATGCCTCTTATACCTCGGTTGAAACGTTTGTTCATCTCCAAGAATACAGCCAGACACATGAGGTGGCACAAACAAGGGGTACGTGAGAATCCAAATGTCATGGCGCACCCAGCTGATACAGATGCATGGAAGGCACTAGATGCTTTGATTCTAGCTTTGCTGATGAAGTGCGGAATGTCCGCTTCGGTTTAGCAATAGATGGTTTCTTGCCTTTCAATCTAACTGCAACGTCCTACTCATGTTGGCCCGTCTTTGCTGTTCCATACAACCTTCCACCAGCTCTTTGCACGAAATATGAATTTATTTTCTTGTGTCTTGTAATACCTATTCCGAATCATCCTAGAACAAAGATCGATGTGATGATGAGACCCCTGATTGAAGAATTGAAAATTTTGTGGGAAGGAGTCGAGGCGTACAATTGTTACAAGAAACAGAAGTTCAACCTGAGAGCCGCGTTTTTGTGGTCTATTCACGATTTTATGGCTTATGGTATCTTTGCTGGATGGAGTTGTCATAGGATTTTGATATGTCCGATATGCGTTGAAGACACTTTATGCTTTTGACTAAAGTTTGGTGGAAAAATATGTTACTTCGATTGCCATAGATGTTTTTTACCAGAGGATCACTCGTTCAGGTTCGATAGGAACGCTTTTAAAAAGGACACGATTGTGACGAGGGGACCACCCAAGCGTCTTAGTGGTGCAGAGATTCTCGCGAGACTTAATGATTTGAAACTAAACGAACATGGAAATCGTTTTGAAGGTTATGGAACCAAGCATAATTGGACTCACAACTGTAATACCCTGATTTTGAGGGTATAAAAATTCTTTCTAATTATCACCCAAAATCATGTGTTACTCTTCCTTTTCTCACTCTAGGCTTTCTCTCTCTCTAGATTCTTTCTCTTTTTTTAGAAATAGCTTAAACTAGTGGAGGTTAATTATTTATTTTTGCCAAAACCTTATGGGTCATGACATGTTGCATCATGCTGAGCTTAAAATATTCTTTGAAGTGTTGCACAAGTTTGAATTCATTTGAATTTGAAACCTAGTTTGAATTTGGATTTGAAAACCCTATAGAAAAAGAAATAGAAAAGGAATTAGAAAATCCAGAGAAAAAGAAAAGGAGAAAGCAGCCCAATCGGCCCACTAAGCCCAGCCAGGCCACGCGCCCGCGCCGCCTGACAGGCGAACCCCGCCTGTCAGCGGCAGTTCTCCCTCGCGCGCGCCCTCCCCTCTTTCGCTCACTGCCCAGTGGGGCCAACGTGTCGGCGCCAGTTTTCTTCACCCGCGCGCTCCCTCTCTCTCTCTGTCTCGCGGGCCCGGATCGCCAGCCACCGAGCCATTGCCCCATGCACCCCTTTCTTCTCTCTCTGCGCCGTGGGCCTGCCCTTTCAGTTCCGCCCCCTCCGCGCTCGTCGTGCACCGGCGCGTGTGCACTCGCGCACGTCGCCGGATTTCTCAGCCACGACGCCCGCCCACACGCCTAGCTCCCTTCTTAGAGCCCCGCCAGTGCCCCGCGCACACCCCTCGCCTCATTTCGGTTAGCTTCACCCCTCTCGCGCTCTGCCCACGCCGCCAGCCACCGCCGGAGACCCGCGCCCGCGTTCCCGGCCATCCAGCTCACCGGAGACCGCTCCAAGCCTTCCCGAGCTCCACCCCAAGGTGAGACACCCGTCCTCGTGCCCAATTTCCTCTATTGTGCCCTGTGTTCGGGCAATTTCACCTTCGCCGGTGCTCGGCCGCGGCGGTCCGCCGTGCTCGCGTGGTGGCCGGTCGATTTAGCCCGGTCTAGTTCACCGGAGTAGGTCCCTGTGTCGCCCCTGCCTCTACTGAAGTTAGCCAAGGCCTTAGCGCGCCTTAGGACCCCTCCCCGTGGCCGGAATGGCTCACCGGAGTTACTCTGGCTCGCCTGAGGCTTTCTCACCGCCGTTCTCCCCTCTCTGCTCGTGGATTCATGGCCCCTTCCCCGCCATTGAGTTCGTCGTGGCGCCCTCTTCCTCTCTATCCAACTCTAGCGACCCTAGACCCCCTAGCTCACGCCTGCCTCAACTCCGGCGACCTCACCGCCGCGGAGAGGAGCAGTGCTGCCCGCAGCCGTTCAACCCTCCCCGGTCTAATCCCCTCCATCCAATCCTGATCGCATGGCTCGGACCGCGGTTACCACTTCGCGCACGCGCGCCCTATGCCCTTGGCCTGCCTCTGATCCCCTCCGTCCGATCCTGATTGCACGGCTCGGACCGCGGGTACCGCTTCGCGCACGCACGCCCTGCGTCCTTGGCCCGCCTGTCAGCGCCCAAACCCCCTAGCGCTGGGCCCGCTCGGTCAGCGCGCTCTCCCCCTCTGTCGCTGACACTCCCTGGCCCGCCTGTCAGCGCGCACCCTCGGCCGCAGATCTAATCTCAGCCGATGGTTTTAGATCTGACGGTTAGATTCACCCGATACCCCTTCGCGCGGTAGTTTTCTTAAAGAGACCATGGGTTTATTGGAAATCAACCCGCCGTCCCTGGTTTTCGCGCGCAGGCCCCTATAATCTTGCAGATTTAGCCCTGGACTTTTAAATATTCACAGAATTAGCCATAATTTCGTATTTTGAATTCCCAAACTTGTTTGTTTCATAACTTTTGCATATGAACTCCAAATTTAGTGATTCAAATTGCAAAATGTTCATAGAATTATTCTCTGTTTAAATAAAATAGGTTCACTTACTGACTGTGTAACACCCCTGGTGTTACTATAACTAAAACTTGAGCATGACATCATAAACATTGGTATTGCATATGTTTGACATACCTAGAGTGCATTTACTAGGTAAAAATTTCAAACAAGTGTATTGTTTTTGATATTTTGTAAACAGACCCCTGGTTAAGGAACTTGACCCTGAATAGAGATTAATGGGGTAAAACTTAACCCAAGATGAGAAAACCTAAAGGCTTTAGGGGAAAGAGTTATAAATGTCCCCAAAAACAAAGTTGAGTCACATTTATACCCCTGGATACCAAAAATCTCAAATAGAACCCTGGAAAACCCTAAAACCAAACCCTAGGGACCTAAGTGCAAAATTAGTCCACTTTTGGACTAAAGTGCAAAAAATCAAGTCAAATAAGTATCTTAAGTTATTTGGGTCACTCATATGTGAATTTGCAATCCAAAACTTAAGATTTGGACTTAAGTGCAAAAGTGCCAC
This sequence comes from Zea luxurians, assembly GCA_029449295.1. Classification (NCBI taxonomy): domain Eukaryota; kingdom Viridiplantae; phylum Streptophyta; class Magnoliopsida; order Poales; family Poaceae; genus Zea; species Zea luxurians. The sequence goes on from JAOPSE010000008.1 coordinate 73,248,615, forward strand.
ACTTAACCCTTTTGGTTTAACTCTGGATTTCAGTGTGGTTCATCCAACTTGAAGCCCTTGTAACTTTTAAATCAGAGGGTTTTTGCCCTAGGTCACCACATCAAAATTGTAGCCCAATTATAGGAGAACAACTTTGCTTAAGAGTGGAAGCAGAGTTGTTAAGCAAATATTAGAGATAATCCAGCTCAAAGTTTGGCTGTCAGACAATTCCTAGACTGAATCTTCAGTAACAATGAGATAGGACCAACTTTGAGCTCGATTTTGAATGAGATCCAGTGACTTTTTGTGGGAGCATATTGTATCAAAGTTATAGGTGAATTATAGCTCTACAACCTTGCTGCAGAAGGTTGGCAGTGGTTTCACATAAAATTTGGAGAAACTGAGGCTTCAAATCTCTCTGTCAGTTCATCTGAAAGGAACTCGCCATGGTACAGTGATCTGATAAGGATCAGACTGCCAGCGCTGCTCGCTCGTCGCCGGTGACCTCCCTGCGCTGGGATTCGTGCTGCCGCCACCCGGATTCGCGCTGGAGATTACCGGATAACGTCGCGGGATGGGGGAATGTTCATCGCCGGTGAGCTGGACTCCACTCCGACGACCCCCCTTGCTTTCCCTCTACTCTCCGGCTTGAGTCGATAAACTCGCCGGCGAACCGCCGTTCTCCGGCCTTGCGCCGCGTGTCCCAACCTTGCCATCGCATCGCCGTGACTCCCTCTATCTTCCTGTCGACCATCGGACTTACTGCCACGACATTGCACACGTATTCACCGCACCCGTGTTCGTCTTCACCTCTGGCCGCCAGCACTGCTCGGCCGAATTCGTCACCGCCGCCTAACTTCTCTATAAATTGAAGCCACCGCAAGCTCCGTAGGGTAGTCAAGAACCCCGACACCCAGTATTGTCCCCAGTGGATCGCTAGCGAGCTTGAATTTCACAGTTCCCCCAATTCGGTTTCCGCCACCGCGAAGAAGACCCCACCGTGGCCAGCTCGATTCAGGTGAGCTCAAGTCCCTCTGCTGCTTGTTCTAGCATCCCTCAGCTCCTCTCAAACTCCCTGACCCCTTTGATTGAGCTAAGTCGCCATAGTTCACCGGGAACACCTTCATCCATCCGCAACGTTCTCGGTCACCGTGGCCAGTGCTCCATAGTTAGTTTTAGATGCAATTAGTTTGGGGAAAATGCTCCCCTGGTCATGAATTTGGGTTAGTCTTAGTCCCGACGCCGGTCATCGCCTCAATCGGCCGGTATTGATGCTCGCCGGAGCTCGGCCGGGCGCGACACCGTCGTGGATCTCCATCTGCGTAGAAATAGAAGTTCGGGGACGTTTCTGCAAACCGTCAGCGACACACTAAAATAGTGAAAGAACCTACTCCCAGTTAGCCTAGAACACGAGGGCCTTTCTGCAAAGCTGTCAGCGCGCGGGCGCACGCGCGCGCTTTTCCCCTTTTGACTGGGCCGCTTGGGCCGAAACCAGCCCAGTACTATTCATCTGTTTTTCTTTTTCTTTTATCTCCAGAGCCAAAACAATTATAGAAAATAGTAGAAAAATAATAAAATTATGAAACCAATTTTCCTAGGCTTGTTATTTTCCCTAGAATTTAATAAAAATAGTTTTGTGATTTTTAGTGGAAATAAGAAATTTTAGGGCATTTAAAGGGGTTAAAAGTATTAGTTATGGATTTTTAGAAAATAATTGGTAAGTCCAAAAATGCCCAAACTTTTTTTTGGAACTTAAAACAATATTTAGAAGCCTTGGGTAGGGTTTGAATTGATTTAGACCTTGTTTGATCACCAAACCCCAAACCACCCCCCCTGCTCTATGAACTCCTTTACTGACTCCGGAAACCCTAGGTTCTCGGAGTACCGTGAAGGAAAGTTGTACTCAAGACTTAGATAATAAGTCTATATTATCTTCGCATCCTCATGAGCATCCCATGGCATCCATTCTTATGCATATATATATGGTTATGTTAGAACACGAAGAAGAAGAAGAAGTCACTGAAGAGGGGACTCCACCAACCTCAGATCCTCAAGCAGGCAACTGCTTTTATTTCGATATTTGTGGATCCGAGCAGGACTCACCTGTTAACAAAGGCAAGCCCCGGTGCATTTGCCACCCTCCTTGTTGTTTTAAATCTTTCTCACTTGCTTGATGCATTAGGTGATAGGAGTTGATTGATAAAATAATTCCTGCATTACCTTCCTTGAATTTGATTGCCTTCCTTGATCACCCGTTTTACAAAAGATTTTGATGCTTAGCCTTGCTTTAGAAAAACAAAATGTTTTGTTTTCACAAAAGATGATGTGGCAAAAGTGGGTGGGGTGTTTTTAAAAATAAAATTTGATGGTGGATCCCTTAGGGCCTTGATGGATTCAACATCTGGAAAAGATGTACCTCTGCCAGGTACCAAACTTTGGGTTTGAAATAATTAAGATGAGACCGGGCGGGTGACTTGCACGAGAAAGGAGTCTCGGTGTAGTGTCTCCGTCTGAGTCGATTAAGGACCTTGTCGATGTAGGCTTGTTGATCGAGGACCCTTTAACTGGTCACATGCCTCGTCATGGGTAAGCCTTGCCTCGGGCAGACTAAGGCCGGAATAAGATAACACGAAATGGGCGTGGAGCGGTGGCGAGAGTAGCGTGTACCCTCCGTGGCAAGAGGCCGGACGGTGGTGTATCTGTGCTCTCGGTTTGCGTGAACCTGATCCGGTCTTAAGAACCTCGGTGGCGGGTTGACATATGCAATGGTTAAGTGCTACATATGTCGTGTGATTGGAGATCCTCAGCTGAGTATAATCGATTCGGATCGCCGTACCTTCGCGGTTATGAAGACTTGGTCACTACCCTACACGTAGCATTCCACTAAAGATGATGGGTATTTGTTAAGAAATTGGCTAGTGCAGGACCAGCGATTGAACTAGGGTAGAAAGATGTAATACTCCAAATTGTATACCAGGAATATTAGAGAGTTATTCTCATTTTTGTGTGTCTCATATGCATCATAAAAAGAGTACCTATGTGATTGAGTGTGACCAAATAAAACAATGATTCTAAAATAAAAGAAAGTGCATATGTTGGAGTTTATATGTTTGTGCATTAAATAAAATAATAATGTTAAAAGATAATAACATAAGAGTTGCTAGAAGTAGAATTAAAACCCTAAGTTTGAAAATTAGGGTTTGAACAAAGAGAAGGAAAAGATTATACAAAATATAGAAAATAAATATATAAATAATTATATTTCCAAAGTAGGTATTCTAAATCCCACAACATGAACTAAGAATAAATTAGGCACAAGTTTAAATTGAAATTCGAATTCAAATTGATTTTATAAAAGAAAAGAGAAAGGAAAATGAATAAATAAAAAGAAAAAGATAAAAGCCTCTGCTGGGCCAAATTCCCCACGCGCGGCCCATGACTCCACTGCACGCGCGCGCCCTCTTACTTCTTTTCGCTGCCGCGTGGGGCCCACTACCCAGTCGTCCGCCGCGCTCGCTACCTCGGTGCCGTCCCGACGCGTGGGACCCACAACGTCAGTGACGTTTCGCCCGCGTCCACTCTTTCACGTCTGTCTCTGGCGCGCGGGCCCCCAAGGTCAGCTCCAACGCCTTCACAACAATCGCGCCGCGCGGATCGGGCGTGCCTGAAGACCCGGGCGGCTTCCGTTGGCGCAAACGCCGGAGTCCGCCGTGCCACCCCTATCACGACCGAGCCGCGCCTATAAGGAGTCGCTATGCTAGCGCCATCTCTCCGTTTCAACGCCGCCGCCGTGTGTGTACTGCCACCGCGCCGAACTTACCCGCCGAGAGAGAGAGAGACGAGGATTTCCGCCGGCGTGGTTTCACGACAACGACGCTGGAGCGGTCGGGATCGTTGGCCCGGGTGCTTCTACGTGACCTCCGGTGTGCGCGCTCGGTCCCGGTAGGCGTGATTGAGGAGCGGCGTGCCGCCAATTCCTCGTCGGGCTTCAGCCGTGACCGCACCGCGTGGCCAGGGCCATCCACGTAGTAATCGGCGGTGAGTCCTTGGCCATCTTGTTCGCTTTGTTTCTCTTATCGGGTAGCACTGCTCGTATTCAAGTTTTGGGGGCCGGAACACCTAGATTGAGGGCGTCGGCCATGGCGCCGCCGTGGTTAAAGCGCGCGGGTCGCCGGTGTTGGCCGTGAGAGTGGGCTAGGTGGGAGACCAGAGCTGGGATGTGATCGACACCGTCCAACAATCATCGCGTGGTCTGGATTGAACGCGGGAATAACCTTTCAGATATTGATTGTGGATCGTTGGATGGGATCGGACGGTCTAGATCCGATCTCGCCTCATAGAATAGCCGTCGTGGGATCTTTATCTGAGGGTGGTGACGCAACACAATGGTGGGCGTCGGATTAGGAATCGAGGGATCCTGATGGTATACCGAATCGACGATGCGCGATCTAATCCGGGGCGTAGCTAGTGAATCCAACGGCCACGATCGGCCGATACCCCTTCGGCCAGGTACTTTTGCATAAGAGTCCCTGGACTTTGCGAAAATCAACCCGCGGTCCACCTGTTTAGTGCGCGGGTCACCGGGGTACGCGTCGGTGTGGACTGCCTCGCCATCGACCGGCCGGCGACTACCCAATTTCTCATCCGAGTTCCGGAAAGCCTTCCGTCGCTCGTCGTGCTCTGCACCGATTCTGCCTCTGCGCGTGGTGAGACGACATTCCCTTACCTTGTTTTGTACCGCACCTCTAGTACGGTTAGGCCGGGACCGCGTTGGGCTCTGTCGCTTACCAGATGCTCGTCGGGATTGGGATTTGTTCCCCCTTTGGCCCGCCTCGCCGTGGCCAGGGCGTGTCCCAACACGAAAACCCATGTGGATACCCTTAACATGTTCGTTGTAGTCTCTACATGGTCTGAGTGACAGGAATTTGAGTTTGGCGTCGTCTTTCTTGGGTTCGCCCCACGCCGGTGTGAGCGCCGCCGCAAGGAGTTCGGCGTGCGGTGCCCAGCTAGCGCGGGAGGAAGACGGCACCAGAGCCGTTGATTTGTGGATGACCGGTCCCGATGAGTCTCTGTGTACCGGTTGACCTTAACCGTTGATCCGGAATCGTGTGGGTGAAAGCAAATCGTGTGCACTTAAAATCCACACCGTTGGTGCGAGATCCAGTGGGTCTCATTGCTCAATGTTTTCGGATAGTGATCCGCCTAATCTGCGCCGCATGACTTAGATCCAACGGCTCATAACACCCGATACCCCTTCGGGTTGCGCACTTTGCAGATTGCCCCTTATGTTTCTAGAAAACCAACCCGCCGTCCACGCCAGGATTTTCTGAGTCTTAGAAATTCTTACCCAAAACCCCCTGTGTTTAACAGAAAATGAGGCCCGATCCAGAGAACTTTAAAAATCAGAAATTAATATCAGAAATTAATTTTTAGTGCAAAAATAAATGTTAAAACTTGTTTAATTCATAGTAAATGCATATGAACTCCAAATTGGTCCATTCCAGTTTCTAAATTTTCATAATATTATTGTCTATCTATTAGTGCCTCTGTTCTGACATAACAAACACATTAAAATTATTCTTTCACTTAATCTGGTATTAAGCACATAAAACCTTAGAAAATTCATAACTTAAAATATATAACTCTAAATTTAATGATTCCAGTTCCTGTGATCTTATTTTAATGTTTAGTTTATTACTGTATATTCTATTTGCATGTTTGATGTGATGTTAATTTATGCTATGCCATGTATGTATTGTATTGATGCGAGTAGACGAACAAACCACTGTGGAACCTGAGTTTCAACAAGTTGAGATAGCTGAGCAGGAGCTCGTTGAAGGCAAGTTGTGCCCTTGATCACTTCTTTTACCCATTCATGTTCTTATTATTCATAATGATCTGCATAGGATAATTTTGATGGGACCCAATAGGATGCCCTAGATTTTGACTATCTTTATACCTTGCTTCACCACTGGTTTTACTACTAAAGTTTTGGGTAGTACATGCTATTGCTTTATGTGGATTTGGGTATAGAGATTTTCATCACTCATTGTTATACTATTTATTGTTATTTGTTTTATTATTCCTTGTTCATGTTAAGATCATTATGTTAATGGGAACATGGAGAACCACCCGGGAAAACAGTGCTACCACAAGGGTGGAATGGGACGCCCTTGGCTGATTAACTAGGAAAGCTAGGGGAGGGCTACCTTACCCGAAAGGGGCAAGGGCAGTAGGGGAGAGGTCAGTGCGGGGAGGTCCCTGGTTGATTTTGCTGCGATGGCGGTCAGCCAGGAACCCTTTACTGGATCTTCCCATAAACTGTAGCGGGTAGTCTGAAGCTAGTGGAACTTTGTAAAGGCCTCGTAGTGGTACCCTGCCTCGCTTCCTAGGTAGAGGTGTATGGAGTCTGATCAACTCTGTGGCAAATGGGTAACACGACTTGTGGGTAAAGATGCGCAACCTCTGCAGAGTGTAAAACTGGTATACTAGCCGTGCTCACGGTCATGAGCGGCTCGGACACTCACATGATTAATTATGGAACCTAAACTTAACCTGTCATTTCATTGCATTTGGGATTATTTTATTATTACTTTTACTTATTATTATTATGGTTTGGTATTTACTTACACTTAGTAACTGCTAATAAAATTTTGACCAACTTATAAAAGCAATGCTCAGCTTCAGCCTTTATTTCATTGATCAGCCTTACACTTCATGAACTCCCACCTTTGGTGAGTTCATGCCACATTATTCCCCACGACTTGTTGAGCTATGATCGTATGTGAGCTCACTCTTGCTGTCTCACACCCCCCCCACAGGAGAAGAGCAGGTTGTTGAAGAGGAGCTGCCTAACACCGAGGAGTTCGATCTGATCTAGGTGGCGTTTCTCAGTCGACATTGGCGCCATCGATCCTTAGTTCGATTTATCTTTATTATTTTATTTTGTAATAAGACTTCCGCTATGTAATAAATACTCTGATGTTAATGACATTTATCTCTATACACTCTGTTATTATATATGTTGTCTTCTTTGGCGCATGTATGAGATGCACCCGGCTTTGTTTCCTTAAAACCGGGTGTTACAGAAGTGGTATCAGAGGAAATGTTGACTGTAGGACGAAACCTAGATAGAAATGGACAAACCCTTACCTACTTATCTCATTCTGATTCATTCTACACTCACCTTACTCTGATTCTTTCTACACTTATCTTGATCCTGTCTCACCTTCTACTGTTCTACTCTGATCATTCTTACCTTTTCTACTCTGAGACAAGATGGATTTCAAACCTTGGAATCCCTACCCCTATGACAATTTTTAAGAGATAGGAGACCTAAGACCAAATCAAAACTATTTTCTCTATTAAAAATGTTGGTTGATTGTTCTGATGATCAATGCCTGATTTGCTTCTTTGATTGATTGAAATAGTATAGATGGACATCTTAGTATGTACCACTATAAGGTATTGTATTAGCTTTAGTAGGTGACACACTAATAAATCCCCAGAGAAACATGATTGTAAATACTGCCTTGTCCACTGCTCTCTCTTACCATATGTATCTAACTCAGATGGTCAATACCAGGAAAGGAGAGACTATCACGCCACAGCAAACAGAAATGAATCCTCCAAATCCCCCACCTGTTGACACCGATCAAGTGATTGCAACCCAAAGGTTGGTAATACAGCAATTGACAGACATGATGACCGAAATGCAAAACCAGATAAGACAAGAACGCGAGGAAATACGTCAGGCCCGTCTGGAGATACAACAAGAAATAAGGCAATCACGGTTGGAGAGACAACAACAAGAGCAACCACCATCTCCACCACCACCGGCTCCACCAAGCTACATAAACATATATGTAAATTACTACTATTTGTAGGATCTACATGTTCCTTTAGTTAGTATTCGGTATGATACCATTTTAGGAGGAATAAAAAGGTCTATTTGTCCCCAGGAGTTGCTAATAAAATTATGCGACATGCTGAGATTTTGGGTTTGTGCAAATGTGTTGGACAATATGAGAAAACCCATGAGAGTAATTACACCTAAAGGGCCTGTTGTGGTGAATCAAATGACACGTAGATTGACATTGGCCATTATGGGTAGAGAATTTGGAGTTACTGCTATAATATTGGAGCCAAGCAGTATAGAATGTCTGTAGAAGAGTTAAAAGAACTCAAGAAGCACTTAACGGAGTTGCAAGAGGCTGAGTACATTCGTCCGAGTCTTCACCTTGGAGAGCACCAGTTCTGTCGGTACAGAAGAAAGATGGATCGCAAGGGATGTGCGTGGATTAAAGGTCCCTTAATAATGTCACTGTGAAGAACAAATTTCTGTTACCCCGCATTAAGGATTTATTTAATCGGATGAGAGGAGCCAGGGTACTCTCGAAGATTGACCTCCGATCGGGGTACCATCAGATGAAGATTGGACCATCAGATATTCCTAAGACGGATTTCTCGACTCGATATGGATTATATGAGTTCATCGTTACGTCGTTTGGATTAACTAATGCACCAGCTTATTTTATGGATTTGATGAATAAGATGTTTTTGGAGTATTTGGACAGATTCGTCATGGTGTTCATCGACGATATTCTTATCTATTCAAAGAATGAGAGTGACCATGAAGAACATCTAAGGTTGGTGCTACAGAAGTTACGAGATAATCAACTCTACGCCAAGTACGGTAAATGCGAGTTTTGGATTGGCGAGGTGCCATTTCTTGGACATATCATTTCTAATGGAGGGATATCAGTGGATCCTGCTAAAGTCAAGAATATAATGGTGTGGAGCATACCCACTACGGTTACGGAGGACCGAAGTTTCTTGGGACTTGCAGGATATTATTGGATATTTATTGAAGGATTTTCTAAGATTGCTAAGCTTATGACCTCGCTTTTGGTGAAGGAAAGAGAATTTAAATGGGACGAGAAGTGCCAAGTATATACGGATCATAAGAGGTTGAAGTATATATTCACTCAGAAGGATCTCAACCTTAGGCAACGCCGTTGGTTGGAGCTTATTAAGGATTATGATTTGGAGATTCACTATCATCCAGGCAAGGCAAATTTGGTTGCAGATGCCTTGAGTCGGAAGGAGCATGTTCACTCCGCTTTCGTTGTTCAGCTACCTGATGAATTGGCAAAAGATTTTGAGAAGCTCAACCTGGGAATTGTTACTCACACTGAAGGAGTTACCATTGAGTTGGAACCTACCTTGGAGCAAGAGATTCGTAAAGGTCAGATTGGTGATGCTAAGATTCAAGAGATCAAGGATCTTATTACTGAAGGAAGAGTTCCGGAATTCACAGAGGATGAGCAAGGCACCATATGGTTCAAAGATCGGATATGTGTTCCGGAGATTGATAGCCTTCGGGAGACTATATTGAAAGAAGCTCATGATTCTGATTTCTCCATCCACCCTGGAAGCACTAAGATGTACCAAGACTTGAAGCGAAAGTATTGGTGGTATGGACTGAAAAGAGATGTGGCTGCTCATGTGGCTAAGTGTGATGTATGTCAAAGAGTTAAGGCTGAACATCAAAGACCCGCTGGACTATTGCACCCATTGAAGATACCTGAGTGGAAATGGGAAGAAATTGGTATGGATTTTATTGTTGGACTACCCCGCACTCCAGCAGGATATGACTCTATTTGGGTAATTGTGGACAGATTGACAAAGGTGGCTCATTTTATACCTGTGAGGACTAATTATACGGGAGCCAAGCTAGCAGAATTGTATATGACTCGGATAGTTTGTCTACATGGTGTGCCTAAGAAGATCGTGTCTGATCGAGGATCACAGTTTACTTCTCGATTTTGGAAGAAGTTGCATGAGAGCTTGGATACAAAGTTGAATTTCAGTTCAGCCTACCATCCCCAGACTGATGGACAGACAGAGAGGACTAATCAAGTGCTGGAGGATATGTTAAGAGCTTGTGCTCTTAAACATGGTGGCAGTTGGGAGAAGAGTTTACCATATGCTGAGTTTTCTTATAATAATAGCTACCAGGCTAGTTTGAAGATGTCACCATTTGAGGCTCTATATGGCAGAAAGTGCAGGACTCCTCTGTATTGGGATCAAACTGGAGAAAGACAGTTCTTTGGACCTGAACTTATACAAGAGGCAGAAGAACAAGTTCGAATGATAAGAGAAAATTTGAGGATTGCACAATCAAGGCAAAAGAGCTATGCTGATAATAGGAGAAGACTCCTGGAGTTTAAGGAGGGTGATCATGTCTACTTGAAGGTGTCACCACTTCGTGGTATGAGGAGATTTAAAGTTAAAGGAAAGTTGTCCCCTCGCTTCATTGGACCTTTCTTGATCTTGAAGCGAGTGGGTGAAGTTGCATATCAACTGGAGTTACCCGATCATCTGTCAGATGTACACGATGTATTTCACGTGTCTCAGCTAAAGAAGTGCCTCAGGGTACCTGAGGAGCAGTTACCAATGGAAGACCTTAGTGTTCAAGATGACCTGACTTATGCTGAGTACCCTATCAAGATTTTGGACACTTTGACTCGAGTTACAAGAAATAAGGTGATAAAGATGTGCAAAGTTCAATGGAGTCACCACGGTGAAGATGAAGCAACTTGGGAAAGAGAAGAAGAGCTTCGTATAGATTTTCCCCATCTTTTCCCTAGTCCTTTTTAAATCTCGAGGACGAGATTATTTTTAAGGGGGGTAGGATTTGTAATACTCCAAATTGTATACCAGGAATATTAGAGAGTTATTCTCATTTTTGTGTGTCTCATATGCATCATAAAAAGAGTACCTATGTGATTGAGTGTGACCAAATAAAACAATGATTCTAAAATAAAAGAAAGTGCATATGTTGGAGTTTATATGTTTGTGCATTAAATAAAATAATAATGTTAAAAGATAATAACATAAGAGTTGCTAGAAGTAGAATTAAAACCCTAAGTTTGAAAATTAGGGTTTGAACAAAGAGAAGGAAAAGATTATACAAAATATAGAAAATAAATATATAAATAATTATATTTCCAAAGTAGGTATTCTAAATCCCACAACATGAACTAAGAATAAATTAGGCACAAGTTTAAATTGAAATTCGAATTCAAATTGATTTTATAAAAGAAAAGAGAAAGGAAAATGAATAAATAAAAAGAAAAAGATAAAAGCCTCTGCTGGGCCAAATTCCCCACGCGCGGCCCATGACTCCACTGCACGCGCGCGCCCTCTTACTTCTTTTCGCTGCCGCGTGGGGCCCACTACCCAGTCGTCCGCCGCGCTCGCTACCTCGGTGCCGTCCCGACGCGTGGGACCCACAACGTCAGTGACGTTTCGCCCGCGTCCACTCTTTCACGTCTGTCTCTGGCGCGCGGGCCCCCAAGGTCAGCTCCAACGCCTTCACAACAATCGCGCCGCGCGGATCGGGCGTGCCTGAAGACCCGGGCGGCTTCCGTTGGCGCAAACGCCGGAGTCCGCCGTGCCACCCCTATCACGACCGAGCCGCGCCTATAAGGAGTCGCTATGCTAGCGCCATCTCTCCGTTTCAACGCCGCCGCCGTGTGTGTACTGCCACCGCGCCGAACTTACCCGCCGAGAGAGAGAGAGACGAGGATTTCCGCCGGCGTGGTTTCACGACAACGACGCCGGAGCGGTCGGGATCGTTGGCCCGGGTGCTTCTACGTGACCTCCGGTGTGCGCGCTCGGTCCCGGTAGGCGTGATTGAGGAGCGGCGTGCCGCCAATTCCTCGTCGGGCTTCAGCCGTGACCGCACCGCGTGGCCAGGGCCATCCACGTAGTAATCGGCGGTGAGTCCTTGGCCATCTTGTTCACTTTGTTTCTCTTATCGGGTAGCACTGCTCGTATTCAAGTTTTGGGGGCCGGAACACCTAGATTGAGGGCGTCGGCCATGGCGCCGCCGTGGTTAAAGCGCGCGGGTCGCCGGTGTTGGCCGTGAGAGTGGGCTAGGTGGGAGACCAGAGCTGGGATGTGATCGACACCGTCCAACAATCATCGCGTGGTCTGGATTGAACGCGGGAATAACCTTTCAGATATTGATTGTGGATCGTTGGATGGGATCGGACGGTCTAGATCCGATCTCGCCTCATAGAATAGCCGTCGTGGGATCTTTATCTGAGGGTGGTGACGCAACACAATGGTGGGCGTCGGATTAGGAATCGAGGGATCCTGATGGTATACCGAATCGACGATGCGCGATCTAATCCGGGGCGTAGCTAGTGAATCCAACGGCCACGATCGGCCGATACCCCTTCGGCCAGGTACTTTTGCATAAGAGTCCCTGGACTTTGCGGAAATCAACCCGCGGTCCACCTGTTTAGTGCGCGGGTCACCGGGGTACGCGTCGGTGTGGACTGCCTCGCCATCGACCGGCCGGCGACTACCCAATTTCTCGTCCGAGTTCCGGAAAGCCTTCCGTCGCTCGTCGTGCTCTGCACCGATTCTGCCTCTGCGCGTGGTGAGACGACATTCCCTTACCTTGTTTTGTACCGCACCTCTAGTACGGTTAGGCCGGGACCGCGTTGGGCTCTGTCGCTTACCAGATGCTCGTCGGGATTGGGATTTGTTCCCCCTTTGGCCCGCCTCGCCGTGGCCAGGGCGTGTCCCAACACGAAAACCCATGTGGATACCCTTAACATGTTCGTTGTAGTCTCTACATGGTCTGAGTGACAGGAATTTGAGTTTGGCGTCGTCTTTCTTGGGTTCGCCCCACGCCGGTGTGAGCGCCGCCGCAAGGAGTTCGGCGTGCGGTGCCCAGCTAGCGCGGGAGGAAGACGGCACCAGAGCCGTTGATTTGTGGATGACCGGTCCCGATGAGTCTCTGTGTACCGGTTGACCTTAACCGTTGATCCGGAATCGTGTGGGTGAAAGCAAATCGTGTGCACTTAAAATCCACACCGTTGGTGCGAGATCCAGTGGGTCTCATTGCTCAACGTTTTCGGATAGTGATCCGCCTAATCTGCGCCGCATGACTTAGATCCAACGGCTCATAACACCCGATACCCCTTCGGGTTGCGCACTTTGCAGATTGCCCCTTATGTTTCTAGAAAACCAACCCGCCGTCCACGCCAGGATTTTCTGAGTCTTAGAAATTCTTACCCAAAACCCCCTGTGTTTAACAGAAAATGAGGCCCGATCCAGAGAACTTTAAAAATCAGAAATTAATATCAGAAATTAATTTTTAGTGCAAAAATAAATGTTAAAACTTGTTTAATTCATAGTAAATGCATACGAACTCCAAATTGGTCCATTCCAGTTTCTAAATTTTCATAATATTATTGTCTATCTATTAGTGCCTCTGTTCTGACATAACAAACACATTAAAATTATTCTTTCACTTAATCTGGTATTAAGCACATAAAACCTTAGAAAATTCATAACTTAAAATATATAACTCTAAATTTAATGATTCCAGTTCCTGTGATCTTATTTTAATGTTTAGTTTATTACTGTATATTCTATTTGCATGTTTGATGTGATGTTAATTTATGCTATGCCATGTATGTATTGTATTGATGCGAGTAGACGAACAAACCACTGTGGAACCTGAGTTTCAACAAGTTGAGATAGCTGAGCAGGAGCTCGTTGAAGGCAAGTTGTGCCCTTGATCACTTCTTTTACCCATTCATGTTCTTATTATTCATAATGATCTGCATAGGATAATTTTGATGGGACCCAATAGGATGCCCTAGATTTTGACTATCTTTATACCTTGCTTCACCACTGGTTTTACTACTAAAGTTTTGGGTAGTACATGCTATTGCTTTATGTGGATTTGGGTATAGAGATTTTCATCACTCATTGTTATACTATTTATTGTTATTTGTTTTATTATTCCTTGTTCATGTTAAGATCATTATGTTAATGGGAACATGGAGAACCACCCGGGAAAACAGTGCTACCACAAGGGTGGAATGGGACGCCCTTGGCTGATTAACTAGGAAAGCTAGGGGAGGGCTACCTTACCCGAAAGGGGCAAGGGCAGTAGGGGAGAGGTCAGTGCGGGGAGGTCCCTGGTTGATTTTGCTGCGATGGCGGTCAGCCAGGAACCCTTTACTGGATCTTCCCATAAACTGTAGCGGGTAGTCTGAAGCTAGTGGAACTTTGTAAAGGCCTCGTAGTGGTACCCTGCCTCGCTTCCTAGGTAGAGGTGTATGGAGTCTGATCAACTCTGTGGCAAATGGGTAACACGACTTGTGGGTAAAGATGCGCAACCTCTGCAGAGTGTAAAACTGGTATACTAGCCGTGCTCACGGTCATGAGCGGCTCGGACACTCACATGATTAATTATGGAACCTAAACTTAACCTGTCATTTCATTGCATTTGGGATTATTTTATTATTACTTTTACTTATTATTATTATGGTTTGGTATTTACTTACACTTAGTAACTGCTAATAAAATTTTGACCAACTTATAAAAGCAATGCTCAGCTTCAGCCTTTATTTCATTGATCAGCCTTACACTTCATGAACTCCCACCTTTGGTGAGTTCATGCCACATTATTCCCCACGACTTGTTGAGCTATGATCGTATGTGAGCTCACTCTTGCTGTCTCACACCCCCCCCACAGGAGAAGAGCAGGTTGTTGAAGAGGAGCTGCCTAACACCGAGGAGTTCGATCTGATCTAGGTGGCGTTTCTCAGTCGACATTGGCGCCATCGATCCTTAGTTCGATTTATCTTTATTATTTTATTTTGTAATAAGACTTCCGCTATGTAATAAATACTCTGATGTTAATGACATTTATCTCTATACACTCTGTTATTATATATGTTGTCTTCTTTGGCGCATGTATGAGATGCACCCGGCTTTGTTTCCTTAAAACCGGGTGTTACAGAAGAACTCTAATTGCAGGTAATTGAACTTAACTGGACAAATAAAATTGGATTTCTAAGGATCCACTTTAGTAAGCATTTATGCAAAACAGAGTCTTTGAGTATTGAGAAGCCTTACCTTGACTCCCTAAAAGCCAGCATACCCTTGAGAGTCTTTTCTTTAGTCGGGTAAGTCTTGCTGAGTAATTCCATACTCAGGGTTTATCCCTTCGTTGTTTTTAGGTGAGGAAGTAGCAGATTTCTGCTGCTTCTGTGCCAAGGTGGTTCCCAAAGAAGAAACACAAGACTGAAGTGCGGGAGGACTTGGTCCTCCATATAGATCTTTTACTTAAATCTTCTTGGAAGGAGATTTTGCCTCCCTTGGTTTGTATAATATTACTACTCAGCACTCGCTCTTAGTTCTGGTCTGTAATAAAACAACTTGTGCTTGCGTTTAAATAAATGTGAATTATGTAATCGCTTCCGCAATTCTTTACCTCCGATGTTCTGTAATGTCTGCAAGACGGGTGAATCGCACCTGGTAAGGTAAGGAAAGATACCGAACTTGTCAAGTAATTCAGGGGCACCTACAGGGTTGTCTGAGGTCCGTTGGACAAGGACAACTGTAGGTGGGCCTAATTACTTGGGAGGTTCCGTCACAGCTGGTATCGGAGCGTAGCCCTTCTTTGCAGACATTATGAGGCATCTTCAAAAGGATTTTCGAAAGTCTTACCTAAAAATTCTTTTCTCTTCTTACCTAAGTATTCTGAAGAGTCTATCTTAAAGACCAGATAGGAAGAGTGCAATGTATAGAAGGTTGAATCGATTAAGGTTGATTCTGTACATATTCATGCATCATGCTAAGAATTATGCTAATAAATTTTCCCCCTTAGAAAGATGCCGCCACGCACAAGGCTAACGGCACGTAAGTCAACGGGACCAATTGGAGTACCCCGGCATCAACTAGCCCCTCGACACAAAAGCAGCAGCAGCGGAAGTAATGACCCCATAGGAGACCTTGAAGCCCGAGTGAGTCGACTTCAAGCAGAGCTGCAACACAGGACCAATGCTTGGGTCGCAGACGGAGATAGAATCAATGAACTAAGAAGGGACATCCGTCACCTGCAGGATCAGCTTGCTGATCGAGACTTAGCACTTGACTGGGCAGTACAGTCTCATTTGCTGGCATGTGCTAAGGAAGCAAGGGCTCAGGCCCGAATTAAAGAACTTAGCTCAACTGTCGACGACCTGCAGGTCTACTGCAATACGTTGCATGAGGAAGTCCATATACTATACTCACAATTACACCCTAGTGTGCCTGCACACTCTGCTGAGGCGGAAGCCGGACCCTCTCACATTGCGGGACGCGCGTTGGGTGGGGAGTTAGACCTTTTTGAACCCCCTCCTTCTTTGAGGTTGGTTGACGTCTGGACTCCCACACCTGACGATGAGGCCGCCAAAAGTAACGGAAAACAGGACTAATGGTGTAATAGAAGTAGAGTAGTGTATTGTAGAATGCACGGTTGTATAATAGGTTGAACTTTTGTATAATGGGTAATGTATCATGTTATGTAATATCGAGTCTGTATCATTACTTTTTATAGTAATGTAAAATGGAAGGTCTCTTTAGCATATTATGTTTATTCAAATGTTTTTGCCTCAGATGCCGACCAGGACTCGCGGACAGGACGCAGCCGGAACTTCTGGGGGTCGGGATGTCACCCCAAATCCACCTCCGGTTCCACCCACGCTAGCCGAGGCGATTGCCGCCTTGGTGAATGCCACCGCAGACAATACCCGCTTCCTTAGGGAAATGGCGGGTCAGCAGCAGTTCCAGCAGCAGGCAGGAAGAGGTTTTCAGCAAGGTCCCCGTGAAACCACCTATCTGGACTTCTCCGAAACTCGTCCACCTCTATTCACCAAGGCAGAAGACCCGCTAGAAGCCGATGAGTGGATACGAGTTATTGAACAAAAGTTTGGTCTTCTTCGTTGTTCTGAAACGCAGAAGCCATTGTTCGCGGCACAGCAACTACGTGGCCCTGCCAGTACTTGGTGGGGAAATTTTGTGGCTATCCAACCTGACAACCATCAAATCACCTGGGAAGAATTTAAAGCAGCCTTCCGTGAGCACTACATACCGGAAGGGGTGCTGCATATGAAACAAGAGGAATTCATGAAGCTGAAACAAGGAGGAGACACCATCAATCAGTATCTTAACAAGTTTAATCACCTGTCGCAGTATGCCATCGACCAGGTGAATACTGATTTGAAGAAAAAGAACTGTTTTATGAGAGGTCTAAATGACCGGTTGCAGCGAAAGATGGCCACATGTATTGATCTCACATATGGAAAGGCTGTCAGTACAGCCTTATCTGTGGAAGCAAAATACGCAAGTTCTGGGAAGAATAAGGGATTCAGTGGTGAGAGGCCTAATCAGGGCCAGGCGAAGAGGCAACGGTTCGTCATCCGGCCTTCTAGCCAAAACCGTACTTTTTCTCGTCCACCAGTATTCCCTTTCAAACAACCCATTATTATCCGCCCCAACAATACCTCCACTCCCCCAAATCAGCCGGGTGCCCCAGGCACTCGATTCCCTGCCTTGCCCAGCTCTTCAACTGGGTGTTTCAACTGCGGCAAATCAGGACATTTTATCAAAGACTGCCCATACCCCAAGCAAAATCAATCCAATGCTCAGCAAGGAACTGGGAAGTCCACTCAGCCCAAGGGAAATGCTGTGGGGAGAAATACCAAGAAAACGGGGCGTGTATACTACACTCAAGTGGCCACTACACCGGAAGGAGAGCCGGTGATGATGGGTACGTTTCCCGTGGCCAGTCACCCTGCAATTATTCTTTTTGATTCTGGTGCTTCGCATACCTTCATTAGCAAGAAATTTGTGGAGCAACATCACATTGCATGCCATGAATCAAGAGAGGGATTTAAAATACATTCACCTGGGGGACACATTTTTACTAGAGAAGTGGCCTATGAAGTGCCAGTAACAATGGCCGGACAGAACTTTCCTGCTAACATGATTGTTCTGAAAGGCCAGGATATAGATGTAATTTTGGGTATGAATTGGTTAACCCAACACAAGGCAATTCTCAACACTGAACTCAGAACCATCAGGTTGAGCTATAATCAAAAAGAGATTCTTTTGTCTCTCCCCGTAATCAATCCAGCCAAAGCTTCTGGTAGAATATTTGAAGCCATTGTACCGGAAATCAAGAACATTCCGGTAGTATGTGAGTTTCCAGATGTATTTCCGGAAGATTTGCCTGGACTACCCCCTGAAAGAGATGTAGAATTCGTAATTGAGCTAAAGCCCGGTACGGCTCCCATCTCCCGAAGATCGTACCGTATGCCCCCTAATGAGTTGGCGGAACTGAAGATTCAATTACAAGATCTACTGAATAAGGGATTCATCCGGCCAAGCTCGTCCCCATGGGGTTGCCCCGCCATTTTTGTTAAGAAGAAGGATCAAACCTTGCGGATGTGCGTGGATTATCGACCCCTGAATGAGGTCACCATCAAGAATAAGTACCCTCTTCCAAGGATCGACATCTTATTTGATCAACTGACTGGGGCAAGGGTATTTTCTAAAATTGATCTCAGGTCGGGCTATCATCAAATCCGTATTCGGCCCAAGGATATACCGAAGACCGCATTTACTACGCGGTATGGATTGTTTGAATACTTGGTAATGTCTTTCGGGCTCACAAATGCTCCTGCCCACTTCACTTATTTGATGAACTCGGTGTTCATGCCCGAGTTGGACAAGTTCGTGGTGGTCTTCATCGACGATATTTTGATATACTCTAAAAATGAAGAGGAGCATGCTCAGCATCTACGGATTGTATTGACGCGCCTGAGGGAACATCAGCTGTATGCCAAGTTCAGCAAGTGCGCGTTCTGGCTGGAGGAAATTCAATTTTTGGGGCACGTGTTATCAGCTAAAGGAATTGCGGTAGATCCTAGCAAGGTCAAAGATATTCTGGAGTGGAAACCCCCAACCACTGTTCACCAAGTCCGGAGTTTTCTTGGACTAGCTGGATATTATCGCAGATTCATACCCGATTTTTCTAAGCTTGTGAAGCCAATCACAAGTTTATTGAAGAATGATATTAAGTTCAATTGGTCCTCTAAGTGTAATGTAGCCTTTGAGCAATTGAAGACATTATTAACCACTGCTCCGGTATTGGCTCAACCGGACATCACTAAGCCTTTTGATGTATATTGTGATGCATCTGGCAGTGGGCTCGACTGTGTACTGATGCAAGAAGGCCGAGTAATTGCGTATGCTTTAAGGCAGTTGCGCCGACATGAGGAGCATTATCCAACTCATGATCTGGAGCTAGCTGCTGTGGTTCATGCCCTGAAAATATGGCGTCACTATCTGCTGGGAAATATCTGTCACATATATACAGATCATAAAAGTTTGAAGTACATCTTTACCCAGTCAGAGTTAAATATGAGGCAAAGACGATGGCTTGAGCTCATTAAAGACTATGAACTAGAGATCCATTATCACCCAGGCAAGGCCAATGTGGTGGCAGATGCATTGAGTCGTAAGACTTCCTGCCACTGTCTTATGGCAAAGACCTCCGAGAACACTTTATGTCAAGAAATGGAGAAGCTAAACCTGGGGATAATCCAGCAAGGGACTCTAAATCAGCTAAAGCTTGAGTCAATCATTCTGCAAAAGATAATTGATGCTCAAAAGGATAATCTGGGTATGAAGCACATACGAGAGAAGATAAGGGCTAGAACAGCCAAATGTTTAAAGGAAGACGATCAAGGTGTGTTATGGTTTAACAACCGCATAGTAGTGCCAAAGAATGAAGAACTCCGCCAGCAAATCTTAGATGAAGCGCATCTTAGTCGCTATTCTATTCATCCGGGAAGCACTAAGATGTATCATGATCTAAAACAGCACTACTGGTGGACGAAGATGAAAATTGAAATTGCACGCTATGTGGCTAAGTGTGACACTTGCAGACGTGTCAAGGCCATACACATGAAAACTGCTGGTCCATTGCAGTCATTACCAATACCAACAGGGAAATGGGAAGACATAAGCATGGACTTCATTGTGGGATTGCCCAGGACCACAAAAGGGTATGACTCTATTTGGGTTATCATTGATCGATTTACCAAGATCGCCCACTTCCTCCCTGTCAAGGTAAAATATCACGTCATTACCTATGCGGAGTTGTACATCGCCTGTATTCTCAGTTTGCATGGGGTTCCAAAGACTATAGTGTCGGATCGTGGACCACAATTTGTATCTAAATTTTGGGAAGAACTTCATAAATCCCTGGGTACTAAATTACTCCACAGTTCGGCCTATCATCCTCAAACCAGTGGACAAACTGAGAGAGTGAACCAAATACTTGAAGATATGCTGCGGGCATGTGTCCTGGATTTCTCACCAAAATGGGATGAATGTTTACCTTTGGCGGAGTTTTCATACAATAATAGTTATCAAGAAAGTATTAGGATGGCACCTTTTGAAGCTTTATATGGACGACGGTGTCGGACTCCGCTAAATTGGTCTGAACCTGGTGAAAGGTGCTTCTTTAGACCTGATCTGGTGAAAGAAGCCGAGGATAAAGTTCAGAAAATTATTCGTAATCTGAAGCAAGCACAAGCTCGTCAGAAGAGTTATGCAGACACACGGCGAATGCCCTTATATTTCCTGGAAGGAGACTATGTTTACCTGAAAGTCTCACCAATGAAAGGAGTATCGCGTTTTGGGGTTAAAGGGAAGCTTGCACCCAGGTACATTGGTCCATTCCTGGTACTTGAGCAATGTGGACCAGTGGCATACCGACTCCAACTACCCGAAACCTTGTCTGCTGTGCATAATGTGTTCTATGTGTCACAATTGAAAAAGTGTCTTCGGGTTCCCGATCGAACCATTGAAGTGACAGATGTTGTCCTGGAACCAGACTTAACGTACTCGAAACATCCTATTCGAGTTCTGGATCAAAAGGACAGAGTTACCCGGAGAAAGACTCTCAAGTTCTACAAGATACAATGGAACCAGCATTCTGAGGAAGAGGCTACGTGGGAAACTCAAGACTTCTTGAATAAGAATTTCCCAGGCTTTCTAGCCTCATGTAATTTGTAAAGTGTATATAGTTATTGCAATAAAGAAGTGAACCCCCACACCACCCCTGCCTTGTACCAAAAATAAGGAAATAAAAATGTGACACATTTCCTTTTCCATTACTCACCCTAGGATTTTAAATCTCGGGACGAGATTCTTTTATGGGGGGAAGGATGTAACACCCCTGGTGTTACTATAACTAAAACTTGAGCATGACATCATAAACATTGGTATTGCATATGTTTGACATACCTAGAGTGCATTTACTAGGTAAAAATTTCAAACAAGTGTATTGTTTTTGATATTTTGTAAACAGACCCCTGGTTAAGGAACTTGACCCTGAATAGAGATTAATGGGGTAAAACTTAACCCAAGATGAGAAAACCTAAAGGCTTTAGGGGAAAGAGTTATAAATGTCCCCAAAAACAAAGTTGAGTCACATTTATACCCCTGGATACCAAAAATCTCAAATAGAACCCTGGAAAACCCTAAAACCAAACCCTAGGGACCTAAGTGCAAAAAAATCAAGTCAAATAAGTATCTTAAGTTATTTGGGTCACTCATATGTGAATTTGCAATCCAAAACTTAAGATTTGGACTTAAGTGCAAAAGTGCCACACTTAACCCTTTTGGGTTAAGTCTGGATTTCAGTGTGGTTCATCCAACTTGAAGCCCTTGTAACTTTTAAATCAGAGGGTTTTTGCCCTAGGTCACCACATCAAAATTGTAGCCCAATTATAGGAGAACAACTTTGCTTAAGAGTGGAAGCAGAGTTGTTAAGCAAATATTAGAGATAATCCAGCTCAAAGTTTGGCTGTCAGACAATTCCTAGACTGAATCTTCAGTAACAATGAGATAGGACCAACTTTGAGCTCGATTTTGAATGAGATCCAGTGACTTTTTGTGGGAGCATATTGTATCAAAGTTATAGGTGAATTATAGCTCTACAACCTTGCTGCAAAAGGTTGGCAGTGGTTTCACATAAAATTTGGAGAAACTGAGGCTTCAAATCTCTCTGTCAGTTCATCTGAAAGGAACTCGCCATGGTACAGTGATCTGATAAGGATCAGACTGCCAGCGCTGCTCGCTCGTCGCCGGTGACCTCCCTGCGCTGGGATTCGTGCTGCCGCCACCCGGATTCGCGCTGGAGATTACCGGATAACGTCGCGGGATGGGGGAATGTTCATCGCCGGTGAGCTGGACTCCACTCCGACGACCCCCCTTGCTTTCCCTCTACTCTCCGGCTTGAGTCGATAAACTCGCCGGCGAACCGCCGTTCTCCGGCCTTGCGCCGCGTGTCCCAACCTTGCCATCGCATCGCCATGACTCCCTCTATCTTCCTGTCGACCATCGAACTTACTGCCACGACATTGCACACGTATTCACCGCACCCGTGTTCGTCTTCACCTCCGGCTGCCAGCACTGCTCGGCCGAATTCGTCACCGCCGCCTAACTTCTCTATAAATTGAAGCCACCGCAAGCTCCGTAGGGTAGTCAAGATCCCCGACACCCAGTATTGTCCCCAGTGGATCGCTAGCGAGCTTGAATTTCACAGTTCCCCCAATTCGGTTTCCGCCACCGCGAAGAAGACCCCACCGTGGCCAGCTCGATTCAGGTGAGCTCAAGTCCCTCTGCTGCTTGTTCTAGCATCCCTCAGCTCCTCTCAAACTCCCTGACCCCTTTGATTGAGCTAAGTCGCCATAGTTCACCGGGAACACCTTCATCCATCCGCAACGTTCTCGGTCACCGTGGCCAGTGCTCCATAGTTAGTTTTAGATGCAATTAGTTTGGGGAAAATGCTCCCCTGGTCATGAATTTGGGTTAGTCTTAGTCCCGACGCCGGTCATCGCCTCAATCGGCCGGTATTGATGCTCGCCGGAGCTCGGCCGGGCGCGACGCCGTCGTGGATCTCCATCTGCGAAGAAATAGAAGTTCGGGGACGTTTCTGCAAACCGTCAGCGACACACTAAAATAGTGAAAGAACCTATTCCCAGTTAGCCTAGAACACGAGGGCCTTTCTGCAAAGCTGTCAGCGCGCGGGCGCACGCGCGCGCTTTTCCCCTTTTGACTGGGCCGCTTGGGCCGAAACCAGCCCAGTACTATTCATCTGTTTTTCTTTTTCTTTTATCTCCAGAGCCAAAACAATTATAGAAAATAGTAGAAAAATAATAAAATTGTGAAACCAATTTTCCTAGGCTTGTTATTTTCCCTAGAATTTAATAAAAATAGTTTTGTGATTTTTAGTGGAAATAAGAAATTTTAGGGCATTTAAAGGGGTTAAAAGTATTAGTTATGGATTTTTAGAAAATAATTGGTAAGTCCAAAAATGCCCAAACTTTTTTTTGGAACTTAAAACAATATTTAGAAGCCTTGGGTAGGGTTTGAATTGATTTAGACCTTGTTTGATCACCAAACCCCAAACCACCCCCCCCCCTGCTCTGTTAACTCCTTTACTGACTCCAGAAACCCTAGGTTCTCGGAGTACCGTGAAGGAAAGTTGTACTCAAGACTTAGATAATAAGTCTATATTATCTTCGCATCCTCATGAGCATCCCATGGCATCCATTCTTATGCATATATATATGGTTATGTTAGAACACGAAGAAGAAGAAGAAGTCACTGAAGAGGGGACTCCACCAACCTCAGATCCTCAAGCAGGCAACTGCTTTTATTTCGATATTTGTGGATCCGAGCAGGACTCACCTGTTAACAAAGGCAAGTCCCGGTGCATTTGCCACCCTCCTTGTTGTTTTAAATCTTTCTCACTTGCTTGATGCATTAGGTGATAGGAGTTGATTGATAAAATAATTCCTGCATTACCTTCCTTGAATTTGATTACCTTCCTTGATCACCCGTTTTACAAAAGATTTTGATGCTTAGCCTTGCTTTAGAAAAACAAAATGTTTTGTTTTCACAAAAGATGATGTGGCAAAAGTGGGTGGGGTGTTTTTAAAAATAAAATTTGATGGTGGATCCCTCAGGGCCTTGATGGATTCAACATCTGGAAAAGATGTACCTCTGCCAGTTACCAAACTTTGGGTTTGAAATAATTAAGATGAGACCGGGCGGGTGACTTGCACGAGAAAGGAGTCTCGGTGTAGTGTCTCCGTCTGAGTCGATTAAGGACCTTGTCGATGTAGGCTTGTTGATCGAGGACCCTTTAACTGGTCACATGCCTCGTCATGGGTAAGCCTTGCCTCAGGCAGACTAAGGCCAGAATAAGATAACACGAAATGGGCGTGGAGCGGTGGCGAGAGTAGCGTGTACCCTCCGTGGTAAAAGGCCGGACGGTGGTGTATCTGTGCTCTCGGTTTGCGTGAACCTGATCCGGTCTTAAGAACCTCGGTGGCGGGTTGACATATGCAAGGGTTAAGTGCTACATATGTCGTGTGATTGGAGATCCTCAGCTGAGTATAATCGATTCGGATCGCCGTACCTTCGCGGTTATGAAGACTTGGTCACTACCCTACACGTAGCATTCCACTAAAGATGATGGGTATTTGTTAAGAAATTGGCTAGTGCAGGACCAGTGATTGAACTAGGGTAGAAAGAACTCTAATTGCAGGTAATTGAACTTAACTGGACAAATAAAATTGGATTTCTAAGGATCCACTTTAGTAAGCATTTATGCAAAACAGAGTCTTTGAGTATTGAGAAGCCTTACCTTGACTCCCTAAAAGCCAGCATACCCTTGAGAGTCTTTTCTTTAGTCGGGTAAGTCTTGCTGAGTAATTCCATACTCAGGGTTTATCCCTTCGTTGTTTTTAGGTGAGGAAGTAGCAGATTTCTGCTGCTTCTGTGCCAAGGTGGTTCCCAAAGAAGAAACACAAGACTGAAGTGCGGGAGGACTTGGTCCTCCATATAGATCTTTTACTTAAATCTTCTTGGAAGGAGATTTTGCCTCCCTTGGTTTGTATAATATTACTACTCAGCACTCGCTCTTAGTTCTGGTCTGTAATAAAACAACTTGTGCTTGCGTTTAAATAAATGTGAATTATGTAATCGCTTCCGCAATTCTTTACCTCCGATGTTCTGTAATGTCTGCAAGACGGGTGAATCGTTCCTGGTAAGGTAAGGAAAGATACCGAACTTGTCAAGTAATTCAGGGGCACCTACAGGGTTGTCTGAGGTCCGTTGGACAAGGACAACTGTAGGTGGG
This sequence comes from Zea luxurians, assembly GCA_029449295.1. Lineage (NCBI taxonomy): Eukaryota > Viridiplantae > Streptophyta > Magnoliopsida > Poales > Poaceae > Zea > Zea luxurians. Next base: position 73,273,678 of record JAOPSE010000008.1, read on the forward strand.
CCTAATTACTTGGGAGGTTCCGTCACAGACTGCACACTCTAATTTTTAGGATTGAATATGAACTAATGTAGATGTATGTTTTATTTATTTAATAAAATAAATAAAAGGAGAACCTTAGAGATTTAAACTTGTTTAAGCTTGTGAGATTAATAATAGGTATTACATAAGTTCATCTCTGTTCTAAATTTTAGGTCACAATAAAATAAATTGATCTATGATTATGTACTTGTAAATAACACTTAGAGAAATAATAATCTATTTTCAAATAAAGTTAATGTATGCCATAGTTTATGTTATACTCTAAATTCATTATCCCTTATGTAGTATTGTGTCCTTTTAAGGTGTGTTCCAATGTTTGTACATGTTTGGTGTGGTGTTCATTTGTACTTTCCAAATGTATTGAATGCATGCTCGCTTTATTTAGACAACGAGCAGTCCGAGGTTCCTGAGTGTGTTGTTGGAGACCTCCCTGAGCAACAACCTGGTGAAGACAAGTGTCCTCTAACCCATTATGTCCTACATCCCGCATTACTTTATGAAACCTAAGGATTGACTAGTCTGTATTCACTTATCCTTGATTACCTTTTGGGTTACCATGGTTAGCATGTTGCTATTGCCTTAACTTAATCAATGAACATGATGTGAACATTTATGATATGATACTGTTATCCTGATTATGTGGATGATCTTGTGATACCTTAGGGGGCTCAGGCCTTTTTCCTGAGTACCTCTCCGTAAGGACCAGTTCGTGGAGTGACCACCCGAGATAACAGTACAACCATGAGGGTGGAATGGGACGCCCTTAGCTGATTAATTAGATGAACCTGGGGTGTAGTTGGCTTTGCCGGAGGGCCGTCAATGGGGGCCGGGGTGTAGTGCTCGCTCTGCCAAGGTTGGGGTGCAGAGGTTCATTTTGATTTGATTTTGTTAGTCACCCACCTTGGGGAGGTGTACTGCGTTTATACGACTGGCGAAACCTAACGAGCAGCTACACACCAGGGGAGTCTTTGTAAAGGCTACGTAGTGTATGCCTAGCCATTCACCTTGGTAGTGAAGATCGGGTCTGTACAACCCAGGCTGGAAAGGGATCACGACTTGTGGGTAAAGTGTACAACCTCTGTAGAGTGTTAAAAACTGGTATATCAGCCGAGCTCACGGTTAAGAGCAGCCTTGGGATCCTCTTTGATTAGAAGAACTTTGGATACTTTTATGATGATGGTTAATAATGATGTTATAAAATCTGATCTCTGGTATTTCCTCTTTTGAGGAGGTACTTCTAGGTAATAACAGGGTTTATTACTAAAACTTGGCTCTACTAATAGTAATAAATACTTGACCAACTAAAAGCAACTGCTTGACCTCAACTCCATATACAGCTAGGCCAATTTAGCCAAACGGAACATTTGCTGAGTACGTTGATGTGTACTCACCCTTGCTTTACACACCACCCCCAACCCAGGTTGTCCCCAGTGTACTCAGTGCTCAGGAGGTGATGCTGGCAACATGGATGACTTCGAGGAGTTCCAGGAATACGATGAGTTTTAGTTTACTTTAGTGGCAAACCCCAGTCAGCTGCCTGTGTAGGCTTAGCATCTACGTTTCGTATTTCCGCACTTTGATATTTATGTTGAACAATGGTTATGTATTAGACTCTGTGGATGTCTTGGACATCTCGATGTAATAAAGTACCTTTCCACTATTTATTTCGAGCATTGTGTGATGATGTCCAATTATGTAATCGTTGTGTACGTGAGTTTCTGATCCGGACACGTACATGGTTCGCATTCGGTTTACCTTCTAAAACCGGGTGTGACAACAACCCTAAGGCTAGAAAAGACTTGGCCTTAATCTATAGAAGACCAACTATGGAGATAGGAGAGAACCAGAAGAAGCCATGTGCTCCTTTCAGTATTAAACCTAAAAGGAAGAAACAATTGATGAAATGGTTGAAAAACTTAAAGTTCCCAGATGGTTACACCGTGGGCTTTAGAAGGTCTGTGAATTTGAAGACGGGCAAGTTTTCCGGGTTGAAGAGTCATGACTACCACATAATAATGGAAAGACTCTTTCCTGTTATGTTTCGTGGTTTTGTAAAAAATGATGTCTAGAAAGCATTAGCAGAGCTAAGCTACTTTTATAGACATCTTTGTGCTAAAGAAATAAAGAAAGAGATGATGGAGAAGCTTGAGCAACAAATACCGATTTTGGTATGCAAACTTGAAAAAAATATTTCCACCAGGTTTCTTCAATCTGATGCAACATCTACTTGTTCACCTACCATACGAAGCTAAGGTAGGAGGTCCTGTGCAATATAGATGGATGTATCACATCGAAAGGACACTAAAGAAGCTACGTGCAATGGTTGGTAATAAGAGACAAGTTGAAGGGTGCATCGCTGAAGAATTCAAATACAAAGAGATAGCATCGTTCACGGGCCTATACTTTGCAGAGGAACACAATGTTAATGCCCCTGCATTGCAGTATCATGTCGACGAGCCCCCTATCAGTGATATTGAAATTTTTCAATGGAGGGGCAAAACTGTAGGACCCAGCACAACATATTGTTTCACGAATAACGAATGGAAGACTGCTTTACTCTACATGTATAACAACATGGAAGAGATGAGTCAGTTTCTCCTGTAAGTGTAAACTTAATTTTAGTCATTGCAGCTACAATTTTTGTTGTTATACTAAAAGGTTTGTTTCCTTGTACTAACAGTGAATTTGATTCTCAAAATTGCATCTCTGGCTGTGAACGAGACCAGATTCGTCGAGAGGGAAAAGATGGGGGACCTAATTTCTTGTGTTGGTTTCGAGATTATGTAGATAAAAATGACAATATACACCCGGACCTTCGACAATTATCCCTAGGAGCAGTAACTGTCAGACGTTATGGTCGGTATGATGTCAATGGTTTTAGATTCTGTTCTACAAGGTTCGAAGATGATCATCCTCTAGCAGCCACGATAAATTCCGGAGTTGTAACTAGAGCTGTCGATGATGAAGGGAAGGTGACTAATTATTATGGAGTCATTAATGATAAACTCGAGTACAAGTTTTTTGGAGATAAACAACTCAAAGTGGTGTTCTTCGATTGTGATTGGTTTTCTCCAAATACAACACGAGAAAACCAATATGGCATGATGGAAGTCAAACACAACGATAGATTAAAAGGCCACGACACTATAATCCTTGCCCACCAATGCGAGCAGGTGTATTATATGACATATCCATCTAAGAAAAAGGGTTTGGTTGATTGGAGGGTAGTGTATAAAGTTAATCCTCGTGAACGAATATATGCTCCTGGTGATGCTGGTTATGTTGAAAGTCAAATCGAGCAGGAAGTGGGGGCTGCTGAGATTTTCCAAGACGACGAACTTACCAGCACGTTTAATGTACAAACTGAAATGTTGGAAGAATCTTTATTAGGCGATCAAAATGATGTAGAGGTTCCTCCAAAAAGGAAACGAGTGACGAGAAATAAGAAAGCTACTTGGCGTCCATTAAATCGACGAAAGCAACTAGATCCTGATTACGATTACAATTGACGAGTATGGATCATGATTTTATTGAATATATATATATATATAATTTGTTTCATTATTTTATTGTTGATTTATGTACTAACTTGTTTTTGTTAAAATAGGATGTCAAAGAAAATGAGGTCTTTTGCTCGTAGTTTGCTTGGGATGAGGAGTAGCTCGAGGAGCAGCTCAATGGGCGAGGATTCAGTTTTTTAGGGCACAATTTCTACCATGAGCAGACGCAGAGCGCTGGCAGAACATTTGCCTCCACATGAAGTAAGTTAGTTGTTAAATTATATTATTTGAGTTAATATTGTATGATGTAAGTTACTTGTTTCATAGGATGCTGAAATCGAGGAACCAGTGGTAGAGGATCATGCGAGAGATGATGATGAAGATGATGGTGGAGATGATGTGGGAGATGATGCTGGAGACGATGCTGGTGGGTATTCTGCAGGCTTGGATTCTGGGGCTGGTGGAGATTCCGCAGCTAGGTCTAGAACTTCTCGAGTTAGGAGAATGAGGAAGCTGCATTTTGTTGGACCACCTCCAGAGCTTCCACCCAAATCTCGGGTTTTGATAAAGCCTAGTGGAAAGTGAGTGACATATCTTTGCCTAAATGTTATTCAAAGTTATGTTTTAATTTCTACATTGTTTTCTGTTCGCAGGACTTGAATCGACGACTCGTTCACAAGCACAGGACACTACAGGCAGGTGAATATGGTCCTTGGTAATCTTGTTCGTCTGCACTGGCCTGGTCTTGTGACTTTGCCTAGTGGCGAGTCTGTCCCCGCCACGACTTGGGAGCATTATCGCTATGGTGTCTGTAGAATGTTTGGCAACACACATGCACTAGTTTGGGATGCATTCTAGGTATGAATTGTTTATACTAATTTAGTTATCCCATATATGGTTGCTTTTATGATAACACTAATTTTTTGCAGAAACGGTACAAGCTGCCAGACGATGGATCATATGATATGAACGCTCGTTACGCGTTAAAGTATAACGCGAACGATGTCGTTGCAGATGCAATGTACTATGCACGAATTCAGGCTATAAAGGCATGGTACAGAGCAAGTGCTGATGATCGACCGATGCCAAATACCAAGGCCGAGTGGTCATCAATTTACCTTACAGAGGAGCAATACCTTGAGGTAAATAGGTTGTTGCATCTCATATCGCACGAATCCATGTATTTGCTTTATTGAAAAAATTTCATGTAGGTGTCGGTGCCGTGGATGGCCACCCGATCAGAGGGTTATCGGGCCTTGTGCAGATGGTGGGCTTCCCCTGAGTTTCGTGTCATTTCTGAAAGGAACAGGGGAAACCGTGGGACTGAGTCGTTCCACAACTACGGCGGCGATGGTCATGTGCGCTTGGCTAAGCGAATGGTATGTCACAGTATGTTGTAACTTCGAATTACATAGAAATGTGTCATTCAAACTTGTATGTACATGAAGTCAAATCCGGCTGTACACCCACGGATGTGGAGGTGTATATGCAAGGGCATAGGGGTTCTGATCCTCAGAATCCTGATGTTTTATGCACTCAGGCGGCCACCGACCGTCTAGTGAGTTTTTGGTACTCTGTTATATGTTTGTCCATCAATTTGGTGATGCACTTATATTTGATATTGTTTGCCTCCATGCTTCGTATGGGCAGGAGATGGTTCAACGCCATAGACAGGAGTACGACTGGAGGAGCCAGCCAATCGACCCTCATGCAGCATATGCTAGCGCAGGAGGACAAGCACATGGACGGTGGGATTATTTGATTTGGATTTCAAAATTATCCTCATATGCTTGCGATTCAACTGAGTCCATGATTTACTATACTAAGTGTATGGTTCACTCTTGTAGGTTGGGTATTTTTGATTCTACGATTGATTCTAGGGAGCTGAGACGCCGTGGACGACAGTCCACATCGTCGTCTTCACAGTCGTCCCGTTCACGATCATCCCCCAAGAGATAGAGCTTGTAGTGTTGCGTCAATAGGAAGAGTATCATCAATCAGTTTTGAGGGAACAATTGTAGTACCAGAGGCAACAATCTGAGTACCAGAGACAACAAGCTGAGTACCAGAAGAAGAAGGACGAGTATTATGCAAACCTCTAGACCCAAAATCAAGCTCTTCTCTCGGTAAGTTGAAGTAACATTTTGTACCTTATTTTGCAAAACACATGATGTTTATCTTATTTGCTCAACAATGGCTTGTATATAATTTTTAGCAACTGGCCCAACAAGTGGGTGTCCTGATGCCGACATATGGGATGCCGCCTCCGGACTTTGCACTGCCGATGCCAATGCTGGCGCCTCCACCTCCGCCTCCGTCACAATTCTCTATGGTATGTACACATATGCGTGTGTGACATGTTTATAGATGTCTTATGTGTTTAAATGAAAAACTGAGTGGTTACTATTTCATGTACGTGTGTTATATTGATTTTAGACACCACCCGCTTCAGTTGCCGCACCCGAAGATGGGTCTAGTCAAGACGACACATCGCATTCTTGGGTGAACAAACTTTTCAACACGCAGAGTCCAGCCGGAAGAAGTGGCTATAACTCGAACCAACCAGGCGATGGATATGAGTGATAGTTCATCAAATGTGTTTAATTTGGAACTATTACTGTTCATGTCAAAGACTATCCGTCGAACAATGTCAGTTTTTATTTTGGACCTATATGTTGATGTAAAAGACTTGTTGAGACTATTTGGAACTATATGTCATTATGTTAAATTTGTGAATGTGAATACTTATGCGAATATATTTGTGATTGTGAATATGTGGTTGTATATGAACTCTGTGTATATTTGCATGAAATCTGTTTTTTTTTGTAAATGTCAGATTTTTAAAAAAACAGAATTTTATGTAATTTCTGAAATTTGTTATGTCCGACGGCCTGGCGTCAGCTGTCGGACATAAGGGTTGGTTATGTCCGACGGCTTAATATAAACCGTCGGAGAGAACAAGCCCTTATGTCCGACGACTGACGTCAGGCCATCGGACATAAAAGTTGTGGGTCCCACCAAACGACCGGTAAAACGGTTGACATATACTATCTCCGACGAATGGTTGTGGCCGTCGGACATTATGCTATTTCCGACCCCATATGTCCGACGGCCAGAGACCGTCGGAGATAACTAAATGCCGTCGGACATAAGCCGACGGTTTACAGCTTATGTCCGACGGCTTTGACCGTCGAAAGTTATTTCGTTTACTGTTGTGACCCCGACGTTAGCTCGGATCATGCCGTCAACATGGATCTGTACATCATCGCGATCTGTACATCTCGTCAACATAGCCAATAGATCATGCATGGTACAAAACATTGTTTTACTGTATTTTTTATAGTTTGAATGTTCAATCATTAAATGTGCTGCTGGAGATAGCCCTCTTGCTAGATTTGGCGCTCTCCCGGTGGATTTGACTTCGATGCCGTCTGAGCTGAACATGCGGCAGTGGGCAGTGGCTGTCGTAGGCTGCCGCACATGGTGACGACGGCATGTCGGTGTAGTCCTAGTGGGTCCGTTCGTTTCTGTCAGTTCAATCCTAGTCTAATCGTTTCCAGGACTAGGATCAAGTGAACTAACCGGATTCACTGAAACCAACCGGATTCATTCCCTAAAACCGGATTCCCTAAAACAGAAAGGTTTGATTGCTGTTCGTTTCAGGCAGGAATGAAAACACTTGTTTCACAGCAAACTGGTATTATCAACAGTTTGAACTTGACAGTAAAACAATTGATAAACAAGTGTGCCTTTCACCAACTGATAAACATGATGGTTGTTAACAGCAAGTGTGCTGGTAATACCAAGTGACAAGCAAGTGGTAAACAAGTTGTTGACGCCTTTTTGGAGCGCCAAACACTCAACAAGAACCGTGGCGGTGCCTTCTGCACAGGGGCGGACGGTCCGCGCGCAGGGGCCGGACGGTCCGCGGCCTGGTGCGAGGCGCGGTGGTACTCTCTGCGCAGGGGCGGACTGTCCGCGGCCTGGGGCCGGACAGTCCGCGGCCTGGTGCGCGGCTAGGGCTCCTGCCTGACGACCGGACGGTCCGCACCCTGGGGCCGGACGGTCCGCGCGTACGCAGGGACGGCGGAAGATCGCCGACGACGCCTGGATCTCGCTCCCGGGAGGGACCCCGTCAGGGAGTAGAGATCCTAGGTTGTGTCTAGGCTCGGGTAGACCGACCTAGACTCCTCTAATCGACATAGAGTCGAGGAGAGGCGGAGAATTTGGGGATTGGAAGACTAAACCTAAACTAGACTAGAACTACTCCTAGGATAAAATGCGAAATATAAGTTGTATTGATTCGATTGTTCATTACAAATCGGCCGTAGACCTCTCTATTTATAGAGGAGGGGGGCTGGACCCTTTACACGACTGGATTCCGGGTTAATTCCGCAAATCTAGCCAACAAACGTAGCACAAAACTCGGAACCCTAAACTACTCTGCGCATGCGTGTAACGCCCCGAATTTTTGCAGTTGAATTTTTTCTTTTCTTCACTCGCCAAATTCAGGCGTTACCTTTTCTTTTTCTTTTTCCCCTCGCTAGACCTTGACCTTTTCCAAAGCTAGCGGGATTCGGTTTGGAATTCCCGTGTAAAGAAAAACCCTAAATTGCTTTATGTTGTTTGACGCACCATGTCGAACCATGCATTCTTTTGGATTGTTTGAAAATGTAAGTGCATTCATCTAGGAAGATCGGATTTCGAAAATGAGAAGAAACCTTTTCTTTCTTTTTCTTTTTCTTTCTCTCTCTCCTCCCTTTTCTCTCTCCCGCGCCGTGGGCTGCTCCTGGCCGGCCCAGCCGCCCCCAGCCGGCCCAGCCCCCCCCCCCCCCCCCGCGCCCCCCCCCCCCCTTGGGCCCAAGTGGCCCAGCCGCCCCCTCCTTTTCCCCCAACCCCTCTCTCTCTCCCTCCCCTTTCTCCCATTCCCTCCCCACCCTAGCCGCCGCCGCCCCCTGGCCCTAGCTCGGCCGCCCCCTGCCGCCGGCCCAACCGCCGCCGCCGTCGCTCGCCCGTCCCCGTCCCCCGGTGAGCTCTCCCCTCCCCTCTCCCCTCCCCTCTCCCCTCCTCTTCCCCCCTCCCCGGCCCAGCCGCCCCTGCCGGTTCGGCCGCCGCCGCTCGGCCGCCCCTGCCAAGCTCGGCCGCCCCCCTCCCGGCCGGCTCGGCCGCGGCCGCCCCCTTGCGCGCCCCCACCTCGGCCGGCCCAGCCGCCCCGGCCCAGCCGCCCCAGCCCAGCCACCCTGCCCTTGGCCGGCTCGGCCGCCGCCGCCCCGTGCCCGCGCCCCGCCGGTTCGGCCGCCCTTGTGGCCGCCCAGCTCGGCCGCCCCCCTGTGCGCCCCTGCTCGGCCGGCCCAGCCGCCCAGCTCGGCCGCCCCCTGCGCGCCCGCGCCCAGCCCAGACGCCCCTGCCCCAGGCCGGTTCAACCGCCCCCTGGCCGGTTCAACCGCCCCCCCCCCCCCTTTTTTATTTTTTTATTTTATTTATTTTATTTTACTTTCTGTTATCATTGTTATTTATTTTATTTTAGGCAGGCTAATCATTGTTCATGTTATTGAAATAGGAAAATTGATTTAGAATTTCGTTACGCTAGTTATTTCATATATAGTTAATTGTTTATCTCGTTCAATGTTGATCAACTAAAAATGACTAGGTTTCCATTAGTGCATATAACTAAATCCTTTTGTTAGAACCAATTGGAACTAGATCGCATAATTTAACTAATCATTAGTGCATAAGCTTTAACCCCCCCCCCCTGCGAGACCTTTCCCCGTTTCTTTCTAACCATAATAAATGCGATATCGAACGTCATACTTGATGCATATTCACTTTATTTGTTCCCTTGTATGGTGTACTGTTCTTTTGTATTAAATATGTGGATGTATGTATGTTTGCGCTCGCATAGAGAACGATCCGGTCGAAGAGCCCGAGGAATTCGCAGGAGAAGCCCCTGAGCAGCAGTCGGTTGGTGGAGGCAAGTGTCCTTTGACCTATTTCTGTCCTATTCATTCATTAATTCACCTCCCGCATTACACATTTATACCTAAGGATTTACTAGCTTTTGTTATCCATGTCCTTGTTTACCTATTTGGGTCGGATTATTACTGCTTAGTTTGATGCTATTGCTCAACTCTAATCAATGAACATGATGTGATTATCTATGATACGCTGTTTTCCCCTTCTTATTTATGATCATACTTGTGGCATTTAAGGGGACTCGAGCGGTTTCTCGAGTGCCTCTCCGTAAGGACCTGTTCAATGGATGACCGCCCGGGAAAACAGTGCAACCATGAGGGTGGAATGGGACGCCCTTAGCTGAATAATTAGAGGAACCGGGGTGTAGATCACTTAGCCGTTGTGCCGTCAATGGGGCTCGGTGTATGCGGCTCGCTCTGCCAAGGTGGATTTGTCCCTTGGGGAGGAGTGCGGTACATTTAGGAAACCTAACGGGTGGCTACAGCCCTGGGGAATCTTTGTAAAGGCTTCGTAGTGAATCCCTAGCCATTCACCTTGGGAGTGAATAAGGGTCTTGCAAGCCCGGGCTAGAGAGGGAATCACGGCTTATGGGTAAAGTGCACAACCTCTGCAGAGTGTTATGAAACTGATATATCAGCCGTGCTCGCGGTTATGAGCGGCCAAGGGAGCTCCAGAGATTAGTGATACTGGATCAGAGACATTTTGGTACAGGTGGCAATGAGATTGATGATTCTGGTTATGATTATGGTGCTGGTAAGTGGTATTCTACACACCAATCCCCCCCCAGGTTGTCAGCATTGCAACCACTGCTCAGGAGAAGATGAAGTTGTGGAAGGAGACTTCCAGGAGTTTCAAGACTACGACGAGTTCTAGGCGTGGGTTAGCGGCAACCCCCAGTCGGCTGCCTGTGAAGGCCGCGTTATCTACGTTTCGTTTTCGCACTTTGATTTATTGTAAGGACTATATGGACGTCTCAGACGTATGATGTAATCGACTATTATTTCCCCTTTTAATACTATTTGAGCACTGTGTGATGATGTCCATGTTATGTAACTGTTGTGTACGTGAATAACTGATCCTGGCACGTACATGGTTCGCATTCGGTTTGCCTTCTAAAACCGGGTGTGACATAAGTGGTATCAAAGCCGTGCTGACTGTAGGACCGCTAACCTAGAGTAGAATGGTCGTTCTAAGGATTATAGACCTTTGTCCCTGCCTTGACTTTGATATCCCTTCAAAAGTTGGTCATACCGACCAAAACTATGTCCTACTATATATTATACCTTGCTGAAAATTATGTTTTATTCTACTCCTTCATTTATTTATGGTTCATTATTTGTTGGTCATATCGATTCTGTTCTCACTCTTTTGCTTGCGATGTCTTTTATAGATGGCTCGTCTTAGACACACTGCACGAAAGTCCGTCATCCCCTTCTTACCCTCCCGCCTTGCTGAGCGTCCGCTTCACCGTCCCGTGGCCGGACAGTCCAGCCACTTGGAGAGACTGCACCACCGCCTGCATGAGGAGCAGGAACGTCGACGACAGGAGCAGCAGGGCTCTTCTTTCTCGCTCCAGCAGGAGATAGAGTCTGTGAGGAGCTGCTCCCCTGTGCTTCCTCTGGAGGCGCCCCCTGCACCACCACTGGGCGCCCCAGCTTCTGGAGTAGCTGCTGGAGGAGACCCAGACGACGGAGGTGGCGACGACAGCCCGAGCCACGACACCGACCTCCCTGCTGACCATGAGCCGGAAGGATGGGTTGCTCGACCCATCACTCGTGACGCTGCTCGCGGGTGTCACTTCCACGACGCGCTCGACACCCTGCTACGTCGGGCACTTGACCGGCGTACTTGGTCCATCGAGTATCGCTGTGTGGTCTACCAGCATAGTCGCGGGGTCTACCCGGACCGCTGGGAGGCGACCTGTTTGGTGCGCCATCCGGAGAACAGTCTCCAGGGCGCGGAGGCTTGCTCAGAGCACTATTCTATCTCTGAGCGGGACTCAGCTGAGGCAGCCATGCAGGATGCTGCACGGCGTGCGCTTTCGCACTACTGCTCGGTTCTCGGTGGGGTAGCTGACGGTCTCGACCTGAAGTATTACCCTCGCCGTCCATCTGGCAGCACAGGAGGCGTGATTGTTTCACCTGCTGGTGAGGACAATCCTAGGTTGAGCAGCACAGTTAACCTAGCCGCCGTGCTAAACACGGAGCTGGACCATGCATTAGACGAGCTGAGTAGGGCTCGTGCTGAGATCGTCCTGCTGCGGGCTGAGCGCGCGGAACGTCGTCACTTGGATGATAGTTCCCCCGCTCCCGTTGGGACTCAGCACCCGTACCGCTCACCTCGGCGTGGACTCCAGTCTTATGGCAATCCCGACTGCAAGACCAAGATAAATCTAGAACCATAGATCGTTAGAGTTGGATCCTGTAATTAATACAAAATATATACATAGAAGCTTCAGTCTTAGCGTTAGTCTCGGTTTTAGTTAGTCTTAGTTAGACAGGGTAGTTTGCTATATCCTGTGCATTTATGTTTGTCATGATGAACTATGTTTGGTTTGGATCTTTGTAATGACTGTCACCAGAGTGTGGGTATCCCCTGCATTTTGGTTTACCCATTATGTTAATGGAGTTAGTTATATAGTTGGGAAAACCTTTATTCCACTTTCCTCTTTATCTGAGAAGCTGTGTGGTCTGCGATGGAGATCAGTGAAGATGCTCATCTGTTCAGTGCTGCTGGAGAATTCTATACTCTTTTCTTATGCTGCAAGATTTGCCAGATCAGTTCTGATGTGTGGTTGCGTTCTGCAGATGTCAGAGAACAGGCGCAGAGGAGGAAGGCGTGCTCAGCAGGAGCGAGCCGCTCCGCAGGATGAGGTGCCCCAGCAGCAGCACCTGCCACCCCCGCCCCCGATGTCGATCGAGCAGATGTTTCTGATGCAGACTCAGGCAGTTCAGGCCATCGGTCAGACTCTGGCCGCCATTCAGCAGCAGCAGCAGCAGCAACAGCAACAGGCTCCACCCCAGCCTCAGATGCCTCAGATGCCCAGAGACAAGCGTGCTGAATTCATGAGAGGTCATCCCCCAACGTTCGCTCATTCTTCTGACCCCATGGATGCTGAAGATTGGCTGCGCACTGTGGAGCGGGAGTTGCATACCGCTCAGTGTGATGACCGGGAGAAAGTCCTGTATGGTCCCCGTCTGTTGAGAGGAGCAGCTCAGTCATGGTGGGAGTCTTACCTCGCCACCCATGCCAACCCCGATGCCATCACCTGGGAAGAGTTCAGATGTAGCTTTCGTCAGTACCATGTGCCCGCAGGTCTGATGACAGTGAAGAAGGAGGAGTTCCTGGCCCTCAAGCAAGGGCCGATGTCAGTCAGTGAGTACCGGGACAGGTTTCTGCAGTTGTCCCGCTACGCTCCCGAAGATGTCAACACTGACGCCAAGCGACAATACTGTTTTCTGAGAGGCTTGGTCGACCCTCTACAATATCAGCTGATGAATCACACCTTCCCGACATTCCAGCACTTGATTGACAGAGCAATCATGACAGAAAGGAAGCGTAAGGAGATGGAGGATCGTAAGCGCAAGATCAGTGGACCCCAGCCTGGAAGCAGCAGTCGTCCTCGTTTTTCAGGCAATCAACCTCAGCAGTTCAGGCAGAATCAGCGTCCACCTCAGCAGCATCAGCAGCGTCAGCAGTATCAGCAGTTCCAAAGGCAGTATCCTCAGCATCAGTACCAGAATCGCCAGAACAATCAGTCAGGAGGAGGTCAGTTTCAGAGGCAGAATCAGCAGGCACCTCGTCTTCCTGCCCCCGCAACTCAGCAGAACAGTCAGGCAGCACCAGCTCAGGTTGGAAACAGGGCATGTTTCCACTGTGGAGAGCAAGGCCATTGGGTGATGCAATGTCCGAAGAAGGCAGCCCAGCAGCAGTCAGGCCCCAATGCCCCAGCAAAGCAGAATGTGTCTCAGCCTGGAGCAAGCAACCGCTCTCAGCCGCGTTACAATCACGGAAGATTGAACCACCTGGAGGCTGAAGCAGTTCAGGAGACCCCCGGCATGACAGTAGGTATGTTCCCAGTCGATTCCCATATTGCAGAAGTGTTATTTGGTACTGGAGCAACGCATTCTTTTATTACTGCATCATGGGTGAAAGCACATAATCTTCCAATTACTACCATGTCAACCCCCATTCAAATTGACTCAGCTGGTGGTAGAATTCGAGCCGATAGCATTTGTTTGAATGTAAGTGTGAAAATAAGGGGGATAGCGTTTCCCGCTAACCTTATAGTAATGGGTACTCAGGGAATAGATGTCATCCTAGGGATGAATTGGCTAGATAAGTATCAGGCAGTTATCAGTTGTGATAAAAGGGCAATCAAGTTGGTGTTCCCACTAGGAGAGGAAGTGGTGACCGAGTTAGTCCCGCCTGAGCCGAAGAAAGGAAGTTGTTATCAGATGGCTGTCGATAGCAGTGAAGCAGACCCAATTGAGAGGATCAAGACTGTGTCTGAGTTTCCAGATGTGTTTCCCAAGGAACTACCGGGTTTGCCACCAGAGCGGAAAGTTGAGTTTGCCGTAGAGCTTCTTCCTGGAACCGCCCCTATCTTTAAGAGAGCTTACAGAATATCCGGACCAGAGTTGGTTGAGCTTAAGAAGCAGATTGATGAGCTGTCAGAGAAAGGTTACATCCGGCCAAGCACCTCGCCTTGGGCCGCCCCTGTCTTGTTCGTGGAAAAGAAAGATGGCACCAAAAGGATGTGTATCGATTATCGAGCTTTGAATGAAGTCACGATCAAGAACAAGTATCCCTTGCCCAGAATAGAAGATCTGTTCGACCAGTTGAGAGGAGCCAGTGTGTTCTCCAAGATTGATCTGAGGTCAGGTTATCATCAGCTCAGGATTCGACCTTCAGACATTCCGAAGACAATGTTCATTACCAAGTATGGGTTGTATGAGTTCACAGTGATGTCTTTTGGTTTGACCAATGCACCAGCGTTTTTCATGAACTTGATGAACAGTGTATTTATGGATTATCTCGACAAGTTTGTGGTGGTATTCATTGATGACATTCTGGTTTATTCTCAAAGCGAAGAAGAACATGCAGATCATTTGAGGATGGTATTGCAGAGATTGCGAGAGCACCAGTTGTATGCAAAGTTGAGCAAGTGTGAGTTCTGGATCAGTGAAGTCCTGTTCTTGGGTCACATAATCAACAAAGAAGGATTGGCTGTGGATCCGAAGAAAGTGGCAGACATTCTGAACTGGAAAGCGCCAACGGATGCTCGAGGAATCAAGAGCTTCATTGGAATGGCCGGATATTATCGGCGATTCATTGAAGGGTTTTCGAAGATTGCGAAACCAATGACAGCGTTGCTAGGCAACAAGGTTGAGTTCAAGTGGACCCAGAAATGCCAAGAAGCCTTTGAAGCGCTGAAAGAGAAGTTGACTACAGCGCTTGTCCTAGTCTTGCCTGATGTGCACAAGCCCTTCTCGGTGTATTGCGATGCTTGTTACACTGGTTTGGGATGTGTGTTGATGCAAGAGGGAAGAGTTGTGGCTTACTTGTCCCGACAGCTAAAGATTCATGAGAAGAATTACCCAATCCATGACCTAGAGTTGGCAGCAGTGGTTCACGCACTGAAGACATGGAGGCACTATCTGTATGGACAGAAATGCGATGTTTACACAGATCACAAGAGTCTGAAGTACATATTCACTCAGTCAGAGTTGAACATGAGGCAAAGAAGATGGTTAGAATTGATCAAAGACTATGAGTTGGAGATTCATTACCATCCAGGCAAAGCGAACGTAGTGGCAGATGCTTTGAGCAGAAAGAGTCAAGTCAATCTGATGGTCGCTCGTCCGATGCCTTATGAGTTGGCCAAGGAGTTTGACAGGTTGAGTCTCGGATTTCTGAACAATTCGCGAGGAGTCACAGTTGAGTTGGAACCTACCTTGGAGCGAGAAATCAAAGAAGCGCAGAAGAATGATGAGAAGATCAGTGAGATCCGGCGACTGATTCTAGATGGCAGAGGCAAAGATTTTCGAGAAGACGCAGAAGGCGTGATATGGTTCAAAGACCGCTTGTGTGTTCCCAATGTCCAGTCTATTCGGGAATTGATTCTCAAGGAAGCTCATGAGACAGCTTATTCGATTCACCCTGGCAGTGAGAAGATGTATCAGGATCTAAAGAAGAAATTCTGGTGGTATGGAATGAAGAGGGAAATTGCAGAGCATGTGGCTATGTGTGATAGTTGTCGGCGGATCAAGGCCGAACATCAGAGACCAGCTGGATTGTTGCAACCATTGCAAATTCCTCAGTGGAAATGGGATGAAATCGGTATGGATTTCATAGTCGGATTGCCTCGCACTCGAGCCGGCTACGATTCTATTTGGGTAGTAGTGGACCGTTTGACCAAGTCAGCCCACTTCATACCAGTCAAGACCAACTACAGCAGTGCAGTATTGGCAGAACTGTATATGTCTCGGATCGTTTGTCTTCATGGTGTGCCAAAGAAGATAGTGTCAGACAGAGGAACGCAGTTCACCTCTCATTTCTGGCAGCAGTTGCATGAAGCCTTGGGCACACATCTGAATTTCAGTTCAGCTTATCATCCGCAGACAGATGGCCAGACTGAAAGGACCAATCAAATTCTCGAAGACATGTTGAGAGCCTGTGCGTTGCAAGATCAGTCCGGATGGGATAAGCGATTGCCCTATGCAGAGTTTTCCTATAACAACAGTTACCAGGCCAGTTTGAAGATGTCACCATTTCAAGCGCTCTATGGAAGGAGTTGTAGAACTCCGTTGCAATGGGATCAGCCTGGAGAGAAGCAAGTGTTTGGGCCAGACATTCTGCTTGAAGCTGAAGAGAACATCAAGATGGTTCGGGAGAATCTGAAGATAGCACAATCGAGGCAGCGAAGCTATGCAGACACAAGAAGAAGAGAGCTGAGTTTCGAAGTCGGAGACTTTGTCTATCTGAAAGTGTCACCGATCAGAGGAGTCAGAAGGTTCGGAGTGAAAGGCAAGCTAGCACCCCGCTACATTGGTCCGTACCAAATCCTCTCAAAGCGTGGAGAAGTGGCCTATCAGCTCAGTCTGCCAGAGACTTTGTCAGCTGTGCATGATGTCTTTCATGTGTCTCAGTTGAAGAAGTGCTTGCGTGTGCCAGAAGAGCAGTTGCCAGTGGAAGGTCTTGAAGTCCAAGAGGACTTGACCTACACAGAGAAGCCAGCGCAAATCCTTGAGGTTGCAGACAGAGTCACCCGAAGGAAGACCATCAGAATGTGCAAAGTCAGATGGAATCACCACTCTGAGGAAGAAGCAACCTGGGAGCGTGAAGATGATCTAGTGGCCAAGTACCCAGAGCTCTTTGCTAGCCAACCCTGAATCTCGAGGGCGAGATTCTTTTAAGGGGGATAGGTTTGTAACGCCCCGAATTTTTGCAGTTGAATTTTTTCTTTTCTTCACTCGCCAAATTCGGGCGTTACCTTTTCTTTTTCTTTTTCCCCTCGCTAGACCTTGACCTTTTCCAAAGCTAGCGGGATTCGGTTTGGAATTCCCGTGTAAAGAAAAACCCTAAATTGCTTTATGTTGTTTGACGCACCATGCCGAACCATGCATTCTTTTGGATTGTTTGAAAATGTAAGTGCATTCATCTAGGAAGATCGGATTTCAAAAATGAGAAGAAACCTTTTCTTTCTTTTTCTTTCTCTCTCTCCTCCCTTTTCTCTCTCCCGCGCCGTGGGCTGCTCCTGGCCGGCCCAGCCGCCCCCAGCCGACCCAGCCGCCCCCCCCCCCCGCGCCCCCCCCCCCCCTTGGGCCCAAGTGGCCCAGCCGCCCCCTCCTTTTCCCCCAACCCCTCTCTCTCTCTCCCCTTTCTCCCATTCCCTCCCCACCCTAGCCGCCGCCGCCCCCTGGCCCTAGCTCGGCCGCCCCCTGCCGCCGGCCCAACCGCCGCCGCCGTCGCTCGCCCGTCCCCGTCCCCCGGTGAGCTCTCCCCTCCCCTCTCCCCTCCTCTTCCCCCCTCCCCGGCCCAGCCGCCCCTGCCGGTTCGGCCGCCGCCGCTCGGCCGGCTCGGCCGCGGCCGCCCCCTTGCGCGCCCCCGCCTCGGCCGGCCCAGCCGCCCCGGCCCAGCCGCCCCAGCCCAGCCGCCCTGCCCTTGGCCGGCTCGGCCGCCGCCGCCCCGCGTCCGCGCCCCGCCGGTTCGGCCGCCCTTGTGGCCGCCCAGCTCGGCCGCCCCCTGCGCGCCCCTGCTCGGCCGGCCCAGCCGCCCAGCTCGGCCGCCCCCTGCGCGCCCGCGCCCAGCCCAGCCACCCCTGCCCCAGGCCGGTTCAACCGCCCCCTGGCCGGTTCAACCGCCCCCCCCCCCCTTTTTTATTTTTTTTATTTTATTTATTTTATTTTACTTTCTGTTATCATTGTTATTTATTTTATTTTAGGCAGGCTAATCATTGTTCATGTTATTGAAATAGGAAACTTGATTTAGAATTTCGTTACGCTAGTTATTTCATATATAGTTAATTGTTTATCTCGTTCAATGTTGATCAACTAAAAATGACTAGGTTTCCATTAGTGCATATAACTAAATCCTTTTGTTAGAACCAATTGGAACTAGATCGCATAATTTAACTAATCATTAGTGCATAAGCTTTAACCCCCCCTACGAGACCTTTCCCCGTTTCTTTCTAACCATAATAAATGCGATATCGAACGTCATACTTGATGCATATTCACTTTATTTGTTCCCTTGTATGGTGTACTGTTCTTTTGTATTAAATATGTGGATGTATGTATGTTTGCGCTCGCATAGAGAATGATCCGGTCGAAGAGCCCGAGGAATTCGCAGGAGAAGCCCCTGAGCAGCAGTCGGTTGGTGGAGGCAAGTGTCCTTTGACCTATTTCTGTCCTATTCATTCATTAATTCACCTCCCGCATTACACATTTATACCTAAGGATTTACTAGCTTTTGTTATCCATGTCCTTGTTTACCTATTTGGGTCGGATTATTACTGCTTAGTTTGATGCTATTGCTCAACTCTAATCAATGAACATGATGTGATTATCTATGATACGCTGTTTTCCCCTTCTTATTTATGATCATACTTGTGGCATTTAAGGGGACTCGAGCGGTTTCTCGAGTGCCTCTCCGTAAGGACCTGTTCAATGGATGACCGCCCGGGAAAACAGTGCAACCATGAGGGTGGAATGGGACGCCCTTAGCTGAATAATTAGAGGAACCGGGGTGTAGATCACTTAGCCGTTGTGCCGTCAATGGGGCTCGGTGTATGCGGCTCGCTCTGCCAAGGTGGATTTGTCCCTTGGGGAGGAGTGCGGTACATTTAGGAAACCTAACGGGTGGCTACAGCCCCGGGGAATCTTTGTAAAGGCTTCGTAGTGAATCCCTAGCCATTCACCTTGGGAGTGAATAAGGGTCTTGCAAGCCCGGGCTAGAGAGGGAATCACGGCTTATGGGTAAAGTGCACAACCTCTGCAGAGTGTTATGAAACTGATATATCAGCCGTGCTCGCGGTTATGAGCGGCCAAGGGAGCTCCAGAGATTAGTGATACTGGATCAGAGACATTTTGGTACAGGTGGCAATGAGATTGATGATTCTGGTTATGATTATGGTGCTGGTAAGTGGTATTCTTTCCGTTTGGAAAGGATACATTGGGCTAATAACTTGGGTTAATGTTAAAACCTGACTCTCTACTAGTAAGTAATAACCTGACCAACTAAAAGCAACTGCTTGACTTATCCCCACATAAAGCTAGTCCACTACAACTAAACGGGATGCTTGCTGAGTATGTTGATGTGTACTCACCCTTGCTCTACACACCAATCCCCCCCAGGTTGTCAGCATTGCAACCACTGCTCAGGAGAAGATGAAGCTGTGGAAGGAGACTTCCAGGAGTTCCAAGACTACGACGAGTTCTAGGCGTGGGTTAGCGGCAACCCCCAGTCGGCTGCCTGTGAAGGCCGCGTTATCTACGTTTCATTTTCGCACTTTGATTTATTGTAAGGACTATATGGACGTCTCAGACGTATGATGTAATCGACTATTATTTCCCCTTTTAATACTATTTGAGCACTGTGTGATGATGTCCATGTTATGTAACTGCTGTGTACGTGAATAACTGATCCTGGCACGTACATGGTTCGCATTCGGTTTGCCTTCTAAAACCAGGTGTGACAATGCGCGGACCGTCCGGCCCACAGGCGCGGACTGTCCGGACCGCGGACCGTCCGGCCGCTCAATATGGTGCTCAACATATGCCCCCCTGCCTTTTGGTGGAGCTGAGCAAACCAAAAGCAACTAACTCGATGTGATTACATCGGTTCTCTTAGGCATCTTGCCACATACTAGGATGGTACTGTTTGAGGAAACGCCCATTCAAAGCCTTAGGCAAGTCCTTGCCTTGTAATGTTTGTAGCAAATAGGCGTTGCCAGACATCACCTGTTTTACTTTATAAGGGCCTTCCCAACTTGGTGACCATTTCTCGAACTTCCGATCTTTATTCCTTAGAGGCAGAATGGTCTTCCACACCAGGTCCCCTACTTGAAATGATTTTGCTTTGACCTTCTTGTTGTAGGCCCTGGCTACCATGATTTTGTCCTTTTCTATTGCTTCCAAAGCTATCATCCTTTTATCAGTCACCTCATCAATATTATCCATCATTGAATCATAATAATCGGTAACAGTTAGATCATTTTGTCTGGCGAACCTGATAGCATTCAAACTTATTTCCACAGGCAACACTGCTTCCTGCCCATAGACAAGCTCAAAAGGAGATACTTTAGTAGCCCTATGTTTAGATATTCTATGAGCCCATAAAGCCACAGACAAAATCTTATGCCAATGTTTAGGATTATCAGATATTTTCTTTTTTATCAAATTAATCAATGTCCTATTGCTAGACTCGGCCTGACCATTGGCCTGAGCATAATATGGAGATGAATTAAGCAGCTTAATTCTGTATAATTCAGCAAATTCACGTACCTCCTTTGACATAAAAGAAGTACCTTGATCTGTAGTTAAGGTCTGGGGAATGCCGAATCTATGAATGATATGCTCAGTTATAAACTCAATTACCTCCTTGTGTGTCATGTTCTTTAGAGCAACGGCTTCAGTCCATTTGGTGAAATAGTCAGTGGCAACTAACACAAACTGATGCCCCTTTGATGATGAAGGATGAATTTCTCCAATAAAGTCTAATCCCCATCCTCTGAACGGCCAAGGCTTGATGATAGGATGTAATTCGGCTGCAGGGACCAACTGTAGGTCGCCGAATTTTTGACACACTTGGCAACCCTTGTAGTACTTGAAACAATCAGCTATCATACTAGGCCAATAAAAACCAGACCTTCGCAACAACCACTTCATCTTTGGGGCTGATTGATGGGTACCACAAATTCCTTCATGTACTTTGGCCATGGCTAATATAGCATCATCTGGGCCCAAGCACTTAAGCAGGACATCATTAACCGTTCGGCGGTAAAGTTCATCACTCATCAAAACATACTTGAAAGCTGTTCGCCGAACGTTCTTATCTGTCCTGATATTGGGATTTTGCAAATAATTAAGTATAGGTGTCCTCCAATCACTTGCATCGGCTTCATTGTCAGCCGAATCGATTAAGAGAACATTTCTGGTAACCTCGGACGGTCCGGCGTTGACACGCGGACGGTCCGCGACCTGGGAATTTGGCTCTGCACTGGTTATCAGATTTTCAGTTTTGTGAAATTTCCCTCTCTTTATCCGATAACCTGATGCATCTTGTGCCAAATCGTTAGCTCTATGATTATCAACTCTAGAGACATGCCGAATACTGAATTCGTCAAAAGAATGGATTATGCTCCAACATTTCTCAAGATAACTATTTAGAGTACCATCAAGACATTGATATTCTTCTAACACTTGTTGGGCAACCAGCTGAGAATCACCAAATACCTTCACATGTTTTACTCCCATACTATTTAAAAGTTCTAAACCGAATAGGAGGGCCTCATATTCAGCTTGATTATTAGTGCAATAAGTTTTCAATCGGCTAGAGAAGTCAAAGGAGACATTACTTGGTGAAACAAGCACAATGCCAATTCCTTGCCCTTCATTGCAAACCGATCCATCAAAATATAAAGTCCAAGGAGTAATAGTGAGGTACGACATGTCTAGTTCATGAATATCATTAACCCGATGTTCTACAATAAAATCCGCTACGACTTGGCCTTTCATAGATTTCAATGGTTCATAGGCCAAGTCATATTCTATGAGTGCATAAGCCCACTTACCAATTCTACCACTCATAATTGGGTTATGCAACATGTATTTGATTACATCGGCTTGACCAGAAACAGTGCAATGACTAGACAGTAAATAACATCTACATTTGGTGCATGCATAAAACAAGCATAAGCATAACTTTTCAATAAAAGTGTACCTTGTTTCAGCATCCACCAACCTTCAGCTTAGATATGTCACCACATGCTCCTTCCCCTCAGTTTCTTGTGTCAGAACAGCCCCAATAACCTTGTCTTCAGCTGCAATGTATAATCTGAATGGTGCTCCTACTTGTGGTGCTTTTAACACGGGAGCCGAAGACAAGTATTTTTTAATGAGGTCAAATGCTTCCTGCTGCTCTGCCCCCCAAGTGAATTCAGCATCATTCTTAAGCCGAAGGATAGGGGTGAAGGCATCAATCTTCCCGGCTAGGTTAGAAATAAACCTTCATAAATAATTCACCTTGCCGAGAAACCTCTGCACTTCGACCTTACAAGTCGGAGGCCCCACATTCCGAATAGACTTGATTCGGTCAGGGTCTATTTCTATACCATGTTCATGGATGACAAATCCTAAAAACTTACCAGCCGACACTCCAAAAGCACATTTACGTGGGTTCATTTTTAAACCATACCGACGCATTTTATCAAAGGCTTTGCGCAAATCAGCTATATGAGAACTAAACTTAGCCGATTTGACTACAATATCATCAATGTAGACTTCCACAGTGTTTCCTAACAACTCATGGAAGATCAGATTCATAGCCCTCTGATAAGTAGCACCAGCATTTTTAAGACCGAATGTCATGACAACCCATTCAAATAAACCAATGAAGCCTGGACATATAAAGGCCGTTTTAGACGCATCTTCTTCGGCCATGAAAATCTGATTATATCCGGCATTACCATCAAGGAAGCTAATAATTCTATTTCCTGATGCATTATTGATTAATGTGTCGGCTATGGGCATGGGATATTCATCTTTAGGAGTTGCTTTATTTAAATTACGAAAATCAATGCATACTCTAAGTTTACCTGACTCCTTCTTCTCCACCGGCACAATATTGGAGACCCACTCTGCGTATCTGCAAGGTCTAATAAAATTAGCTTCTAGCAGCCGGTGGATTTCGTCCTTGATCCGTGGGAGAAGATCTGGACGAAACGTTCTAGCTTTCTGCTTGAAAGGTCTGAAACCAGACTTAATGGGCAGCCGATGTTCGACAATCTCTCGGCTTAGTCCAGGCATTTCAGTGTAATTCCAAACAAAACAATCTGAATATTCCTTCAATAGACCGATCATCTCATTTCTAGAATCGGTCTCTAGGGTCTTGTTTACAAAAGTCGGCCTTGGAGTTTTACCATTTCCTATGTCAATCTCCTCCAAAGGATCAGCCGATGTAAACCCCTGTCCTAGTTTATCAAGATCTCTGAATTCCTCTATCATGTCCCCCACAGAGGAATCAGATGATCTTTGTGTGATGGCGGACTTTCCGGTCTCGGGGACCGGATCATCCGTAATACTATCTTTTCACTGTGGTAGATGTTCGGTCCTAAAGTCCGAACTGTTCTGTGAAAGACCAGACCATCCGGCTTTGAGGGCCGAATTGTCCGTGATCAAGGACTCATGAACTTTGTGTGTATTCGTCATTTAAACTCTATTTAGGATTTAGCCGATTCTCCATCGGCTCTAGCATTACAGGAATGAAACCTTTCTTATCTATACTTATGAACTGATAATCAGAAAAATCTACCCCTGTGAGACATGTAGCAGTCTCATAAGTCCAGAGTACAGGGGCATCGGCCACAGCGATGCAGGCCGATACATCAGCATGTACTTGTTCTACCTCATCGCCTACCCATTGTATTAGCATTTGATGTAATGTAGAAGGTATACATTGATTGGCATGAATCCAATCTCTGCCTAGAATTAAACTGTAATTCCCTTCTACATCAGCGACGAAGAATGCAGCAGCAAGGGTCTTAGTCCCGATGGTTAATTCAACGGACGTGACTCCCCTGGCTTTAATCGAACTATCCCCAACACCGCTGAGGGTCATGTTGGTTTTGACAAGTTCGTCGTCTTGTTTACCTAATTTTCTGTATAATGAATAAGGCATTAGATTTACAGCCGCCCCTCCATCCACCAACATCTTAGCAATCGGTATTCCATCAATGTGACCGCGCACGAAGAGCGGCTTTAAATGATTTACCGATTCCTTTGGTTTAGTAAAGGCGGCTTCTTTAGGACCAAAATCAAACTGGGCAACAACAGTTTCATCGTCGCCAATGATAGTGCAATCGGAAGAAAATGTAATAATATTTACATCCATACCTGGGCGTTCTGGAGAAGCCTCGTAGTCGACCAAGTCTTCTCCTAGCAGGTCGTCCTCTTCCATTGATGTTGTCGTGTTGTTGGAGGCTTCCTGATGAACGGCGGACGGTCCGCACGCGGGGGTCGAACGGTCCGCGCCTGGTGTAGGTTGTCCAGAGCCTTCCTGGTGAACGGCGGACGGTCCGTACGCGGGGGCCGGACGGTCCGCGCCTGGTGCAGGTTGACTTTCTATTTCTGTGGCCGTTTGTTTTTTCTCAACGGCCTTCGGTCTCCATTTCTTTTGTGGTGGCGGGTATAGTGGATGTGTGTCATTAAATGTCTTTTCCGCCTCCTTCTCCTGGTTCTCCTTTGCTCTTAGGCGCTGTAATTTTCTCTTTTGGGATCGTGTCAATCCCGCTGGGCACCATCGAGGAATGGAGTATTTTGGATCGGCTGTTTTGATGGTAGACGTATCCTTTTCGGTTGTGTTGGCCGATTCGCCGAAAATCATCGGCCCTTTATTGTCTCCCTGTATGACAACATCTGCAGTGCCTATTTTGATGATGTCCTTTTTTGTTCTTTGAGTTGCTACAGGCATATGCCCCCCTGCCGGATTGGTCGGCCTAGGAGGCCGAGTAGTCCGGCAACCTTGTTGGGCCTGTGCCTGGTGACCGGATTCAGCAGTGCTCAATCGGCCTTGCACTGGCGGTGCCAACCTATCAAAAACGGATGTTTGGGGTGCCCCCCAGGCGGGGTACTGTGGCATCCCAAATGGATATGGTGGCATGCCCCACATTTGATTTGGGACATATGGTGGAGGTAAGTATGTGTATGGATATGGCATAGATGGATAAGGATGTGGAGGGGTCCATGTCGGCATGTTAGGTCTTAATTGTACAATAGGACCTTTCATTTCTTCCGATTGGTGATGTGGTCCAATCGGCCTGACCTGACGTTGCTCATGAATGGGTGAGCGGGGTCGCTTCGGTGGCCGGTCACTGGGGCCAGCCTTCTTTTTCACATATTTATACAACAATTGATCGAAAGTCGGGCCAGGCTTGATCAGCCGACCAGCTGCTTTAAATGTATTTGTTTTCCACGTACCTATCTCTGGTCGTCGTGGTTTGAAGGTACGTGGTCGCTGCGAGTCCTGAGCATGGCCGGACCGTCCGCCGGAGCTCTCCGGACTGTCCGGTGGGGTCCCGGACCGTCCGCTCCTACGTGCCGGACCGTCCGGGATACGCAGCACGGGTTCCTGTATCTGTCTTCCTGTCCGCGCTTGCCCCCCAGTACTGGAGGTTGTGATGGTCACCTTTAGGGTCTCCCCTCCATCGGGAGTCTTCTCGGCTACCACTTTCCTGCAAGAAACTTTATGATCCTCATCGGCCTTTTTAGAATTGCCGATGATTGCCTCTTTGCCTTTGCCTTTATCGGCCGTGTTTGGCCGAACCAGGACTTTCTTGCCCTCAAAGTCGATCACGTTCATTGGAAAGGGCTCTGTATCCACCTGCATTTCCTGAAATTTCAATCGTCCCTCATTAATGGCCGATTGAATCTGTCGTCGGAATATATTACAATCATTAGTGGCATGAGAAAATGAGTTATGCCACTTGCAGTATGCACGACGTTTTAGCTCGTCGGCGGATGGAACAGTGTGATTTATTTTAATATTGCCATTTTTGAGTAGTTCGTCAAATATTTTATCACATTTACCAACATTAAACGTAAACTTAACCTCCTCTTGCCGTTTCTTTTGAACCGGCTGCAAGGAGGAACAAGCCGAAGATTTGGCCTGTTTTGGCCAAACCATTTCAGCAGCATACACTTCTGCTGATTCGTCATCTGAGCTACTTTGGTCGTATTCTACTATATGTACGTTGTGACGCATTGTTTTAGCAGTTTCTTTGCTCCGGCTTTCGCAAGCCAAAGCCCTCTGGTGTAACTGTGCTAGTGTAAAAAATTGGATGCCTTCTAATCTCTCTTTTAAATAATATCGTAGACCGTTAAAGGCTAATCCTACTAGCTGTTTTTCTGCTAAATGAATTTGAAAGCATCGGTTTCTTGTATCGCGGAATCTCCGGATGTAATCATTAACCGATTCATCTTTTGTCTGTCGCAATGACACTAAATCTACCAAATCCAATTCATAATCACCAGAGAAAAAATGATCATGAAATTTTTGTTCTATATCCCCCCATGATGAAATGGAATTAGGAGGTAAAGTGGCATACCATGCAAACGCGGTTCCTGTTAGCGATAATGAAAATAAACGCACGCGAAATGCCTCTGTGTCTGCCAATTCTCCCAATTGTGCTAAGAACTGGCCTATATGTTCGCGCGTGTTTTTCCCTTGATCACCCGAAAATTTCGCGAATTCGGGTATTCTAGTTCCCTGTGGGTACGGGTGGTAATCAAATCGGCTGTCATAAGGTTTCCGATATGATTGCCCCCCAGGGATCATGCTTACTCCGAGCTTATCTCGGAACGCCCCGGCTATTTCTTCCCTTACTATATCAATGGCAGCCGGTGCAAGACCACCGGCTCTCTGGTCAAACATAGGTGGAGTTGGTTGCATAGTAGTATGTTGTCGTTCCCCCCATTGGTTTGAGCTACGTGGTGCATTCCCATTTGCCTTATATGGCTCACAGGTTTGATCGTTTCTTTCCGGCCTTTTAGGTGGGGCCGGAAAGCTTTCCTGGGCTCTGGATCCTGAATTAATGGGCTGGTGCATTGCATAATGTGGTGGGAAGTGTTGCTGGGACGGGCGAGGATTCAGGTAATAATCCTCCTCAAAAGACTCATGCGCGGACTTTCCGGATATGTACCCGGACCGTCCGTGGTCATATGCGGACCGTCCGTCATTGTATGCGGACCGTCCGACTGGGTAATTTGGGTTCTGTGTCATATGTGGTGGCTCGGGCGCATATCTAGGTAACTCATTAGAAATAGGCCCAACTGCTGTTGGCCCGGACGGTCCGCGCTCACGTGCGGACGGTCCGGGCATGTGCAGATCGGCTGGTTTGCTGCCGATTTGTGGTTGCTTAGGGTACGTGTCCATCGGCATCCCATAAAGGGGTTGTGACTGGTCGTGACAACCTGTAGCCGATGTGTTACGCGCGTTATCTCCTAACTCAACCTCGTGCGAAGGAAAATTTGCGGTACTAGATTTATCGAATGCACGTACTAGTCTCTTAAGATCGCTTTGCATACCCCCTATGATGTTCTGCATTTGTTCACGCTGATCTTCTACATAATTTCTAAGAGATTGCAGATCGTTGGTATTACTTACATTGGGGATATCTGGCGTGGGTTGGAGCGAAGCCGGATCCGTCGCTCGATGTCGGACGACCTTGTTGTTCCTGTCCACTTTGAAATTGGCCAAGAACTTTGCTTTCGCCTTCTGGATCATCCGCTCCTTATGCTCCTCAAACTGGAGCTGTTCGTCAGCCGGCAAGGTTTCCCAAGTCGGCTCTATGATGTTGCTTAGAGAAATATCAGAGCTATCCTTTGAACCGGCCATTGAGGGCCGATCTGATGAGCTTAGATGTGTTTTCCCCAGCGGAGTCGCCAAAAAGTATGTTGACGCCTTTTT
Organism: Zea luxurians; assembly: GCA_029449295.1. NCBI lineage: Eukaryota > Viridiplantae > Streptophyta > Magnoliopsida > Poales > Poaceae > Zea > Zea luxurians. The sequence continues at coordinate 73,301,376 of JAOPSE010000008.1, forward strand.
GGAGCGCCAAACACTCAACAAGAACCGTGGCGGTGCCTTCTGCACAGGGGCGGACGGTCCGCGCGCAGGGGCCGGACGATCCGCGGCCTGGTGCGAGGCGCGGTGGTACTCTCTGCGCAGGGGCGGACTGTCCGCGGCCTGGGGCCGGACGGTCCGCGGCCTGGTGCGCGGCTAGGGCTCCTGCCTGACGACCGGACGGTCCGCACCCTGGGGCCGGACGGTCCGCGCGTACGCAGGGACGGCGGAAGATCGCCGACGGCGCCTGGATCTCGCTCCCGGGAGGGACCCCGTCGGGGAGTAGAGATCCTAGGTTGTGTCTAGGCTCGGGTAGACCGACCTAGACTCCTCTAATCGACGTAGAGTCGAGGAGAGGCGGAGAATTTGGGGATTGGAAGACTAAACCTAAACTAGACTAGAACTACTCATAGGATAAAATGCGAAATATAAGTTGTATTGATTCGATTGTTCATTACAAATCGGCCGTAGACCTCTCTATTTATAGAGGAGGAGGGCTGGACCCTTTACACGACTGGATTCCGGGTTAATTCCGCAAATCTAGCCAACAAACATAGCACAAAACTCGGAACCCTAAACTACTCTGCGCATGCGCGGACCGTCCGGCCCACAGGCGCGGACTGTCCAGACCGCGGACCGTCCGGCCTCAGGACCGGACCGTCCGGCCGCTCAATATGGTGCTCAACACAAGTGTTTTGTTACAAGTTCACCTACTGCAAACTGCAAACCAAGGTATTATCACCTGTTAACACGAACCAATTTCACCATCTACATCATGAACCACATTTGATATCAAAGCCTTGTGGCCCATCTTCTGCGTCTTGAAGCTGCTCATTTGATTCTTCCTCTTGCGGTGCCTCAGTACAGTGCCGGTCCTGACATTTTGGAGGCCCAGGACAAGACTTATAAAGGAGGCCCTTTATAATAATAATTATTACACATAAATATAGTATGTATATATATATTGTCTATAACTGTGTGAGAAATAGAGATGAAACGTCAAACGTCGTTGTCTCGTTGTACGCTGAGAGCCTAGGTGGTTGGGCCTGAGACTATGAAGTACTACTACTAAAATATAGAAATCAAGATTGATAAGCTATACCTAATTATCCTTGCTTGTTGTCATCGTGTTGTTGACTTATAATTAGGTATTTAAAATTTTTATAGAGCTAACAGACAAACCTATACAATATATATATTGTTATTTAGTATATGGTGTGAGACACCACTAATTTGGGGGCCCTGGTCGGGGGCACTGCTCGACCCCCGCCAGGGCCGGCGCTGCCTCAGTAGATCGAAGTGCAACTCCAAGCCCCTTCAGCCAGCCAAGTGTTCTACACAATAACAAGGAAATATGAACCAAGAAAATCAACTGCAGCTCATGCATAAACATAAACCGAGATAAGTCACAGGCAGGCATAAAGAGGAACATAGCAAACTGAGCACATTTTTGAAGGAGATGGCGGCCGGCGCTGTTATTTTCGCCATCCTTGTGGAGTCTATCGACGATGCGTAGGCGTAGCGTACAAGTTGGGAAGCAAACAGAAGAAGTGCAGAACGGAGGGGCGTTGTCTCACGCAGCAGCCTACCACCGATTGCACGTGATTCTCGATCGTGTAGTCGTCCTTCCCCATGCCATTTGCAAATTGGCAAGGTGCTGGAAACTGCAAGCATGGGAGGGAGAACGTGATGCTGCCTCCTTTTTCTTCATGCGTGAGTCCTTGACATATGCCTGGCGTCCGTCGTCGTCGTCGTCGTCATTTGCTTCTCAGCTCATCTGATCGTCATGTGCTAGAGGTACGGTACTGCTGGACCAGACTGTCATTTGCACGGCGCAGGTCGTGGTCGTGGCTCACTCGTCCACCGCCAAACGGAGGCAACTAGCACGAAGCAGCACCCGGAAAACGTGCAGCAAAAGCCGAGTTTGACCCCCAGAACATGCATGCGCCAGCCACATTGTTGTGGAGCCTATAGATGTACAGAAAGCGCAAAACACAAAAAGTCGGATCGGAAGCACTTTTTTGGTTTGGTATGAGCCTGATCTGACCCACTTTTATGGGTCTGGGTCGGTCCGGTACGAATAAACGGGTCGGGATCGAACAGAAAACTAAGCACGGCGGCCTAGACCAGCACGGATCGTTTACCTCTAAACTCGCTTTTTTACACTTATGGCTAGTTTGGAAACTCCGTTTTTCTAAGGGATTCATATTTTTCTAAAAGAAAAACTAACTAATTATCCTTTGGAAAATAAAAATCCCGTGGAAAAATAGGGTTCCTAAACTAGCCATAAACCGTGTTTACCGGCCCATTTTTGGTCCCCTTTCCATACTTACCGGGCCAACCCGACTCGTTTAGCCCCGCAGCGGGCTAGGTTTGGTTAGGGAAACGAGCCCGCGGGCTTAGACAGCCTGTCACGGTTTTCTAACCGGACTTAGCGGGCCAGGCTTCACTGGGAGGCGGCCGGTTTGGTCATCTCCAGCGGAGCCCGTTGTTGTTCGCAGGCCTGGCGTAGCTCACATCACATGAAGGGTGCGCAGCGACAGCAGCTAGCGTGAGGTGAATTTAGATGTGAAGAGATTCTGGTCAAAGAAAGATGAAGAGGTTTATTGGATTTAGATCTAGAAAGCGATAATTTCTTTCTATCACGACGACTTAACAGACTATTTTTTCACGTTGATATAATATTGACCAAAATGATTCTTATATAAATGGCAGCTTGTGGTGGCCAAAATCGGCAAATAAGCTTAAACAAACAGGGTTGTGTGCCACAGCAAGCAAGGAGGGCGGGCGGGCGGCCTGTGCAGCACAACGACACAAGGCCTCGCTTCCACAAACTACCGGGCCGCTCGCTGCTGCAGCACATGGCGCGAGACTACGAGAGACGGTGGAGGCTTCGTCTCGGCCCAGCAAGGGCAATGCTACCGGCCGGGTGCGTGTGCGAGCGCGACGGCCGACGAACTCGCGGGCCCCGGGAATGCGCGCGAGGCCTCTCGGTCCCTCGATCGGCCGACGTTGACGACCTTCCCACCACCACCGGTTCGCTCGACAGCCCGGGCCCGGCGGCGGTTGCCTTCTCGCTCGCGGTGGCCCGCCCCTCACATGCAGAGCCGCCGTCGCCGTCCGGCTCCGCTCTCTCGCACATGCGCCCGCAGCTGTCGTGGCGTCAGTTACCTCGTCTCGTTCCGGAGTCCGGCGATAAACAGCTGTTCGGAGGAGAGCAAAAGAAACAGATAACTGAGCCCATGGCTCTCGTTTTCTAATGCGTCTTGTCACTTTTATTATATACACCATCCGTCCCTAGCTCGTGACATTTTAGCTTGTATTGGATCCAAATATCTCGAACTTTACTAAATTTATTTTAAAAATACTAATATTAGTTATATCTCTCCGTTCGAAAATAAAATTATTTTCTAATTATACGCGAATGAATGCTAAGAAATATAGACATACCTAAAAACCACATTCATAGTTTGATTAATAAATGCGTGTTTAATATAAAACAAATTATATTTTAGGATAGAGGGGAGTAAGTATTATTGAATTTCTGATACAAAAAATATTTTCGAACTGTACATATTTTAAGCAACATGTATGTTTTTCTATAAATGTGATCAAAATTAACATATTTTGATCTAAAATAAAACTAAAGTATCACAACGTAAACCCGTTTGGCTGAACTCTTTCGGGCTATGGTTCTATACTTCTATGCTATAGCGCCAGAGGAGGAGACACAAATCATGGCTTCTCTTAACTTCAGTTTAAAAAATCGCTCATATTAATATTGCTTCTACAATGCTGAACAACGATTGGCTGAAAGCTATAGGAATAGGACAGGCTGTTTAGAGTAAATTAAAGGACCAAGAGTAACAAATGCATGCACTGTTTAGTTGGCACGCACTGTTTAGCTAGAGAGATCGAGGTAGCTAGAGCATATCCGTGGAGGATGCGGTTGCTTTATACGTGTAAGGATTTGTGACACGAGGCTATAAATATAATGAAAACTAATTAAGCTTTTCATAGTTTTTTTTTAAATCTTTGTGTAACATTAGTATACACATACGTACATTGGCTCCTGCGTTTAGCATATGGCTTCACGCGGTAGGAGCGGGAGCCAAGCTGCTGTGACAATCTTGTCGAACACCCGCTGCTAGTTGGAGGGGCTACACCTACAGCTTCCCGTAGAAGTGACTGGAGCCGGACGGTTTGACGCCAGTAATTACGGCGAGAATCAAGTTCTCTCTCGCGACTTTATTAAGTTGTATCACAGTACGTAGCTGAAATCATTACGTCACACGGTTATTAATTAATAATTATACTCCGATCCTAGCTACATAGATAATCTTATTGGTTACGAGGGAAGTGCTTTGGACGGGGAACGAAAGTGACTTGCGTTGGAGGATTTAGCATATCCGATCCTTTCCGTCGACCCAACGGGCCACTGATTGTAATTAAACACTGGTGGTGAGATTTGTCCGCTGCAGGAACTATGATATGGCGTTTCTTTTCAGGATTGCCAAATCCACGGAGTGCCATCATCACAGACGAAAGGCAGCGTGGAAGGAAAACCAAGCTTCGCTGTGCATTGACAGTGCTCGATGGCATTATATTGTCCCCTGCTGCAATCAGTCAGCCAGCCCTGTGGAACCAGCGATTTGTCTAAAACAGCACTGCCCCTTGTTCTGTCCTCCAAATATTAACAATTTCATTCTGAAGTCACGCAAGACATGTTCCCCCCCCTCTCTCTCCCGATGCCTACCCTTGTTACCAAGCCAGGATCAGGTTCGTGTAGTGCACCATTGGCAAATGCGGACTGAGTAATTAATAGGCGTTTTTTATTTAGGTGATATATAAACGGAACGTTTGTACTCTCGGAGAAGTCGATCTAAGTCGGCTGCATAGTAAGCATGCATGACTGAAACAAAAAGAGATAACGAATTAGGGAAGCAGCACACAAAATAATACTGTTAATAATTTATAATTTCAATCGCACTGGTACATTACATATGCATTGACAATGGGCGGCGGGAAAGCATATATGCAAATCAACTTGGCCTTCCTCCATTTCGTTCCCAGTCTCCAACTCCGCCGTGAAGCCGCGCGCACACCACCACACCATCTACCAGTAATCGACCGAGGCACCTCGCACAGTGCTCATCAGTCCCATGCTGCATATGCAGCAAAATACAATAGCACTACCAAACTAATGAAGCACAACGACGACACAGAGCTATCGTGGTGCGCGGCGGCCGCCGAGAGCTAGTACTGGATGATGGAACGGTAGTAGGTGTTGGGAACCCAGTTGGCCGGGATGACCTGGTTGGCCACCAGCGTCTTGCCGGACTCGTTGGTGATGCGCAGGGAGAAGGGCGCGGCGAGGCGGTGGCCGGAGTCCAGCCGCCAGATGGACCCCCACGACTCGCGCATCGGCGTCCACGACCCGGAGTTGGCCTCCATGAGGTCCACCTGCACCACGTCGCCGTCGCCGTCCTCGAACTCGACGAGCACCGCCAGGTACACCGGGTTGGACCCCTCCTCCACGTGGAACGTCACCTTCTGCCCGGGGTAGTTGCAGGGCACCCTACAGGAGGAACAGGCCATGTGCATGGTACCCGTACGCTAGCTTGGATTAGGCGGCAAATATAGCTTCAGAACCCTTCGTCCACAGTCCACACATGTACAGCGCGCAGGAAGCAGGCAGGCACGTACGTACGCATGCATGCACACGCCAAACTCAAATAATGGCGGAAGTACTGCTAATATTTGTGCAGATTGGATTGAATCTACATGGGGCCCAGTTAAACCGGCCGCCGGTCGTTCTCGTTAGAGTTGGTTGTTGAGCAAAAGTACAAGCAAGGGCTCCACTCCACGGCAAGCACAGTATATATATTAGCTGCTAGACGGTCGAGATGTGTATACGATTATTCTGTTAATTGGTGTAGGGCCTCCAGCTGAGCAGCAGCCGGCGCGCGGCCGGTCGTCGTCGGTGGTGGTTCTGTGCAGCTAGCTAGCGAGCGGGGCGTGTTACCCACCTCTTGAACTGGATGTCGATGATGCCGGCGTGCCGGAGCTCGTCGGTGCGGCCGGGCTTGGCCATGGCGCCGAACGCCGTGCCGCTGAGGTCGAAGTGGTACTTGGCCACGGGGTAGTAGTTCATGTCGGTGATGATCACCGTCTCCGGGTTGCCGGAGCAGGCTGGGTGGTTCTGGCATCGTATCTGCAGTGCAGGGAAACAAATACAGCGCGCGGCGGGCCGGGGTTTTGTCACAGGCAGTCAAAAGGAAAACTGTGCTCGATCGAGCTTGCTTTCCGTTTCCATTAAGGCAGAGGCAGGCACCAGATTAAAGGATATATACCTGGTAGCAGGAGCCGCAGCCCTTGCCGTCCTTGAAGAGGGGCTCGTTGCCGCACGATGTCATCGCCGAGAACGGCGGCAGGTTCACGTTCTTGAATCCACAGGCACCACCTGCACACGAATGCGGAACAAATTAGTCATTGATTGATGGCGCACAACAACGGCGTACAGTATGTAGTTCGTCAGACTCGGTAATTTAAAACAACGCTGCATGCATATGCATGCACCGGCCGGCGTTCATGTACGTACCGTCGTCATCAGGGCCGGCGCCGGTGGGCGCACCGTACCAGGTGGCCCGGGCAGCCTCCCAGTTGGGGTCGGCGGTAAAGTCGGAGGCGTTAAAGCTCGCCGGTCTCGCGCACGAGCCACACGTTACAAGGAGCAAGAAGAGAAGCGCCGCAAGTGCAACTACCGTGGAGGAGGAGGAGGTGGCGGCCATCGTAGTGCAGTACCTTGCGAGCGAGGGCTGCTATATATATTAGAGCTAGCTACTGGTAGGCAGACGACAGGAGAAGTTGTGTGTGTCGATGGTCGAAGAAGAGCAACCTTGCCGTGGTATTTATAGGCAGGAAATGAAGCCAAGGAACGCATAGTGCGTGAGCCGCGATCGCCATCAACGGCCGTTGCACCACCCGACGTGCTTTTGGTAGGAGTCACATGGCTCTGGAGCAAATCATGGGAGGAATGGAGAGCCTTCGGCATTCGGGACATGCGTGTACTAACATTATTTACTATTTTCTAAAGGAGGGCGTTCGGCTCACAATTGAGACTTCAATATATGTTGAATTTAGATTAGATGGTTTTTTCGTCTAAAAATAAAGCAAAAATTAGACACCTATAATTTACAACTCCCATAAAAAAACACCCACATATTTGTATGCCATTAGTTCTTTTAAAATTTTGGATACTCTCATCTTCAGAAACTCACAGTGTTGCCATACTAATAATCTAAAGCGCATGGATAAGGAACCTATGAATAATACAACAACGAATCACAGTGTTGATTGAGTGTGATGGAGTTCCCTGATGCAATACTGAGACAAGTTAGAGCAAGTGTTTCTACAATCCATGCATATCCACCTTCTGAAGACATTCAAGATCACATCCTAGGACAATAATATAGATAATATAGGTAGTCCATGTAATGTTTATACCACTAGTAGAAAAGAGCTCATAGCCTACGGCACCCATAAATTATCACTGGCGGTTTCAGTTATCACGCGCCAGTGAAAAAAACAAGGTGGACCCGACTTAGGAACCGCCAGTGGAAACCTATTTTCACTGGCGGTTATCTTAACACAACCGCCAGTGGAAATAGGGTATTTACACTGGCGGTTGGTGTAACAGAACCGCCAGTAGAAAGAAATTTACACTGGCGGTTGGTGTAACAGAACCGCCAGTGTAAATACCCTATTTCCACTGGCGGTTGTGTTAAGACAACCGCCAGTGAAAATAGGTTTCCACTGGCGGTTTTTCAAGCCAACCGCCAGTGAACTGTCTGTTATAAATACCCCTCTTCTTCCCCGCGACAGTGAACTGTATGCTCGCAGCCAGCTTCCATTGGAGGCGATTTTGGAGGTCCAGATTTCACAAAAATATAAGGGGGGAGGTTTTGGTCTTCATTTCTTGGAAGAAGGTGGATAAGAAAGGTTGGTTTATGTTTCTTTGTCAATTTTTGTTCATTCTTGCTCAATTTTAGCCACATTTTGGATCTAGGGTTTTACATGTGAGAGAGAAGAGTATAGCTAGGTAATTTTCTCTATTTCCTCAAATGAGGTTGCATAAGATGATTAGTTTTTGTCTATTCCCTCTCCTTTTTCATGTTTAGTTCTCAAATAAGTTTATCCATAACACATATTTAGTTGCTTAATGATTGGTGAATGTGTTGTATGGAAGGTTGGTTTAATTATGTTTCAATTGTCAGTTATTGTTTATTTTTGCTCAATTTTAACTACATTTTGAAACTAGGCTTTCACCATGTGTTAAAGATAGGTTTGGGTATTAATTTTTTTTGTTTATTAGTTGCTAGGAAAGTTTGGCTTATGTTTCTTTTGCTAAATTTTGTTCATTTTTCCTCCATTTTAGCCACATTTTGGATATAGGGTTTCAACATGTGTTAGAGATAAAGTAGTCTAACTACTTTTATTGGAAGAGATAAAGTAGTCTAACTACATTTTGTTAGCGACAAACCGAAGCATGTAATTTTACACGACTTTCTAGAGAGGAGAGGGAGAGGGAGAGAGAGCTATTGTTGCCAATGCGCTCGGAGCAGGTGCAGCACTTACCGTCCGTGCGGATGCAGCACTTTGCACATCCAGAATGCCCGTTCTTGCACTGATTTTACACAGAGCAGAGCATCATGCTGGAGTCTACCGATCAATATGTACTGTATATATACATGCATGGTAATCTGACTTGCCATGAAAACTTCGGACTGGAAGGGTAGGCAGCAGATGTCGCACTCCAACGCGTCCTTCTCCATGGATAGTGTCACAGTCGCCTCTTCCTCATCCTCCAACCCCGACTCTTCCTCATCCTCCATGTGCAGCATGTAATTTTACACGACTTTCTAGAGAGGAGAGGGAGAGGGAGAGAGAGCTATTGTTGCCAATGCGCTCGGAGCAGGTGCAGCACTTACCGTCCGTGCGGATGCAGCACTTTGCACATCCAGAATGCCCGTTCTTGCACTGATTTTACACAGAGCAGAGCATCATGCTGGAGTCTACCGATCAATATGTACTGTATATATACATGCATGGTAATCTGACTTGCCATGAAAACTTCGGACTGGAAGGGTAGGCAGCAGATGTCGCACTCCAACGCGTCCTTCTCCATGGATAGTGTCACAGTCGCCTCTTCCTCATCCTCCAACCCCGACTCTTCCTCATCCTCCATGTGCAGCATGTAATTTTACACGACTTTCTAGAGAGGAGAGGGAGAGGGAGAGAGAGCTATTGTTGCCAATGCGCTCGGAGCAGGTGCAGCACTTACCGTCCGTGCGGATGCAGCACTTTGCACATCCAGAATGCCCGTTCTTGCACTGATTTTACACAGAGCAGAGCATCATGCTGGAGTCTACCGATCAATATGTACTGTATATATACATGCATGATAATCTGACTTGCCATGAAAACTTCGGACTGGAAGGGTAGGCAGCAGATGTCGCACTCCAACGCGTCCTTCTCCATGGATAGTATCACAGTCGCCTCTTCCTCATCCTCCAACCCCGACTCTTCCTCATCCTCCATGTGCAGCATGTAATTTTACACGACTTTCTAGAGAGGAGAGGGAGAGGGAGAGAGAGCTATTGTTGCCAATGCGCTCGGAGCAGGTGCAGCACTTACCGTCCGTACGGATGCAGCACTTTGCACATCCAGAATGCCCGTTCTTGCACTGATTTTACACAGAGCAGAGCATCATGCTGGAGTCTACCGATCAATATGTACTGTATATATACATGCATGGTAATCTGACTTGCCATGAAAACTTCGGACTGGAAGGGTAGGCAGCAGATGTCGCACTCCAACGCGTCCTTCTCCATGGATAGTGTCACAGTCGCCTCTTCCTCATCCTCCAACCCCGACTCTTCCTCATCCTCCATGTGCAGCATGTAATTTTACACGACTTTCTAGAGAGGAGAGGGAGAGGGAGAGAGAGCTATTGTTGCCAATGCGCTCGGAGCAGGTGCAGCACTTACCGTCCGTGCGGATGCAGCACTTTGCACATCCAGAATGCCCGTTCTTGCACTGATTTTACACAGAGCAGAGCATCATGCTGGAGTCTACCGATCAATATGTACTGTATATATACATGCATGATAATCTGACTTGCCATGAAAACTTCGGACTGGAAGGGTAGGCAGCAGATGTCGCACTCCAACGCGTCCTTCTCCATGGATAGTGTCACAGTCGCCTCTTCCTCATCCTCCAACCCCGACTCTTCCTCATCCTCCATGTGCAGCATGTAATTTTACACGACTTTCTAGAGAGGAGAGGGAGAGGGAGAGAGAGCTATTGTTGCCAATGCGCTCGGAGCAGGTGCAGCACTTACCGTCCGTGCGGATGCAGCACTTTGCACATCCAGAATGCCCGTTCTTGCACTGATTTTACACAGAGCAGTGCATCATGCTGGAGTCTACCGATCAATATGTACTGTATATATACATGCATGATAATCTGACTTGCCATGAAAACTTCGGACTGGAAGGGTAGGCAGCAGATGTCGCACTCCAACGCGTCCTTCTCCATGGATAGTGTCACAGTCGCCTCTTCCTCATCCTCCAACCCCGACTCTTCCTCATCCTCCATGTGCAGCATGTAATTTTACACGACTTTCTAGAGAGGAGAGGGAGAGGGAGAGAGAGCTATTGTTGCCAATGCGCTCGGAGCAGGTGCAGCACTTACCGTCCGTGCGGATGCAGCACTTTGCACATCCAGAATGCCCGTTCTTGCACTGATTTTACACAGAGCAGAGCATCATGCTGGAGTCTACCGATCAATATGTACTGTATATATACATGCATGGTAATCTGACTTGCCATGAAAACTTCGGACTGGAAGGGTAGGCAGCAGATGTCGCACTCCAATGCGTCCTTCTCCATGGATAGTGTCACAGTCGCCTCTTCCTCATCCTCCAACCCCGCCTCTTCCTCGTCCTCCATAGAGAGAGAGATAGAGGAGAGAGAGAGATAGAGGAGAGAGAGAGAGGAGAGAGAGAGAGGATAGAGAGAGAGAGAGAGGAGAGAGAGAGAGAGGGTTTCACATTTTAGCCACATTTTTGGATATAGGGTTTCACCATGTGTTTTATGTTACTTTTTTACAGGTGGTGATGGAGAGGACATCCTGGATGTATAACTTATCAAGGCTAGATCCATCATACATATCCGAGGTCCATAGGTTTATTGATGTCGCTACGAACCATGCTTGGAGAACAAAGACAAAACACATATATTGTCCATGCAAGGACTGCAAAAATGCTGCTGTATTTAATGACACAGAACAAATCATATCTCATCTGGTATGCCGAGGATTTATGAAGGATTACACAATTTGGACAAAGCATGGAGAGGGTAGCTCTTCGCCTTATACGACTGGAAACCCTGAGAACATCGACGACAGATTTCAGTTCGTTCACGAGACACACCAACCTCTTCCACAGAGCGAACATGTAGTGCAAAATGTTACTGATCATGGTTACGCTGGAGGAAATGAACATGATAGACCTCATGTTCTGCCAAGTGTTATGGATGAGGAAGATGCAGAGTTGCTAGAGGCAATGTTGCGTCGTCATACAGATCAATCGATGTTCTTAATGAAAGGTATGGAGTCCCTGAAGAAGGCAGCAGAAGAGCCTTTGTACGACGAGTCTAAGGGTTGTACCAAAGAGTTCACGACGCTCCGGTCTATGCTAAAGCTGTTGATGTTAAAAGCTAAATATGGTGTGTCTGATGCTGGCTTCGATGCGTTCTTGAGTATTATCGCAGACATGCTTCCAAAGGAGAACAATGTGCCTGCTAACACGTACTATGCAAAGAAACTAATCAGTCCGCTCACTATGGGTGTGGAGAAGATCCACGCGTGTAGAAATCACTGTATCCTTTATCGAGGTGATGATTATAAAGACTTGGAGAGCTGCCCAAAGTGCGGTGCAAGTAGGTACAAGACGAATAAAGACTATCGAGAGGACGAAGAGTGTGTTGCATCCGTGTCTAAAGGGAAGAAGCGAAAGAAAGCCCAAAAAAAGACTTCAAAATCCACGAGCAAAGAAAAAGAAGAAGTAGACTATTATGCGCTCAAAAAGATTCCTGCTTTGGTGATGTGGTACCTCCCCGTCATCGATCGATTGAGGTGTTTGTTCGCTAATCCTGAGGATGCCAGACTTATGAGCTGGCATGCTTCTGATGAGCACAAAAACGATGGGAAGCTTCGACATCCAGCCGATGGGAAGCAGTGGCAAGATTTCAATGACAACCACCGAGACTTTGCCGATGAACCGAGAAATGTTAGGTTCGCACTGAGTACTAATGGAATGAACCCATTTGCTGAGAGGAGCAGCAAGCATAGCACATGGCCGGTGATCCTCACCATATACAACCTTCCTCCATGGTTGATGCAGAAACGGAAGTACATTTTGCTAACCATCCTTATTTCTGGACCTACACAACCTGGAGTTGACATGGATGTATTTTTGGAGCCCTTAATGGAGGATATGAAAATATTGTGGGAAACGGGTGTTCAAATGTTGGATGAGTATCGTAAAGGTTCATTCATGCTGAGAGCAATTCTTTTTGTTACGATCAACGATTACCCTGCTCTCTTCACATTATCAGGCCAGTTTAAGGGAAAGGTTGGTTGCACAGTATGCATTGATGGAACTGCTTACGTATCCCTTGCTGCATCTAGGAAGATAGTTTACATGAGGCACAGACGCTTTTTATTGGAAGGACACAGGTACCGCATGCGAAAGATGGATAAGTACTTCGACAATAATGGTGAACTACATTCTACTGCTCCATCGGGTAACAATAGAGGTCATAGAGTTTTTGAAATAGTCAGGAATATCAAGTTTGTTTTCGGGAAGAAGACAAAAGACGGAAAAACAAGGAAGGATGTCAAACCAGCTTCAGGGGCTATATTCAAGAAGAAGTCTATTTTCTTCGAGTACTTGCCTTACTGGAAAGAGTTAGATGTGCGGCATGCGATCGATGGTATGCACGTTCAGAAGAACGTGTTTGAAAGCATAATGGGCACCTTGCTAGACATAAAAGGCAAAACAAAAGAAGGGCTCAATTCACGCATGGACTTGGTAGATTTAGGCATAAAAAAGGAACTACATCCCGTTCTTCAAGAAAATGGGAAGTACCATCTCCCAGCAGCAAGCTACAATCTCAATGTAGATGAGAAACATGCGATGTGTGTTTGGCTCAAGAATTTGAAAGTCCCATCCGGATTCTGCTCTAGCATACGGAGTATTGTGTCAATGAAAGACCTGACAATCACCAACTACAACTCACATGATTGCCATGTCATGCTGACTACATTCCTACCTATTGCCATCAGGGCTATAAATCCTTTGTTTTTAAAGATGGCAATCACACGGTTGTGCTACTTTTTCAACAGGATTTCACAAAAGGTAATTGGCCGTGATGAGTTGGCATCTCTTCAGGAATTCGCAGTGGAGACAATATCACAGTTTGAGATGTGTTTCCCTCCATCGTTCTTTGATATTATGGTGCACCTTGTGGTGCACTTGGTGCCACAAATAGAGGCATTGGGTCCTATGTACTTGCATGAAATGTGGACGTATGAGCGTTTCATGTCAATACTGAATGGCTATGTATCAACCCGTGCTCGTCCCGAGGCATCCATGATAGAGGGGTACTGTACCGAAGAGGCCATTGAGTCCGGAGGTCCATTCTGCAATAGTATCCTAAAAGACCAGGTTGCAATAGGTCTGCCTCCGTCACGACACGAGGGTAGACTGTATGGAAGCGGGAGGATGGGACGGAAATCTTTCATCCCACCGGATTACGATATAGTACTTGAGGCACATCAGAGCATCCTACATCAACTAACGATAATGGAGCCATTTATCCAACAACACATCAATGAGCTTCGCGAGCAAAATCCTGGGCATACGGATGATTGGGTAATGAAGCAACATAAGCAGCGGTTCAACACATGGCTAATGGTGAAGGACATTCCACGTGGAGAAACAATAGAAGAACAAACCATCAAGGGCTTGGCATCTGGACCATCACGCCAGGTCACAACATGGCAAACCTATGACATTAGTGGATTCACATTTTGTACCAAGTCCAAGGACAAAAAGAGCATGTCACAAAACAGTGGTGTTCGATGCGAAGCCATAGATGATGAAACTGGTGAGATTATTACATATTTTGGCTTTATTGAGAACATATGGGAACTAGACTATGGTACATTTCAGATCTCGGTTTTCCGATGTCAATGGGTTGAAGACAAACATGTCACGGTAGACAACTATGGGGTCAGAGTTCTTGATCTAAGTAAGGTAGGTTACAAAGATGACCCATGGATCCTTGCTAATCGTGCTGCACAGGTCTTCTATGCTGAACAGATCATTTCTAACAATGAGAAGAAAAGCACCGACAAACCGAAGCATGTAGTTTTTCCTGGAAAACAACAAGCTATAGGAGTTGATGGTGTATCTGATTTAGAGAATTTTAACCAGTTCAACGACATGTCTCTTTTCATAGACCATCCAACCAAGATAAGGAACGTTGAGCGAAGCATCCCACGCAATTCGTTGCCCTGGGTACGCCCCGATGGACAAGGCAGAACAATAGCTTCCTAGATTATATACTTGTCATGTAATTGATTATTGTTAGGACTTGTCATGTAATTAATTATTGTTAGCGACAAACCGAAGCATGTAATTGTCTTCATTCAATTTTCGTGGCTACCATTTACAATTTTACATGACTTTCTATTGACTTTATAGAGAGAGAGGAGAGGGGGAGAGAGAGGAGAGAGAGGAGAGGGAGAGGAGAGAGAGGATGGAGAGAGAGGAGAGAGAGAGGATGGAGAGAGAGAGGATGGAGAGAGAGGAGAGAGAGAGGAGAGAGAGAGGGGATGGAGAGAGAGGATGGAGAGGGAGAGGAGAGAGAGGATGGAGAGAGAGGAGAGAGAGAGGATGGAGAGAGAGGAGAGAGAGAGGATGGAGAGAGAGGAGAGAGAGAGGGGATGGAGAGAGAGGATGGAGAGGGAGAGGGGAGAGAGAGTGGAGAGGAGAGAGAGGATGGAGAGGGAGAGGGGAGAGAGGAGAGAGAGGAGAGGGAGAGGAGAGAGAGAGGATGGAGAGAGAGGAGAGAGAGAGGAGAGAGAGGAGAGAGAGAGAGGAGAGAGAGAGGGGATGGAGAGAGAGGATGGAGAGAGAGAGGGGAGAGAGAGTGGAGAGGAGAGAGAGGATGGAGAGGGAGAGGGGAGAGAGAGGAGAGAGAGGAGAGGGAGAGGAGAGAGAGGATGGAGAGAGAGGAGAGAGAGAGGATGGAGAGAGAGGAGAGAGAGAGGAGAGAGAGAGGGGATGGAGAGAGAGGATGGAGAGGGAGAGGAGAGAGAGGATGGAGAGAGAGGAGAGAGAGAGGATGGAGAGAGAGGAGAGAGAGAGGATGGAGAGAGAGGGGATGGAGAGAGAGGATGGAGAGGGAGAGGGGAGAGAGAGTGGAGAGGAGAGAGAGGATGGAGAGGGAGAGGGGAGAGAGAGGAGAGAGAGGAGAGGGAGAGGAGAGAGAGAGGATGGAGAGAGAGGAGAGAGAGAGGATGGAGAGAGAGGAGAGAGAGGAGAGAGAGAGGAGAGAGAGGGGGATGGAGAGAGAGGATGGAGAGGGAGAGGGGAGAGAGAGTGGAGAGGAGAGAGAGGATGGAGAGGGAGAGGGGAGAGAGAGTGGAGAGGAGAGAGAGGATGGAGAGGGAGAGGGGAGAGAGAGTGGAGAGGTAGAGGGAGAGAGAGGATGGAGAGAGAGGAGAGAGAGAGGGGATGGAGAGAGGTAAAAGTATACTAAACAATATATAAAAGTATACTTAATATAATATATAAAAAGTGAAGTAAAACAATATATAAAAAACTATGTTAATAATAATAAAATACTATTTCTACTGGCGGTTCTCACAGAGAACCGCCAGTAGAAATGGCTTCCACAGACTGTAGAAGCCATTTCTACTGGCGGTTCTCTATGAGAACCGCCAGTAGAAAATATTTCTACTGGCGGTTCTCGTTGTCAACCGCCAGTAGAAATGGCTTCTACAGTCTGTGGAAGCCATTTCTACTGGCGGTTCTCGTTGTCAACCGCCAGTAGAAATGGCGCCTATATAAAGGGTGGCGCGCGGGAGCCGAAAAATTTACAAGTCCCTGGCGCCAGTTCACTTCAAGACGACGCCGTCAGGCTGCTGGATTTCGACCCCGAGGTTTTCACCGGCGATCGTCCCCGCGCCCGTCCCCACGCCGCCATTCCCGCCCCCGCACCGCCGTCTCCAGGTTTCTTTCTCTTCCCCTAATCTGCCGTACCGCCGCCGTCTACCGCGCCGGCAGCCACCGCCGCCTACCGCGCCGGCAGCCGCCGCCGCCGCGTTTAGTAAACCCTAGGGCACGCGCCGCCGCCGAGAGGGAGGAAGAGAGAGGAAGGAGAGGGAGAGGGAAGAGAGAGGAGGGAGAGGGAGAGGGAAGAGAGAGGAGGGCGCACGCGCCGCCGCCGCCGAGAGGGAGGAAGAGAGAGGAAGGAGAGGGAGAGGGAAGAGAGAGGAGGGAGAGGGAGAGGGAGAGAGATAGAGGGAGGGAGAGGAGGGTGAGAGAGAGAGAGGAGGGAGAGGAGAGAGATAGAGAGAGGGAGAGAGATAGAGGGAGAGGAGATAGATAGAGGGAGGGAGAGGAGGGTGAGAGAGAGAGGAGGGAGAGGAGAGAGATAGAGAGAGGAGGGAGAGGGAGAGAGAGGAGAGGAGATGAGAGTATTCATACAATACTTATTTTTATTCATATGTGTGTTCATATGTGTTCAAATGTATGTGTTCAATATATATATGTGTTCATATGTGTTCAAATGTATGTGTTCAATATATATGTGTGTTCATATGTGTTCAATATATATATGTGTGTTCAAATGTATGTTGAATATATACATTGTAATTTTATCCGTCACAACTCGATAATATACGTATCCGATCCGATCCGAATTCGATCTGAACTCGATAATTTCCGTACGACTCTCCCTCTCTCCCTCTCTATACGTCCTATGCGACTCTCCCTCTCTCCCTCTCCTCGTCCTATACGACTCTCCCTCTCTCCCTCTCTATACGTAACTCGATAATATCCATACGATTCTCCCTCTCTCCCTCTTTATACGTCCTATGCGACTCTCTCCCCGTCCTACACGATACTATACGACTATACGATACTATATTGTTACGGTTTAGGGTTAGGGTTATGGTTAAGGGTTAGGGTTAGGGTTAGGGTTAGGGTTAAGGGTTAGGGTTTAGGGTTAGGGTTAGGGTTAGGGTTAGGGTTAGGGTTAAGGGTTCGGGTTTTGGGTTAAGGGTTCGGGTTTTGGGTTAGGGTTAGGGTTAGGGTTAAGGGTTATAGTTAGGGTTAGGGTTTAGGGTTAAGGGTTCGGGTTTTGGGTTAAGGGTTCGGGTTTTGGGTTAGGGTTAGGGTTAAGGGTTTAGGGTTAGGGTTAAGGGTTATAGTTAGGGTTAGGGTTAGGGTTAAGGGTTAGGGTTTAGGGTTAGGGTTAGGGTTAAGGGTTCGGGTTTTGGGTTAAGGGTTCGGGTTTTGGGTTAGGGTTAGGGTTAGGGTTAAGGGTTATAGTTAGGGTTAGGGTTAGGGTTTAGGGTTAAGGGTTCGGGTTTTGGGTTAAGGGTTCGGGTTTTGGGTTAAGGGTTCGGGTTTTGGGTTAGGGTTAGGGTTAAGGGTTTAGGGTTAGGGTTTAGGGTTAGGGTTAGGGTTAAGGGTTTAGTGCCCGAGGATGTATTTAATTATACTATTTGTTAATATGAATTTAATTATTGCTTACGTTAATATGTGTTAATATGTATTTAATTATTGCTTATGTATTTGTATATATATAGCTCAATGAGTTCTCCGATCAAGGACCAAGATTTAGTGCCCGAGCACATGGACAAGAGTGTTGCTCAAGAACAATCCAGCAGTGAAGGATATGAAACGCCTAGCGACCCTTTTCCTACCACTAGCATAGATAGGGCCGCTCTCCGTGAGTTGCAACATGACCCTACTTATGATCCACAAGAAGCTGAGGTAAAAGTACGCATCTTTAGCTTCGTATGTGTACCCTACTGATTTCACATGCATGATCTCTTGTGCATTTTATTACATGAATAGGAGGTCGTGTCTGAATTTCGTGCGATACTCGAAGAAGCCGTGGCACGAAACGAAGACGTACCGGAGCCGACCCAAGACGCACCGGAACAGACCAAGACAACAACCGAGACGTCAAGGAAAAGGAAGCAGAGCGATCGAAAAAGAGGTGACAGGGGGCTGAACAAGTTTCCCGACAAAACATACAAAATCTCAGACGTGAGCCCGAAAGGTCAGCCCCTAGCTCCAGAAGAGGCACTACCTAAGTTCCGGAATGCACTTGGGTTTTTAGTTAGAGATAATCTTGACATAACAATACGACAGTGGAGAGATGTGTCAGATGATGTCAAGAATCAAATATGGAATAAGCTATTAATGAGGTTCGTTCTGCCTCGGGGTTCAGAAGAACTCGTGAAGGAATACACGATGAAGCAGCTTGCAATCAATTTTCGAAACTGGAGGTCTGAGATGAACACAAAGTTTGCAAAGAAAGGTCTGGACCCGACCAAAAAATATAAAATCTCAGCAGGTCAGTGGGCAGTATTTCTAGAGCAGAGGAGCAGCCCTGATTTCATATCTCTAAGTGAGGCAAATTCGGAACTATCAAAGAAGAACAAGTACCGCCACCACCTAGGCACAGGTGGTTACAAGCGTCAGGTTCCTAAATGGAGACAAGAAGACGCCGAGAAGAAGGCCGCAGGGTTGCCGACGCTGTCCGAGCAACTTGGTGAAAGGGCGGCAAATTGGCTTCGTGCTAGAAAACCAAGGGAAACCGAGACCGGTGTATCTTTTGATGATCCCATTGTCGAAGAAGCGACAAAAAACATATATACAGTGGCAGCTAAGCAGAGCCAAGGAACTTTTAAGCCACAAAGGGAAAGAGACATCCTAACGGCTGGTCTCGGTAACCCTGAGCATCCTGGCCGTGTACGAGGAATCTCGTCTAAGGAAGGATGGAAGGAAGGATTTCGACAACAGTGGGAAGGTCTGTACAGGAAACGTGATCGATACAAGGAAGAGATGGCGGATTATTTTAAGGAGGAGGCCAAGAAAGAGTTCAAAGCCATGATGTCTCAAATGCTATCGAATCCTCCTCCAGAATTGATGCAACAGTTGGCGAGTGCGATGTCTGTTCAACAGATGACCACTCCACAAATACAAATAATTCCAGCAGCTCAACCGCCGGCTTCCACAGATTGTACGACATTACCAAGCTCTGTTGCTTCAACGGGAAATAAGGACCGTTATCCAGTTGATGACATCACAAGGCCTGTGGCGTGCACACTGGTTATAAGATATGGTATTAACAATAAACGTACAAAGAAAGTAGCCACAGGCCTTGCGATCCCAGGACGTAAGTTCCATGGAAACGATATTCCAGATGATTATTGCAAAGTAGAAGTGACGACGGTCGTCCAAGGATCCGAGGACGACATGCTAGACATCCCTGGGCCCGAAGGTATCGAGAAACTTGGACAAGCTATCAAGAATTTTATCCTTTGGCCTCGAAGGGATGTCGAATTGCTTGATTGGTCGAATTCGTCGCAGGCGTCGCAGGCCCAACCGTCTCCGCCTTCTCAAATTGTTGTTCCTATTGTACATCCATCATCACCTCCTCAAACTTCACATGCTGCTCCTCATCCTTTTTCTAACCCACCGTCTCCGCCACAAGCATCACCATTCAGGGCTCCACCACCTTCTCCTCCCCATCCTCTTGGTGACCCACTGTCTACGCCACCATCAAGGGATCCACCTTCTCCACAACCATCAAAGGATCCAAGGCCATCAAAGAAATCTAAACTTCCTATTCCAAAATTGGTGTCCCCGTATCAGAAAAAGAAGAGTAAAGCTACTACTGCTGGCACAGCTCGGTTTTTGAAAGGGATTGGACGGAGCCTCACGTCACAAACTGTTGATTTGGCCAAGCACGAGGAGTCTGCAAAAAAGGCTGAGGCAATGGCTGCAAAGATAAAGAAGCCAACTAAGGCAGATTACAAAAACGTGCCTAAAAAATATGTGCCGGGCAGACCTCTGCTACCTCTTGAGAAACTAAGAAAGGTCCCGGCTGGTGTTAAAAGGTTGCATGACTGGTACATGCGGGCATCATCGGTTGGCATCGACACCATCAGTGTGCATATACCAGACCATGCTTTTATTGGTTCGGACCAAAAGGCCGTTGTTACATTCGAGGACATGTGGTTAATGATGAACCTTCAGAGACTCGACGTGCAACTTGTAACGATGTTTGCATTGTAAGTGTCGCTCATACTTCCACATATGTGTGTTATTATTAGTGAGCTGTATAAAATTTCAATATCTGACATGCACGTGTGACTTGCAGAATGCAACATGATCAGCAGGAGATCCTTTACGGTACCAAGCCCAATGCTAGTGCCAGTAAAAGGGTTGGGTATCTCAACCCAATACTTATATCCGAGGAAAGCCACACTTTTAGAATCGGGAAAGACAACGATGAATTACGGGGAAAGACGGACGAAGAAGTTGAGAAGCGTATAAAGGATATGAAGAAGGATTTTGAAGCTCGATACGCCACCTATATAGGACATGCAATGCTTCAATTTCAAGACAGGGAAGCCATAATGGCCCCGTACAACTTTAAGTAAGTGTGATTTTGCATAAATAAAATTAATAATTTCAATACACATGCATCACAAATTTGATTCGTACAGGGACCACTGGATATGCTTCCTCATTTATCCTAAGGTTGGAAAGGTGCTGGTGCTCGACTCCTTGAACTTCGACCATTCGACATATGCAGAATTCCTCAGCATCTTAGAGCTGTAAGCCTTTTCTATGCATGCATACTTTTATCGATTAAAATTTGAGAATAACATGGTGATTCTATTTGAGATCACAGGGCTTATAGATTCTATAAGATGAGAGGTGGAAAGTACGACCTGTCGAAAAAAAGGCGTGCCACTAGACATCCATCATCACTGGCCGGTAAGTATGTGATTTTATGAATACATATCATACACAATGTTGCAACTAAATAACCAATCTCCCGTTATGTAGTGCCACAAGCAACCACAAGGATCGGTCCTATGTGGATTCTATGCGTGCGAGTTCATGAGAGTGAACGGACGATACATCACGAACCCTGACAAGGTATTATTAGTAATAGTCAAGTATGTATTTATGTCATTAAAGATGCAAATGTGTTATTATTGAGTATAAATAGATGATGTTTATAAAATTCCTTTACAGCAATTTCAACGAGGAAACCCGGAGAACTTGACCGAAGCTGCATTGTATGGCATAGTCGAGGACCTCTGCACATTCATATTGAAAGAGGTCATTCCCGCAGAAGGAAAATATCACGATGCTTCCGGGACATTAGCTTTGCCAGAGTTTAGAATACTAACAGAAATTAGTAGATTATCTCTTAGCCGAGATAGTTATTAGAGCTTAGGTGAAAACTTATGATGTATAGAATGCATGAAGCATATATGGTTGTAAACAGAATACTTTGATGTATATAAATGTATGATAGAATTTAATTTCATGTTGCTTTCAATATCAATATAGATCTATATATATATGTTTGTGTGTGTGTAAATAAATATATATATAATTCAGTATTGTTTGAAATTTTGAAAAAGGCGGGAAAACTTCCACTGGCGGCTAAATAAAGAAAACCGCCAGTGAAAAGTGCATTTCCACTGGCGGTTTGCTTTATAAAACCGCCAGTGAAAAGTGCATTTTCACTGGCGGTTTTCTTTATTCAGCCGCCAGTGAAAATGCACTTTTCACTGGCGGTTCCTTAAGAAAACCGCCAGTGAAAATGCACTTTTCACTGGCGGTTCCAAAATAACCGCCAGTGGAAATGCTGATTTCCACTGACCCCTAACACTGGCGGTACTGAAAAACGCCTGTGTAAATAGGTTTAGAACCGCCACTATAGAGCTTATGTGTACTAGTGTACCTTAAAGTACGATAGTTTTGAGAAAATGGCCTATCGCACCCTTATATCCTGGTGAGCCAAAGCATTTAAGGTCTCCACATGACCTTCTAATACGAAGCTGTGCAGGGCTTCCAACTGGCCTTTCTCGATGTTAATAAGTGCATTATTGTATTGGTGTGCATGGAACAAGGAAGCTAACCCCTACATCGTGTGGAGAAGCTCCATATATAGGGTAGATGTCATCAAGGTGACTAGAAGAATCGGTTGGCTATGGAGAGACTTAGTGGAGGTCCAATATGGATAGAGGTTGTGATTTGGCAACTAATATATAGAATTATGGTAATGTCTTGGTACTTTATTGCCCTGTCTTTACTTGAACTCTTTACTTATCACATTTATAGCTTCTGCATATGATTTGTTTGTGTGACATTTATCTTCCACGATTAGATATCAAATAGTAATATGGTTGGCTATAGGTTTCAAAACTCTTTGCGTGTTAAGCTAGAGCTAGAAAAAGAATTAAGGGTTAGTTTGGGAACCACATTTTTTCAAGGGATTTTTATTTTTCTATGGAAAAATGAATTAATTTCCCTTGGAAAAATAAAAATTCCTTGGAAAAATAGTGTTCCCAAACTAGTCCTAAATACACATTTTTCTAAAGTATACATTTTTTCTCGTAGTAGTTGAGTGTAGAATGTAGATTGAAATTAGACACCCAATTCAACCGCCTCATTGCTGATAGGACCTTAGAGCGGTTTCTGTTTTAGCTTTTATCCTTAGGCTTTGTTTGTTTGGATGTTCTCATATTCAGCTCAATTCAATTCACATGTATTGAGGTGAATTAGAGTGAAACTTAAACTAATTCATACCTCAATCTACCTTATTATACGTGAATTGAGGTGTCCAAACAAAACTTTAGGAGTTTATGAGAGAAGCCAGGAATGCACCATTCGCGCTACACCAGTACGTCACCCACTCGAGTGTTTTTCAGAACTCACTCACAACCATGCAAGTCGATTCCATGATCTCTGTACCTCATCACGTCATACCAGAACGACCACTACTCCATATGATTCGCGCAACGCAACACGGCGGGTGCTAGTGCGACGTCGACGCAAGTCGTGCTGGATGATGCGTTTTGCGTGGCGGCCGCCGCTTCCTTGGACAGCCGTGGGCCGCATCTCACATGCTAGAGGTGGCGGGCGCTGCGTAGCCGTCGCCCGTCGGCGTCCCATCCTTCTCGCGCGCACATGCGCCCCCGGGATTCATCATCCGTCAGTTATTTCGTCAATTCGTCTCTGTCCCAAGATACCGTTTGGACCATCGAAAAATGAGATGCATGCATATATAGATATAGTTCTGAGGAGCTATCCGTTTCTCCTGGCCTGGGTACCCCTTTATTTGCAGCGGAAAATAAATGCTATCGATCGACAGCTGAGCAACTGCTGCTGGACGACCATAGCACGCTTTTTTTTTTTGGCTGTCCACCAAGCGCAATGATGCTTAGCAGTTTGAGAACTGTTGACCTTTTTTCATCACCAAACCTACTTGCTGATGCCTCAATAGTCAATTCAGATAGAAAGATCTTGTCAGTTACCCACAACTAGCTTTCTCCTTTATTTGGTGCGGTTATTACAGGCGACTGAACTGAATGAGAGTATATTAAGCCGGTAATTGCGGTTGCGGGAAGAAGAAGTCAGTTCAAGTCATACTAAGCTTAAAATACGGTCTACTACCTGGTCGGTTCTCATAGTAGTAGTAATCATATTCGTCCGTTGCGCTATTATAGGGTGTTTGGTTTTAGAAAGGATCTAGTCCATCATTTTCTTATTCCTCATTTTTTTTTTGTTTTGTTTATAAAATGGAATAGGTTGATCTATCACCATCTTATTCTTCATAGTTAGTTAGTACTAATCTCTACTACCTATTAAGTAAGCAATAGTAGTCTGCCTCTGACATGTTCTGCCTCTCACTTGTTCTGCCACCGACCTGTTCTGCCACCGACGGTCGTACAAGCCAAAAAATCATTTTAATGCGGCACTAGAGGCGTTAGTATGAACAACAAACAACACATACTGACGCTTATAAGCCACGTTTCAAAGCTTTCAGTGGCCGGTATGGCACTAATAAAAAACCCCGTAGCAGCGCCTGTGTTCGAGCGGTTTATGCAGCCAGTGGTTCGTGCGGCCCAACAGTTGGCGCGGCCCATTGTGCAGCCCAGACTACGGCGCCTGTCATCTTCTTCGGTGCGGTGGTGCCCTCCACTCCACGACGGCGCGCCACACTCTGCCCACGACCTCGACCTCCTCCCCCATGACCACGACCATGCGCCGTTTCAGCCTCGGCACTTCTGCAGAACCGTCCACGCCCCGCATGCCCGCATCCTCCACCTCTTCCCGTCCAACTCCGCTCCCACCTGGCCTAGAACTGCAGGCGGCCAAGACTGGCGATGCTTCTCAGATCTATGCTCATCACCGCTCGCTCACCTCCCAGTACCTCCTCCTTCCGTAATAACCTGGCGTGCAGCGTGGTGCTCCTCGGCACCGCCGCCACCTACCCCAACAGCGGGCGCTCTGACAACGGCGACCGTGGCGGTGCGGGTGTAGGGGCTGGGGAGTTTGTGCCCTGCCGGATCCAGTTGATCGCAGAGGTTTCCCTCGCTAAGCTCTTCGCAGACTTCGGTGCGTGCGCTCGAGTTCCCCTTTATCCATCCTCCCCATGAATCTAACCGTAGCTGCCTTCCTCTCTTCTTAGCCAGCCCAGTCGACACGTCTGCGCTGATGCAGCAGAACTCGCCTCCCAACTTGTCCAAGTCGCCCGTGCCGGAGACGGAGACCATCCCGCCGCAAGAGACGCTAGGCGGCGACGACGACAACATAGATCTCGTCGATCCGCGTGAGAGTGTTACAGGCTCCGAGGAACCCGGCTTGCCAGAAGCTGCCGTTATGAGGAAGGACATGGCGGCGGTTTCCAACAAGGATGGCTTGCCCACCAGGAAGGACGACGACGAGGATGCAGCGTCCGAGCCCACCACCAAGCCATGTATGTACTAATATCACCTCTCTTTTCCCTTTCCTTTTCCTTGCATTAACAAATGGGAACCTTTTTTTATTTATCGCACAACACAACTTTAAATGGAAGCAAGGCAGTGGCAACAAACGATCCAAAATTTTAATAAAGTTCTGTAATTGCCAAAAAAATCTTGTTAGCTGGCAAAATAAACTTTCGACGTTAGAACATCAGTAGCAAATTTTGTGTAACGAGTAGATCCGATTCGCAAGCTCGGAGATTTTTTCCATTCAACCTGGACGGTATGAATTATACTCATTAACGGCAAAGGCGTGTTTTTTGGTGGGGGGTACAACTTTTGGACAAAATTTCAGAAGTTCTGACTAAGCATACTTCACTATGCGTGCAAATACACTGCATCAATAAATAATGTAATTTGTTGTTTCTGAATAATTTGTTTCAAACATTATGCATCATGGTTTCGGGTGGAAGATCAGATGAACCTGTCAAAAAAATTGAAGATCATGAACATCTGTCGTGTATCTATTTTTTCAGAATAGCGAAAATCTGAAGGAAAAAATATCAAGTATGTTCTGGTAGATTGCTGAACTGGTGTAGCAGTGCATCATTTTTTCGTTGTTAGTAAGTTGTAACCGTCTATTGAATAATAATTTGCAGATATTTTTTTAAGAAGGCTTTAAGACAAAATTTAGTTACGAAAGAATTCAATCGCATAGTGGATTACTATCTCTCTTAGATAATTGCTCATTCTGCCAGGTTCAGAACTCAAATCTCTATCTCATACTAGGAGCCATACCGACTCTTTCCTTCTGTTTTTTACGGGATGTGCTACCTATTCAGTAGTAATTTATAGGAGGTTCGGCAATTGGCACAGTGTGTGAATCTATGCCCCTCTCTTCTTTTCATTCTATCTATTAAGCCTTATTACCTGACGAAATTTCTCCCTAGAAGGTGATGTATATGCTAGACCATGCATTTTTTAAAAATTCTATGTTACATTGGATATGGTTGATGCCTAAGTGTCAAGTATCAGTTGGTCGACATTTGTATTGGCGTACATGCTAAATGCAGATACTTGTTCATATGACAGTAGATACTATGTTTTTAATCCTTGAATGATGATTAAGCCCTTTTTGGATTGTATACTTTCGTTGCTGATCTTCCTTTGATACATCATGTTCACGTCTTCGTGACCAATTCTTAAACTAAAGTTACGTAGTTTGGCGATGGGCTTCCTAACTGTGATATCATTGTCCAACATGTTCACCCTTTAATTAGACCTAAACAGTGACATCCAATTTAAGCATGGCTTTTAAGACTTTGTACCTTTCTTATAGGTGACTGGCATAACAAATCAATAACTTGAGATACATTTCACAAGCTTAGTCCCATAGGTTGTAACAGATAATGTGCTAATGTCCAGCATGATGAGTTTCTATGAGCACTAGCTGTGCTGAGTTCATGTATGAGGGGCACCCTCCTCGAGATCGGCATGTCCTACTCTAGGGCCTCCAGTGTGCAGCTCCTTGGAAAGGTAACAAAATTGGTATTCCTTGTCCCAGAAGCATTCCCCTATTGTATTCAGTTGTTAATGTTTATGTTGTTTTTAAGTCCCAACTAGGATATCTCAAATGTTTAGGGTTGTTATGCTGGCTTTAAATGATCTTCAATACTAAGTTTAGCCATGCGTTTTGCAAGCTGCTCATAACATGGAATGGTTTTACATTCTAAGATTTCTATTGCTTGCAGGTTGGTTACTGACTGCACTTGTTTGTGAATACTTGGAGTGACCACAACTAAGTCACACAATGAAACTTTACTTTCCAGAGTGTAACCTGGTAACTGGTGACCATTCATAATATTTCATTTTTATATTTTGGATATCAATATCCATTAATATGTTTCCCCGTTTTGTTTGTAAATCAGCCGGACTTCTGATAGAATGAACTGAAAGACTTCTCTAACAAAAGTGAAGCTGAGGGGAGCAAGAGTGCTAAAAGTAGTCCAATGTTTTTAGATGTTCTCGAATGTTATCTGAAATATGAGGTTTATCTCTTGCTTGATCAACAATAGAAGCAAAAAATCATCCTGTTGTATTTCATTCTGGTTGTGTTTTCTACAGGAGGAATCCAATGGGAAGCGGTGCAGATCGACCAAGCGCGGTGGCACGAAGGACAACCCGAGAATGGTGGAAAGAAGCAGGGGAAGGACAACGCAACGAAGCCCCCCCTAGCTGCCCAAGGACTACATCCATGTCTGGGCAAGGCGTGGCGAGCAAGGCATGGCGAGGCGATGGACTGTCACAACCTCGTGGAGAGGGTACATTTCCCTAAGGCTCTGTTGCACTATTATATTTCTTTGCATCGTCATATTTTTTTGCGTGCAACGAATGTGCCTTCCCTGTGTGTCGGCCACGCTATGAGTATGAGCGCAAAGAGGGGAATCAATGTTGTCCTCAATGCAAAACTAGATACAAGAGGCACAAAGGTCTGTTTCTTGTGTACATACTGAGCTTACTCAATACTTTGCAAGTTCAAACTGCTTGATGAAATCTGTTACTGGATATTGCAAACATCTGTTTAAATTTTCTAATGGAAAATAAATTATGCACATCATCACTATGTGGTCTTTAAAATCTCCATGTTCAAATTTAGGAAGCCCTCAAGTTCGGGGAGATGAGGAGGATGGAGTTGATTTGGACAATGAATTAAACTATACAGTATACACAAGGCAATGTCCAAGGGCCTGTGTTGCAGCTGTGGGGATAAGGGGAGATGTTGACATCTCTTCGTATTCTCGACATGAACCCCATCACTAAATTCCACGTCTAACAACTGGACAACAGGTATAACAACATACATAAAGCCACTATACAATGCCAGACAGATCCTTACTGAGATTTTGGTCCTATAATCTTATTAGAATTAATTAAACTGTTGAAGGTTGTTCTTCCACTTTAGCCATATAGTGTGAAGCTTTAATGGAACCAACTGGTTCACTGCCTCACTGGTGGAGTTGTAGTCCAATGTTCTTGGTTGCTTGTAGATGATGAAGTCCATATACAAGAAAAGTTGGGTGCTCCCATCTATTACCAGATACATGTATGACACATTCTATTGTTTTTAACTCTTGTGATCATCGTCATATACTGTGAATTTATTGCTTCAAGTAACTTATTTTTTTCATATTCAGTGTGCTCATTGTATAGAAGAATGTCACTTACTGCATTTCAAGTTTTCACAACCTATCTGTTTCCCAGTTCTCACTGGACCTACTTCATACCTATACTTCCATTATATTTTGTTTATTTTTTATATACAAATGCAAAAATGCTCGGGTTAGCAACAAAATCATTTTAAAATGAAGCAACAGATCATGGTCAAGCATCCAAAATTACTTTAACTTATTTTATTGGGAAGGGCGAAGAAACCAGATATTGGTCAGGGCTTTGGAAAGATATGACTGTTGCAACTAAGCAAAAAGAATTGGAACTTGGCTAGCGTATTGTTTTGAGATTTCACATTGCAGTATAATTTGATTTGTTCCAGTGTATTTTTGTATTGGTTGTTTGCAAAACAATAGTGAGATATTGAGGTTGATGATAATGTGTTGTTCTTTTTCATGTAATCGTTGTGCACTAACGTTTTATTAATGAGCATCTAACTATCATATATAGAAGCCTGCGTGATATTGATGATTGCAATGTAGTGGTGAAACAAATAGATTAAAATAACAAAATTTACATGACCAGAATCACCAATGAATTACGAAAACTTTTAGTATAACACACGCACATATATATAATCATGATATTATATGTTCCTGTCGCAACGCACGGGCACTCACCTATTAAACCAGAAAAGTGATAGAAACAAATGACTTGTAACTATTGTTTCATAACTTGCATAAATTAATTGTTCTGTCTGGGGTTGCTGACCGCCTGACCATTGCACCTTGATATTAGGATGCCATTCGTAAATGGTAATGACTGCTACCATGCTTATGACAAAAATATGAATACCTTTATGATGGTGTACTTTAAAGAATGTGCCCCTGTTATCCCGGATTTTCTCTTGTTTAACATAGATTTGATTCTAAGTTGTAGAAAGTATGTATCACATATAGATAGTGTTTCCTGTAGAAAATTTCCCCTGCACTGATTTTACTTTTCACTTTTTAGTCTTCTGGTTTATAACATACATTTTTCAGTAACTATCTCTTCTTGCAGCACCGGTTGCACTGTACCTTTACCCTTTCTTGAACACTGTCTACAAAACAAGAGAGTATGAGTTCTTGAAGCTTACCAGCCTGGGTGTGATCGATGCTCTTGTGAAGGTAAGAAATTTAAGACAACTAAGAAGGGCTATAGATTTCTATTGGATTGGAGTGTCGGGAGGTGTGTAGGTTATCAATTTGGAATTTTGGATACATATTCCAGTCTTGCTGATTAAATAATCTAACTGAGATTTTAAATCCTATGCATCCCTATGTAAACATCAATAGTTGTTTGAAGATGTGACAGTGACGTATTTTGATGAAGGCTTGAAATTCATTTGTTTTTCTTTTATAGCAGATATATTTTTAAAAATAAAGCTCAACCTTTTACCTGGGAATATATATAGTTCGATGATCATGAAGTCAGTTGCGTTTCTGCTGAGTTATGAAATGATTCCTTTGTGTCTGTGTGCTATTAATATGAGCAATGAGCTTTCGAAATGGTATTTACCAACCTACCCGACCATTAATGAAAACACAATTAATCTTTTATGTTTTCTCTATGCCGACTACTCAATTAGTGCGCTCCTTTCTTGTTCTATTCTCCATATATCGTGATTGCTATTTGAGATATCAAGCTATTTCAGTGATCAGAACTGGAGATGATCAAGTGGTGAGCTATTAACTTGCTCTAATGTCATGATTGGAGTTAGTTATTCTCCTATGATTCCTAAGTCTTAAGCCTCTAATGATCCTATCTTTATCCTTGTGCATCATATTCTGAGCAGCAATATACTAAACAATAAGTGCCATTGTTTCTCTTTGAAAATGTTTATCCTAATTTATATGCTTGAGCTTGGGTCAGGAATTATAGTGGTCAGTTTAGATATCTATGGATTTTTGACATCTCTCTTCGTTTTTATTTAGATATCATATTTGTCTTAGTGCACAGACAAGGATGAGATTAACGCTGAGTTAATCCTTGTTTTTTCTGCTCCGTGCAATTGATGCTGCATCATACTCAGTACTCACGCTCGCATGCTCACCTGCATGCAGATTTAATTTTTCGTGGAAGGAACAGAGGGAGTATTAGTCAATAAACAGCAAATTTATAGACATTTATATTTTCTTGGCTCCTGGACTAGAGTTTTAATGTTGCATTTAGTTTATGGGGTACCTGTTTTTTCTCTAACTTTAACCTGATTGTATGCTACCTTCCTGAGGTAGGCTGTCTCCAATAGTGGAGTCTCAAACAGGAGACCCATACGTCGTATGCGTCTTAATGGGTCTGCTGAAATGGGGACCCAAATTGTTGGTTCTCCAACAGACCATCTAAAATGGGCCTCCATCAACCGTTTTAGCAAGAAAAGGCGGGAAGCAATCATCCCAATCTTCAGTTCCCGCTTCTTGCTGCCCAGAACCAAGACCTCCCGCTTCCTGTTGCCCACGTCGCCGGTCAGCCTGCTCGGCCACTCGTCCAGCAGAGCTGGAAGGCATCTTCATTTTCTCCCATTCGCTTCAAGGCAAGTTTCATTTTCTTCTCTCCCTGACAGGAATCCTATTCCTTTTTTCGTTTTTACAGTCCGTAGGTAAATATTGCCCCCAAGCTGCTTCTTTTCTTCGTTTTTACACCATGGTGAAACTATTTCTATTTACTACTAATTTGAGTTCGATTCTTGGTGTGAATCTGCTGCAACTATTGCCTGATTGACCAAACTACTCAAATTAATCTGATTTTTTCATGCAGCCATGGCCTTTAAACCAAAGGGAATCTTTACTTCCCGACCAAGATCTAGCCCTGGTATCAGATCTTTTGCCCCCTCAAGTGTCTTCGAGAGAATACCTCTGTACAGTATGGAGGTGAGGGTGCCAGGTGTGATGTAGATCCCTCATCTGTTTATAATGTGTTCAGAAGGATGCAGGGTGTGTGATCTTGTGTGACCTGAAAATCAGGTAGAATCCACAGCTTTCCATCTATATTGACATGTTTCTCTTTCACATTTCATTACTTAAGAATTCTACTTTTTTTAGGTTCCTGATACTGTGTATTTGTAATCTTGCTAAGTTTTTTTGGTCATGCTAGCACCCTGTGTCACACATTGAATATAATATCACCTGCTACAGAGAATGGTAAATGGTAAACTTTTTCATACGTGTTCTCGCACTGAAAATCATCAAGGTTGGTCACATGTCTGAAGAATGATTATGACAAGTCTTTACCACTTTGATCATAATTATATTAAGGTAGAAGTAGTGTGCTTTCTTCATTTCGCATATCCACTGTTAACCTTATAGATATCTGTACATTGTCGTTGTACCATATGTGTTGGTGAATCTTGTCTAACCTCGAGTACCCTTGAAATTTTTCCAGCAAACATCAGGACTCATGATGACAATGAAGGATGTGATGAGTTTGTGTCTGTTAACCATATAAGGTTGCACGTTAAGCATGCCCCTGACTTGCCGGACGAGCAGCAAGACTTTGGGACCTAGATTGGCTAAGGCACTAAGAATAGAATAGCTTTTCAAGAAAAGAGAGACAACAACTAACACTGTACTATGTAGTGGTGAAATAGCTAGATTAAGATAATAAAATTTATATATAGCTAGGATCATAAATGGATTACGAAACATTTTTATCTTAACAATATAACGCATGTTTATACATAAGTTATTATAGTATTATATATTCCCGTTGCAACGCACGGGCACTCACCTAGTATAAGAAATAAGGTTATCCCACCAAATTTAAGAAATATAGATTCATGATGCACTACCTCATTTTAGATGAGTAGTTTCTAGAACCAAACACCCACTTAATGCATACATGGCTGTTAACTACTCATATATGATATAATGCATGTTTTGGTCGGTACACGAGTGATCATGGTATTCCTTTTGCGGATTGCCATATCTTACTGGGAATGGATCGAGTAGCATAAGCAAAAGCCGGCATCAGGAAAGGAACCTTTGATATCCACTCACAGCACTCAAACTGTCGCTGCGAGTGTTCTTTCGCTTTACAGTTGTGTTGGAACCAAAAAAGAGTGGGCGGACGGTCCGGCCCTGAGGCCGGACGGTCCGCGGTCCGGACAGTCCGCGCCTGTGGGCCGGACGGTCCGCGCGTGCGCAGAACAGATTAGGGTTCCGAGTTTTGTGCTACGGTTGTTAGCTAGATTCGCGGAATTAGCTCGGAATCAGTTGTGTAAAGGGTCCAGCCCCCCTCCTCTATAAATAGAGAGGTCTACGGCCGATTTGGAATCATCATGAACAATCGAATCAATACAACTTCTATTTCGCATTTATCTTAGGAGTAGTTCTAGTCTAGTTTAGGTTTAGACTCTCGATCCCCAAATTCTTCGTCTCTCTTCGACTCTACGTCGATTAGAGGAGTCTAGGTCGGTCTACCCGAGCCTAGACACAACCTAGGATCTCTACTCCCCGACGGGGTCCCTCCCGGGAGCGAGATCCAGGCGCCGTCGGCGATCTTCCGCCGTCCCTGCGTACGCGCGGACCGTCCGGCCCCAGGGCGCGGACCGTCCGGCCGTCAGGCAGGAGCCCTAGCCGCGCACCAGGTCGCGGACCGTCCGGCCCCAGGCCGCGGACAGTCCGCCCTTGCGCAGAGAGCACCACCGCGCCTCGCACCAGGCCGCGGACCGTCCGGCCCCTGCGCGCGGACCGTCCGCCCCTGTGCAGAAGGCACCGCCACGGTTCTTGTTGAGTGTTTGGCGCTCCAAAAAGGCGTCAACACACTTTTTGGCGACTCCGCTGGGGACTACACATCTAAGCTCATCAGATCGGCCCTCAATGGCCGGTTCAAAGGATAGCTCTGATATTTCTCTAAGCAACATCATAGAGCCGACTTGGGAAACCTTGCCGGCTGACGAGCAGCTCCAGTTCGAGGAGCACAAGGAGCGGATGATCCAGGAGGCGAAAGCAAAGTTCTTGGCCAACTTCAAAGTGGACAGGAACAACAAGGTCGTCCGACATCGGGCGACGGATCCGGCTTCACTCCAACCCACGCCAGATATCCCCAATGTAAGTAATACCAACGATCTGCAATCTCTTAGAAATTATGTAGAAGATCAGCGTGAACAAATGCAGAACATCATAGGGGGTATGCAAAGCGATCTTAAGAGACTAGTACGTGCATTCGATAAGTCTAGTACCGCAAATTTTCCTTCGCACGAGGTTGAGTTAGGAGATAACGCGCATAATACATCGGCTACAGGTTGTCACGACCAGTCACAACCCCTTTATGGGATGCCGATGGACACATACCCTAAGCAACCGCAAATCGGCAGCAAACCAGTCGATCTGCACATGCCCGGACCGTCCGCACGTGAGCGCGGACCGTCCGGGCCAACAGCAGTCGGGCCTATTTTTAATGAGTTACCTAGATATGCGCCCGAGCCACCACATATGACACAGAACCTAAACTACCCAGCCGGACGGTCCGCATACAATGACGGACGGTCCGCATATGACCACGGACGGTCCGGGTACGTATCCGGACAGTCCGCGCATAAGTCTTTTGAAGAGGATTATTACATGAATCCTCGCCCGTCCCAGCAACACTTCCCATCACACTATGCAATGCACCAGCCCACTAATTCAGGATCCAAAGCCCAGGAAAGCTTTTCGGCCCCACCTGGAAGGCCGGAAAGAAACGATCAAACGTATGAGCCATATAGAGCAAATGGAAATGCACCACGTAACTCAAACCAATGGGGGGAAAGACAACATGCTAATATCCAGCCAACCCCACCTATGTTTGACCAGAGAGCCGGTGGTCTCGCACCGGCTGCCATTGATATAGTAAGGGAAGAAATAGCCGGGGCGTTCCGAGATAAGCTCGGAGTAAGCATGGTCCCTGGGGGGCAATCATATCGGAAACCTTATGACAGCCGATTTGATCACCACCCATACCCACAGGGAACCAGGATACCCGAATTCACAAAATTTTCGGGTGATCAAGGAAAGAACACACGTGAACACATAGGCCAATTCTTAGCGCAATTAGGAGAGTTGGCCGACACAGAGGCATTTCGTGTACGTTTGTTTTCGTTATCTTTAACAGGAACTGCGTTTGCATGGTACGCCACTTTACCTCCTAATTCCATTTCATCATGGGGGGATTTAGAACAAAAATTTCATGATCATTTTTTCTCCGGTGAATATGAATTGGATTTGGTAGATTTAGCGTCGTTGCGACAGACAAAAGATGAATCGGTTAATGATTACATCCGGAGATTCCGAGATACAAGAAACCGATGCTTTCAAATTCATTTGGCAGAGAAACAGCTAGTAGGATTAGCCTTTAACGGTCTACGATATTATTTAAAAGAGAGGTTAGAAGGCATCCAATTCTTTACACTAGCACAATTACACCAGAGAGCTTCGGCTTGTGAAAGCCGAAGCAAAGAAACTACTAAAGCAATTCGTCACAACATACGTGTAGTAGAATGCGACCAAAGTAGCTCAGAAGACGAATCAGCAGAAGTGTATGCTGCTGAAATGGTTTGGCCAAAGCAGGCCAAATCTTCGGCTTGTGCCTCCTTACAGCCGGTTCAAAAGAAACGGCAGGAGGAGGTTAAGTTTACATTTAATGTTGGTAAATGTGATAAAATATTTGACGAACTACTCAAAAATGGCAATATTAAAATAAATCACACTGTTCCATCCGCCGACGAGCTAAAACGTCGTGCATACTGCAAGTGGCATAACTCATTTTCTCATGCCACTAATGATTGTAATGTATTCCAACGACAGATTCAATCGGCCATTAATGAGGGACGATTGAAATTTCAGGAAATGCAGGTGGATACAGAGCCATTTCCAATGAACGTGATCGACTTCGAGGGCAAAAAAGTCCTGGTTCGGCCAAACACGGCCGATAAAGGCAAAGGCAAAGAGGCGATCATCGGCAATTCTAAAAAGGCCGATGAGGATCATAAAGTTTCTTGCAGGAAAGTGGTAGCCGAGAAGACTCCCGATGGAGGGGAGACCTTAAAGGTGACCATTACAACCTCCAGTACTGGGGGGCAAGCGCAGACAGGGAGACAGATACAGGAACCCGTGCTGCGTATCCCGGACGGTCCGGCACGTAGGCGCGGACGGTCCGGGACCCCACCGGACAGTCCGGAGAGCTCAGGCGGACGGTCCGGCCATGCTCAGGACTCGCAGCGACCACGTACCTTCAAACCACGACGACCAGAGATAGGTACGTGGAAAACAAATACATTTAAAGCAGCTGGTCGGCTGATCAAGCCTGGCCCGACTTTCGATCAATTGTTGTCTAAATATGTGAAAAAGAAGGCTGGCCCCAATGACCGACCACCGAAGCGACCCCGCTCACCCATTCATGAGCAACGTCAGGTCAGGCCGATTGGACCACATCACCAATCGGAAGAAATGAAAGGTCCTATTGTACAATTGAGACCTAACATGCCGACATGGACCCCTCCACCTCCTTATCCATCTACGCCATATCCATACACATACTTACCTCCACCATATGTCCCAAATCAAATGTGGGGCATGCCACCATATCCATTTGGGATGCCACAGTACCCCGCCTGGGGGGCACCCCAAACATCCGTTTTTGATAGGTTGGCACCGCCAGTACAAGACCGATTGAGCACTGCTGAATCCGGTCACCAGGTACAGGCCCAACAAGGTTGCCGGACTACTCGGCCTCCTAGGCCGACCAATCCGGCAGGGGGGCATATGCCTGTAGCAACTCAAAGAACAAAAAAGGACATCATCAAAATAGGCACTGCGGATGTTGTCATACAGGGAGATAATAAAGGGCCGATGATTTTCGGCGAATCGGCCAACACAACCGAAAAGGATACGGCTACCATCAAAACAGCCGATCCAAAATACTCCATGCCTCGATGGTGCCCAGCGGGATTGACACGATCCCAAAAGAGAAAATTACAGCGCCTAAGAGCAAAGGAGAGCCAGGAGAAGGAGGCGGAAAAGACATTTAATGACACACATCCACTATACCCGCCACCACAAAAGAAATGGAGACCGAAGGCCGTTGAGAAAAAACAAACGGCCATAGAAATAGAAAGTCAACCTGCACCAGGCGCGGACCGTCCGGCCCCCGCGTGCGGACCGTCCGCCGTTCGCCAGGAAGGCTCTGGACAACCTGCACCAGGCGCGGACCGTCCGGCCCCCGCATGCGGACCGTCCGCCGTTCACCAGGAAGCCTCCAACAACACGACAACATCCATGGAAGAGGACGACCTGCTAGGAGAAGACCTGGTCGACTACGAGGCTTCTCCAGAACGCCCAGGTATGGATGTAAATATTATTACATTTTCTTCCGATTGCACTATCATTGGCGACGATGAACTTGTTGCTGCCCAGTTCAATTTTGGTCCTAAAGAAGCCGCCTTTTCTAAACCAAAGGAATCGGTAAATCATTTAAAGCCGCTCTTCGTGCGCGGTCACATTGATGGAATACCGATTGCTAAGATGTTGGTGGATGGAGGGGCGGCTGTAAATCTAATGCCTTATTCATTATACAGAAAATTAGGTAAACAAGATGACGAACTTGTCAAAACCAACATGACCCTCAGTGGTGTTGGGAATAGTTCGATTAAAGCCAGGGGAGTCACGTCCGTTGAATTAACCATCGGGACTAAGACCCTTGCTGCTGCATTCTTCGTCGCTGATGTAGAAGGGAATTACAGTTTAATTCTAGGCAGAGATTGGATTCATGCCAATCAATGTATACCTTCTACATTACATCAAATGCTAATACAATGGGTAGGCGATGAGGTAGAACAAGTACATGCTGATGTATCGGCCTGCATCGCTGTGGCCGATGCCCCTGTACTCTGGACTTATGAGACTGCTACATGTCTCACAGGAGTAGATTTTTCTGATTATCAGTTCATAAGTATAGATAAGAAAGGTTTCATTCCTGTAATGCTAGAGCCGATGGAGAATCGGCTAAATCCTAAATAAAGTTTAAATGATGAATGCACATGAAGTTCATGAGTCGTTGATCACGGACAATTCGGCTCTCGAAGCCGGATGGTCTGGTCTTTCACAAAACAGTTCGGGCTTTAAGACCGAACATCTACCACAGCGAAAAGACAGTATTACGGATGATCTGGTCCCTGAGACCGGAAAGCCCGCCATCACACAAAGATCATCTAATTCCTCTGTGGGGGACATGATAGAGGAATTCAGAGATCTTGATAAACTAGGACAGGGGTTTACATCGGCCGATCCATTGGAGGAGATTGACATAGGAGATGGTAAAACTCCAAGGCCAACTTTTGTAAACAAGACCCTGGAGGCCGATCCTAGAGATGAGATGATCGGCCTATTGAAGGAGTATTCAGACTGTTTTGCTTGGAATTACACTGAAATGCCTGGACTAAGCCGAGAGATTGTCGAACATCGGCTGCCCATTAAGTCTGGTTTCAGACCTTTCAAGCAGAAAGCCAGAACGTTTCGTCCAGATCTTCTCCCACGAATCAAGGACGAAATCCACCGGCTGCTAGAAGCTAATTTTATTAGACCTTGCAGATACGCAGAGTGGGTCTCCAATATTGTACCGGTGGAGAAGAAGGAGTCAGGTAAACTTAGAGTATGCATTGATTTTCGTAATTTAAATAAAGCAACTCCTAAAGACGAATATCCCATGCCCATAGCCGACACATTAATCAATAATGCATCAGGGAATAGAATTATTAGCTTTCTTGATGGTAATGCCGGATATAATCAGATTTTCATGGCCGAAGAAGATGCGTCTAAAACGGCCTTTATATGTCCAGGCTTCATTGGTTTATTTGAATGGGTTGTCATGACATTCGGTCTTAAAAATGCTGGTGCTACTTATCAGAGGGCTATGAATCTGATCTTCCATGAGTTGTTAGGAAACACTGTGGAAGTCTACATTGATGATATTGTAGTCAAATCGGCTAAGTTTAGTTCTCATATAGCTGATTTGCGCAAAGCCTTTGATAAAATGCGTCGGTATGGTTTAAAAATGAACCCACGTAAATGTGCTTTTGGGGTGTCGGCTGGTAAGTTTTTAGGATTTGTCATCCATGAACATGGTATAGAAATAGACCCTGACCGAATCAAGTCTATTCGGAATGTGGGGCCTCCGACTTGTAAGGTCGAAGTGCAGAGGTTTCTCGGCAAGGTGAATTATTTACGAAGGTTTATTTCTAACCTAGCCGGGAAGATTGATGCCTTCACCCCTATCCTTCGGCTTAAGAATGATGCTGAATTCACTTGGGGGGCAGAGCAGCAGAAAGCATTTGATCTCATTAAAAAATACTTGTCTTCGGCTCCCGTGTTAAAAGCACCACAAGTAGGAGCACCATTCAGATTATACATTGCAGCTGAAGACAAGGTTATTGGGGCTGTTCTAACACAAGAAACTGAGGGGAAGGAGCATGTGGTGACATATCTAAGCCGAAGGTCGGTGGATGCTGAAACAAGGTACACTTTTATTGAAAAGTTATGCTTATGCTTGTTTTATGCATGCACCAAATGTAGATGTTATTTACTGTCTAGTCATTGCACTGTTTCTGGTCAAGCCGATGTAATCAAATACATGTTGCATAACCCAATTATGAGTGGTAGAATTGGTAAGTGGGCTTATGCACTCATAGAATATGACTTGGCCTATGAACCATTGAAATCTATGAAAGGCCAAGTCGTAGCGGATTTTATTGTAGAACATCGGGTTAATGATATTCATGAACTAGACATGTCATACCTCACTATTACTCCTTGGACTTTATATTTTGATGGATCGGTTTGCAATGAAGGGCAAGGAATTGGCATTGTACTTGTTTCACCAAGTAATGTCTCCTTTGACTTCTCTAGCCGATTGAAAACTTATTGCACTAATAATCAAGCTGAATATGAGGCCCTCTTATTCGGTTTAGAACTTTTAAATAGTATGGGAGTAAAACATGTGAAGGTATTTGGTGATTCTCAGCTGGTTGTCCAACAAGTGTTAGAGGAATATCAATGTTTTGATGGTACTCTAAATAGTTATCTTGAGAAATGTTGGAGCATAATCCATTCTTTTGACGAATTCAGTATTCGGCATGTCTCTAGAGTTGAGAATCATAGAGCTAACGATTTGGCACAAGATGCATCAGGTTATCGGATAAAGAGAGGGAAATTTCACAAAACTGAAAATCTGATAACCAGTGCAGAGCCAAATTCCCAGGTCGCGGACCGTCCGCGTGACGACGCCGGACCGTCCGGGGTTACCAGAAACGTCCTCTTAATTGATTCGGCTGACAATGAAGCCGATGCAAGTGATTGGAGGACACCTATACTTAATTATTTACGAAATCCCAATAACAGGACAGATAAAAATATTCGGCGAACAACTTTCAAGTATGTTTTGATGAGTGATGAACTCTACCGCCGAACAGTCAATGATGTCTTGCTTAAGTGGGCCCAGATGATGCTATATTGGCCATGGCCGAAGTACATGAAGGAATTTGTGGTACCCACCAATCGGCTCCAAAGATGAAATGGTTGTTGCGAAGGTCTGGTTTTTATTGGCCTAACATGATAGCTGATTGTTTCAAGTACTACAAGGGTTGCCAGGTATGTCAAAAATTCGGCGACCTACAGTTGGTCCCTGCAGCCGAATTGCATCCTATCATCAAACCTTGGCCTTTCAGAGGATGGGGATTAGACTTTATTGGAGAAATTCATCCTTCATCATCAAAAGGGCATCGGTTCGTGTTAGTTGCCACTGACTACTTTACCAAATGGACTGAAGCCGTTGCTCTGAAGAACATGACACACAAGGAGGTAATTGAGTTCATAACTGAGCATATTATTCATAGATTCGGCATTCCCCAGACCTTGACTACAGATCAAGGGACTTCTTTTATGTCTAAGGAGGTACGTGAATTTGCTGAATTATATAGAATTAAGTTGCTTAATTCATCTCCATACTATGCTCAGGCCAATGGGCAGGCCGAGTCTAGTAATAGGACATTGATCAACTTGATAAAAAAGAAGATATCTGATAATCCTAAGTATTGGCATAAGATTTTGTCTGAAGCTTTATGGGCTCATAGAATATCTAAACATAGTGCTACTAAAGTGTCTCCTTTTGAGCTGGTCTATGGGCAGGAAGCAGTGTTGCCTGTGGAGATAAGTTTGAATGCTGTTAGGTTCGCCAGACAAAATGATCTAACCGTCATGGATTATTTTAATTCAATGATGGATAATATTGATGAGGTGACCGACAGGAGGGTGATAGCTTTGGGAGCAATAGAAAAAGACAAGATCAAAGTGGCCAGGGCCTACAACAAGAAGGTCAAAGCAAAGTCATTTCAAGTAGGGGATCTGGTGTGGAAGACCGTCTTGCCTTTAAGGAATAAAGACCGTAAGTTTGGAAAATGGTCGCCAAGCTGGGAGGGTCCTTATAAAGTAAAACAGGTAATGTCTGGTAACGCCTATTTGCTACAAACATTACAAGGCAAGGATTTACCAAAGGCTTTGAATGGGCGTTTCCTCAAACAGTACCATCCTAGTATGTGGCAAGATTCCTAAGAGAACCGATGTAATTACATCGAGTTAGTTGCTTTTGGTTCGCCCAGCTCCACCAAAAGGCAGGGGGGCATATGTTGGAACCAAAAAAGAGTGGGTGGACGGTCCGGCCCTGAGGCCGGACGGTCCGCGGTCCGGACAGTCCGCGCCTGTGGGCCGGACGGTCCGCGCGTGCGCAGAACAGATTAGGGTTCCGAGTTTTGTGCTACGGTTGTTAGCTAGATTCGCGGAATTAGCTCGGAATCAGTTGTGTAAAGGGTCCAGCCCCCCTCCTCTATAAATAGAGAGGTCTACGGCCGATTTGGAATCATCATCAATCGAATCAATACAACTTCTATTTCGTATTTTATCTTAGGAGTAGTTCTAGTCTAGTTTAGGTTTGGTCTTCCAATCCCCAAATTCTCCGCCTCTCCTCGACTCTACGTCGATTAGAGGAGTCTAGGTCGGTCTACCCGAGCCTAGACACCACCTAGGATCTCTACTCCCCGACGGGGTCCCTCCCGGGAGCGAGATCCAGGCGCCGTCGGCGATCTTCCGCCGTCCCTGTGTACGCGCGGACCGTCCGGCCCCAGGGCGCGGACCGTCCGGTCGTCAGGCAGGAGCCCTAGCCGCGCACCAGGCCGCGGACCGTTCGGCCCCAGGCCGCGGACCGTCCGCCCCTGCGCAGAGAGTACCACCGCGCCTCGCACCAGGCCGCGGACCGTCCGGCCCCTGCGCGCGGACCGTCCGCCCCTGTGCAGAGGGCACCACCACGGTTCTTGTTGAGTGTTTGGCGCTCCGAAAAGGCGTCAACAAGTTGGGAAACATGCATGGCTTACGCTAAGTTAGAATGTCCTGAACATCCAAACCTCGTTAATCTTCTGACTCAAAAGTCAAACCTTTTCAAAGCAAAATTTGCTGAACTGGCCTAAGCCTATTGTAGCGGGTTACAAGGTCAGGATCAAGTTCCTCCCCCGCGCCTCCTCGTTTGTCTGCTCTAGATTTGATACAATAAATACTAAGTGTAGGCAGCTCACCATACAATCTCTATATGACTGACTCCATTTCGACTCCGAATTTGAAGAGTATGTTCCATGATATCTAGTAATATAAAACCTTGATGTTGCTCGGTGCTACCCGATGGTAGCTTCCTGTAAAAAAAGTCATATGCGATAGTTGCTACAAACATGTGATACAATACAACTTACCTTGTGTTTAGTCTTGTAGATATGGTTGTTAGTGCTATAAGTGTGATTCGGATCATTGCCTCAGTCCAATATCTATGCTTTTGAGACATATCCTGGAACTATCACTTACACACATGTCACACCTGGATTTAAGAGTAAACCCGGGCGCGTCTCACACATATGATGACTCATGATACATAACTCAATGTCATAACTTTTATTATAAAATAAAATTTATGTACAAAATAGCTAAATAATTACATTATATGACGACAACGATCCCTCGTAACCATAATTGACTAGGAGACGACAGTCTAAACCTCTCCAAACTCATCGTAGCATCTTTATACTCCTCATCTTGACGGTACCTGTTCTTATCCTGGTGTGAGATTAGCAAGACTGAGCTCATATACGCGCTCAACAAGTTGTGTGGACTAATGTGTATGATCTCACTTACGGTGGGGGCTCATGTGAAGTGTAAGGTTTACCAAGAAGAAAGTGGTTGAGAATGAGCATTGCTTTTAATACGTTTGTCAAAATTTTATTAGCAATTACTAAGTATAAGTGTATACTAACCAATTAAATAATTAATCACAATAAATAATAAATCCTACAATGCAATGTGAATGACAAATTAAGTTTAGTTTCACAAGTCTCTAATGTGATGGTCCGAGCTGCTCATGACTGTGAGCATGAATGGTATATAATCTTTACCATGAAATATTTTAATTCATATATTTTTTAAAGAGGGCTTTAATTCTATAGTTTATGAAGGGAATGGCAAATAGATTGAAAGTCTTTGTATCATTTATTTCTTGAAGCTCACAAATTAAATTTCCATTTCTATTTTGTTTTAACTAATTATTATTCTAATGTTATTATTTATTTTAGAAAGGGTGAATATAATTATTCATCGGGAACATTTTACTTTGGTTCTTTTTAGATATTTGTCGGCGTTTCGACCCCGGGGGGTCCCTGGACCGATGAGTAAATTGTCGCTGCGTGCCCCAGCCCAGATGGGTCGGCGCGAGACGGGACATAAAGGGGGGAGAACAGCGAGGTGAAACCGCGGCCTTCGTGTTGTCCTGCGCCCAGGGCGGCTGGATGCGCTTGCAGTAGGGGGTTACAAGCGTTCGCGCGGGAGTGGGAGAGAGAGAGAGAGCAGGAGCCTTATGCGCCGGCTCGTTCTCCCGCGCGGCCAACCTCTCCGTACGAGAGCCCTGGACCTTCCTTTTATAGACGTAAGGAGAGGGCCCAGGTGTACAATAGGGGGTGTAGCAGTGTGCTAACGTGTCTAGCAGAGAGGAGCTAGAGCCCTAAGTACATGCCGTCGTGGCAGTCGGAGAGGTTTTGGCATCCTGTTCATGTGATGTCGTGGTCGTCGGAGGAGCGCTGGAGCCCTGCGGAAGTACAACTGTCGGGGCTGTCGGGTCCTTGCTGACGTCTCCTTTCTGACATAAGGGGCTGGGAGCTATCGCCGTCATGGATCGTGCGAGGTGTCATCATTACTTGTTTACCGGGGCGAGCCAGATGGGATGCCGGTTTTGTTCCCCGTAGCCTGAGCTAGCTAGGGGTAGGGTAATGATGGCCCCCCTGGCGACGTGGCTGGTCCGAACCCGAGTTTGGGCGAGGTGGCGATTCCTCCGAGGTCGAGGTTGAGTCCGAGCCCTAGGGTCGGGCGAGGCGGAGTTCGTCGTCTTCCGGAGCCGAGGCCGAGTCTGAGCCCTGGGGTCAGGCGAGGCGAAGTTCGTCGTCTTCCGGAGCCGAGGCCGAGTCCGAGCCCTGGGGTCGGGCGAAGCGGAGCTTCCTATGTCGCCCGAGGCTGGACTTAGCCGCTGTCGACCTCACTCTGGCGAGTGGCACGACAGTCGGAGCGGGGCAGGCGGCGCTGTATTCCTGTCAGGTCGGTCAGTGGAGCGGCGAAGTGACTGCGGTCACTTTGGCTCTGTCGACTGAAGAGCGTGTTAGGATAAGATGTCAGGCGATCCTTGCATTAAATGCTCCTGCGATATGGTCAGTTGGCGTGGCGATCTGGCCAAGGTTGCTTCTCTGCGAAGACTGGGCCTCGGGCGAGCCGAAGGTGTGTCCGTTGCTTGAGGGGGCCCTCGGGCGAGACGTGAATCCTCCGGGGTCGGCTGCCTTTGCCCGAGGCTGGGCTCGGGCGAGGCGAGATCGTGTTCCTTGAGTGGATAGAGCCTTGACCTTAATCGCGCCCATCAGGCCTTCGCAGCTTTGTGCTGATGGGGTTTACCAGCTGAGATTAGGAGTCTTGGGGTATCCCTAATTATGGTCCCCGATAGTAGCCCCCGAGCCTCGAAGGGAGTGTTA
Organism: Zea luxurians; assembly: GCA_029449295.1. NCBI lineage: Eukaryota > Viridiplantae > Streptophyta > Magnoliopsida > Poales > Poaceae > Zea > Zea luxurians. The sequence continues at coordinate 73,345,816 of JAOPSE010000008.1, forward strand.
ATACTCGCTTGGAGGCTTTTGCTCACACTTTTTTGCAAGGGGACCGACCTTTCTCGGTTGCATTTTGTTCCGGTGGGTGCACGTGAGCGCACCCGCCGGGTGTAGCCCCCGAGGCCTCGTAGGAGTGGTTTGACTCCTTCGAGGTCTTAATGCCTTTCGCGATGGCTCGGCCGGTCTGGCTGTTCCCTCATGCGAACTGGCCGTCGCCCGGGTGCATAGTCGAGTCCCAAGTTCTCGGGCTGGTATGTTAACGCTGTCAACGGTTTGGCCGGAGCCGGGTTCGCGAGAGCAGCCCCCGAGCCTTCGCACAGAGCGAGAGGACGGTCAAGGACAGACTCGGCTTTTTTCATACGCCCCTACGTCGCCTTTCCGCAAGGAGGAGGGGGGAAAGCGCCATGCTGCCCTCGGAGGGCGCCGAACATGGTGTCTCCAGTGAGTTGCTAGCGGGTAATCCGAGTGGACGCCCGTGCCCCATTTGTTAGGGGTCGGCTAGTGGCCCGGAGGCGCGCTCCAAAAGTACCTGCGGGTGATTCGCCGGACCTGGTCCCCTTTTGACGGGGTCCGAGGGCTCGATGCCTCCCTCTGGTGGGATTCCGTTACGAAAATCGCTCCCGCTGGTCTCGGAAATGTCCTAGGGTACCTCGGGAGCGTAGCCCGAGCCTTGGTTATGTATCGAACGTACCCAGGGTCATCCCTCGCTCTGCGTGCTCTGAGGCGGTTGTCGAACCCTTCGGGGGCCAGCCTAGGAACCCCTGATCAGTAGTGGGCGCGGAGCCCGAGTGGCCTGAGGCGGCTGTTGAACCCTTCTGAGGGGCCAGCATTCGAACCTCTGAGCAGTAGTGGGCACGGAGCCCGAGTGCTCTGAGGCGGCTGTCGAACCCTTCCGAGGGGCCAGCCTTCGAACCTCTGATCAGTAGGGGGGCTCGGGGCCCGTTTCCTTCGTGGAGAGAAAGAGAGAGAAAGAGGAAGTGGAAAAGGATACAAAATCGAACGTCGTGGCGTACCTTTTTGACGCGGTCATTATGGCGGAGGTGAAGCATCGCCCGCTTTGCCTGCCAAAGGTGCCGCCTGCCCTGCCGCAGAGTTAATGCGACGGGACGAGTGGTTCGCGGGGCAGCCGTTGTGCGTGCGTGAACCATTCGAGGAATGGAACACGGGCGCGTCGTCTTTATGCCGTGGGAGAGGGTTCTCTCGCTGTTCCAGGAGGGGACGTGAGCCTGCAGACGACTTGACCGATGCTTTCGCCCGTCTGCCATCGCCATTACTGCCGGCCCATTTTTGGCCGTATCGACCGTCGCCCCTTCTCCTGCGGCTGACTGACCCGTGACCGGCGTGCTTGGTTGGCACTGCTGGGCCGCGCGCAGGGTTGCCTCGAGTTGCGGCACCGGTTCTGTAGTCGAGGAGGCGTGGGACTGGCGCGAGTGGCGGTGCAGTTTCTCGCACGTAGTAACCGGCGCACCGGTTACATGACGTGTGGGCCTAGGCCTCCAAGCTAGACGCGGCGAAGTCGGAAGGGTGCGCCCTCTTGGTGCGGTTGCATGCCGCCTGCATGGTGGTCCGCTTTTTTACCCGCTGGTTCGGGCAATAGTGGAGGAATGCCAGTAACCGCTGGGCTGTTGTGCGCTCCGCGCGCGGCGGTTTGGCTCCTTCTGTCCTAGGGCAGCTTGTATGACGCATGGGACCCAGCCCCCGTGTCGTAGGGGGAGGACCTCGGAGCGTGTTGGAGAAGACTCAGTCCGCGACGGCTGAGGACGCAAGTGGGGTGAGTCGCCTTTAAAGGAGGGTGACCCCCTTGGATGGCAACCATGTCTTCGCACTCCATGTATCGCATCCTTCCACCTTCCGAGCCCCCGTGGGAGCGCTCGCGTCGCTTTCGTCTTGCTGTTGTTGGAGGAACGCAACTTCGCGGAAGTTGGTACCTTTCAGCCATCGCTCGGTTTCAAGGATTTTCGTCGTGCAGCCCGGCTGCATTCCCCCACCAATGGGCAGTTTGGTGGGGGGAAGCGAGCCGGGCTGCGGCCTCCGCCCCGCCCTCAGCTTCAAGGATTTTCGTCATCCGGGCTGAGGCGAAGGGGCGCACCGAGTGGGGGGTTGTCTCCGCGCGGGCAGCGGCCCGCTCCTTCCCTCAGTGATCGGGGGAAGGGCGTTCGCCGTTCGTGGCGTTGGCAACTGCCGCGTGCCCGGCTCCCCGGCCTGAGCGGCTCCGGCGCTTCTTCCGGTGCCACCTCCCACCGCGGCAGCCGGAAGAGGTTTCTCTGCCGACAGGATAGTCGGCGCCACCCACGGACTGACCTCCGACTCTACGGCCTTCTGCTTGTCCTCGCCCCTCGAGTGGGGGTGTGGGCGAGGAGCTCGTCGCAGCAGCGTCCGCCCTGAGGTCATCGCTGCTGCTGTTTGGCCACTTCGAAGCGGGGGTCGTTGTCGCTGCTACCGGAGCGGGCGTCGGCGAGCCACCAGAGGTTTTGTCGCCCCGCAGGCCCTCCAACATGGGGGGGGGGGGTTGTTCGTACCTGCGGGGGTGGAACCGGAGTTCCGTTTGTAATGGCACCTTGAGTGCCGGTGTTTGTTCATTGTGGCTGTCGAGGCCTGAACATGTAGGTATTTTTGGGTGTAATACCATGTTTTTTCCCTCATTTTCGAGCACTGAGACTCGCCTGTCGGCTAGCCGAACCGCTTAACCAAATGTGAGTTGCTCTGTGCGGAAGGTGACGAGCGAGGTATCCGTATCCTGGAGGCGTAGGAATCCCTCGGCTCGGTCGGCCTTGCCGCACGAGGCTTCACTTGTTTAGTCAAAGAAACCCTCGATCGCTCTTCGATGAGCCGGAGCCAGAGGCAGCGGTGCCAGCACAGACAGAGGCAGAGTTGGCTCGAAAAAGGGAGCTTCGTCGGCCGGGGCTTGGCCAGGACCAACGCCGGAGTCGAGTCGCCGAGGCCACAAGCCGGGCTGGTGTCCTCGGGGGACGGATGGCTGAGGCTTCGGGGCGACTGGCCGAGCCGTCTACTCGGGCCGGGTTCTTGGAGGAGACCCTGGCGGCGATGGCCCGGGCGTGGTGCTGACGTCATCCTTCGGTGTAGCCCCTGAGGCCTCAGAGATCCTTTGCCCGTGTTGCCATCCAAGGCTCGGTCGGACTTCGCCGAAGGTGGAGTTGACACCGAGGGTGCTGCTGCTCCCTCTCCATCGACATCTGAGCCTGCAGCATCGGTTCGCCTGTAGTATGCGTATGTTTTTTGCGGCCGCCGAGGCCCAAACATACTATCGTCGTGTCGTAAAGTTGCGTTTCTTTTCCCCTTGTTTCGAGTATCAAGACTTGCTTGTCGGTGGCAGAATCGTTCATCCGAGCGAGAGTTACTTCTCACAGAAGGTGATGAGTGAGGTATCTGTATCCCGGAGGCGTAGGAGTCCCTCGGCTCGGTCGGCCTTGCTGCTTACGTGTACTCTTACTCGTCCGTAGGATTCCTTTGTCGACATGGTCGAGATGGTACGAAAAATCGTTTCGGCAGAAGAGTCTTTGAGTGTTAAGACTTGTTCGGTCAGCGGAACCGTTTATCCGAGCGCGAGTTACTTATCGCAGAAGGTGATGAGTGAGGTATCCGTATCCTAGAGGCATAGGAGTCCCTCGGCTCAGTCAGCCTTGCCTGCTTACGTGTACTCCGTCGTTTTTAGGATCCCTCCATCGAAGTAGTCAAAAACATGAAAAATGTTCTGGCCGAAAGACCTTTTTCGAGGAAAATTTTGATGCAGAGGGTGTTCGCCCCTTCTAGCCCCCGAGGGAGGGTCGGGCTTTGCCGAGGCAAGGCTGACCCTTCCTTGATGGTTAGACTTCATATGCGAACGAGATATATGAATAGCTTGAAAACATCTTAAGGGTAGAAACGATGTAGCTGTCGGATGTTCCAAGCATTGCTGTAGACCTCGCCTTGACTGTTGGCCAGCTTGTATGTCCCGAGCTTCAAAACCTTGGCGATGATGAATGGCCCTTCCTAGGGAGGCGTGAGCTTGTGCCACCCTCAGGCGTCTTGTCGTAGTCGAAGCACCAAGTCGCCCACCTGGAGGTCTCGGGACTGAACCCCTCGGGCGTGGTAGCGTCGCAGGGACTGCTGATACCGCGCCGAGTGTAGTAAGGCCACGTCCCGAGCCTCTTCCAGCTGGTCCAGTGAGTCTTCTCGGTTGGTCTGGTTGCATCGGTCGTCGTAGGCCCTTATCCTTGGGGAACCGTATTCTAAGTCTGTGGGCAAGATGGCCTCGGCCCCGTAGACTAGAAAGAACGGCGTGAAGCCTGTGGCTCGACTTGGCGTCGTCCTCAGGCTCCAGACCACCAAGGGGAGTTCCTTCATCCATCGTCTGCCGAACTTGTGGAGGTCGTTGTAGATCCTCGGCTTGAGTCCTTGCAGAATCATGCCGTTGGCACGCTCAACTTGCCCATTCGTCATGGGGTGAGCCACGGCGGCCCAGTCCACCCGGATGTGGTGGTCCTCGCAGAAGTCTAGGAACTTTCTGTCGGTGAACTGGGTGCCGTTGTCGGTGATGATGGAGTTTGGGACCCCGAAGCGATGGATGATGTTGGTGAAGAATGCCACCGCCTGTTCGGACCTGATGCTGTTTAGGGGTCGGACCTCGATCCACTTGGAGAATTTGTCGATGGCGACCAGTAGGTGCGTGTAGCCCTCGGGTGCCTTCTGCAAGGGACCGATGAGGTCCAGACCCCACACAGCAAACGGCCAGGTGATGGGTATTGTTTGCAGAGCCTGAGTGGGTAGGTGTGTCTGCCTTGCGTAGAACTGACACCCTTGGCAGGTGCGGACAATTCTAGTGGCGTCGGCCACTGCGGTCGGCCAGTAGAAACCTTGTCGGAAAGCATTTCCAACAAGGGCTCGAGGCGCTGCGTGGTGACCACAAGCCCCCGAGTGTATTTCTTATAAGAGCTCCTGGCCTTCGGCGATGGATATGCATCGCTGGAGGATGCCGGAGGGGCTGCGGTGGTAGAGCTCCTTCCCGTCGCCCAGCAAGACGAATAACTTGGCACGCCGCACCAGTCGCCGAGCTTTGACTCTGTCGAGGGGTAGCTCCCCTCGGTAGAGATATTGCAGGTACGGGGTCTGCCAGTCCCGATTAGACATGACCCATTCCGCTCTTCCTCGATGCGCAGAGTCTCACCCTCGGTTGCCGGGGGTGCCTCGGGCGGAGCCAAGGGTACCTCGGGCTGAGCTGAGGGTGCCCCGGGCGGAGCCGAGGGTGCCTCGGGCTCTGCCGAGGGTGCCTCGGGCTCGGTCGTGTCGCTGGTCTTGACCGAGGGTTGATGTAGGTCTCGGGAGAAGACGTCTGGGGAACCGTTGTCCGCCCCGAAGCTATCTTTGCCAGCTCCTCCACAGTCTTGTTGTATCGTCGGGCAACGTGGTTGACCTCGAGCCCGTAGAACTTGTCTCCCAGGCGCCGAACCTTATCGTAGTAGGCTTCCGTCTTCGGGTCGCGGCAGTGGGAGTTCTTCATGACTTGGTCGATGACAAGCTGCGAGTCACCGCGAGCGTCGAGGCGTCGGACCCCTAGCTCGATGGCGATGTGCAACCCGTTGACCAGAGCCTCGTACTCAGCCACGTTGTTGGACACCGGGAAATGGAGGCGCAACACGTAGCGGAGGTGCTTCCCGAGGGGCGAGATGAAGAGCAGGCCCGCGCCTGCCCCTGTTTTCATCAGCGACCCATCGAAAAACATGGTCCAGAGTTTCGGTTGGATCGGAGCTGCCGGAAGCTGGGTGTCGACCCATTCAACCCCAAAGTCTGCCAAGACTTGGGACTTAATGGTCTTCCAAGGGGCGAATGAGATTGTCTCGCCCATGATTTCCACCGCCCACTTTGCAATCCTACCCGAGGCCTCTCAGCACTGGATGATCTCCCCAAGGGGGAAGGATGACACCACAGTTACCAGATGAGACTCGAAGTAGTGTCGCAACTTTCGCCGTGTCAGAATTACTGCGTACAGTAGCTTCTTGAGGCCGACGGTGATGACCCCGTTGGGGCCCGACATCTTGAGCTTGAGGTAGGTGTAGTTGGGGACGACCATGAACTTGGCGTAACATGGCCTCCCCAGCACTGCGTGGTAGGTTCCTCGGAACCCGACCACCTTGAACGTGAGGGTTTCCCTTCGGAAGTTGGAGGGAGTCCCAAAGCAGACGGGCAGATCGAGTTGTCCGAGGGGTTAGACGTGTTTCCCGGGGATGATCCCGTGAAAAGGCACCGCGCCTGCCCGGATCGAGGACAGATTGATCTGCAAGAGCCCGAGGGTCTCGGCGTAGATGATGTTGAGGCTGCTGCCACCGTCCATGAGGACCTTGGTGAGCCTGATGTTGCCGATGATGGGGTCGACAACGAGCGGATATTTCCTCGGGCTCGGCACGCGGTCGGGGTGGTTGCCTTGGTCGAAGGTGATGGGCTTGTCGGACCAGTCTAGGTAGACTGGCGCCGCCACCTTTACCGAGCATACCTCCCGACGCTCTTGCTTGCGGTGCCAAGCCGAGGCGTTCGCCACTTGCCCACCGTAGATCATGAAGCTGTCGTGGACCTCGGGAAACTCCTCTGCTTTGTGGTCCTCCTTCTTGTCGTTGTTGTGGGCCCTGCCACCTTCCGCCGGTGGCCCGACCTTGTGAAAGTGGCGCCGAAGCATGACACACTCCTCAAGGGTGTGCTTGACGGGCCCCTGATGATAGGGCACGGCTCCTTGAGCATCTTGTCGAAGAGATTGGCACCTCTAGGAGGTTTCCGAGGGTTCTTGTACTCAGCGGCGGCGACAAGGTCTGTGTCGGTGGTGTCGCATTTCGCTTGCGACTTCTTCTTGTTCTTCTTCTTGGTGTTGCACCGAGCAGACGACTCGGGGACGTCTTCCGGCTGGCTGCCCGGGGGCTGCTTGTCCTTCCGGAAGATGGCCTCAACCGCCTCCTGGCCAGAGGCGAACTTGGTGGCGATGTCCATCAGCTCGCTCGCCCTAGTGGGGGTCTTGCGACCCAGCTTGCCCACCAGGTCGGTGCAGGTGGTGCCGGCGAGGAACGCGCCGATGACGTCGGAATCGGTGACGTTGGGCAGCTCGGTGCGCTGCTTCGAGAATCGTCGTATGTAGTCCCGGAGAGACTCTCCCGGCTGCTGGCGGCAGCTTCAGAGATCCCAGGAGTTCCCAGGGCGCACGTACGTCCCCTGGAAGTTACCGGCGAAGGCTTGGACCAGGTCGTCCCAGCTGGAGATCTGCCCCGGAGGTAGATGCTCCAGCCAGGCTCGAGCGGTGTCGGAGAGGAACAGGGGGAGGTTGCGGATGATGAGGTTGTCATCGTCCGTTCCACCCAGCTGGCAGGCCAGTCGGTAGTCCGCGAGCCACAGTTCCGACCTCGTCTCCCCCGAGTACTTTGTGATGGTAGTCGGGGTTCGGAACCGGGTCGAGAACGGCGCCCGTCGTATGGCCCGGCTGAAAGCCTGTGGACCGAGTGGTTCGGGCGAGGGGCTCCGATCCCCCCCGCTATCGTAGCGTCCCCCACGCCTGGGGTGGTAGCCTCGGTGCACCCTCTTGTCGAGGTGGGCTCGATGGTTGCGTTGGTGGTGCTCGTTGCCGAGGCGACCCAGGGCCGCAGGCGCCGTGTTGCGCGTGCGCCCGGTGTGGACCGAGGCTTCTCGCACGAATCCGGAAGTCGCAGCGTGATGCTCCGGGGGGTACCCCTGCCTTCGGGAGGTAGAGCTTTCGGCCCGTCAGACCGCGGCATCTTCCAGGAGGTTCTTGAGCTCTCCCTGGATACGCCGCCCCTCGGTGGTGGAGGGTTCCGGCATCGCTCGGAGTAGTATCGCAGCTGCAGCCAGGTTCTGGCCGACCCCACTAGAAACCGAGGGCAGCCTTGGCCTGGTATCGTCGGCGATGCGGTACTGGACGTCCTGGGCCAGATGACGCGCTTCTCCGGCTGGAGCTCGGCCTGCCCACTCCTGTCCGAGGTTCAGCCGAGGTTGCGCAAGTGTTCCTGCCTCCCCGTCGAGCCTGGCCTGCATCTCGCAGATTTGCTCGAGCTATGCGTCCTAACCCCCCGCAGGGACTGGGACTGCAGCTAGCTCCCGAAGGATGTCAACGCGAGGCGCAGGCCTAGGGGGATCGCCGTTCTTCGGCATACCAAGATGGTTACCTTCGCCGAGACCCCCTAGATCGACGTGGAAACATTCGCAACTTGGGCCACAGTCCTCGTCGCCGAGGCTGTGGCTACCATCGGAACAATCGGAGAGGCAGTAGTCACATGCGGTCATGAAGTCCTGCATGGTACTAGGGTTACCAAGCCCGGAGAAATCCCAACCAGAGTCGGGCTTGTCATCTTCCTTGGAACCTGAGGGTCCGTAGGTCGAGACGACCGTCAGTCTGTCCCAGGGTGACCGCACATGGTACCCCGGAGGGTTTGGACATGCCTTTGCGAAAGCCTCCACCGAAGCGGAGTCGCTTGGCGGATCGAAGCTGAATCTGAAAGGCATGGGATAGGAAACGGACGGTATCTCTTGATCGACAGGTGGTGACGAAGTCGCGTCAGGGGCGGACTGCACCATTGTCTCAGGTACGAGGGCGACGCCCAGCAAGCCCTTCACGAGCGTGCTGGCGTCATCCGTCAGCTCGATGTTGGCGTGTTGCGGGGAAACGACACTCGTCTTCGTCTCCGACACGAGGTCAACGCCCGGCGTGTCCCCCGCTGGGGCGCCGTCGTCTCGCTCGACAGCCGACGAGGTGTCACCCCCTGCTTGGCCATGCCTGCCCCGCCTCCTCCTTCGTCGGCGGGGGAGGCGACGGGACAGAACTGTATGTTGCTCTTCCGCCACGTGGGGAAGACGTCGTCGATTCCACCACCGGCGGGCGGGCTGACGGCCGCTATTGTCGTCGTCGCGCGGCGGAAGGAGTACCATGTCGTAGCTGCCGTCGAGAGACATGAACTCGAGACTCCCGAAACGAAGCGTCATCCCGGGTTGGAAAGGTTGCTGGGGACTACCCATCTGGAGCTTGACGGGAAGCTGTTCGTCAACACGCAGCAGGCCCCTACCTGGCGCGCCAACTGTCGGCGTTTCGACCCCGGGGGGTCCCTGGACCGACGAGTAAATTGTCGCTGCGTGCCCCAGCCCAGATGGGTCGGCGCGAGACGGGAAACAAAGGGGGAGAACAGCGAGGGGAAACCGTGGCCTTCGTGTTGTCCTGCGCCCAGGGTGGCTGGATGTGCTTGCAGTAGGGGGTTACAAGCGTTCGCGCGGGAGTGGGAGAGAGAGAGAGAGAGAGAGAGAGAGAGAGAGAGAGAGAGAGAGGGAGCCTTATGCGCCGGCCCGTTCTCCCGCGCGGCCAACCTCTCCGTACGAGAGCCTTGGACCTTCCTTTTATAGACATAAGGAGAGGGCCCAGGTGTACAATGGGGGGTGTAGCAGTGTGCTAACGTGTCTAGTAGAGAGGAGCTAGAGCCCTAAGTACATGCCGTCGTGGCAGTCGGAGAGGTTTTGGCATCCTGTTCATGTGATGTCGTGGTCGTCGGAGGAGCGCTGGAGCCCTGTGGAAGTACAGCTATCGGGGCTGTCGGGTCCTTGCTGACATAAGGGGCTGGGAGCTATCGCCGTCATGGATCGTGCGGGGTGTCATCATTACTTGTTTACCGGGGCGAGCCAGATGGGACACCGGTCTTGTTCCCCGTAGCCTGAGCTAGCTAGGGGTAGGGTAATGATGGCCCCCTGGCGACGTGGCTGGTCTAAACCCGAGTTTGGGCGAGGTGGCGATTCCTCCGAGGTCGAGGTTGAGTCCGAGCCCTGGGGTCGGGCGAGGCGGAGTTCGTCGTCTTCCGGAGCCGAGGCCGAGTCTGTGCCCTGGGGTTGGGCGAGGCGGAGCTTCCTATGTCGCCCGAGGCTGGACTTAGCCGTTGTCGACCTCACTCTGGCGAGTGGCACGGCAGTCGGAGCGGGGCAGGCGGCGCTGTATTCCTGTCAGGTCAGTCAGTGGAGCGGCGAAGTGACTACGGTCACTTTGGCTCTATCGACTGAAGAGCGCATCAGGATAAGATGTCAGGCGATCCTTGCATTAAATGCTCCTGCGATACGGTCGGTTGGCGTGGCGATCTGGCCAAGGTTGCTTCTCTGCGAAGACTGGGCCTCGGGCGAGCCGAAGGTGTGTCCGTTGCTTGAGGGGGCCCTCGGGCGAGACGTGAATCCTCCGGGGTCGGCTGCCTTTGCCCGAGGCTGGGCTCGGGCGAGGCGAGATCATGTCCCTTGAGTGGACTGAGCCTTGACCTTAATCGCGCCCATCAGGCCTTCGCAGCTTTGTGCTGATAGGGTTTACCAGCTGAGATTAGGAGTCTTGGGGGTACCCCTAATTATGGTCCCCGACAATATTCTTTTATTAATCCCAAAATCAGGATGTTGGGTGTTACAACACATACATTTGTTCATAATTAGATAATTAGTATTTGGGAGTGCAAGACAAAATATCCAAAATTGGTTTACCTAATGGTACTACTTGTCAGTCAAGTAAATAGATAAAGATCCCCACTTCTTATCTATTGATTGCCGAAGGATCTCCTTGTAATATATATTATTTTCCTGTATATGAGCATAGGACGCTAAGTTCTTGACAACCTTTCATATATTCCTATGAAACACTATATGCACATGGGCGGCATAGTTTTCATCTCCTAGCAAACAAAAAAATAGTATCTGTATGATAAAAAAAATATGTACTATACTTTAAAAAGTAAGCCACAAATGAAAATATAGAATAACCTTACCAAAAATTGTGGCATGCTACCTTTGCATTTTGACCGTTCGCTTTAGGAGCAAACCAATAGTGGTCCCAAGACATGATAGGGACATGCTCACCACCGGCCATACTCACCATCCCTGGCCAATGAAAGAGGTTAGCTAAGACAAAGTTAACCATACTATGGTACCTAGTGTCAGCGAACGTGCCATCAATTTAGGACTAGCAAATAAAAACTATGATATAAATCAACCTAAAGCTTATAGTGAATGCAGAAAACAAAGATACCAAAAACCCTCATCCATCCCCACAAAGCATGAATGCATGATCTTAGACTTGTCCTTCTCTCGAGTGGGCTCTATAGGAGTGACTATATGGCTCTTCTTATAATGGTCTTAGGAGCCTCCACCAGCAAACTCTGGACCGGCCTCACCGCATCGCCCCTGATTTGTGTGTGTCACCACACTGGTCGGCGAGACCCCCATGTAGGCCTACAAACGGGGTAGGTGTAAGCGGGTATTTTAGGTGGGTTTAAGAAATGGGTTTATTTTGATGGGTTGTGATGGGTTTTAATTGTGAATGGGTTGGGTTGGGTGGGTTTATTTTGTATTATGGGTTAAAATGGTTGATACCCATGGGTGTAGATGGGTTTGCATAGGCGTGGGCTTCCAAGGGTCTTCACCCATACGTAGACCGTAGGACTGTATTCGAGTCGACTCCCAACTTAGTCCTAAGTCCCAACATACCCAAATCAACCCTAACTCCCCGAGTCTTCACCCGTGTACCAACGGTCGCATCCTGCTCCCTGCCCCGGCGACTGGAGTCTCCCCTCTCCCCAAGTCTTCGCCTCGGCGGATGGAGCTCCCCTGGCTCCTGCTGACACCTGACGCTAATTAGACACTTTCACACTTAGATGCCGACGCCCCCTGTCCCCTGGCGCTATAGATGGCCAATTGACGCTAACACGATGGACCAGTCCAGGCATGACATGAAACTACCTATGAAATTGTCACTGTGTATCAGTGTATGTGTATGCAGTTGGCTTGATGTGAGACAATGAGCTGAACCCACGGGGTTTCCATGAGTTTCCACCCAATTACGCGTTGGATTGGGGTCAATAATATTATTGGATGGGTTGGGTTTAATTTCCATATTATATTTTGGGGTGGGTGTAGGATGGATATCAAAGTTATTATATTTGGGTATGGGTGGGAGTGGGTTAGATTTTTTGCCATTAGCGGTCCTACCCCCGTGTTGTCATTTTTGTTGTCGTCATGGCAACATGGTCTTTATACTCTTTCCCGTGTCATCCTGCTCATGCTCATCCTTGTCGTCCTAAAAATAACAAAGAATATTGAATTATAAGTTTGATATACAAAATCAATTAGTTAATTGAAATCTTGTTACCTGTTTGTGTTAAAATACGAATGTAAGTAGCTTACCGACTGTTCTACAACTTACCCCTATGTATTATTCAGTTGCATAATGTGCACCTGGTATTGGCTCATGTGATACATGTCATATTCATAAAATAGCTTAGATCCGTAATAAAACGCGTCCAAGGGCGCGCACCAATCACTAGTTAAGTGTTAAACAATCAACCAATTATTGCTAATCATGAAACATTTCAAGTACGACATGGCAATATGGCATGAAGTGTTGCTATGAGGGATGTGAGGATACGTGCAAGTGCAACCCAGTAGCCCACAATCATAATGTTGCAAGCAGAGCAACCCATGCCACCGTGCGCGTGCAACCGCAAACATCCCCACACAATGTCGTGGTCGTGGCTCCACAGCCCACAGGTCGCCCGGTATCCCGCTATCGTCATAAGATGGTGGATTGGTGGGTGTGAGTGCGACGGCGACGTCGTGGGACCTAGAAATCTGGTGCGACCAAAGCACGCTCGGCTGATGGTGAGATCACTGGCATCCTGCGTGCTAGCCACTTCTTCGTTAGACACACCCTGAGCCCATCAGTTGTTGCCTTTGGGGCGACCCACACCTCACATGAGAATATGAAGCGCAACGCAGCCGTCGTCATCCGACGCCCCTCACGCCACATGCGCTGCGCATGGACAAATCATGGATTAGGGGAGGAGAAATCTTTGCGTACCAGCTTGGTTTGGAGTGGATTGAAGAAAAATGAATCGTTTTATAGTTAAAATTAAATAGAAAGGATTTAATCCTCTTCAGATAGTTGTGTAACTGAACAACCTAACAGATAGCGGAACACAGAGGTTTTTGATTTGCGTAGCGAGCCCGAGTGTGGTTTAAGACGCATTTGCATCATGGATCAACTTGGTGACGGCTTTGTTTTAATCTTAAACTCTTTCAGTATCCGAGTTTTGACTTTGACTGGAGAGGAGTGATGGTTTGACTCTAGTATTCACGCCGTGAATTCGGTTTTCAGGTGGCTTTAAGGGAGCGGCTTTGTTGGTACCCACATCAGTGAAACCCGTGGATGACTACGTGCCAGCTATACCGTTTGGTTTAGCGTTTTTTAGAAAGAAGGTTTACAGTCGTTTCCGCGAAAGCAACAGAGTTGGTACAGTAATTAAGAACTATTTTGAGGGATAGTAACTTGACCCGTGGATTTGGATATTTGCCGAATATCCGACCCGACAGAGCCGAGTATGGATACATTGTTTCGACCTATGGGTCAGATCCGAATCTGACCCAAAGTCGGGTGGGCACGGATTACGATATTATCTTCTACCTGTGAGTTATCCATTAGATATTTGAAATTGACCAATAATGTACTTTTTTGGCCTAGCCCACATTACATAGCAAAGAACAAACACTAACACCATAAGCCCCACACATAACGCTTCCAATTCCTCACTGTTGGTCATCCTTTCTAGCCTTGCTGGTTTGTTGTGTTGTACCCCATGGTCTGTTCCAAGTCCCATAGGCAGCAACACCGATGGCGGCTAGCCCTTCCAAGCTCTAGTGCTCCTAACCACAGCCCTCATGCACATAATAATTCTTTTATTAAGTTTTAATTATGTATGATGGTGAATTAGGAGAAATTTGATTAATGATGCTTTTGAATTGTTGAAAATGATTGTGTCTGTCATATCCGATGGATATCCAAAAACCCATCTAAAATCCGATGGTGTCGGGGACCATAATTAGGGGTACCCCCAAGACTCCTAATCTCAGCTGGTAACCCCCATCAGCACAAAGCTGCAAAGGCCTGATCGGTGCGATTAAGTCAAGGCTCGGTCCACTCAAGGGACATGATCTCGCCTCGCCCGAGCCCAGCCTCGGGCAAGGGCAACGGACCCCGGAGGATTCACGTCTCGCCCGAGGACCCCCTCAAGCGACGGACACACCTTCGGCTCGCCCGAGGCCCAGTCTTCGCCAAGAAGCAACCTTGGCCAGATCGCCACACCGACCGACCGTATCGCAGGAGCATTTAATGCAAGGATGGCCTGACACCTTATCCTGACACGCGCCCTTCAGTCAACAGAGCCGAAGTGACCACAGTCACTTCGCCGCTCCACTGACCGGCCTGACAAGAAGACAGCGCCGCCTGCGTCGCTCCGACTGCTGTGCCACTCGACAGAGTGAGGCTGACAGCAGCCAAGTCCGGCCTCGAGCGCCATAGGAAACTCCGCCTCGCCCAACCCCAGGGCTCGGACTCGGGCTCGGCCCCGGATGAACTCTGCCTCGCCCAACCCCAGGGCTCGGACTCGGGCTCGGCCCCGGAAGACGACGAACTCCGCCTCGCCCGACCCCAGGGCTCAGACTCGGGCTCGGCCCCGGAAGACGACGAACTCCGCCTCGCCCGACCCAAGGGCTCAGGCTCGGGCTCGGCCCCGGAAGACGACGAACTCCGCCTCGCCCGACCCCAGGGCTCGGACTCGGCCTCGACTTCGGAAGACGACGAACTCCGCCTCGCCCGACCCCAGGGCTCGGACTCGGCCTTGGCCTCGGACGACAGTCTCCGCCTCGCCCGACCCGGGGCTTGGACTCGACCTCGGCCTCGGAAGACAGACTCAACCTCGACCTCGGAGGAGCATCCACCTCGCCCGACCTAGGGCTCGGACCGACCACGTCGCAAGAAGGGCCATCATTACCCTACCCCTAGCTAGCTCAGGCTACGGGGAACAAGACCAGCGTCCCATCAGGCTCGCCTCGGTAAACAAATAATAATGATGGCGCCCCGCGTGCTCCGTGACGACGGCGGCTCTCAGCCCCTTACGGAAGCAAGGAGATGTCAGCAAGGACTCGACAGCCCCGACAGCTGTCCTTCCTCAAGGCTCCAGCGCTCCTTCGATGGCCACGACATCACATGAACAGGGTGTCAAGACCTCTCCGGCTGCCACGACGGCATGTACTTAGGGCGCTAGCTCCTCTCTGATAGACACGTTAGCACATTGCTACACCCCCCACTGTACACCTGGGCCCTCTCCTTACGCCTATAAAAGGAAGGGCCAGGGCTCTCTTACGAGGAGGTTGGCCGCGTGGGAGGACGGGACGACGTGCAGAGTCCCTCGCTCTCCCCCCACGTGGACGCTTGTAACCCCCTACTGCAAGCGCACCTGACCTGGGCGCAGGACAACACGAAGGCCGCGGGTTTCCCCTTTTTGCCTGCCTCCCTCCTCTCTTCTCCCCCCTTCGTGCTCCATCTCGTGCCGACCCATCTGGGCTGGGACACGCGGCGACAATTTACTCGTCGGTCCACGGACCCCCCGGGGTCGAAACGCCGACAGTTGGCGTGCCAGGTAGGGGCCTACTGCGTGTTGACGAACAGCTTCCCGTCAAGCTCCAGATGGGTAGTCTCCAGCAACCTTTCCAACCCGGGACGGTGCTCCGTTTCGGGAGTCTTGAGTTCATGTCCCTCGACAGCAGCTACGACATGATACTCCTTCCTCCGCCGTGCGACAGCGACAATGGCGGCCGACAACCCACCCGCCGGAGGCGGAATCAACGAGGTCTTCCCCACGTGGCGGAAGAACAACATCCGAGTTTGTCCCGTCACCTCCCCTACCGACGGAGGAGGAGGCGGGGCAACCGTGGCCAAGCAGGAGGCGGCACCTCGTCGGCTGTCGAGCGAGTCGATAGCGCCGGCGCCCCGACGAGGGACACGTCGGGCGTCGACCTCACGTCTGAGACGAAGACGAGCGTCATTTCCCCGCAACACGCCAACTCCAAGCGGGCGGACGACGCCAGCATGCTCGCGAAGGACTTGTTGGGCGTCGCCCTCGTGCCTGAGACGACGGTGCAGTCCGCCCCTGATGTGACTTCATCACCGCCTATCGACGAAGAGGTACCGACCGATTCCCATCTTGTGCCTTTTGGATTCAGCCTTGACCCACCAAGCGACCCCGCTTTGGTGGAATCCTTCATAGAGGCATGCACCAACCCTCCGGGGTATCATATGCGGTCACCCTGGGACCGGCTGACGGCCGTCTCGACCTACGGACCCTCGGGTTCCGAGGAAGATGATGAGCCCGACTTTGGTTGGGATTTCTCCGGGCTCGGTAACCCCAGTGCCATGCGGGACTTCATGACCGCATGCGACTACTGCCTTTCCGATTGTTCCGACGGTAGCCGCAGCTTCGGCGACGAAGACTGTGGCCCAAGTCGTGAATGTTTCCACGTCGATCTAGGGGGTTCTGATGAAGGCAACCATCTTGGTATATCGGGAAACGGTGATCCCCCTAGGCCTGCGCCTCGCGTTTACATCCTTCGGGAGCTAGTTGTGGTCCCAGTCCCTGTGGGGGGTCAGGACGCACAGCTCGAGCAAATCCGCGAGATGCAGGCCAGGCTCGACGAGGGAGCAGGAACACTTGAGCCGCTCCGCCGGAACATCGGGCAGGAATGGGCAGACCAAGCTCCGGCCGGAGAAACACGTCATCTACCCCAGGGCATCCAGCTCCGCATCGCCGATGACGTTAGGGCAAGGCCACCACCGGCTTCCAGTGGGGTCGGCCAGAACCTGGCTGCAGCAGCAATACTTCTCCGCGCAATGCCGAAACCATCAACCACCGAAGGGCGGCGTATCCGGGGAGAGCTCAAGAATCTCCTGGAGGATGCCGCGGTCCGACGGGCCGAAAGCTCTACCTCCCGAAGGCAGGGATACCCCTCGGAGCATCGCGCCGCGACTTCCCGATTCATGCGGGAAGCCTCGGTCCACACCGGGCGCACGCACAACACAGTGCCTGCGGCCCCGGGTCGCCTCGGCAACGAGCACCACCACCGCAACCATCGAGCCCACCTCGACGAGAGGGTGCGCCGAGGCTACCACCCCAGGCGTGGGGGACGCTACGACAGCGGGGAGGATCAGAGTCCCTCACCCGAACCACCCGGTCCGCAGGCTTTCAGCCGAGCCATACGACGGGCGCCGTTCCCGACCCGGTTCTGAACCCCGACTACCATCACAAAATACTCGGGGGAGACAAGGCCGGAACTGTGGCTCGCGGACTACCGGCTGGCCTGCCAACTGGGTGGAACGGACGATGACAACCTCATCATCCGCAACCTCCCACTGTTCCTCTCTGACTCCGCTCGAGCCTGGCTGGAGCATCTGCCTCTGGGGCAGATCTCCAACTGGGACGACCTGGTCCAAGCCTTCGCTGGTAACTTCCAGGGCACGTACGTGCGCCCTGGGAACTCCTGGGATCTCCGAAGCTGCTGCCAGCAACCGGGAGAGTCTCTCCGGGACTACATCCAGCGATTCTCAAAGCAGCGCACCGAGCTGCCCAACGTCACCGATTTGGATGTCATCGGCGCGTTCCTCGCCGGCACCACCTGCCGCGACCTGGTGAGCAAGCTAGGTCGCAAGACCCCCACCAGGGCGAGCGAGCTGATGGACATCGCCACCAAGTTCGCCTCTGGCCAGGAGGCGGTTGAGGCCATCTTCCGGAAGGACAAGCAGCTCCAAGGCCGCCAGCCGGAAGATGTTCCCGAGGCGTCCACTCAGCGCGGCACCAAGAAGAAAGGCAAGAAGAAGTCGCAAGCGAAACGCGACGCCGCCGACGTGGACCTTGTCGCCGCCGCTGAGTACAAGAACCCTCGGAAACCTTCCGGAGGCGCCAATCTCTTCGACAAGATGCTCAAAGAGCCGTGCCCCTATCATCAGGGACCCGTCAAGCACACCCTTGAAGAGTGCGCCATGCTTTGGCGCCACTTTCACAGGGCCGGGCCACCTGCGGAGGGTGGCAGGGCCCACCACGACGATAAGAAGGAGGATCACAAGACAGAGGAGTTCCCCGAGGTCCGCGACTGCTTCATGATCTACGGTGGGCAAGTGGAGAACGCCTCGGCTCGGCACCACAAGCAAGAGCATCGGGAGGTCTGCTCGGTAAAGGTGGCGGCGCCAGTCTACCTAGACTGGTCCGACAAGCCCGTCACCTTTGACCAGGGCGATCACCCCGACCGCGTGTCGCGCCCAGGGAAATATCCGCTCGTTGTCGACCCCGTCATCGGCAACGTCAGGCTTCCAAGGTCCTCATGGACGGAGGCAGCAACCTCAACATCATCTACGCTGAGACCCTCGAGCTCCTGCAGATCGATCTATCCTCGGTCCGAGCCGATGCGGCGCCTTTTCACGGGATCATCCCCAGGAAACGCGTCCAACCCCTCGGACAACTCGATCTGCCCGTCTGCTTCGGGACTCCCTCCAACTTTAGAGGGGAAACCCTCACGTTCGAGGTGGTCGAGTTCCGAGGAACCTACCACGCAGTGCTGGGAGGCCATGCTACGCCAAGTTCATGGCCGTCCCCAACTACACCTACCTCAAGCTCAAGATGCTGGGCCCCAACGGGGTCATCACCGTCGGCCCCACGTACCGACACGCGTATGAATGCGACGTGGAGTGCGTGGAGTACGCTGAGGCCCTCATCGCCGACCTGGAGAGCCTCTCCAAGGAGGCGCCAGTCGTAAAGCGCCATGCCGGCAATTCGAGCCAGCGAAGACGGTTAAGTCCGTCCCTCTCGACCCCAGCAACAACGCCTCCAAGCAGATCCGGATCGGCTCCGAGCTCGACCCCAAATAGGAAGCAGTGCTCGTCGACTTTCTCCGTGCAAACGCTAAAGTTTTCGCGTGGAGTCCCTTGGACATGCCTGGCATACCGAGGGATGTCGCCGAGCACTCACTGGATATCTGAGCTGGAGCCCGACCCGTGAAGCAACCTCTATGCCGATTCGACGAAGAAAAGCGCAGAGCCATAGGCGAGGAGATCCACAAGCTGATGGCCGCAGGGTTCATCAAAGAGGTATTCCATCCCGAATGGCTTGCCAACCCCGTGCTTGTGAGAAAGAAAGGAGGGAAATGGCGGATGTGTGTAGACTACACTGGTCTAAATAAAGCATGTCCAAAAGTTCCCTATCCTCTGCCTCGCATCGATCAAATCGTGGATTCCACTGCTGGATGCGAAATCCTGTCTTTCCTCGATGCCTACTCAGGGTATCACCAAATTAGGATGAAAGAGTCCGACCAGCTCGCGACTTCTTTCATCACACCTTTTGGCATGTACTACTATGTTACTATGCCATTTGGTTTGAGGAATGCGGGTGCGACGTACCAAAGGTGCATGAACCACGTGTTCGGCGAACACATTGGTCAAACGGTCGAGGCTTATGTCGATGACATTGTAGTCAAGACGAGGAAAGCCTCCGACCTCCTTTCCGACCTTGAAATGACATTCCGGTGTCTCAAGGCGAAAGCCGTAAAACTCAATCCCGAGAAGTGTGTCTTTGGAGTCCCCCGAGGCATGCTCTTGGGGTTCATCGTCTCTGAGCGGGGCATCGAGGCCAACCCGGAGAAAATCGCGGCCATCACCAACATGGGGCCCATCAAGGACTTGAAAGGCGTACAGAGGGTCATGGGATGCCTTGCGGCTCTGAGCCATTTCATCTCGCGCCTCGGCGAAAGAGGCCTACCTCTATACCGCCTCTTAAGAAAGACCGAGTGCTTCACTTGGACCTCCAAGGCCGAGGAAGCCCTCGGGAACCTGAAGGCGCTCCTTACGAACGCGCCCATCTTGGTGCCCCCCACCGCCGGAGAAGCCCTCTTGATCTACGTCGCCGCTACCACTTAGGTGGTCAGCGCCGCGATCGTGGTTGAGAGACAAGAAGAAGGGCATGCATTGCCCGTCCAGAGGCCGGTTTACTTCATCAGTGAGGTACTGTCCGAGACCAAGATCCGCTACCCGCAAATTCAGAAGCTGCTATACGTGGTGATCCTGACGCGGCGGAAGCTACGACACTACTTCGAGTCTCATCCGGTGACTGTGGTGTCATCCTTCCCCCTGGGGGAGATCATCCAGTGCCGAGAGGCCTCGGGTAAGATTGCAAAGTGGGCGGTGGAAATCATGGGCGAGACAATCTCGTTCGCCCCTCGGAAGGCCATCAGGTCCCAAGTCTTGGCGGACTTTGTGGCTGAATGGGTCGACATCCAGCTCCTGGCGGCTCCGATCCAACCGGAACTCTAGACCATGTTTTTCGATGGGTCGCTGATGAAAACAGGGGCAGGCGCGGGCCTGCTCTTCATCTCGCCCCTCGAGAAGCACCTACGCTACGTACTGCGCCTCCATTTCCCGGCGTCCAACAACGTGGCTGAGAACGAAGCTCTGGTCAACGGGTTGCGCATCGCCATCGAGCTAGGGGTCCGACGCCTCGACACTCGTGGCGACTCGCAGCTCGTCATCGACCAAGTTATGAAGAACTCCCACTGCCGCGACCCGAAGATGGAAGCCTACTGCGATGAGGTTCGGCGCCTGGAGGACAAGTTTTACGGGCTTGAGCTCAACCACATCGCCCGACGATACAACGAGACTGCGAACGAGCTGGCTAAGATAGCCTCGGGGCGGACAACGGTTCCCCCGGACGTCTTCTCCCGAGACCTACAGCAACCCTCAGT
This sequence comes from Zea luxurians, assembly GCA_029449295.1. NCBI lineage: Eukaryota > Viridiplantae > Streptophyta > Magnoliopsida > Poales > Poaceae > Zea > Zea luxurians. Next base: position 73,366,417 of record JAOPSE010000008.1, read on the forward strand.
CAAGACCGACGACATGCCCAAGCCCGAGAAGGCCTCGACCCAGCCCGAGGCACCCTCGGCTCAGCCCGAGGCACCCTCGGCATAGCTCGAGGCGCCCTCGGTTCGGCCCGAGGCGCCCTCGGCCCCCGAGGGTGAGGCACTACACGTTGAGGAAGAGCGGAATGGGGTCCAGCCTAATCGAGACTGGCAGACCCCGTACCTGCAATATCTCCACCAAGGAGAGCTGCCCCTCGACCGAGCCGAGGCTCGGCGACTGGCGCGGCGTGCCAAGTCGTTCGTCTTACTGGGTGACGGGAAGGAGCTCTACCACCGCAGCCCCTCCGGCATCCTCCAGCGATGCATATCCATCGCCGAAGGCCAGGAGCTCTTACAAGAAATACACTCGGGGGCTTGCGGTCATCACGCAGCGCCCCGAGCCCTTGTTGGAAACGCCTTCCGACAAGGTTTCTACTGGCCGACCGCGGTGGCCGACGCCACTAGAATTATCCGCGCCTGCCAAGGGTGTCAATTCTACGCAAGGCAGACCCACCTGCCCGCTCAGGCTCTGCAGACAATACCCATCACCTGGTCATTTGCTGTGTGGGGACTGGACCTCGTCGGTCCCTTGCAGAAGGCACCCGGGGGCTACACGCACCTGCTGGTCGCCATCGACAAATTCTCCAAGTGGATCGAGGTTCGACCCCTGAACAGCATCAGGTCCGAACAGGCGGTGGCATTCTTCACCAACATCATCCATCGCTTTGGGGTCCCGAACTCCATCATCACCGACAAAGGCACCCAGTTCACCGGTAGAAAGTTCCTGGACTTCTGCGAGGGTCACCACATCCGGGTGGACTGGGCCGCCGTGGCTCACCCCATGACAAATGGGCAGGTGGAACATGCCAACGGCATGATTCTACAAGGACTCAAGCCGAGGGTCTACAACGACCTCCACAAGTTCGGCAGACGATGGATGAAGGAACTCCCCTCGGTGGTCTGGAGTCTGAGGACAACGCCGAGCCGAGCCACGGGCTTCACACTGTTCTTTCTAGTCTATGGGGCCGAGGCCATCTTGCCCACGAACTTAGAATATGGTTCCCCGAGGACGAGGGCGTACGACGACCGAAGCAACCAGACCGACCGAGAAGACTCACTGGACCAGCTCGAAGAGGCTCGGGACATGGTCTTACTACACTCGGCGCGGTACCAGCAGTCCCTACGACGCTACCACGCCCGAGGGGTTCGGTCCCGAGACATCCAAGTGGGCGACTTGGTGCTTCGGCTGCGACAAGACGCCCGAGGGCGACACAAGCTCACGCCTCCCTGGGAAGGGCCGTTCTTCATCGCCAAGGTTCTGAAGCCCTGGACATACAAGCTGGCCAACAACCAAGGCGAGGTCTACAACAACGCTTGGAACATCCGACAGCTACGTCGCTTCTACCTTTAAGATGTTTTCAAGTTGTTCGTGCACCTCATTCACGTACAAAGTCTAACCATCAAGGAAGGGTCAGCCTTGCCTCAGCAAAGCGCGACCCTCCCTCGGGGGCTAGAAGGGGGTAACCCCCTCTGCGTCAAAATTTTCCTCGGAAAAAGCCTTTCTGCCAGAACGTCTTTTGTGCTTTTTGACTACTTCAAAAGTGGGATCCTGAAAACGATGGAGTACACGTAAGCAGCCAAGGCCGACCGAGCCGAGGGACTCCTACGCCTCCGGGATACGGATACCTCACTCATCACCTTCTGCGATAAGTAACTCACGCTCGAATAAGCGATTCCGCTGACCGAACAAGTCTTAATGCTCGGAGACCTTTCTGCCGAAATGATTTTTCGGGCCTTCTCGACTACATCGTTAGCAGAATCCTCCGGACGAGTAAGAGTACACGTAAGCGGCAAGGCCGATCGAGCCGAGGGACTCCTACGCCTCTGGAATACGGATACCTCACTCACCACCTTCCGTGAAAAGTAACTCTCGCTCGGACAAACAATTCTGTTACCAACAAATAAGTATTAATACTCGAAACAAAGGGAAAAAGAAACACAGCTTTACAACACAATGACAGTATGTTTGGGCCTCGGCGGCCGCAGAAAACATACGCACACTACAATATAAACCGATCCTGCAGGTTCAGACCTCGATGGAGGGGGAGCAGCAGCACCCTCGGCGTCAACACCACCTTCGGCGAAGTCCGACCGAGCCTCGAACGGCAACACAGTCGGAGGATCTCTGCTCCGAAGGACGACATCAGCACCACGCCCGGGCCGTCGCCGCCAGGGTCTCTTCCAGGAGTCTGGCTCGAGCAGACGGCTCGGCCGGTCGCCCTGAAGCCTCAGCCAGCTGTCCCCCGAGGACATCAGCCTGGCCCATGGCCTCGGCAAGTCGACTCCGACGCCGGTCCCGCCAGTGGATGGCCCGGTCAGGCTCCGGCCGACGAAGTCTTCTTTTCGAGCCAACTCTGCCTCTGTCCACGCTGATACCGCTGCCTCCGGCTCCGGCTCATCGAAGAGCGGTCGAGGGTTTCCTTTAACTAAGCAAGAGAAGCCTCGGGCGGCAAGGCCGACCGAGCCGAGGGACTCCTACGCCTCCGGGATACGGATACCTCACTCGTCACCTTCGCACGAGGCAACTCACACTTGGTGAAGCGGTTCTGTTAGCTGACAGGCGAGTCCTAGTGCTCGAAAATGAGCGAAAAACACGGCTTCACGCCAAAAATACATACATGTTCTGGCCCCGACAGCCACAATGAACAAACACCGGCACTCAAGGTGCCATTACAAACGGAACTCCGGTTCCGCCCCCGCGGGTACGAACAACCCCCCACATTGGGGGACCCGCGGGGCGACAAGGCTCCAGGTGGCTCACCGCCGCTCGCTCCGGCAGCAACGACAACGACCTCCGCCCCGGGCGGCGAAACAGCTGCAGCAACAGCTTCCGGGCGGATGCTGCGGCAGAAGGGCTCTCACCCACGAAGGACGAGAACCAGCCATTCAAGTCAGGGGACGGAGGTCCGGGGGTGCAGGTGGAGTTGGCAATCTCGTCGGCAGAGAAGCCTTCTCCGGCTACCACCACCTCAACACCGCACCAGCGGGCGCCAGGCGCCCCAAAGCGCACCGGCAAGTCCTCGCTCCCGCCCTCGCTGGAGCCACCCCAGAACATAAGCGCCGCCCTCGCGGCGCACGACGTGCTGGGCGACCCTCTAGCGCGGCTATCGGCGCGAGGAAGACCTGGACGTGGCCGGCCCGTACGCGGCGCGACCATCGCCCGGACGGAGGACGGAATGCTGCAACCTGGCTAGGCAGCAGCAGTCCGCCTTCCCCGGCGTGGCTGAAGGAAGCCTCCGCGGAGCTGGAGGATGCCTTTCTCCCCCAAACGCCGAGGGAAGAAAAGGGTTACCGACCCACGCGGAGGCAACCCCCCGGCTCACCTCGCTCTCCGCCCCAGCGAGGATGATGAAGATCCTTGAAGCTGAGGGTGGGGCAGAGGCCGCAGCCCGGCTTGCTTCTCCCCACCTTGGAACTGGTGGTCACCGTCTTGGGTGACCACCGGCGAGGGGATGCAGCCGGGCTGCCTGATGAAAATCCTTGAAGCCGAACGATGGCTGAAAGGTACCAACTTCCGCGAAGTTGCGTTCCCCCAACGACGACAAGGCGGAAGAACCTCGGGCGCCCCCCATCTGGGGGCTCGGAAGGTGGAAATATGCGATGCATGAGGGGAGCGCGAAGACATGGTTGCCTTTCAAGGGGGTCACCCTCCTTTTAAAGGCAACTCTCCCCACTTGAGTCCTCAGCCGTCGCGGGCTGAGTCTTCTCCAACACGCTCCAAGGTCCTCTCCCTACGACACGGGGGCTGGGTCCCACGCGTCATGCAAGCTGGCCCAGGGCAGACAAAGCCAAACCGCCGCGCACGGTGCGCGCAACTACCCAGCGGTTACGAGCATTCCTCCACTTTCGCCCAGGCCAGCGGGTGAAAGGGTGGACCGCCATGCAGGCGGCATGCAACCGCACCCAGGGGGGCGCACCCTTTCGACTTCGACACATCCAGCATGGAGGTCCAGGCCCACACGTCATGTAATCGGCGCGCCGGTTACTACGTGCAAGAAACTGCACCGCCACTCGCGCCAGTACCGTGCCTTCTCGACTGCGGAACCAGTGCCGCGACTCGAGGCGACCCTGCGCATGACCCGACAGTGCCAACCGAGCACATCGGTCATGGGTCAGTCAGCCGCGGGAGAGGGCGCGACGGTCGATACGACCAGAAATGGGCCGGCAGTAATGGCGGTGGCAGGCGGGCGGAAGCGGCAGTCAAGTCGTCAGCAAGCTCACGTCCCCTCCTGGGATAGCGAGAGGACCTTCTCCCACGGCGTGAAGATGACGCGTCCGCGTTCCGTTCCTCGAACGGCTCGCGCACGACGGCCGCCCCGTGAACCACTCGTCCTGTCGCATTAACTCTGCGGCAGGACAGGCGACACCTTTGGCAGGCGAAGCAGGCGACGCTTCACCTCCGCCATAATGACCGTGTCAAAAAAGGTGCGCCACGTCATTCGATTTCGTATCCTTTTCCACTTTCTCTTTCTCTCTCTTGCCTCAGGGATCGAAAAAAGGGATACTCCAAAAGGGATCCTTCTCCGCGAAGGAAGCGGGCCCTGAGCCCCCCTACTGAGCAGAGGTTCGAAGGCTGGCCCCTCGGAAGGGTTCAACAGCCGCCTCAGAGCACTCGGGCTACGCGCCCACTACTGGTCAGAGGTTCGAAGGCTTGCCCCTCGGAAGGGTTCAACGGTCTCCTCAGGCCACTCGGGCTCCACGCCCACTACTGATCAGGGGTTCATAGGCTGGCCCCCGAAGGGTTCGACAACCGCCTCAGACGCAGAGCGAGGGATGACCCTGGGTACGTTCGATACATAACCGAGGCTCGGGCTGCGCTCCCGAGGTACCCTAGGACATTTCCAAGACCAACGGGAACGATTTTGTAACGGAATCCCACCAGAGGGAGGCATCGAGCCCTCGGACCCCGTCAAAAGGGGACCGGGTCCGGCAAATCACCCGCAGGTACTTTTGGAGCGCGCCTCCAAGCCACTAGCCGACCCCTAACAAATGGGGCACAGGCGTCCACTCGGATTACCCGTTAGCAACTCACTGGAGACACCATGTTCAGCGCCCTCCGAGGGCAACATGGCGCTTTCCCCCACTCCTCCTTGCGGAAAGGCGACGCAGGGGCGTATGTAAAAAGCCGAGTCTGTCCCTGACCGTTCTCTCGCTCTGTGCGGAGGCTTGGGGGCTGCTCTCGCAAACCCGGCTTCGGCCAAACCATTGACAGCGTCAACATACCAGCCCGAGAACTTGGGACTCGACTGTGCACCCGGGCTACGGCCAGTTCGCATGAGGGAACAACCAGACGGACCGAAGCATTACGAAACGTACTAAGACCTCGAAGGAGTCAAACTACTCCTCCGAGGCCTCGGGGGCTACACCCGGCGGGTGCGCTCGCGCGCACCCACCGGAACAAAAAGCAACCGAGGAAGGCCGGTCCCCATGCAAAAAAGTGCGACAAAAGCCTCCAAGCGAGTATCAACACTCCCTTCGAGGCTCAGGGGCTACTGTCGGGGACCATAATTAGGGGTACCCCCAAGACTCCTAATCTCAGCTTGTAACCCCCATCAGCACAAAGCTGCAAAGGCCCGATGGGTGCGATTAAGTCAAGGCTCGGTCCACTCAAGGGACACAACCTCGCCTCGCCCGAGCCCAGCCTCGGGCAAGGGCAGCGGACCCCGGAGGATTCACGTCTCGCTCGAGGACCCCCTCAAGCGACGGACACACCTTCGGCTCGCCCGAGGCCCAGTCTTCGCCAAGAAACAACCTTGGCCAGATCGCCACACCGACCGACCGTATCGCAGGAGCATTTAATGCAAGGATGGCCTGACACCTTATCCTGACACGCGCCCTTCAGTTGACAGAGCCGAAGTGACCGCAGTCACTTCGCCGCTCCACTGACCGGCCTGACAAGAAGACAGCGCCACCTGCGTCGCTCCGACTGCTGTGCCACTCGACAGAGTGAGGCTGACAGCAGCCAAGTCCGGCCTCGGGCGCCATAGGAAACTCCGCCTCGCCTGACCCCAGGGCTCGGACTCGGGCTCGGCCCCGGAAGACGACGAACTCTGCCTTGCCCGACCCCAGGGCTCGGACTCGGGCTCGGCCCCGGAAGACGATGAACTCCGCCTCGCCCGACCCCAGGGCTCGGACTCAGGCTCGGCCCTGGAAGACGACGAACTCCACCTCGCCCGACCCCAGGGCTCGGACTCGGGCTCGGCCCCAGAAGACGACGAACTCCGCCTCGCCCGACCCCAGGGCTCGGACTCGACCTCGGCTCCGGAAGACGACGAACTCCGCCTTGCCCAACCCCAGGGCTCGGACTCGGCCTTGGCCTCGGACGACAGTCTCCGCCTCGCCCGACCCGGGGCTTGGACTCGACCTCAACCTCAGAAGACAGACTCGACCTCGACCTCGGAGGAGCATCCACCTCGCCCGACCTAGGGCTCGGACCGACCACGTCACAAGAGGGGCCATCATTACCCTACCCCTAGCTAGCTCAGGCTACGGGGAACAAGGCCGGCGTCCCATCAGGCTCGCCCCGGTAAACAAATAATAATGATGGCGCCCCGCGTGCTCCGTGACGACGACGGCTCTCAGCCCCTTACGGAAGCAAGGAGACGTCAGCAAGGACTCGACAGCCCCGACAGCTGTCCTTCCTCAAGGCTCCAGCGCTCCTCCGACGGCCACGACATCACATGAACAGGGTGTCAAGACCTCTCCGGCTGCCATGACGGCATGTACTTAGGGCGCTAGCTCCTCTCTGCTAGACACGTTAGCACATTGCTACACCCCCACTGTACACCTGGGCCCTCTTCTTACGCCTATAAAAGGAAGGACCAGGGCTCTCTTACGAGGAGGTTGGCCGCGCGGGAGGACGGGATGACGCGCAGAGTCCCTCGCTCTCCCCCCATGCGGACGCTTGTAACCCCCTACTGCAAGCGCACCCGACCTGGGCGCAGGACAACACGAAGGCCGTGGGTTTCCCCTTTTTGCCTGCCTCCCTCCTCTCTTCTCCCCCCTTCGTGCTCCGTCTCGCGCCGACCCATCTGGGCTGGGACACGCGGCGACAATTTACTCGTCGGTCCAGGGACCCCCCGGGGTCGAAACACCGACATATGGGCATGGACATTGATATAAAATTCTATCTGTGGGTATAATCATGGACGGATATTGGTTGCAGTCGCAGATATAGTTACGAGCGGATATTTACAATATCCGATCCAAATTTGATATGTTGCCATCCGGCTGTCCCTAGTTTTGACCGTTGTTGGAACTATGGTTATGTTGCTTTCCGGTTTCTAAGGCTGCCAGGCTGGGTTGGCAAATCTGCGACAATGGATCGGACTTCTTCTGACTTATAAGGCTCCATTTGGTTAGGCTCCTTAGGCGTCTCCAGCAGCGTCCCCTAAATTTCGTCCCCTAAAGGAATATTCCCTGTACTTTACAGGACACTCTAAAAGGTTCTGTCCTCTATATCTTCTGTGTCTCCAGCAACATCCCCTAAATTCGATCCCCTAAAGCTACAGTGTTACCAGAATTCCTTTTTCCTTTTCTTTTTCTGTTTTCTTTGTTTTGTACCCATTTCATGCTATTCAAAGGATGCTAAAAAATTTGTAATCAATAATTTTAGAAACAGTAATCTAAAAACAATGGTTGATTAATAATTTCGAAATGTACAAAATAAATAACATTGCATTTTATGTTGTGTGTAATTATTGTCGAAAAAAACGTGTCACAGTATTTCAATCGTCTGAAAAAATGTTTAGGAATTCACATGCTTCCACCGTAAGCCACGACACTTCTTGAACAAGCCATTGTCTAGCTTCGGCTGCACGACAAGAGCATGGCTTCTCTCCGAAGCCTATCCCTTCTATAAATAATCACTACTTCAACACTTCACTCACACTTCGCATACACTCCTCCACAACAATGGACCGGTTCGTAGATTCCAATATTTTTCTCAGGATGGCACAAGACATGGAAGATGAAGACCATGAGCTCGAGGTTGCGACGTACCAACATCGTAGGCGTCGTGCACTTAACGAGCGTCGGTATGCTAGTTCCATTCCCGGTCGTGTTCGAATCCATCGTGACCATATCAGTGGTGATGCAAGAATCCGAGCTGACTACTTTTGCGCGCAACCGGTTTACACGGATGCACAATTTCGTAGGAGGTATGTGTATTCATACGCACATCTATTCACGTCCATAGTACGTAGTAGACAATTGTACTAAAAAAAGTTTGCAATATAGGTTTCGCATGCGTCGCCATGTGTTCGAGCGCCTCGTTCTTACTGTGCAACAAGTGGATCCCTACTTCGTTCAACGTCCAAACTGTGCCGGTGAGCTAGGCCAATCTACCCTTCAAAAAGTTGTTGCTGCCATACGTATCCTTGCATATGATGTTCCTGCGGATGCCGTTGACGAATACGTACGAATTGGAGAATCTACAGCACATGAGGCTTTGAAACACTTTTGCACCGCCATCTAAACTGCTTTTGGGGGGTACTATCTCAGGAAACCTACTCCTGCTGATATCGCTAGGCTTCTCCAAGTTGGAGAATCACGCGGCTTCCCTGGTATGCTTGGTAGTGTGGATTGCATGCATTGGGAGTGGCGTAACTGCCCAACTGCATGGAAGGGGATGTTTACTGGTCGCGGTAAACACCCTACAATGATCCTCGAAGCTGTTGCCTCATATGACCTATGGATTTGGCATGCATACTTCGGCATGCCCGGTAGCTGTAACGACATCAATGTTCTTCAGCGTTCAAACCTGTTTGATTCGCATCTTAATGGTGATAGTCCACCAGTGAGTTTCTCCGTCAATGGACACACGTACAACATGGGATATTACCTAGCAGATGGTATTTATCCGGACTGGCCAGCGTTTGTCAAGACAATCCGTCATCTGTATGATGTGAGGACCCAACATTTCGCCACTGTTCAAGAGTCAGCTAGAAAAGACATTGAACAAACATTTGGAGTACTACAGAAGCGATGGGCCATAGTTCGTGGTCCTACATATGGTTGATCTCCACAACACATTGGAGATATCATGAAAACATGCATCATATTGCACAACATGATCGTAGAAGATGAAGGTCTTTCGTCTTTGAACACAAGCTTCGACAACATCGGAGTTTTGGCGGACACTAGTCATGGTTCCATTTCGAAACGAAATGAGTACATCAACAACAGGTACGACCAACTACATGATCCAGTGAAATATAATCAGTTGCAGGTTGATCTAATCCACCACCACTGGGCGCGGCTTGGATCCAGAGCTGCTTAAGTATGAAGTTTATGTCTGTGATGTGTTAAATTTATGTCTGTGATGTGTTAAGTATGTTTGTCTTATTGTCATGTCTAGTGTGTCATGTCGTCCGTTCTGTTATTCCGAAGCTACAACGTGTTAAGTATGAAGTTTATGTTTGTAGTATGTGTTAAGTATGATGAAGTTTATGTTTGTACTATGTGTACTGCAAACAGATCAAGTTCTTCACATTTGTGGTTGGCCAATGTGTAATGCTTTAATTGACGAATGATATAACAAGTCTACTATTATTAAGCAACATGACTGAGTTCAAATATCACACAACAGAAAATTGTCAAGTGCAGAAACATAAAATTGTTCTCGAAAACAAATTAGAGTACTTCCTCAACCACTACAATCTACTTTCACTTGCTTGACGACGAGCTTCCAGTAACCCTTGCGAGAATCTCCTGTTGTTTTGCCTCGTAGTACTGTCGAAGTAGGGGGTTACATTTTGTCAAATCCATGCTCAATATGAGAACCTCATGTTCCGTGTCCTCCTTCACCTTTTGTCGTTCCATCTTCATCTTCTCTAAATTTAGCTTCTTCCTCTCCAATATCAGTTTCTGCCTCTCCTGTTTTTTCATGAACTCCAACTTCTCCTCAGTTGAAGCTACTGATTTGTAGACAGATAACCGTTCCAAAGATAGCTCACCCATCCGTGTTAGGTACTCGGAATCAGTGGATGATGTGTTCTCTGATCTTTGCTTCTTTGCCATTTCCTTGGCTGAATCACGACCAAGCGGCCTCTTAGAAGTAAAGCTTGATGGACCTGAGTCTTCAGCAGCATCTAAGTCAATAGTATTTGATTGGGTACCAATTGGGTTGGGTGGAGGATTTTGGTTGCCCATGTGTTGGTCCATCCATTTTGGTTGATCCTTCAATATGGACCAACTATGTAAGAAATGGAAGGGCTTCTTTTCAACAGCAGCAAACCGAGTAGCCGCAAGCGAAGTCTGCAAAACAAAATCAGTTGGTTTTGTCGAACATTTACGTACAAAAGGCTGTTAGCTTGTTCTGAACATTTACGAACATTTACGTACCTTATCTGCATCAGTCATGCCACTTGGGTTTTGTCGAAGCACAACCATCATGTATCCAGCAAAGGTAGAACATTGAGTTTTGATACTGTCCCACCTGCTCATGAGAGATTTCGTAGACCTCTCTGGCATTGATCCTCTACGAGAGTTGTATGCCTCTGTAATCCGATTCCAAAATCCTTGACGCTTCTGACCAGTGTTCACAATGGGATCACAACTCACAGCCAACCATGCTTGACAAACCCTCATATCCTCTTCAGACGTGAAATTGGCTAGCTTTGTGCGTTGAGGAGGCTTCTTCACTGGAGGTGCTGCTGGTGAGGCCTAGGCTGGTATATGTGACAGAACCTCCCAAGTAATTAGGCCCACCTACAGTTGTCCTTGTCCAACAGACATCAGACAACCCCGTAGATGTTCCTGAATCACTTGACAAGTTTGGTATCTTTATCCTTACCTTTCCAGGAATGTTTCACCCGTCTGGCAGACAGTATGTTCATCGGAGATGCGGAAATGCGGAAGTGATTACGGAAACTTACATTTATTTAAAAGTAAGAGTAAGTTACTTATACAGAACAGAGAGTGCTGAAAAGTATTATTACAATACCTGGGAGGTAAAAACTCCTCCCATTAAGTTCTTTACATAAAAGGTTTTAAGGAGGACCCGGTCCTCCGGCAGCTTCATTCTTGATTATCTTCACTTTTCACCACCTTGGTACAAAAACAACAAAAGTTTGTTGTCTCCTCACCTAAAAACAATGGGGGAATAAACCCTGAGTATGGAATTACTCAGCAAGTCTTACCCGACTAAGGAAAAGACTCTCAAGGGTATGCTGGTTATATGGGAGTGAAGGTAAGGCCGTAAGGCCTTTCAATAATCAAAGACTCTGTTTGCAGAATTGCTTACTAAAGTGGATCCTTAAAATCTAATTTTATTGTCGGGTTAAGTAAAATTACCTGCAGCTAGAGTTCTTTCTACCCTAGTTCAATCACTTATCCTGACTAGCCAAGTTCTTAATCCCTACTTTATCTTCACTAGAGTGCTACGTGTAAGTCAGTGGCCAAGTCTCCATAACCGCGGAGGTACGGTGATCCGAATCGATTATGCTCAGCTGGGGATCTCCGATCACACGACATATGTAGCACTTAACCCTTGCATATGTCAACCCGCCACCGAGTTTCTTAAGACCAGATCAGGTTCACGCAAACCGAGAGCACAGATACACCACCGTCTAGCCTCTTGCCACGGAGGGTACACGCTACTCTCGCCACCGCTCCACGCCCATTTCGTGTTATCTTATTCTGGCCTTAGTCTGCCCGAGGCAAAGCTTACCCATGACGAGGCATGTGACCAGTTAAAGGGTCCTCGGTCAGTAGGCCTACATCGACAAGGTCCTTAATCGACTCAGACAGAGACACTACACCGAGACTCTCTTTGTCGTGCAAGTCACCCGCCCAGTCTCAGCTTAATCATTTAATCCCAAAGGTTGGTACCTGGCAGAGGTACATCTTTTCCGATGTTGAATCCATCAAGGCCTTTGACAGATTCACCATCAAGTTTTATTTTGAAAACAACCCTCCCACTTTGCCAAACATCTTTTTGTAAAACAAATCCTTTTGCTTTTCTAGAGCAATACTAAGCATAGTAAAACCTTTTTATAAAAACAGGGTTTCAAGGAAGGTAATCAAATCCAAGGAAGTAATGCAGGAATTGTTTAAGCAATCAACACCTATCACCTAGTGCATCAAGCAAGTGAGAAAGATTTTTAAAACACAAGGGGGGTGGCAAATGCACTGGGGCTTGCCTTTGTTTATGGGTGAGTCAGGCTCAGATCCACAAATATCGAAGTAGAAACAGTTCTCAGCCTGTGTTTCCAAAGGTGGTGGCACTTGCTCTTCAGTGGCTTCCACTTCTTCTTCGTGTTCTAATCATAACCATACATATGTATAAGAATGGATGCCATGGGATGCTCATGAGGGTGCAAAGGTAATATAAACTTATTATCTAAGTCTTGAATACAACTTTCCTTCACGGTACTCCGAGAACTTTGGGTTTCCGGAGTCAGTAAAGGAGTTCACAGGGCAGGGGGGTGTTTTGGGGTTTGGTGATCAAACAAGGTCCAAATCAATTCAAACTCTACCCAAAGCTTCTAATTAATGTGGGGAGTTTATATAAAAATTTTGAACATTTTTGGCATTACTATTAATTCTTTAAAATTCCAGAACCATTTCTTTAAACTATTTTAAATGCCCTAAAATTCCTTATTTCCTTTTAAAATCACAAAACTATTTTTATTAAATTCTAGGGAAAATAATGAACCTAGAAAAATTGGTTTCACAATTTTACCATTTTTCTACATTTTTCTACAAATTTCTAAAGCTGGCTAAAAATAGAAAAAGGAAAATAATGAACAGACTTGGGCCGAAATCAGTCCAAGTCGGCCCAACTACAGCAGAAACACGTCCACGCGCGCGCGCCTGCGGCAGCTTTGCACAGAGGCCCTTGGTTTATTAGCTAACTCGAATTAGGTTTGTTTACTGTTTCTCTGGGCCACTGACGGTTTACAGAAAACCCCTCCGACTTCTATTTCTTCGCACGGCTAAGTCCCCGACGCCGTTCACGCGCAGCCGCGCTCCGGCGAGCACCTGTACCGGCCGAACGGGGCAACGGCTGGGTTCTCCGAGCAACAGACACCAAATTGGATCTTCCCTAAGCCTTTCCCCCAACGCAATTGCATCCAAGATCAACTATAGAGCTCTGGCCACTGTGGCCGAGAACATGGCGACTAGATCGTCGCGTTCCCGACGATTGGCGGTCCCCTAATTCGAATTGAGGGCTCGGCAAGCATCACGGAGTCATCAGAGGGCTTAAACGAGGGAGAGAGAGCGATGAGCTAACCTGGAAAGGGCTGGCCGCGGTGAGCTTGATTCTACGGTGGCGGAAACCCGATTTGGGGAGAATTGGAAATTCTCGAGCTCTGGTGAACGATTGTGGCTGATTAGTGGTGGCTGGTTAGCTGACGACCTTGCGGAGCTAGTCACAGGCTCAATTTATAGGGAGGATGGGCGGTGGTGATCAATTCGGCCGAGCCGTGCTGGCGGCCGGAGCTGAAGAGGAACGTGGGTGCGGTGAATTCGTGTCCACCGCCGTGGCAACCTCCCCGTCGACGATGGGATGGGTATAGGGAGTCATGGTGACGCGGTGGAAAGGCTTGGACACACGGCACAGGCCGGGCAACGGTGATCACCGACGTTCTTATCCACTTCCGCCGCGGTAACGATGGTACGGTGGCCGGAGTTGTTTAACGGCTGAAGTTTATCCCCGGCGGTGACCTCCAAGCGTTATCCACACGGTCCGCACGAATCGCAGCAACGGATCGACCACCGGCGACGACTTACCGGCGACGAGCCCGCCGCGCTGGCAACCTGATCCACTCGGGTCTACTGTACCATGGCACATCTACTTCAGTGAGATGAACTGATAGAGCAAGTTTAAGCCACTTTTTCTCTGATTTTCAAATGGCAACACATCCAGTGACCTATAGCAAAGTTGTAGAGCTATATACCATCTACAATTCGACTATAGGGACTGAGCTCATCTGATCACTAGATCATGGTTGGATTCATACTCAAAGTTGGCTCCATTACACTGAATCTCTGAATTTCAGACTGAATCAGCCTGACAGCCAATCTTTAGGCTCGATTATCTCTGGATTTTTCTCAACAAGTGAACTTACAGCCTTAAGCAAAGTTGCTCTTCTTAGTTTGCTCTACAATTTTGATGTGGTGACCTAGGGCAAAAACCCTAGAATTTGAAAGATACAATGCTCCAAAGTTGAGCCCTCCACACTGAATTTCAAACTTAGAATGAAACCTAAGTGAGGTCCATTTTGCATTTAAGTCCAAAACCCAATATTTGACTTACAAGTCCACACATTTGTGAACCAAGTGACTTAAAATACTTATTTGACTTGGTTTTTACACTTTAGTCCAAAAGTGGACTAATTTTGCACATAGGTCCCTAGGGTTTGGGTTTAGGGTTTTCCAGGGTTCCAATTAGGGTTTCTGGTATTCCAAGGGTAGAAATGTGATTCAACTTTGTTTTTGGGGACATTTTATGACTCTACCCCTAAAGCCTTTAGGTTTTCTCATCTTGGGTTAAGTTTTACTTCCTTTGAGCCTTATTTAGGGTTAGGTTCCCTATCCAGGGTCCTATTTGCAAAACACCAAAAACAATACACTTGTTTGAAATTTTTACCTAGTGAATGCACTCTATGTGTATCAAACATATGCAATGTCAATGCTTATGATGCCATGCTCAAGTTTTAGTTACAGTAACACCAGGGGTGTTACAGTATATCAGGCGGAGGAGGAAGTGGAGTGTTGTCAAACTGAGTGCCATCATCCTCGGATAGGAAACTACCATATTGTGCCATAACTTGTTTCCAATCCGTACCCATTCTGTACATTGAAGGTACTCACATAAAAAATACATGAGATTAAATTGAATAAGTGAACTACATTTTAGACAAGCATTTCAAATGAAAGCACAACCATGTCAAAGTAAACAGGACAGGCAGAAGAAACTCAGAAGTTCTAGAGACTAGATATATTGCAAAGTTCATAACATTTAACAGACCACGTTAACATAAACATGTCATCAACATCGCGTCCGGATAGGTGTCGACAACATAAACATGACATAAACTAAATCACTAACTTGTGCCACACATCAAAAGACTAGTTCGACTAACATAAACCTAACACATACACATATTCCTTAGGTGCATGCTAATCTAGTAGGGATAGGTGTCGTCGGTGGAGTAGTCACGTCCGTCGTCGTAGCCGACGATATCGTCAGGATTCAACTCTGAATCATAATCAAGCAGAAGCTCATCCTCTGTTTCTGATGATTCAGCAATTGGAGAAGGGGCCATGTGCTCCATCTCCCAGTCTTTTTCCAGAGCTAGGTGATCAAGGTCCTTGGCGAGGTCCTCGATCTGAACTAAAGCACGATTCATTTCATTGAGGACTGGTCCGCTAACTGGTTGGAAGGCACCGTGGATGACATCGACGATGTCGGCACAACGCTGCTCCACTACTCTGATTAAATGAGCGAGTGCTCTTCGGAGCTTTGCGTTCTCCGAATCCATGGTCTACATAAAACATATGGTTGTGTTAATATATGTACGTCAAAATTTTATGTATACCGTGGCCTAGTTGGTACATTAATTGATGGTAAATATAATCCGGAGCAGCTAGTATTGGCAGTAGGCAGTTCAAATCAGCACATGAGTTATGAACATCAATTATGAAGATAAAACCTAGTGGTCATGATTCAGTGTGTCAAAAGCATTGGCCTAGTCATTGTGAATACACCTCGATTCCTATATGAACAAAGCTTGTAGCACAAAGATATTTGCTTAATGTGAACATCAATTATCAAGAGATAGCATAGTGGTCATGATTCAGTCTGTCTAAAACCTAAACCCATGTATTTGTAAATACACATCGATGACTAGAACAGAGAAAGCTTGTACCACAATCAAATTTTCTTAATGGCAACCAAAATTATGAACAGAAAACCTAGTGCTCAAGGAATCCTACATCCATCGAATGTATGTTCGGTGAACCGAACCCTAGATCTGGACGAGTTGTAGCATTTGAAGTACTAGAATCATAGAAAGCAAAATCGATCTTCAATGTTTACCTTTTTTTCTTCGGATCTGGACCACCCGACCTAATGGAAGACGATGACGATGGCGGCGTCGAGATGCGCTTGCGTTTCTCCCCACCTTCCTTCGTCGGCGCCGTGGATCTTCTCAGCTTCTTGGCGATGGCGGTTCGACGGCGACGAACACCAACGGTCGCACCCGCTCCTTGGATCTTTGAGTCGTCGGCGCCCACCTCCTTGCCTCCAGCCACCGAGAGCGGTCCGCCTCCGGACCCGCTCGAGCACAGCCTCTTGGAGCCCAGCTTGGCCGCCGCCGCCGAGGAGCAGCGCCGCGAGGCCCCCTCGCCGAGATGGATCGAAGTCGCCAGCGACGGCACAACAGCGCCTCTGGATTTTTCACCCCCGCGCGATCCCGACCCCTCGCCCGGATACCGGACGTCTGGAATTCTCCACATCTAGGGTGCGTGCGGCGTCCTCTAAAATTTAGAGTGCCATATAGAGTACCTTGCTGGGCGCGTAGAGGACATGTCTGAACCCTATATTTAGAGTACAGGACGCTTTACCGTGTATTGCTAGAGCCAGTCTTAGTGCTCTACCTGTATGCTATGAGTGCTAGAAAAGCCGAAGGCTATGACTCATATTCACGAAGAGAGAAAAACGGCTCTTCTGAATAGTACTGCTACTGCAGTATGAAGTGTAGAAGGTGCAGCCACGAAAAGCCATGTAAAACGCGTTTTAAGGCTGTGTTTAGCGTTTTAAGGCTATGTTTAGGGGCAACGACGGCTATGCAAGCAGTTCTTCTTTACAAGCGTGCAAGCAAACTATCTGATCCATTAGATTACGATCCAACCACAGATACAACAATGGTTTGTTAGGGGTTTTTTATAAAGATCATTGAGCTGGTAGTGAAAGGGTTTAAGTGTTAAATGTGACTTACGGTTGAATCACGATCTAATGGATCAGATAGTTTGCTTGCACGCTTGTACAGAAGGACTGCTTGCATAGCAGTTGTTGCCATGTTTAGGTGTTTATCCATATGATCATCTAAAAGACTGTTTTGCATTGTATATTACATTGTTGTAAAGTGAAGTTTGAATATGAGTATAGAGATAGGTAAGCTGTTGGAGATATCCTTAAAAAAAGAATCAACTGCTAGTTAACATAGATAAAGGGCATTGAATAGATATGGTCTTAGGATCTAATTATGAACAAATACCATATTTGAAGCAAGCTTGATTTGAGGTTCATTGATCAAAACCTGGGCTAGCCGACATACAACCCAACCTGGCCGAAAGGGCGGATAGCCAACATTGCAACTAGGACTGGCTGCCTTTTGCATAGGAACCCTAAAAGTGTGTCAAATGTGGCCAACCAAACCTAACCAAACTATAATCACATCATCTAGGCACTACTATTTATCATTCCACCATGGGGATTCCAAACATATATGAGCTAGGATAGTAGATCAGGCAAAACCAAGCTTATCATACCATAGGAGAAGAGATTTTAGTGTCTTAATCCTCATCCTAGACGACAATGGGGAGGCCTAAGCCAAGACAAACTTCAATCCAAGCCCTAGTGAAAGAGATCGATGGAGGGGCTCCCTTTTCTACTAAATATTGTGATTTTAAATCTTGTTTGTTTAATTTATATTGATTTGATATAGTTAATTCGTATTTGTATTTAAATATTGTATTAAGTAACAGGGACGAGTTCTCTGCGGGGATAAATTCCGTGTGTGGGGATAGAGATGGAAGAAAAAACTTCTCCATGAATTTTTGTGGGAATGGAATGAGAGAATGAGAAGCCATCCCTAAATAATATGGAATTATTCATATTGACACTCTTAGAGACGAAGAGTCACCAACAATATAGTTGACTATTATTAGCGAAGAATAAGAAAGCTAGGAGGAGTGCGGGTGGGTGATCGGTGGTGAGGTTGATTTGTTAATGGTGGCCTAGACGTCGAGCTGAGGTAGATAGTGAAGGAGCGGATGGGAACGAGAGAGGACTATCGAAGATGATCGTCCGCCGTATGCTTACTGACGCGTTAAGGAAGGGCGCCGCCCAGATCAGATTCCCCTCAACTGCTCTCCAGGATATATAATCAACGAGAGCCACATCAAAATGGGCATGTGGGAACAGGACGTGCTGAATGCAGCTCAGAAGCTGCTTATAATTTATAATTTTGACCACGTTAATTCATGCATTGCGACAGTAACGTAAGAGAGGAAGCACACATCCAAACTTGCTTCCTCATCCATCTCCTACTGTCATTCTTGACGTCTCACTGACTAACTAGTTAAGGCACCGTAATCCTGTGCACGTGAAGATACAATTACATACAGTTCAAATGAAGCCAAATGACACCGAATCGGTCGAGGCGCAGTAGCAGAGAGCTAGTACTGAATGATGGAGCGGTAGTAGGTGTTGGGAGTCCAGTTGGCAGGGATGACCCGAGTGGCCACCAGCTTCCTGCCGGACTCGTTGGTGACCCGCAGCGAGAAGGGCGCCTGTAGCCTGTGGTTGGCGTCCAGCCTCCAGATGGATCCCCAGGACTCGCGCATCGGCGTCCAGTAGCCGGAGTTGGCCTCCATGAGGTCCACCTGCACCACGTCGCCGTCGCCGTCCTCGAACTCGACGAGCACCGCCAGGTAGACGGCGTTCGAGCCCTCCTCCACGTGGAACGTCACCTTCCGCCCGGGGTAGTTGCAGGGCACCCTGCATGCATGTGGTATGTTTTGTTTCCATTAGTCTAGTCCGACAAGAGTCCTCAAAATTCTAGATTAGTTATATACTTTATATAGGAGCGGGTACAGTATAACGTGCGGATCTACAAGCTAGTAGAGGCTCCACATGCAGCAGCACAGGTGTAGTAGCCGGTGGGTCGAGCTATATATTCTGCTCAGGTGGGGCCTGCACTGCACTGCAGACTGTGGGTTCGTGGCTCTGCTGTGCAACGTGCAGTGCATGTGCAGTTGCAAATGACGACGATACGGCGATACCCGCACCGCCCACCTCTTGAACTGGATGTCGATGATGCCGGCGTGGCGGAGCTCGTCGTTGCGGCCGGGCTTGGACATGGCGCCGAACGCCGTGCCGCTAAGGTCGAAGTGGTACTTGGCCACCGGGTAGTAGTTCATGTCGGTGATGATCACCGTCTCCGGGTTGCCGGAGCAGGCAGGGTGGTTCTGGCATCGTATCTGGAATTTTTTTTAAAAAAAACGAAAAACTACTTAATGCTCGATCGAGCTTTTCGTTTCCATTAAGTCCAGCCGGCACCAAATTAAAGGAAGGGATCTTCGTCTGGCCAATTAATGTAGGTAGCTACGTACCTGGTAGCAGGAGCCACATCCCTTGCCGTCTTTGAACAGGGGCTGGTTGCCGCACGACGTCATGGCGGAGAAGGGCGGCAGGTTCACGTTCTTGAACCCGCACGCGCCACCTGCACATCAATGCACGCGGCGGACACCGTGCGTTAGGCCAACAGCAGCACGACATGCATGCAGTGTACAGAGTAGAGTTATATATACATCCCAAAAGGCAAAAGACGCGATCCTGCGCCTTTTGCAATGCAAACGACGTCGACGTCGTCTATATATACACGTACTCACTACTCACCATCGTCGTCAGGGCCGGCGCCGGTGGGCGCGCCGTACCAGGTGGCTCTGGCAGCCTCCCAGTTGGGATCGGCGGTGAAGTCTGAGGCGGTGAAGTTGACCGGTCTAGCGCACGAGCCATACGTGACAAGGAAGGACGAG
Organism: Zea luxurians; assembly: GCA_029449295.1. Lineage (NCBI taxonomy): Eukaryota > Viridiplantae > Streptophyta > Magnoliopsida > Poales > Poaceae > Zea > Zea luxurians. The sequence continues at coordinate 73,386,265 of JAOPSE010000008.1, forward strand.
AAGATGAGTGCACCAAGTGCGAGCACCTTGGAGGAGGAGGAGGACGACGCCATTGTTGAATCTTTTGATATATAGCTAGCTTCGTTCTAGGCTTCTAGCTAGTGCTACTAGGACTCTGGCCGACAGGAGGAGTTCTGTGATCTGGAAGGAGCACCTTGCCGGCCGGGGTATTTATAGACTGGAAAAGAATCTCCAAGGAAGGCAGCGCGCCCGTCGACGTGGTGGTTCGGCCTTTGGTAGGGGCGGTCACATCTCACATGGCTATGGAGCAAACCATGCGAGAAGCGGATGGTTCGGATCACGACTCACGAGTAAACTACTAAGAAAAAAAAAGTAACTGCGCCATCTTGGCAGTTATTGCATGGTGTGTGTGTATTATCGAGGGTTGGCAGGACCGGCTCGTACACGGGATTCTGATTCTCGGGAGTTCTTAATCCCTGTGCGTAAGAGATGTACATGCCTTCACTCTTGTCTGGTGTATGCAGTGTTAGGAGCGGGAGATTCGTGTGCACCGCTGGATACACGGAAGGAAATGACAGGTCTACAAACATGGGAGGGGCCTATAATTGTTGGGTAATCATTGCATGGATCCTGGTGTACCAAACCCCCTGAATCATGCACATGTTTGTAGCTAGCCAGTACGCAGAGGAGCTGGGATGGGTTGGAAGCGGCGCCTAATCCGTTTCTGTTTCACGTACGAAAAGCTACGGTGGGTGAATGGCTGAACACCATGTTATTGCACCGTCGCTCACTTGCTGTCTGTCCCACTAATTTTTCGAATAAAGGCGCAGTGGCGTGTCAAGACACGCTGCCAAGTGAATGCGGAAGCTACCTGTAGACTAACACCCTGTTTGAAAGCGGCATAGTCCTTAAGAATTCGGTTTCTATCTTCAATTTCTAGAAACTGGTTTATAAGGAGAAAAACTGGGTTAATAGTGTTTCAAAATTGGAACCAGCTTAATTTTCATAATTAGGTTTTAGCTAGAGGAGACTAGCTTCTTGGTTTTTAAGAAACTGGAACTGAGGTGGTTCCAGACATATCCATTTATACCTTAGTTTATAGAAACTAAGACATAAACTGGTAATTTTTATCCGGTTAAACCTGTCACAATCCTACTCAAATTTTTTTATCCGGTTAAACCTGTCATGGATTATAATCCAAGGGTTTGGAAATTTTTTGAACGAGGGAAGGCATGAATTCTATCCATACCTCATCAGGTATGGAACAAATCCATGAAGATATTGCACAATTTTATATTAGAATCCATGGATCAAGAGAATAACTAGTTTTTGAGAGATATATATGTATTAAATAATAGATTTTATCCCACTATAGAATTTGATATGCGATATGGATCGATCCAGGGCTTGGGTGGCTTGTTCGTTGTGTCTTGTTGTAGTTTTAATCCAGTTGCGGCTTTTACAGTATTTTCTATCTATGGATTGTAGCTACGACAGTTCGAACAGCTGCAAAGCAGCCGAACAAACCTGTCACAATCCTACTCAAATTTTTTTATTCGATTAAACCTGTCATGGATTATAATCCAAGGGTTTGAGAATTTTTTGAACGGAAGGCATGAATTCTATCCATACCTCATCAGGTATGGAACAAATCCATAAAGATATTACACAAGTTTATATTAGAATCCATGGATCAAAAGAATAACTAGTTTTTGAGAGATATTTATGTATTAAATAATAGATTTTATCCCACCATAGAATTTGATATGCGATATGGATTCATTTAATCCAGATCCGAATTAAATTCATGATAGGGTTTTATCCCTTATAAACGAACAAGGCCTAAGCGTGGTCGACTGTCGACAGCTTCGGATGAGCTCGAGAATGGGACACAGGAAGAGCTATGAAGACAAAATAATGAACCAACTTTTTTATTATGGAAACAAAGAGTTTTGGCTTTTGCATCAAATGCGTACAGCCATTACATGTCAATTATTAACTCAATGAACATGTGCTTGAATAATAAAGCTAACTTGATGGAACTAAATAACGTGACTATGGATAACACTAGCTATACTCAAGTCTTGCATTTGATCGCCATCCATGGTTCGCAAAGACTTCCATCGCCACCACTTCCAAGGCTTGACACACATCGAGAAGTTGTTGATGTGTTTCCTTCTTCTGTAGAAGTCTCCAGAACTTGAACCAATGAGTAACTCTGAAAATAACCTGCACAATTGATGGTATTGGTTTGTGATTAAAAGCCACCTCATTTCGAGTAAGCCAAATAGACCACAATAAAGCTGATGTTCCAGTAAGAAGTAATTTTTTTGTATCCCAGGTCACTATTACTTGCCCAAGGCCTGATAATATGATTAATGTTAATGGGCATTTCTATTTTTAGAGCAAAGTAAATTATTCTCAAATATTTTTGGCAATATAGCAATAAAAAAGGTGTTGTATACTCTCATTTCGGTTGCAAAAGCAACAAGTCAAGCTACCTTTTCATCGTCTTCTGGCTAAATTATCTTTTGTGAGGATCGCTCCTCGACCTAAATTCCACAAAAAGACTTTTATTTTCAAGGGGATCTTAAGCTTCCAAATCATCTTATTCTGATTGTTGCTAGGATTATACATCAATAAATAGTACATGGATTGGACTGAGAAAATTTCATTCTTATAAAAAAATGAACCAGCTAGTGACAGGTGGATGAATTTTATAAAAAATTGCAAACCACAACAGGTGAAAAGCAAGGAAGGCTTTACATTCGTGTAGTCGTGTACCACCATCTCCCGCGCATTTCACGTTTGATGAGTTGAGGGGAGTTTATTCCATTTATTTGTAAGGTGTGCCCCAGATAATAAGCAGTAGAAACGAAACTGTGTAGCGTTGCAGGAGATGGGTCTGGAAGCTGCAAAAACAGCGTTCCACCGTTTTAGGCCCTGTTTGGAAGTGTGACATTTTTGCAGTTTTGAAACAATACTATGGTATTTGATGATACTATAGTATTCAAACTCAAAAGGTGTTTGGTTTGTACAGGCAAAACACAGTTTTAAATATCATGGTTTATCCAAAACCGTGATATTTTTGGAGTTTTTGAAACTCTACTCGAGACCTCAGTTTTCTTCTCTTCTCTCTATATATACTTTGTTTTTCCAATGGAACCAAACATATCTCGGTTTTGAGCAATACTGTGGTTTTACTGTGGTAAAGTAATACCGTAGTATTTGTGTCATGTACAATTGTAAACTGTGGTATCTCAAAATTACAGTATTTCAAAACCGTATTTCCAAACAGGCCCTTAATTGAACCATCAAGCGGCTGGTATGGCCGTATGGGGTACAGTACAGCCCTACGGGTACGGGCACAAACTAGCTTGTCTCCTAAATACTGTAGGCCCAACTGTTCAACCCCATAGGCTTGCTATTGGGCGCCAACCATAAAGCCTGAAACTAAACTATGGTTTGGACTTTGAAGACCAAACAACAAAAGGCTCCGGTGTTAAGCTATTTTGGCGGTCAGACATTATTAGAGCATCTCCAACAATGTCTCAAACTAGTGCCTCAAATTGAAATATAGGGCTCTACACAAGAAAAACCACTCCAACAGTGCCTCAATTCAACAAATTTTGTCAAAAAACTATAGGGCACCTTCTCAAGTGCCTCAAATATACTACACCGTAGTGGACTGTCCTATAATCTAGATTTAGGGCTTTACTGTTGGAGTGAAGTGTTTTGTTGGTGCCCTAAATTCTATAAAATTTACTTATTTTTAAATTATAAGGCATTTTTATAGGTCACGTTGTTGGAGATGCTCTTAGGGTTTTTGTTCAAGAAATAAACTAGTCTATCATATTTTCACTTCTTATTTTTTTATTTGGTTTGTGTCTTTGTAGATTGGAATTAGTTGATCTATCACCATCTTATTCGTTATAATTAGTTAGTTAATACTAATATGAGGAATTAAATCATCATACCAAATTTAAGAAATAGACCATAATTCGTCAACTTATTTTGGATAAAATGATTCCTCAAACAAATATCTCCTGGATGTGATTGTCTGGCCTATATAGCGGCAGCGAGGCGACCAACCAAACAAGCCTTCTGTTTGGTGCAAATGTATGGATGAGTTGATATAGATAGCTAGCAGCAGCCCCTACTGTTAGGTGTAACAACTGAATGGATGAGTTGATATGAAACCCAGTTTTATTTACCTTTTGTCAAGCCGAAAGGTACAAATGTAATTTATATGTCATTGATATTTGTTCATGATTATATAATAAAAATATGGATAATCTAATGATTCAAGTTGATTATTCATACTCTTTTTGTATTTCATACGTACCTCTTTATATCTTGATATATTAAAATGATGAAAGTATGTCCTTCATGACCTTTGTCCGGAGATTATTATATCCTAAAGTAAATAATGTTGCAAAGGACGAAGGTCTTTAACCATTAACATTTGTGTTGCCTTGTTCTTGATTTATAGCTTTTGAGAACAAGTGACCAACACCGAAGTTTAACAAAAAAATAACAAAACAACGCAATTTTAAAGTTTACCAAAAGTACGTAGATGACCGGATGGACGATTGGAGCTGGAGATTGATTGATTTGGAGAGGTTGTGTGCTTATACACTTAGGATTTGGGAAGGTTATATTAAGATATGCCTAAACTTTTATTGGTCTATCGTGCTTCTATTATATTTCGGTTTTTTCGGATAATTCGGTTTTCTAAGGTCTAGAACCAAAATTATCTCGGTTATTTCGGTTTTCTGAAACATGGAACCAAAATTTATAAGTGTTACTAACTCAGTTTCGGTTAATTCAATTTTGGTTCCTATTAATTCGGTTTCGATTTATTTTGCCCAGGCCTGCTTGCAGGAGCCCAGGCCCCATGACCATGAGCCTGCCAGTTCAATTTGCTGGTAGCAAGAAAAGTTATAAAAAAAAGGCTGCACAAACCGCAAGATTACTAATCTTCCATCCTAGTATATAAGGCGCAACCAAATCTAGTTTAAAGACAAAAATATATTTAATTCTCTTTAGCATTGATATACGTATTAAAAAGAACACACCTTATATTATGAGATTAGAATAAAAAATAGTTACGTGTTATATTACATTATGGAGGAAGTACTATGAAACCAACCAAACACATTGTATGACTTCAAATCCTGGCTCAGCGAGTGGAGGCGGGTTTTACTAAAAGAACCGAAGGCATCCTTAAGCTTGTCTTGTTAACATTTCTTCTTTTTCTTTGAAACGTTCTTGTTAACAATTTGATCGGTTGAAAGCCGAACACGAGGTCGCCTGCCGAAGCTGTTATACTCGTTGGATGCGGTGCGGAAATCTGGGAGGGATGTGGCAGCCTTGAGCTCCTGATTTGGATGGTATTCGCGGGCCACCAGGAATTGTTGGCGGGGAAGCATAAGGGAGCAAGCGTGTAGCGTGAGCTGCGTGACCGAAAGGAATGACAGCTGAAAGAAAAAAAGAAAAAGAAAAGAAACGGAGCGCAGCAAGGGCGGGAAGCAAAGCGAAGAAAAGAAGCCCGGTCCAGGAGGGCTTCTGGACGGCTAACCGGCTGGGGTCTGCATGATTTCGATTCATATATATGCATCGCCTTCATCGCGAGCGCGGCGGCAAGGAAAGGCGGGGCGGACCCAGCCCCACATGCCCCCGCCATGCCGGTGCCCATGTGACCGTACGTGCGCAGGCGCAGCGCTGCTGTCTGCTGCGTGCTGCCGGCCTGCCGCGAGAGATCCGCCGTCACCGTCCCCCGGCGCTGCGACCTCTCCTATCCGCTCCGGCTACGTGTCCGTCGGCGCAACGGCTCGCATTTCCCCCCTTATATAATGGTTCGGATAACAAGAGGGTCCCACGCGTGGACCTCTACAGGGGCGCTGCGCAAAGGCTGCCTCTACTGGTGGCCGGGTCTGACCGTCAGGCTCTGGACGGAGGGAGGAGTGGGGGCGAGGGCAACGGCAACGGGTGGCGTGCGTTGAGACAGTTTTTCTCGTTAGAGTGGGGGCACAGGGTAAAGCAGGCCCCACGCCCTAGACGCAGTCACGCGGTCCTAGGGGGGGACCGGTAGTGGTGGACCCTGCCGGAGACGGCTCGGTTTGTTCTCCAGTCGGCCTGGGCACTTTATCATGCCCTCGGTCGATCGCCCTCTCGGACCAAGTATTCTTTCGCTGCCATGTGGGCCGCCTAGCTTGATCAGCTGGTTGCTGCAGGCAGACGCACCTTGAATCACGGCCAGTTGGTGCGTGTCTGTCTCCTGGGCCCCGCCCAACGGAGGAAAAAACGCCTCTCCGGATGCCCCAATCCACGGCAAGCATCGCGCGCCGCCTTGCTCGATCGGCCTTTTGCGGCGATTTCATCCGGCCAGATAGAATATTTTGTCTGTCGTCGTTTCGCCGGGCCGCATAATTGGACATGTTTGGGTAAAGCCAAAGCAAGGGGTCAGAAACAGCTTTTTCCGTGTTGTTATTATGATTACACTTGCATAGTTCCATACTTGCTCCGATTTCCTACTATTTGTCGTTGTCTTTAAAAACAACAACATTGTTTCTAATATACAACTTTACTTTTTAAGGTAAATCAATGCATATAAATATTAGCTTTCAAAACTAAATAACAAAACAAATATTTATAGTAAAAAAAAAATAAATTTGACTTAAATATTGACCAAAACAACAACTAATAGGCAACAGAGAATGAATGTACAACAGGGTAAGCGATATAATGGCCGCCATCGACTACTGGTAATACACCACTAGTATTCATTAGCTAGTAGTTAATGGTCCCTTACCCCCCGGCGCAGTGCAAGTGCAAGCAACTCCGTGGCGGGCATGGCAAAGCACCTCGCGGTTATCGGATTCGCGGCCCCATTGACCATATAAAAAACTGAACTGTTCTTCTCCTGCTTTCCCGGAGAAACGAGGAAAAAGCCAAGCGTCTGTCTCCACGACCACGAGCATGTAGCGTAGCGCGCCCATTCTCTCGGCGCGGCAAAGAGAGAAAAGAAATTCAATTTCGCCGAGCCACTTGTCTTCTTCACTCCGGCAGTCATTCGTTCACGGGTCTTCTTCACTCACGTCTTCTTCGAGCCCTGCAACTAACGTGAGAACACCCGCAGTGGATTAAAAATTCCCATGCTGCTCTCGAGAAACGAGGGGAAGCGACAACGGCAAAAGGGCCAGGGGCGCAGACCGCAGTGGCGCGCTCAGGCTGCTGGACGCATGCCGCATAGGGGAGACAAACACCCTAGGCCCTAGCCTTCTGGATACGTTGAATAAAAATAATATCTGAAGTTTATTAAACATCTAAAGCAGTTTGGAATGCATTCTAGGATTTTGAGTTTTTCTTTATTCGGATTCTTAAAATCGCCTCTAGCTATCCAAACTGGACTGCATATCGCCATTACGAAGTTTAGACTTAAAACTGTGGACTAAAATATTTTATGAATTCTAAATGTTAAAACATCATACACTCGTACTACTCCTTTTATATATATATATATATATATATATATATATATATATATATATATATATATTTTAAAGATGGTACCGCGCTTGTCACACTGTAGTCGGCTGTACAATGCACCGGAAGTCCGGAACTACGCACAGACTAGCCCGGGACCCCTGTGCCTGCTAGCTGTGCTGCCAGGCAGCCTGTGGGTGTTTGGTTTACCCTGCTAAAATTTAGCCCCTATCACATCGAATGTTTAAACATCCGTTCGGGGTATTAAATGTAGTCGGATTATAAAACTAATTTCTCAACCGAAGATTAAAAAGTGAGACGAATCTAGTACAGTTGGTTGGGTCTATATTTCATACTCATACTTAAAAGTCAAACGCTTCATGTGAGCCGGGCTAAACTTTAGTCCACAGAACCAAACACCCCTGAAAGTCGAAAGAGACGGGATGGAGGGAGGGTCTGGACTTTCAGAGCCCTTCCGGACTACACTGTTAACCGTACCGCGTAGAAAAACCGGCTGATCGATCTGTACGTCAGGTTGACAAATCGGCGCACCATGCAGAAGGATCCGTCGGCGTACGTCCAGCGACCGGCATGTGAACTGTCGTTTGGCCGCCGTCACGTGCTCATCTGCTCTGCTTAGTTTCCATGTTAAAACACCACTTTCGCGGATGAACTGGGCTTGATCACATCCGGCGGTGCCCGGCCGGTGCGTATCTCTCTCCCATCCATCGCGATCATCATGTCTGCGTTGAGACCTTCAGCTGCTACTGTCCATCCAGCTACGATGGAAGCCCAGATGCTGCCACCGGCCGTGAAATGGTCTAACTACAGCAGCAGCCATCCTGGAGTCATTGCGTGCGTACTAGTAGGTCGCTGCTGGCCATGGCCATGCCTTGTTGCCGCAATGATATATACGGCCGCCGAGGCATGTACTAGTAGCTAGCTAGGCAAGCGAGGCACGGCATGGATGATGGCAGGTCAGTAGCAAAATGCCGCGCGCAGCAGCTACTGACAGCCACCCAATGCAACAGACCTAGCGTGCCACCGCGCATCATTGCCGGGTGCAGTGCAGAGCTCTTGCGCTGTGACGAGGTGAGTATTTTAGTACTAACTGGACGACCGATCCTTTTCCTGGATGCATGCATGGTAGTATATATATAGGCAGTATACACGGCCGCGCGCGCGCCTTGCGTGCTGCATTGCATGAATTGTCGCCACCGTCCACCGACCAGCAGGATCGGAGTCCTCGCATCCGACGCGAAATACACCACCAAAGACCAGATCCGACGACCCAATTGTTCCTTGCAACTCCTGCGTCGATCGGTATATCGTCGGATGGCTGGTGTTCGGATCTGAACCAAATTAACAGGAGGAGTACGTAGAGTCGCGACGTACTCCGCAACCGTACGTACGTGTAGATTTACGCTCAACTACCTGCGACGGGACCGCGCATATATACACGCATGGTTGGACGTTGGATCCAACCCAAGAGCAAGCACCAAAGCAGCGCCAACTAGGTAATAGCTGGTGAGGTGACTGCTGTGTCTCTCTACTCTCTAGCCAGCCAGTGGCGATAGAGCTAGCGGTGTGAGCGTGTGGATGGACGTTGCAATGAAGGTTTAGGTGCGTGTGATATGGTCCGCTCAGCTGGCCGTACCATCGCTCACCTGCAGGCACTACGGTTACCCACTCTCCGATCATGTCGATCGATCGTTCCCGAAAAAGAAGTGGAAAAGAAGCCAGAAAAGTGACCTAACCGATCGACACACATGCTCACGAGCCAAAGCATGTATGCAAGGTTGCAAGGGGTCATGGTCTCGTCTCAACCCATGCCCGCCTAGGCCGATCCAGTTTCAGAGCGTATTGGCTTGTCTCCCCTTATGAATTCCTTAGGAGTTATTAGGACTAGGGACGACAGTAAGTACGGGTTGTTAGTACTAAATAACAGTAATAGATAACATAATAAGGATCTCTTAGTCTATTGCAAGATCACATCGATAACTTAATCCAATGCGGAGTTGGGTAAGATAATCTCTTATACCGGCACTAGTAGTGCCCACGGCGATCTCTTTGGTTGGCGTAGTCGTAGTACACTACCAGAATCGCAGGCTTTGCCGAGTGTTGTATTCTTTGCCGAGTGTCTTTTGTCGGGCACTCGGCAAACAAGGCTTTGCCGAGTGCCGCACTCGGTAAAGTTAGGCACTCGGCAAAGCGACCTTTACCGAGGGCTGAACACTCGGCAAAGAGCGACACTCGGCAAAGACAACTTTGCCGAGTGTCAAACTCTCGGCAAAAGGGGGTTCTCGGCAAACGGCCGTCAGCGGCCGTCCCAAAGCTGACGGCCGTCAGTCTTTGCCGAGTGCCAGCCGTTGGCTCTCGGCAAAGAGGTTCTGTGCCGAGAGCCACATAGTAGGCACTCGGCAAAGCATACTTTGCCGAGTGTCATCTCTGGACACTCGGCAAAGTATATTTTTATTTTTTTTATTTTGTCTATCAAAATTTTTGTGGTATGTTCCTACACTATGTAGACCTACATGTATCATTTGTGTACAATTTTAACAGAGCTTTCAATCGTTAGTAGATTTAGTTCGTTTATTTGAATTTCTTCGGAAAATTTAGATTTGAACTGTAGGTCACTCGAAACTTGGAAAACCGTGCATGCAAAAATGATATTCATGTTACTTAGCATAAGTTACGACCGATTCAAGGAGCGGACCGGAAACTTCGAGCAACATGCTCACTAAACATGGTCGTGAACTTGCCATACACATGTTTAAAAATTGTATAAAACACAAACAAAGTCAGAAAATCCTGAAACTTGTCCACGTGTCATGATATCATATGTACAGGCTGCGATAAAAAATTGAAAAAATTTCGAGAAAACTATGACGTACTATGTGTACAAACCTAAGAGATCCACATTGGAACTCTATGATTTCATGTGTAGTTCTCTTAGGTTTCTACACATAGTGTCTCACAACTTTGTCCAAACATTCTCAATTTTTTATCACAACCTGTACATATGATATCATGACACGTGGCCAAGTTTCATGATTTTCTGACTTTGTTTGTGTTTTATACAATTTTTAAACATGTGGATGGCAAATTCATGCCCATGTTTAGTGAGCATGTTGCTCGAAGTTTCCGGTCCGCTCATGGAATCGGTCGTAACTTGTGCTAAATAGGACAGATATCATTTTTGCATGCACGATTTCCCAAGTTTCGAGTGACCTGCAGTTCAAATATGAATTTTCCGAAGAAATTCAAATAAACGAACTAAATCTAATAGTTATAAAAAACACTTTTATAATTGTACCAAAATGGTACTTGTAGGTCTACATAGTGTAGGAACACACAACAAAAAGTTTGGTTGCCAAAAATAAAAAAATAAAATATACTTTGCCGAGTGCTGGAAAGATAGCACTCGGCAAAGACGGCGTTGCCGAGTGCCTGTCCTTGAGCACTCGGTAAAGTTTGTACAACACATCTTTGCCGAGTGCTCTACAGCTAGCACTCGGCAAAGGTGTCTTTGCCGAGTGCCCGAGATCCGGCACTCGGCAAAGGCGTCTTTGCCGAGTGCCCGCGATCCGGCACTCGGCAAAGTTTATTTTAAAATTTTTAAAAAATCTTTGCCGAGTGCCCGCGATCGGGCACTCGGCAAAGAATGTAATTTAACCACCCGACAACCTTTCTTCTCTCTTTCTCTCCTTTCACTTCTCTCTTCTACCCGCCGCCGCTCTCACCGCCGCTCGCGACCGCCGCCAGCTCCAGCCTCCCGGCTCGCCGCCGGCGCCGCACGGCCTCCCCACGCGCCCCGCCGCCGCGCCCCGACGTTACGGCGCCCCCACAGCCGCGCCCCGCCGTCGCGGCCACCGCCGGCCGCGCCCACCGCCGACCGCGTCCACCGCCGTCGCGCCACCGCCGTCGCGCCACCGCCATCGCCGACCCAACACCGTCCCGTCTTCTACCCCGGCCCCTCTCCGACGAATTTAGTGAGTATAATAAGTTTTGGATTTAGTGATTTTCGTGAATTTAATTAGTTTTGTATGTGTGTTTAGTGAGTTTATACTATATGTTTGTAGTGAATATAGTGACTTTAGTGAGTTTAATTAGTTTAGTATGTGTGTTTACAGAGTTTATACTATTTCTGTTAATTTGGCATAATGTGATGGTGGATATGGATGTCGTTTAGTATGTGTGTATACAGAGTTTATACTATTTGTGTTCATCGTGTCGTTTGTATATGTGCGTGTCAGCCATCGTGCTGTTAGATCTATTTGCAGGTTTTGGAAATCTCCCCGTACAGGGGAAGTGCTGCCGATTTTTTTTGACCACCTCGTTTATTTTTTACAGAGAAGATACTTGTCTTCCTAGCCACTGCGGGTCTGCCTGCACCGCGTCGCGTCGCCACTGCACCGACCCGCCACAGCCCCACTAGCCTGACTCCACCGCCACCCTAGGTATAACCTCTATTTCCGCATCATGGTCGTAGATCACGTAACCCAGTTAGGCGTCTCCCGTTCGAAAGAGATACGGTGTAGATATGCAGATCTTTGCATATCTACAAATGTATCAGTTTCGAATTGTCCACGTTTTTTGGACAGCCCGCGGTTGCGTAGATGGTGTTAGTTTCCATGCTCTACTACGGTCCGAGAAAGAGTTTCGGCGTCACCTCCCTGTTGTTCTCCGGACAGTACACTCTCCCTGCCAGGACGTGTATCCGGAGAACAGCGGGGAGGTGCTGCCGAAATTCTATCTCGGATCGGAGTAGAGCATGGAAACTAACTCCATCTACGCAACCGCGGGTGGGATTAGGACCTATCCTCACCTATTAGAAGGTAGGAACGTAGTGTACATGCATTACATGTCTATATTAAACTATACTCGGTTATATATGTTAGAGGATGGAGGACCGTGAGTGGATGTACACGGGCCGCGTTCGACGTAATGATGTCACCCCAGAATGGATTAGGAAGACCGATGCTTTCGTGGAACGGGCATATGGCGAAGCTGCTAAAGGAGCTAGCCTAGTCCCTTGTCCGTGCAGCAAATGTGACAACCGGAAAAGAAAACCAAAGAAGGCCATGGTAGAACATATTTGGAAGAATGGATTTACGCCGGACTATACTCGGTGGATCTTCCATGGTGAAGCGCATCGCACGAGAGAGGAGGTGGTGAGACAACGCGTCGAGGATTACGATGCTGATGCCGGGGTAGCAGACATGTTGAACGACTATCACGAGGCACAGTTCGCCGAAGGACGTACGGAGGACGAGCCAGAGGCGACCGCAAAGGCATTCTACGACATGTTTGACGCGGCACAGAAACCCCTTCACGGCAAGACAAAGGTTTCTCAACTGGATGCCATTGGGCGTATAATGGCGTTCAAGTCGCAGTATAGCATGAGTCGAGACGCCTTCGATGGTTTGTTGACAGTTATTGGCAGCCTGCTTCCGGAGGATCACGTTCTGCCAAAGAGCATGTACGAGGCACAGAAACTCCTCCGTGCACTCAAGATGACGTATGAGCAGATACATGCTTGTCCGAAGGGCTGTGTCCTATTTAGGAAAGAACACACTGAGGCAAAGTACTGTCCGAAGTGTAAATCGTCTAGGTTCATGGAGGTAGACTCTGGTGATGGACAGAAGAGGCAGCTCGACATCCCCGTGACAATCCTACGCCACCTTCCGTTCATACCGAGGATCCAGCGTCTATACATGACAGAGGAATCCGCGAAATAGATGACATGGCACAAAAAAGGCAAACGATACAATCCTGACAAGATGGTTCACGCATCCGATGGTGAAGCATGGACCCACTTTGATGCCATTCACCATGAGAAAGCCAAAGAGGCTCGACATGTTCGTGTTGCGCTGGCCACAGATGGGTTCAATCCCTATGGAATGACCGCTGCCCCATACACATGTTGGCCCGTGTTCGTTATCCCCATCAATCTCTCCCCCCGGCGTATGCTTTCAAAGACAGAACATATTCGTGTCGTTGATAATTCCTGGACACCCGGGGAATAAAATGGGCGTGTACATGGAGCCTTTGATTGATGAATTGGTCCGTGCTTGGGAGGAAGGGGTATGGACGTACGACCGAGCTACGAAGACAAACTTCAAAATGCATGTTTGGTACCAGTACTCCATGCATGACTTTCCGGCGTATGGGCTATTTTGCGCCTGGTGTGTTCACGGTAAGTTCCCATGCCCAGTTTGCAAGGAAGCTCTTAGGTTCATTTGGTTGAAGAAGGGTGGCAAATATTCGTCATTCGATAAACATCGACAATTTCTCCCTCCTGACCATGCATTCCGACTAGACATCAAGAACTTTACGAAAGGTGTCATGGTGACAGACCGCCCACCTGCAATGATGACTGGTGCCGAAGTTCGCGAACAGATAGATGGTCTCGTGGCCAACCCAGAAGGTGGTTTTGTGGGATATGGTGAGCAACATATGTGGACACATAAGTCGGGCTTGACTCGGCTCCCCTATTATGATGACCTGCTCCTTCCACACAACATTGACGTGATGCACACTGAAAAGAATGTCGCTGAGGCACTTTGGGCAACAATTATGGAGATTCCTGATAAGTCAAAGGATAACGTAAAGGCAAGAGTGGATCTGGCAGAGTTATGTGATAGACCAAACCAAGAGATGAAGCCGCCTAGTGGTGGTAAGACATGGAGAAGGCCTAAGGCCGATTTCGTCCTGAGCAGGGCCCAGAGGAAGGAAGTACTACAGTGGATTAAGATGTTAATGTTCCCTGATGGGTATGCAGCTAACCTTAGTAGGGGGGTGAACTTATCTACTCTGCGAGTCTTAGGGATGAAGAGTCATGACTTCCACATATGGATTGAACGAATTCTTCCGGCGATGGTTCGAGGCTATGTCCCTGAGCATGTCTGGCTAGCGCTTGCAGAGTTGAGCTATTTCTTCCGCCAGCTTTGTGCAAAAGAGTTAGCTCGGACCATGATTGCAGACTTGGAAAGGATGGCACCCGTGTTACTGTGTAAGCTGGAGAAGATCTTTCCACCCGGCTTCTTCAATCCGATGCAGCATTTGATTATTCATCTCCCATATGAGGCACGAATGGGGGGGCCCGTGCAGGGACGTTGGTGCTATCCAATCGAGAGATGTCTAAAGAGTATCCGAAAGAAATGTAGAAATAAATGCAAAATCGAGGCTTCCATTGCAGAGGCATACATACTGGAGGAGGTGTCAAACTTCACAACAACTTACTATGGTGACAAACTGCCGAGCGTGCATAATCCACCCCCTCGTTACAATGATGGCGGCAATGAATCGAACCTCAGCATTTTTCGAGGGCAACTCGGAAGCGCGAGTGGTTCGACCACCAAGACCCTGAGACATGAAGAGTGGCGCAATATCATGCTATATGTATTGACCAACCTTGAAGAGGTGACGCCATACATGGAGCAATTTCTTCATGAATTCTGGCGTCGATCAAGGGACCCAACTCCACAGGAATATGATACCCTTCTTAGAAAGGGTGCGGGAAATGGATTGCCCGATTTCATTTCCTGGTTTAAACATAAGGTACGTGCTTAGTTTGTTATTCCAAGTTGCTCTTACGTGCGAATAATATAACAATCTAGCGTGTTTGAACTTGCAGGGCCAAAGAGAGCCGTCTATGAGTGCCGAGTTGAGACAAGTAGCCAATGGCTTTGCCTATAGGGTCAGAAAATTTTCTGGGTATGACGTCAATGGATACCGTTTTCGCACAACAAGCTACGACCAAAGTCGGCCCAATCGAAAAACCACGTGTTCTGGAGTCTTTACGCCCGGGCTTGACGAGGTCGAGTATTATGGAAGAATTGAAGAAATATATGAACTCAATTTTTATGGTTCCAAACCTCTTACTCCAGTGATATTCAAATGTCATTGGTTTGACCCTGAAGTTACGAGACGGACACATTCTAATCTTGGGATAGTCGAAATTCGACAGGATTCCACCTTAACAGGAGACGATGTCTATATTGTGGCCCAACAGGCCACACAAGTGTATTATCTTCCATATGCGTGCCAAACGAAACAACATCTTAAGGGTTGGGATGTTGTGTATAAGGTATCACCGCACGCTAAATTACCTGTTCCAAACGATGAAGATTATAACTTAGACCCGGACACATATGACGGAGAGTTCTTCCAAGAAGATGGGCTCGAAGGGCAATTTGAGATAGACTTAACCGAAGCGATCGGAATGGAAGTAGATATTGAAATGGTTGTTGATGACGAGGATGATGAGGTGCAAAATGAGAATGACTTAGAAATACTTGAAGGCAATGCCAATGACGAAGTTGCGCCTTCAGATGATGTTGACTATGAAATGGTTGATAGTGATGATGACACTTATGATCCGGCTAACCCGGACACATATGAAGATTATTTTTAATCGATGTAATGCTATATTTCATTTATTTTGCATATGTTTCTAAATACATATTTTTTTATCTGTGCTTAATTGTTTACTCTTAATTGCAGGTTGTTGGACAAAGATGGTGGGCGGTGGGACGAGGACGAGGAGGGGGAGGGGGAGGGGGAGGAGCACCCGTAGGACGGAGGAGGAGGCGCAGCAGGACGACGCCGTACAGCAGCAGGTGGAGCAGCAAGCCGTTGTCGATGCGGCACAGCAGGACGACGACGATGCGGCGCAGCAGGACGACGACGACGACGACGCCGCTCAGCAGGACGTCTCAGGTTCTGGCTCCTCAGGTTCGAGGAGTATCTACCTGCGAGGTCCCGCGAGCCTACCTAAGCGACCCATACTTCGTGACAGACGTCCGCTCATACGACCCGATGGAGAGAGGTAGGTAACTTTAGATGTTGTTGCTGCTTTTTCATATTATATGTTCAAATTAATAATAGAAACTAATACTTCATCTTAATCACTTCGACAGGTCTTGGATGGTTTTGGAGACTGCAGGGGGTCACGGCCGCAACCCCAATGGCATCCTCGGCCTTCTATGCCGGGAACACTTCCCTGGACTTGTCGAGTACGCCGGAGTGACGAGCCCAGCATACACCTTCGACCACTACGCCGTCGCCCCCGATGCAGTAGATCGGGACGACAGACAATTCAACAACAAGGCGGAGCGGGTGAAGCAAGAGCTGTGGGTAAGTCTTCCTCGCACTATATTGTTTAATAAGTCGCATTTGTTGCATATTCTTGAAATAATGTATGGATACATCGTCTTTGTATGTAGGATTTCTTCAGGTGCGATGCTGGATACGAGGCCAGGGCGGATGTGGTGTCTACGACGTGCTGTAAGAAGCTCGTCGTGGACATGCACTACGAGGCGCGCATCTAGGCCATCGTCACTTACCACGGCTCCGTCCTTGGGGAGAAGGTGAACAAGAAGGACGCCCGAACCATGTCATTGACTGCGGACCAGTACTTGCAGGTAAATACAAAACTTTATTATTGGTACTAAATATGCTTATTCTTATCTTCTGATATGCGGTGTACTTATATTTTTTTAGATGATTCCTCATTGGTGCGCCGCGCATCCTGAGTGCTGGGAGAAGATGGTGCAGAGGTGGTGCTCGGCTGAGTGGGACGAGGCGCACAACGCTAGCCGGGAACGGCGTTTGCTGATGCAAGGTCCCTCCCACCATCAAGGCAGCCGCAGCCTGGGCAAATACGCGGAAGCATGGGTACGCGCTTTTTTTTATTTAGGTATATAACTTTCGATTAGACATGATTTCTAACCATATCGTTGGTTTTCTCGCAGTGGGCGGCACATGGTGGCGCGCCTTGCTCCACGTTCTCGGCATATGCCATGGCCCACAAGGGGAAGGCGACGTCCGACGTCACCTACAACCCGGATGACGGGCCCGAGGCGTACACCAACCCCGCCATCCACAGCCGACTCAGTGAGTACACCGCAATGGCCAAGGAGGTCCATGGGCCAGATTACGATCCGAGGACCGAGGACATCGACGGAGATGTCCTCATGAGGGTCGGAGGAGGCAAGAGGCATGGGCGGTACTGGATTGCCGACGGGGCAATCGACTCGTCCTCCACTCCCACTCTCTCTCAGGTGCGAGCAAGGAGCACGAGCGCGAGCCCAGCCATACGACCTCGGCAGGACACCTCACAGCATCGTATCCAGCAACTCCAGGTTATTCCTTATCTATTCATCGTTCATTGATTTTTATATATCTTCTCTTTGCATTATCGTAACATTAGGGCGAAATATTACAGACTCAGCTAGATGATGAGAGGAGGCAATGTGAGGAGCTGGAGAAGAGGATGGCGGAGATGTTCGCGTACATGCAGAGCCTTGGCGCCGCACAGGGTCATGCTCCACCACCTCCGTTGTTCCCTGCAACTGACCCTGCTGAGTTCACTACTCCTGTGAGTATCAAAATTTTAGTACTGCATGATATATATTCATATGTTCTCACACATACAATCTATTCTCTATGCAGGGTCAATCGGCGGCGTCGAACAACCCTCATGCTTCGTCCAGCCCTTCGCCGAACCAGTCCAGATGCCCACCTCGTTGATGATCCAGACTTGGTCTTGTGAGTGTTGGTGATGTTTGGCTAGACTTGGTCTTGTGAGATACTTGGTGATGTTAGTGATGATCCAGACTTATATCTGTTTTGTGATGAACCTGACTTATATTTGTGAGACTTATATTAGTGACACTTTGTGATATATATGGTGTTGATGATAAATGTGTTCATTCTGTGATGCGATTGATATATAATGTGATGTGAATGATATATATCTTTTGTTTGTTTGGATGGAACAGCAAAAACAAATAAAAAAGGGACATCCTGGTCACTTTGCCGAGTGTAACACTCGGCAAAGGTCGCTTTGCCGAGTGCTATGACCATGGCACTCGGCAAAGAAGGCAACCTGGGAACCGGTAAAGCCATCTTTGCCTAGTGCTGACCATGGCACTCGGCAAAGAAGGCAACCTGGGAACCGGTAAAGCCACCTTTGCCGAGTGCTGAAAATGGCACTCGGCAAAGAAGGAAACCTGGGAACCGGCAAAGACATCTTTGCCGAGTGCCATTGCCAAGGCACTCGGCAAAGGGACTGGCAAAGGGGCCCACTGGAGGGTTCTTTGCCGAGTGCCAGTCCACCATACACTCGGCAAATAAACCTCCTTTGCCGAGTGCCTACTAGAGCTCTCGGCACAGGGACTGGCTGTGGGGTCCACTGGACCAGTCTTTGCCGAGTGTCGCCGTAGGCACTCGGCAAAGGATCCGTCACCGTCACTTGGCGCCGTGACGGTGACTTTTCTTTGCCGAGTGCCCGACAAAAAGTACTCGGCAAAGATGCTGTTGCCGATGTACAGTTCGCCGAGCGTTCTTTGCCGAGTGTTACACTCGGCAAAGCATTTGCCGAGTGTAAAATAGCCTTTGCCGTGTGTCTCAGACACACGGCAAAGAAGCTGATTCCGGTAGTGGTAGAGGTGATGGAGTTCACCGATTCAAGGAGCGTACCGAGGTGCTTCCTGGCACCGCCGGCACTGTCCTACACATGGATACGGGTTTGTTGCACGAGCGTTTATGAGTACGAATATAGGTTAAGTTTTATCTCATATGTATGTATTGGCAAACCGTATACCAATGTCCTCCACACCCGATTGCTATCTCACGCGGGACCATGACCACAAGTCACGCCATGTATATTTATATAGTTAGTAGCCTCGATCTCCGTTCTAAAAGAGGCAGCAATTCTAAAATTATCACTGCGTTTCAAATAAATAGAAGAGTCCAACGGAATTAGTACGTGTACAACAAATTCAATATATATGTGTAGTAGTTACTCGGCGGTTCGTCGTCAAATAAATTGTCTGCTTATGACTATTTGCCAGCCAAATGAATTTTCTGTCAGGGGGTCAAAAGATATGGCTTCCCTCCTGTTACGGGCATGTGGGATGGCATGGAAACGAAGGACAAATTGAGTCAAAAAGGCGGCGTGGGATGTGCTCTGCCTCTACTATAAGGCTATCCGCAACCGTTACCTCTAAATTTTTCCCCCTATATCACTTTTTCCCCCTATTTTTTCATCTCCCGCAGCGGTTCTCCCTAAATACTCCCCCTATATCCCACTACCACTATAAAATATTATTTTCTTTACCAACTATCAATTTTTTATCTACTAACAATTACTCGTGGACCCACAGCACAGTGTTTAGGGGGATGAACAGTGACACGCTATATCTGGGGGGAGAGAGAAGGAGGCCGACGTGTAGGGGACGCTATAGGGGACACCGCTGCGGCCGCAGAGTGCCCCCTACGCGCCGCATGCAAGGGGAGGGGGCAGGGGAGGGGGCAGCGTTGCGTTCAGTCTAACCTGCTGGCTTCTCCTTTCCCTTATCCACCCATGTCACATCGATCAAGTTTGGTCAGAACTATAGTGAGGGTTCGAGAATTATTGCGCTAGCTAAGGGGGTGTTTGGTTACCCCAAACTAAATTTTAGCCCCTATCACATCGAATGTTTGAACCTCCGTTCCGGGTATTAAATGTAGTCGGATTATAAAACTAATTTGTCAGCCGAAGATTAAAAGACGAGACGAATCTAGTCCAGTTGGTTGGGTCTATATTTCATACTCCTATTTAAAAGTCAAACGCTTGATGTGACCCGGGCTAAACTTTAGCAGGGGCAACCAAACACCCCCTAAAAGATATGAACCGGAGGGCAGTGCAAGCCAAGCCAAGCCCAGCACAGCACGTTGTGTAAAGGGCGTTTGGGCGGCAGGCACTGACGAGCGAGGCTAGCTGTGTTTGGTTCTGAAACCTTTTTCTTCTGCTGTCTGAACACGAGACGAGGGAACGAACTAGAATCTAGATGCGCCCGGCGCCCCCCCCAACGCATAACAGCAAGTAACCTGCTTACGTGAAGTACTCCTCACTCACCGACTATATATGAGTCGTGGATGCATGTATACAATTCATGAAGATCAGCAATAATGAAGTTTGTGACCACGTAGCCCTGTTGTGCCATGCCAAACTCTGAAGTCTTGCGCGAGCGCGAGGAACCGGCCAAACCACGAGGAAGGGTGAACGTACCAAGGAACGCCCACCAGGAATCTGTTCCAAGCGGCAGCAACGCCGCGCCAGACAATGCATATTGCGAACAGGTGGACGCCCTGAGCCTTTCCCGTGGCGCTGGGCCGATGGCACATGCCGACAGCCCAAACAAGAGTCACCCTTTCTCGGGAGAAGCTCCCGGGCCTGTCCCGCCCACCCTCTCACTGACAAGTGACCAGCGAGGTGAGCAAGCAAGCAAGCCAGCGAGCCGATCCGTCGGTCCATCGTCCATCCATCCACCGAACCCAGCCGGCCGGCCCCAACCTTCATCTGCCAGCCTTTAATACGCGCTGCCGTGGCAACACGACGAGTGAGTGAGAGTAGTAGAACTGAGCAAGACCCACTGAGCTGATCAGCCCAGGCCATGTGCAGCCCCAACATGGCACGTTCTCCCTCGCTCCTCTGCGTACACACAGAAACCTCTCCTCCCTCCCCTCTCGCAGCTAGCGTGCCGGCCTGCCGGTGCCATTCTGCCCATCTGGCTTATAAATAGGCCCACACGGCACCACGGCCACCACCACCACCCACCAGTCCACCACTGCTCGCTCTCACTCCACCGCTGCCCACTTCTTGTTTGTATTGTATCCACCAGAGGAAGCTGAGAGGGCCAATGAGGCAAGGCATGGGCTCCCCTTCCGCCGCCGCGGCGCTCGTGCTCCTCCTGGCCCTGCTCGCCGGAGTCCACTGCCGCGAGGCCCAGCTCGACGCCGCCGCCGGCACGGAGAACTACACCGCCAGCGACGCCGCCGTGTACTGGGGCCCCTGGCAGAGGGCCCGGGCCACCTGGTACGGCCAGCCCAACGGCGCCGGCCCCGACGACAACGGTGAGCGCCGGCATTCCCGAGACCTTTATTACCGCTCTGCCTCCTCCCTTCTCCCTCGAGGCCTCGGTGCCTTGTGGACGGCAATGTGGCTCACGGAACGCGTCGTGTGTGCGCTAGGTGGCGCGTGCGGATTCAAGCACACCAACCAGTACCCCTTCATGTCCATGGGCTCCTGCGGCAACCAGCCATTGTTCAAGGACGGCAAGGGCTGCGGCTCCTGCTACAAGGTACTACTACAGTAAAAAAACAAACAGCATGCATGGAGTTCTTACCGACATTTGTATTATCTGAAGCATATTTGCACAGTAGTATAGAGTATTTTTTTTCTTTTTCTTCTTTTTTAGCGGAAACCATTCTACTAATGCTCCACTTGTTTAAAAAAACAAACAATTGTCGTCATAGTAAGGTGGTGGTGTTTTGAGACTGTTTTGGTAGAGAAGTGCTAGACACCGTATGGACGTTAAAGAGGGCGGCACGGCAGAAGTAGTAGTGGTGGTATTAACTGTTAAAGTAGGACGCTACCCGTACAGCCCAGGCCGCTCCTCGGAGCAGCACAGCACCAGGCACCAGCTACCAGGCACCAGCAGCTTCATATGTGGGCCCCCCCGGTGCATGTGCGCGCCTCCCTCGTTCTCCGTGACAGTGCCATTTTATTTATTGCTGCGCATTGACTCCTGCTTGAACGCAGATTCGGTGCAGGAAGGACCCGTCCTGCTCCGGGCGGACGGAGACGGTGATCATCACCGACATGAACTACTACCCGGTGTCCAAGTACCACTTCGACCTCAGCGGCACGGCGTTCGGCAGGCTGGCCAAGCCCGGCCTCAACGACAAGCTCCGCCACTCCGGCATCATCGACATCGAGTTCACCAGGTCGGTGTGCCAAGCCCTCTCTTGTTTTTTTTTTTGTTTTTGTGCGTGCTGTTGAATTTCGTAGCGCGGCAAGTGAAAGTTTGGTGGTAGGGCGGAGGCGGCGGCAGCGGCAGCATCATTTTAGGCGCTCACGTTACTCACCGTCGCCGCGCCGGACACTGCATGTGCGGCAAAGTGGCGCAGCAGCTGCCGAAGGCCGCTTTTATTGCGCTGCGGCACAGCGCCCCCCAACATGCTCGTTTTTGGCTACTAGTGGGCGCACCACCCGCTTGTGCATCCCATCCCAACGTATCTGTGTCCAACTGTTGCAGTAGCAATACGCCACCGGCGCCCCGCGGTGACCGACCGCCAGCCCTTTTCCTTTCGCTTTCTCTAGCATACCTTGCCACCACCAGCTGCCCGGGTCCATGCTAAAGGGAGGAGGGATTCCTTCACACTTGCAAAGCTCTTTCTTGCCTTGGGTTCTGTTCTGCTGCTACTGCTAGTGCTATAGTGACAAGATGGCGCCGCCGACGGATGTGTGTTTGCAGGGTGCCGTGCGAGTTCCCGGGCCTGAAGATCGGGTTCCACGTGGAGGAGTACTCGAACCCCGTCTACTTCGCGGTGCTGGTGGAGTACGAGGACGGCGACGGCGACGTGGTGCAGGTGGACCTGATGGAGTCCAAGACGGCGCGCGGCCCGCCGACGGGGCGGTGGACGCCGATGCGCGAGTCCTGGGGCTCCGTCTGGCGCATGGACACCAACCACCGCATGCAGCCGCCCTTCTCCATCCGCATCCGCAACGAGTCCGGCAAGACTCTCGTCGCCAACAACGTCATCCCGGCCAACTGGCGCCCCAACACCTTCTACCGCTCCTTCGTCCAGTACAGCTAGCTGATCGGGATCCCTGCCCTGCCCTGCCCGCAATTGGAGCTGGCTGGGGCGCTACTCGGCTCGGTCACCATCGTCTACAGTACTATACTATGCTCTCTACTACCACTAGACTGCTGCTGTTACTACTAGTCTACTACTACCAAGTACGGCGGAACGGAACGGCTAGTCGTCGTCGGCCTTGGGAGGGAGGTGTCTCCGGTCACCGTGCCGTTGCAGTTGTATCGTGATCATGGTCCTGGGAGTTGTTGCATCCGGATCCGGGGCGCGCTTTTTAGGTTAGGCGTCGTGTGCGATGTTTGCGGGGTCAGGCTGGCATGTCATGCCGTGCGTGACCCTGATTGCGAGCCGGCAAGCAAGCAAGAAAAAAAAAACTAAAGCCGTGTGGGAAAATGGAGGAGGCAGGCGTACAAGCTACGCTCTCCCGCCCACTGTTGCTTTTATAATTTATCATCATCATCATCTTCTTCATTCCGATCGGTGATTAATCGAAAAGTATATTGTAATGTATAAATGCCATTTTCCTTTCGTCAGTGCCTTTTTTTTCCTGATTGTGGATGTTTTGTTTGAGCATTCAGCCTTGCTGTGCTGAAGCCAAACGCAAGTAATGTGCTGAAGCCAAACGCAAGTACACAAGTAATGTACATAATGAAGATGTGAAAGAAAGAAAAAACGACAGAAATATAAACTCCCGTTTGACGATGATATTTTTACGCAGGCATTGAGAAAGCGCGTGAGCATCGCTCTAGTCATAGTTCAAACCAAGTTCTCGATCAATGCCATCTTCACTATCGAGTTCTTTGACGTGCCTTGCTCTTAATTATACATTTTCCTTAACTTTAGGCGCTCGCGTCTTCCCGCGCGCGGTAGATTTAAAAAAATGTCAGGGACTGACATGTCCGCATTTGACTCACACACACGGTCACACCACCTGCTGCTTTTATGTGGCTGGGCATAGATTCCATATGTTAGTTACTGATATGATTGGTTGCCGGTAAAGTGGTAAAGCACGCGGCTACTAAAATCAAATCACCACCGGCCACCGGCATGTCCTTTACCCTTTCCTACTAGTAAAAAACAGTTTCACTTGCATGCATTGCGATTGTCTCCTAGCTGTTCCTGCTGCTGCTAGCCTGTTGAACCATCTCTTTTCTTATCCTATCGTCCTATAGGTCGCGCGAGAGATAGACTTTCACAGCGTTTGCCAATTCGATGCGTATTCAAGGCAGCAAATCGCCGTACGGCCACAGTCAAGCAGAAGGGAACAGAGTCAACAGACGAGGAGGACAGACGAGGAGGAAGAGAGGCCGGAGCCCGTAGGCCACAGCGATTGACAAGCCGCATCCAGCCAAAGCCATCCCGTCGCTGCCGGTTCGGCCTTTTCAGACCTCATTTATCTGTCCCGCGGTCCCGCCGCCTCCCGCGTTGCTGCGTGCCGGCCCGAGTTATTGCTGGGCGTGTGATCCTTGATCCAGATCTCCACGTCCAGCACAGGCGGCATCTTATATCTTCGCAACATCGCCGCATCGGCGCTCAGCGCTCAACCGGCATTGCAACGTGCAGTTTTGAACGCATATGATGTTGCGTTGGGTCATGAACTGTTGGATTTAATCAGATCACTTCTACTTTTATTCAGCAATTGTTAAGCAATGTTTATGGCACCGGATAAGGCCGGATGGTCTGCCGTTAGACAACAAACGGTCTACGATTAGATGAGATCAGACGGATTAATTTGTATCTCCACACGTGTTTATCCCTCTGTTGACGCCTTTTTGGAGCGCCAAACACTCAACAAGAACCGGTGGCGGTGCTCTCTGGTCAGGCGCGGACGGTCCGCGACCTGGTGCAGGAGCACGGGTTCTCTGCCTGACGGGCGGACGGTCCGCGCCCTAGGGCCGGACGGTCCGCGCGTGCGCAGGGGCGGCGGAGGATCGCCGGCGGCGCCTGGATCTCGCTCCCGGGAGGGACCCCGTCAGGGAGGAGAGATCCTAGGAGTTGTCTAGGCTCGGGCAGGCCGACCTAGACTCTAATCGACGTAGAGCCGAAGAGAGACGGAGAATTTGGGGATTGGAAGGCTAAACTAGGGCTAAACTAGAACTAGACTAGAACTACTCCTAATGCATAAGGTAAAAACGAGTAATAGACTTGATTTGATCGATTGTTGGGGGTTCAATCGGCCGTAGCCCTTCATCTATATAAAGGGGGAGGTCTGGATCCATTTCCAACTGTTTCCCGAGTTAATCCCGCGGTTTTAGGTAACAAATCCCGCGAGAAACTAGGAACCCTAACTGACTCTGCGCGCGCGGACCGTCCGCGCCGCTACCGCGGACCGTCCGCGCCGCTACCGCGGACCGTCCGGCCTCAGGGCCGGACCGTCCACAATGCTCATTTTAGCCTCCAACATATGCCCCCCTGCCTTTTGGTGAAGGTTGACGAACCAAAAGCATATGAACTAAACCTGATGTAAGTCATCGGCTTTTCAAAATAGAGATCATTCAATAAAGCATCAATGTATAAAGGCCGTTTCAGATTGTATCTTTCTCGGTCATGACCGTTTGATCAATGGATCAATAGGAATAGAATGGAGGTGCCCCCCAGCCTGGATAGACAAAGGGACTATACATATACCATGGATTCATCATCGTACCATTCCATGTTTGAACAGGATAATATACCGACGATGAGTAAACGGGTGGAAAGTACCTTGGTCTCATAGGATGAATAGGCGATGCTTGTTGTGTCGCCTTTCGAGCCGTTTTGTTTACCCGTTTTGTTTTAGCAGGTGACCGATGTTTCTTCGTTGACCGATCTCGTAGAACGGTCTTCTTGCTAGTATTCTTGGAGAGTAACTGATCAAAGGTAGAGTCAGTTTTGATCAACCGACCATATGTGCTTTGCCGTTGCGTCTCTTTCCCTTTTAAGGCTTTGTGTGGAGGCTGACGCCTTTGGCCATAGGCGGATTGTCCGGCAGAGTTAGCCAAACCGTCTGTCTGAGCACCGGACTGTCCGCACGTAGGTGTCACACCGTCTGTGATGCTCAGGCCAGGCTGTCGTGCTTGGCTCATTAATTGTGCCTGCCCCCCGGTGCCTCCGGACTTTTTAGCCTTATCGTCCGGAGCCTTTCGAGCAATCTCCTTTTGCGATATATTTGACGTGCGAGGATCGTCAATGATGATGTCTTTGCTTTTGCTTTTATCGGCCATTTCGGGCCGAACTAAGATCTTTTCGCATGCGACATCTATTGTATTAACAGGAAATGGTTGTGTGTCCACTTGCATTTCCTGAAAAGCCAACCGGCCTTCATTTATGGCCGATTGTACCTGTCGACGAAAGACATTACAGTCATTGGTGGCATGAGAAAAAGAATTATGCCACTTACAATAAGCACGTCTCTTTAATTCATCTATAGGAGGGATAGTATGAGTTAATTTAATGTTGCCATTTTTAAGTAGCTCATCAAATATCTTATCACATTTGGCAACATTAAAGGTAAATTTAATCTCTTCTTGCCGACTCTTTTGAACCGGTTGTAAGGAAGAACATGCTGAAGATTTGGCCTTTGTTGGCCAAATAAACTCAGCGGTATATACATCTGCGGATTCATCATCTGGATTATCACGCTCTATCAGATGTATAGCACGGGCGGCCGATTTTGATGTCTCTTTAAAGTGGCTTTCACAGGCTAAAGCCCGCTGATGTAGCTGGGCTATCGAAAAGAACTGGGTCCCATCTAATTTGTCTCTTAAGTAGGATAGCAACCCATTAAAAGCTAACCCTGCTAGCTCTTTGTCTGCGACATGGATCCGAAAGCATCGGTTTCTAGTGTCCCGGAACCTCCGGATATAGTCATTAACCGATTTTTCGCGTCCTTGGCGGACTGAAGCTAAGTCAGCTAACCCTAATTCATATTCCCCGGTAAAGAAATGTTCATGAAATTTACTTTCTAACTCATTCCAGGAATTAATGGAATTAGGAGGCAGGGCGGCGTACCATGCAAAAGCGGTACCAGTAAGGGATAAAGAAAATAACCGAACACGAAATGCTTCTCCATCGGCCAATTCGCCTAGGTGTGCTAGGAACTGGCCTATGTGTTCGTGTGTGCTTCTCCCATTCTCACCAGAAAACTTAGAAAATTCTGGTATCCTTGCCCCTTGTGGATATGGGACAGTGTCAAACCGGTGATTATACGGCTTTTGGTATGATTGCCCTACTCTGGCTACACTAACTCCGAACTTATCTCGAAATAGTTCAGTCATCTCTTCCCTAATTTTTTCCATTGCACCCGGTGGCAGACCACCGGATCCTGGGCGGTGGGGATCATTTGGTCGGGCATTAGTATACCGACCTTCTTGCCGTGACCGATCGATAGTGTTGATCGGTCTGTGATTGTATGGTGCGTTATGGTTTAAATATGTAGAGGGCGAAACATACTGCTGCTGTGGTGTGTAATAATTTGGTGCATGGTGTGCAACAACAGGTTCTGCGTATGCGTATCCAGCTTGTCCGGTGGTAAATCCGAACTGACCGGTTGTGTTTGCCATTATCGGGACGCCATGTGGTAGTCCTGGTGTGGGCCCAGACTGTCCGGCAGGGAAAGCCGGACGGTCCGCGTAAGGGCC
The DNA here is from genome assembly GCA_029449295.1 of Zea luxurians. Lineage (NCBI taxonomy): Eukaryota > Viridiplantae > Streptophyta > Magnoliopsida > Poales > Poaceae > Zea > Zea luxurians. The sequence continues at coordinate 73,413,981 of JAOPSE010000008.1, forward strand.
GGACGGTCCGGGCAGAAGCTCGGACGGTCCGACCGCGTCCAGGGTCACCGGTCTACCAAGCAGGGACGGCGGTGGTCCTAGGGCGGCCCTAGATTGTCCGGCAGAGCAAGCCGGACGGTCTGCATATGGGCCGGACGGTCCGGGCAGAAGCTCGGACGGTCCGACCGTGTTCATGGGTGCCGATCTACCAAGCAGGGATGGCGGTGGTGGTACTTGTCCTGTATATGAGTTCATCGGCATACCATATAATGGCTGGGGCTGCAAATCCCCATTTGTTGCCGATGTATTAGACATAGATATCCTGTTACTAGTCTCATATGATGGAAAACTAGGAGCAACAGACTTCTCCAACGTACGCGTTAATTTTCTAATTGACTCTTCTAACCCTACAATCTGTTGTTTCATTTGATCCTGCTGCTGATCTACATACTGTTTAATATATTGGATGTCGTCGGGTTTACTTACGTTGGGGACTTGAAGCGAAGATAGAAGAGATGCGACGTCGGTCTCTCCATGTTTGACAACTTTCTGGTGGCGATCCACCGTGTATTGTGATAAGAATTTCTCCCTCGCTTGACGCATGTAGTCCTCGTATTGCTGTTGCTCATCGGCCGTCAGACTTTCAACAGCCGGCTTCAGGATATTGTCCGGGGAGATATCAGTGTGATCTTTAGAACCGGCCATTTGAGGGCCTGATTTTTAGTAGATCTAAACACCTTCCCCAGCGGAGTCGCCAAAAAGTATGTTGATGCCTTTTTGGAGCGCCAAACACTCAACAAGAACCGGTGGCAGTGCTCTCTGGTCAGGCGCGGACGGTCCGCGGCCAGGGGCCGGACGGTCCGCGACCTGGTGCAGGAGCACGGGTTCCCTGCCTGACGGGCGGACGGTCCGCGCCCTGGGGCCGGACGGTCCGCGCGTGCGCAGGGGCGGCGGAGGATCGCCGGCGGCGCCTGGATCTCGCTCCCGGGAGGGACCCCGTCAGGGAGGAGAGATCCTAGGAGTTGTCTAGGCTCGGGCAGGCCGACCTAGACTCCTCTAATCGACGTAGAGCCGAAGAGAGACGGAGAATTTGGGGATTGAAAGGCTAAACTAGGGCTAAACTAGAACTAGACTAGAACTACTCCTAACGCATAAGGTAAAAACGAGTAATAGACTTGATTTGATCGATTGTTGGGGGTTCAATCGGCCGTAGCCCTTCATCTATATAAAGGGGGAGGTCTGGATCCGTTTCCAACTGTTTCCCGAGTTAATCCCGCGGTTTTAGGTAACAAATCCCGCGAGAAACTAGGAACCCTAACTGACTCTGCGCGCGCGGACCGTCCGCGCCGCCACCGCGGACCGTCCGGACCGCGGACCGTCCGGCCTCAGGGCCGGACCGTCCGCAAGGCTCATTTTAGCCTCCAACACCCTCTAAACTCGTGAGTTGTTAGAGAACGTCTAATAATAGGTCCAAATCTCCCCTTATATATTCGAAGGAATACGTCCAACAATCGAACCAAAATCAATATATCTTCTTTTCCTTTACTTTTTGCCCTATAAGTAGACAATAACTTAGCATTTTATCACCTCAATCTTCACCTCTCTTTAAATCTACGTCGTCTCAAGACATCTTGGGTGGTCTACCGATGCCAAAACAAACCCTATGATCTCTCCTCCCTGACGGGTCTCTCTCGGAGGGTCAGTTCCAGATGTTGTTGGTGAACGTCGTCGCCTCTACACACACGCAAACCGTTCGGCTCGGCGCAAAGAAGACTTGGCTCATACTGCAGGTCGTAGTCCATCCGGCCCTAGGCTGCAGACTGTCTGCGCTGTCACAGAGGGCACCGCCGCCGGTACACCTTGCAGCAGGGGCGGAGGACCTAATGTGGCGAGGTATGGCCCACGCCATACCTTAGCCCGGCCCATTAGCAGCATTAGGTCCAAGAGCCATGGCCTTTCTTCACGTCTGACATCTGTCTAGCTTCTTTGTTGCGTCGTCGCTCGCAGACAGACACAGTTGCTCACTTATTCCTCACCCGTCTGGCTTCTTGGTTGCGCTGATGCTCGCACAGGCAGGTGCAATTGCTCGCTTCTCTGTCGTCGGCTATAGGCTGTCGCTCGCTCGCTTCGCCTCCGCACCTTTGAGGACAGCCGCTCACCTCTTCTAAGGCTGGTGCCAATGCAGGCTATAGTGAGGGCGATAGCGCCCAGCAGGAGGCGAGAGCGGGGCTGGAGGCGGGCGAGAGCGACCCGGTGGGCGCTACTGCCACCGCCCGGCGATAGACAGGCGAGAGCAGGGCGACGCGTTGGCGATGGCGTCTTCGCGAGCGAGAGCGAGGGGCGACAGTGAGGTGGCGGCTTCTGATTGGTCCACGTGTGCTATAGCCTGAGGCTGTAGCCTGCTGCAGCCTGTGCACTGGAGCAGCAGGGACGAGAGTGGAGGCGAGAGCTGACGTGGCAGGGGCGAGAGGGAGGCTGTGCACTGGACTCAGCCTAATCTTTATGCTCGCCTTGGCCCAGCTCTGCGCTCATCTTTACTTTGCTGCCGCCTCGGTCGCTCACCTATGCTTCGCTGCCACAAAACGCGGGCGTCGACCGCCGTGCGAAGGAGGAAGACACCGTTCAATTGCAAACAGTAGTTCGTTCCTATTCAAGTAATCCCAAATAGGCAAATCCCCTAGCTAGTTGACCAATTCACATGTTTATTTATACATATACACGAATTTGTACATGTAGTCATATACAAAATCTGCCGTACCTTAAATTCTAGGTGTCCTTCGTCACTGTCTTGTAGCGATTGGCGCCGGATCGACACCAACATCAATTAAATCAAATAAAGTTTTAAGACTATAGTTAATGCTTGGTGTAATATGCATGTATTTTATGCAGTGTAATATCCAGACATTTCCTTATATATTCGAAGGGATACGCCCAACAATCGAACCAAAATCAATATATCTTCTGTTCCTTTACTTTTTGCCCTATGAGTAGACAGTATCTTATCCTCCTCACCTCAATCTGCACCTCTGTTCGACTCTACGTCGTCTCAAGACATCTTGGGTGGTCTGCCGATGGCAAAACAAACCCTATGCTCTCTCCTCTCTGACTTGTCTCTCCCGGAGGGTTAGGTTCAGGTGTTATTGGTGAACGTCGTCGTCTCTACACACGCGGACCGTCCAGCTCGGCGCAGAAGACTTAGCTCATACTGCAGGTCGCAAACCATTCGGCACTAGACCGTGGACCGTCCGCACTGTCGCATAGGCCACCACCACCGGTACACATTACAACGATTGGCGCCAGATGGACACCAACATCAATTAAATCAAAGAAAGTTTTAAGACTATAGTTAATGCTTGGTGTAATATGCATGTATTTTATGCAGTGCAACTAACGGTTTAATGAGTTTTAAGTGTACGAGGTTAGTGACTGTTATACGTTAGCGGGTAATATTTTTTAGTGATTTTCGTTACTAGTAACAGGCTATTAGTTTCATAATTTACTCGCAACAAATGATGCTACGTGAACATTATCTCTTGACGCGCCTCGTTTTTCATCTTCGCCATTCCTTGTGGCTGCATAAAAAGGACACTGCTTCTCTTATTCACAAAAGGAGAACATATACTGCCTGTTTGGTTGACGTGCCGGAGGCTATAGCTGCACCGCGGAGTCTCAAAGTGCGTATTGTTTGGTTCACTTCTCTCAACGTACAGGTTGAACAAATGCAAAAATGGACGGCGAGCCAGGCCCACGGGAGATGCTCCCAACGCGCGTACGCTCGCGTGCAGTCCGGTGGAATGCTGTTGCATGTAGTTGCACGCAAAACGAGAAGACATTTATATTTGTTTTTGTATCATATCTTTTAAATAAAAAAATTAATCATCGAACCGATTTTATATTCGTGTTCCTGGATTTTTTTAACAAAATTAGACCATACATGCTATATAATATTTAAAGATTTATTTATTCACTCTTCTCTAATACACGTTTTGGTGCAGATAACCAAGCACAAGCTATATTTGTCCTGAATATAATAATACAACCAACCAAATAAAAGCATATGTATAGACCAAGCCTGTGCATAAGGAGCCTGACTCTTCAGATACGAGCCAGCCTACCACTATACAACAACCAATCACACGGATAGATAAGAGCACCAGTGTTCTTGTGCTACTCTTTACTATCTTCGTTCTGATCTCGTGCACGTGTTGTTGAAACAGGTCTCTCAAACTCTGTTCGTTTGTATACTTGCATGGATAGGCGTGTGGTCATGTTTTTTTTTGAAGAATTTACACGTCACTATTCGCTGGTGTTGAGACGAAGACCGAACCAAACCTCAAACCAACCATCGGGTGACTTCGACGGGAACCAAGCACATCCTATTATGGACGCGGACCCAAACATAATCAAAGATCTTGGGTCCCCCACATGGCCGTTGCGGGCCACGACGCAGGGGAGCCTCGCACCCCCCATACGCAACACCGATAGAGCGAAGACTACCCACCACGGGGCTAGTCACCTCGAGGACGAAAGCCATACAGAAGATCACCACGCCCGCGTCGATGTCGACTACCCTTTCACACAAGTCATGCTAGTGGGAACATGTGAGTACCTCATATCTCGAGGTCGGTGGCGCAAGCGGAGGTCAAAGGCACCATGACCTCGACCTCTAGGTCGGAGTCCCCGAAACAACGTAGGGGCGGAACACGCAAGACAAAGAGGGCCCACCTGTCGGGCCTAGAATGGGCACACATTCTAGGTTCTTAGGTAGTTAGATATCTCGGTGTAATTAGGTGTGTGCTAGTATTGTGATTACTGAAAGGGAAATAGGCTAAAACCTTTTTCTAAATAATTTTGGTGGTTAAATTGCCCAACACAAATAATTGGACTAACTGGTTTGCTCTAGATTATAAGTTCTACAGGTGCCAAAGGTTCAACACAAACCAATAGGCTAGTGCATTCAATACAAGCCCCAACCACCACACAATTGGTGTCTCTTGTTTTGATTACAAAGATGTTGAGAACAAGAAATGGGAAGAAGAAAAGCGATCCAAGCGCAAGAGCTCAAAAGAACACGGGCAAAACTCTCTCTTCTAGTCACTAATTGCTTTGAGTGGAATTGGGACTTGGAGAGGCTTTGATTCAATCTATTTGTGTCTTGTATTGAATGCACTAGCTCTTGTATTGAATGTGTTGGCTGAAAAATTTGGATGCCTTAAAGTGTGGTGGTTGGGGGTATTTATAGCCCCAACCACCAAAGTGGCCATTGGGAAAGGCTGCTGTCGAAGGGCGCACCGGACAGTCCGGTGCGCCACCGGACACTGTCTGGTGTGCCAGCCATGTCACCCAATCGTTAGGGTTCGACCGTTGGAGCTCTGACATATGGGGCCACCGGACAGTCCAGTGGTGCACCGTACAGTCACTGTTCACTGTCCGGTGTGCCTTCTGGCGCCTGCTCTGACACTACGCGCACTGTCCGCGAACTGTTCACGCATTGTTCACTTTTGCAGACGACCGTTGGCGTTGTTAGCCGTGCTCCGCTTGGCACACCGGACAGTCCGGTGAATTATAGCGGAGTGGCAATCCCAGAAACCCGAAGCTGAGCAGTTCGAGTGAGTTCACCCTGGTGCACCGGACACTGTGCGATGGCACACCGGACAGTCCGGTGCACCAGACCAGGGCAGCCTTCGGTTTTCTTTGCTCCTTTCATTTGAACCCTTTCTTATAACTTTGTATTGGTTTGTTGTGAACCTTTGGCACCTGTGGAACATATATTCTAGAGCAAACTAGTTAGTCCAATAATTTGTGTTGGGCAATTCAACCACCAAAATCATTTAGGAAAAGTTTGACCCTATTTCCCTTTCAATCTCCCCCTTTTTGGTAATTGATGCCAACACAAACCAAAACAAATATATAAATGCAGAATTGAACTAGTTGCATAAGATAAGTGCAAAGGTTGCTTGGAATTAAATTGGTTTACATTTTCATAAGATATGCATGGATTGCTTTCTTCATTTTAACATTTTGGACCACGCTTGCACCACTTGTTTTGTTTTTGAAAATTCTTTGAAAATTCCTTTTCAAAGTATTTTTGCAAATAGTCAAAGGTATATGAATAAGATTTCGAGAAGCATTTTCAAGATTTGAAAATTTCTCCCCCTGTTTCAAATGCTTTTCCTTTGACTAAACAAAACTCCCCTTTAATGAAATTCTCCTCTTAGTGTTCAAGAGGGTTTTAGATATTAATTTTTGAAAAACCTCTTCTTTAAAATATACCAATAGAATTTCTTTGAGGAATACTAATTTGAAAAATACCAACTGAAAATAACTTTCCGAAATTTTTTTGAAATTGGCGTGGTGGTGCGGTCCTTTTGCTTTGGGCTAATACTTTCTCCCCCTTTGGCATGAATCGCCAAAAACGGATACTTGTGAGTGAAATATAAGCCCTTTATTACTTTCTCTCCCCCTTTGGCAAACAATATATGAGTGAAGATTATACCAAATTGGAGAGCGGTGCGGAGTGACGGCGAAGGATGAATAATTCGATGGAGTGGAGTGGAAGCCTTGTCTTCGCCGAGGACTCCATTTCCCTTTCAATCTATGACTTAGCATAATATACACTTGAAAACACATTAGTCATAGCACATGAAAGAGAGGTGAACAAAGGTATATAAATGAGCTATGTGTGCAAAGTATCAATCAAAATTCCTAGAATCAAGAATGTTTAGCTCATGCCTAAGTTTGGTAAATGTTTTCTCATCTAGTGGCTAAAGATATCGGCTAATTGTTCTTTGGTGCTAACATAAGCAATCTCGATATCCCCCTTTGTTGGTGATCCCTCAAAAAGTGATACCGAATGGCTATGTGCTTAGTGCGGCTGTGCTCAACGGGATTATCCACTATGCGGATTGCACTCTCATTATCACATAGGAGAGGGACTTTGGTTAATTTGTAACTATAGTCCCGAAGGGTTTGCCTCATCCAAAGCAATTGCGCGCAACAATGGCCTATGACAATATACTCGGCTTCGGCGGTAGAAAGAGCTACTGAATTTTGTTTCTTTAAAGCCCACGACACCAGGGATCTTCCCAAGAACTGACAAGTCCCTGATGTGCTCTTTCTATCAATTTTACACCCCGCCCAATCAGCATCTGAATAACCTATTAAATCAAAAGTGGGTCCCTTGGGGTACCAAAGACCAAACTTAGGTGTATGAACTAAATATCTCAAGATTCGTTTCACGGCCCTAAGGTGAACTTCCTTAGGATCGGCTTGGAATCTTACACACATGCATACGGAAAGCATAATATCCGGTCGAGATGCACATAAATAGAGTAGAGATCCTATCATCGACCTGTATACCTTTTGATCTATGGATTTACCTCCCGTGTTGAGGTCGAGATGTCCATTGGTTCCCATCGGTGTCTTGATGGGCTTGGCATCCTTCATCCTAAACTTGGTGAGTATGTCTTGAATGTACTTCGTTTGGCTGATGAAGGTGCCCTCTTGGAGTTGCTTGACTTGAAAACCTAGAAAATACTTCAACTCCCCATCATTGACATCTCGAATTTTTGAACCATTATCCTACTGAACTCTTCACAAGTAGATTTGTTAGTAGACCCAAATATAATATCATCAACATAAATTTGGCATACAAATAAATCATTTGCAATGGTTTTAGTAAAGAGAGTAGGATCGGCTTTACCGACTTTGAAACCATTAGCGATAAGAAAATCTCTTAGGCATTCATACCATGCTCTTGGGGCTTGCTTGAGCCCATAAAGCGCCTTAGAGAGTTTATAGACATGGTTAGGGTACTCACTATCTTCAAAGTCAAGAGGTTGCTCAACATAGACCTCCTCCTTGATTAGTCCATTGAGGAAGGCACTTTTCACGTCCATTTGATAGAGCTTAAAGCCATGGTAAGTAGCATAGGCAAGTAATATACGAATTGACTCAAGCCTAGCTACGGGTGCATAGGTTTCACCGAAATCCAAACCTTCAACTTGTGAATATCCCTTGGCCACAAGTCGGGCTTTGTTCCTTGTCACCACACCATGCTCATCTTGCTTGTTGCGGAAGGCCCACTTGGTTCCTACAACATTTTGGTTAGGACATGGAACAAGATGCCATGCCTCATTCCTCGTGAAGTTGTTAAGTTCCTCTTGCATTGCCAACACCCAATCCGAATCTCTTAATGTGTCTTCCACCCTGTATGGCTCAACAGAAAACACAAAAGAGTAATGTTCACAAAAATGAGCAACACGAGATCAAGTGGTTACCCCCTTATGAATATTGCCGAGGATGGAGTTCACGGGGTGATCTCTTTGTATTGCTTGGTGGACTCTTGGGTGTGGCGGTCTTGGACCCTCATCATCTTCCTTGTCTTGATCATTAGCATCTCCCCCTTGATTATTGTCCTCCTCTTGAGGTGGCTCCTCTTGATCTTCATTTTCATCATCTTGAGCTTGATCCTCATCTTGAGTTGGTGGAGATGCTTGCATGGAAGATGAAGGTTGATCTTGTGCTTGTGGAGGCTCTTCGGATTCCTTAGGACACACATCCCCAATGGACATGTTCCATAGCGCGATGCATGGAGCCTCTTCATCATCTAGCTCATCAAGATCAACTTGCTCTACTTGAGAGCCGTTAGTCTCATCAAACACAATGTCACAAGAAACTTCAACTAGTCCAGTGGACTTGTTAAAGACTCTATATGCCCTTGTGTTTGAATCATAACCAAGTAAAAAGCCTTCTATAGCCTTAGGAGCAAATTTGGATTTTCTACCTCTTTTAACAAGAATAAAGCATTTGCTACCAAAGACTCTAAAATATGAAATATTGGGCTTTTTACCGGTTAGGAGTTCATATGATGTCTTCTTGAGGATTCGGTGAAGGTAAAGACAGTTGATAGCGTAGCAAGCGGTGTTGATTGCTTCCGCCCAAAACCGGTCCGAAGTCTTGTACTCATCAAGCATGGTCCTCGCCATGTCAAGTAGAGTTCTATTCTTCCTCTCCACTACACCATTTTGTTGTGGCGTGTAGGGAGAAGAGAACTCATGCTTGATGCCCTCTTCCTCAAGAAAGCCTTCTATTTGTGAGTTCTTGAACTCCGTCCCGTTGTCGCATCTAATCTTTTTGATCCTTAAGCCGAACTCATTTTGAGCTCGTCTTAAGAATCCCTTTAAGGTCTCTTGAGTTTGAGATTTTTCCTGCAAAAAGAACACCCAAGTGAAGCAAGAATAATCATCCACAATAACTAGACAGTACTTACTCCCGCCGGTGCTTATGTAAGCTATCGGGCCGAATAGGTCCATGTGGAGTAGCTCGAGTGGCCTGTCAGTCGTCATGATGTTCTTCTATGGATGATGAACACCAACTTGCTTCCCTGCTTGACATGCGCTACAAATCCTATCTTTCTCAAAATGAACATTTGTTAGTCCCAAAATATGCTTTCCCTTTAGAAGCTTGTGAAGATTCTTCATCCCAACGTGGGCTAGTCGGCGATGCCAGAGCCAACCCATGTTAGTCTTAGCAATTAAGCAAGTGTCGAGTTCAGCTCTATTAAAATCAACTAAGTATAGCTGACCCTCTAACACTCCCTTAAATGCTACTGAATCATCACTTCTTTTAAAGACAGTAACACTTATATCCATAAAAAGACAATTGTAGCCCATTTTGCATAATTGTGAAACTGAAAGCAAGTTATAATCTAAAGAATCTACAAGAAAAACTTTGGAAATAGAATGGTCAGGTGATATAGCTATTTTACCAAGTCCTTTGACCAAACCTTGATTTCCATCCCCGAATGTGATAGCTCTTTGGGGATTAAGGTTTTTCTCATAGGAGGAGAACATCCTTTTCTCCCCAGTCATGTGGTTTGTGCACCCGCTATCAATTATCCAACTTGAGCCCCCGGATGCATAAACCTACAAAACAAGTTTAAGCCTTGTTCTTAGGTACCCAAACGGTCTTGGGTCCTTTGACATTAGAAACAAGCACCTTGGGTACCCAAACACAAGTCTTTGACCCCTTGTGTTTGCCCCCAACATGTTTGGCAACTACTTTGCGTGATTTGTTAGTGAGCACATAAGAAGCATCAAAAGTCTTAAATGAAATATTAGGTTCATCTGATGCAATAGGAGATTTCTTTTTAGGCAATTTAACATGAGTGGATTGCCTAGACCTAGATGCCTCACTCTTATACATAAAAGGATGATGAGAACCAGAGTGAGACTTCCTAGAATGAATTCTCCTAATGTTGTGCTCGGGATAACCAGCAGGATATAAAATATAACCCTCGTTATCCTGAGCCATGGGAGCTTTGCCCTTAACAAAGTTAGATAATTTCTTAGGGGCATTAAGCTTGACATTGTCTCCCTATTGGAAGCCAATGCCATCCTTAATGCCTAGGCGTCTCCCACTATAGAGCATGCTTCTAGCAAATTTAAATTTTTCATTTTCTAAGTCATACTCATTAATCTTAGCACTAAGTTGAGCTATGTGATCATTTTGTTGTTTAATTAAAGCTAGGTGATCATGAATAGCATCAACATTAATATCTCTACATCTAGTGCAAATAGTAACATGCTCAATGGTAGATGTAGAGGGTTTGAAAACATTTAATTCATCAATCTTAGCATGTAAAATGACATTCTCATTCTTAAGATTGGAAATAGAAATATTGCAAACATTTAAATCTTTAGCCTTAGCAATTAAATTTTCATTCTCAATTTGAAGGATAGAGAGTGATGCAGTCAATTTGTCAATCTTAGTAATCAAATTAGCATTATTATTTCTAAGACTAACAATTGAATCATCACAGACATCTAACTTCTCAACCTTAGCAATTAATTTAGCGTTCTCATCTCTAAGGTTGGAAATAATATCATGGCAAGTGCTTAGCTCACTAGTTAATTTTTCACATTTTTCTATCTCTTGAGCATAAGCATTTTTAACCTTAACACACTTCTTGTTTTCCTTAATAAGGAAGTCCTCTTGGCTATCCAAGAGTTCATCCTTCTTATGAATAGCACCTATCAATTCATTTAATTTTTCCTTTTGTTGCATGTTTAGGTTGGCAAAAAGGGCAAGCAAATTATCTTCATCATCACTAGAGTTTTCCTCATCACTAGATGTTGCATATTTAGTGGAGGCTCTAGATTTTACCTTCTTTTTGCCGTCCTTTGCCATGAGGCACTTGTGGCCGACGTTGGGGAAGAGGAGACCCTTGTTGACGGCGATGTTAGCGGCGTCCTCGTCGGAGGAGGAGTCGGTGGAGCTCTCGTCGGAGTCCCACTTCCGGCAAACATGGGCATCACCGCCCTTCTTCTTGTAGTATCTCTTCTTCTCCTTCTTCCCTCTCTTGTCGTCGCCCCTGTCACTGTCACTAGAAATAGGACATTTTGCTATAAAGTGACCGGGCTTACCACACTTGTAGCAAACCTTCTTGGAACGGGATTTATAGTCTCTCCCCTTCCTTTGCTTGAGGATTTGGCAAAAGCTCTTGATGATGAGCGCCATCTCCTCGTTGTCGAGCTTGGAGGTGTCGATGGGGAGCCTACTTGATGTAGACTCTTCTTTCTTCTCCTCCGTCGCTTTGAAGGCGACGGGTTGCACCTCGGGTGTGGAGGTGGCGCCTCGCTCGATGATTTATTTTGAGCCTTTGATCATCAATTCAAAGCTCACAAATTTTCCTATCACTTCCTCAGGACACATTAGCTTGTATCTAGGATCACCATGAATTAATTGAACTTGAGTAGGGTTAAGAAAAACAAGTGATCTAAGAATAACCTTGACCATTTCATGGTCATCCCATTTTGTGCTCCTGAGGTTGCGCACTTGGTTCACTAAAGTCTTGAGCCGGTTGTACATGGCTTGTGGCTCCTCTCCTTGGTTGAGCATAAATCGACCGAGCTCCCCCTCGATCGTTTCCCGCTTGGTGATCTTGGTCACCTCATCTCCTTCGTGTGCGGTCTTGAGCACGTCCCAAATTTCTTTGGCACTCTTCAACCCTTGCACCTTATTATACTCCTCTCGACTTAGAGAGGCGAGGAGTATAGTAGTGGCTTGGGAGTCGAAGTGCCGGATTTGGGCAACCTCATCTGAATCATAGCCTTCATCCCCTACGGATGGTACCTGTGCTCCAAACTCAACAACATCCCAAATACTTGTGTGGAGTGAGGTTAGGTGATGCCTCTTTTTATCACTCCACATACAATAATCTTCACCGTCAAAAACCGGTGGTTTGCCTAATGGGATGGAAAGTAATTGAGTACGTTTAGAAATGCGAGGGTAGCGTAAGGGGATCTTACTAAACTTCTTGCGCTCTTGGCGCTTAGAAGTGACGGACGGCGTGTCAGAGCCGGAGGTGGAAGGCGACAAAGAATCGGTCTCGTAGTAGACCACTTTCTTCATTTTCTTCTTCTTGTTGCCACTCCAGTGCGACTTGACGCAGGGAGGTGATTCCTCCCTCTTCTTGTTGCTGGACTCCCCCGATGGGGCTTTCCCGTGGCTTGTTGCGGGCTTCTCGCCGGTCACCATCTCCTTCTTGGTGTGAGCTCCTGACATCACTTCGAGCGGTTAGGCTCTAATGAAGTACCAGGCTTTGATACCAATTGAAAGTCGCCTAGAGGGGGGGGGGGTGAATAGGCAAATCTGAAATTTATAAACTTTAAGCACAACTATAAGCCGGGGTTAGCGTTAGAAATAAAGTCGAGTCCGAAAGATAGGGCAAAAACAAATCAACCAAGGAAATAGAGTGGATGACACAGTGATTTGTTTTACCGAGGTTCGGTTCTTGCAAACCTACTCCCCGTTGAGGTGGTCACAAAGACCGGGTCTCTTTCAACCCTTTCCCTCTCTCAAACGGTCACTTAGACCGAGTGAGCTTCTCTTCTCAATCAATTGGGACACTTAGTCCCCACAAGGACCACCACACAATTGGTGTCTCTTGCTTTGATTACAAATGTCTTGGGAACAAGAAATGGGGAAGAAGAAAAGCGATCCAAGCGCAAGAGCTCAAAAGAACACGACAAAACTCTCTCTTCTAGTCACTAATTGCTTTGAGTGGAATTGGGACTTGGAGAGATTTGGATTCAATCTATTTGTGTCTTGTATTGAATGCACTAGCTCTTGTATCGAATGTGTTGGCTGAAAAATTTGGATGCCTTGAAGTGTGGTGGTTGGGGGGTATTTATAGCCCCAACCACCAAAGTGGCCGTTGGGGAAGGCTGCTGTCGAATGGCGCACCAGACACTGTCCGGTGCGCCAGCCACGTCACCCAACCATTAGGGTTCGACCGTGGGAGCTCTGACATGTGGGGCCACCAGACAGTCCGGTGGTGCACCAGACAGTCACTGTTCACTGTCCGGTGCTCCTTCTGGCGCCTGCTCTGACTCTGCGTGCGCTGTCCGCGCACTGTTCACGCACTGTTCACTTTTGCAGACGATCGTTGGCGCTGTTAGCCGTTGCTCCGCTTGGCACACCAGACAGTCCGGTGCTACACCGGACAGTCCGGTGAATTATAGCAGAGTGGCAATCCCAGAAACCCGAAGCTGAGCAGTTCGAGTGAGTACACCCTGGTGCACCGGACACTATCCGGTGGCACACCGGACAGTCCGGTGTGCCAGACCAGGGCAACCTTCGGTTTTCTTTGCTCCTTTCATTTGAACCCTTTCTTATAACTTTGTATTGGTTTGTTGTGAACCTTTGGCACCTGTGGAACATATATTCTAGAGCAAACTAGTTAGTCCAATAATTTGTGTTGGGCAATTCAACCACCAAAATCATTCAGGAAAATGTTTGACCCTATTTCCCTTTCAATTAGGCAAACCACCGGCTTTTAATGGTGAAGATTATTCTAGGTGGAGTGAAATGATGAAATATCACCTAACCTCACTCCACACAAGCATATGGGACATTGTTGAATTTGGAGCATAGGTACCATCCGTGGGGGATGATTATGATGCGGACGAAGTCGCCCAAATCCAACACTTCAATTCCCAAGCAACTACTATACTCCTCACCTCTCTAAGTCGAGAGGAGTATAATAAGGTGCAAGGGTTGAAAAGTGCCAAAGAGATTTGGGACGTACTAAAGACAGCACACAAAGGAGACGAGGTGACCAAGATCACCAAGATGGAAACGATCGAGGGGGAGCTCGGTTGGTTCATGCTCAACCAAGGAGAGGAGCCACAAGCCATGTACAACCGGCTTAAGACCTTGGTGAACCAAGTGTGCAACCTCGGGAGCACAAAATGGGATGACCATTAAATGGTCAAGGTTATTCTTAGATCACTTGTTTTTCTTAACCCTACTCAAGTTCAATTAATTCGTGGTGATCCTAGATACAAGCTAATGTCTCCCGAGGAAGTGATAGGAAAGTTTGTGAGCTTTGAGTTAATGATCAAAGGCTCCAAATAAATCATCGAGCGAGGCGCCTCCTCCACACCCGAGGTGCAACCCGTCGCCTTCAAAGTGACGGAGGAGAAGAAAGAAGAGTCTACATCAAGTAGGCTCCCCATCGACGCCTCCAAGCTCGACAATGAGGAGATGGCACTCATCATCAAAAGTTTCCGCCAAATCCTCAAGCAAAGGAGGGGGAAGGACTACAAGCCCCGCTCTAAGAAAGTTTGCTACAAGTGTGGTAAGCCCGGTCATTTCATTGCTAAATGTCCATTATCAAGTGATAGTGACAGAGGCGACGACAAGAAGGGAAGGATGAAGGAGAAGAAGTATTACAAGAAGACGGGCGGCGATGCCCATGTTTGTCGGGAGTGGGACTCCGACGAGAGCTCCACCGACTCCTCCTCCGACGAGGATGCCGCCAACATCACCGTCAACAAGGGTCTCCTCTTCCCCAACGTCAGCCACAAGTGCCTCATGGCAAAGGATGGCAAAAAGAAGGTAAAATCTAGAGCCTCCACTAAATATGCAACATCTAGTGATGAGGAAAACTCTAGTGATTGTAAGGAAAATGGACCCCGGGCCTTTTGGCTAATTGAGTTTTGGTGTTTGATGAACAACACAATCCGTGAACTAATAAGTTTTCTAGTGTTTGTGTTTGTAGTTCACAGGATGCGAAGAGAATTGGACCAAGGCAATGAGGATGCAACACCTCAAAAGAAGACATAAAAAGATGCATAGGAGTCCAATACTCAAGAACAAAGAAGCCCGAAGAAATCAGCGAAGCAATCCAAGATGAGGGCTGTCAGCCAGCGCCTGGTGGCGCACCGGACATCGGTGTCCGGTGTGCACCGGACTGTCCGGTGAGGCACCGGATAGTCTGCGCAGAGAGGCCGCAGACAGGCGCTCTCTGGCTGTAGCACCGGACTGTCCTGTGTGCACCGGACTGTCCGGTGTGCCAACGGGCAGAAGGCAACGGTCGGATCCAACGGTCGACTGCTACAGGCGCCAACGGTCAGCTGACGTGGCGTGCACCGGACATCTACTGTGCAGTGTCCGGTGGTGCACCGGACTGTCCGGTGCACCCGACGACAGAAAGCTGCTGCTTTCTGTCCAACGGCTAGTTGGGGGTGTGGAGGCTATAAATACCACCCCAACCGGCCATTCTCAAGTGTGAGAGCCCAAGCAACATACCAAGACACATAGTGCATATTTCCAAGAGCTCAAACACCCAAGTGCTTAATAGAATCACTCGGTGATTAGCGTAGGTGCTTTGCGAAGTGCTTAGGTTAGTTAGACCGCTTTAGCGCTTGCTCTAGGTGAACCCTAGTTAGTTGAGTGAGTTTTGTAAAACCACACAACCCCTCGGCTCTTGCGTGAGTCGTTGTAATTGTACCGAGTGGGGCGAGAGTCTTGCGAGACCGTGACAACCGCGTTTGTGTCACGGCCGCCACCGTGTACCGGAGGGAACGAGGCCCGCGGCGTTTCGGCCGGAAGCTCGATAGTGGAGACGGCGGGGAGCGTCCGAGAGGAGCCGGAAGCGGAGCACCACTTGCGCGTGGAGAAGGCCCGTGGCTCTCTACGGAGTTACTTGACCGTGGTGCTTGGCCCTCGCGTGGGCTTCCCTTTGCGTAGGGGCACCAACGAGGATTAGTCGGGACCTTGCGTGGTTCCGGATACCTCGGTAAAAATACCGGCGTCATCCACGAGAGTTTGCTTCTCTACTTAGCTCTTTACATTCCACATTTATAATAAGCATTTAAGTTTCAATCTTATTGTCATACTTATTTAGTGTAGATTGAAACTTAGCCTTTGCGGTAGAGATAGCAACACTTAGACAAAACCTGGTTTGTGCATTCTAGTTTTGATTATTTGTATAGGTTTTGCTCTAGGGATTTAATAGTGGCCTAGTTTAGTAAAAGTTTTAGAAGTCCTAATTCACCCCCCCTCTTAGGCGTCACCCGTTTCCTACAAGTGGTATCGGAGCCCGGTTTGGCTCATTTGAAACGCTTTAGCTTCTCCGCTAAAAGAGCCGACACTTTTTAGAGGAAGGGATGGATACCCATAGGCCACCACACTTCGACGGCACTAACTTCCCATATTATAGTGCTAGAATGGCTTGTTACCTAGAGGCCGTTGATCTAGGTGTTTGGAGAGTCACTCGTGACGGGATGAAACCCCTGAAGAATCCCGAGAAACCCACCACGAGTGAGGAAAAAGAAATTCATTTAAATGCTAGAGCCAAAAATTGCTTGTATGAATCTCTTAGCATGGATATTTTTAATCAAGTATTTACCTTGAAAACTGCTGATGAGATTTGGCTAAAATTGCATGAGCTCCATGACGGCACATCCAATGTCCGTGAGCAAAAACATTGCCTAGTCTTAAATGAGTATAATTCTTTTGCCATGAAAGATGATGAGCTTGTTAGAGACATGTATTCTCGTTTGAATCTAATTATCAATGAGCTCAATTCTATTGGCATTAATAAGCTAGGTGATGCGGACATTGTGAGGAAGATTATCTCCCTGCTACCACAACAAAGATATGGGAGCATCATCACCATCCTTCACAACATGGAGGATTTGAGCAACATGACCCCGACCATTGTGATTGGGAAAATCGCGGCCTTTGAGATGTCGCGAAAAATGAGTCAGGGAGAGGAGCCAACTTCCTCAAGACCATATGCTTTTGCATGTGATGAAAGGAAGGGCAAAAAGAAGGCTCCCACTCCAAGTTCCTCAAGCGAAGAAGAGGAGGAAGAAGAAGAAAGTGATGATGAAGATAATCAACCGTGCACATCATCCTCCGAGGACGAAGAAACAATCCGACGCGTCGGAAAGGTAATGAGGATGATCCGCAAGATTAATCTAATGGGTGTGCCCCTGCAGGTCGAGGATCTTCTCTTTAACATTGACAGGAAAAAGCAAAGGAAGAAAGGATGCTTCGCATGTGGGGAGAAGGGCCACTTCAGAGACAACTGTCCAAATATGGCCAAACCCAAAAAGGAGAGGAGCAAAGGCAAGGCGCTCACAAGTGTTAGAACTTGGGATGATTCTTCAAGTGAAGATGAACCTCCAAGGACGCGCAGCCACCGGTCCTCGTCACGATCATCACGGTCATCACACAAATGCCTTATGGCAAGAGGTAACAAAAGCATTCCATCCTCTAGTGATGAAAGTAGTAGTGATGATGAAGGCGAGGGAAAGGCCTCTCTAGAAGAGCTTGCGGAAGCCGTAAAATTTTTCCAGGATGTTTGCACTAAGCAAAAAGCTCAACTTAAAACTTTGAAAAATAAGTTGGTTAGCTCTCAAAATGATTACAAAGGTTTGCTAGAAAAATTTGAAACTTTTGCAAACTTAAATAGTGAACTATCAACTAAAATTGAGCTATTAGAATCTAGTGCTCCATCCACTGCTATCGATGATAGCCTTATTAAAAAGAATGAAAAACTTAAGGCTAAGTTAGCTAGCTCCCAAGAAGCTATTAAAAATTTGCTAGAGAAAATGGAAATTCTTAGCATACACAATAATGAGCTAACTACTAAGCTAGAAAACATTGGTAGCACCCCAGCAGCATCTTTAGTTGAAATACCTGAAATAATTAAGAAAGATGCTTCTACTTCCTGCTTTGATTTAATTGATGATTCTAACCCCTGCAACCAAGTCGTTGTTGAGAATATTGTTGTAGAGACATGTACGGATGAGGTTGCAAAGGAAAATGAACAATTAAAGCAAGAAGTGGCTCGCCTTGGCAAGGCTTTGTATGACAAGAAAGGCAAAGCCAAACAAATCCGACCTCCACAGGATAACACCACTGCGGGAGTGAACAAGCCTGTAGAGGGAGAAACTGTGATTTGTAGGCTATGCCACATAGAAGGCCACAAGTCTTTCCAATGCAAGGCGATGACCGGGGATAAACAAAGGCAAAAGTTCAAGCAAAAGCCATTAAGCAAAATCTCCAACACCTACATCAAAAAGGTGAACAAAAAGGATGCTACACCATATTTGATCAAGAAGAAAAAGAACGGAAAGGTGATAGCAATCAAGGCCAACAAGCAAGCCAACAAAGGAAAAGGGGCCAAACGCATCTGGGTGCCAAAAGAGATAATTTCAACCATGAAAAGCACCAAGAAGGTTTGGATCCCGAAAGGGAAGTGAGTGGACCAAAGGTCATCGGGAAATTTGGAGACTTGGCAAAGTTGGGATGTATATCATGGGATACATCATATTGGATCAAGTTTATTGCCAAGTGGGTTATTAAAAATTTCGGACCCAAATTTCCCACCCATGACAAAGGTAACTAGTTTTATTGTATTCTTCGTTTTTAGATATGCGTATCTATTTACCTTTTATCTAGTTTACCTTTCTTGCCTAGTATTACATTTGTTATGTACTTTTGTTTAAAATCATGCATACTAGGTAAATCATATGGTAGGTTTGCTTGTTTTTAATTCATATACTTAAGCAAACCTACATGGCTTAAAATGTTTATTTAAGCACGACACATAGCTTTTATATCACTCCATAGTAAATGATGCAGCAATTGAAAATTTTGATTTTTACAAGTTGTATCATTTAACTTATATGTGCCAAAGTTAGGATTGTAGATAATTTGCCCCTCTTGATATCAAATCAAAGTGCATGTCTGCTACAAGTATTCAAAACTTGTATGCACACCTTCAGGGGGAGATTACTCTATAATCTAACACTTTGAGACTAACATCTTTTCAAGTCTATTTCATGTGATAGTCTCATTGTAAGGAAAATAAGGTCCCCGGAGAAAGACAACAATCTTCCACTGCAAAATCTCCAAGAACTCTCATGTCTCTCAAGCTCGCCATTGATCTTCAATTGGTATCTTTTGAGACTACTTTCAGTATCATTTACATGTCTTCTCCAATATTTGATTAGACTATATTACATATCATATGCTTCCATGTTGCTAAAAATGCATAAGTAGTTAACTCATATTCTGTTACCTATGCATAAGGAAAGTTAGTCTTTTCAAATCATGCCTTGCACCTCTAATTTTCACATGCTTTTTCCTAAGTAGAGGATCTCTGTCAAGGGGAGTATTTCTTCATCTCTAAAGGGGGAGAAAAACTCTTTCTAAAGGAGACAACTCTTTTAGGGGGAGTAATCTTTTGAGGACTCTTTCAAGTGGTATCATTCACATAGTTTAATTTAATATCTTTCTAGTGATATCATTTGATACAATTCTTGATGAGGGCAAGCTTTTATTTACTTCCTACATGCTTTTAATGTCTTCCTTTTCGGTGGTTGATGCCAAAGGGGGAGAAGTTTAGGGACCAAAGCAATGAAAACTTTATCAAACACCAAACACCACCAATTTAAAATTTTATATCTACAAATGGCTTTTCAAGTGGTTTTGGTTATTTGGTCCAAAAATAGGAAGTAAGTGAATTATGGAGTTAGGGGGAGGCTTAAGTCCATAATATCACATTGTGGGGACAATCATGCATCTTAGCAAGTAGATTGCATATTTTTCACTCAAATACTTGTATTATTTGCTTGCTTTGGTTGTGTTGTCATCAATCACCAAAAAGGGGGAGATTGTAAGGAAAATGGACCCCGGGCCTTTTGGCTAATTGAGTTTTGGTGTTTGATGAACAACACAATCCGTGAACTAATAAGTTTTCTAGTGTTTGTGTTTGTAGTTCACAGGATGCGAAGAGAATTGGACCAAGGCAATGAGGATGCAACACCTCAAAAGAAGACATAAAAAGATGCATAGGAGTCCAATACTCAAGAACAAAGAAGCCCGAAGAAATCAGCGAAGAAATCCAAGATGAGGGCTGTCAGCCAGCGCCTGGTGGCGCACCGGACATCGGTGTCCGGTGTGCACCGGACTGTCCGGTGAGGCACCGGACAATCTGCGTAGAGAGGCCGCAGACAGGCGCTCTCTGGCTGTAGCACCGGACTGTCCGGTGTGCACCGGACTGTCTGGTGTGCCAACGGGCAGAAGGCAATGGTCGGATCCAACGGTCGACTGCTACAGGCGCCAACGGTCGGCTGACGTGGCGTGCACCGGACATCTACTGTGCAGTGTCCGGTGGTGCACCGGACTGTCCGGTGCACCCGATGACAGAAAGTTGCTGCTTTCTGTCCAACGGCTAGTTGGGGGTGTGGAGGCTATAAATACCACCCCAACCGGCCATTCTCAAGTGTGAGAGCCCAAGCAACATACCAAGACACATAGTGCATATTTCCAAGAGCTCAAACACCCAAGTGCTTAATAGAATCACTCGGTGATTAGCGTAGGTGCTTTGCGAAGTGCTTAGGTTAGTTAGACCGCTTTAGCGCTTGCTCTAGGTGAACCCTAGTTAGTTGAGTGAGTTTTGTAAAACCACACAACCCCTCGGCTCTTGCGTGAGTCGTTGTAATTGTACCGAGTGGGGTGAGAGTCTTGCGAGACCGTGACAACCGCGTTTGTGTCACGGCCGCCACCGTGTACCGGAGGGAACGAGGCCCGCGGCGTTTCGGCCGGAAGCTCGATAGTGGAGACGGCGGGGAGCGTCCGAGAGGAGCCGGAAGCGGAGCACCACTTGCGCGTGGAGAAGGCCCGTGGCTCTCTACGGAGTTACTTGACCGTGGTGCTTGGCCCTTGCGTGGGCTTCCCTTTGCGTAGGGGCACCAACGAGGATTAGTCGGGACCTTGCGTGGTTCCGGATACCTCGGTAAAAATACCGGCGTCATCCACGAGAGTTTGCTTCTCTACTTAGCTCTTTACATTCCGCATTTATAATAAGCATTTAAGTTTCAATCTTATTGTCATACTTATTTAGTGTAGATTGAAACTTAGCCTTTGCGGTAGAGATAGCAACACTTAGACAAAACCTGGTTTGTGCATTCTAGTTTTGATTATTTGCATAGGTTTTGCTCTAGGGATTTAATAGTGGCCTAGTTTAGTAAAAGTTTTAGAAGTCCTAATTCACCCCCCCTCTTAGGCGTCACCCGTTTCCTACAGTGATGATGAAGATAATTTGCTCGCCCTTTTTGCCAACCTAAACATGCAACCAAAGGAAAAATTAAATAAATTGATAGGTGCTATTCATGAGAAGGATGAACTCTTGGATAGACAAGAGAACTTCCTTATTAAGGAAAACAAGAAGCATGTTAAGGTTAAAAATGCTTATGCTCATGAAGTAGAGAAGTGTGAAAAATCGACTAGTGAGCTAAGCACTTGCCATGATATTATCTCAAGCCTTAAGAATGAAAATGCAAAATTAATTGCTAAGGTTGAGAAGTTAAATGTTTGTGATGATTCAATTGATAGTCTTAGAAATGATAATGCTAGTTTAATTACTAAGATTGACAAGTTGAATGCATCACTCTCTAGCCTTAAAATTGAGAATGAAAATTTAATTGCTAAGGCTAAAGATTTAAATGTTTGCAATATTTCTATTTCCAATCTTAGAGATGAGAATGCTATTTTACTTGCTAAGATTGATGAATTAAATGCTTGCAAACCCTCTACATCCACCGTTGCTCATGTTTCTATTTGTACTAGATGTAGAGATGTTAATGTTGATGCTATTCATGATCACCTAGCTTTAATTAAACAACAAAATGATCACATAGCTCAACTTAGTGCTAAGATCAATGAGCATGACTTAGAAAATGAAAAATTTAAATTTGCTAGAAGCATGCTCTATAGTGGGAGACGCCCAGGCATTAAGGATGGCATTGGCTTCCAAAAGGGAGACAATGTCAAGCTTAATGCCCCTAAGAAATTGTGTAGCTTTGTTAAGGGCAAGGCTCCCATGGTTCAGGATAACGAGGGTTACATTTTATATCCTGCCGGTTATCCCGAACACAAAATTAGGAGAATTCATTCTAGGAAGCCTCACTCTGGCTCTCATCATGCTTTTATGTATAAGAGTGAGGCATCTAGTTCTAGGCAATCCACTCATGCTAAATTGCTTAAAAAGAAATCTCCTATTGTATCAAATGAGCCTATTATTTCATTTAAGACTTTTGATGCTTCATATGTTTTAACTAACAAATCAGGCAAAGTAGTTGCCAAATATGTTGGGGCCAAACACAACGGCTCAAAGACTTGTGTTTGGGTACCCAAGGTACTTGTTTCTAATGTCAAAGGACCCAAGACCGTTTGGGTACCTAAGAACAAGGCCTAAATTTGTTTTGTAGGTTTATGCATCTTGGGGCTCAAGTTGGATAATTGATAGCGGGTGCACAAACCACATGACTGGGGAGAAAAGGATGTTCTCCTCCTACGAGAAAAACCATGATCCCCATAAAGCTATCACATTCGTGGGATGGAAATCAAGGTTTGGTCAAAGGACTTGGTAAAATTGCTATATCTCCTGACCATTCTATTTCCAATGTTTTTCTTGTAGACTCATTAGATTACAACTTGCTTTCAGTTTCACAATTATGCAAAATGGGCTACAATTCTTTTTATGATATAGGCGTTACTGTCTTTAGAAGAAGTGATGATTCAGTAGCATTTAAGGGAGTGTTAGAGGGTCAGCTATACTTAGTTGATTTTAATAGAGCTGAACTCGACACTTGCTTAATTGCTAAGACTAATATGGGCTGGCTCTGGCATCGCCGACTAGCCCATGTTGGGATGAAGAATCTTCATAAGCTTCTAAAGGGAGAGCATATTTTAGGACTAACAAATGTTCATTTTGAGAAAGACAGGGTTTGTAGCGCATGTCAAGCAGGAAAGCAAGTTGGTGTTCATCATCCACACAAGAACATCATGATGACCGACAGGCCGCTTGAGCTACTCCACATGGATCTATTCGGCCCGATAGCTTACATAAGCATCGGCGGGAGTAAGTATTGTCTTGGTATTGTGGATTACTATTCTCGCTTCACTTGGGTGTTCTTTTTGCAAGAAAAATCACAAACCCAAGAGACATTGAAGGGATTCTTGAGATGGGCTCAAAGTGAGTTCGGATTGAGAATAAAAAAGATTAGAAGCGACAATGGGACGGAATTCAAGAACTCACAATAGAAGGCTTTCTTGAGGACGAGGGCATCAAGCATGAGTTCTCTTCTCCCTACACACCACAACAAAATGGTGTAGTGGAGAGGAAAAATAGAACTCTACTTGACATGGCGAGGACCATGCTTGATGAATACAAGACTTCGGACCGGTTTTGGGCGGAAGCAATCAACACCGCTTGCTACGCCATCAACCGTCTCTACCTTCACCGAATCCTCAAGAAGACATCATATGATCTCCTAACCAGTAAAAAGCACAATGTTTCATATTTTAGAGTCTTTGATAGCAAATGCTTTATTCTTGTCAAAAGAGGTAGAAAATCTAAATTTGCTCCTAAGGCTGTAGAAGGCTTTTTACTTGGTTATGATTCAAACACAAGGGCATATAGAGTCTTTAACAAGTCCACTGGACTAGTTGAAGTTTCTTGTGACATTGTGTTTGATGAAACTAACGGCTCTCAAGTAGAGCAAGTTGATCTTGATGAGCTAGATGATGAAGAGGCTCCATGCGTCGCGCTAAGGAACATGTCCATTGGGGATGTGTGTCCTAAGGAATCCGAAGAGCCTCCATAAGCACAAGATCAACCTTCATCTTCCATGCAAGCATCTTCACCAACCTAAGATGAGGATCAAGATCAAGATGATGAAAATGAAGATCAAGAGGAACCACCTCAAGAGGAGGACAATGATCAAGGGGGAGATGCTAATGATCAAGACAAGGAAGATGATGAGGGTCCAAGACCGCCTCACCCAAGAGTCCACCAAGCGATTCAATGAGATCACCCCGTGAACTCCATCCTCGGCGATATTCATAAGGGGGTAACCACTCGATCTCGTGTTGCTCATTTTTGTGAACATTACTCCTTTGTGTCTTCTATTGAGCCATACAGGGTGGAAGACACATTAAGGGATTCGGATTGGGTGTTGGCAATGCAAGAGGAACTCAACAACTTCACGAGGAATGAGATATGGCATTTAGTTCCACGTCCTAAGCAAAATATTGTAGGAACCAAGTGGGTCTTCCACAACAAGCAAGATGAGCATGGTGTGGTGACAAGGAACAAAGCCCAACTTGTGGCCAAGGGTTATTCATAAGTCGAAGGTTTGGATTTCGGTGAAACCTATGCACCCATAGCTAGGCTTGAGTCAATTTGTATATTACTTGCCTATGCTACTTACCATGGCTTTAAGCTTTACCAAATGGACGTGAAAAGTGCCTTCCTCAATGGACCAATCAAGGAGGAGGTCTATGTTGAGCAACCTCCCGGCTTTAAAGATAGTGAGTACCCTAACCATGTCTATAAACTCTCTAAGGCGCTTTATGGGCTCAAGCAAGCCCCAAGAGCATGGTATGAATGCCTAAGAGATTTCCTTATCGCTAATGGCTTCAAAGTCGGAAAAGCCGATCCTACTCTCTTTACTAAAACAATTGCAAATGATTTGTTTGTATGCCAAATTTATGTTGATGATTTCATATTTGGGTTTACTAACAAATCAACTTGTGAAGAGTTTAGTAGGATCATGATTCAAAAATTCGAGATGTCTATGATGGGGGAGTTGAAGTATTTCTTAGGATTTCAAGTCAAGCTACTCCAAGAGTGCACCTTCATCAGCCAAACGAAGTACATTCAAGACATACTCACCAAGTTTGGAATGAAGGATGCCAAGCCCATCAAGACACCCATGGGAACCAATGGGCATCTCGACCTCGACACGGGAGGTAAATCCGTAGATCAAAAGGTATATCGGTCGATGATAGGATCTTTACTCTATTTATGTGCATCTCGACCGAATATTATGCTTTCTGTATGCATGTGTGCAAGATTCCAAGTCGATCCTAAGGAAGTTCACCTTAGGGCCATAAAACGAATCTTGAGATATTTAGTTCATACACGTAAGTTTGGTCTTTGGTACCCTAAGGGATCCACTTTTGATTTAATTGGATATTCAGATGCTGATTGGGTAGGGTGTAAGATTGATAGAAAGAGCACATCAGGGACTTGTCAGTTCTTGGGAAGATCCCTGGTGTCTTAGGCTTCAAAGAAACAAAACTCAGTAGCTCTTTCTACCGCCGAAGCCGAGTAGATTGCCGCAGGCCATTATTGCGCGCAATTGCTTTGGATGAGGCAAACCCTGAGGGACTATGGTTACAAATTGACCAAAGTCCCTCTCCTATGTGATAATGAGAGTGCAATCCGCATGGCGGATAATCCCGTTGAGCACAGCCGCACTAAGCACATAGCCATTCGGTATCACTTTTTGAGGGATCACCAACAAAGGGGGGATATCGAGATTGCTTATGTTAGCACCAAAGAACAATTAGTCGATATCTTTACCAAGCCATTAGATGAGAAAACTTTTACCAAACTTAGACATGAGCTCAACATTCTTGATTCTAGGAATTTTGATTGATACTTTGCACACATAGCTCATTTATATACCTTTGATCATATCTATTTCATTTGCTATGACTAATGTGTTTTTCAAGTGTATTTCATGCTAAGTCATAGATTGAAAGGGAAATGGAGTCTTCGATGAAGACAAGGCTTCCACTCCACTCCATCGTATTATTTATCCTTCGCCGTCACTCCGCATCGCTCTCCAACCTTGGTATAATCCTTCACTCCTATATTATTTACCAAAGGGGAGAGAGTTTGAAGAGGGCTCTAACGACTCTGTTTTTGGCGATTAATGCCAAAGGGGGAGAGAGTATTAGCCCAAAGCAAAAGGACCGCACCACCATGCCAATTTCAAAAAAATTTCAAAACAAAGTTTAAGTTTTTAAAATGTTCTTAAATTGGTATTCCTCTAAGAAATTCTATCTCATTGGTATCTATCATTTTAAAGGAGGAAATTTTCAAAATGGGTATCTAAAATATTTGATCTTCTTTCAAATAGAAAAACCCTCTTGAACACTAAGAGGAGAATTTCATCTAGGGAGAGTTTGGTTTAGTCAAAGGAAAAAACATTTAAAACAGGGGGAGAAAATTTCAAATCTTGAAAATGCTTCTCGAAATCGTATCCATATACATTTGACTATTTACAAAAAGACTTTGGAAAAGAATTTCCAAAAACATTTGCAAAAACAAAACAAGTGGTGCAAGCGTGGTCCAAAATGTTAAAATAAAGAAAGCAATCCATGCAAATCTTATGAAAATGTAAATTGGTTTAAATCCAAGCAACCTTTGTACTTACCTTATGCAAACTAGTTCAATGCTGCACTTATATATTTGCTTTGGTTTGTGTTGGCATCAATCACCAAAAAGGGGGAGATTGAAAGGGAAATAGGTAAAACCTTTTCCTAAATAATTTTGGTGGTTGAATTGCCCAACACAAATAATTGGACTAACTAGTTTGCTCTAGATTATAAGTTCTATAGATGCCAAAGGTTCAACACAAACCAATAAAAAGTCCAAGAAAGGGTTCAAAAGAAAGGAGCAAAAGAAAACCGAAGGCTGCCCTGGTCTGGCGCACCGGACTGTCCGGTGTGCCACCGGACAGTGTCCGGTGCACCAGGATGGATCAACCCGAATTGCTTAGCTTCGGGTTTCTGGGAATGCCACTCCGCTATAATTCACCGGACTGTCCGATGTGGCACCGGATTGTCTGGTGTGCCAAGCGGAGTAATGGCTACAGCGCCAACGGTCGTCTGCAAAAGTGAACAGTGAAGCTACAGTGCGTGTACAGCGCGAGCAGAGTCAGAGCAGGCACCATAAGGCGCACCAGACAGTGAACAGTGACTGTCTGGTGCACCACCGGACTGTCCGGTGCCCCACATGTCAGAGCTCCAACGGTCGAACCCTAACGGTTGGGTGGCGTGGCTGGCGCACCGGACAGTGTCCGATGCGCCCGTCGACAGACAGCCTTCCCAATGGCCACTTTGGTGGTTGGGGCTATAAATACCCCCCAATCACCACACTTCAAGACATCCAAGTTTTCAGCCAACACATTCAATACAAGAGCTAGTGCATTCAATACAAGACACAATTAGATTGAATCAAAGTCTCTCCAAGTCCCAATTCCACTCAAAGCAATTAGTGACTAGAAGAGAGAGTTCTGCCCGTGTTCTTTGAGCTCTTGCGCGTGGATCAATTTTCTTCTTCCCATTTCTTGTTCTCAACATCTTTGTAATCAAAACAAGAGACACCAATTGTGTGGTGGTCCTTGTGGGGACTAAGTGTCCCAATTGATTGAGGAGAAAAGCTCACTCGGTCTAAGTGACTGTTTGAGATTGGGAAAGGGTTGAAAAAAAACCCGGTCTTTGTGACCACCTCAACGGGGAGTAGGTTTGCAAGAACCGAACCTCGGTAAAACAAATCACCGTGTCACACTCTTCATTTGCTTGTGATTTGTTTTTGCCCTCTCTTTTGGACTCGACTTTATTTCTAACGCTAACCCCGGCTTGTAGTTGTGCTTAAAGTTTATAAATTTCAGATTTGCCTATTCACCCCCCTCTAGGTGACTTTAAATTACACTGTTGCACAACATATTTAGGTTGATAATGGTATGCGGGACAGTGAATTATAAAGTAACTAGGACATCATGGGCCAGAGGACACTTGCCTTCACTAAGTTGCTGCTCAGGGACTTCTCCTGTAACTCCCTCCGGAATCACAGACTGCTCGTTGTCTACTCAAAGCAATCATTCATTCAACATATTTGGGGAATAACAAAAGAACAATACACCAAACATATGCAATAGAGTAAACACAAGTTCAATAGAAAGATGAAGACAATAAGGTGCTTCCTAAGTTTGGGGTAGGTCACTCTGTCAGGTGGCTAATTATTCTCTAACCAAGTCTACTTTGTTATAACACTTTTTCAAATAGAGTTGGTTTAGGGATGATATTAATCATTAGATAGTGTTAGGTCTATAAACTTAAGTATTTGAACATTTATTAGAGGTTCATATCTTCATTTTATTTCTATTAAGGTTCCTATAGCATCAACTCTAAACTAGAGATCAACTATAAATTGGATATGAAAACATTAGATGAACATTATTTTAAGAGGTATACAAAAAAATGATGAACATATTGCAATTTGAAGCACCTAATTTGGAGTTCATATGCCAAAGTTATGAATTTTGGAAGTTTTGGAATTTAAAACCCTATTTTAAACACATTTATGTGATTATATAAAGACCTGAGGGCCTAATTGTAAGATTCTAGGGGCTCGGATAAAAGATCCAAGGACAGCGGGTTCTATTTCTGAGAAACTAGGGGTCTCTTTAATAAAAGTGTCGTGCGAACGGGTATCAGGTTTCCTCGACCATTGGATCTCGGATCAACGACCGAGATTAGATTGGTGGGACGGGCGCGCGAGCGCGCGGGGCGTGGGCGACTGATAGGTGGGGCCCAAGAGTAGGGGCACGACGCTGACGCGCAGGGCCCACGAGCCAGTGGCTCGAGCGGGTGGTTAGGCATGCGACGTGCTGACAGGGAGACCCCGGCGGGACTAGGCCCGCTGGTTAGCGACCTAGGACAGATGCGGTTGTTGTGAGGCATAGGGCCGCACGGGCGAGCGGGGTCCGCATGTCAGCGACCCAAGGAGGGGAAAGGGGGGCGGTGCTGGGAGGCTGACAGTGGGCCCTATATCTTAGGGTTGCTGTCTACCTCCCGCACGTGCATGGCGCAGGCGCCATGGCTGGGGTTGGCGACACACGCGGGGAAGGGAGAACGTGGGGCGGTGGATGGGCAGAGGACCCTGGCACGACGCCACAGTGCCATTCCCAATCACCACCGATGACCACCCGATGGAGAAGAGAGATCGGGGGATAGAGAAAAGGAAGTCTGGCGGGTGAGCTTACCTCGAGTGAGGCTCGGTCGGGGCAGAGCTCTAAGCGGCGGTGGTGAACCACGGTCACGGACGCGCGGCACGACCTTGCCGTGGGGAATCTGGGGTGCAAGCGGCTCGGCGATGGGGGCTCCAGCAAGCTCGAGTGGGTGCGACTGGGACGAGGGAAGTGAGGCGAGGGGGGGATGGACATGCATAGATACTTCAAAGGGGTCTAGGCGACAGCTTCGCACGGGGGCGCGACGTGGACATGGGTGCCTCGATGTGCGTGTGAGGTGGGGAGACTGTTGCGGGCGCACGAGGGCGGAGTCGCTAGCAGGTGGGGCCCGCCAAGAATTGAGCGAGCGGGCGTGTGGACGCGCGAGGGAAGGCGCCGACAATCGGGGCCCAGGAGGCAAAGGGAGAGGGCGCGCGGGGGGCTAAGGGCGACGACACCGACAAAGCGAGCCCACCGGGCGGAGAGAGAGAGGAGTGGGTGCGCGAGAGGGGGAGTTGGGCCTGTTGGGCCGAAAGGCCGAGGGGGAGGGTTCCTGTGCTCCTTTTCCTTTTTATTTGTATTTTGAATTCTATTTTCTTTTTCTTACTATTTTCTCCAATGGATTCAAATTCAACTGTTGGGGACTTGTTCTCAAACGCTAAGAGTTAAGAACAAGGCAACATAAAAGTGTTAAATGTTAAAGTCCTTCGTCCTTCGAAGCATTATCTCCTTTCAGATATAATGAATTCCGGACGAAGGTCATGAAAGACAAACCTTCATGAGCACAATAAATGATGAAGAAGGATTCATACACAAGATATGAAAAAATAATATAAACACTTTAAATGTTATTATCAACTTATTTTTATTTGCGTTACTGTATTCACAATGACAGATTATAAATGTACCTTCGGCTCGAAGGAAAGCAGGGGTACAAGCGTGACGTGAGAATAAATGCCAAGTCAGCATGAACAGTACGGGAGTACTGTTCATCTATTTATAGGCAAGGGACGCAGCCCATGTAAAATTACATTCATGCCCTTTATATTTGCTAATAACTCTATAGTAATTCTTCGAGGTCTAATTTGCCTTTTCATCTTTAAGTCGGTTCCCCTTTTCTACTGTCATGCCGAAGCTTTCCTGTGCATAGCTTCGTGATCACCTTGTCCTTCGTCATAATCACCTTTCGTCTCGCTCAGGCTTCGTCCTGACCATGCTCTGTATACTCATGATCCGAATCCGAAAATACCTGTTCACATATTTCACTTGGAAAACATTGTCAAATCATGTTTTTGAGGACCTTCGGAAGCCGAAGGCCCCCAACAGTAGCCCCTCGCAATATTAATTTGCTAGAATAATAAATTCAGATTGCGATATAGACAGAGGCCTTAAGCCGAAGGTCCGAAAAAAAACACCTTCCCTTTGCTAGAATAGCAATAGTCAATGACAAGTGGGTCCCTGCCACTTGCAACGTACTGGGCGTATAAATAAGAACGCACCGCGAGCACATTTAGCACGCTTTCTTGGCGTCGGCTCCTGCCTTCCTAATTTTTAGCTCTTTGCTCACCAACGCTTGCCTGGCTTTTTACATTTTTAAGCTTCGTCTTTGAGAGCACTTTCCTAGCATTTTCGAAGATGTCTGAAGACAGAAAGCTGTCGCTGAGTCGAAGCTAAGCCTTTCCGAAGAGATGAATCTCGGCTTCCTTGAATCAATAGCAAAGACAAATACAGAGAAGATTACTAGGGAGATTTTAGAGGGTTTGTCTGAAGACACTGGTGACAGTGACAGCTATGATGAGGAAAGTGGCGGTGAAGATTCCGAAGATCGACCTTGGCGACCAAGTCATGCAGTTTTTGGAAAATCAAGCATTAAACAAAGCCATCTTGTCAATATGAGGGGTAGATATTTTCAGGATTTATCTATTGTAAGGGCTGACGAAGGAGAGAAAACTTGTCCGACTCCCGAGGAAAATAAAGTCGTGATATTCCAAAGCTTCTTTAAGGCTGGACTTCGATTTCCTTTTAGCAGTTTCGTGGTAGAAGTTTTGAAGATATTTGAAATCTACCTCCATCAAATTACTCCCGAAGCAATCATAAGGATGGGAATCTTCGTATGGGCCGTGAAGAGCCAAGGTTTGGAACCAAATGCAAAAAGTTTCTGCAGTATGCATGAGTTATTGTATGAGACGAAACCATGGGGTAAGGAGCAATATCACAACAATTTTGGTTGTTATAGCTTCGGTGCCTGCTCTGGGTCAAGCTGTCCCATGCCAACTTTTCGGAGAAGATGGCCTGGGGACTGGATGAAGGAATGGTTCTATGTGAAGAACGACTTGAAAACGCGAGAAGATATTAAAGATATCATTATGCGCCCTATCTGGCAGCGCTTCGGCCTTCGGAAACCGAAGGTGGAAATTGACGAAGCAGCCGAAGAATGCCGGAGAGCCTTCGGAGTAGTTTGCTCTTTCATCGGGACAAGGGATTTGATCCAAGAACACATTGCCTTCAGAGTATGGCCACTTGCAGAAAAGTGGGAAATGCCAAAGGAAACCGTCAGCGAACCTAACGAAGGTGGACTAGTTAGGTTAAAATTCACGTTCAAATATGGAGATAAGTTCGTCGAGCCAGATGACGACTGGCTGAAAAGTATTTAGGCCATAAGCGATGAGCTGCTTGGGCCATACTCGAAGGCAGAAGATACTGCACTGTCCGCAGCCTTCGGAGGCCAGAAGAAGAAAAGGCTCAACCGAGTATTTGATGCCATTGGGTTCGTGTATCCTGACTACCGTTACCCAACACGGGGTCAAAAAAGGAAAGATACGGCGTCTGCGAAGGAAGCCGCCTCAGCCGCTCTTAGTGAGCCAGCGCCGAAGAGGAAAAAGATAAAGGTTCTTACGCACCGTCCACGCTATATTGAACCGGCCACAGTGCCCGAGTTTGTCGGTGAATCCTCTTCGGCCCCCGAAGCCAAGGAGCCGACTCCCCTGAAGAATATTGAAGAGCCGGTCACAATGCCAGAGATAAAGAAAATAAAAGAACCGAAGGCTAAAGAAACAAGGACATCTGAAATTTTAAGTCCTTCAGCAAAAGTTGAAGTACCAAAAAGCCAAAAGGGTCCAGTATTGACCCCCAAAAGAAAAAGGATGGTTAATGTACTGGATGTATTGGAGACAATAAAGTCTTCAAGCACTACTCCGAAGAAAATTGCCGAAACTCCTGAAGTGCAAATCGAAGCCTTTGGTGCCGAAGCTTCAAAGCACCAAGCTGAGACTGAAGCTGGGCCTTTAGAGCCTGCCAAGGTAAAATCCTTGGAAACCAAAGAAATAGAAACAACAGAACAAATTTTTTTGAAGAAACTGGCACTGCTGTCCCCGAGGCCTTTTCCGAAGCTTCCAATTATATTTTACGACATGCTTCGGGGAAGGAGTTGACTGAAAAAGAAAAGCAAGAGGCTCAGTTCTATGCCCAAAGACTAAAATATCCCAAGGGGGCGTTGATATTCAACGACAGCGGAGAAGAAGACTTCTTGTATTGTCTCCCTGACAGCAAGGAGATTTCAGTCTGTCGGGAGATGAGCAAAAGCTTCGGATTCCCAACACTAGAAGACGGGCTCTCAGTGTTGTCAAAGAACGAGCTGGCTGACAGCTTAGCGTACAATAGTTTAAAGGTGAAAAATGAGATCTTTGTATTATTTCTTGAAACCAAAATTTTTCATTTGCTTAAACTTATTAACACACATTTTTTTCCCAGGGCCTTATACTTAGCAATGCCCTCAGGGCACAAAAAGATGTCGAAGATGAAGGGTGTACCATAGCCTTGAGCAACCTTTGTTCCGAAGTAATTGAACTAAGGAACGAAGGTCTCGAAAAAGATAAAATATTACACTCATTATTGAATAAAATAAAAGAAGACAAAGCTGCTTTCAAAGTTCAAGCTGAAGCTCAGAAGCGCGAAATTGAAGATCTTCGGAAACAACTAGTCAGAGCTAAAGAAGAGTGCACACTTGAAGAAACAAAACGAGAAATTAGTGAACAATGGGCCAATCATTTAGAAAAAAACGTTGAAGAGCTTCGTGCATCCAAGAAAAAGTGTTATGAAAAATCTATAGAATGTGTTAAGAAAATAAGAACCAGCTTCGCCAGCGTCGGCGCATTCTCAAGTGAGGAGAACTTCATAAGGGGTGACCCCGAAGGCCCAATTGGATGGATCAGCCACGAAGCTGAAGCTTTTGAAGAAGTTTTGAATAGCCGTGGAGACATATGTGCCTTTTCGGGTGCCAGGGGGATTGCCACTATTTTGGAGAGGAAAGGCTGTGACCATGTGAAATTTTTGGCACAATCCGAAGCCGCCTTGTCTTCCAAAGATATAAAAGACCCCTCGGCCGAAGCGAGCCTGGTCAGTGGAAAATTTTTACCGACATTTGGGACAATGGTGGCCGGGAGATGGCCCAAGAAATTATACGAAAGAGCGAGAAAGGTATTCATGACACTAGAAAAGTAGCAGAGACCACTGAGAAAAGTGCGGATGTCAAAGTGCAAATAGGTATTGACTAGCAGTTTTTGGCTCTGTTGTAATTTTTTGATTTCGAACTTGTTTACGCTTTGTAACACAGCCGCACTTTCTCGCCCCTCAGAGCCTGCCAAGCCATCGACGGACCCCCACGTGAAGGGGGACGACGAAATTAGAAAAATGGCTGAAGCTATCATGGATAAAGTTGTTGATCAACTACTGAACGAAGCTGCAGAAATAGTTCTAAGGGAAGACTAGATGTTATTGTAAAAACATTTGGAATGTAATATTTATTGAACATGTGTAATATTTTGTAACTTTGAATGTAATATATATGCTATTTATGGTTCAATTCTTTACGATGCATGAAACTTTACATACATACCGTTTTTTGAGCCTTCGGCGAAAAAACACCTTCCCTTCTTTTCATGCTTCGTAAATAATATCCGTACTTTCATAAAAACATCCAATCTTCGTAAAATCAATAACCGATAGATCTTTTCATTTCAGGGTTTGACGAAGGTATGCTTCTTCAATATTTACTTTTTTGTGCCTTGGCACTGTTTTTTCGAAACAATCTCCAAATATCAACATTGATCCCCTTCTTGCGTCATTGATGCAATATGATGTATGATGTTATGCTATGCAAATGATGTGATGATGTGATGTAATGCAAAATGATATTTGCCGAAGATCGACGTTTATTTTTCACTCTAAGCCTCCCTTAGGAGCTTCTTCGCCTTTTACTTCAGCGGAATCAGCGTTTATTTTTCGCTGTAAGCCTCCCTTAGGAGCTTCTTCGCCTTTTACTTTCAGCGGTATCAGCGTTTATTTTTCGCTGTAAGCCTCCCTTAGGAGCTTCTTCGCCTTTTACTTTCAGCGGTATCAACGTTTATTTTTCGCTGTAGGCTCTGCATTCCCTTCGGAACGACTTTTGAGCAGAAAACTTACGCTGCGCTCCCTTAGGAACGACTTTTTGTTATTTCGGAAATTCTCCTTGTAACCATAAATTCTTATGCTTCAGCAACTCCGCTATTCTGTGGAGAAGGTATATTTTTACTGTGGCGAAAACGAAACTATTACAAGAGGTTAAAAAATGACAAAAACACTTAGGCTTTCAATAATTGTTCCTTATCAAAAAGAAAATGATACTAAATGTAAAAACTGCTGCCGAGGTAGGATATTTGTTAGTGAATATGCTTCGGTTCTGGCACAGTACTATTGACTGTGCGAGCTTCGGACTCTTCTCTGAAGTCCTGTTGGAGGTGGGTATGCTGACTCCCTTCTGGCTGCTGGCCTCGTTGCATTGGTGGTGGAGGAGGAGGCTGTTGCCAGGATGCCTGAGGTTGGCTTGCCGAAGCGACAGAAGCTGCAGGGTGGTTGCCTACATACTCTAGAATGTAAGGCGAATGGTACGAAGCAGTGTGCATAACTTGCTTCGGCTGGCTCTGTTGGGCTGCAGCTTCTGCTATCTCCTTTTGTTTCTGGATGGTAACATGGCACATCCTGGTGGTATGGCCCTTGTCCTCACCGCAGAATAGGCAATAAATCTTCCTGGGCTGATCCCCAAATCTCCCTCCGAAGCCCCTGGCACCTCTGCCCCTTGGAGCTGGAGGCCGAGGATAGCTCTGCTGCTGCCCCGAAGCCTGGGAGGAATATTGCGGCCTCTGCTACTGGCTTCCCCTGTCATCATTCTGAGTGGAATGAACCGATCTGACATGTCTGGGATGAATTTTCCCTCCGAAGCCCCTGGCTATTTCGGAGAACCTGTAAGCTTCCTCCCTTCTCTGTCGAAAATCATTGTCAGCGCGGATGTATTCATCCATCTTCTGAAGCAATTTCTCCAGAGTCTGAGGGGGCTTTCTGGCGAAGTATTGGGCTGAAGGTCCCGACCGAAGCCCCTTAATCATGGCCTCAATGACAATTTCATTGGGCACTGTTGGCGCTTGTGCCCTCAGCCGTAAGAATCTTCGGACATACGACTGAAGATATTCTTTGTGATCTTGGGTGCACTGGAATAAAGCTTGAGCAGTGATCGGCTTCGTTTGAAATCCTTGGAAACTAGTGATCAGCATATCCTTCAGCTTCTGCCATGATGTGATTGTTCCTGGCCGAAGGGAGGAGTACCAGGTTTGTGCAACATTCTTGACAGCCATGATGAAAGACTTCGCCATGACTGCAGTATTGCCACCATAGGAAGATATTGTTGCTTCGTAGCTCATCAGAAACTGCTTCGGATCTGAGTGGCCGTCGTACATGGGGAGTTGAGGTAGCTTGTAGGATGAAGGCCAAGGTGTAGCCTACAGTTCTGCTGACAGAGGAGAAGCATTATCAAAAGCAAAATTTCCATGATGGAAATTCTCATACCAGTCATCTTCGTTGAAGAAGCCCTCTTGATGAAGCTCTCTGTGCTGAGGCCTTCGGTTCTGCTCATCTTGAGTAAGATGGCGAACTTCTTCAGAGGCTTCGTCTATCTGCCTTTGCAAATCAGCCAGCCTAGCCATCTTTTCCTTCTTCCTTTGCACCTGCTGATGGAGCATCTCCATATTTCTGATTTCTTGGTCCAAGTCGTCCTCCTGAGGCGTTGGACTGATGGCCTTCCTCTTCTGGCTTCGGGCCTCCCGAAGAGAGAGGGTCTCCTGGTTGGGATCCAGCGGCTGCAGAGCGGCAGCACCTGTTGTTGAAACTTTCTTTAGCGGCATGACGAAGGTCTATGCTTGCCGAAGGTGTTCGAAACTCAAAAAGTGGAAATGAGTTCACCGGAGGTGGGCGCCAATGTTGGGGACTTGTTCTCAAACGCTAAGAGTTAAGAACAAGGCAACATAAAAGTTTTAAATGTTAAAGTCCTTCGTCCTTCGAAGCATTATCTCCTTTCGGATATAATGAATTACGGACGAAGGTCATGAAAGACAAACCTTCATGAGCACAATAAATGATGAAGAAGGATTCATACACAAGATATGAAAAAATAATATAAACACTTTAAATGTTATTATCAACTTATTTTTATTTGCGTTACTGTATTCACAATGACAGATTATAAATGTACCTTCGGCTCGAAGGAAAGCAGGGGTACAAGCGTGACGTGAGAATAAATGCCAAGTCAGCGTGAACAGTACGGGAGTACTGTTCATCTATTTATAGGCAAGGGACGCAGCCCATGTAAAATTACATTCATGCCCTTTATATTTGCTAATAACTCTATAGTAATTCTTCGAGGTCTAATTTGCCTTTTCATCTTTAAGTCGGTTCCCCTTTTCTACTGTCATGCCGAAGCTTTCCTGTGCACAGCTTCGTGATCACCTTGTCCTTCGTCATAATCACCTTTCGTCTCGCTCAGGCTTCGTCCTGACCATGCTCTGTATACTCATGATCCGAATCCGAAGATACCTGTTCACATATTTCACTTGGAAAACATTGTCAAATCATGTTTTTGAGGACCTTCAGAAGCCGAAGGCCCCCAACATCAACTATGCCACTAACTCAAATTAGAACACCTCAAGCATATGCATCAAACAAGAATAAAGTTTGGGGTTTAGCATGATGCAACATTTCATACTCCCCCTAGAGTTTTGTCTACTAGGGTATAATTACATTTCCAAATAAAATAACCACTCCTCAGCTATAATAAAGAGAAAAAAACAAAAGGGGAGGGAGGATAAGAGGGTTAACACCTGAATTTGGTGGATATTAGAGAAGAATTTTTATACCCCCAAATTCATGGTGTTACAGACCTATCCCCTTTAAAAGAATCTCGCCCTCGAGATTCAAGGTTGGCTAGCAAAGAGCTCGAGATACTTGGCTTTCAGATCATCTTATCACTCCCACGTTGCTTCTTCCTCAAAATGATGGCCTCATTTGACTTTGCACATTCTGATGGAGCTCCTTCGAGTGACTCCGTCCGTTGTTTCCAAAATCTAGGTTGGCTTCTCTATGTATGTCAAGTATTCTTGGACTTCGAGGTCCTTGGTTGGGAACTGCTCTTCTAGCACTCGCAAACATTTCTTTAGCTGAGATACGTGGAAAACATCATGCACTGTCGATAGGCTTTCTGGTAGGCTGAGCTGGTAGGCCACTTCTCCACGTCTTACCTGAATCTGGTATGACTCAATATATCGAGGTGCTAACTTGCCCTTGACTCCGAATCTTCTGACTCCTCTGATAGGTGACACCTTCAGGTAAACATAATCTCCCACTTCAAAACTCAGCTTCCCTCTTCTAGTGTCAGCATAACTTCGCTGCCTTGACTGTGCTATCTTTAGATTCTCCCGAACCATTCATATATTCCCTCGGCTTCGAGCAAAATGTCTAGACCGAACACCTACCGTTCTCTAGGTTAGTCCCAGTGCAACGGAGTTCAACAACTCCTCCCATAGAGTGCTTGGAAGGGTGACATCTTTAAACTGGCCTGGTGAATATTGTTGTAGGAGAACTCTGCACAAGGTAACCTCTTATCCCAACCTAACTTGTCCTGCAACACACAGGCCCTCAACATATCTTCTAGGATCTGATTGGTTCTTTTAGTCTATCCGTCTGTCTGCCGGTGATAAGATGAACTAAAATTCAGATGTGTGCCAAGGCTTCATGTAGCTGTTGCCAAAAGTGAGAGGTGAACTGCGTTCCTCGGTCTGACACTATCTTCTTTAGTACTCCATGCAAGAAGACAATTCGAGACATGTATAACTCTGTCAATACTGCACTGTTGTAGCTGGTATTAACTGGTATGAAGTGAGCCGCCTTTGTTAAGCAGTCCACTACTACCCAGATGGAATCATAGCCGACTTGAGTGTGGACCAAGACAACTATAAAGTCAATCCTGATATCATCCCACTTCCATTGAGGAATCTATAGCGACTGCAACAAACCTGCGGGCCTTAGGTGTTATACCTTAATTCTCTGACAGCTGTCACATATGGCAACATATTTTGCGATCTCCCTTTTCATACCGTACCACCAAAACCTCTTCTTTAAGTCTTGGTACATCTTCTCACTTCTGGGGTGTATGGAATAAGCTGTTTCATGTGCTTCCTTGAGGATTAGCTCCCGAATCGACTTGATGTCGGGAACACATAGTTGATCTTTGAATCATACCATGCCCTCTGCATCCTCTCAAAAGTCTTTGCCTCTCCCTTCTAGGATTAGCTACCAGATCTCATTGATCTTCTCATTATTTTTTTGTCCTTCTTTGATATCTCGCCCTTGGGTGGTTTCTAGTTCAACCGTTACTCCCTGCGTGCTATTCAGAAATCCGAAACTCAGCCTATTGAATTCTTTAGCTAACTCATATGGCATCGGGTGAGCAACCATCATGTTGACTTGACTCTTTCTGCTCAGAGCATCGACATTTACATTAGCTTTGCCGGGGTGGTAATGTATCTCCAACTTAGTCTTTGATCAATTCTAGGCATCTTCACTGCCTCATGTTTACCTTTGACCGGGTGAATATGTTCTTAAGACTCTTATGGTCTGTGTAATCATCATAGTTTTGCCCATATAGATAGAGTCTCCATGTCTTCAATGCATGAGCCACTGCAGCTAATTCTAGTTCGTGCGTGGGAATTCTTCTCATAATCCTTCAGTTGTCAGGATGAGTATGCCACATGTCACACCCGGTTTTGGAAGGCAAACCGAATGCGACATAAGTGGTAACAGAGCCTTGCTGACCATAGGACCGCTAACCTAGACTAGAATGGTCTCCATAGGACTATAGACCTCTACCCTTACCTTGACCTTAGTGTCATTTCAAAAGTTGGTCATCTTGACCAATTCTTTATTATTACTCATCTCACAAAATTTTGTCTCACTTATCTTTCTGTTTACTTGCTGGTCTTATAGTTCTACTCTCACTATTGTGCTTACCATGTCTTTTGTAGATGGCTCATATTAGATGCACTGCATGTAAGTCAGTGATCCCCTTTTTGCCTTCTCGCCTGGCGGAGCGCCCACTGCGTCGCACGGTGCCAGGTCAGTCCAGCCAACTAGAGAGACTGCATTGTCGCCTGCACGAGGAGCAGGAGCATTGACTCCAGGAGCAGGAGCAGGGGCAGGAGCAGGAGCAGCAGGACTCTTCCCCCTCACCTCAGCAGGAGGTGGAGTCTAGGACGCAGCCTTCCCCTGCACCTCAGCCAGAGATGCCCCCTGCATCACCAGAGGGCATCCCGGCTACTGGAGGAGACCCTGACGGAGACAGAGATGACGACGACGCCGATGGCAGTTCGAGCCACAGCATGAAGCTTTTGGAGGAGCAGGAGCCAGAGGGATGGATCGCTAGACCCATCACTCTCGACGCCGCTCGTGGGTGTCACTTCCACGACGCTCTCGAGACCTTGTTGCGTCAGGCCTTCGATCGACACACTTGGTCCATCGAGTACCGTTGTGTAGCTACCAGCATCATCGCGGGTTATACACGGACCAGTGGGAGGCTACTTGCTTGGTGCGCCATCCGGACAATGATCTCCGGGGTGCAGAGG
Source organism: Zea luxurians (assembly GCA_029449295.1). Classification (NCBI taxonomy): domain Eukaryota; kingdom Viridiplantae; phylum Streptophyta; class Magnoliopsida; order Poales; family Poaceae; genus Zea; species Zea luxurians. The sequence continues at coordinate 73,454,113 of JAOPSE010000008.1, forward strand.
CATTCTCAGAGCATTATTCTATCACTGAGAGGGATACTATCGAGGCAGCCATGCAAGATGTAGCACGACGTGCACTTTCGCAGTATTGCTCGTTGTTCAGCGGGGTAGCTGATGGCCTTGACCTGAAGTGCTACCTTCGCCGTTCAACCGGAAGTGCTAGAGGTGTGATTGTCTCGCCTGTTGGTGAAGGCAATCCTAGGCTAAACAACATGGCCAACTTGGTCGTCGTGCTCAACACCGAGCTGAACTAGGATGGTGGTTCTCCTGCCCCTATCAGGATTTAGCACCCTTACCGTTCATCGCCCCGTGGTCGCTTCGATTATGGTACCCCTGACTGCAGGACCCAGATAGATTTGGAACCCTAGATCGACGAAGTTGGAGTCTATAATAATGCTTAATTCAGTATCTTAGTCTTAGTTAGTCTTAGTTAGAGTTAGGTTGCTTATTTGTTTTGGATGCTTGTCATGATGAACCTATAATGAAGTTGGATCTTTGTAATGATTGTCATCAAGGTGTGGGCATCCCCTTCAACTTGGTGTAGTTATTAATAAAGTCAGTTATTTAGTTGGGTAATCCCTTTATTTCCACTTCCCTCTTTATCTGAGAAGCTGTCGGTGAAAATGATCAATTGTTCAGTGCTATGAAGATTTCCATATCTTTTCTTATGCTGAAAGACTGCAGAGTTGGAGCTGATTTGTGTGTGCTTTCTATAGATGTCTGAGAATAGACGCCGAGGTGCAAGGCGTGCTCAGCAGGAGCAGCAGACACCCTAGGAGGAGGCAGCTCAGCTGCAGCAGTTGCCACCGCCACCCTCGATGATCGTTGAGCAGATGTTCCTGATGCAGACTCAAGCAGTCCAAGCAATTGGTCAGACCTTAGCGGCAATGCAGTAGGTGCAGCAGCCACCCCCACCTCATCCTCAAGTGCAAGTTCAAATGTCTCAGGTGCCCAGAGACAAGCGAGCAGAATTCATGAGGGGCCATCCCCTGTCTTTGCCCATTCTGCTGATCGCATAGACGATGAAGATTAGCTGCGTACCATGGAGCTCGAGTTGCACACTGCTTAGTGCAATGATCGCGAGAAGGTTCTATATGGTCCCCGTCTGCTAAGGGGAGCCGCACGATTCTGGTGGGAGTCTTACCTCACCACCCATACCAACCCTGAAGCCATCACCTGGGAGGAGTTCAGGGACAACTTCCGTCGTTACCATGTGCCTGAAGGACTGATGATAGTAAGGAAGGAGGAGTTTCTAGCTTTGAAGAAAGATCCCTTGTCTGTCAGTGAGTACAGGGACAAGTTTCTACAGTTGTCACGCTACGCCCTATAAGATGTCAACACGGATGCTTAGAGGCAATACCATTTTTGAGAGGTTTGGTTGACCCCCTTCACTACCAGCTAATGAACCACACTTTCCCCACCTTACAACATTTGATCGACAGAGCAATCATGACTGAAAGGAAGCGCCAAGAAATGGAGGATAGGAAATGCAAGATTGGTGGATCTCAGGCCAGGAGTAGTAGTCACCCCCACTACTTAGGCAACCCACCCCAGCAATTCAAGCAAGGTCAATTGCACCAGCACCAGCGTCAGCATCAGCAACAGTATCAGTGGCAGTTTCCTCAGCAGCAGCAGCAGTACCGTTAGAACAACAGCAGGGAGGAAATCAGTTCCAGCATCAGGACAACCAGGCAGCTCGCCTTCCTGCCCCAGCAACCAACCAGGACAACCAAGCAGCTCCAGCGCAAGTAGGAGACCACGCATGCTTCTATTGTGGGGAACAAAACCACTGGGCGAAGCACTGTCCGAAGAAGGCAACTCAACAGTCGCCAACAATCAATACCCCAGCAAGACAAGGAGCACCATAGCAAGCATCAAGAGGCCATGGTCATGCTTACAACTGTGGAAAGGTGAACCACCTAGAGGCCGAAGCAATCCAGGAGGCTTAGGACGTGGTAGTAGGTATGTTTCTAGTCGAATCCCATCTGGCAAAAGTATTAGTTGACATTGGTGCCACACATTCTTTTGTTTCTACATCATGGGTAGAAGCACATAACATCCCCATAGAACCAATGATTCCACCTTTAAGAGTTAATTCAGTTGGGGGAGAAGTTTAGTCAGATAGGATTTGTCCAAATCTAAGGAGTGAAATAAGGGGGATAGACTTCCCCGCTAACCTAGTAGTAATGGGTACTCAAGGGTTAGATGTCATCCTAGGGATGAATTGGCTACACAGAAACAAAGCCAATGTCAGTTGTGATAAGAGGACAGTCAACTTGGTGTCCCCATCTGGAAAGGATGTAGTAACTAAGCTATACTTGCCTGAACTAGAAGAAAGAGCCTGTCACTATTTGTCAGTACATGACAAGGAGGCCAACCCAATTGAGGATATTAGAATTATGTCGGAATTCCTCGATGTGTTTCTTGAGGAGTTACCTGGCATGCCACCTGAAAGGAAAGTTGAATTTGCCATAGAGCTTATCCCAGGCACCGCCCCTATTTCCAAGAGAGCCTATTGAGTGTCCGGACCAGAATTGGTGGAACTCAAGAAGCAGATTGATGAATTGTTAGAGAAAGGCTACATCAGGCCAAGTACCTCGCGTTGGGCAGCCCTAGTGCTATGTGTGGAGAAGAAGGATGGAACAAAGAGGATGTACATTGATTACAGATCTTTGAATGAAGTCACTGTCAAGAACAAGTACCCCTGCCCCGAATTGAGGATCTATTCGATCAGTTGAGAGGAGCCAATGTGTTTTCAAAGATAGATCTGAGATCAGGTCACCATCAACTTAGAATCCAACCCTCAGATATACCGAAGACAACATTTATCACCAAGTATGGGCTATATGAGTTCACGGTCATGTCATTCAGTTTGACGAATGCGCCAGCTTACTTCATTTACCTGATGAACAGTGTGTTCATGGACTACCTCGACTAGTTCGTAGTGGTTTTCATTGATGATATCCTTGTATATTCCTAGAATGAGCAAGAGCATGAAGAACACTTGAGGAAAGTACTTCAGAGACTACGAGATTGTCAGCTGTACGCCAAGCTTAGCAAGTGCGAGTTCTAGATCAGTGAAGTTCTGTTCTTGGGTCATATTATAAACCGAGATGGACTAGCTGTGGATCCAAAAAAGGTAGCAGCGATTTTGGACTGGAAAGCACCAAAAGATGTCCGAGGAATCAAGAGTTTCTTCGGAATGGCCAGTTATTAACGACATTTGATTGAAGGTTTCTCCAAGATTGCTAGGCCAATGACAACCTTGCTGGTAAAGAAGGGTGAGTTCAATTGGACCCCATGTAACACCCGGTTTTAAAGGACAAAGCCGGGTGCATCTCATACATGCGCCAAGAAGACAACATATATAATAACAGAGTGTATAGAGATAAATGTCATAAAACATCAGAGTATTTATTACATAGCGGAAGTCTTATTACAAAATAAAATAATAAAGATAAAACGAACTAAGGATCGATGGCGCCAATGTCGACTGAGAAACGCCACCTAGATCAGATCGAACTCCTCGGTGTTAGGCAGCTCCTCCTGAACCACCTGCTCTTCTCCTGTGGGGGGGTGTGAGACAGCAAGAGTGAGCTCACATACGATCATAGCTCAACAAGTCGTGGGGAATAATGTGGCATGAACTCTCCAAAGGTGGGAGTTCATGAAGTGTAAGGCTGATCAATGAAATAAAGGCTGAAGCTGAGCATTGCTTTTATAAGTTGGTCAAAATTTTATTAGCAGTTACTAAGTGTAAGTAAATACCAAACCATTATAATAATAAGTAAAAGTAATAACAAAATAATCCCAAATGCAATGAAATGACAGGTTAGGTTTAAGTTCCATAATTTAATCATGTGAGTGTCCGAGCCGCTCATGACCGTGAGCACGGCTAGTATACCAGTTTTACACTCTGCAGAGGTTGCGCATCTTTACCCACAAGTCGTGTTACCCATTTGCCACAGAGTTGATCAGACTCCATACACCTCTACCTAGGAAGCGAGGCAGGGTACCACTACGAGGCCTTTACAAAGTTCCACTAGCTTCAGACTACCCGCTACAGTTTATGGGAAGATCCAGTAAAGGGTTCCTGGCTGATAGCCATCGCAGCAAAATCAACCAGGGACCTCCCCGCACTGACCTCTCCCCTACTGCCCTTGCCCCTTTCGGGTAAGGTAGCCCTCCCCTAGCTTCCCTAGTTAATCAGCCAAGGGCGTCCCATTCCACCCTTGTGGTAGCACTGTTTTCCCGGGTGGTTCTCCATGTTCCCATTAACATAATGATCTTAACATGAACAAGGAATAATAAAACAGATAACAATAGATAGTATAACAATAAGTGATGAATATCTATATACCCAAATCCACATAAAGCAATAGCATGTACTACCCAAAACTTTAGTAGTAAAACCAGTGGTAAAACAAGGTATAAAGATAGTCAAAATCTAGGGTATCCTAATGGGTCCCAGCAAAATTATCCTATGCAGATCATTATGAATAATAAGAACATGAATGGGTAAAAGAAGTGATCAAGGGCACAACTTGCCTTCAACGAGCTCCTGCTCAGCTACTTCAACTTGTTGAAGCTCAGGTTCCACAGTGGGTTGCTCGTCTACTCGCATCAATACAATACATACATGGCATAGCATAAATTAACATCACATCAAACATGCAAATAAAATATACAGTAATAAACTAGACATTAAAATAAGATCACAGGAACTGGAATCATTAAATTTAGAGTTATATATTTTAAGTTATGGATTTTCTAATGTTTTATGCATTTAATACAAGATTAAGTGAAAGAATAATTTTAATGTGTTTGTCATGTCAGAACAGAGGCACTAATGGGTAGACAATAATTTTATGAAAATTTAGGAACTGGAATGGTCTAATTTGGAGTTCATATGCATTTACTATGAATTAAACAAGTTTTAACATTTATTTATGCACTAAAAATTAATTTCAGATATTAATTCTTGATTTTTAATACTCTGGATCGGGCCTCAATTACAGGAAACTACAGGGGCTGGCGCGTAAAGATTCCTGAGACACAGAAAACCCAGGCATGGACGGCGGGTTCATTTCTGAGTTTCCCGAGGGCTCTTTTGCAAACCTACCCGGTTGAATGAGTAACACGGTTTGCCAGCCACCAGATTAAAAATGGACGCGCCAGATCAACACTCACGCCCACCCGAAGCGGTACGCGGCACACGCCCTCGGATCCTAATCTAACGGCCACCACGCGATCGGCTGACTCAATACCACGCCGTGGATATCCACCGTCGGATACCGCATCAACGGCGCAGAATCGATCACGCGAAGGGTTACGCGTCGATCTAATCTACACCGTCCGTAAGCGAACCAACGGTGCTCACCTTATCCCTTCCCTTCGACCAACCGAGACGGTGGCGCCGAACACGCGCGGCGGCGCTCGCCGGTGATCCACCCCACTACGGCGCATAGGTGCACGGTCCTCAAATTAATCGAGTGCTACACGATGCAGGAGCATGGGCGAAGCAATGGGGAAAGTTATTACCGGCGATCGAAGCCCCGACGATGCTGGCCACGTGACGAGGCGGGTTTGCGGCTACGACCGGCAACGACGAGAAATCACCGTTGTTCTGGTGACCCCCGACCCTCCCGGTTGACACCAACGCGTGCGCACCCTTGCGGCGAAGCTCCAGTGCCCAACACCAGCGCCAACACCCGCCCAGACCGAGGATGGGGAAGCAGCGCCCACCTCCCGGCGCGAGGCACAAATGGCGCCGCAACCCGGTTAACGGCTATGGAGATGACGGTGCGGGGCGCTAGTCTACGATTGCGAGGTCCGCGGAGCTGCGGTATGGAAGAAGTCAAGGGCGCCCGGGGTTTTATCGTTGTGGTCCACCGGTTCGCCGCCGAGAAGCCCGGCGGCAGCTGCGCCAACCGTTCGCGAGTGATGGAGACGATCTGGGCGCCGCGGAGTATGACACCAGGGACCCACGCGTAAGCGACGGCAGTGAGGAGCACGCGCGGTGAGCTCATCAGTTCGCGTAGGAGTGAGGTGAGGCCGCACGGTGGGCCCGCCATTGTCAGCCCGAGCGCGCACGGGAAATCCGGCCGGATGGGCCGCGCGGGATGGAAATGTAAGTGGGCCGAATTGAGGCAGTGAGGCCCAGGTAAGCTCTTTTCCTTTTTTTTCTATTTATTCTTTTCTTGTTTTCTTTTGTTCTTAACTATTTTGAATTCAAATTTGAATTTTGAATACAAATTTCAACATTGTGTCAAGTGTACAAATTCAAGCTTTGAGTGGATGACCAATATATTTTTATTTACTTATTTTTATCCCCAAAATTCTTATTTTCTTCTTTTTTTTCTAGATTCTACAATTTCTTTTAGGATTTAATTTTCCCTTTTTGGTCTTTAATATTTTCTTGTTACAAAATGCACACCACAAATAAAATATTCAGCATGATGCAAGGATTTAGTAGCATACCTTTTATTAATTGTTCTTGGACATGGTGCTCACATGTGATGATGCACACAGGTTAAACCCACATAAGGAGAAATTGTTTTCTCTATTGGTATTCTTTCCAGCAAATTACAAAGTGGGTGCTACAAATCCTACCCCCCTTAAAAATAATCTCGTCCTCGAGATTTAAGAAGACCTAGGGAAAAGGTGGGGAAAATCTATACGAAGCTCTTCTTCTCTTTCCCAAGTTGCTTCATCTTCACCATGGTGACTCCATTGAACCTTGCACATCTTTATAACCTTATTCCTCGTAACTCGAGTCAAAGTGTCCAGAATCTTAATAGGGTACTCAGCATAAGTCAAATCACCTTGAACACTAAGGTCCTCCATTGGTAGTTGCTCCTCAGGTACCCTGAGGCACTTCTTTAGCTGAGACACATGAAATACATCGTGTACATCTGACAGATGATCGGGTAACTCCAGTTGATATGCAACTTCTCCCACTCGCTTTAAGATCAAGAAAGGTCCAATGAAGCGAGGGGACAATTTTCCTTTAACTTTAAATCTCCTCATACCACGAAGTGGTGACACCTTCAAGTAGACATGATCACCCTCCTTAAACTCCAGGAGTCTTCTCCTATTATCAGCATAGCTCTTTTGTCTGGACTGGGCAATTCTCAAATTTTCTCTTATCATTCGAACTTGCTCTTCTGCCTCTTGAATAAGTTCAGGCCCAAAGAACTGTCTTTCTCCAGTCTGATCCCAATACAGGGGAGTCCTGCATTTTCTACCATACAAAGCCTCAAATGGTGACATCTTCAAACTGGCCTGGTAACTATTATTATAAGAGAACTCGGCATAGGGTAAACTCTTCTCCCAACTGCCACCATGCTTAAGGGCACAAGCTCTTAACATATCTTCCAGCACTTGGTTAGTCCTTTCTGTCTGTCCATCAGTCTGGGGATGGTATGCTGAACTAAAATTCAACTTTGTATCCAAGCTTTCATGCAACTTCTTCCAAAATCGAGAAGTAAATTGTGATCCTCGATCAGACACTATCTTCTTAGGCACTCCATGTAGACAAACTATCCGAGTCATATACAATTCTGCTAGCTTGGCTCCCGTGTAATTAGTCCTCACAGGTATAAAATGAGCCACTTTTGTCAATCTGTCCACAATTACCCAAATAGAGTCATATCCTGCTGGAGTGCGGGGTAGTCCAACAATAAAATCCATACCAATTTCTTCCCATTTCCACTCAGGTATCCTCAATGGGTGCAATAATCCCGCGGGTCTTTGATGTTCAGCCTTAACTCTTTGACATACATCACACTTAGCCACATGAGCAGCCACATCTCTTTTCAGTCCATACCACCAATACTTTCGCTTCAAATCTTGATACATCTTAGTGCTTCCAGGGTGGATGGAGTAATCGGAATCATGAGCTTCTTTTAATATAGTCTCCCGAAGGCTATCAATCTCCGGAACACATATCCGATCTTTGAACCATATGGTGCCTTGCTCATCCTCCGTGAATTCCGGAACTCTTCCTTCAGTAATAAGATCCTTGATCTCTTGAATCTTAGCATCACCAATCTGCCCTTTACGAATCTCTTGCTCCAAGGTAGGTCCCAACTCAATGGTAACTCCTTCAGTGTGAGTAACAATTCCCAAATTGAGCTTCTCAAAATCTTTTGCCAACTCATCAGGTAGCTGGACAACGAAAGCGGAGTGAACATGCTCCTTCCGACTCAAGGCATCTGCAACCAAATTTGCCTTGCCTGGATGATAGTGAATCTCCAAATCATAATCCTTGATGAGCTCCAACCAACGGCGTTGCCTAAGGTTGAGATCCTTTTGTGTGAATATATACTTCAAACTCTTATGATCCGTATATACTTGGCACTTAGTTCCCATAATGTAGTGTCTCCAAATCTTCAGTGCATGCACAACCGCTGCTAATTCCAAGTCATGAGTGGGGTAGTTCAATTCGTGCTTCCGCAACTGACGAGATGCGTAGGCAATCACATGACCTTCTTGCATAAGCACACATCCAAGTCCTTGGCCACATGCATCACAATAAATATCAAAACCTTTCTGCAAGTCTGGCATAATCAATACTGGAGGTGACATCAATCTTTCCTTCAATTGATCAAAGCTCTCTTGACATTTCTCATCCCACTGGAATTCTCTTCCTTTCTCCAAAAGCGATGTCATAGGCTTGGCAATCTTAGAGAATCCCTCAATAAATCTCCGATAATATCCTGCGAGTCCCAAGAAACTCCGAATCTCAGTAACTGTAGTGGGCACTCTCCATTCCATAATCTCCTTCACTTTAGCAGGATCCACTGCTATTCCTCCATTAGAAATAATATGACCAAGGAATGGCACCTTGTCAATCCAAAACTCACACTTGCTAAACTTAGCGTAGAGCTCATTATCTCGTAACTTCTGCAACACCAATCTCAGATGTTCTTCATGATCACTTTCATTCCTAGAATAGATAAGAATATCGTCGATAAACACCACGACGAATCTGTCCAAATAATCCATAAACACTTTGTTCATCAAATTCATGAAATATGCCGGTGCATTGGTCAATCCAAATGACATAACAGTAAACTCATATAATCCATATCGGGTTGAGAAAGCCGTCTTAGGAATATCCGATGGTCTAATCTTCATCTGATGGTATCCCGATCGGAGATCAATCTTCGAGAATACCCTGGCTCCTCTCATCTGATCAAATAAATCCTCAATACGGGGCAACGGATACTTGTTCTTCACCGTAACATCATTAAGAGATCTATAATCCACACACATCCGTTGCGATCCATCCTTCTTCTGCACAAATAACACCGGTGCTCCCCAAGGTGAGGAACTTGGACGAATGTAACCAGCCTCTTGTAACTCCGTCAACTGCTCCTTTAGTTCCTTCAACTCCTCTACGGACATTCTATATGGCCGTTTAGAAATAGGGGCGGTTCCAGGTAAGAGATCAATAACAAACTCAACTTCTCTATCAGGTGGCATCCCTGGTAACTCCTCTGGAAAGACATCCGGAAAATCTCTAACCACCCGGATGTTGTTACCAACAAACTCCTCAGGCATAAAGAACATTGCACGCATGGATGAGGAGGTTACTGCAATATTAACTTGAAACCTTTCTCCTTTAGTGGTAGTGAGTTCTACGGTACCTCTACCACATGCTATAACGGCCTTTGCCTTTCTTAGCCATGACATACCGAGGATTAAATCTATACTGCTTGACTCCAATATTATAGCAGTAGCTCCAAAATCTCTACCCATAATAGTTAATGTCAATCTACGTGTCATTTGATTCGCCTCAACAGGCCCTTTAGGTGTAAGTACTATCAGGGGTTTTCTCATATTTAGCAGTGGTATTTCATTTGTGTTGGCATATCTAGCAGACATGAATGAATGTGTAGCACCAGAATCAAATAATATTGTTGCAGGGATTGCATTAACATAAAACATACCAATCACGAGGTCACCACCATCAGGAGTATCATCAACGCTGACTTGATTCACCCTGGCTATAGAATATCCCTTGCCAGGGGTCTGTTGCTTGTTCTGGGCTGGGGTAGTAGCAATCCTCTGTGGGCAGACATTTGCATAATGACCAATCTTCCCACACTTGAAACATTGAGTGCCCGGACTCTGTCCTGCAAACTTCGTCGGGGTGCCAGTGGGAGTAGCCTGTCGAGTAGGTGTCCTCAGTGGTGATTGCTGAACTGGGCGTGGTCCTCCGGGTCGAGTCGGTGTACCCTGTGGTGAACTGTAGCGAGGACGAACACTGCTGCTACCCTGTCCTTGTGAGATAGCCTTCCTCTTCAAATCTCCCAGCTGAACACGCTTGTGTTCAATAGCCAGGGCCTTATCCAACAGTCTCTGAAATGATGGAAAAGTGTGTGCCACAAGAGCATACTGCAGTGGTCCATTAAGTCCTTCAATGAAATGCTCCTGCTTCCTTTCATCTTCAGCAACTTCTTCAGGGGCATATCTGGACAACTGAATAAACTTGTCTCTGTACTCGCTGACTGACATACTCCCTTGCTTCAATGACAGGAACTCCTTCTTCTTGATCTTGATCATACCAGCTGGAATATGATAGTTCCTGAATTGTGTACTGAACTCTGCCCAAGTAATAGTATCCGCAGCATCATGGGCAGCAGTATAAGAATCCCACCAGTCAGCAGCAGGACCAGTCAGACGTCCAGAAGCATATAAGACTTTCTCCCGATCAGTGCACTGTGCAATATTCAGCATCTTCTCAATTGACTTCAACCAATCGTCTGCATCAAGTGGATCTGGCGAGCTGGCGAAGGTTGGTGGCTTGTGACTCATAAACTCCCGGTGCTTATCACGAGGTGGAACTGGTGGTGGTGGTGGAGGCAATGGCACTTGTTGCTGCTGTTGCTGTTGTTGAAGTTGTTGTTGCAGCTGCTGTTGTTGCGCCCTCCTTTCTTGACGTATCTCATCTCGCTCCTGGCGCAACTCCTGGCGTATGTCTTCTCTTTCCTGACGCATCTCTTGGCGTTCTTGCTGCATCTGGGCACGCATATCAGCCATGGTGTCTGCCATCTGCTGCATCATCGCCATCTGAGCAGCAACCAGTGGGTCAACTCCGCCTGGTGGAGGATTAGGAGGATTCATCCCTGCAGGTTGTGGCTGAGGTTGTCTTCGAGTGTGTTGGTTAGGGGGCAAGTCAATTCCACCACCCCGCCTGGTATTGACCATCTGAGTTAGATACATATGGTAAGAAAGAGCAGTAGACAAGGCAGTAATTACAATCATGTTACTTTGGGGAATTTATTAGCTAAATAGATTAGTGTGTCACCTACTAAAGCTAATACAATACCTTATAGTGGTACATGCTAAGATGTCCGTCTATACTATTTCAATCAATCAAAGAAGCAAATCAGGCATTGATCATCAGAACAATCAACCAACTTTTTAAAATAGAGAAAATAGTTTTAATTTTGTCTTAGGCTTCCTATCTCTTAAAATGTCATAGGGGTAGGGATTCCAAAGTTTGAACTCCATCTTGTCTCAGAGTAGAAAAGATAAGATTGATCAGAGTAGAACAGTAGAAGGTGAGACAGGATCAAGATAAGTATAGAAAGAATCAGAGTAAGATAAGTAGGTAAGGGTTGTCCATTTCTATCTAGGTTTCGTCCTACAGTCAACATTTCCTCTGATACCACTTCTGTAACACCCGGTTTTAAAGGACAAAGCCGGGTGCATCTCATACATGCGCCAAGAAGACAACATATATAATAACAGAGTGTATAGAGATAAATGTCATAAAACATCAGAGTATTTATTACATAGCGGAAGTCTTATTACAAAATAAAATAATAAAGATAAAACGAACTAAGGATCGATGGCGCCAATGTCGACTGAGAAACGCCACCTAGATCAGATCGAACTCCTCGGTGTTAGGCAGCTCCTCCTGAACCACCTGCTCTTCTCCTGTGGGGGGGTGTGAGACAGCAAGAGTGAGCTCACATACGATCATAGCTCAACAAGTCGTGGGGAATAATGTGGCATGAACTCTCCAAAGGTGGGAGTTCATGAAGTGTAAGGCTGATCAATGAAATAAAGGCTGAAGCTGAGCATTGCTTTTATAAGTTGGTCAAAATTTTATTAGCAGTTACTAAGTGTAAGTAAATACCAAACCATTATAATAATAAGTAAAAGTAATAACAAAATAATCCCAAATGCAATGAAATGACAGGTTAGGTTTAAGTTCCATAATTTAATCATGTGAGTGTCCGAGCCGCTCATGACCGTGAGCACGGCTAGTATACCAGTTTTACACTCTGCAGAGGTTGCGCATCTTTACCCACAAGTCGTGTTACCCATTTGCCACAGAGTTGATCAGACTCCATACACCTCTACCTAGGAAGCGAGGCAGGGTACCACTACGAGGCCTTTACAAAGTTCCACTAGCTTCAGACTACCCGCTACAGTTTATGGGAAGATCCAGTAAAGGGTTCCTGGCTGATAGCCATCGCAGCAAAATCAACCAGGGACCTCCCCGCACTGACCTCTCCCCTACTGCCCTTGCCCCTTTCGGGTAAGGTAGCCCTCCCCTAGCTTCCCTAGTTAATCAGCCAAGGGCGTCCCATTCCACCCTTGTGGTAGCACTGTTTTCCCGGGTGGTTCTCCATGTTCCCATTAACATAATGATCTTAACATGAACAAGGAATAATAAAACAGATAACAATAGATAGTATAACAATAAGTGATGAATATCTATATACCCAAATCCACATAAAGCAATAGCATGTACTACCCAAAACTTTAGTAGTAAAACCAGTGGTAAAACAAGGTATAAAGATAGTCAAAATCTAGGGTATCCTAATGGGTCCCAGCAAAATTATCCTATGCAGATCATTATGAATAATAAGAACATGAATGGGTAAAAGAAGTGATCAAGGGCACAACTTGCCTTCAACGAGCTCCTGCTCAGCTACTTCAACTTGTTGAAGCTCAGGTTCCACAGTGGGTTGCTCGTCTACTCGCATCAATACAATACATACATGGCATAGCATAAATTAACATCACATCAAACATGCAAATAAAATATACAGTAATAAACTAGACATTAAAATAAGATCACAGGAACTGGAATCATTAAATTTAGAGTTATATATTTTAAGTTATGGATTTTCTAATGTTTTATGCATTTAATACAAGATTAAGTGAAAGAATAATTTTAATGTGTTTGTCATGTCAGAACAGAGGCACTAATGGGTAGACAATAATTTTATGAAAATTTAGGAACTGGAATGGTCTAATTTGGAGTTCATATGCATTTACTATGAATTAAACAAGTTTTAACATTTATTTATGCACTAAAAATTAATTTCAGATATTAATTCTTGATTTTTAATACTCTGGATCGGGCCTCAATTACAGGAAACTACAGGGGCTGGCGCGTAAAGATTCCTGAGACACAGAAAACCCAGGCATGGACGGCGGGTTCATTTCTGAGTTTCCCGAGGGCTCTTTTGCAAACCTACCCGGTTGAATGAGTAACACGGTTTGCCAGCCACCAGATTAAAAATGGACGCGCCAGATCAACACTCACGCCCACCCGAAGCGGTACGCGGCACACGCCCTCGGATCCTAATCTAACGGCCACCACGCGATCGGCTGACTCAATACCACGCCGTGGATATCCACCGTCGGATACCGCATCAACGGCGCAGAATCGATCACGCGAAGGGTTACGCGTCGATCTAATCTACACCGTCCGTAAGCGAACCAACGGTGCTCACCTTATCCCTTCCCTTCGACCAACCGAGACGGTGGCGCCGAACACGCGCGGCGGCGCTCGCCGGTGATCCACCCCACTACGGCGCATAGGTGCACGGTCCTCAAATTAATCGAGTGCTACACGATGCAGGAGCATGGGCGAAGCAATGGGGAAAGTTATTACCGGCGATCGAAGCCCCGACGATGCTGGCCACGTGACGAGGCGGGTTTGCGGCTACGACCGGCAACGACGAGAAATCACCGTTGTTCTGGTGACCCCCGACCCTCCCGGTTGACACCAACGCGTGCGCACCCTTGCGGCGAAGCTCCAGTGCCCAACACCAGCGCCAACACCCGCCCAGACCGAGGATGGGGAAGCAGCGCCCACCTCCCGGCGCGAGGCACAAATGGCGCCGCAACCCGGTTAACGGCTATGGAGATGACGGTGCGGGGCGCTAGTCTACGATTGCGAGGTCCGCGGAGCTGCGGTATGGAAGAAGTCAAGGGCGCCCGGGGTTTTATCGTTGTGGTCCACCGGTTCGCCGCCGAGAAGCCCGGCGGCAGCTGCGCCAACCGTTCGCGAGTGATGGAGACGATCTGGGCGCCGCGGAGTATGACACCAGGGACCCACGCGTAAGCGACGGCAGTGAGGAGCACGCGCGGTGAGCTCATCAGTTCGCGTAGGAGTGAGGTGAGGCCGCACGGTGGGCCCGCCATTGTCAGCCCGAGCGCGCACGGAAATCCGGCCGGATGGGCCGCGCGGGATGGAAATGTAAGTGGGCCGAATTGAGGCAGTGAGGCCCAGGTAAGCTCTTTTCCTTTTTTTTCTATTTATTCTTTTCTTGTTTTCTTTTGTTCTTAACTATTTTGAATTCAAATTTGAATTTTGAATACAAATTTCAACATTGTGTCAAGTGTACAAATTCAAGCTTTGAGTGGATGACCAATATATTTTTATTTACTTATTTTTATCCCCAAAATTCTTATTTTCTTCTTTTTTTTCTAGATTCTACAATTTCTTTTAGGATTTAATTTTCCCTTTTTGGTCTTTAATATTTTCTTGTTACAAAATGCACACCACAAATAAAATATTCAGCATGATGCAAGGATTTAGTAGCATACCTTTTATTAATTGTTCTTGGACATGGTGCTCACATGTGATGATGCACACAGGTTAAACCCACATAAGGAGAAATTGTTTTCTCTATTGGTATTCTTTCCAGCAAATTACAAAGTGGGTGCTACACCCCAGTGTGCTAAGAATCATTTGAGACATTGAAGGAGAAGTGGACAACAACACGGTATTGATTCTGCCAGATGTTCACAAGCCATTCTTAGTATATTGTGATGCTTCGTACATCAGACTGGGATGTGTGTTGATGTAGGAAGGGAAAGTAGTGGCATACTCGTCCTGCCAGCTGAAGGTTCATGAGAAGAATTATCCCACTCATGATCTAGAGTTAGCAGCAATGGTTCATGCACTGAAGACCTAGAGACACTATTTATATAGGCAGAAGTGTGATATCTACACGGATCACAAGAGCCTCAAGTACATATTCACTCAGTCAGAGCTAAACATGAGACAACGAAGATGGCTAGAGTTGATCAAATACTGTGAGCTGAAGATACATTATCACCCAGGCAAAGCAAATGTGGTTGCAGATGCTTTTAGCAGAAAGAGTCAAGTTAATATGTTGGCCGCTCACCCGATGCCATACGAGCTAGCAAAGGAATTTGACAAACTGAGTCTCGGATTTCTGAACAACACTCAAGGAGTGACAGTCGAGCTGGAACCCACTCTGGAGGAAGACATTAGAAAAGGCCAGAAAGACGATGAGAAGATCAACGAAATCCGGCAGCTGATCATAGATGGGAAAGGTCCAGATTTCCGTGAAGATGAAGAAGGAATGGTATGGTTCAAGGATAGATTGTGTGTTCCCGATATCAAATTGATCCGGGAGCTGATTCTCAAGGAAGTTCATGAGACAGCATATTCTATACACCCTGTTAGCGAGAAGATGTACAAAGACCTAAAGAAAAGATTCTGGTGGTACGGTATGAAAAGGGATATTGTAGAGTACGTTGCCAGGTGCGACAGTTGTCAGAGGATCATGGCAGAACATCAGAGACCCGCAGGTCTCTTGCAGCCACTGCAGATTCCTCAATGGAAATGGGATGAGATTGGGATGGACTTTATAGTTGGTCTGCCCCACACTCGAGCTGGTTATGACTCCATCTGGGTAGTAGTGGACCATTTAACAATGGCGACCCATTTCATACCGGTCAGGACCACCTATAGCAGTGGCAGTGCTAGCAGAATTATACATGTCTTAGATTGTGTGCTTGCATGGCGTTCCAAAGAAGATAGTATTAGACAGAGGCACCCAGTTCACTTCTCATTTTTGGCAGCAGTTGCATGAAACTTTGGGCACACATTTGAAGTTCAGTTCAGCTCATCACCCGCAAACAGATGGACAGACAGAGAGAACCAACCTGATTCTTGAAGATATGTTGAGAGCTTGTGCTTTGCAAGACAAGTTAGGTTGGGACAAGAGGCTATCGTATGCAGAATTCTCCTACAACAACATCTATCAGGCCAGTCTGAAGATGTCACCATTCCAAGCTCTCTACAGGAGGAAATGCAGAACTCCGTTGCATTGGGACCAACCCGAGGAAAGGCAGGTGTTCGGTCCAGATTTACTACTTGAAGCTGAAGAGAACATCAGAATGGTTCGAGATAATCTGAAGACAGCAAAGTCCAGACAGCGAAGCTACGCTGACACCCGAATAAGAGAATTGAGTTTCAAAGTGGGCGACTATGTTTACTTGAAAGTGTCACCCATCAGAGGAACCAAAAGGTTTGGAGTCAAAGGCAAGCTAGCACCTCAATATATCGGATCGTACCAGATTCAAGCAAGACGTGGAGAAGTGGCATATCAACTCAGCTTACCAGAAAATCTATCAGCCGTGCATGACGTGTTCCATGTGTCTCAGCTAAAGAAATGCTTGCGAGTACCAGAAGAGCAGTTGCCAATAGAGGACCTTGAAGTTCAAGAAGATCTAACTTATATTGAGAAGCCAACTCAAATTCTGGAGACAGCAGATCGGGTCACTCGGAGGAGCATTATCCGGATGTGCAAAGTCAAATGGGGCCATCACTCAGAAGAAGAGGCAGCCTCAGAAAGCACCAAAGGAAGTCTGTAGAATCAAGAGTTTCATTGGAATGGCTGGATACTATCGACATTTCATTGAAGGTTTTTCAAAGATTGCCAGACCAATGATAGCCTTGCTAGCGAAGAAAGTCGAGTTCAAGTGGACCACAGAGTTCCAAGAGGCATTTGAAGCGTTGAAAAATAAGTTGACTACAACCCCTATTTTGATCCTACCTGATGTTCACAAGCCATTCTCAATGTACTGCGATGCATCATACACCAGACTAAGATGTGTGCTAATGCAGGAAGGAAGAGTTGTGGTGTAACACCCTGAATTTGGGGGTATAAAATTTCTTTCTAATTACCTACCAAATTCAGGTGTTACTCTTCTCTCTCTCTCTTTCTTTTAGGTAGATTAATTATTTTATTTTGTCAAAACAATATGAGTCATGAAATGTTGCATCGTGCTGAGCTCCAAATATTCTTTGAATTGTTGCACATGTTTGATTTAGTTTGAATTTGAAACTTGATTTGAATTTGAAAACCCTATGGAAAATAAAATAGAAAAGTATTAGAAATTCTAGGTAAATGGAAAATCTCTTTTCGGCCCAAGTCAGCCCAGCAGGCCTCGCCCCGCGCACGCCCGCGCCCGCGCGCCCTCAGCCCCTGATAGGCAGACGCCACCTATCGGTGCTAGCCCACGCCCACGTTCCTTCTCTCCCTCTCTCTCCCGCTCGCTGCCAGTGCGGCCGATCTGTCGGCACTGTCTCCTTTCGCGCACGTCCTCTCTCACTGGCCCGCGAACCCCACCCATCAGGCTCCATCCCTAACCTCCCGCCCACGCACTCCCGCCGTGGACGCGCCCACGTCCCCGCATTTTCCGGCCACCTCCGCACGCCCTCGACGCCTTTAGAGCCCGCACCCCGCTCGCCCACTTCCCCTTGCTCATTTGCGCCCTCAGCCGAGCAGCCTCGCCCTCTCTCTCGCCCTGCTCGCACATCCAGGTAGCTCCGCCATCGCTCACCGAAGTCCACCGCCCGTTCTACGGCCGCCGTTGAGCCCCCGTCGCATCCGTTGCCTCGGTGAGTTCTGTCTCGCCGTCAGCAACTCGGGACACCCCTCGGTTCGCCCTTAGCACATCTGGTTCTGTCACGCCCGGATTTAAGGGACAAAGTTGGGTGCATCTCATACATGCGCCAAAGGAGACAACATATATAATAACAGATTGTATAGATATAAATGTCACAATATAATCAGAGTATTTATTACATAGGGAAGTCTTACAAAATAAAAGATAAATATAGATCGAACTAAAGTCCATCCTTGGCACCATAAAGTCAACTGGGAGACGCCACCTAGACCGAATCGAACTCCTCGATATGTGGCTCCTCTTGAACCACATGTTCTTCTCCTGTGGGGGGTGTGAGACAGCAAGGGTGAGCTCACACATGTTCATCACTCAACAATTTGTGGAGAATAATGTGGCATGAACTCACCAAAGGTGGGAGTTCATGTGAAGTGTAATACTAATCAACAAAATAAAGGTTGAAGCTGAGCATTGCTTTCATAAGTTAGTCAAAATTTTATTAGCAGTTACTAAGTGTAAGTAAATACCAAACCATAATAAATAATAGAACAAAATTAATAAATAATCCCATACAATGCAAATGACAAATTGAATTTAGGTTCCATAAATTAATCATGCGAGAGTCCTGAGCTGCTCATGACCGCGAGCTCGGCTAGTATACCAGTATTACACTCTGCAGAGGTTTTACCCCTGTACCCACAAGTCGTGTATCCCATGTCGCCAGGGTTTGCAAGGCCCTTAGACACTGCCGAGGTGAATGGCTAGGGATCCACTACGAGGCCTATACAAAGTTCCACTAGCTTCCGAAAACCCGCTACAGTTTATGGGAAGAGCACTTGCAAGAATCCCTCGTCTGACCGCCATCGCAGCAAAATCAACCCGAGAACCTCCTTGCATGCAACTCCCCTACTGCCCTTGCCCCTTTCGGGTAAGGTAGTCTTCCACTAGCTTTCCTAAATAGTTAGCCAAGGGCGTCCCATTCCACCCTTGTTGTGGCACGTGTTTCTCAAGTTAAGCTCCATATTCCAATTAAAGATAATGATGATCTTGACATGAACATAAATAAAATGACAGAATAATTGGAACATGGATATAATGAAATATTAATCCAAAACCATATAAAGCAATAGCATAACTACCCAAATGATTCAGGGGTAAACAAGGGAAAAATGATAAACAGACTAGGGTGACCTATTGGGCCCCATCAAAATTAAACCTATGCATGAACAAATGATTATAAAGAACATTCTTGGGTAAATTAAAGTGATCAAGGGGACAACTTGCCTGGCACTTGAGATTCCAGGTACCGGGGTGATTCTTCAGATCCTCGAAACCTCGCACTAGTCATAGCAATACAAACAAACATGGTATAGACAAAATTAACATCACACCAAACATAAGAACAAACTGGATAATAATGATCTATGCATTGCTACGAGATCGTGGGATCGAGAACTACTAAGATCGGAGTCGTGGTCATCAAGTTATGATGTGATTAAATGATTAACACCAGGTTCTATGTTTATTTTATAATTCCAGAGAAAAGATAATCTAAAGTAGTAATTAATTCAACTTTAATCTAAATTATAAATTGACCATAAATCATATTTCAGTAGATTATAATGGTAAGTAGATTAACAAGACTAACCAGCATAAGTTAAATAAAGACCTAATTATAAAAGAATGAGACATGGTATAATAAGTGTTTTATGTATTTAATATAAGATTAATTAGGAAATAAATTTTAAAGTGGCTTTCATGTCAAATCAGTGGAACTAATTGATAAACAATAATATTATAAAATTATAGAAATTGGAATGGATTGATTTGGACTTAATATGAATTTTCTATGGATTTAACAAGATTTTGGAATTGTTTTTATATAAGAAATTCATTTTATAAATCAATTTCTACGATTTTCCATTTCCCTATACTGCGCCACAATTATCAGAGAAGATAGGGGCAACAACGCAAAAGTTTCCAAGACACAGGGCACCACAGTCGAGAACGGCGGGTTATTATCCTAAATCCAGAGGGGTCTAACTGCTAATTTTCCCGGCCGAAGGGGTATGGTAGGATCAGAGCCATCCGATCCTCTATATGCGACAGTGATTAGATTTTTTTATAACCCAAACGGGTCTACGATATGGACGGTCCGATCCCGATCAGACGGACCCGATATAACGACGAAGGTGTATGCGATCTGGACCGCCAGATCAGCGATCAAGGCCCCAGATTTTAATGGTTAGGGAAAGGCTTGGATTTCTCCGGCCAGGGATCAATGTCAGCGAGGAGCCCTAGCCGAAACGATACCTGGATCTAATCCTACGCGCCGAACTGAGATCGAACGGATCGGATTAAAGGTGCTAAAGGGGTACCTCCCCGGATTGAATCCCAGCCATCAACACCTAATCCTACGGCTACCAGACATTCTTCTCTATCCCAGCGCAAGCCAACGGCGCAAGCACGGTGGCGCCTAGCCCAGCGGCGAGGACTTCGCCGGAGACGCGCACACACGTAGACATGTGACCTATCTTCTACCTTTCCAGGCGCTACACAGTTAAAAGGGATGAGGTGCACGACATGGAGGTGACCTTACCATGGATGGCGACCTGAGATGCGTGCCTACGACGAGAGACCATACCGGTGTCTGCGAGATTCCCCGACCAAGCACACCGACCACGACGCAGGCACCGTGGCGCTAGTTGTTCCTGGGCTTCGCTGGCGGCCAGAGACGGCTCCCGTTTCCCTCCTTGGCGGCCCGGTCAAGGACGATGATGGCCGGCAGCAGAACCCCGCGGCAGCGGCAATAGGGGCGGCTGCTATTCTTCTTTCTCTCTCTCCCTGTAATGGCGGCTTGGCAAAGGCACTACCGGTTCAGATAGATTGAGGGGGATGGGGTCACGGCCGAGAGTCCAGGCGGTCCTCGGTTTTATCCTCCGAAGGTGAGGCTGGCGTACGGTTGGATCCAAGGTCCGTGATTCCCAGTGGTTGGAGTGCGCACGAGCGAGTCGCACAGGGGAAGGAAGACCCAGCTGCATGGTGGGCCCACCTGCTGGCTACAGAGAGGTTGGAAGGCGGGTCCTAGAACTCAGAGCGGGGCGCGAGAGAGCCAAGCGCGCGCGATGCAGAGCGAGGGCGCGGAGCGGCTGTAGGAATAGGATCGCGTTCGGTCAGGAATAGGAATAGTGGAGGAGTGGGTCCCACACGCAGAGTAGTAGTGGCAGTGCGGTGAAAGGAATTAGTTGGGCCGCGCGGGAGTTAATGGCGACATGGGCTAGGTAAGTTTGGGCCCATTCCGGTCCCAGTTTCTCATTTTTTATTCTTTCTTTTTTCTATTTTGTCTTTCCTTTAATCTTTTCTGCTTTCTTATTTTCCAAATTCAAGTATATTTTTGATTTTCAAACTCGAATTAGATGCAGAATCAAGACTCACCATGCAGTTTTCATATTATTTTATTTATGCATTTATTTAATATCCAACATAAGCCAATGCTTTTGAATATGTAGCTCACACATAATTATTTTAAGAAAAATAGTTTCTCTATTAAAATATTCTTTAACATTTATCCTTACATAATGCTTATAAATTTTGAGAAAGGATAATTTATGGAAGAATACTTTTATTAATTCTTTATTATAAAACTTTTATTTTAAGGGATGCGACTTCAAAAGTTACGGGAACTCTAAAAAAATTCTAATTCAAGATCTTTGGAATTTTTTATTATATTTTCAAAATGAGAATTTGAGGTGTTACAAATCCTACCCCCTTAAAAATAATCTCGTCCTTGAGATTTGTCAGAAAAGGGATATATACTCATATCATCTCAAAACATATGCACAAACAAAAATCTCAGCATGATGCATAATTTATTAGCATCACATAGGATCAATTAGACCTTATTATTATTCCTAAAATAGTAACATACTAACTACTATCTAAAGTAACATTTAGGTCTTACAAATAGTAGTAGATATATATATATTTATGTAGCTTGGTGGAGCTGGTGGAGGTTGTGGGCGTTGTTGTTGTTGTCTTTCCAACCGTGGTTCCCTTATTTCTTGGCATATCTCCAGCCGGTCCTGACGTATTTCCTCACGTTCTTGTCTTATCTGATTTTGCAATTCGGTAACCATGTTTGCCATTTGTTGTATTACCATCATTTGGGTGGCAACCACTTGATCGATTCCAACCGGTGGAGGATCTAGAGGATTCATTTCTGTTTGTTGTTGCCTGATAATCTTTCATCCCTGGTATTGAACATCGAAGTTAGAAGCATATGGTAATATAATTTTGCAAGGAAAATTATTTGGTAGACAAACGAATAGGCTAATAACTGATTATGAACTGAAGATTCTTTGCCAGGGTTTAATCTTTGTTTTATGTCCAGATTGGAGTAACTAGTCGTATAAGGTGAATATCCAAAGGTAGGATATAATTTATCATGATGAGATAGTCTACATGATGTAGGTTAAAAGTTTGTTTGACATTTGGCGGGGACAGATAGATTATGCAATCCATTATGACTCTTATGGTTTGGGTTAGCTCTTATGCTCATGGTTGAGTTGGTCTAATGTGCTAAGTTAAGTTAACACCTGGCTAGAAGGGTCCAAGTACCACTAATCTGTTTAAGCAGACCACATTGGATTGGATCACACTAGATTCCATAATCCTATTTAAGAATACCATTTAGTTGAGCATATCCAGCTGACTTTATATTTATGAAATTTCCCTTATTTTTTAGTGGAACTTCCAATTAGTATATTTTTTAATACATCTAGAAATATTTTTATGCCATTAGCATGTGTGGCATAGAAAACAAGGGTACACCATGCTTTATCTATTTGTGGGTGCAGAGATGATTTGGGGGTAAAAGATAGTTAAGTAAGTGAGACTTTTTTTATTCCGAATGGTGGATCTTGATTCATCCGAAGATCTGTTTCTACTCATATCCTTCATTGTCGAGGTTAACTTTCTTCTTGGGTCTGATTTAGGGACCATGGTTGTGGTGTTAAATGCCATTATTCAAGTTGGGATAACAATTGCGGGTACATAGGGTAGGTGGAGTAAACAGAGTTTTACTTTGTTTTTGGTATAAATGGATTGGGCAACCTATAATATAGGCTAGGTCATGATTTTATGAACGAGTTGGTCTTAAGACACCAATTTAGGTTTAAAAACTCATTTATCGGAATATGGTCTAATCTATGTCACCAGTATTAAATCACTTGTTAAAGTAACTTCCTTTATATTAGATCATATCGGATTAGGTAGGGTCTAGGTTAGATTGGATATAACTAGATTAGACTAGTTTAAGTTAGGTAGATCGAGTAGGGTAGATTATATATTATCAATATATATTAGAATCTTTTGAGATAGGACGGATTATGTGGTGAAGGTAAGTTAGAATCTCTGTCGGTTAAAACAGAGGGGTTATGCAACCATAGAATGGTTAAGGTAGTTGCATAAGGCCGAGTTGGTCGGTCATTCTTAATTTAGTGCTAAGTGAATTAAGTTAAAACATGTGGATAGGGTTTAATCCATTTTGTTAGTATTAACTAACCCGTTTGAGTGGGTCACATTGGGTTAGTTTAGATTGGATGGGAACTAGATTAGTTTAGCATAACTAGATTTGACTAAATAAGACCTAATTAATTTTGGATCAGATTATGTTGAATGGGGTCTAGGTATGACCCGATTAATCTAGATAAGATCTAGAATATATTGATGTGACTGGTGTTGGGGACTTGTTCTCAACTGCTATGAATTAAGAACAAGGCAACATAAAATGTTAAATATTAATGCCCTTCGTCCGCCGGAGCATTATTTCCATAAAGATTTAATGAACTTCGGACGAAGGTCACGAGCATAATATTACGAAGGTTTCACCTTCGTAATTAAACTTGTATAGATGATACGCAGTAAAGTAAAACATTAAAGATAAATACATTAAAAATAAATGACATCATTCACATATTTTATTATATGAATTTAAGATATTTGAAAACAACGTTTTTAGGTACATTTATACCTTTGCCTTGACAAACAATGATTCCCGAATGATGCGTTAGCAATTACAGGAATGGGTGAACAGTAAAGGAATATTGTTCACTATTTATAGGCACAGGACACAGTCTGTGAGGAATTACAATCATGCCCCTCATAAAAGTTTACAACAATGACTCTGTCGGTGTTTCGAGACTGGGGGGTCCCCGAGCCGATGAGTGAAGTGTCGCCGCGTGCCCCAGCCCA
Organism: Zea luxurians; assembly: GCA_029449295.1. Lineage (NCBI taxonomy): Eukaryota > Viridiplantae > Streptophyta > Magnoliopsida > Poales > Poaceae > Zea > Zea luxurians. The sequence goes on from JAOPSE010000008.1 coordinate 73,478,344, forward strand.
GATGGGTCGACGCGAGGCCGAGCGTGAAGGGGGGAAAGCGAGGAGGCCGGAGATGGGCGTGAGAGAGAGGTGGAAATCCCGCGGCCTTCGTGTTCGTCCCGCGCCCAGGTCGGGTGCGCTTGCAGTAGGGGGTTACAAGCGTCCACACGGGGGAAGGAGCGAGCGGCCTTATGCGAGCGCCCGTCTCGTCCTCGTCCTCGAGCGGCCAACCCTCTCTAAGAGGGCCCTGGCCCTTCCTTTTATAGGCGTAAGGAGAGGGTCCAGGTGTACAATGGGGGGTGTAGCAGAGTGCTACGTGTCTAGCGGAGGAGAGCTAGCGCCCTAAGTACACGCCATCGTGGCGGCCGGAGAGATCTTGGCACCCGGTTTGTGTGATGTCGTGGCCGTCGGAGGAGTGCTGGAGCCTGGCGGAGGGACAGCTATCGGGGCCGTCGAGTCCTTGCTGATGTCCTCTTGCTTTCATAAGGGGGCCGGGAGCCGCCATCGTCAGGGAACGTGCGGGGCACCATCATCGCCTATCTGGCGGAGCGAGCCAGATGGGACGCCGGTCTTGTTCCCCGTAGCCTGAGTCAGTTTGGAGTAGGGTAATGATGGCGCCTCCTGTTGACGTGGCCGGTCCGCGCCCTAGGTTGGGCGATGTGGAGGCTTCTCCGAGGTCGAGGTCGAGTCCGTCTTCCGTGGCTGAGGCCGAGTCTGAGCCTCTGGGTCGGGCGAGGCGGAGGCCGTTGGCTGAGGCCAGGGCGGAATTTGAGTCCTGGGGTCGGGCGAAGCGGAGTTCATCGTCTTCTGGGGCTGAGCCCAAGTCTGAGCCCTGGGTCAGGCGGAGCGGAGTTCGCCGTCTTCTAGGGCTTTGCCCGAGTCCGAGCCCTGGGTCGGGCGGAGCGGAGTTCGCCGTCTTCCGGGGCTTAGCTCGAGTCCGAGCCCTGGGTCGGGCGGAGCGGAGTTCGCCGTCTTCCGGGGCTTAGCCCGAGTCTGAGGCCTGGGTCGGGCGGAGCGGAGTTTCCTATGGTGCGTGCGGCCGGGCCTGACCGCCTGTCAGCCTCACTCTGTCAAGTGGCACCGCAGTCGGAGCGGCGCAGGCGACGCTGTCTTTCTGATAGACCGGTCAGTGGAGCGGCGAAGTGATGGCGGTCACTTCGGCTCTATCAGTTGAGGGGCGCGCGTCAGGATAAAGGTGTTAGGCCACCTTTGCATTAAATGCTCCTGCGATTTGGTCAGGGTTGCTTCTTGGCGAAGACAGGGCCTCGGGCGAGCCGGGAACGTGTTCGCCGCTGGAGGGGGGCTTCGGGCGAGGCTGCCCTTGTCCGAGGCTAGGCTCGGGCGAGGCGTGAGATCCTCTGGGGTCGGCTGCCCTTGTCCGAGGCTAGGCTCGGGCGAGGCGTGATCGAGTCCCTCGAATGGACTGATCCCTGACTTGATCGCACCCATCAGGCCTTTGCAGCTTTGTGCTGATGGGGGTTACCAGCTGAGAATTAGGAGCCTTGAGGGTACCCCTAATTATGGTCCCCGACAGTAGCCCCCGAGCCTCGAAGGGAGTGTTAGCACTTGCTTGGAGGCTTTCGTCGCACTTTTTGCAAGGGGACCAGCCTTTCTCGGTTGCGTTTTGTTCCGGTGGGTGCGCGCGAGCGCACCCGCCGGGTGTAGCCCCCGAGGCCTCGGAGGAGTGGTTTGACTCCTCCGAGGTCTTAACGCCTCGCGCAATGCTTTGGCTGGTCTGGTCGTTCCCTCATGCGAGCTGGCCGTAGCCCGGGTGTACGGTCGGGTCCCAAGTTCTCGGGCTGGTATGTTGATGCTGTCAACGGTTTGGCCGGAGCCGGGTTTGCGAGAGAAGCCCCCGAGCCTCTGCACAGGGCGAGAGGGCGTTCAGGGACAGACTCGGCTTTTTTTACATACGCCCCTGCGTCGCCTTTCCGCAAGGAGGAGGGGGGGGGGGGGAGAGCGCCATGTTGCCCTCGGTGGGCGCCGAACATGGTGTCTCCGGTGAGCTACAGGCGGGTGATCCGAGCGGACGTCCGTGCCCCATTCGTTAGGGGTCGGCTAGGGGCCCAGAGGCGCGCCCAAAAGTACCTACGGGTGATCTGCCGGACCCGGTCCCCTGGTGACGGGGTCCGAGGGCTCGATGCCTCCCTCTGATGGGATTCCGTTACAAGATCGTTCCCGCTGGTCTCGGAAATGTCCTAGGGTACCTCGGGAGCGCAGCCCGAGCCTTGGTTATGTATCGAACGTACCCATGGTCATCCCTCGCTCTGTGTCTGAGGCGGCTGTGAACCCTTCGGGGGCCAGCCTTCGAACCCCTGATCAGTAGTGGGCGCGGAGCCCGAGTAGCCTGAGGCGACCGTTGAACCCTTCTGAGGGGCTGGCCTTTGAACCTCTGACCAGTAGTGGGTGTGGAGCCCACGTGCTCTGAGGCGGCTGTTGAACCCTTCCGAGGGGCCAGCCTTCGAACCTCTGATCAGTAGGGAGGCTCGGAGCCTGGTTCCTTCACAGGGAAGGATCCTTTCCGGGGTATCCCCCTTTCCCGGTCCCTGTTGCAAGAGAGAGAAAGAGGAAAAAAGGAAAAGGATACGAAATCGAACGACGTGGCGTACCTTTTTTGACTGCGGTCATTATGGCGAAGGCGAAGCGTCGTTCGCTTCTCCTGCCAGAGGCGCCGCCTGTCCCGCCATGGAGTTAATGTGACGGGGCGAGTGGTTCGCAGGGCAGCCGTTGCGCGTGCGCGAGCCGTTCGAGGAACGGAACACGGGCGCGTTGTCTTCACGCCGTGAGAGAGGGTTCTCTCGCTGCCCCCTTTAGCCATCAAGATCTGAGCCTGCAGGATCGGATTATCTTGTAGCGTGTGTTTTCTGCGGCCACCGAGGCCAAAACACACCCTCGCCGTATTGTAAAGCCGCGTCTCCTTTCCTCTTGTTTCGAGTATCTGGACTTTTTTGTCGGTAACAGAACTGTTTGTGCGAGCGAGAGTTGCTCCTCACGGAAGGTGATGAGTGAGGTATCCGTATCCCGGAGGCGTAGGAGTCCCTCGGCTCGGTCGGTCCTTGCCGCTTACGCGCACTCTTACCCGTCCATGGGGTTCTATCACCGACGCAGTCGAGAAGGCTCGAAGAATCGCTCCGGCAGAAGAGCTTCCGAACATGAAGACTTGTTCGGTCCACGGAATCACTTATCCGAACGAGAGTTACTTATGGCAGAAGGTGATGAGTGAGGTATCTGCATCCCGGAGGCGTAGGAGTCCCTCGGCTCGGTCAGCCTTGGCTGCTTACGTGTACTCCGTCGTTTTCAGGATCCACTTTCGAAGTAGTCGAAAAGCACGAAAGACATTCCGGCGGAAAAGATCTTTTTTCGAGGAAAATTTCGACGCAGAGGGGGTTCCCCCCTTTTAGCCCCTGAGGGAGGGTCGGGCTTTGCCGAGGCAAGGCTGACCCTTCCTTGATGACTAAACTTTGCGTGAGAGCGAGGTATATGAACAACTTGAAAACATCTTAATGGTAGAAGCGACGTAGCTGTTGGATGTTCCAAGCGTTGCTGTAGACCTCGCCTTGACAGTTGGCTAGCTTGTATGTTCCGGGTTTTAGAACTTTGGCGATGACGAAAGGCCCCTCCCAGGGGGGCATGAGCTTGTGTCGACCTCGAGCGTCTTGTCGCAGCCGAAGCACCAGGTCGCCCACCTGGAGGTCTCGGGACCGGACCCCTTGGGCGTGGTAGCGTCGCATGGACTTCTGGTACCGCGCCGAGTGTAGTAAGGCCTTGTCCCGAGCCTCTTCCAGCTGGTCCAGCGAGTCTTCTTGACTAGCTTGGTTGCTCTGGTCGTCATAGGCCCTCGTCCTCGGGGAACCGTATTCCAGGTCTGTGGGCAAGATGGCCTTGGCCCCATAGACTAGAAAAAACGGCGTGAAGCCCGAGGCTCGGCTCGGTGTCGTTCTCAGGCTCCAGACCACCGAGGGGAGTTCCTTCATCCATCGCTTGCCGAACTTGTTGAGGTCGTTGTTAATCCGAGGCTTGAGTCCTTGTAGAATCATGCCATTGGCACGCTCTACTTGCCCATTCGTCATGGGATGAGCCACGGTGGCCCAGTCCACCCGGATGTGGTGATCCTCGCAGAAGTCCAGGAACTTTCTGCCGGTGAACTGGGTGCCGTTGTCGGTGATGATGGAGTTCGGGACCCCGAAACGATGGATGATGTTGGTGAAGAACGCCACCGCCTGCTTGGACCTGATGCTGTTCAGGGGTCGGACCTCGATCCACTTGGAAAATTTGTCGATGGCGATCAACAGGTGCGTGTAGCCCCCGGGTGCCTTCTGCAAGGGGCCGACGAGGTCCAGACCCCACACAGCAAAAGGCCATGTGATGGGTATCATCTGCAGAGCCTGAGCGGGCAGGTGGGTCTGCCTTGCATAGAACTGACACCCTTCGCAGGCGCGGACAATTCTAGTGGCGTGGGCCACCGCCGTCGGCCAGTAGAAACCTTGTCGGAAAGCATTTCCGACAAGGGCTCGAGGTGCTGCGTGGTGTCCGCAAGCCCCCGAGTGTATTTCTCGGAGGAGTTCCTGACCTTCGGTGGTGGAGATGCATCGCTGGAGGATGCCTGAAGGGCTGCGGTGGTAGAGCTCCTTCCCTTCTCCCAGCAAGACGAACGACTTGGCGCGCCACACCAACCGCCGAGCTTCGGCTCGGTCAAGGGGTAGCTCTCCTCGGTGGAGATATTGCAGGTACGGGGTCTGCCAGTTTTGATTAGGCGTGACCCCGCTTTGCTCCCCCTCGGCGCGCAGTGTTTCACCCTCGGGGGCCGAAGGTGCCTCGGGCCGAACCAAGGGTGCCTCGAGCTGAGCCGAGGGTGCCTCGGACGGTGCCGAGGGTACCTCGGGCTGGGCCGAGGGTGCCTCAGGCTCGGGCACGTCGTCGATCTTGACGGAGGGTTGATGCAGATCTCGGGAGAAGACGTCCGGGGGAACCGTTGTTCGCCCCGAGGCTATTTTGGCCAGCTCGTCCGCAGTCTCGTTGTAGCCGAGCGATGTGGTTGAGCTTGAGCCCGTAGAACTTGTCTTCCAGGCGCCGAACCTCATCGTAGTAGGCCTCCATCTTCGGGTCGTGGCAGTGGGAGTTCTTCATGACTTGGTCGATGACGAGCTGTGAGTCACCGCGAGCATCGTGGCGTCGGACCCCTAGCTCGACGGCATTCCGCAACCCGTTGACCAGAGCCTCGTACTCAGCTACATTGTTGGATGCCGGGAAGTGGAGGCGTAGCACGTAGCGTAGGTGCTTCCCAAGGGGCGAGATGAAGAGTAGGCCTGCGCCGGCTCCTGTCTTCATCAGCGACCCATTGAAGAACATGGTCCAGAGCTCCGGTTGGATCAGAGCTGTTGGTAGCTGGGTGTCGACCCATTCGGCCACGAAGTCCGCCAAGACCTGGGATTTGATGGCCTTCCGAGGGGCGAACGAGATTGTTTCACCCATGATTTCCACCGCCCACTTTGCAATCCTACCCGAGGCCTCTCGGCAATGGATGATCTCCCCCTAGGGGGAAGGATGACATCACAGTTACCGGATGAGACTCGAAGTAGTGTCGCAACTTCCGCCGTGTCAGGATCACCGCGTACAGCAGCTTCTAAATTTGTGGGTAGCGGATTTTGGTTTCGGACAGTACCTCGCTGACGAAGTAGACTGGCCTCTGAACGGGCAATGCATGCCCCTCTTCTTGCCTCTCGACCACAATCGCGGCGCTAACCACCTGAGTGGTCGCGGCGACGTAGACCAAGAGGGCTTCTCCGGCAGCTGGGGGCACCAAGATAGGCGCCTTTAGTGAGGAGCGCCTTCAGGTTCCCGAGGGCTTCCTCGGCCTCAGGGGTCCAAGTGAAGCGCTCGACCTTCCTTAAGAGGCGGTACAGGGGTAGACCTCTTTCGCCGAGGCGTGAGATGAAGCGGCTCAGAGCCGCGAGACATCCCATGACCCTCTGTACGCCTTTCAAGTCCTGGATGGGCCCCATGCTGGTGATGGCTGCGATCTTCTCCGGGTTGGCTTCGATGCCCCGCTCGGAGACGATGAACCCCAAGAGCATGCCTCGGGGCACCCCGAAGACACACTTTTCGGGGTTGAGCTTGACACCTTTCACCTTGAGACATCGGAATGTCACTTCAAGGTCGGAAAGGAGGTCGGAGGCTTTCCTTGTCTTGACTACGATGTCATCGACGTAGGCCTCGACCGTTCGGCCGATGTGTTCGCCGAACACATGGTTCATGCACCGCTGGTACGTTGCACCCGCATTCCTCAAACCAAACGGCATGGTAACATAGCAGTACATGCCGAAGGGTGTGATGAAAGAAGTCGCAAGCTGGTCGGACTCTTTCATCCTGATTTGGTGATACCCTGAGTAGGCATCGAGTAAAGACAGGGTTTCGCACCCAGCAGTGGAATCCACGATCTGATCGATGCGAGGCAGAGGGTAGGGAACCTTCGGACATGCTTTGTTCAGACCAGTGTAGTCTACACACATCCGCCATTTCCCCCCTTTCTTTCTCACAAGCACAGGGTTGGCAAGCCATTCGGGATGGAATACCTCTTTGATGAACCCTGCCGCCATTAGCTTGTGGATCTCCTCGCCTATGGCTCTGCGCTTCTCCTCGTCGAATCGGCGCAGAGGCTGCTTGACGGGTCGAGCTCCTGGCTCGGATGTCCAGCGGGTGCTCGGCGACATCCCTCGGTATGCCGGGCATGTCCGAGGGACTCCACGCGAAGACGTCGGCGTTCGCACGAAGAAAGTCGACGAGCACTGCTTCCTGTTTGGGATCGAGCCCGGAGCCGATCCGGACTTGCTTGGAGGCGTCGCTGCTGGGGTCGAGGGGGACAGACTTAACCGCCTCCGCTAGCTCGAAGTTGCCAGCATGACGCTTCACGTCTGGCACCTCCTTAGAGAGGCTCTCCAGGTCGGCGATGAGGGCCTCGGACTCAGCGAGGGCCTCGGCGTACTCCACGCACTCCACGTCGCATTCGAACGCGTGTTTGTACATGGGGCCGACGGTGATGACCCCGTTGGGGCCCGGCATCTTGAGCTTGAGGTATGTGTAATTGGGGACGGCCATGAACTTCGCGTAGCAGGGCCTCCCCAATACCGCGTGGTAGGTTCCTCGGAACCCGACCACCTCGAATGTCAGGGTCTCCCTTCGGAAGTTGAAGGGTGTTCCGAAGCAGACGGGAAGATCGAGTTGTCCTGAGGGGCTGGACACGCTTGCCTAGGGATGATCCCATGGAAAGGCGCAGCGCCCGCCCGGACCGAGGACAGATCGATCCGCAGAAGCCCGAGGGTCTCGGCGTAGATGATGTTGAGGCTGCTGCCTTCCGTCCATGAGGACCTTGGTGAGCCTGACGTCACCGATGACGGGGTCGACGACGAGCGGGTATTTCCCCGGGCTCGGCACATGGTCGGGGTGGTCGGCCTGGTCGAAGGTGATGGGCTTGTCGGACCAGTCTAGGTAGACTGACGCCTGCCACCTTCACCGAACAGACCTCCCTGCGCTCCTGCTTGCAGTGCCGAGCCGAGGCGTTCGCCAGCTTGCCCGCCGTAGATCATGAAGCAGTCGCGGACCTCAGGGAACTCTCCTGCCTGGTGATCTTCCTTCTTGTCAGTCGTCGCGGGCCCTGCCACCCTCTGCGGGTGGCCCGACCCTGTAGAAGTGGCGCCGAAGCATGACGCACTCCTCAAGGGTGTGCTTGACGGGCCCCTGGTGATAGGGGCACGGCTCCTTGAAGCATCTTGTCGAAAAGGTTGGGACCTCCTGGGGGTTTCCGAGGGTTCTTGTACTCGGCGGCGGCGACAAGGTCCGCGTCGGCGGCGTCGCGTTTCGCTTGTGACTTCTTCTTGCCCTTCTTCTTGGCGCCGCGCTGAGCTGACGCCTCGAGGGCATCTTCCGATGGGTGGCCCTGGGGCTGCTTGTCCTTCCGGAAGATAGCCTCAACCGCCTCCTGGCCAGAGGCGAACTTGGTGGCGATGTCCATCAGCTTCGCTCGCCCTGGTGGGGGTCTTGCGACCCAGCTTGCTCACCAGGTCGCGGCAGGTGGTGTCGGCGAGGAACGCGCCGATGACGTCCGAGTCGGTGATGTTGGGCAGCTCGGTGCGCTGCTTCGAGAATCGCCGGATGTAGTCCCAGGAGAGACTCTCCCGGCTGCTGTCGGCAGCTTCGGAGGTGCCAGGAACTCCCGGGGCGCACGTACGTGCCCTGGAAATTATCGGCGAAAGCTTGGACTAGGTCGTCCCAGTTGGAGATCTGCCCCGGAGGCAGGTGCTCCAACCAGGCGCGAGCGGTGTCGGAGAGGAATAGGGGGAGGTTGCAGATGATGAGGTTGTCATCGTCCGTTCCACCCAGTTGGCAGGCCAGACGGTAGTCCGCGAGCCACAGTTCCGGTCTCGTCTCCCCCGAGTACTTTGTGATAGTAGTCGGGGGTCGGAACCGGATCAGGAACAGGCGCCCGTCGTATGGCCCGGCTGAAGGCCTGCGGACCAGGTGGTTCGGGCGAGGGACTCCGATCCTCCCCGCTGTCAGTAGCGTCCCCCATGCCTGGGGTGGTAGCCTCGGCGTGCCCTCTCGTCGAGGTGGGCCCGACGATCGCTGATGATGGTGCTCGTTGCCGAGGCTGACCTGGGGCCGCAGGCGCTGTGTTGCGCTGTGCGCCCTGTGCAGACCGAGGCTTCCCGCATGAATCGGGAAGTCGCGGCATTGATGTTCCGAGGGGTACCCCTGCCTTCGGGAGGCGGAGCTCTCGGCCCGCCGGACCGTGGACGCCTTCCAGGAGATCCTTGAGCTCTCCCTGGATTCGCCGCCCCTCGGTGGTTGATGGCTCCGGCATCGCGCGGAGGAGCATTGCTGCTGTAGCCAGGTTCTGGCCGACCCCATTGGATGCGGGTGGCGGCCTGACCCTGAACATCAGTCGGCGATGCAGGTGCTAGGAAGCCCTGGGGTAGATGACGCATTTCTCCGGCCGGAGGTTGGCCCGCCCATGCCTGCCCGACGTCCCGGCGGATTGGCTCGAGCACTCCTGCTCCCTCGTCGAGCCTGGCCTGCACCCCGCGGATTTGCTCGAGTTGCGGGTCGTGACCCCCCGCCGGAACGGGGACCACAGCTAGCTCCCGCGGGATGTCAACGCGAGGCACCGGCCTAGGGAGATCACCGTCCTCCGGCATGCCGAGATGGTTGCCTTCGGAGGGACCCCCTAGATCGACGTGGAAACATTCAGCGGCTCGGGCCGCAGTCCTCGTCGCCGAGGCTACGGCTACCGTCGGAACAGTCGGAAAGGCAGTAGTCGCATGCGGTCATGAGGTCCCGCATGGCACCGGGGTTGCCAAGTTCTGGAGAAATCCCAATGGAAGCTGGGCTCGTCGTCTTCCTCGGACCCGGAGGGCCCGTAGGTCGAGACGTCCAGTCAGCCAGTCCCAAGGTGACCGCATACGAAACCCCAGAGGGTTCGGATTCGCCCCTACGAGAGCGTCCGCTAAGGCAGAGCCGCTAGGCGGGTCGAGGCTAAATCTGAAAGGCGTGGGATGGGAATCGGTCGGTACCTCTTGGTCGACGGGTGGTGATGAGGTCACGTCAGGGGCTGACTGCACCGTCGTCTCAGGTACGAGGGTGACACCCTAGCAAGCCTTTCGCGAGCGTGCTGGCATCGTCCGTTTGCTCGGGATTGACGTGTCGCGGGGAGACAAGCGCTCGTCTTCGTCTCAAGCACGAGGCCGATGCCCGGCGCGCCCCTCGTTGGAGTGCTGGCGTTGTCGACTCGCTCGACGGCCGACGAGGCGCCGCCTCCTGCTTGGCCTTGGTTGCCCCGCCTCCTCCTCCTCCAGTCGACAGGGAAGAAGACGGGGCGAGCTCGAAGGTTGTTCTTCCACCACGCAGGGGAAGACGTCGTCGATTCCGCCGCCGGCGGGCGGACTGTCGGCCGCCACTGTCGCTGTCGCCCGGCGGTGGAAAGAGTATCATGTCGTAGCTGCCGTCGAGGGACATGAACTCAAGGCTCCCGAAACGGAGCACCGTCCCAGGGCCGGAGAGGTTGCTGGAGACTACTCATCTGGAGCTTGACAGGAAGCTGTTCGTCAACACGCAGCAGGCCCCTACCTGGTGCGCCAACTGTCGGCGTTTCGAGACCGGGGGGTCCCCGAGCCGACGAGTGAAGTGTCGCCGCGTGGCCCAGCCCAGATGGGTCGACGCGAGGCCGAGCGCGAAGGGGGGAAAGCGAGGAGGCCGGAGATGGACGTGAGAGAGAGGTGGAAATCCCGCGGCCTTCGTGTTCGTCCCGCGCCCAGGTCGGGTGCGCTTGCAGTAGGGGGTTACAAGCGTCCACACGGGGGAAGGAGCGAGCGGCCTTATGCGAGCGCCCGTCTCGTCCTCATCCCCGAGCGGCCAACCCTCTCTAAGAGGGCCCTGGCCCTTCCTTTTATAGGCGTAAGGAGAGGGTCCAGGTGTACAATGGGGGGTGTAGCAGAGTGCTACGTGTCTAGCGGAGGAGAGCTAGCGCCCTAAGTACACGCCATCGTGGCGGCCGGAGAGATCTTGGCACCCGGTTTGTGTGATGTCGTGGCCGTCGGAGGAGTGCTGGAGCCTGGCGGAGGGACAGCTGTCGGTGCCGTCGATTCCTTGCTGACGTCCTCTTGCTTTCGTAAGGGGGCCGAGAGCCGCCATCGTCAGGGAACGTGCGGGGCGCCATCATCGCCTATCTGGCGGAGCGAGCCAGATGGGACCCGGTCTTGTTCCCCGTAGCCTGAGTCAGCTTGGAGTAGGGTAATGATGGCGCCTCCTGTTGACGTGGCCGGTCCGCGCCCTAGGTTGGGCGATGTGGAGGCTTCTTCTGAGGTCGAGATCGAGTTCGTCTTCCGTGGCCGAGGTCGAGTCCGAGCCTCTGGGTCGGGCGAGGCGGAGGTCTGTTGGCTGAGGCCAGGGCGGAATTTGAGTCCTGGGGTCGGGCGAAGCGGAGTTCATCAGTCTTCTAGGGCTGAGCCCAAGTCCGAGCCCTAGGGTCAGGGCGGAGCGGAAGTTCGCCGTCTTCCGGGGCTTTGCCCGAGTCCGAGCCCTGGGTCGGGCTGGAGCGGAGTTCGCCGTCTTCTGGGGCTTAGCCCGAGTCCGAGCCCTGGGTCAGGGCGGAGCGGAGTTCGCCGTCTTCCAGGGCTTAGCCCGAGTCCGAGCCCTGGGTCGGGCAGAGTGGAGTTTCCTATGGTGCGTGCGGCTGGGCCTGACCGCCTGTCAGCCTCACTCTGTCAAGTGGCACCGCAGTCGGAGCGGTGCAGGCGGCGCTGTCTTTCTGACAGACCGGTCAGTGGAGCGGCGAAGTGACGGCGGTCACTTCGGCTCTGTCAGTTGAGGGGCGCGCGTCAGGATAAAGGTGTCAGGCCACATTTGCATTAAATGCTCCTGCGATTTGGTCGGGGTTGCTTCTTGGCGAAGACAGGGCCTCGAGCGAGCCAGGGAACGTGTTCGCCGCTGGAGGGGGGCTTCGGGCGAGGCGGAGATCCTCCGGGGTCGACTGCCCTTTTCCGAGGCTAGGCTCGGGTGAGGCATGATCGAGTCCCTCGAATGGACTGATCCCTGACTTGATCGCACCCATCAGGCCTTTGCAGCTTTGTGCTGATGGGGGTTACCAGCTGAGAATTAGGAGCCTTGAGGGTACCCCTAATTATGGTCCCTGACAGACTCAGACCCCTATGGGCTAAAAGGTCATTCTATCTTTAAGTCGGTTCGACCCTTTATCTTCGGATATGTTACAATACCAAAGCTTCATGAATGATGCCTTCGGTGTCACTGTACGAGCAGCTTCAGCCGAAGCTGTTTCTTTCTGCAGGACCTTCGACGACGAAGCAAGGTCCCAACAGTAGCCCCTTCGTAGTGCTAGATCGTTTTTCGTAACGAGCTTGATCCATGAAAAAAGTCTCTTAGGCTTCAGGAAGCCGAAGGTCCGAAAAACACCTTCCCTGTGCTCGTTGTCGAGAAACGATACAGTTTTCGAGCGCGTAACGATTCCACCATGCAGGTTCACTATTCTGGTTTTTGCGGCCCACCGTTCAGCGGATGCGAGCAACTGTTTGCTTGGTGTAGAAATCCTGACGATTCACCTTCTTTCCTGCAGCACTATATAAACAGACGGGTAGGTGTGAAGTTACCACAAGCATTCATTGCTACTGCACTAGTTTTGCTGCCAAAATTTTTAACCATAGCCGAAGCTTGACTTTCGCATTCAAACAAAGCTCCAGTTTAGCGTCTGCTTCGTCAGAAGAAGGGCTTCAGGAGAAAGGTTATTAATTTCTGAGCAATTTTCAAGATATTCAAAATCAAATGGCCAGAGTGCGCTCTACTGCTAGAGCTGAGCGCGAAGGAGACGAAGCCGAAGCTGCAGAGACTATCCCTATCTCGGAAGCAATGAGGCGATCTGGGTTGGTGACATCGGAGAACACCCCTGCTGCCGAAGCAGAACAAGCAGATATTGAAGACACTGATTCTGAAGATGATCACAATATCGCAATACCAAGCAAGCCTAGCCACCTGGATTTCGGAAAGTCAACCATCTCCAAGGCTGATTTCCCGAAGATGGTAAAGTCGGGCTACTTTAGCGAAGATGAGAAAAAGGTGATTCGCTTCGGTGGAGAAGAAACTACCCCGAAGCCACAAAAAGATGAAATAGTGATTTTCAAGAGTTTCCTCAAAGCTGGTTTGAGATTTCCTTTGAATAGGATGATTGCCGATGTGCTAAGAAGTTTGGTATCTATTTTCATTAACTAACTCCTAATGCTATTGTTAGTCTTAGTGTTTATATTTGGGCTCTCCTGAAGCCTAGGGGTGGAGCCATTTGCCGAAGGTTTCTGCCGGGTACACGAGTTACATTATCAAACTAAGGCCAGAAAGGATGGGTTACATGAAAATTTTGGTTGTTATAATTTTGCCTATCGGAAGACTACAAAATTTCCTGTGATCAACTATCGAAGCAAGTGGCCGACAGGCTGGAAATCGGAATGGTTCTACGTCAAAGTTGACGATGACAAGGAGAAGCTAGTATAGAGTCCGCTTGAATTGATCTTCAGAGAGACCAGACCCCACTGCAATATGACACCAGAGGGTCCAACTCAAATCATGTTGGCTGAATTCAGGATTATTTCTGAGCACATTGGCACTAGAGATCTTGTGCAGGAATTTCTGTCGTTCAAAATATTTCCAACTATGAAGGAATGGGCTATGCCGAAGCTCGAAAGAGAGAAGAAAGAGGGGGAACTTGTCCGCCTGCCCTACCACTATAAGTTCAAGAAGTATTTTAAAGCACCCTGCCAAGAATGGCTCGAAATAATCAAAGTAATGAGTACTGAAATTCTTGGTAATTATTCTAAAAAAGAAGATCAATTGATGACAGCAGCCTTCGGCACCTGGCTGAAACGAAGGCTAAACAGAGTGCTTGATGCCATAGGCTTTGAATACCCTGACTACGAGAGGCTAGACAAGGGTGCCGAAGGGCAGAAAAGAAAACGAGTGGCTAGCACTTTAATTAAAGACGACGAAGATCAACCAAAAAAGAAGAAAGAAAAGCTTGAACCGAAAGTAGTTGCTCCAAGAAAGAGAAAAGCTGCATCTCCGAAGCCTGCATCTCCAGAACCAGAGAGATTGGTCCGAGATGAGGAAATGTCTGTGACACCTTCTGCTGCCGAAGTAGAAGAAATTTTAAAGGTAATGGCTGAATCTTTGCCTGTCAAGCTAAGTCCGCTAGGCACCAGGAACTGACAAAGTTTTTTCAGAAGGACAAAAAAACTTCGGCAGCAGAAAGTCCTGCGAAGCCGAAAAAACGGAGAATCATTCAAGTGACAGATGTGATCCATCAGACGCCGCCACAGGCGACGGTGTCAAAAATTGTCTTTGCCGAGACTGCCGAAGCCGAAGGCGCCGCAGCCGAAGCCACCGGAGTGGAAACCACTGAAGCTGAAACCGGCGAAGCCGAAGCTATCGGGGCAGAAGCCGAAGCTCCCGGGGCCGAAGCCGGGACCACCGAAGAGTCGAACCTGGAAACCACACTTGAGGTTATTGACAATATACTCCTGAAAATGGCTGAAGAAGAAGCTGTTATGGCTGCGGTGAACACGGCAACTGAAAAGGGGAAAGAGCAGATTGATGAAATTTCGGAGGAAGGAGATTTTAACTTTCAAGATTTGCTTGGACAAGAGTTAACAGACGCCGAAAAAGAAGAGTTGAAAAATATGCCATATCTTGCGGATATAAATCAGGGGCTATGCTATTTGGCGGGGTCAACGAAGGGAAGCTAAGATGCCTTCGGAACCGCACCGAGGCCAAAATTGTTAGAACCCTCTCCAAAAGTGTTGGCTTGCCAAAGATAGAAGCAGACCTCTGCAGGTACCAGCGGCATCATGTCGCTGGCAGCTTGCTCTACGCGAATTTTAAGGTAAAAATATTATTATTATTTTTTATGTCTTTCTCTGACGAAGGTTGTTTTGGCAGAGTATCTTATTAAGTAAAGTGCTGAAAATGCAACAAGATCTTGAAGAGGAGAAGAACAAAGCCATCATCAAAGATTTAGAAGAAAAAGTTGAAAACTACGAAGCTGTTCTGAAGAAGAAGGACTTCGCCATTCAAGATCTTGAAATTATGGCTAAAGAACACGAAGGTGCTTTAGAAAAGAAAGACTTTATTATTCAGTCTATGGAAGGCTCCTTGGCTGAGGTCCAAGCCGAAAATGACAATTTAAAGAATGAATTACTCAAAAAGTCGAAAAAATATGAGCAAGAAAAGGAGAAGCTTGAAGCGAGTCTCAGGACTGAGGTCGAGAAAAATTCAAATTTGCAAAAATCATTGAAGGATCTCCAAGAGAAATATCTAAATTTCGGCAGCCGATGCGTGCAGCGGCTGAAGGACGTATTTCACTCTATCGGAGCCAGTTCTGAAAAATTTTCACCTTCAGCCGAAAACCTGCCCAGCACCTTGGAATATATTGAGGGCGAGGTTGATGCTCTTAACGAAGTTATTGGTGGGCATGCCGATTTCTGCGCCCTGGTAGCTTCTCGAGGCACAGCTGCCGCTTTTCTGAAGGCCGGCTGTACTCATGGGAAAATTATGAATAGACCAAACTTTAGCTTGTCAGCAGTAGACTTGATTGATATCCCGAGCCTAGCCCGAAGCATCGGAAATAGATTTATGACCCAGATTTGGGTAAATGGCGGGCGAAGGATGGCTGGTGACGAAGCTCGAAGTCACCTTAAGCCGGTAAGAAACTCATATTTGTTACTTTTACCTTCTCCTTGAAATTTGCACCTTTTTTATTCTGCTCCTTAATATGTTCAGGATGACGAAGCTGAAGTATGACGAAGCTGAAGCTTGATAGTTGCTATAATAGACTTTCCTACAAAAAATTCTGAAGGAATCTTTCTAATATCATCATGGAAAAAACTTATGTAAATTTGTACGTACCTTGTAATATATTCTGTCTCCTTTATCCGTGTACAATCTGCTTTGCTGTGGACGAAACTTCTCTTTTTGAGCCGAAGGCGAAAAACACCTTCCCTTCTTTTCGTACACAACGAAGCACGAAAATTTTTCTCTTTCTTCGAAATTTTTGGTCATTGCCGAAGCATCTGTCTTTTTTGTGTGGTATGATGATGATTCTATATATGTCTAAATGAATGTTTATGAATGCAAATGACATGATGTAATGTATCGTGCAAATGAATGTCAAAACACATATTCAAAAACCATAATCATAGCCCTTCATCCCCTTGGGAATGATTCAAATCTTTTGGCCATTTACTTTTCGGCTTCACCATTTACTTTTCGGTGTATCAGCGTTGACTTTTCGCTGTAAGCCTCCCTTAGGAGCTTCTTCGCCTTTTACTTTCAGCAGAATCAGCGTTTATTTTTCGCTGTAAGCCTCCCTTAGGAGCTTCTTCGCCTTTTACTTTCAGCGGAATCAGCGTTTATTTTTCGCTGTAAGCCTCCCTTAGGAGCTTCTTCGCCTTTTACTTTCGGCGGAATCAGCGTTTATTTTTCGCTGTAAGCTCTGCATTCCCTTAGGAACGACTTTTGAGCTTCTCCCTGTTTTCTTTTCTTTTCCCTTTGCATTTACATTTCTGGGGGATATCACTCTTATAGAATTGAAATAAGGAAAATTACATGTTGTGGCCCCATTAAAAACCTTTCTCCCCCTTTGGAAAGGAAAAGGGTGCCACAAAAAAGAATAGAAAAAAGGAAATTACATCAAACTAAACATAATATCGCCGAAGCTCATCCGCATTCCATGATCTAGGAATGTCGTTGCCGTCCATATCCTTCAATCTGTAGGAACCGGGTCTTGACGAAGATGCTACCAAAAAGGTCCTTCCCACTTCAGCTGTAATTTGCATATTGTCTCAGGGTTGGCTATTCTTCGAAGCACCAAGTGTCCTGGCTCAATGTTCTTCAGCCTAACTTTTCTGTCACGCCATTTTATTGTTTCAGCTTGATATTTGTTGATGTTTTCCACAGCTTGAAGCCTGATCCCTTCTATAGCATCTTTTTCCACAGAGTGATCAATTGCATCTTCGCCTTCTGCCGAAGCTACTGTTCTTATTGATCCTGCTTTGGCTTCTTCCGGGGTTATTGCTTCGTCACCAAACAATAGTTTGAATGGCGTAAAACCTATTGATCTTGACACTGTTGTGTTATGGCTCCACACCACTTTGATTAATTCTTCTGGCCACTTTCCCCTGGGCTGATTGAAGGTTAGCTTCATTATCCCTGTCATTATGATCCCATTAGCTCTTTCAACAAGTCCGTTTGACTCTGGATGTCGAACTGATGCAAAATGGATCTTCGTGCCAATTTGATCACAAAATTCTCTGAAAGCTTCAGAATCAAACTGTGTCCCATTATCCACAGTAATGGCCTTCGGCACTCCAAAGCGACAAACAATATTTTGCCAGAAAATTTTTTGAATGGTAACCGAAGTGATTGTGGCTAAAGGCTTTGCCTCAATCCACTTAGAAAAATATTCCACTGCCACTACAACATATCTTAAGTTCCCCTGTGCTGGTGGTAATGGACCTAGCAAATCAAGGCCCCACCTTTGTAACGGCCAAGTGGGTTGTATTAATTGAGTTAAAGACGAAGGTTGTTTTTGATCTCTTGCACATTTCTGACAACCTTCGCATTTTTGAACTCAATCCGCTGCATCCGAAGCTGCTTTTGGCCAATAAAATCCTTGACGAAAGACTTTTCCGAGCAGAGGCCTAGATCCAATGTGAGATCCACACAGGCCTGCGTGTATTTCCTTCATCAATTCTATGCCTTCGGTTCTGGATAAACACTTGAGCAACGGGGAACATACCCCCCGCTTGTATAATTCCCCTTCTATTATGACATATGGTCGAGCTCTTGCTTCTATCCTCCTATTAAAAGCTTCGTCATATGAAAGAAAATTGCCCAGAAGAAAAGAGATGATCTCAGTTCTCCAATCTTCACTGTAAACAGGGGATATGTCGAGGACTGCTCTTTCAAGAAGCTCAACCGACGGTGCTTTTATTGTTTCGAAAAATAATTCCGAAGGTAAGGGCAGCCCCTATGCTGTTGACTTGGCTAGTAGATCAGCATATTCATTTTCTCCACGAGGAATATTTTTAATAGAAAATCCTTCGAAGGAAGCCTCAATCCTTCTGACTGTATCTAAATATTTTTCAAGCTTCGGATCTCTTTCTTTGTAGCTTTTGTCAATATGACCAGAAATAACTTGGGAATCAGTTTTAAGGATGGTCCTTCTGATTCCCATTGCCTTTAACTTCCGAAGACCCAAAAGCAGAGCTTCGTACTCAGCAATATTGTTTGTGCAACTGAAATCAAGTCTTGTCGCATAACAAGTTTTAACTTTGGAAGGTGAAACCAACACAGCAGCTGCTCCTGCTCCGAAGGTTCCCCAAGACCCATCGCAAAACACTGTCCATACTTCGGCATCTTTATTCGTTTCTTCCTCTTGAGCCCCTGGCGTCCAGTCAGCAATGAAGTCTGCCAACGCTTGGGATTGAATCGAAGACCTATGCACATAATCAATGCAAAATTCATTGAGCTCTGCAGCCCATTTTCCAATCCTTCTAGTAGCTTCTCGATTTCTCATGATGTCCTTCAATGGTTGTGAAGAAGGAACAATTATATTGTAAGCTTGAAAATAATGCCGAAGCTTCCTGGAGGCCATCAAAACAGCATACAGTATTTTCTCCAATTCCGTATAATTTTTCTTTGATAGACTCAGAACTTCTGATACGAAGTATATTGGGGCTTGCTTTTTGACTTGGCGTTCAAGCTTCTCCTGGACGAGTGCTGCACTTACCGCTGAGTGCGAAGCTGCCACATATAATAACAGAGGAGCCCCTGGCGTTGGTGGAGTTAGTGTTGTTAGATCTATTAAATATTGCTTCAGCTCTTCGAAGGCTTTCTGCTGAACTGGTCCCCATTGAAAAACTTCAGCTGATTTCAGTACTTCGAAAAATGGTAAGTTTCTCTCTGCTGATCTAGATATAAATCTGTTGAGAGATGCCAGTCTTCCTGTCAATCTTTGAGCCCCCTTCTTTGTACTTGGTGGCTCCATTCGAAGGATAGCTTCGATTTTGTTTGGATTAGCTTCAATCCCTTTTGTTGAGACTAGACAGCCAAGAAATTTTCCTTTCTTTACTCCGAAGACACATTTTTCTGGGTTCAACTTTAAACCAGCCTGTCTAAAATTAGCGAAGGTCTCCTGCAGATCAGCAATGTGATTATCCTGCTTCGTGCTTTTCACAATGATATCATCAACATAAGTTAGCACATTTCTGCCTATCTGGGAATGAAGAACCTTCGCTGTCATTCTGCTGAAGCTTCCTCCAGCATTCTTAAGCCCCTCAGGCATCCGAAGATAACAATACGTTCCACTAGGGGTTATGAAGCTGGTTTTCGGTTCATCCTCCTTCTTCATCCAAATTTGGTGATAGCCTGAATAGCAATCCAGCAGACTCATAAGCTTTGATGAAGCTGCTGCATCGACTAGGGAATCTATCCTTGGCAATGGAAACTCGTCCTTCGGACAGGCCTTATTGAGATCAGTAAAATCGATACACATTCTCCATTTACCATTGGCCTTCTTCACCATAACAGTGTTAGCCAACCATTCTGGGACTTTTACCTCTCTGATAACTCCAGCACTAAGGAGTCTTTTCACTTCATTCCGAGCACCTTCGGCTTTGTCATCAGACATCTTCCGAAGCCTCTGCTTTTTGGGTCTGAAGGATGGATCAACATTGAGCGAGTGCTCAATAACATCCCTGTTAACTCCGTAGAGATCATTAGCTGACCAAGCAAAAACATCTTTATTGTTGAACAAAAACCTTATCAAGGTTTTTTCCTGTTCCTCGGACAGTTGAGATTCCAATAGCACCTTCTACTCTGCTATATCCTTACATAAGAGCATGGGCTTCGGCTGATCAGCCGAAGCAGCTTTTTCTCTTCTGAACTTGTATTGCTCACAAGCTTCGGCTCCATCTATATTATGGATTGCTTTTGAGTCTGTCCAATTTCCTTCGGCCCTTCTGGCAGCTTCCTGACTTCCATGAATAGCAATGAGCCCTTGGTCCGAAGGTATCTTCATGCAAAGATAAGCTGGATGAAGATTTGCTTCGAAGGCATTGAGAGTACCACGACCAATGATTGCATTGTAAGGGTATTCCATGTCAACAATATCAAACACAACTTGTTCAGTCCTTGTGTTGTTGATAAATCCGAAGGTCACTGGCATTGTGATTTTGCCGAGTGCTACAATCTGCCTTCCTCCGAAGCCGCAAAGGGGATGTGTGGCATCATGAATTTTGTCTTCGGGCTCTTGCATCTGTCTGAAGGCCTTAGCAAATATGATATCAGTTGCGCTGCCTGTATCAACCAAAACATTATGGACTAGAAATCCTTTGATCACACAAGAGATAACCATAACATCGTTGTGTGGGTAATCCTTGAGTTGAAGATCCTCTTGGGAGAAGGTAATTGGAATGTGAGACCATCTTGACTTGATGAAGGGTCCTTGCACCCCGACATGTTGTACCCTTCTCTGTGCCTCCTTCTTCTGCTTCTTGTTGGCTGGCCCTGAGCATGAACCGCCTGTTATCGGGAGTACCAGCTTCAGAGCCGAAGTAGCTCCAGCTTGATTGTTGAACGAAGCCATCAGCTCAAAAAAGTGGAAGTGAGTTCACCGGAGGTGGGCACCAATGTTGGGGACTTGTTCTCAACTGCTATGAATTAAGAACAAGGCAACATAAAATGTTAAATATTAATGCCCTTCGTCCGCCGGAGCATTATTTCCATAAGGATTTAATGAACTTCGGACGAAGGTCACGAGCATAATATTACGAAGGTTTCACCTTCGTAATTAAATTTGTAAAGATGATACGCAGTAAAGTAAAACATTAAAGATAAATACATTAAAAATAAATGACATCATTCACATATTTTATTATATGAATTTAAGATATTTGAAAACAACGTTTTTAGGTATATTTATACCTTTGCCTTGACAAACAATGATTCCCGAATGATGCGTTAGCAATTACAGGAATGCGTGAACAGTAAAGGAATACTATTCACTATTTATAGGCACAGGACACAGTCTGTGAGGAATTACAATCATGCCCCTCATAAAAGTTTACAACAATGACTCAGACCCCTATGGGCTAAAAGGTCATTCTATCTTTAAGTCGGTTCGACCCTTTATCTTCGGATATGTTACAATACCAAAGCTTCATGAATGATGCCTTCGGCGTCACGTACGAGCAGCTTCAGCCGAAGCTGTTTCTTTCTGCAGGACCTTCGGCGACGAAGCAAGGTCCCAACAACTGGTTTAGTCCAGATAAGATCCAATTAATTGGGATTAGATCATGGTTGTTATCCCACAATGAGATAAGCAAAGTGGTTGGGTTAAGTATACATACTAGGACAAGATGAATTTATAAGAATAAGATAGAATCTTTTGAGATTAGTTAGATCTATTGGGATAAGATGGAAATCCTTTCGAGATGAGATGAGTCTATTAAGGTAAGAGAATATCTTTTAAGATAAGATGGATCTATTAAGATAAGAGGGATCTATATGAAATATTCTAGTGGGTCTTGTTTATCTTATAAACAATTTAAGAGGATATGAAGTTTTTTAGCACAAGATGAACCTATTAGGATAAGATAGATTCCTTTAAGTTGAGAGGGATCCATTAAAGTAGATCTATTTCAAATAAATCCCTCTTTAATGGAGGATAATCTAAGTTGTTTAGTTATCTCATGAATTTTATTTATTTATATTTATGCCTATACGTATATGCAGATGTAATTGTGGATATTACTCCACAACTCATCACACTCAATCAAAGATCCAAATCAAACAAGCATCATAAGAATAAGCACTCAAGCGCATAGATACCTATAAAAATAATTTTGTTTTTGTTCCTAAGAGTAGGTCTCCTATTCCTAAAGATCACTTTAGGCACATGATTTCAAAGTGTGAAATCCACTTTTGTCTTTAGAAGGAACATGTAAGAATAATCAGAGTAAAGCAGAAATATATGGGAAAACATTAAGATAAGTTTAGAAAAGAATCAGAGTAGCAAATGTAAGTAGACAATGATTGTCCAGTTCTATCTTGGTTTCGTCCTACAGTCAACATTCCTATAATACCACTTCTGTCACACCTGGATTTAAGGGACAAAGTCGGTTGCATCTCATACATGCGCCAAAGGAGACAACATATATAATAACAGATAGTATAGAGATAAATGTCACAATATAATCAGAGTATTTATTACATAGCGGAAGTCTTACAAAATAAAAGATAAATATAGATCGAACTAAAGTCCATCCTTGGCCCCATAAAGTCAACTGAGAGACGCCACCTAGACCGAATCGAACTCCTCGATATGTGGCTCCTCTTGAACCACCTGTTCTTATCCTATGGGGGGGTGTGAGACAGCAAGGGTGAGCTCACACATGTTCATCGCTCAACAAGTTGTGGGGAATAATGTGGCATGAAGTCACCAAAGGTGGGAGTTCATGTGAAGTGTAAGGCTCATCAACAAAATAAAGGTTGAAGCTGAGCATTGCTTTTATAAGTTGGTCAAAATTTTATTAGCAGTTACTAAGTGTAAGTAAATACCAAACCATAATAAATAATAGAACAAAATTAATATATAATCCCATGCAATGCAAATGACAAATTGAATTTAGGTTCCATAAATTAATCATGTGAGAGTCCTGAGCTGCTCATGACCGTGAGCTCGGCTAGTATACCAGTTTTACACTCTGCAGAGGTTGTACCCTATACCCACAAGTCGTGTATCCCATGTCACCAGGGTGAAGCGTCCCGATCCTCTGGGACTCAAATGTGATACAATTACTAGTCCCAGGAGGCTAGTAACCACATTCCTTACTTCAAATAGTACAGAGTTCGAATAAAAGTTATTACAATACCATAGTACAAGCTCTAGCGAGCCTGAAATACAAAGCACAGTGGAAGTTCAACTAGCCCAAGCCACAGGCAGACTGGGTGTAGACACAACCCCCTTCTAGTCGAGCATAGCAGAAAAGAAGTCTTTAGCTGATGAAAAACATAAATAAATCTGGGTGAATACACTAGGTATTCCGCAAGCCCATCCCGCCCGTAAAGAGAGAGGGACCTATATAATATATGCTTTATATGGTGGAGCTGAAGTCACTCTTCTTTTTCAGGAAAAGGCAATACTTTGATGGTTTTCCCCAAAGGAAGAAGTAGCACATTTTCACACTCTACCACCACTGAGCTTCCTGCTCCCGTGGCATTGTTTTCATTTCCAAAAACACCCACTCACACATTTTCGTATTCGCGGAGGTCATAAACGCTAATTGTCATACCACACCAGACTCGTCCATACTAGTGGACACGGACTATTCGAATAGGTTTGAACTCTGCGCAGAGGGGTACACTTTACCCACTAGTCTGGCTCTGCGGTCTCATGGCCAATGAGACCCGAATCCGAATCTCTTTCTTTCCTCGCACGTCCTTACCTTAACGGTTATACCGGAAGGAGTCAGGCCACTGCCATGTCCAAACCAGACAAAACATTCCCCCTCCTTATCCTCCCGGTGCTCCCCAGTCATCATAACCCTGGGGTTGTACTTGTCATGAGTATAGGTAGTGAAGGATGACAAACCGGTCCTTATATGAGGGGACAATCCTTCTGCTCACACCTAACCCGGCTGAGCCAACATCTGAGGCCCTCCCCTAAACCAGAGAGTCCCTAATCACCCCACTCAAAAGGTGATAACGGTGAATACCCTTCATCAGACACCTTTTGAAAACATCACTCAGTAAAAACACCACCCTTTTCTCATCCCACATTTTGTACCCAAAAGATATTCTTTAATGCGGGCTATCTCTCTTCTCACAATGCAAAAGGACCCAACCCTTATTCCCAGCTTAGGTAGTGGTAGAAAGAGTAGGTAATTTATGCATCAAGGGAAGAATGGACTTGCCTTCGTCGAAGTTCTCCTGGCACAAAAGATCTATTTCAGAGAGGTCGGGTTCCAGCCCTTCTTCCGGAGTTATAATTTCCGGAGGATTGGATCCCTCTTCTCCTAGCAGAAATAAGCAAGGAACAATACATCAACCATGGTGGCTTAGTGGGGTGTGCCAAGTTTTAAATATTATATTTTGTGCCCTATAATTTATTTAGACTATTTTTGGTGCATAAAATATCAATATAAGCCTTTATATATGAAAATAGAAAAAAGAAAAGGAAAAATGATTTCCTTGCTAACTGGGCCCGGGGGGGGGGGGATTTCGGCCCAACCGGGGCACGCGCGCGGCATGTGGCCCAACACGGCCCGCCAGCTAGGAGGGGGAAATGACGCCATGGGCATGGGCCCACGTGCCAGCGAGGAGGGGGAAACGGCGTTAGGGGGGGTGGTGAGGGGGGGGGGGGCGTACCGGTCGGAGTCGACCGTCGGTGAGGTTCCACGGCGGTTCTCCATCGCGGTTCCGGTTTCGGGTGGTCAGGGAGGTGGTTTAGCATGGATAGGGGTAGGGGATCATGGTGGAGGGGTCAATTTGGTTGGGGGGGGGGGCGCTCGGGACGGCCGGTCCACGGCGAGGTGGCGGGCGCCCGCGGCGGTGAGGTTGTCGGCGAGGCCAACGAGTGTAATAGGTGAGGGAAAAAGATGTGTCGTGCTCGTGGTGAAGTGGCGGAGCTCAAGAGCTACACTAATTTGACTAGAACCCAACAGAGGGAGGAAGGGGGGAGCTCACTGGAGATGAAGATGATGGCGGCGTTGGCTCAATCGAGATCGGGGGAGGGGTGTGGGGAGGTTGAAGCTGGGGTGAGGAGTTGGGGGAGCTCGGGGCGGCCCTTTTATAGGTGGCTGGGGAGGGGGAGGAAGGGGAGGTGGCGAGCACCGGCGACGCTTGCCGCGACGGCGATGATGGCGCACAGTGGTGGCGACGGGATGGCTTGGGCAGACGGGGTGACAGGATGGCTCGTGCAGACGCAAGGCGCCAAACCGAGCTGGTGAGTGCGATAATGGCGAGGCGATGGGGCAGGCGATGGCCGGCGGCGATCGTGCCGATAGCCTGATCACGGGAGAGGGGAGAGTGGCTAACAAGCGGGGCCCGCTTGCTAGGGGGAGAGCGGTCGCGAGGGAGCGAGAGCGGGCGCGACTGATGGGTGGGGTTGGGTCGTCAGCGAGGGTAGGGGAGGAGAGTGTGGCGCGGGCGGGCGCGAGGGGTGGGCCGCGTGGGCCGTGCGCGGCGCGTAGGAGAGAGGGGGGGGGGCTTGGGCCGGAATCGGCCCAGCCGGGGGGAAGATAAATTCCTTTTTCTTTTTCTTTTCCTATTTCCAAATCTATTTTACTTTCTTCTTTTCTATAATCTCCTTTTTTATTTAAACAAATATTTATCTACATTTATTGGGTGTCAAAATATTCTATGTGAGGTGCTACTAACAACCATAGTGTATGCATCTGATGAATGAAATGTCTCATGAGGTGGGGGTCTTAGGAGATAATTAGGGGGGTTAGGAGTTTTAGGGTTTCTAACCTTGGGATCAAAATTGGGATGTTACAAACCTACCCCACTTAATAGAATCTCGCCCTCGAGATTCAGACTGAGCTTAAGAAAAGGTAAGGGTATTCCCTCCTCAAAGAGTCCTCACTCTCCTAGGTAGCCTCCTCTTCTCCTTCTCTGCTCCACTGAATCTTACAGAGTTTCACTTTTGAGTTTCGGGTCTTTCGGATGGCTAAATCAAGAATCTTCATTGGCTTTTCTCGGTACTGCAAATCCTTCTGAATCTGAATTATCTCTTCTTCGATGTGCCTTTCTGGCACTTTCAGGCATTTGCGTAGCTGGGATACATGAAACACATTGTGGATATCTGTTATGGATTCTGGTAATTCAAGGCGGTAGGCTGCGGGTCCTCTTCTGCCAATGATAGGATAGGGGCCGACGAATCGTGGAGCTAGCTTCCCTTTCACTTGAAATCTTTTGACCCCGCGCATTGGGGAGACCTTGAGGTAGACAAAGTCTCCTTCCTTGAAACTGAGTTCTCTCCTTCTGTTGTCTGCGTAACTCTTCTGCCGACTCTGAGCTTCGAGTAGTCTTCTACGGATTAGGGCAACTTTTCCCTCTGCCTCCTTGATGAAAGCAGGCCCTTCCAGTGTCTTTTCCCCTATGTTGGACCACATCAGGGGGGTCTGGCACTTTCGTCCATACAAGGCTTCCAACGGTGACATCTTGATACTAGCCTGGTAGTTGTTATAAGAAAACTCTGCATACGACAAGCTGGACTCCCAACTCTTGTCAAAGGTCAACCCACAAGCTCTCAATAAATCCTTGAGGACTTCGTTGACATTTTCTGTCTGACCATCTGATTGGGGGTGATAGGCGGTGCTGAGTCTAGCTTGGTGCCTAAAGCTTGCTGAAGACTCATCCAGCCGTACGCCGCCGTCGAGTCCCGAGAGCGGACTGTTCACCGAGACTTGTCCTGGCGCACCGAACACTGTTTGGTGTACCACCGGACACTATCCGGTGCACCAACGAACAGTCCGGTGCACCCAGACCGAGCTGCAGTTGGCTGTACACAGCCAACTCTTTTCCAAACCAATTTCTCCTGTTTCTAGCACTTAGACACAATACATTAGTACTCAAATCAATGTACGAAGTCTAGAAACATACCTTGTAACTTGATTTGCACTTCTTGAGTCTTTGGCACAAATTAACACTTAGAGCATTTGTGTTGGGCACTTAATCACCAAAACACTTTAGAAATGGCCCAAGAGCACATTTCCCTTTCAATCTCCCCCTTTTTGGTGATTTATGCCAACACATCAAAAAGCAACTAAGGGAAGTGCAACGTCAATGCAATTGAGAACAAGAATTGTTTTTGTTTCAAATTTGGCATATTTGGATCATTCTTTGCCACCACTTGGTTTGTTTTTGCAAATCAAATTCAATTTCCTATCTCTAAGTCAAACACACTTGTTGAGGCATAAAGAGAGGTATTCCAAGAGAAATTGATCAAAGATCCAAAAACTCCCCCTTTTTCCCATAATCAAACATTCTCCCCAACTTTTGACAATAAAAGACAATAAGAGTATTTTGACAAATCAAAAAGTTCTAACTCTACTCTTTTCGAAATTTCACAAGTGGTAGCTGATCCATTTGCTTTGGCCTTAATTTCTCCCCCTTTGGCATTAAGCACCAAAACAGGATCATTCTTGGCCCTTTAACCCCATTGCCTCACTAAAATTGTCAATTACGAGCAAAAAGGCAATAAGAGCATAGATATGAACTTGGAGTGAATACCGAAGTGCAGTGGAAGTCTTTGCATGGTCCAAGTTCACCTTTCCCTTTCAATCCACCTTTGAGACTAAAACAAGAACTCAAACACAAGGTTAGTCTCAAAGGGTCAAGTTGTAGCATGCCTCCCCCTAAATAAGTGCATCACTTGCAAATGGACTTGTGAGGTCCGGGGATCATGTTTACAACTTGAGCACCACAAATGAACAAAATAGATTGAAATGCATAAATTACATGATCAAAGGCATAAAACACATGTATGCTAGAGATCAATCCAAGTTACGCGAATCTAAGACATTTAGCTCACTATGCAACCTGCAAAACCTTTTCTCATCTAAAGGCTTGGTGAAGATATCGGCTAGCTGGTTCTCGGTGTTGATATGGTACACCTCGATATCTCCCTTTTGCTGGTGGTCTCTCAGGAAGTGATGCCGGATGTCTATGTGCTTAGTGCGGCTATGTTCAACAGGATTATCCGCCATGCGGATTGCACTCTCATTGTCACATAGGAGTGGGACTTTGCTCAGATTGTAGCCAAAGTCCCGGAGGGTTTGCCTCATCCAAAGTAGTTGTGTGCAACACTGTCCTGCGGCAACATACTCGACCTCAGCGGTGGATAGGGCAACGAAAGTTTGTTTCTTCGAACTCCAAGACACCAGAGACCTTCCAAGGAATTGGCACGTCCCTGATGTACTCTTCCTATCAACCTTGCACCCGGCATAATTGGAGTCTGAATATCCAATCAAGTCAAAGGTAGACCCCTTTGGATACCATATCCCAAAGCAAGGCGTAGCAACTAAATATCTAAGAATCCGCTTAACGGCCACAAGGTGACATTCCCTTGGATTGGATTGATATCTAGCACACATGCAAACGCTAAGCATAATATCCGGTCTACTAGCACATAAGTAAAGCAAGGAACCTATCATAGACCGGTATGCCTTTTGATCAACGGACTTACCTCCTTTGTTGAGGTCGACATGTCCGTCGGTTCCCATTGGAGTCTTTGCGGGCTTTGCGTCCTTCATCCCAATCCGCTTGAGCAAGTCTTGCGTGTACTTCGTTTGGGAGATGAAGGTGTCGTCCTTGAGTTGCTTCACTTGGAATCCAAGGAAGTAGTTCAACTCGCCCATCATCGACATCACAAATTTCTGAGTCATCACCCTGCTAAACTCCTCACAAGACTTTTGGTTAGTAGAACCAAATATTATGTCATGGACATAAATTTGGCACACAAATAGGTCACCATCACAAGTCTTAGTGAAAAGAATTGGACCGGCTTTCCCAACCTTGAAAGCATTAGCAATTAGAAAATCTCTAAGGCATTCATACCATGCTCTTGGGGCTTGCTTAAGTCCATAGAGCACCTTAGAGAGCTTACACACATGGTCGGGGTACCGTTCATCCTCAAAGCCAGGGGGTTGCTCTACTTACACCTCCTCCTTGATTGGCCCGTTGAGGAAAGCGCTCTTCACATCCATTTGGAACAACCTGAAAGAATGGTGAGCGACATAGTCTAACAAAATGCGAATAGACTCTAGCCTAGCCATAGGAGCAAAAGTCTCCTCAAAGTCCAAACCTGTGACTTGGGCATAACCTTTTGCCACAAGTCGAGCCTTGTTCCTTGTCACCACCCCATGCTCATCCTGTTTGTTGTGGAACACCCACTTGGTTCCCACAACGTTTTGCTTAGGACGTGGCACCAGGGTCCAAACTTCATTTCGCTTGAAGTTGTTGAGCTCTTCCTGCATGGCCAACACCTAGTCCGGATCTAGCAAGGCCTCTTCTACCCTGAAAGGCTCAATAGAAGAGACAAACGAGTAATGCTCACAAAAATTAGCTAGACATGAGCGAGTTGTTACTCCCTTGCTTATATCACCCAAAATCTGGTCGACGGGATGATCCCTTTGAATCGTCGCTCGGACTTGAGTTGGAGGGGCCCGTGGTGCTTCTTCCTCCACAACATGGTCTTCTTGTGCTCCCCCTTGATCACACGCCTCCTCTTGAGGAACCTGTTCATCATCTTGAGTCAGGGGATGCACCATCGTTGAGGAAGAAGGTTGATCTTGCTCTTGGTGTTCCTGTGGTTGCACATCTCCAATCGCCATGGTGCGAATTGCGTCCGTTGGAACATCATCTTCATCTGCATCATCAAGATCAACTTGCTCTCTTGGAGAGCCATTAGTTTCATCAAATACAATGTCGCTAGAGACTTCAACCAAACCCGATGATTTGTTGAAGACTCTATACGCCTTTGTATTTGAGTCATAACCTAACAAAAACCCTTCTACAGCTTTGGGAGCAAAATTTGGAACTTCTACCTTTCTTTACTAGAATATAACATTTACTCCCAAATACACGAAAGTATGAAACGTTGGGTTTGTTACCGGTTAGAAGTTCATCGAGGTCTTCTTGAAGAGGCGATGAAGGTAGACCCAGTTTATGGCGTGGCAAGCTGTGTTCACAGCTTCCGACCAAAACCGCTCGGGTGTCTTGAATTCTCCAAGCATTGTCCTCGCCATATCTATGAGCATCCTGTTCTTCCTCTCTACCACACCATTTTGTTACGGTGTGTAGGGAGCGGAGAACTCATGCTTGATTCCTTCCTCCTCAAGGTACTCCTTCACTTGTAAGTTCTTGAACTCGAACCCGTTGTCACTTCTTATATTTTTCACCTTGAGTTCAAATTCGTTTTGAGCTCTCCTTAGGAAGAGCTTTATGGTCCTTTGGGTTTCTGATTTATCCTACAAAAAGAATACCCAAGTGAAGCGGGAAAAATCATCAACAATAACAAGACCATACTTACTTCCCCCGATGTTGAGGTAGGCGACGGGTCCAAAGAGGTCCATGTGAAGTAGCTCTAGAGGTCTTGATGTGGTCATCACATTCTTGCTGTGATGAGCGCTTCCCACTTGTTTACCTGCTTGACAAGCTGCACAAGGTCTATCTTTTTCGAAAAACACATTGGTTAGACCTAACACATGTTCTTCCTTTAGAAGTTTATGAAGGTTCTTCATCCGAACATGTGCTAGACGGCGATGCCACAGCCAGCCCATGCTAGTCTTAGCAATTAAGCATGCATCTAGATCGGCCTCCTCTTTCGAAAAATCAACTAAGTAGAGTTTGCCGTCTAGTACACCCTTAAAAGCTAGTGAACCATCACTCCTTCTAAAGACAGACACATCTACATTGGTAAATAAACAATTGTAACCCATATTACATAGTTGACTAACGGACAACAAGTTGTACCCGAGCGATTCAACTAAGAACACATTAGATATGGAATGCTCGGATGAAATAGCTATATTTCCTAGTCCGTTAACCTTGCCTTGATTCTGATCTCCAAAGATGATCGAATCTTGGGAATCTTTGTTCTTGACATAGGAGGTGAACATCTTCTTCTCCCCCGTCATGTGCTTTGTGCATCCGCTGTCGATAATCCAGCTTGAGCCCCCGGATGCATAAACCTGCAAGGCAAATTAGGCTTGGGTTTTAGGTACCCAACTCTTGTTGGGTCCTACAAGGTTAGTTACAATAGCCTTTGGGACCCAAATGCAAGTCTTGTCTCCCTTGCATTTGGACCCCATCTTTCTAGCAACCACTTTTTCATTTTTACATGAAAGTACATACTTAGTGTTGCAAGCATGAATGACAGTAGTAGGTTTATTATACACTTTCCTAGGAGCACGAGACACAATATTTCTCCTAGGCCTATCATTAAAATTAGAACATGAAGCAATCATAACATGTGAGTCAAAAGCATTATAACCCCTATTATAATGAGAATTTCTAGAAAATTTTCTATCATGGTATATGAAAGCATGATTCTTTTGACTAATGCTAGCCATAGGGGCCTTCCCTTTCTCCTTGTTGGAAATGGGAGCCCTTTGACTTATTAAGTTCTTGGCTTCCTTTCGAAAGCCAAGTCCATCCTTAATTGAGGGATGTCTACCAACGGTGTAGGCATCCCTAGCAAATTTTAACTTATCAAAGTCATTTTTGCAAGTCTTAAGTTGGGCATTAAGACTTGCCACTTCACCATTAAGTTTTGTAATAGAAGTAAGGTGCTCAACACATGCATCAACATCGAAATCCTTACACCTATTACAAATCACAACGTGCTCTACACAAGAACTAGATTTATTAACTACTTCTAGCTTAGCATTTAAATCATCATTAATATTCTTCAAGCTAGACACAGTTTCATGACAAGAGGATAATTCAGAAGAAATCATTTCATTTCTTTTAACCTCTAAAGCAAGAGATTTTTGCACACTAATAAACTTGTCATGCTCTTCATATAAAATATCTTCTTGCTTCTCTAATAATCTATTCTTTTCATTTAAGGCATCAATCAATTCATTGATCTTATCAATTTTAGTTGTCTAAACCTTTGAATAAACTTGTGTAATCTACTTCATCATCAGTAGAGTCATCATCACTTGAAGTAGTATACTTTGGGGTATCTCGAGCGCTTACCTTTTTCTCCTTCGCCATGAAGCAGGTGTGGCACTCGTTGGGGAAGAGAGATGACTTGTTGAAGGCTGAGGCGGCGAGTCCTTCGTCGTCGGAGTTGGACGAAGAGCAATCCGAATCCCACTCTTTGCCAAGGTGCGCCTCGCCCTTCGCCTTCTTGTAGGCCTTCTTCTTCTCCCTCTTCCCGCTCTTTTCTTGTTCCTGGTCATTAGCATTATCAGGACAATTTGCTATGAAATGACCAGTCTTACCACATTTGAAACAGGAGCACTTTCCCTTTGCTTTGCTCTTGTTGGGATGCTCCTTGCGTCCTTTTAGCGCCGTCTTGAAGCGCTTGACGATGAGGGCCATTTCATCTTCATTTAGCCCGGCAGCTTCAACTTGCACCACCTTGCTAGGTAGCGCCTCCCTGCTGCTGCTTGTTGCCTTGAGTGCAATGGGTTGGGGCTCATAGATGGCATTGGGCCATTCAATGCATCATCAACGTATCTTGCTTCCTTGACTATCATACGCCCGCTCACAAACTTTCCGAGTATCTCCTCGAGCGTCATCTTTGTGTACCTAGGATTCTCACGAATTAACTTCACAAGATGAGGGTCAATGACAGTAAAGGACCTGAGCATAAGTCGGACGACGTCGTGGTCCATCCATCTCGTGCTTCCATAGCTCCTGATCTTGTTGACCAGGGTCTTGAGCCTGTTGTACGTTTGCGTTGGCTCCTCTCCCCTGATCATGGCAAACCTTCCTAGCTTGCCTTCCACCAACTCCATTTTGGTGATCATGGTGGCGTCGTTCCCCTCATGCGAGATCTTGAGGGTGCCCATATTTGCTTGGCGTTGTCCAAGCCGCTCACCTTGTTGTATTCATCACTGCACAACGATGCTAACAAAACAGTGGTAGCTTGTGCATTTTTGTGAATTTGTTCGTTAATAAAAACAGGGTTGTCCATACTATCAAATTGCATTCCATTCTCAACTATCTCCCAAATACTAGGATGAAGAGAGAAAAGGTGACTACGCATTTTGTGACTCCAAAAAGTGTAGTCCTCTCTATCAAAGTGTGGAGGTTTACCAAGAGGAATAGAATGCAAATGGGCATTGGAATTATACGGAATACGAGAATAATCAAAAGAAAAGTTTGAGTTAACCGGTTTCTTTTTCTCGTCGTAATCATCGTCTCTTGGGGAAGAAGAAGACTCGTCACTGTCTGTCACACCTGGTTTTGAAGGTAAACCGAATGTGAACCATGTACGTGCCAGGATCAGTAATTCACGTACACGGCGATTACATAAATGACTCATCATAGCATAATGCTTTGAATTACAATAAAGAGTAAGTAATAATATTACAGACTAGAGCCATTTACATAATATAAATCAAAGTACACAGAATCGAAACGTAGCCAACGTAAACAACCCACCACAGGCATCTGACTGGGGGAGGTCGCTAGCCTAATCCTCGAACTCGTCGAAGTCCTAGAACTCCTGGAGATCCGCCTCGATGACTTCTTCTTTACCTGAGCATAGATTGCACCAAAGGCAACCTGGTGTTTTGTGAAAGCAAGGGTGAGTACACATCAACGTACTCAGCAAATGTCCCATTTGGCTGAAGTGGACTAGCTTTTATGTGGGGTTAGGCTCAAGAAGTTGCTTTTAGTTGGTCAGGTATTTATTATTATTGGAAGCCAAGTTTTATCATATAACCAATCCGTGAATCATTTCCTCATCAAGGAACATCATTATCGTCCTCGAACCAAAATAATAAATAGAACCATTGTATCTCGAACAATCTGTATCTCAGATCATCTACATCTCTAATCAAAGAGGATCCCAAGGCCGCTCATAACCGTGAGCACGGCTGATATATCAGTTTCATTACCCTCTGCAGAGGTCGCACACTTTACCCATGAGTCGTGATTCCCGTTTTGCCCGGGGATCATGACTCCCCATTGATCACTTCCTAGGTGGTCCGGCAGGGTATCACTACGTAGCTTTTACAAAGATTCCCTAGAGGTCATAGCCGCCCGTTAGGTTTCTCCAGTTTGATAAACACAGTACCTCTCCCCGCAGGAGGGTGACTAACAAAACCAAAACGAAAGAACCTCGGCACTCAGCCTCGGCAGAGCAAGCACTGTGCCTGGACCCCATTGACGGCACGACGGCGAAGCAACTACACCTCTAGTTCCTCTAATTAATTAGCTAAGGGCATCCCATTTCACCCTCATGGTTGCACTGTTATCCCGGGTGGTCTCTCAACGAACAGGTCCTTACGGAGAGGTACTCGGAAAACCGCCCGAGTCCCCTAAATGCCACAAGTATATCATCATATCCAGAATAAAATCATAGTATCATCATTGTATCTCATCATGTTCATTGATTAAAGTAAAGCGCTAGCATGTAGCTAACCATAGTAATCCGAAAGGTAAACAAGGATAAGGTAAATAGAAAGCTAGTAAATCCTTAGGTTTCGATTAAGTAGTGCAGGACAATGAATTATAAATAGATAGGACATAATGGGTCAGAGGACACTTGCCTTCACCAAACAGATGCTCAGGGTCTTCAGCCTCATGGAACTCGAAGAGCTAGATCACTTGATCGCCGAAGCTTGATCATCGATTCCTCGAAGCGCGGGAACAAATCACGATCTAATCGCAACACGAAGCGAAGACGAACAAGCACAAGCAAACAAACATATATAAATACATAATAACATTACACCATACAAGATAAAATGTTATAAAAACATGCAGCATAAACTAGAGCTCGATTCTACGATCACGCGAGGGAAAGAAACGTCGAACTCAAAGCTACAGCTGAGAAGTTAGCGCGTTAACACTAAACAAGTATTAACCATAACATTTAATTTGACAATATCAAGTATAACTTATAGCCGCTATATAGTTTTGATTAAATCTACCACACTAGTAGCTATCAAACAAATAACTAATATAATTAGCACGAGAGGTTCTAAGCGAGGCGAATTTATGACGCACGAAACAATATGATAGCGTGCTGACGACGCGCGGACACGCGCGACATAGCACGCGAACGACGCACGGGACAGTGCGGGCGACCGGCGCGAACGACGCGCGGACCAGCACGTTACCACGTGCGGAACAACACGCGCGACAGGCGAAAAACTAAACAGGTGACGCATTTGTACTAAACAAATATTGAATACATAAATAGTAGTTAACTTGATATTTGTCATGTCAATGTTTATTATAAAAGCCCAAGTTGAACACTACACATTTAATCTGATTGAAATATTAATCTAGTAAATATTAGTCGAGCAAACTTTAAGTTAATTATCTAAAATATGCGACCTGACGAACTAACGTTATTAACATGAGTGTCTATAAGCGAAAACAATTTACTATCACGCGATGACGTCGTGCGGCACGCGTGATTGACACACGAGATATGCGCGTCACGTGAACCAGATGTGCGGCACGAATGCGCGAAGGAATATCGACACGCGCAAACAGCGCGCGAATAATATGCGACGACGCACGGACACACGCGACTTAGCGCGTAGACAACATGCGGCGATGCACATAATCCACACGCGCGATCCAGCACGCCATCGCGCACAGAACAACATGCACGACATATAAGAAATATCTAAATAGTTAACGCGCATACCCTAAGCAAGTATGAAATCAAAATATTTAACTCGGTATTAATTACGTTATCGTGTTTTTATAAAAGCGTGACTTAAAACTAAGGATTGGTCTTAACTATATTGATATTTTTTTAAAACCAAAGGTCAAACTAGCAATTAATTAAGTACATAAAACACGTGTCATGACAGAATAATATTTTTAACGTGTGCACGACATCTTTACGAAAATAGTGTAATCGGAACAGAATGAAACGAATATTTAACGCAAATATATATATCTATAAATCGCAGATTAACGATGACATGGCGCAGTCCTAACGGCCGACCACTTACCACACAAAGGGGCACAAGGAGCACAATCCTAGAAGATCTTGACGGATGGGATTAAATGT
The DNA here is from genome assembly GCA_029449295.1 of Zea luxurians. NCBI lineage: Eukaryota > Viridiplantae > Streptophyta > Magnoliopsida > Poales > Poaceae > Zea > Zea luxurians. The sequence goes on from JAOPSE010000008.1 coordinate 73,513,652, forward strand.
GGGTGTGGTCAGTTTTTTTTCCTCCTTGAAGCATGAACCACACAAACAGGGAGCGGTTCTTCCTGCCGTCTTCAACCTCAAGAAAAAGAGCAGAGAGCGGCATGGAGGGAGAAAGAAGGAGAGGGGATCGGCCAGGGGAGTGAGCCGCGCCGGCCACACGCCGCAAGCCGCGCCCAGCACGGGCGAGCTCGGCCGGCCACGCCCAGCACGGGCCGCAGGGGTGGCGAGCAGCGCAGAGGCTGTGAGGGCGCGCGCCACGGACAGGCTTCGTCGACCAGAGGCTGCCGGGGCACAGGGGCGAGGGGAAAGGTGAGTAGAGGCAAGATCCAGGGATGGGCTGCAGACGGCCATGGAAGCTGAGAGAGATGGAGACAAGGACGACTGCTCCAGGGCTTCACGGTGTCGGTGGTCGAGAAGGACGAGGTGTGCGTGTGGCTTCTGGTGGCCAACCTCCATGCAGGGTGGAGCAGGGAAGGGCAGGGCTGGACGAGGGCGTGTGGGGCCTGCACGCCGAGGCGCTCAGCGGCTCTAGGCCACGCTGCCGCGCCGGCCAGGGGCTTGGCCGCGGACTCGCCTGCGCGGGCGCTGGCCACCGGTGTGGGTTCGGCTGGATACGGGACTAGGGACGCGTGGGAGAGAGGAAGGAGAGGGGCTTACCTGCTCACGGTGATCGTCGACGGTGGGGCGAGCACGACGCAGGCGGAACTCCAGGCGCAGGCTCCTAGTGCAGACGGCTGGGCGGCGGGTCGAGCTTGGTGCGGTTGCTGTGCGCGTCGAGGAACAGAGGAGGTGAGGTTGAACTGTCTAGACGAAGAAAGTGGAGGACGTGGTGTTGAGTGGTTTCAGCTCTTGGGGGAAGATCAACAGGGCGCTGGTGGGCCCCGCGGCGGCTGGCGGCTGGGCCGTGTGGATGGCACGGGCCGAGGTGGCCGTGACTGATTTTGAGTCGATGTGCGCACATGAAACAGACAATAATTTAGAAAAAAAATGGAATCGACTTATGGGCCTGAGGTGTCAGCGAGAGGAGCATGTGAGGTGGTTGCGTCTGCGCGATACGACGGGGATGAGGGAGGAGGTTGCACGCATGAGCGTTGCGTGACGAGATGACGCGAGATGAGATTGACGGATGGGGTAGACTTAGACATAGGGTAGACATGGGAATAGACGAAGGGTCGACGGGATAGCCGTGGATAGCAGATGCAAGCGACATGATGTTCGCGAGAAGAAGCAATTTAGTGATCTCGCGAAAAAATGACACAAGATCTGGAACAGGCTCGATGAGAGGAAGAAATATATATATATTATCGAGTTTTTTTTCCAGAATTTTATAGTTTTCAAAAATACTAAATTTTAGGTATTTAAATAATATTAGAAAAAATTGAGATATCAAATGCTCGAAGAAACGTTCCAAAGATTCCAACAACTCTTGGGAACATCCTCGAGATATTTTAACATGATACGATAACATTTTGCACTCATAAACACTATGCAATGGCATGAATGCAACAATCGAAACTTCTCTAAGATTTTATTTTACTACACTATAAACCTATATATATAATAAAATAATTCTCCATAAATCTCCATTATTTAGAAAAAGGATAAGAAAAGCAGGTAAAGGGGATGGTAACACCTGAATTTGGCGGATATCGGAAAAGAAATTTTATACCCCAAATTCAGGGTGTTACAAATCTAACCCCCTTAACAGAATCTCGCCCTCGAGATTCAAGAAGAGGCTAGCAAGAAAATGAGATTGGTTCATGGGTTGTTCACGACTTTCTTGAGTTGACTTCGACTGTGCAAGCTTAACTCGTGGGCTGGCTTCTTTGACCTTCAGATGTTCACGTCCAACTGATGCAACCCTTGAGGATCCTAGGACCTGTGGGTTAGGACCCACACATGCTTTCGTTGCGTCACTCTGATCTTGTTGGTTGATGTTGATCACATTGTCTTCATTGGGGTTAGCAGCTAACCCCTTTAACATGAGCGTTGTTACGCACTTAGTGAAGATGCTGTCGGCTCTGATCTTGACTGATTAAGAGAGGTCGGAGGATGCCAACAAGACAGGTGCAAGAAGAAAAGGTATAGATAGAAAAGGTAAGCATAGATGGATTAAAGAGAGAAAAGGGAGAGCACCCAGCTACCTAACTCTATGACACTCAGCTAGTAAATTGATGTCATTACGGACTAAGGGACACAACACATCAACACTCATCACAAAGAAGGAAATCAGTCGTCACACAAAGACAAACAACACAAGCATACAATAACAAACACCTCGTTGCTATGCGTTCTTTTAATTAAAAGATGGTCTTTCCTTACTAAGGGGAAACTATTCTAAGGCCATCGAAAGGCAAGGGGAATAATAAGACATGCAGGATAGGGGCATGAGCATAATAAAGGATGGGGGCTAAAGCAAGGATTGTAACCGACAGGGAGAGAATGCAACCAAGGTCAGGATAGGTAAAACACCATTCTCAAATCGAGATGTGAAAGATGATAATTCAAAAGGTAGGCATAAGATAAGCATCATGGAAAGATCTATATATTAGGAAGGTAAGGGTGATATCTAGCAAAAGCTAAGACTTGCAACGCGATAGAGGAAAAAGGAATGAACAAGAGCGGGATGGGTAAGGCATCACTCCTGAAATGAAATGGGAGAGGCGGCTTTAAAATGCAGGTACAAGATAAGCATCAAGGTAAAGATCTAGGGATGACAAGGGTTAAGGTGATAACGGACAAACACACAACAAAGGATGTATTTAGACAAGACTTGCAAGGCGTCAAGGAAGGGTAAGCAACCACTGGTGAAGTAGGTGATGCATTATTCCTCAAATTAGGATGGAGAAGAGGGGGCTTTAAAAGGTAGGTTCAAATTAAGCAGGAAGACAATGGCATAGATATCACGAGGGTTTTAAAGGTAATAACGGACAAGGGTGTATGGGAGGAGGTAAATAGGAATAAGACAAATGATATACGTACCACCAAGTATGGAGTTAAGACAGGACCTGCAAGTGGAAAAAGCAGGGGGTACGTCCAAGGGCCAGATAGGTAAGTTGCCGCTCTCAAATTGAGGTGGAAGAGAGGGGATTTTTAAAGAGTAGGAATAAAGATGAATATCAAGGCAAGATCGATGGACGACAAGGTGAGGGTGACAGCAAATAAAAACACAGCAAGGGATGAAATTAACACAAAACTTGTAAGGCGACAAGAAGTAAAAAGAAATCAAGGGAGAGATAGGTAACTCGCAACTCGCAAACTTTCTCAAAATAAAGGAGAGGCTTTTAAATGATAAGTTCAAGGTAAGCATTTAGGTAGAAGGCATAAATATCGCAAGGGCCAAAGGCGATAACAGACAGGAGTATAGGAGAAAATATGAAGGCATAGAAGATCCAGTGGTATAAGCACAATAAAGAATGGAGGTATGTCAAGGCTTACACGCGGTAAAGAAGAGGATATTGCCAAGGATAAGATAAGTAAAACACCGTTCTCAATTTGGGATAGGAGATTGGAGATTTTAGATAACATAAATAATTTCATCACCAAGGTATGGTCGAGAGTTGGGAAAGGTCAAGGCAACGCTAGACAGAGGCACAACAAGGGATGGAGTTGAAGATTCGCAAGCGATGAGGCAGAGGATACGACCAAGGGAAGAGTAGGTAAAGTACAACGCTCAGATTGAGATGGAAAAGAGGAGATTTTAAAGGGCCACTATAAGATAAACATCAAGGTAAGTTATAGAGGTGATAAGGGTAAATGTGATAATGATGAAAAACAAAATCCATGGACAGAGTCAAGGCAAGACTCACCAAATGGCAAGGTGGAGAAAACAATCAAGAATAAGATAAGTGAGGTTCCGACATAAGAGTTGAAGTAAAAATTCATTACCGAAGAATGTTACAAGGAAACAACGAGATTACCACATGTGTGCAAGATAAAATGACCACTCATGAATCATTGAGAAACAAGGGTGGTCAAGGGCATGTTAACTGAAATGTCTCAAACAGATATTGGGATATAAAGGTAAGCATGTATAAAAATAAGAGTATGCAAGATTCCAATGGTACGAGCATACCAAGACCAAGAGAGTACAAATTGCCAAAAAGATAGCGACTTAACAACGGAAGAGGAAAGGGTCTCAAAAGATAAGAAGGTCATGGACGTATAAACTGAACTGTTTAAATAGGCAATATAGGTACAAGGGTAAGTACTTTAGATTAAGGGATAAGGGTATTAAAAATGCAAGGATATGAGCATGTCAATAACAAAATGGAATAGAGATGGTCAAATGGTAGCAATTTAATAATAAACGAGGAAAGAGTCCCAAAAAACTAAAGGCTATGGTCAGGGGGCATCTAGAAAGATGTCGCAAGCACAAGAGTGAGATAAGTTCTAATAGACTGAGAGAAGTATAGACCATGCTAGAATAAAATACCTTTTGACAAGGGGGCATATAGGAGCACAACATAGAATTAGTCGAGATGACTAAAATTTTGAAGCAGAATAAGGGATGAGGTGAAGTAACAGTCAATAAGTCCTTAAAACGGCCAATGCTACTCTAGGCTAGCGGTCCTGTAGTCAGCACGGCTTTGATACCACTTATGTCACACCTGGTTTTGAAGGTAAACCGAATGTGAACCATGTACGTGCCAGGATCAGTAATTCACGTACACGGCGATTACATAAATGACTCATCATAGCATAATGCTTCGAATTACAATAAAGAGTAAGTAATAATATTACAGACTAGAGCCATTTACATAATATAAATCAAAGTACACAGAATCGAAACGTAGCCAACGTAAACAACCCACCACAGGCAGCTGACTGGGGGAGGTCGCTAGCCTAATCCGTGAACTCGTCAAAGTCCTAGAACTCCTGGAGATCCGCCTCGATGACTTCTTCTTTACCTGAGCATAGATTGCACCAAAGGCAACCTGGTGTTTTGTGAAAGCAAGGGTGAGTACACATCAACGTACTCAGCAAATGTCCCGTTTGGCTGAAGTGGACTAGCTTTTATGTGGGGTTAGGCTCAAGCAGTTGCTTTTAGTTGGTCAGGTATTTATTATTATTGGAAGCCAAGTTTTATCATATAACCAATCCGTGAATCATTTCCTCATCAAGGAACATCATTATCGTCCTCGAACCAAAATAATAAATAGAACCATTGTATCTCGAACCATCTGTATCTCAGATCATCTGCATCTCTAATCAAAGAGGATCCCAAGGCCGCTCATAACCGTGAGCACGACTGATATATCAGTTTCATTACCCTCTGCAGAGGTCGCACACTTTACCCATGAGTCGTGATTCCCGTTTTGCCCGGGGATCATGACTCCCCATTGATCACTTCCTAGGTGGTCCGGCAGGGTATCACTACGTAGCTTTTACAAAGATTCCCTAGAGGTCATAGCCGCCCGTTAGGTTTCTCCAGTTTGATAAACACAGTACCTCTCCCCGCAGGAGGGTGACTAACAAAACCAAAACGAAAGAACCTCGGCACTCAGCCTCGGCAGAGCAAGCACTGTGCCTGGACCCCATTGACGGCACGACGGCGAAGCAACTACACCTCTAGTTCCTCTAATTAATTAGCTAAGGGCATCCCATTTCACCCTCATGGTTGCACTGTTATCCCGGGTGGTCTCTCAACGAACAGGTCCTTACGGAGAGGTACTCGGAAAACCGCCCGAGTCCCCTAAATGCCACAAGTATATCATCATATCCAGAATAAAATCATAGTATCATCATTGTATCTCATCATGTTCATTGATTAAAGTAAAGCGCTAGCATGTAGCTAACCATAGTAATCCGAAAGGTAAACAAGGATAAGGTAAATAGAAAGCTAGTAAATCCTTAGGTTTCGATTAAGTCGTGCGGGACAATGAATTATAAATACATAGGACATAATGGGTCAGAGGACACTTGCCTTCACCAAACAGATGCTCAGGGTCTTCAGCCTCATGGAACTCGAAGAGCTAGATCACTTGATCGCCGAAGCTTGATCATCGATTCCTCGAAGCGCGGGAACAAATCGCGATCTAATCGCAACACGAAGCGAAGACGAACAAGCACAAGCAAACAAACATATATAAATACATAATAACATTACACCATACAAGATAAAATGTTATAAAAACATGCAGCATAAACTAGAGCTCGATTCTACGATCACGCGAGGGAAAGAAACGTCGAACTCGAAGCTACAGCTGAGAAGTTAGCGCGTTAACACTAAACAAGTATTAACCATAACATTTAATTTGACAATATCAAGTATAACTTATAGCCGCTATATAGTTTTGATTAAATCTACCACACTAGTAGCTATCAAACAAATAACTAATATAATTAGCACGAGTGGTTCTAAGCGAGGCGAATTTATGACGCACGAAACAATATGATAGCGTGCTGACGACGCGCGGACACGCGCGACATAGCACGCGAACGACGCACGGGACAGTGCGGGCGACCGGCGCGAACGACGCGCGGACCAGCACGTTACCACGTGCGGAACAACACGCGCGACAGGCGAAAAACTAAACAGGTGACGCATTTGTACTAAACAAATATTGAATACATAAATAGTAGTTAACTTGATATTTGTCATGTCAATGTTTATTATAAAAGTCCAAGTTGAACACTACACATTTAATCTGATTGAAATATTAATCTAGTAAATATTAGTCGAGCAAACTTTAAGTTAATTATCTAAAATATGCGACCTGACGAACTAACGTTATTAACATGAGTGTCTATAAGCGAAAACAATTTACTATCACGCGATGACGTCGTGCGGCACGCGTGATTGACACACGAGATATGCGCGTCACGTGAACCAGATGTGCGGCACGAATGCGCGAAGGAATATCGACACGCGCAAACAGCGCGCGAATAATATGCGACGACGCACGGACACACGCGACTTAGCGCGTAGACAACATGCGGCGATGCACATAATCCACACGCGCGATCCAGCACGCCATCGCGCACAGAACAACATGCACGACATATAAGAAATATCTAAATAGTTAACGCGCATACCCTAAGCAAGTATGAAATCAAAATATTTAACTCGGTATTAATTACGTTATCGTGTTTTTATAAAAGCGTGACTTAAAACTAAGGATTGGTCTTAACTATATTGATATTTTTTTAAAACCAAAGGTCAAACTAGCAATTAATTAAGTACATAAAACATGTGTCATGACAGAATAATATTTTTAACCTGTGCACGACATCTTTACGAAAATAGTGTAATCGGAACAGAATGAAACGAATATTTAACGCAAATATATATATCTATAAATCGCAGATTAACGATGACATGGCGCAGTCCTAACGGCCGACCACTTACCACACAAAGGGGCACAAGGAGCACAATCCTAGAAGATCTTGACGGATGGGATTAAATGTGGGTGTGGTCAGTTTTTTTCCTCCTTGAAGCATGAACCACACAAACAGGGAGCGGTTCTTCCTGCCGTCTTCAACCTCAAGAAAAAGAGCAGAGAGCGGCATGGAGGGAGAAAGAAGGAGAGGGGATCGGCCAGGGGAGTGAGCCGCGCCGGCCACACGCCGCAAGCCGCGCCCAGCACGGGCGAGCTCGGCCGGCCGCGCCCAGCACGGGCCGCAGGGGTGGCGAGCAGCGCAGAGGCTGTGAGGGCGCGCGCCACGGACAGGCTTCGTCTACTAGAGGTTGCCGGGGCACATGGGCGAGGGGAAAGGTGAGTAGAGGCAAGATCCAGGGATGGGCTGCAGACGACCATGGAAGCTGAGAGAGATGGAGACAAGGATGACTGCTCCAGGGCTTCACGGTGTCGGTGGTCGAGAAGGACGAGGTGTGCGTGTGGCTTCTGGTGGCCAACCTCCATGCAGGGTGGAGCAGGGAAGGGCAGGGCTGGACGAGGGCGTGTGGGGCCTGCACGCCGAGGCGCTCAGCGGCTCTAGGCCACGCTGCCGCGCCGGCCAGGGGCTTGGCCGCGGACTCGCCTGCGCGGGCGCTGGCCACCGGTGTGGGTTCGGCTGGATACGGGACTAGGGACGCGTGGGAGAGAGGAAGGAGAGGGGCTTACCTGCTCACGGTGATCGTCGACGGTGGGGCGAGCACGACGCAGGCGGAACTCCAGGCGCAGGCTCCTAGTGCAGACGGCTGGGCGGCGGGTCGAGCTTGGTGCGGTTGCTGTGCGCGTCGAGGAACAGAGGAGGTGAGGTTGAACTGTCTAGACGAAGAAAGTGGAGGACATGGTGTTGAGTGGTTTCAGCTCTTGGGGGAAGATCAACAGGGCGCTGGTGGGCCCCGCGGTGGCTGGCGGCTGGGCCGTGTGGATGGCACGGGCCGAGGTGGCTGTGACTGATTTTGAGTCGATGTGCGCACATGAAACAGACAATAATTTAGAAAAAAATGGAATCGACTTATGGGCCTGAGGTGTCAGCGAGAGGAGCATGTGAGGTGGTTGCGTCTGCGCGATACGACGAGGATGAGGGAGGAGGTTGCACGCATGAGCGTTGCGTGACGAGATGACGCGAGGTGAGATTGACGGATGGGGTAGACTTAGACATAGGGTAGACATGGGAATAGACGAAGGGTCGACGGGATAGCCGTGGATAGCAGATGCAAGCGACATGATGTTCGCGAGAAGAAGCAGTTTAGTGATCTCGCGAAAAAATGACACAAGATCTGGAACAGGCTCGATGAGAGGAAGAAATATATATATATATATATATATTATCGAGTTTTTTTCCAGAATTTTATAGTTTTCAAAAATACTAAATTTTAGGTATTTAAATAATATTAGAAAAAATTGAGATATCAAATGCTCGAAGAAACGTTCCAAAGATTCCAACAACTCTTGGGAACATCCTCGAGATATTTTAACATGATACGATAACATTTTGCACTCATAAACACTATGCAATGGCATGAATGCAACAATCGAAACTTCTCTAAGATTTTATTTTACTACACTATAAACCTATATATATATAATAAAATAATTCTCCATAAATCTCCATTATTTAGAAAAAGGATAAGAAAAGCAGGTAAAGGGGATGGTAACACCTGAATTTGGCGGATATCGGAAAAGAAATTTTATACCCCAAATTCAGGGTGTTACACTGTCGTAGTAGACGATCTTCTTAATGCGCCTCTTCTTCTTCCTGTCCTTCTTCTTATGACTCGAGCCAGAGTCAGTGGGCTTGTCGTCCCTCGGCTCATTGAAGATGGACTCCTTCTCCTTATCATTGACCACCATCACCTTTCTCTTAGGATCCATCTCTTCGGGCGATTAGTCCCTTTCGTGAAGAGAATGGCTCTGATACCAATTGAGAGCACCTAGAGGGGGGTGAATAGGTGATCCTATAAAATTCAACAACTAATAGCCACAAAACTTGGTTAAGTGTTAGAATGGCTAAGTAGTGAGCTCTTGCGAACACACAAGTATCACAGAAAAACAATCACACAAGACACGCGAGTTTATCCCATGGTTCGGCAAGTATAACACTTGCCTACCTCCACGTTGTGGCGTCCCAACGGACGAGGGTTGCACTCAACCCCTTTCAAGTGATCCAATGATCAACTTGAATACCACGATGTTCTTCTTGCTTATCTCTTTTCCTATTTGCGAGGAATCTCCACCAGTTGGAGTCTCTCGCCCTTACAACAAAGATCAAAGTGAAAGCACTAGAGTAAGGGTGGGAAGCAACACACACAAATCCACAGCAATACGCACACACACAGCCTAGACTTGAGCTCAAATGAATCGCAACAAGTTCACCACTAGAATGGAGCTCAAATCACTAACAAAGTCAATCAAGTGCGCGGAGACGGAGTGTGGAAGACTTAGAATGCTCAAGGTATGCTTGGTTGACTCCTCCATGCACCTAGGGGTCCCTTTTATAGCCACAAGGCAGCTAGGAGCCATTGGAGGCAACTTTGGAAGACAAATCTTGCCTTCTGTCGGGTGGCGCACCGGACAGTCCGGTGCGCCACCGGACAGTCCCTATAGCTATCCGGTGCGCGATCTCCTTCCTTTTCTGGCGCATCCGACCGTTGCAGATTTGCGGCAGTTGGCACACCGAACACAGTCCGGTGCACACCGGACAGTCCGGTGCCCCCTGCCGACCGTTGGCGCGCCCACACGTCGCGCGCGGATTGCGTGGCCGACCATTGGCACAGTCGACGGTTGGCTCACCGGACAGTCTGGTGCCTCACCGGACGGTCCGGTGAATTATAGCCGTACATCGTTGAACGTTTCCCGAGAGCAACGACTTCGCCGCGGACGACTCACCGGACAGTCCGGTGCACCACCGGACAGTCCGGTGAATTATAGCCATACGCCGCCGTCGAGTCTCGAGAGCGGACTATTCACCGAGACTTGTCCTGGCGCACCAGACACTGTCCGGTGCACCCAGACCGAGCTGCAGTTGGCTGTACACAGCCAACTCTTTTCCAAACCAATTTCTCCTGTTTCTAGCACTTAGACACAATACATTAGTACTCAAATCAATGTACTAAGTCTAGAAACATACCTTGTAACTTGATTTGCACTTCTTGAGTCTTTGGCACAAATTAACACTTAGAGCATTTGTGTTGGGCACTTAATCACCAAAACACTTTAGAAATGGCCCAAGGGCACATTTCCCTTTCAGTTGGTTAGTCCAAAGGGCATTACTGTGAACTCATATTGTCTGTACCGGGTAACGAAAGCCATTTCCTGAATGTCTGTTTCCTTGATTCTTAGCTGGTGATATCCTGACCTTAAGTCTATCTTGGAGAAATACTTGGCCCCTTGAAGCTGGTCGAAGAGGTCATCGATCCGAGGTAGCGGGTACTTGTTTTTGATTGTAACTTCATTCAAGGATCGGTAATCAATACACATCCTCATACTTCCATCCTTTTTGGTGACGAACAGGACTGGTGCTCCCCAAGGAGATGAGCAGGGACAAATGTACCCTTTCTGTTGAAGTTCTGGGATCTGGAGTTTTAGTTCTTCCAATTCGGTGGGAGCCATGTGGTATGGTCTTTTTGCGATTGGTGTGGTGCCTGGAATTAGATCAATGTAGAACTCCACTTCTCTTTCTAGCGACATTCCTAGCAATTCTTCTAGGAATACATCCATGAATTCTTCTACTACAGATATGCTTTCCGTTGCTAGATTAAACACCATTGGATCTTGGGCGGGTGGCTGAGCCTGACATGAAACTGACTTTCCTTGGTGGTTATTGAGAAGAAAGGTCTTATCTGCGCAACTTATGACGCCATTATGCTTGGATAACCAATCCATTCCTAAGATCATATCAATTTTGTGGGATGGCAAGATGGCTAAGTCTGCTAAGAACACTACCCCACTTAAAAGAATCCTGACTTGGGAGCATTTGAGGTGGCATAGAAGGTCTGCCCCTGGGGTTCGGGTGACCAAGGGAATTTCTAGATATGCAGTGGGAATGCCATGCTTTTCCACAAAACCAGTGGCTATGAATGAATGAGATGCTCCTGAATCAAAAAGTACAGCGGCGGGAGTAAATTCAACTAGGAACTCACCGAGCACTACTCCCGAGGATTGCTGAGCCTCTTGAGCATCGACGTGGTTTACTCGTGCCCTGCCATGATACTAGGTCTTGCTTAGCTAGCTGTTGGAGGAGGGTGCCTTGGAGGCGGGTGTTGGGGCACTCTTGGGGCCATTCACCAAGTTGGAGTATGTAGGCATGAATGTCTACAACAGAGGACAATTATTCTTGTAGTGACTGGGGTCTCCGCAGTGCCAACAGGCATTGGCTGGAGGTTGGTTGCTTGCAACGGAGGGGGCCTAAAGGGAACTTTGACCCTGTTGACTGAAATGTGACGGAGTGGATCTAGCTGGCTTGTTGAAGCTTGGTCCCTTGGGTGGAAACCCAAAGGATCGAATTCTCTAGTGTCTGTCCTGCTACTAAGCTCGGAGGACTTGGAACTTCCTCTTGAGGTAACCCTTTTCTTCTTCCCTAGCCCTTTCCACTTGTATGGCCTTGTTTGAGAGGTGCGAGAAGCTGAGGAAGTCTTGGCTGGCGAGGATAGTCTTGAGTTCTGGTCTTAGCCCTTTCAAGAAACGGTCCATCTTCTTGGCTTCTGTGCTGACATCGTCAGGCGCATAGCGTGCCAATTCTGTGAATTTGTGGACGTATTCACTGAAGGATCTCCCTCCTTGAGTTAATTCCCAAAATTCATCTTCTTTGAGCTGGACAATCCCTAGGGGCACATGATGTTCTCGAAAGGCAGCTTCAAATTCTGCCCAGGTAGCATTTCTAACGGCAGCGCTGAAGGTATCCCACCAGGATAGGGCCATCCCAGAAAGTTGATGAGCAGCCAGATGAACACCCTGGTTCTCAGGGCATCCGATGGCTTCTAACTTTCTTTTTATTGTGCGTAGCCAGTCATCAGCATCTAGCGGATTGCTGGATCCAGCAAATGTGGGAGGCTTGGGCCTTAGAAAATCTCCCATCCTGTCCTGAGGCCTTCCACTATTCGGGCCCTGGTTCTCAAGGCTTCTGGTGAGGACCTCAATGAGTCGAGTTTGGTTGGCCAGAACTTGGGCTAAGTCTAATGGCAGCTCCGGAGGTGCGGGGAGGTGGGTTTCACTCCCTTCTCCACCGACTTCTCCTTCAGCACCTAGGGGAGACCTTGCTCCAATCCTTGAGGCGGTAGGCGTGGTTTTGTCCAAAGCCATCTGCCAAGGGGAAAGGATTACTACTATGCACATGCCATATTTTTTCAAACATGTTATTTTATTCATCACACAAGTTCATTAGAAGCATATAGTTGCCACAGATCACACTACACGCGAGCATTTTCTAAGGTGCTTCTGACCACCCTTTCTAAGGTGTCCCCAAATTCCCTGAGAAGATCGTCAAGGCTAGCCAGGGACATCTCCTCAATGTCTGACAAGCTTTCTATCCTGGAGGGAGGCAGTGTTGGCGAGGCTTCCTCTTTTCGTTCAGTCTAGCATCCTTGGCTCTTGGTCCACTTTCGGATCTTCTTAGTGGGGGCGAGCTTCTTTAGCTTCTTATCGTAGTCCATTTTCAGGGTCCGGTAGGCTTCATGAGTGTTGGCCTCTTCACCTTCTGCTATTTCGAGACTTTCTTGGAGGGATGCCTTTTCTTTTTTTCATTCCTTGATTTGTTGCTCTAGGCTTTCCACCCGAGAATTTAGGTGGGTGCAGTGGGAGAAAAGGTCGTCATAGTGGTTGTCAAGGGTGTGGAGATATCCGGCCATGTAGACTATGGTGGGGTCATCCTCAGTAGGATCTCTTCCTGACAAGGCCTGGAGTCTTTTCCTCCAGGTAGGGGTATTTTTGTTGCTGGGTGGAAAGTAACGAAGGGGTGTCTCGAAGACTTCCCTGCTGTAATTTTGGCATAGCTGACGGAGGGCTTTTTGGGCAACATTTTGGCAAGTGTCTGGGAAGCGGTGTCCAGTGGCGGTGACTTGGAAGGGAGGGTGATTTGGGTAGTTTCGGCTTTCTCCCAGGTAGACTGCCATAGAGCATTTCTCAATTCCATTCTCGCGGTATTCCTTCCAGACGTACTTCGGCTTCTTGCGGATCCCCATGCGAAGTGTGCAACTCCGTAAAAGATGAGGGAATCCTTCCACCTCTGAGCAGTAGGACGTCCTAATGACAAAGGAACCTTCCATCTGGTAGCAATAGAAGAAGGGTTTGTTAATATCGGGGAAAGGAGAGAAGATTCTTTTTAGAGGGCAAGAGGTCTTTTCTTTTTTGGGCAAACTTTTAAGGTTGGGGCTGCGATCTACGACCAGTCCTATGCCTCTGATACCACCTGAAGCATCCCGATCCTCTAGGACTCAAATGTGATACAATTACTAGTCCCAGGAGGCTAGTAACCACATTCCTTACTTCAAATAGTACAGAGTTCGAATAGAAGTTATTACAATACTATAGTACAAGCTCTAGCGAGCCTGAAATACAAAGCACAGTGAAAGTTCAACTAGCCCAAGCCACAGGCAGACTGGGTGCAGACACAACCCCCTTCTAGTCGAGCTTAGCAGAAAAGAGGTCTTCAGCTGCTGAATAGGTTTGAACTCTGCGCAGAGGGGTACACTTTACCCACTAGTCCGTCTCTGCGGTCTCATGGCCAATGAGACCCGAATCTAAATCTCTTTCTTTCCTCGCACGTCCTTACCTTAATAGTTATACCGGAAGGAGTCAGGCCACCACCATGTCCAAACCGGACAAAACATTCCCCCTCCTTATCCTCCCGGTGCTCCCCAGCCATCATAACCCTGGGGTTTGGACCGTACGAGTTCGGATCGAGTGACTGCACATACAGTCTTGAGTGGTTGTACTTGTCATGAGTACAGGTAGTGAAGGATGACAAACCGGTCCTTATATGAGGGGACAATCCTTCTGCTCACACCTAACCCAGTTGAGCCAACATCTGAGTCCCTCCCATAAACCAGGGAGTCCCTAATCATCCCACTCAAAAGGTGATAAGGGTGAATACCCTTCATGATACACTTTTTGAAAACATCGCTCTATAAAAACACCGTCCTTTTCTCATCCCACATTTTGTACCCAATAGATATTCTTTAATGCGGGCTATCTCTCTTCTCACAATGCAAAAGGACCCAACCCTTATTCCCGGCTTAGGTAGTGGTAGAAAGAGTAGGTAATTTATGCATCAAGGGAAGAATGGACTTGCCTTCGTCGAAGTTCTTCTGGCACGAAAGATCTATTTCGGAGAGGTCGGGTTCTTGCCCTTCTTCCGGAGTTATAATTTCCAGAGGATTGGATCCCTCTTCTCCTAGCAGAAATAAGCAAGGAACAATACGTCAACCATGGTGGCTTAGTGGGGTGTGCCAAGTTTTAAATATTATTATTTTGTGCCCTATAATTTATTTAGACTATTTTTGGTGCATAAAATATCAACATAAGCCTTTATATATGAAAATAGGAAAAAGAAATGGCAAAAAAGAAAAGGAAAAAGGATTTCCTTGGTAACTAGGCTCGGGGGTGATTTCGGCCCAGCCAGGGCGCGCGCGCGGTCGCACGGCATGTGGCCCAACACAGCTCGCCAGCGGGAGCGGCGCGGCTGACGGCGCCGTGGGCGCGGGCCCACGTGCCAGCGAGGAGGGGGAAACGACGTTAGGGGGGTGGTGACGGGGGGGGGGGGGGGGGGCGAACCGGTCGTAGTCGACTACCGGTGAGGTTCCGCAGCGGTTCTCCGTCGCGGTTCCGGTTTCGGGTGGTCGGGGAGGTGGTTTAGCATGGACAGGAGTAGGGGATCATGGTGGCGCTCGGGACGGCCGGTCCACGGCGAGGTGGTGGGCGCCTGCGGCGGTGAGGTCGCCGGTGAGGCCAACGGGTGTAATAGGCGAGGGAAAAAGGTGTGCTGTGCTCATGGTGAAGTGGCGGAGCTCAAGAGCTACACTAATTTGACTAGAACCCAACAGAGGGAGGAAAGGGGGAGCTCACCAGAGATGAAGATGACGGCGACGCTGGCTCAATCGAGCTCGGGGGAGGGGTGTGGGGAGGCTGAGGCCGGAGTGAGGAGTTGGGGGAGCTCGAGGCGGCCCTTTTATAGGCGGCCGGGGAGGGGGAGGAAGGGGAGGTGGTGAGCACCGGCGATGCTTGCCGCGACGACGATGATGGCGCACAGTCGTGGCAACAGGATGGCTCGGGCAGACGGGGTGACGGGATGGCTCGGGCAGACGCAAGGCACCAAACCGAGCTGGTGAGTGCGATAATGGCGAGGCGACGGGGCGGGCGGTGGCCGGCAGTGATCACGCCGATAGCCTGATCACGGGCGAGGGGAGAGTGGCTGACAAGTGGGCCCCGCTTGCCAGGGGGAGAGCGGTCGCGAGGGAGCGAGAGCGGGCACGACTGATGGGTGGGGTAGGGTCGTCAGCAAGGGGAGGGGAGGAGAGTGTGGCGCAGGTGCGGGCGGGTGTGAGGGGTGGGCCGCGTGGGCTGTGCGCGGCGCGTGGGAGAGAGAGGGGGGCTTAGGCCGGAATCGGCCCAGCTGGGGGGGGAGAGAAATTCCTTTTTCTTTTCCTATTTCTAAATCTATTTTACTTTCTTCTTTTCTATAATCTCCTTTTTTGTTTAAACAAATATTTATTTACATTTCTTGGGTGTCAAAATATTCTATGTGAGGTGCTACTAACAACCATAGTGTATGCATATGATGAATGAAATGTCTCATGAGGTGGGGGTCTTAGGAGATAATTATGGGGGTTTAGGAGTTTTAGGGTTTCTAACCTTGGGATCAAAATTGGGATGTTACATAGGGTTTGCAAGGCCCTTAGACACTACCGAGGTGAATGGCTAGGGATCCACTACGAGGCCTTTACAAAGTTCCACTAGCTTCCAAAAACCCGCTACAGTTTATGGGAAGATCACTTGCAAGAATCCCTCGTCTGACCGCCATCGCAGCAAAATCAACCCGAGAACCTCCTTGCATGCAACTCTCCTACTGCCCTTGCCCCTTTCGGGTAAGGTAGTCTTCCACTAGCGTTCCTAATTAGTTAGCCAAGGGCGTCCCATTCCACCCTTGTGGTGGCACGTGTTTCTCAATTAAGCCCCATGTTCCAATTAAAGATAATGATGATCTTGACATGAACATAAATAAAATGACAGAATAACTGGAACATGGATATAATGAAATATTAACCTAAAACCATATAAAGCAATAGCATAACTACCCAA
Organism: Zea luxurians; assembly: GCA_029449295.1. Classification (NCBI taxonomy): domain Eukaryota; kingdom Viridiplantae; phylum Streptophyta; class Magnoliopsida; order Poales; family Poaceae; genus Zea; species Zea luxurians. The sequence continues at coordinate 73,530,337 of JAOPSE010000008.1, forward strand.
ATGATTCAGGGGTAAACAAGGGAAAAATGATAAACAGACTAGGGTGACCTATTGGGTCCCATCAAAATTAAACCTATGCATGAACAAATGATTACAAAGAACATTATTGGGTAAATGAAAGTGATCAAGGGCACAACTTGCCTGGCACTTGAGATTCCAGGTATCAGGGTGATTCTTCAGATCCTCGAAACCTCGCGCTAGTCGTAGCAATACAAACAATCATGGTATAGACAAAATTAACATCACACCAAACATAAGAACAAACTGGATAATAATGATCTGCGCATTGCTACGAGATTGTGGGATCGAGAACTACTAAGATCGGAGTCGTGGTCATCAAGTTATGATGTGATTAAATGATTAACACCAGGTTCTATGTTTATTTTATAATTCCAGAGAAAAGATAATCTAAAGTAGTAATTAATTCAACTTTAATCTAAATTGTAAATTGACCATAGATCATATTTTAGTAGATTATAATGGTAAGTAAATTAACAAGACTAACCAACATAAGTTAAATAAAGACCTAATTATAAAAGAATGAGACATGGTATAATAAGTGTTGTTATTGTATAGTAAATATTTATACGAGACTAACGCAACTTGAATGGATCAAATCGGAGTTAAAACGGAGGAGTTATGAATTTCCTAAGGTTTTATGTATTTGATATAAGATTAATTAGGAAATAAATTTTAAAGTGGCTTTCATGTCAAATCAGTGGCACTAATTGATAAACAATAATATTATGAAATTATAGAAATTAGAATGGATGGATTTAGACTTAATATGAATTTTCTATGGATTTATCAAGATTCTGGATTTGTTTTTATATAAGAAATTCATTTTATAAATCAATTTCTCTGATTTTCCATTTCCCTGTACTGCGCCACAATTATCAGAGAAGACAGGGGCAACGGCGCAAAAATTTCCAAGACACAGGGCACCACAGTCGAGGACGACAGGTTATTAACCTAAATCCAGAGGGGTCTAATTGCTAATTTTCTCGGCCGAAGGGGTACGGTAGGATCAGAGCCATCCGATCCTCTATCTGTGGTTGTGATTAGATTTTTTTAATAATCCCAACGGGTATGCGATATGGACGGTCCGATCCCAATCAGATGGACCCGATATAACGACGAAGGTGTACGCGATCTAGACCGCCAGATCAGCGATCAAGGCCCCAGATTTTAATGGTTAGGGAACGGCTTGGATTTCTCCGGCCGAAGATCAACGTCAGCAAGGAGCCCTAGCCAAAACGATACCTGGTTCTAATCCTACGCGCCAAATTGAGATCGAACGGTTCAGATTAAAGGTGCTAAAGGGGTACCTCCCCGGATTGAATCCCAGCCGTCAACTCCTAATCCTACGGCTGTCAGACATTCTTCTCTATCCCAGCGCAAGCCAACGGCGCAAGCACGGCGACGCCCAGCCTCAAAGCGAGGACTTCGCCGAAGACGCGCGCACACGCAGATAGGTGACATATCTTCTACCTTTCCAGGTGCTACAAAGTTAAAAGGGATGAGGCACACGACATGGAGGTGACCTTACCATGGATGGCGACCGAGACGTGTGCCTACGACGAGCGACCACATCGGTGTCTGCGAGATCCCCCGACCAAGAACACCGACCACGACGCAGGCACCGCGGCGCTAGCTGTTCCTGGGCTTCGCTGGCGACCGGAGACGGCTCCTGTTCCCCACTTGGCGGCCCGGGCGAGGACGATGATGGCCGGCAGCAGAGCCCCGCGGCGGCGACAATAGGGCGACTGCTATTCTTTTTTTTTCTCTCTCTCCCTACAATGGCGGCTTGGCAAAGGCACTACCGGTTCGGATAGATTGAGAGGGATGGGGTCGCGGTCGAGAGTCTAGGCGGTCCTCAGTTTTATCCTCCGAAGGCGAGGCTGGCGTACGGTTGGATCCGCGGTCCGTGATTCCCAGCGGCTGGATTGCGCACGAGCGAGTCGCACGGGGGAAGGAAGACCCAGCTGCATGGTGGGCCCACCCGCTGGCTGCAGAGAGGTTGGAAGGCGGGTTCCAGAAGTCAGAGCGGGGCGCAGGAGAGCCAAGCGCGCGTGATGCAAAGCGAGGGCGCGAAGCGGCTATAGGAATAGGATCGCGTTCGATCAGGAAGAGGAATAGTGGAGGAGTGGGTCCCACACGCAGAGCAGTAGTGGTAGCACGGTGAAAGGAATTAGTTGTGTCGCGTGGGAGGTAATGGCGACATGGGCCAGGTAAGTTGGGCCCATTCCGGTCCTAGTTTCTCATTTTTTATTCTTTCTTTTTTCTATTTTGTCTTTCCTTTAATCTTTTCTGCTTTCTTATTTTCTAAATTCAAGTATAGTTTGGATTTTCAAACTCGAATTAGATGCAGAATCAAGACTCACCATGCAGTTTTCATATTATTTTATTTATGCATTTATTTAATATCCAACATAAACCAATGCTTTTGAATATGTAGCTCATGCATAATTATTTTAAGAAAAATAGTTTCTCTATTAAAATATTCTTTAACATTTATCCTTACATAATGCTTATAAATTTCGATAAAGGATAATTTATGGAAGAATACTTTTATTAATTCTTTATTATAAATCTTTTATTTTAGGGGATGCGACTTCAAAAGTTACGGGAACTCTAAAAAAATTCTAATTCAAGATCTTTGGAAATTTTTTTATTATATTTTCAAAATGAGATTTTGAGGTGTTATAGGTTCGCCCGGCCCGCCTCACCGGAGTATTTTCCCGTGCAGCCGGAGTCCGCCGCCGTCGACCCGAGGCTTCTCCATGTCCCCGTCGTCACCCAAGCGCTCCTGAGTTCGCACTCGAGTGAGCAACCTTCCTATGCACTTATTTCATCCGTTACTGCCCTAATGTTCGCACAATTCCTCGCCGGAGTTGATCCGCGCCGCCGATAGGCCGCCTCGCCGTGTTCCACGCCCTCTGGTGCCTCCGTGCCGGTATTGCGCCCGTGACTGAGCTCGCTAGATCGCCTTGATCTCCACCCTTCGTTCCTGATCACCGTCAAGGAGCAGGAGCGGTGCCACCCGCAGTCGTAAAACCTTCGTGACATTGATCTCCACCCTTCGATCCTGATCACGTGGTCCAAATCATCGGGTACCGATTCGTGCCCGCGGGCCCTGTTCTCGAGCCCGCCAGTCAGGGCCTACGCCCCCTGGCACTGGGCCCGACTGGTCAGCCCACCTTCTTCTCTGGTCGATGACACCCGTCCCCACTTGTCAGCCACACTCACTCGTCCGTGTCTGCACGATCATTCCCTGATCTAATCCTGGACGTCCATCTGCGATCTAGCGGTTGAAAAAGTCTGATACCCTTCTCTTGACTGTTTTGCTTAAAAGACCCCCAGTTCCCGGGTAATAGAACCCGCCGTCCCTGAGTATTGCGCGCAGGCCCCTGGCTTCTTCTAAACAGATCCCTAGCTTTTTAAATAATCATAGAATTGGGCTTAGTTTCATATTTTAAACTTCAAAACTTGTTTATTTCATAACTTTTTTATATGAACTCCAAATTTAGTGGTTCAAATTGCAAATGTTCATAGAAATATTCCTTGTCCAAATAAATTATAATCATCCACAATCCGTGCACTTCAATTTTATGCCTAGACTAAATGTTAAGCTTAAGTAATAATGTATTTGTTTAATAAAATAAATTAAAAGGAAATGCTAATGGTACTTAGATGTTTAATTTTGTGAGATTAATAAAATGTCATGTACGAATTAATCCTTGGAATAATTTTGTATCTCACTAATTAGTGGCACTAAACTAAATAGTCCATAATATCTAGGGAACCAGTGATCTCTAATTATATTAAACCCTAGCATTTAAGTCTACCCTTTATGTTCATAGTGTCTTATCAAACTGGTGTTCACTTGATTGTACATGTTTGGTGTGCTGTTCATCTGTACTTTCCAAATGTCTTGAATATACGATCGCTTTATTTAGATAACGTGCAACCCATGGTTCCTGAGTGTGTTGCCGACGATCTTCCTGAACAACAACCTGGTGAAGGCAAGTGTCCTCTGACATATTATGTCCTACATACTTTATAATTCATTGTCTCGCATTACATTATTGAAACCTAAGGATTGACTAGTCTGTATTTACCTTATCCTTGTTTACCTTTTGGGTTATCATGGTTAGCTTTATGCTATTGCTTTACTTTATTAAATAAACATGATGTGAATATAATGATATGATGATGTTATCCCTATGATGATTTTGTGATACTTTAGGGGACTCAGGCTGTTTTCCTGAGTACCTCTCCATAAGGACGTGTTTGGGGAGCGACACCCGGGATAACAGTGCAACCATGAGGGTGCAATGGGACACCCTTAGCTGATTAATTAGAGGAACCAGAGGAGTAGTTGGCTTCGCCGTAGGGCCGTCAATGGGGTCCGGGCACATTACTTGCTCTGCCGAGGCTGGTTGCAGAGGTTCTTGATTTGGTTTTGTTAGTCACCCTTCCTTTGGGGAGAGGTACTATGTTTATCAAACTGGAGAAACCTAATAGGCGGCTATGACCTCTAGGAAATCTTTGTAAAGGCTATGTAGTGATACCCTGCTAGGCCACCTAAGTAGTGGTCAATGGAGATTGGCTCTTTCCGGGCAGAATGGGGATCACGGCTTGTGGGTAAAGTGTGCGACCTCTGCAGAGTGTTAGAAACTAATATATCAGCCGTGCTCATGATTAAAAGCGGCCTTGGGATCCTCTTTGATTAGAAAAACTTTGGTTACTTTATGATGATGGTATAATTATGATCTCTGGTATTTCCTCTTGGAGGGAGTACATTTGGATAATAACTGGGTTTATTACTAAAATTTGGCTCTACTAATAGTTATAAATACATGACCAACTAAAAGCAACTACTTAGCCTTAACTCCACATACAACTAGTCCACTTTAGCCAAACATGACATTTGCTGAGTACGTTGATGTGTACTCACCCTTGCTTTGCAAACCACCCCACCCAGGTTGTCCCCACTGTACTCAGTGCTCAGGAGGAGATGCTAGCAACATGGAGGATTTTGAAGAGTTTTAGTACTACGATGAGTTCTAGTTTATCTTAGTAGCAAACCCCCAGTCAGCTGCCTGTGAAGGCCTTATCTTCTACGTTTCGTATTTCCGCACTTTGATGATATTAATGTTAATGACTATGTTAGATACTCAATGGATGTCTTGCAACTGACTGGGGGTTTGCCACTAAGATAAACTAGAACTCATTGTAGTCCTAAAACTCTTCAAAATCCTCCATGTTGCCAGCATCTCCTCCTGAGCACTGAGTACAATGGGGACAACCTGGGGTGGGGTGGTTTGTAAAGCAAGGGTGAGTACACATCAACGTACTCAGCTAATGTCCCGTTTGGCTAAAGTGGACTAGCTGTATGTAGAGTTAAGGCTAAGCAGTTGCTTTTAGTTGGTCTGGTCTTTATAACTATTAGTATAGCCAAATTTTAGTAATAAACCCAGTTATTACCCAAATGTATTCCCTCCAAGAGGAAATACCAGGGATCATAATTATACCATCATCATTAATCATCATCATAAAGTAATCAAAGTTTTTCTAATCAAAGAGAATCCCAAGGCTACTCTTAACCATGAGCACGACTGATATATCAGTTTCTAACACTCTACAGAGGACGCACACTTTACCAACACGCCGTGATTCCCATTCTGCCCGAAAAGAGCCAATCTCCATTGACCACTACCTAGGTGGTCTGGCAGGGTATCACTATGTTGCCTTTACAAAGATTTCCCAAAGGTCATAGCCACCCGTTAGGTTTCTCCACTTTTGACAAACACAATACCTCTCCCCAAAGGAAGGGTGACTAACAAAACCAAATCAAGAACCTCTGCAACCAGCCTCGGCAGAGCAAGTACTATGCCCGGACCCCATTGATGGCCCTACGGCGAAGCTAACTACTCCTCTAGTTCCTCTAATTAATCAGCTAAGGGTGTCCCATTCCACCATCATGGTTACACTATTATCCCGGGTGTCGCTCCCCAAACAAGTCCTTATGGAGAGGTACTCAGGAAAATAACCTGAGTCCACTAAAGTATCACAAAATCATCATCGGGATAACAACATCGTATCATAATATTCACATCATGTTCATTGATTAAAGTAAAGCAATATCATAAATCTAACCATGATAACCCAAAAGGTAAACAAGGATAAGGTAAATACAGACTAGTCAATCCTTAAGTTTCAATAATGTAATGCGGGACGATGAATTATAAAGTATGTAGGACATAATAGGTCAGAGGACACTTGCCTTCAACATGTTGTTGTTAAGGAAGATCTTCGGCAACACACTCAGGAACCACGGGCTACTCGTTGTCTAAATAAAGCGATAATACATTCAATACATTTGGAAAGTACAAATGAACAACACACCAAACATGTACAATCAAGTGAACACCAGTTTGATAAGACACTATGAACATAAAGGGTAGACTTAAATGATAGGGTTTAATATAATTAGAGATCACTGATTCCCTAGATATTATGGACTATTTAGTTTAGTGCCACTAATTAGCGAGACACAAAATTATTCTAGGGATCAATTCATACACAACATTTTATTAATCTCACAAAATTAAACATCAAAGTACCATTAGCATTTCCTTTTTATTTATTTTATTAAACAAATACATTATTAGTTAAGCTTAACCTTTAGTCTAGGCATAAAATTAAAGTGCACCGACTGTGGATGATTATAATTTATTTGGACAGAGAACATTTCTATGAACATTTTGCAATTTGAACCACTATATTTGGAGTTCATATGAAAAAGATATGAAATAAACAAGTTTTGAAGTTTAAAATATGAAACTAAGCCTAATTCTGTGATTATTTAAAAAGCAAGGGGTCTGTTTAAAAGAAGCCAGGGGCCTGTGCACAATACTCAGGGACGGCGGGTTCTATTACCCCAGAAGTGGGGGTCTTTTAAGCAAAACGGCCACGCGAAGGGGTATCGGGCTTTTCCAACCGCTAGATCACATATGGACGGCCAGGATTAGATCAGGGATTGGATCTTTGTAATGATTATCATCAAGGTGTGGGTATCCCCTCCAACTTGATGTAGTTATTAATAAAGTCAGATATTTAGTTAGGTAATCCATTTATTTCCACTTTCCTCTTTATCTGAGAAGTTGTCAGTGAAGATGATCAATTGTTCAGTGCTATAAAGATTTCCATATATCTTTTCTTGTGCTGAAAGACTGCAGAGTCAGATCTGATGTGTGTGTGCTTTCTATAGATGTTTGAGAATAGGCGCAGAGGTGCAAGGCATGCTCAGCCGGAACAGCAGGCACCCAGGAGGAGGCAGCTTAGCAGCAGCAGTTGCCACCGCCACCCCCGATGACAGTTGAGCAGATGTTCATGATGCAAAATCAGGCAGTCCAAGCAATTGGTCAGACCCTAGCAGCGATGCAGCATGTGCAGTAGCAGCCACCCCCACCTCAGCCTCAAGTGCAAGTTTAGATGCCTCAGGTGCCCAGAGACAAGCAGGCAGAATTCATGAGGGGCCATCCCCCTGTCTTTGCCCATTCTGCTGATCCCATGGATGCTGAAGATTGGTTGCGTACTGTGGAGCACGAGTTGCACACTGCCCAATGCAACGATCGCGAGAAGGTTCTATATGGTCTCCGTCAGCTAAGGGAGCAGCACAGTCCTGGTGGGAGTCTTACCTCGCCACTCATGTCGACCCTAACGCCATCACCTAGGAGGAGTTCAGGGATAACTTCCGTCGCTACCATGTGCCCGAGGGACTGATGATAGTGAGGAAGGAGGATATTCTCGCCTAGAATCAAGGTCCCTTGTCTGTCAGTGAGTACAGGGATAAATTTCTGCAGCTGTCACGTTACTCCCTAGAAGATGTCAACACAGATGCTAAGAGGCATTATCATTTTCTGAGAGGATTGGTTGACCCCCTTCACTACCAGCTGATGAATCACACTTTCCCCACCTTCCAACACCTGATCGACAAAGCAATCATGATTGAAAGGAAGCATCGGGAGATGGAGGACAAGAAGCGCAAGATTGGTGAATCTCATGCTGGGAGTAGCAGTCGTCCCCGCTACTCAGGCAACTCACCCCAACAATTCAAGCAAGGTTACCAGCATCAGCGTCAGCATCAGCACCAGTACCAGAGGCAGTTTCCTCAGCAGCAGCAGCAGTACCGTCAGAACACTCAACCGGGAGGAAATCAGTACCAGTGTCAGAACAACTAGGCAGCTCGCCTTCCTGCCCCAACAACCAACTAGAATAGCTAAGTAGTTCCAGCGCAAGTAGGAGGCCATGCATGCTTCTACTGTGGAGAACAAAACCACTGGGCGAAGAACTGTCCAAAGAAAGCAGCTCAGCAGTCGCCAGTAGCCAATACCCCAGCAAGACAAGGGGCGCCACAGCAAGCACCCGGAGGCCGTGGTCAGGCCTACAACCGTCGAAAGGTGAACCACCTGGAGGCCGAAGCAATCCAGGATGCTTAGGACGTGGCAGTAGGTATTTTTCCAGTCGAATCATATCCAGCAAAAGTATTATTTGATACTGGAGCCACACATTCTTTTGTTTCTACATCTTGGGTAGAAGCTCATAACATCCCCATAGAACCAATGATCCCACCTTTAAGAGTTAATTCAGTTGGGGGAAAAGTTCAGTCCGATAGGATTTGTCTGAATCTAAGGATTGAAATAAGGGGGATAGACTTCCCCGCTAGCCTAGTAGTAATGGGAACTCAAGGGTTAGATGTCATCCTAGGGATGAATTGGCTACACAGAAATCATGCCACTGTCAATTGTGACAAGAGAATAGTTAAGTTGGTGTCCTCATCCAGAAAGGAAGTAGTAACTAAGCTATACTTGCCTGAACTAGAAGAAGGAGCCTATCACCATTTATCAGTAGATGACAAAGAGTCCAATCCGATTGAGGCAATTAGGATTGTGTCAGAATTCCCCGACGTGTTCCCTGAAGAGTTACCAAGTATGCCACCTGAAAGGAAGGTTGAATTTTCCATAGAGCTTATCCTAGGCACAACCCCAATTTCAAAGAGAGCCTATCAAGTGTCTGGACCATAGTTGGTGGAACTCAAGAAGCAGATTGATGAGTTGTTGGAGAAAGGTTACATCAGATCAAGTACCTCACCTTGGGCAGCCCCAGTGCTATTTGTGGAGAAGGATGGTACGAAGAGGATGTGCATCGATTACAGAGCTTTGAATGAAGTCACTGTCAAGAACAAGTACCCTCTGCCTCGAATCGAGGACCTATTTGATCAATTGAGAGGAGCCAGTGTGTTCTCAAAGATAGATCTGAGGTTAGGTTACCATTAGCTTAGAATCCGACCTTTAGATATACCGAAGACCGCATTCATCACCAAGTATGGACTATATGAGTTCATGGTTATGTCATTCGGTTTGACACATGCGCCAGCTTACTTCATGTATCTGATGAACAGTGTGTTCATGGACTACCACGACAATTTTGTAGTGGTATTCATTGATGATATTCTTATATATTCCTAAAATGAGCAAGAGCATGAGGAACATTTGAGGAAAGTACTTCAGAGGCTACGAGATTGCCAGTTGTATCCCAAGCTTAGTAAGTGCGAGTTCTAGATCAGCAAAGTTCTGTTCTTGGGTCATATTATAAACTGAGATGGTCTAGCTGTGGATCCAAAGAAGGTAGTAGCGATTCTGGACTGGTAAGCGCCAAAAGATGTCCGAGGAATCAAGAGTTTCATTGGAATGGCCGGTTACTATCGGTGTTTCATTGAAGGTTTCTCCAAGATTGTCAGGCCAATGACAGCCTTGCTAGCAAAGAAGGTTGAGTTCAAGTGGACCCCAGCGTGCCAAGAATCATTTGAGATGTTGAAGCAGAAGTTGACAACATCACTGGTGTTGATTCTGCCAAATGTTCACAAGCTGTACTCAGTATATTTTGATGCTTCATACACAAGACTGGGATGTGTGTTAATGCAGGAAGGGAAAGTAGTGGCATACTCGTCCCAACAGTTGAAAGTTTATGAGAAGAATTACCCACTCATGATCTGGAGCTAGCAGCAGTGGTTCATGCACTGAAAACCTGGAGACACTATCTTTATGGGCAGAAGTGTGATATCTACACGGATCACAAGAGCCTCAAGTACATATTCACTCAGTCAGAGTTAAACATGAGGCAGCGAAGATGGCTAGAATTGATCAAAGACTATGAGCTGGAGATTCACTATCACCCAGGCAAAGCAAATGTGGTTGCAGATGCTATGAGCAGAAAGAGTCAAGTTAATATGTTGGCCGCTCACCCGATGTCGTTCGAGCTAGCAAAGGAATTCGACAGGTTGAGTCTCGGATTTCTGAACAACACTCAAGGAGTGACAGTCGAGTTAGAACCCACCCTAGAACAAGATATTCGGAAGGGTCAGAAAGATGACTCGAAGATCAACGAGATCCGGTAGTTGATCATAGATGGAAAAGGTCTAGATTTCCGTGAAGATGCAGAAGGAATGATATGGTTCAAGGATAGGCTGTGTGTTCCCGACATCAAATCGATCCAGGAACTGATTCTCAATGAAACTCATGAGACAACATATTCTATACACTTTGGTAGCGAGAAAATGTACCAAGACCTGAAAAAGAGATTCTGGTGGTACGGTATGAAAAGAGCGATAGCAGAGTATGTGGCCAGATGCGACAGTTGTCAGAGGATCAAGGCAGAACATCAGAGGCCCGCAGGTTTGTTGCAGCCGTTGCAGATTCCTCCATGGAAATGGGATGAGATTGGGATGGACTTTATAGTCGGTCTGCCCTGCACTCGAGCCGGTTATGCTCCATCTGGGTAGTAGTGGACCGTTGAACAAAGGCGGCCCATTTCATACCATTCAAGGCCACCTATAACAGTGCAGTGTTGGCAGAATTATACATGTCTCAGATTGTGTGCTTGCATGTCATTCCAAAGAAGATAGTATCGGACTGAGGCACCCAGTTTACTTCTCATTTTTGGCAACAGTTGCATGAAGCTTTGGGCATACACTTGAAGTTCAATTCAGCTTATCACCCGCAGACAGATGGTCAGACTGAGAGAACCAACCAGATTCTTGAAGACATGTTGAGAGCTTGTGCTTTGCAAGACAAGTTAGGTTGGGACAAGAGGCTACCGTATGCAGAATTCTCCTACAATAACAGCTATCAGGCCAGTCTGAAGATGTCACCATTCGAAGCACTTTATGGGAGGAATTGCAGAACTCCGTTGCATTGGGACTTACTCGACGAAAGGCACGTGTTCGGTCCAGAGATTCTGCTTGAAGATAAAGAGAATATCAGAATGGTCCAAGAGAATCTAAAGGCAGTGCAGTCCAGACAGCGAAGCTATGCTGACACCAGAAGAAGAGAACTCAATTTTGAAGTAGGAGACTATGTCTACTTGAAAGTGTCACCCATCAGAGGAACCAAAAGGTTTGGAGTCAAAGGCAAGCTAGCACCCCGATATATCAGGCCGTATCAGATTCAAACAAGACGTGGAGAAGTGGCATATCAACTCAGCTTACCAGAGAGTCTGTCAGCTTTGCACGATGTGTTTCACATGTCTCAGTTAAAGAAATGCTTGCGAGTACCAGAAGAGCAGTTGCCAATGGAAGACCTCGAAGTTCAAGAAGATCCGACGTACATTGAGAAGCCAACACAAATTCTGGAGATAGCAGATCGGGTCACTCGGAGGAGCACTATTCGGATGTGCAAAGTCAAATGGGGCCATCACTCAGAAGAAGCAACCGAGGAAAGAGAAGACGATCTGAGAGCCAAGTACCCTGAACTCTTTGCTAGCCAGCCCTGAATCTCGAGGGCGAGAATCTTTTAAGGGAGATAGGTCTGTAACACCCTGAATTTGGGGGTATAAAATTTCTTTCTAATTATCAACCAAATTCAGGTGTTACTATTCTCTCTCTCTTTTTCTTTTGTTAGACTTAGCTTAATTAGTGGAGGATTATTTATTTTATTTTGTCAAAACCATATGAGTCATGAAGTGTTGCATCATGTTGAGCCTCAAATATTCTTTTAATTGTTGCACATGTTTGATTTAGTTTTAATTTGAAACTTAGTTTAAATTTGAATTGAATACCCTAGAGAAAATAAATAGAAAAGGCATTAGAAATTCCCTAAAAAAGAAAAAATCAATTCGGCCCAGCTAGCCCAGGCCGGCCCAACCCCCCCCCCCCCCCCCCCCCCCCCCGCGCCCGCGCCAGAGCGCCCGCCCGCGCTGCCCGCCTGTCAGTCTGTTTCGCCTGCTTGCTCTCTCCCCTCTCTCTCCCTCCCGCTGCCCGGTGGGCCAGTCCTGTCGGCGCTGATTCTCTCGCGCTTGCGCCCCTTCTCTCCCACTGCGCGGTGGGCCCTTTCTGTCAGTGTTGACCGCCCGTTCGTGGATTTCCCTCTCGCTGCCCCGTGGATCCCACCCGTCAGCCCCCTCAGCCATCCCTAACCTCTCGCCCACGCCCCCCATCGTGGACGCGCCCACGACCGCACGTTCTCTGGCCACGTTCTCACGCCCGCACACTGCTCACCCACTTTCCTCCATTCATTTGCGCCTCCAGCCAAGCTCTCTCGCCCCCTCTCTCGCCCTGCGCACGCAACCAGGCCGTCCACCGCCGCTCACCGAAGTTCACCGCCTGTTCCGCGACTGATGTTGAGCCCTTGTCGCACCCGTTTCCTTGGTAAGCTCCGCCGCACCACCAGTAGCTCGGGACACCCCTCGGTTCACCCCTAACCCATCTGGTTTGTCCGGTCCGCGTTGACCGGAGTCTTCCCCATGCAGTCGGAGTCCGCCGCCGTCGACCTAAGGCTCCATCGCATCCTCGTCGTTCCCCAAGTGCTCTGGAGCTCGCACTCGAGGTGAGCAACCTACCCATACTTTTATTGCACCAAGTACCGCCCGAGTGCCCGCGAAATTCTTCGCCTGAGTTGATCCGCGCCGCCGTAGGCAGCCTCGCCATGTTCTGCGCCCTCTGCTGCCCCCATGTCGGTTTTGGGCCCATGGCTAGGTTCACCAGATCACTCTGAGCGCGCTCAAGCTATTCCCCAAACCCCTAGAGCCCCACCATGGCCATCCCCTCGTCTTCGACGAGACCTCGCCGCGGAGTCGAGCGGCTCCGCCCTCATCCGTAAAACCTTCCTAGTGTTGATCTCCACCGTCCGATCCTGATCGCGTGGTCCAGATCACCGGGTACCGGTTCGCACCAGCGTGCCCTGTCCCCGAGCCCGACTAGTCAGCCCGCCTTTCCTTCTGGTCGCTGACAACCGTCCCTGCATGTCAGTCGTGCCCGCGCTCGCGCGCGTCCGCGGATCTGATCCTGGCCGTTGCTCGCTGATCCGATAGCCGAGATCACCTCGTACCCCTTCGCGTGTAACTTTAGCTAAAGAGACCCTCGGGTTTTAGAGAATTAACCCGCCGTCCTGAGTTTTAGCGCGCAGACCCCTAGCTTCTTTTAAACAGCCCCATGTGCTTTTAAATAATTACAGAATTATACCTAATTTCATATTTTAAACTTTGAAACTTGTTTATTTCATATCTTTTTCATATGAACTCCAAATTTAGTGGTTCAAATTACAAAATGTTCATAAGAATATACTCTATCCAAATAAATTATGTTCATCTATAGTCTGTACACTTTAATTTTTATACTTAGACTATAAGTCAGTGTGTATGTTGATTTATTCCCTTAATAAAATAAATAAAAAGGAAAACCCTAGGGGTAAATGGATGTTTAATCTTGTGAGTTAATAATGTGTAATATAAGAATTAATCTTTAGTTTAACTTTTAGGTCTCAATAAAATGAATAGTATTAGACTATGTAATCATGGACAACACTTAAAGAGTAATCAACTCCTAAATAAGATTAGTTCATTTTATAATTTGATCTCCTTTTTCTTTAATTAGTACTATACCTTTTGAGTTGTGTTCTAATGTTTGTACATGATTGGTGTGCTGTTCATTTGTCATTTACCAAATGTATTGAATGCATGATCATTTTATTTAGATAACGAGCAGCTCGTGGTTCCTGAGTGTGTTGCCGAAGATCTCCCTGAGCAACAACCTAGTGAAGGCAAGTGTCCTCAGACCTATCATGTCCTATTTACTTTATAATTCACTGTCCCGCATTACATTATTTAAAACTTAAGGATTGACTAGTCTGTATTTACCTTATCCTTGTTTACCTTTTTGGGTTATCATGGTTAGCTTTACGCTATTGCTTTACCTTAATCAATGAACATGATGTGAATACTTATGATACGATGATGTTATCTCGATGATGTTCCTGTGATACTTTAGGGGACTCAAGTTGTTTCCTGAGTACCTCTCCGTAAGGACCTGTTTAGGGAGTGATAACCCGGGATAACAGTGCAACCATGAGGGTGGAATGGGACACCCTTAGCTGATTAATTAGAGGAACCAGAGGAGTAGTTGGCTTAGCCGTAGGGCCGTCAATGGGTCCGGGCATAGTACTTGCTCTGCCGAGGTTAGTTGTAGAGATTCTCGATTTGGTTTTGTTAGTCACCCTTCCTTTGGGGAGATGTACTGTTGTCGGGTACCGTAATTAGGGGTACCCCCAACACTCCTAAACACGGCTCAAAAAACACCTTCAGAACAAACCATAAAGGCTTACAGATCGGGTCAAAGTCAAAGCTTCGTCTACCAAGGGACGCAATCTCGCCTCGCCCGAGCCTGGCCTCGGGCGGAACAGTGGTCCCAGACGAGTTCACGTCTCGCCTGAGGGTCTCCTCAGGCAGTGAGCGCACCCTCGGCTCAGCCAAAGGCAAGCCTTGTCGTGCAAGCGACCTTGGCTAAATCGCCTTACCAGCCGACCGTATTGCATGCGCATTTAATGCTGGGATCGCCTGACACCTTATTCTGACACGCACGCCTCAGTCGGCAAGGTCGAAGTGACCGCAGTCACTTCGCCCTTTCACTGACCGATCTGACAGGAAAACAACGCCGCCCACCCTGCTCCGGCTGCTGTGCCAACCACCCGGGCGAAACCGACAACGGTCAAGTTCAGCCTCGGGTGCAACAGAAAGCTCCGCCTCGCCCGAACCTAGGGATCGGCCTCGGCCTCGGCCTCGGGAGGGACCTCCGCCTCGCTCGACCCCAGGGCTCGGCCTCGGCCTTGGCCTCGGCCTCAGGAAGAGTCACGTCCTCGCTCGACCCTGGGCCTCGGCCCCATCCTCGGCCTCGGAGGAGCCGCCGCCTCGCCCGACCTCAGGCTCGGATCGACCGCGCCACAAGGGATACATCATTACACTACTCCTATCTAGCTCAGGCTACGAAGGAACAAGACCGGCGTCCCATCCAGCTTATCCCGGTAACAGGCAATGATGGTTTCCCGCATGCGACCCTGATGTCGGTGGTTCTCAAGCCCCCTATGGAAGCAAGGAGACGTCAACAGGATCCATGCAGTGCCAACAGCTGTACTGCTACAGGGCTCAAGGCACTTCTCTAACGGCCACAATACTACCTCTACAGGACTCGAGACGCTCCCCGACGGCCACGTTATTATCTGTACAGGACTCAGGGCACTTCCCTGCCAGCCATGTTAGCTCCCAGCTACACCCCATTGTACAGCTGGGCATCTCCTTATGTCTATAAAAGGGGGTGTCTAGGGCCCCAAAAGAAGGGGCGAACGAACGTACGAGCGCACGAATACACGAACGCACGGCAAAGGGACGGGAGAGGACGAGCAGGGCCAGACCCTCTCTCTCTCTCTCTCTCGCCCTCTCGTACTCGCCCTCTCGCTCTCGCTCTCGCACAACGCTTGTAACCCCTACTACGAGCACCCTGGTGCAGGATAATACAAGGCTCATTCCCCCCCTTGTGTTCCATCTCGCACCAACCCATCTAGGTAGGGACACGCAGCGACAAATTTACTCGTCGGTCCAGGGACCCCCCGGGTCCGAAACCCTGACAGTTGGCACGCCAGGTAGGGGCCTGCTGCGTGATAACGAACACTTTCCCGTTGAGTTCCAGATGGGTAGACTTCAGCAACCTTTTCAGCCTGGGATGGTGCTCCGCTTCGGGAGTCTCGAGTTCATGTCCCTCGACGGCAGCTACGACATGGTACTGCTCCCTCCACAGCACGGCGACAACGACAGTCAACGGCTCGCCCGGCGGAGGCGACATCCACGACGACATCTCCCCGCGGCGGAAGAGGAACACCCAGGTTGTCCCCGCCACCCTCCTCCCCGGAGGAGACGGAGACGGGGCAACCGTGGACACGCAGGAGGCGGCACCTTATCGGCTGTCGGACCAGAGCGAGTCGACGATGCCGGCACTCCTCCGGGGGACATGTCGGGTGTTGTCCTCGCACCTGAGACAACGACGAGCGCCGCTTCCCCGCAACATGCCAGCCCCATGCGGACTGACGACGCCAGCACCCTCGCAAAGGACCTATTGGGCGTCACCCTCATACCTGAGATGACGGTGCGTTCCGTCCCCGATGCGACTTCACCACCGTCCATCGACCAAGAGGTACCATCCGTATTCCACCCTGTTCCCTTTCGATTTAGCTTCGATCCACCTTGCGACCCCGCTTCGGTGAGCGCTTTCGCAAGGGCGTATCCAAACCTTCCGGGGTACCATATGTGGTCAACCTGGGACCGACTGACAGCCGTCTCAACCTCCGGACCGACGGGTTCCGAGGAAGAAAACGACCCCGACTTCGGTTGGGAATTCTCTAGCCTCGGTAATCCCGGTGCCATGTGGGACTTCATGTCCGCATGTGACCACTGCCTCTCCGGGTGCTCTGACGATGGCCACGGCCTTGACGACGAGGGTTATGGCCCAAGTCGTGAATGTTTCCACGTCGATCAGGGAGATCACGACGAAGGCAACCACCTCGTTATGCCAGAGGTTAACGATCCCCCTGGGCCCGCATCTCGCGTTGACATCCCACGGGAGCTAGCTATGGTCCCAGTCCCTGCGGGGGGTCGGGACACACAGCTCGAGCAAATCCGCGAGATGCAGGCCAAGGTCGACGAGGAAGCAGGGCGACTTGTGCAGCTCCGACAGAACATCGAGCAAGAGTGGGTAGGCCGAACACTCGCCGGAGGAGCCCGTCATCGGGCCCGGGACGTCCAGCACCGCATCATTGACAATGCCGGGGCAGCACTGCCCCCGGTCGTCAGTGGGTCCGGCCAGGACCTAGCTGCGGCAGCGATGCTACTTCGAACCATGCCGGAGCCATCCACCACCGAGGGACAGCGTAACTAGGGCGAACTCAAGGATCTCCTAGAAGGTGCCACAGTTCGACGGGCCGAGAGCTCTGCCTCCCGAAGGCGAGCTGACCCCTCGGAGCATCACGTGGCGTCCTCCCGACGCATGCGGGAGACCTCGGTCCATCCTGAGCTTACTCAGGACGAAGCACCTGCCGCCCGGGATCGCCTCGGCAACGAGCATCGCCATCGCGACCATCGAGCCCGCCTCGAGGAGAAGGTGCGTTGGGGCTACCATCCCAGGCACGAGGGACGTTGCGACAGTGAGGAGGATCGGAGTCCCTCGCCCAAGCCACCCGGTCCACGAGTCTTCAGCCGGGCCATACGACGAGCACTGTTCCCCGCCCGGTTCCGAGCCCCGACTACCATCACCATGTACTCGGGGGAGACGAGGCCGGAGTTGTGGCTCGCAGATTACCGGCTGGCATGCCAGTTTGGAGGGGCAGACAACGACAACCTCATCATCTGCAATCTTCCCCTTTTCCTCTCCGACGCCGCCCGGGCCTGGCTGGAGCATCTGCCTCCTGTGTAGATCTCCGACTGGGACGACCTGGTCAAGGCTTTCGCGGGAAATTTCCAAGGCACGTACGTGCGCCCTAGGAACTCATGGGATCTCCGAAGCTGCCGCCAGCAGCCACGGGAGTCCCTCCGAGAGTACATCCAACGGATTTCGAAGCAGCGCATCGAGCTGCCCAACATTACCGACTCGGATGTCATCGGAGCTTTCCTCGCCAGCACCACTTGCCGAGACCTGGTGAGCAAGCTGGGGCGCAAGACTCCCACCAAGGCGAGCGAATTGATGGACGTCGCCACCAAGTTCGCCTCGGGTCAGGAGGCGGTCGAAGCCATCTTTCGAAAAGACAAGCAGCCTCAGGGAGAGCCGAAGGAAGATGCCCCTGAGGCGTCCGCCCAGCGTGGCACAAAGAAGAAGGCCAAGAAGAAGGCGCAAGCAAAGCGCAACGCCGCTGACGCGAATCTCGTCGCTGCTACCGAGCACAGGAACCCTCAGAAGCCTCCTGGAGGGGCCAGCGCGTTCGACAAGATGCTCAAGGAGCCGTGCCCCTATCACCAGGGTCCCGTCAAGCACACCCTTGAAGAATGTGTCATGCTCCAGCGCTACTTCCATAAGGCCGGGCCCCCGGCGGAAGATGGCAAGGGCCAAGGCAACAACAAGAAGGAGGACGACAAGGAAGAGGAGTTCCCGGAGATCCACAACTGCTTCATGATTTACGGCGGGCAGGTGGCGAACACCTCGGCTCGACACCGCAAGCAAGAGCACCAGGAGGTCTGCTTGGTGAAGGTGGCAGCGCCAGTCTACCTAGACTGGTCCGACAAGCCTATCACCTTCGACCGAGGCGACCACCCCGACTTTGTGCCGAGCCCAGGGAGGTACCCGCTCGTCGTCGATCCAATCATCGGCAATGTTAGGCTCTCCAAGGTCTTCATGGGCGGAGGCAGCAGCCTCAACATCATCTACGCCGAGACCCTGGAACTCTTGGGGGTGGATCGGTCCGAGGTCCGGGCCGGTGCGGCACCTTTTCATGGGATCGCACCCGGAAAGGGTATCCTACCCCTCGGGCGGATTGACTTGCCCGTCTGCTTCAGAACTCCCTCCAACTTCCGAAAGGAAACCCTCACCTTCGAGGTGGTCGGGTTCCGAGGGACCTACCACGCGGTGTTGGGAAGGCCGTGCTACGCCAAGTTCATGGCCGTCCCCAACTACACCTACCTCAAGCTCAAGGTGCCAGGCCCCAACGGGATCATCACCATCGGCTCCACGTACCACCCTCATCCCGACCTGGAACGCCTCTCCAAGGAGATGCTCGACGCGAAGCGGCACGCCGGCAACTTCGAACAAGTCGAGGCGGTTAAGTCCGTCTCTCTCAACCCCAGCAACGACGCCGGCAAGAAAGTCCGGGTCGGCTTCGAGCTCGACCCCAAATAGGAAGTAGTGCTCGTCGACTTTCTCCGCGCAAACGCCGAAGTTTTTGTGTGGAGTCCCTCGGACATGCCAGGCATACCAAGGGATGTCACCGAGCACTCACTGGACATCAGAGCTGGAGCCTGACCTGTGAAGCAGTCCCTGCACCGTTTTGACGAAGAAAAGCGCAGGGCCATAGGCGAGGAGGTCCACAAGCTACTGGCTGCAGGGTTCATCAAAGAGGTATTCCATCCCGAATGGTTAGCTAACCCTGTGCTTGTAAAGAAGAAGGATGGGAAATGGAGGATGTGCGTAGACTACACTGGTCTAAACAAAGCATGTCCAAAGGTTCCCTACCCTCTGCCCCGCATCGATCAAATTGTGGACTCCACTGCTGGGTGCGAAACCCTATCGTTCCTCGATGCCTACTCAGGCTATCACCAAATCAAGATGAAAGAGTCCGACCAGCTCGCGACTTCTTTTATCACACCTTTTGGCATGTATTGTTACACTACAATGCCATTTGGTTTGAGGAATGCAGGCGCCACCTACCAGAGGTGCATGAACCATGTGATCAGAGAACACATCGACAGAATGGTCGAGGCATACGTCGATGACATCGTTGTCAAGACAAAGAAAGCCTCCGACCTCCTCTCTGACCTTGAAACGACATTCAAATGTCTGAGAGCGAAAGGCGTGAAACTCAAACCCAAGAAGTGTGTCTTCGGAGTCCCCCGAGGCATGCTCCTAGGGTTCATCGTCTCCGAGCGGGGCATAGAGGCCAACCCGGAGAAAATCGCGGCCATCACCAACATGGGACCAATAAAAGATTTGCAAGGAGTACAGAGGGTCATGGGATGCCTTGCGGCTCTGAGCCGTTTCATCTCACGCCTTGGTGAAAAAGGATTGCCCCTGTACCGCCTCTTAAGGAAGGCCGAGCACTTCACTTGGACCCCCAAGGCCGAGGAAGCCCTCGAAAACTTAAAGGCACTCCTTACAAATGCACCCATCTTGGTGCCCCCCCGCTGCGGGAGAAGCCCTCTTGATCTACGTAGCCGCAACCACTCAGGTGGTCAGCGCCACGGTCGTAGTCGAGAGACGAGAAGAAGGGCATGCACTACCCGTCGAGAGGCCAGTCTACTTCACCAGCGAAGTGCTATCCGAGACCAAAGTTCGCTACCCGCAGATCCAGAAGCTGCTCTACGCAGTGATTCTGACGCGGCGAAAGCTGCGACACTACTTCGAGTCTCATCCGGTTACTATGGTTTCATCTTTCCCCCTGGGAGAAATCATCCAGAGCCGAGAGGACTCAGGTAGGATAGCGAAATGGGCGGCGGAACTCATGGGTGAAACACTTTCATTTGCCCCTCGAAAGGCCATAAAATCCCAAGTCTTGGCCGACTTCCTCGCTGAGTGGACTGACACCCAGTTACCGACGGCCCCAATCCAACCCGAGCTTTGGACCACGTACTTCGACGGGTCACTGATGAAAACCAGGGCAGGTGCGGGCTTGCTCTTCATCTCACCCCTCGGAGAACATGTTCGTTACGTACTGCGCCTCCATTTCCCGGCATCAAACAATGTGGCCGAGTATGAAGCCCTGGTTAATGGCCTGTGCATCGCCGTCGAGCTAGGGGTTCGGCGCCTCGACGCTCGTGGCGACTCGCAGCTCGTCATTGACCAGGTCATGAAGAACTCCCACTGCCGCGATCGAAAAATGGAGGCCTACTGCGACGAAGTTCAGCGCTTGGAAGACAAGTTCTACGGGTTGGAACTCAACCATGTTGCTCGACAGTACAACGAAACCGCAGATGAGCTGGCAAAAATAGCCTCGGGGCGAACACCGGTTCCCTCGAACGTCTTCTCCAAGGATATATATCAGCCATCCGTCAAAATCGACGACGTGCCCGAGCCCAAGGAGGCCTCGGCCCAGCCCGAGGTACCCGCGACCGCCGAGGGCGAGGCCCTGCGTGTCGAGGAGGAGCGGAATGGGGTCACACCGGTCCCGGACTGGCAGACCCCGTACCTAGAATATCTCCTCCGAGGAGAGCTGCCCCTCGACAAGGCCGAAGCTCGGCGACTGGTTCGGCGCGCCAAGTCGTTCGTTTTGCTGGGTGATGAAAAGGAGCTGTACCACCACAGCCCCTCAGGCATTCTCCAACAATGCATATCCATTGCCCAAGGACAAGAGCTGTTACAAGAAATACACTCGGGGCTTGTGGTCACCATGCAGCACCTCGAGCCCTCGTGGGAAACACTTTCCGACAAGGTTTCTACTGGCCAACCGCGGTGGCCGACGCCACTAGGATAGTATGCTCCTGCCGGGGGTGTCAATTCTACGCGCGACAGACGCACCTGCCCGCTCAGGCACCACAGATGATACCTATCACCTGGCCGTTTGCCGTTTGGGGTCTGGACCTCGTCGGTCCCTTGCAGAAGGCACCCGGGGGCTTCACGCACCTGCTGGTCGCCATCGACAAATTCTCCAAGTGGATCGAGGTCTGACCCTTAACCAGCATCAGGTCCAAGCAGGCGGTGGCGTTCTTCACCAATATCATCCATCGCTTTGGAGTCCCAAATTCCATCACCACCGATAATGGCACGCAGTTCACCGGGAAAAAGTTCCTAGACTTCTGCGAGGACCACCACATCCGTGTGGACTGGGCCGCTGTAGCTCACCCGATGACAAATGGGCAGGTGGAGCGCGCCAACGGTATGATTTTGCAGGGACTAAAACCGAGGATCTACAACGACCTCAACAAGTTTGGCAAGCGGTGGATGAAAGAGCTACCCTCGGTGGTCTAGAGTCTGAGGACGATGCTGAGCCGGGCCATGGGCTTCACACCATTTTTCCTAGTCTATGGGGCCGAGGCTATCTTACCCACGTACTTAGAATATGGTTCCCCGAGGACAAAGGCATACGACGACAGGGGCAACCAGACCAGCCGAGAAGATTCCTTGGACCAGCTGGAAGAGGCTCGGGACGTGGCCTTACTACACTAGGCATGGTATCAGCAGTCTCTGCGACGCTACCATGCCCGAAGGGTTCGGCCCTGAGGCTTCCAAGTGGGAGACTTGGTGCTTCGGCTGCGACAAGACGCCCGAGGGCGCCACAAGCTTACTCCTCCCTGGAAGGGGCCGTTCATCATCGCCAAAGTTCTGAAGCCCGGGACATACAAGCTAGCCAACGATCAAGGCGAGCTCTACAGCAACGCTTGGAACATCGAACAGCTACGTCGCTTCTTCCCTTAAAATGTTTCAAGTCGTTCATGTTCCTCGTTTTCTTTACATACATAAATAAAGTCTAACCGTCAAGGAAGGATCAGCCTTGCCTCGGCAAAGCCCGACCCTCCCTCAGGGGCTAGAAGGGGGGAACCCCTCTGCGTCAAAATTTTCTTCAGAAAAGTTTTCTACCAAGAAAAGTTTTCTACCAAAACAACTCCCGTGCCTTCCGACTATATCGATAACGGAACCCTGAAAACGAGTGGGAGAGACCTTAAGCGGCAAGGCCGACCGAGCCGAGGGACTCCTACGCCTCCGAGATACGGATACCTCACTCGTCACCTTCCGCAAAAAGTAAATCACGCTCGGATAAGCGGTTCGGCTATCAAACAAGTCCTAATGCTCGGGTAGAAAACAACTTTCGTGCCTTCGACTATATCGATAGCAGGATCCTATGAACGGGTGAGAGAGCATGTAAGCGGCAAGGCCGACCGAGCCGAGGGACTCCTACGCCTCCGGGATACGGATACCTCACTCATCACCTTCCGCGAAAAGTAACTCACGCTCGGATAAGTGATCCTGCTACCGAACGAGTCCTAACGCTCGGGTAGAAAATGACTTTCGTGCATTTTCGACTATATCGGTACCAGGATCCAAAAAACGAGCGAGAGAACACGTAAACGGCAAGGCCAACCGAGCCGAGGGACTCCTACGCCTTCGGGATACGGATACCTCACCCATCACCTTCCGCGAAAAGTAACTCTCGCTCGGACAATGCGATTCTGCTACCTACGAACAAGTCCTAAATGCTCGAAACAAGAGGAAAGAAAACACAGCTTTATAATCCGAACGCTAAATATGTTTAGGCCTCAGCGGCCGCAAAAAACATACGCATACTTCAGACGCACTGTTCCTGCAGGCTCAGACATCGGCAGGGGGAGGAGCAGCACCCTCGGCGTCGTTTCCACCCTCGGCGGAATCTGGCCCAGCCTCAGACGGCGATGCGAGCAGACGGCTCGGCCAGCCGCTTCGTAGCCTCAGCCATCTATCCCCGAGGATCTCAGCCCGGCTCACGGCTTCGGCAGCTTGGCTCCGGGGTTGGTCCCGCTCGCGGGTGATCTGGCCAAGCTCCAGCTGCCGCTGCCGCATCTCCTCGGCCTGGGAAGCCACCTGCTCCAGCGTCGAGAAAGCCTCTGTTCGAGCCGACACCGCCTCTGTCCACGCCACCGCTGCCTTCAGCTTCGGATCATCGCAGAGCGGCCGAAGGTTCTAAAACTGAGCGAAAGAGACCTTGAACGGCAAGGCCGACCGAGCCGAGGGAATCCTACGCCTCTAGGATACGGATACCTCACTCGTCACCTTCCGTGAAAAGTAACTCGCGCTCGGTTAAGTGGTTCAGCTACCGACGGGCAAGTCTCAAGGTTCAAAACATGGAAGAAGCACGGCTTTATACTCAAATACCCAAATGATCAGGCCTCAGCAGCTACAAACAACAAACACACGTACTCGGGATAACTACGCTACATAGGCGTCGGCAGCGCCCTCGGCGGCTTTCCCGACCTACAACAGATATCTCAGTATAGGGAGCAATCACATTTTGCTCTTACATTCCCTAACGAATGGGACTCCAGCTCCATTCCCGCGGGAATGAACAACCTCCACACCAGAGGGACTGCGAGATAACGAGCTTCGACCGGCTCGCCGGCGACCGTTGCACCAGTAGTGTGACAACGACCTCCGTCTCGGGCGGCTAGACAGCAGCAGCGATGGCCTCAGGGCAAACACTACTGCTGAAAGGCTTTCGTTCACGTCCCTCACGGAGGACGAGAACCAGCCATTAAAGCCAAAGAGCCGGAGGCCTGGAACGCAGGTGGCGCTGGCGGTCTCGTCGGCAGAGACAACCACTTGTGCAAGAGGAAGCCTCACCTATGGCGACCACCACCTCAGCACCGACGACAGCGGCCACCTGCCCACCAACACCGCGCTGGCGAACAGCGGCCGCCCCAAAGCGCACCAGCAGGTCCTCACTCCCGTCCTCGCCGAGGCCGTCCCAGAACATGAGTACCGCCCTTGCGGCGTACGACGTGTTGAGCGACCCCCCGGTGTAGCCGACGGTGCAAGGAGGACCTGGATGTGGCCGGCCCGCGCGCGGCACGACCGCCGCCCGCGTGGGGGACGGAAAGCTGCACCCTGGCCAGGGAGCAGCAGTTCGCCTTCCCCCGCATGGCTGGAGGATACCCTTCCCCTCCGAATGCTGGAGGAAGAAGCGGGTCACCAGCCCACGCGGGAGGTAGAACCTAGCTCAGTGCGCTCCTCCACCTCAGCCCGGATGATGAAGATCCTTGAAGCTGAGGGTGGGGCGGAGGCCGCAGCTCGGCTTGCTTCTCCCCACCACAAGGCTGATGATCATCCCTACGGATGACCATTGGTGAGGGACTGCAGCCGTGCTGCATGATGAAAATCCTTGAAGCAGAGCGATGACTGGAGAGCGCCAACCCCCATAAGGTCGCGCTTCTCAAACAGCAGCAAGAAGAAAGCCACAAAGGTGCGCCCCATCTGGGGACACAGAAGGTTGAAGGGAGCGATACAAGAGAGGAGTGCGAAGGCATGGCCACTGCCCGGGGGATCGATCCCCTTTTATAGGCAGATCTCCTCACTTGCGCGCCCAAGCGTCACGGGCAAAGTCTCCACCGACGTGCTCTAGGGTTTCCACCCCACGACACGGGGGCCGGGTCCCACACATCATCAGAACTGACCCGAGACGCGAAGGAGGCAAACCGCCGCATGCGAAGCATGAAACCGCCCTACGGTTATAAGCGTTCCCTCATCCTCGCCGGAACCAGCGGACGAAAGGGCGAGCCGCCTGTAACACCCTGAATTTGGGGGTATAAAATTTCTTTTCTAATATCCACCAAATTCAGGTGTTTACCATCTCATTTCTTTGATTCACTTCTCTTTTCTAAATATTGAGGATTTATTTTGTACTATATAAGTATTAATCGTAGTATGTTCAAAACCCTAGGAGAATTATTGTGTTTGCATCACATGCTGGAGCACCTAATTTTGTACGATGTTTTGAGTTGTTGTGCCTCCATTTAAACTCAGAAGCATGTTGATTTTGAATTTAAAAGCTAGAGCTAAATTCAGAATAAAAAGAAGAAAATAGAATAGGGCCTTGCTGCCCCAATTTCTTCAGATACCCCAGCTCGCCCTCGCCTCCGCGCGTGCTAGCCAGCCCAGCCGCATCCTGTTTCCTCCCCAGCCCACTCGTTTCCCCAGCGTGCGCAGCACCCCCGCAGCCCGCCGCACGTCCTCCACTCCAGCCGCCCAGGGCACGTCTTCTTCTCCAACCGTCCGAGCCCCTGCGTTTCTGCTCCGGCGAACCCGCCTAGGTCGGCTTGGCGGTAGCCAATCCGCCCCTGCTCCCTGTCCCCGCGCGCCCTCGCCTTGCTCGGTGCGGCTAGGGCGCAGCCGCAGCTGCGACAAGGGGCTCGGCCTCGCCGGCGCGGCGGCCCCCAGCCCCAACGGCGTGCGTGCGCCAGCGCGGCACGGGCGGGCGTGGCCCCTAGCGGCGCGCAAGCAAGCGCCCCGGCGGCCTGGCGCGGGCGGCCTGGGCGCGGCCCTCATGGCGCGGTCCGGCCATGGCGGCACGGGGCGCGGCCCCTACCGGCGCGGGCGCGCGACCTCGGCTCGGCGTGCGCGCGCTTGGCCTCAGCATGGCGGCTCGACACGGCAGCCGGCGGTGCCTGCTAGCGCCCCGGCGCGGCGCGCGTTGCGCTGCTAGCCCGCCCGCAGTGGCCTGCGCGGAGCGCGGCTCGCCCGCGGCAACCTGCGTGGCCGGCTCTGCCCGCGGCTTGCCCGGCGCGGCAGCCTGCGCTGCCAGCCCATGGCATCCCCGGTGCTGCAAGCCAGCGGCTCGCCGGCGTGACGGCCTGTGGCTGGCCTGCGCGCGGTGGCCCAGTGCAGCTCGCGGCAGCCTGGCGCCCCGGCGCGGCGCGTGGTGCTCGCGGCTCGGCCCGACACACGCGCAGTGCTCGGCGCAGCCCGGCGCGGTGCGCGCGGTGCCCGGCACGGCCTCGCCCTGTGCGAAGCGTCCTGGCGCGGCTCGAGGCCTGCGCGGCCAGCCTTGCGCGACTCGCCCGTGCCCTGCGCGACTCGCCCTCGTGCCTTGCGCGGCGGTCCCGTGCGTCCTGGGCGCCTGTGGCCTGGCCGGTCATGGCCACCATGGCCGAGTCGTCGTCGTCGTTCATGCGCTGAAGTCTTCGCCAGCAGTTCGTCGTGTTCTGCGTCATGCCCCAACGTCATGCGTCTGTGCCCCGCCGTTCGCCGTCGTCTGAGGTGAGCCCATCGAGGCGAAGCTCATCTAGCCGCGTCTACCCGTCCTGCGTGTCCATAGTTTTGCCATCACCCCATTGTTTGTTCGCGCGTTGTTTGCGCGTCGTCGACATTCGTTCGCGCACTCGCGCCGCGCGTTTGGTACGCGTGTCATCGCGTTGTTCGCGCGTTGTTCACGTACGATATCAAATCGTTCACTTATAATCACTTGGGGCAGTTAATTAATTATTGGTTCAATCGTTCACTATTAAAATAGTAATTTAGTCAAATATAAGTAGTAGTTTTAATTTACATTTGATATGGTAATGTCAATTCATGTCATGATAATTATATTGAACTAATATTCTAATTAATACTTGCTCAGTGTAAACACGTTAACCTCTCGACCGTCGCGTTTCTTATCCCCGCGTAATTGTAGAAGCGCTCTCTATTTTATATTGCTCGCACGTTGTCGCGTGCGTGTTCACGTGTCATTCGCGCACTGTTTGCGTGTCGTCGCCTTTCCTTCGAGCGTATGGTTCGCATGTCGCGCTGTCGTTCGCAAGCTGGCGTGCTGTTTTGCGCATCGTAAACTTACCTCGCTTGTGCTAATTATATTACTTATTTATTTGATAGTTGTTAGTGTAGCAGATTAATCAAACTAAATAGTGGATATAATTTATAATTCATAAGGTCGAATTAATTGTTAGTGTTAATACTTGTTTAGCGTAAACGCGATATTTTCCCGACCGTCGCTCTAGTCGTCGCCAAGGTGAACGCCGTCTACCTGTCGTCATCTACCCATGCTCGTAGTCCATTGTCGCCTAGATGGTGTGTTCGCGCCACGCGCCGCAGCTCGCGCATTGTCGCGTGTGGCACATAGATTGTTTGCGCGTCATCGCCGTGCTGTTCACGTCATTCGTGTGGGTCGCGCGTTGTTCGTGCACGCCGTTCGTGTGTGTCGCGCGCCTAGCCGCGCGCCGTTCGCGCGTTATCCGCGTGCGAGATTAAATCATTCGCACGTAATCGCTCAGGTTAGTTAATTAATTATTGGTTCAATTGTTCACTATTAAAAACAGTAAGTTAGCCAAAACTGAGTAGTAGATATTATTTATATTTGAGAAATGTCGAATTAAATATTCCAATTAATACTTTCTCAGTGTAAACACGCTAACCCCTCGACCGTCCGTAGAGGCGCTCTCTATTTTTATTTTGCTTGCTTTTATAACATTTTATCTTGCATGGTGTAATGTTCTTATGCATATGTACATGTTTGTTTGCTTGTGCTTGTTCGTCTTCGCTTCGCGCCGCGAATAGTCTGCGATCCATTTTCGAGCTTCGAGGAATCGACAGTTAAGCTTCGGTGACCAAGAGATTGAACTCTCCGAGTTCTACGAGGTTGAAGACCCTGAGCATCTGTTTGGTGAAGGCAAGTGTCCTCTGACCTATTATGTCCCATTTACTTTATAATTCATCAACCCGCATACCATGAACAACCTAAGGTTTGACTAGCTTTCTATTTACCTTGTCCTTGATTACCTTTTGGGTTACTATGGTCAGCTTCATGCTATTGCTTTACTTT